>JALIRH010000007.1:6214329-7482664 GCA_023055505.1 Callipepla californica brunnescens
AAAGAACTGCACAACCACATAACTTTGAAGCACAAAGTACAGCATGTAAACAGACAGGTATTTTTATAATTGAATATTATTTCACATCAATGTTTATTGTAAATGCTGATTAGATTTCCCAAAGTTTACCTGAGAAAGTCCCTGGATAGCAATTATTAACTCCAGTAATACTATAGTATCAGGTTTTGATCTAAGAAAACTGATGTTTCACCTGCTGGGGTTTATGGCAAGACAAAACACTTGTTCCAAGTGCTGACCAAGCACATATACAAGCTGGGTGGAGAGTGGATTGAGAGCAACCCTGAGGACATGGGCTTGGAGGTGCTGATTAATGAAAAAATGCACATGTGCCATCAGTGTGCACTTGCAGCCCGGAAAACCAACTGTATCCTGCACTACAACTAAAGAAGCATGGCCAGCAGAGTGAGGGAAAGTGTTTCACTCTACTTCACCCTAGTGAGACCACTCCTGGAGTACAGCACAGGATGTGGGGTCTTCAGCATAAGAAAGACATGGAACTGTTGGAGAGGATGTTCGGAGGTATGGAGCATCTCTTCTGCAAAGGCAAACTGAGAGGTCTGGGGTTGTTCAGCCTGGGAACAAGGAGGGTCAGGGAAGACCCTACAGTGTCCTTCGTGTTTCCAGGAAAGCTGGAGAGGACAAGAAGTACTGGCTTTAACTAAAAGAGAATAGATTTACATTAGATATTAGGAAGAAATTCATTATTCAAAGAGTAGTGAAACACTGGACCAGGCCTGCACATAGAAGTCGTGGACAGCTCATCCCTGGAGACATTCAAGGCCAGGTTGGATAGGGATTTGGGCAACCTGGTCTCTGCCCATGTCAGTAGGATTTGAATTAGAAGGTCTCCAAGGTCCCTTCCAACAAAAAACATTCATGATTTCATGATTCTATGATTCTACTCTCTACTCACTGACCTTTCTTGGTAAATATTCAGGCTATCTTGATCACTACAGAAGACTTAGAAGGGTTAACAAAGCATATTTTGATTCCAATGTTTACAGTTTTATACTTAGATTAGGAAAATGGTGAAATCTCAGAACATGTCAAAGGATGAGAAATTACCTTTCCCATCAAACTGTTGCTGTGTTCATAACTTCAATGTGACAAATCTAACAGTAGCAGTACAGCACTGTTTATCTTCAAGTAAAAGAAAAATTAGAGAAGGAATGAGGAATATTATAAATTTGTGGGACAGATTTATGAAGGGTGAATGATGACTATTGGTACCCATCTCCTTCAACGTTATTTTACAGTGTGGAACACATTCCATATTGTGTGAGGATAGAGCTACCAGGATATCAAACAGAGGGAAACTGCATCCACGTACATGTACTCAACCATAAGAGAAAGCTATTATCCTTTTCCATCTAGGATCAGTCCTTCTTCATACTAGTACTTCTAGCTTTGAGAGTCAAACAGAATATTCTCAGTAAAATCAGAAGAAAGTTACGATTTTTGCTTAAACAAAATTGGCATTGTTTTTGTGCATATGCATATAAGGTTTGTTTTACTCATATTACTGAAATTTTGGGGGGAGGAAAAATATATTTTGCTTTGTTTTACTGTTTTATATTTCAAGTTTTTGATATTTCCAGAGAAGTATCTTATTTTTCTTTCTTATGTTGTGTTTCTTGTTTTTTGGTGTGTGGGTTTTGTTCTTTTTTTGCCACAGTCATGCTTCTCCCATTGAAAATATGACAATATGCAAACAGGAAACTGAGAGTCTGACCAGGTGACAACTTCACCCATTTTCAGGAAGAAAGAGTTAAGGATAAATAAATCAGGTCCTCATCTAGTGTTTGAGTTTTCATTTGAGACAGCACATCTGATGTAGAACAGACTTGCTAGTGTCTTCCACCTATGTGACCTTGCATACAGTTGGGATTTTTTCCTTTAAGTTTTGATCGGAATCATGGAAGCAGATGGCTTGGGACAGCATCTGCAGGTGGTTATAGCAGTTAGCTCAGAAGTGAAAGGAACCTGTTAGGGTTAGGTTTAACCAATCTGCAGATGGAACTGTAAAAAGAATCTTGGAAGAAAAGGGCTTAAAAATGTGGGTTCTGTTTTTTGCCTTATTCTCTTAATTTAAGTGTGTTCAAACAGAAACAAAAAAAAAAGATTTTTGTTGGAGTTTCTGAACAATGTTTTCGACAAGTGCATGGATGCAATTTCTAAATTGAGATTGCAATCTCAATTTAGGAATAAATGCACCTATCAGGAACTGGAAGGTTTTTCTTCTCCTTGTTACCTGCTTTTTCTTTTTCTTTTGCTTCCCTTCATATACTAGTAGACGGGAGAATGCCAGAGTTGCACTGAGTTGCAAAGGAATGACCAAGGAGAATGCTGGCACTCAGCCCTGGAACACTGTAACAGGAGGCAACAGATCCACTTCATATTCAGGCATCTTCCCAGCGCTCCTCAGTTTAAATTATTGCCATCTTAGATGCCATATCTAATCAGCAGAGCTTGATGAGACACTCATGACAGCAGTTCATTCATGGAACTCTTCGAATGTGAGGATGAAAAGTTTATTTTACTGCCAATTTCTGGAGGTAGAGAGGCCACACAGATTCCTCAGGTGGCTGGGACAATTCCAGGCATCGGTCGTTCTCAATCAGAATTGCTAAGCTGTGAGAGCAGCTTTCTGGTCTGTAGTATAATAATACAGTGGCTTTCTCAAAAAGTTTGAACTCTCAGTTACATTATTGCTTTCTTTATGAATGATTTATTGCTATATATTACATGATTGTATACCTGGGATGGTCCGGAATGTTATTTAGTTTCATGAAGCAGATGGAATACATTACATTGAACAAAAACTGGCACTAGTATTTGTTTTGTGCAATTCTGAAGCCAATTTACATGTTAAACTGGAGGCTTCTGAAGACAGAGGACACACATGCAAAGTCTGAGTCTGTGCAGAGTATTCAGTCTACGTATAGGCACCTGTGTTATCACCTCTTCTGCCTATTCATTTATTCAAATAATTATCTTCTGCCCATTCACTCTACCCTGCTATTATATTACATTCACTGTTATCTTCTTGCCCTGAAGTACTCACTTGAACGCTTTGGAACGGAAACACAGCGTTGGGGTTGATCATGAATTGTGAGGAATGAAGGGTTCAGTTACCTGTACTTACAGGCTCCTTGCATGTTTTTGCTGAAGTTTTTTAAGCTCTCTGTGTCCTAAATTCCAGCTGTTAAATAGATGATATAGTTATTTTCAGCTTCCCAGAAATGTTGTGAGACATTTAAGAAGTATTCTGATATGACACTCAGAACTTGCAATTTAGACTTGATGAACAAAGGAATAAATGAATTTAGAGGGCAGTTAAATGGAATTTGGGTGACTAAATCAGAGTGTGATTATATCAGTAGTAGTGTAGACAAATCCCTCTCTGCAGTGTTTCCTACTCAGCACTCTCCAGTAGTCTCTTCTTAGGCAAATGAAAGCAATGATCATAAAATCTCCCAAACCAGATGTATGCTTCTCTATGCTTGATGAATGACATATATGACTAGATGCACTAATATTAGACAAATAAAATGTTTCCGTGGATGTTTTCAAAGTAGCTTCTCTCTTTCCCCTATTTACCTGAAGATGTAAGGGTGAAAGAAACTTTGCACTGGCTGCTTCAAATAGACTAGAAAAAATATAGCCTACCCATAGTTGCAAAGTTTAAGTGACTTAAACACAAGTGTTTATTGCCACTGTATAACCTGTGGATTATTTCAGGCATCCTTTTGCAGTTGGCTGATATGAATTGAGACCTATGGGAGATCTATCAATAAATGGTAGCTGGAGGGCTAGACAAACTCAGGTGGCAAAAGAATGTGTGTGGAACTATAAACTGACCTCTTAGATACTTTCTGCAGCAAGAGGTGGTATGAGACACTGTGCTTTTCTGACTCTTCATTTCAGAGAACAGAATATGCTTACAAACTAAGAGCCAATGGGGTAACTGCAAAGAATGTTGCCTCAATAAAAGGCTGATCAGCTGTGTCTTGAGCTTTACCACTACAGTTAGGCTAGGCAGAGAAAGAACAGAAGTTGTGAAGTAAAGGTTAGGATTCTGTCCCGCTATATCCTGACTGTGAGAAAGAACAAGCTGTCATCTAAGTTAATAGCCTAAACTTCATCCTAATCAACAAATATTCATCTAAAACACAGTAGTCCCTTGGACTCTTTCTTTATGTCATATTTCTGTTAAGCTAAGAAATTAGCTTCAGGTTTACAAGGTACTTATTTCTAACCTTGGATTAAAGTAAATTTATCGTGAAATTCTTGTAATACATCAGTATTTTTTCAAGTAGGTATCTATATGCTCAAAATTTAGAGTCACAGTGAAAGTACATTCAGTTGGTTTTAAATGGAGTGCTAATAGCAGGCTGACAACTAAAATACAGAGTTAATACAAATGTCTTCTAAAGTTCAGTCAGCTTACATTGCTGCACTGCCTTGCTCATCTTTGCTGGGAAGTATCTGTTACATTTCTCGTATTCTTCAGCACATATCAGTACTGTCCTTCTTCCAGCAAATGTCAGAAAACAGTTTCACTATGTCTATGACTGTTTAAAAATCCTTCCAATCAAATCAGAACCATCCCAAGTCAGTCTAATTTTCCTTGGATTTCCTGGTGAGATGGAAAGGTGAAAGCCCAGCAGGATGCAAGAATTCAGAAATAACAGACTGAAGAATATATCAAAGAAAGTGGGAAAACAGTAGGAGTGTTTTCTTTGTGAATTTGAGGGTGGTCACTGAGATCACTTCATAGATGCTTACAGAGAACTAACATAGCAAGTGTGTTGTTGGTAAAGGGACAATTTGTATTATGACATATAATAACACCACACTTTTAATGATACTGGATAAAATGGAATTACATTCTCTTCACATGCTTCTTTGGAACCTGCTGCTAAAGCAGATCTTGTAATATCACGGTATTCTTTCACCTTCTTCATGTGGCTGACATTCATTTTATTATTATCTTCAGTTTCACCAAGCTGCCATGCAATCTGGGGCACATTAGAAAATGAAAGGTGAATATCAGCATAATGTCAGTTGTGTGGTTAAGAACAACAAAACGCCATTTAACACTCCAAGCAACTGAACTGCAATCACAGCTTTAGGTGGACTTTAGCCAGCCTGAATTTTATTCATGTTTATGCTAGATTTATTTTACTATCATTTGGATACAAAAATTGAGTGAAAGTAGGATGTTTCCACAACTCAGACCCAAAGCTTAAAGTGAAACTTGGAGCGTGTGAACCTTTGCAGCTTGAAACCAAAGAAAATGTTTGCGTGAACCCTTGCTAAGCAAACCCGCTGTGTTTCAGTGAAGCTCTAATAGAAACCACACTGCCATGAATCACTGAATATTCTGTACTTAGACTTGGTAAATTTATGTTAGTTCCATGACAGTCCTTTTAAAGAGTTCGTTTTTCGCTGAGCTCTGAGCCAAATCATGAAATTGTTGATGAGTTTTGCTAAATACTTACCCAGCTTAATGCTGCTAAAGTTAGAGGGAGATTTGACCAAACAGGGAGAAAACAAAAACTGAGTCAGGGTTTGGACTCTGGTACAGTAGCTTGAACTTAAACCATTTATTTTTAAGACCTTAAATATATCTATCTCCACTAGTGCATATTACACACAAACAAGTTAAAGAAAACTGTGTTAAAAAAATGCTGAATGATCAAATTCAGACTGTTTTCACATCTTTCTCTCAGTCACGCTTTTACACACCACAAGAACGTTTTTAATGACATAGTTAACGCTATTTTTTCTCACAAAACTTCTTCATTTAGTGTCAGGACAGATCTGGGCACAGACAAATACTATGTAATAAATTAAGGTATTTTCTGCAGGGGATTCTTTGCATTTTTTTTTAGACATTGACATTTGTGTAGTGAACAAGATAAGTTTTCATGCAGAGTGGATTTGGATTTGTTAAGGCAACCAGAGCTAAATTTATCTGTATATAGATATATCTATTCTTTGCTTGTTTCTCACAGTAGATCAGTAACTGTGCTCCCCTTTTTTTTTCTAAAATGAGACACTTGAAAATTCTGAATGGAGCTGCAGTTGAACCACCTAACCGGCTCAGCGCATCACGACATCCTTACTGATGGACTAACATTGTGACCATGAATCTACTCTGGCTGTACTTCAACTCCATGTAAGAAAGAACTGGATGTGCATCAGCTCTCATTCCAAACCTAGCTCAGGTGAGACAAGGCCCAGGACTAAGAGCACACTGCAGAATTCAGCTGTCTAACCAGATTGCTGCTTCTACCCTCTGTTTCTTGTTCCAGTAAAAACCAGGTTTCTCCTATATTAAACTATTTTCCATCTCAAGCTAATCTCACTGCCTTCCCAGCACCTTCTTTTAATCTTTATCCCTACCACACTCCTGGCTTTCAGTTTCATTCCCAATTCCTTCATCATATTTCAGTATTCCTTCCTCTATGTCAATTTCAGGCATGGTTTCCATCAACTTATCCCAGTTTCCCCAGTATCATTTTTTTAATATCTGGTTTCATCTTGCTAGCTTTAGGAAAAACCTAATCATTTGTCTATAGGGTTCCCTGATGTCTGCACAAGCTGAAATGTTTGAGCATGCTTGGTAAGTATAGATCTCTGGAGATCCTAGGAGCTACAGCGAAAGAAACCGTTACTGAGAACCGTGAAATGATTTTGCTGTTGTTAATTTTTTTACTCCAAGGAGTCATTGTTTGTGAAAACGTGCACAGATGCACAGACTGTACTTCTACTGGTTCAGTCCTCCCACCTATCAAGCTCAAGGAGGTTTGTATTACTTAAACAAAACAATGAACAGAAGCTAACAATAAAATTTACATATATTTTTCCTCAACTCACACCCCAAAAGGCTTGAACTGATTTGATTGTCAGCTACCAAAAAAAAATCTGCCTGAGGCAGGTAAAGTCATGGAAGATTTCTGTTGAAATAGTTAATGTTCTGGCAAAGTTATAAGCAAATGAAAGCTGTATTGTATAATGGCGCATATCGGACAACCTGAAAAATCCTGAGTGCTACCAGCCAGACCTATAATTAGAACTGGGCAGGAATCAGTTTTCCCATAGCCTCCAACATTTTTTTTTAATTGTGCACTGGCAGAAACCCAACAGCTTTTGACATTTTCATGGAAAAGAGAGAACAAATCCGCTCCTATTTACACGGTGAACAGAGAATTGACCTACACCCTCCATTTCCTGGAGATGAGCCCTAACTTCAAGTCTTCTCATAAATTTCAACTTTTTTTTTTTCCTGATATAGCTGCTTTATTTGCATATTACTGATTGATCCAGATCAAGCTTCTAAAACGCAGTACACAAAAACAATTTGGTGTCTCATCCTCACGAAGTTCTATGTTCAAATGCTTTTATGTTTCCAGACACTGGTCTCAATTCCAACAGTCAGGAGGCTCCCCTGGACCATTTTAAGTCTATTCTGAGTCAAGCTGATCATGAGCTAAATGAGTTCCCAGGCTTCCCTTCTCACTCAGAAGTGGGGCTTGCTTTTTTGTGGTTTTAACTAGAAATTTTATCCTTGACATGAGGGATCTTTTCTAAGCAGTTTTGGCCGAACCTGAAAGTTCAGCTTCTGAAAGATCAACACCGTTCCAAAAGAATTTGTGAAATAATTTCTAGAAGTCACTGGAAAACAAAAAATAGTCTCTAATGCCAGGGACATTACAGTGCAACAGCTGTCATGTCTGCCTTGGCACCACACACAAATCATGGTCACAGTAGAGGTCACCCTGCTGCTTTTTGTTTTATCTGAGTGAGCTTTAGGAGTTTAAACTAATAAGTAACAGCTCTCTATGAAACCAAATCGTAGCCCATCAGTGTCCTGTATTTGGTTTGGATGGTACAGCTACATGCCTGAATTCCCGGTGATAAAGCAGCCAAGGAGATAGTAACTCCTCAACAGCAATTTCTACTGTTGACCCAAGTGCTTCTGTCTGTGGTTTAGTGTCCTTCCATTTTACCTTAAATAATTCAGGTAAGCAAACACTAGAGAACTAGTATCCAGCCTGGAGTCACCACTCCTGGAGGCATTCAAGAAACTTGTAGATGTGACACTTAGGGACATGGTCAGTGGGCACGGTGGGGATGGGCTGAGGTTGGACTAGGTGATCTTAGAGGCTTTTTCCAACCATAATCATTCCACTATTCTGTGATTCTGTGATTTCTATTTACTATATACTCTCACTTGCAAAGTTACCAATAAAACCCAAGCCATTATTTTTGATAGTCTAGTAGAGGAAAACATGTACGGAAATAAGAAAGTCAGCATTGTACAGATATTGTGGGGGGGGAAAGAAAGAGCGTGTTAGTGATCCAATATGTAATAAAACCTCCTCCCCAGAGGAAGCTATGTAAAGAATCACATTATTAGTTGGACAAGCTTAATAATGTTGAATCTCTTCAGAAGCGGTGATGGTCATTTTGTTTTCCTCTGGTTGCTTATATATAGCGTATATCACCTATATATAGTGACTTCTAGAACACCAGGGAGAGCTTGAGGTCTCCAGCAGCTTGAGTTTAGAGAGTGCATTGCTGACATCTGCTGGAAACACTGCTCAAAAACTTCGAAACTTAAAAAAATATTTGTATTGTCACAGAATATTTCCCTTAACATGAAGGTATTTATCAGACTCTGGAAGATTTGAACTGCAGCAGTGTGGAAGATGGGAATATGTATAGAAAACCTGAGTCTTCTTTGGTATTGGTCTGGGATTCTGGGTGTGCCTTTTTTTTTCTTTTGTTCGTTATTTTTTTGAAGGCTTTAGGTCTATCCTGAAACAAATTGCATGTGAAGTCTCAAACTATTCCTATAGCTCTGCAGTTACATTTAAAATATTTATGGACTGCTTTCCAAGGATTTACAATATGAGTGTAAGCAAAAAACTCTAGCAAGAAATCTTCCTTTAAATAAACTTGTATGAATGCATAATGTCTCCTTCAGATACTAATGAAAATAAAAAAGTAAATAAAATAAAGACAGAGAAGTCCTTTTTATGTCTGAGTTTAATGTCAGTTAGCTTTGTGGAAGGGTGACAAGTTGCTTTTAAATAAATTTTCAGTCATTCCTATTCTATTGTCATGCAAACAATTTGAAAGGAATTTTGTTATTTCCTCACCCCACATTTCAGAAAGGATGTACACACTGTCTTAAACTTTCACATTCCCTGTTGACAGACTAAAATCCCAAAAAATGAAAAGGTTTCTGCTTCCAAAACTGACAACTCTATGGAGTTCTGAGTCTTGCTGTTGAATAATGGAAGGCTTTCTTTGTGCATTGCTATTCTGCCTCAGATGAAGGGCGCAGAAAAATACTCACCTCCAACCCCAATTAAGTTGGTGTTGGAGGAAATAGGAACGGTATCCCACACCAAGGAAGTTAACATCACTACCCTGGCTGTTTGCAGCAGTATTTAATATGTCCTGGTTGGCTGCCAGACTCGTGAGGTAGCTGGAATTGTGCTAGAATTACAGAAGTTGTGAAATATTTAAAAAATTGGATTTTGACTGTTACTTAATGGTAAAAGAAAACAATACAATTGGCATGGGAACACAAAAGTTTTCAGCAGTGTTTCACAATGTGGGTAATGATAGATGCAAGTGGGGAACCTTGTGCACAGCAGGGCAGGATGCTGGGGAGAACAAAGGCACCATCTGCTGCCAGGAGGAAGACAGCAGCAGGTGGACAACTTTTCTCTGTATGGCGGTCTCTGGCAGTTGAGAACACAGCTAGGAGTGCTGGGAATTGCTCTTCCTTGGCAGAATGGTGGTCTGCCATGCACTGTTATTTTTCCAGGTTGAATAAAAGCACAGGAGAATGAGTGAGCTGAATTTCGCATTGCAAAAATAGAATTGTAATGAATTTCTCTCTGGTGCAGCCCTTCTGGAGCCAATTGAGTTTTGCTAGGAGAGAATCTGGCTAAATGAGTTTGGAGGGAAGGTTCAACATTCTTCTTTTATTATCCTAACCAGTACCATTAGAGTCCTTTCACTTCGGCTGGCATGAAACCAATTCCAATGCTAAAACAATTAGAAGACCAGTATATTTGCTGTTTCAATATGAATAGTCCATGACACGTGTCTCTGTGGAAACCTTTTGTACTTGTTATATACCGTCTGTCAGCCATATTTTTCTCTAATTCTCTGTGCTATTTTTAATATAATTCTAGCCTTTTTATGTATACTCACCCTCTGCCCCTGCCAAAATGGTATGTTACAGGTTACACAGTTAGCAATGCCTCGAGCTCAGGTTGCCAAGAATCTTCTACAATATAATACTATTTCCAGTTGCTTGTAGCTTTTCTGAACTTTAGAAATATGGACATAAAATCTCTCATGTCTCTCTCAAACTAGATTGTAACTTTGACTTTCTTTAGCAAAAATGGGACTTTCTGTTTTGTCTTGTTTGTGCTCATTTTCTTTCGGGTCGGACTGGACATAAAGCATGTTTGCCAGCTCTCAAAATCATTAGTCTAAAAAACTGTACTGCTCTGGTAATGTACCATTCAACCTTCCATCCCCTCAAGAATGCTGCATCACCTTATCTCCCCTTATCAGGACTAGAACCCTTAGCCACATTTCATTGCCACATCTCAGTGTAGACATAAATTGTACAGTTTTTATCTGTAGAATTTGTCTGAGATATCTTTCTCTCGCCACCTGCACAGCTAAAGGTTTTGCCCTGCTCCCAGAAAGAATTATTTTGCTGTTCAGAAGGTTTCAGCAAACACCATTGCTTGTTGCTTGTATTATCTACTTTTACATCCTCCCATCCACTGCTTTCCTCAGTAACATCAGTTTTTATATAGAAAGTCCTTGCTGCCCCCTATCTTGCTATTGCCTCCCAAACTTTTCAGGCCGACTTGAGGGTCATTTGATCATGCCTGTGCCTATCAGGATATCATTAAACAAACCACTTGGGATGGTTTTCTCTGTTGCCTTGTGCACCCTGATGTTGCTTCCTTGACGTTCATTCTTTTACCTTTTACAAATCTGTCCTACACTTTCCTTTCCAAAATACAATATCAATAAGCCCAAAGCAAAGCAAAAATTGTCTGCTCTGGACATCTCTATGGTAGTGCTGAGGCTGTTGCTCTAAACTGTTTGATCTATATATGGAGGAGGAAATTCTAAGCAATTGTGTGTGTGTGTATGTATTTCATGTGCTCCAAAAGTTATTCTAGTTGATATGAACACTGAGGATCCAAGTCAAAGTTAGTGACCAGTCTGGACAGAATAAAAAAATGTTAAAAATCTCAAAACAGTTAATATACTAGTGTTCTAAAGTAACTGTAAGCCCTTTTATGAAATGGAAGAGGCAAAAATTGTGCACCAACACATTAGATTGTCATAACACATTTGGTATAGCAACCTAGATTCAAATTTCTTTCCCACTTGATTGGAAGGACTGTTTAATTTTCTTCACACTCTCCTCCACTTCAAGTGTCTTCCCAACACCCTGAATAACAGAATCTTGACTTAATTCAGAGTTAATTCTGTCCAAACCAGAATATCTTTGGTGAAAGTCTGAAAAGGATGCTTCTCCTCCAGCAAATATATCACAGGAGCTATGGAAATCAGATCATATCTCCTAATTAAGCAAAAAAGGAAATTTTGCACTTGCAGTTACTGTGGTTTCAGAAAATCTTCACTTAAAACGAAAGAATCCATGAAACTCACAAAATTTCATATTTCAGATGAAGTAACTTCCCATTTTATTAATCATGTATAGTCTTGAAGTGCTGTCTCCTCCAAACATTCCTGTAAAGCAAAATAGAACCAGTTGGTGGAAAGAAATAGCTTACACTGATCAATGTGAACAAAAAAAGATCTAGAATACAGATTAGAAATATAGAATATTTCTATAGAAATATTTTCAATAGAAAAAGACAGAAAATTTGATGCAACTCAGCTCCACTCTGAATTCCTAATACTTTTACATTAGTAAATGTAAATGGTGTAATGTAAATTAGTAAATTCAATGGGTGTATTGCTGTTTACTGTCATTAAGACAAATACTCCTGGAGTCACTCTCAGGTTCGTGAGTCATTGCAAGTTACACAAATGAATGTAGGGAACATTCAGCACAAGACATGTACAGAGTGGAGCTCCATTCAAATATCCATTAGCCAAATATATTTAACTGCACACTTCCCCATACTGATTAAAAACAAAAAGCTAACACTTCCAGGGAAGTAATAATAGAAACACATTTTGCCACATCTCAAACTACAATCTGAGAAAGAGAAATTGCAGAAACAAGAAAAAACAAAAACACAATATTTGTGTGTACATATATATACATATATATGCACATATACATATATAAGCACATATATATATATATATATACACACACTTCAGTTTTCGATCGGTTTGTTGAGAAAAGCACTCTCTTGCTACAAACATATAGTGCCTTGAGCTGTTGAGATTCCCTATTACAAAAGGTCATGTCATGTCTTCATGATGCCACTGTCAATAGCAGCAATTCACAATTTCAAGGCGTGATGCTATTTGTTTTCTCTCCACTGAATTCCCACGATTCTTGGAAGATACAAAAGAATGATAGCTGTCTCCTTCAATTCATAGTCCATCTGCTGTTTAGGCATATTCCAGCACCACCTGAGAAATATGTGAACTGAGCAACAACAATGAGAAGATTATTGAAATTTCTTTCCTGGCTATCATGGTTTGCAAGAATACTTTCAGGTAATATAATTGAGTGCTAATAATGAAAGACGAAATAAGACTAAAATTCTACTGATAATGCTCCATGTGTATGTAAAGAATGAGAAAAAGCAAGAACCAAACCAAGGCATTATAGAAATGCAGCCCTTAGATTAAAATCATATCAATTAGTACAATATTTTATAAGTCAGTGTGCCCAGTTCAGTGCAGCTAATAAATAGGAACTAGATACCTTGATTCCAAAGATACATGTAGTCTTGCAATAGAAGTGAAAAGGTTAAGTCTGTTTGTACAGCTCCTTTTAATTTAAAAACCCACATTGTGCCAATCATCAAATCACTGATACCACAGCAGTAATCATTAAAAAGCTTGTAATTGGGAAACATCTGAGGAGATTATCCAAACCCAAGCAACTTCTGTAGATAAAAGTCTTATTCTTGTTTCAGTGACAAGTTAAATAATGCTCAGATCAGAGACGAATAGAAAACACAAGATTTCCAGGCTGATGGAAAAAACAAGGTCTTAAGTATGACAATGAGTGGTATTAGGAAACATTATAGGTGGCATTGCTGGAACAGCTGCGGAAACTGGAGGAAGCAGATGACTGATCCATCAAGGTTATCAGACACGAAGTGGAGAGCTTGATCTAATGAATGACGTAGACAGAAAAGCTAACCTGCTGGACACAAGTTATTAAATGAGACTAACAAGGATTGAAAGATATGACAGCAAGAAATAAAGCTTTAGAGACCATTTAGGCAAAGAAAAAAAAAATACGAAAATGAACTCAGTAAGATGAGGGGGAAAAAAGTTTAGAAAATATGAACAAAAACAGTAATTTCAAAATAAGTAGGAAACTGTGTAGAGCAAGATCAGCTACGGTGCCTTTCCTAGAAGAAACGTACCATTCCTGCTGTGAATATCAACCAGGAGAGGCCCATGCCCTAGAAAAACAGAACAAAAAATTAAAATACATCAGCTCTCTGATGAGAATTTATTACGTATGTGCTGTTTTGCCTCAGATGGGACATTATACATCCTTCCTCCATTTTTCTGATCATGTTATAATTTTCTGGAAGGTTCTGTCACAGAGACAATAACGTTTCAGGACAGGGTTTTTTTCTGTTTGCTTTATATGTCCCTTAACTAGGTGATGCACACTCCATATCTCGTATATTGAATAAGCCAGCTTCTGCTATCACAGCAGCCCAAAGGACCAATATAAGCAAAAGAGACTTTCCTTAGAGACATGGCTTAGCAGTGAACTTGCATTAGGTGGATGGTTGGACTTAAGGATCTGAAAGGCCCCTTCCAACCTACCTTATTCTAAAGATAACTCCTAACTCCTAACTCCTTTATCTATCTTTATTTTTGGTATACCTGTGTCTGTAAATGGGAAATAGTTTAACAAAAACTGTTTAAGGAAAAATCTTGGAATTATAAATAATGAATAAATTATCTGGAAAGCTTGATCTTTTTATTTTTTTTTATTTCAGTAAGATTCTACTTCAGGAAGTGATCGTTATTTCTGTGATGTAATATGTTAGTCACAAATGAAATAGTTTATAGAAATGTGTCCAATTTTTAAGAAAACTCTCTGAGCACATCCAATGCTCATAACCCATTTACTGCTCATGGTTTCCCAGAGACTCCTGGGCATGTTTAGACTCATAGTGTGATGTGGTATGTCAAAAGATAAGTTCTTGTATTCAAAGAAAACCAAATCTTAAATAACTGAACAAGATGAATTTTAAACAAATAAAGGCTCTCTGAGAAATACATCCGCAGTGATCACTTGGAAGATATAGCATTATTGCAGTATTTTCCACTAACCTTTATTCTGGAGCTTCGGAGATTAAAAATAAAAAATAAATAAATAAAAGGAAGAAAGGGAGGAAAAAATCCTTTTGTCAGAGTTCCACCCAGTCTGAAGTAGATGACAGTTTTACTTAAACTGACTTGCGAAGTTTCCATTTTGTACTGCAGTATAATGTCAGACTAATTTTAACTGCCAAATTTCCTGCATTAAAAAATTAGGTAGCTTTCAATGGTATAAAGTACTTAATGTCTTTTGGTTACAAAACATCTCAAGCAAACCTGAAGAAACAGAATTTCATACACAGGAGGCCAACAATTCTGTTTTGGAGATATAAAAATGCCTTCTAACTCTAACAACTCACATTAGATGTTGGAACAGGACCTAGGCAGTTGAGTCTTTCTACTTCCCAGCAGACTTCTGCTAAGCCTATCAGAATGGTTGTGTCCTTCTCCATGTGATGCCAGCCTAACTTCACAGATAAGCAGCCCAGAGTTTGTCAACAAGGTAGGCCTTGCAGCAAGACAGCAGAGAACCTACCATTCCTGGAACAATGGCATTTGAATCTCTTCAAGTTCACTGTCTCCTCACCCAGTTTAAAGATTGGCATGCTTGAAGAGTGTGGCAACTCATGTTCATCCTGAACAAAGAGGAGAGCTGAAACCTTCCTCCCACTTCCCACCGCATCAGTTGTGAGTGCTGAGAAGACCAGACAAATTAGTTTACATTGTAAATGTAATAGTACTCAGATACAAATATAGGCACTAGTATTTGGCTGAAGATACTTTTAAACTGCCAGAACGGATCTCATCATGATTTTTGTTTGTCGTGTTCAGCTAAATTATGAAAGTTCTGAATTCAGAAGTTTGCACAGTTCTCAGCAGTGTCAAGATGTGGGGATCAGCTTCTAAGGGCAAAGTCTGGCAAATATGGACATGGTCAGATTGTGCTTGCTGATTCTGAGAGGCAAAGAGCAGATCACAGAAGTTTCTACAAGCATAGCAACATTCATACCACCACCCAGATAAGTAATAAATAGTTCCTAAATCAAAAGCACAGAAAGAAAAAATAGTAGTGCAATATTCTTGAATTTGTAGCCTGCCTCTCAATCAGATACCCACTGATTCAACTCAAGATGCTGCAAATTTAAATTTGCTTTTGAGTGATATCAAGGACATTAGAAGAGAGCTGCTCTTTTATTCATACAAAGTGACACTGGATTTGAGTTACCCAAAGGTGATTATTTAAAATTAAATGGAAATTTGAACAAGGAACAATGACACTCTTAGTTTCCAGAGGGCAAATATTGATGAACAGTGGAAACCAGACAGTTAACTCAGATAGACCTCAACTTGATTCCTGAATGTAGAAGAAGCCTTAAATTCAAAGATGCAGAAGTTATCATGAATCTCTGTCTCAGAGAAAAAAAAAAAAAAAGTAAAAATAAACGTTTCAGGAAGTAATTTCAGATTTGACCAGGTGAACAGTCATGGAAAGAAAAAAAAACAAAAGGATATTAGAAATAAGCAGACTGCCTACAATGATTAAGGGTAAAATGACTGATTATCAAAGAAAACTGCCTTAGAGAACAAAAACGTGGAGATAAAGTGAGAATAGCAAAGAGTCAAGCTGTGTTAGACCTTGCAAAGGATATTGAAACACACAGCAGAAGATTCTTCAGCCACGTGAATAAAAAGAACAAGAGCAGAAAAGAGAAGTAGGGCCAGAAAATAGTGAAGGTGGAGTATAAATTAATAATAAATCAAGTATAGGCTGAAAACTGAGCTATGCTTTAGTTCATATTTCAAGGAAATCAGCAAAGATTTTGATCATGACAAAAGGAAAGTTTGTAGTGTGCAATGTACCACAGAAGGGAAAACATGGAAAATACATATAATCCCAAGGGGGAAGTAGAAAAAAATTAAAGTAGAACATCAGGTAATTTTAAGTCTATAAAGCCTTGAGGGCATCTAATGTTTGGAGAACAACGCATGACACAAACACAGTAAAGAAGGTGGAGTGTGAAAATGATGAGTGCAACTATATGCTAGCTAGATTTTAGTTCAATAATCTGCTCTTAAAAACACACTTGAATAAAGATTATTAAAGGCATGGAGATTCACTAATGAAAGAGTTTTTCCAAAGCAAGTCATAATGAAATAGCTATTGCTCTTCTTTGTTAAAATAAATGAACTTCCAGAAAGAAGAAAATAGATATGCATAGTACTTCTGAATATCAGTAAAAACTCTTGACGTGGTGGCCTTTGAAGGACCATCACTGAATTCAGAAATGGAATCCTGTAAAAGAACCACAAAGCTGTGTAGGATTTGACCAGAAGGAGCACTAGTATCTAGTGCCAGTTGGTAGTAGAGGAGCTCTTGGATTGGAATAAATGGCTTTGTTCCTCAGTGATCATTTTGAAGATGGAGCTAAGAAGTTCTCATTAATGGCCTTGATACAGAAGATGAGCTGCACCTTGAAGCCTGTGAGAAGCATGCAATTAGAAGACGGTGAAGATGGAAGACACGCAGAGAACTGGGTGACCTTGGCAATTGTTGGATTGGGCTGGGATTTGATTAGACAAAAACGGTGTTATTTTTTGGAGGGGAGTGGTGTGAACCTTATCAGCTGGAAACTGCTGAGAAGAATTAAACAGCAGGAATCCTTTTAAGATTACTGATAAAATGATGCAGAGGTAGGAAAGTATTGATAGTGTTTTACAGAACTGTAATTAGATATTAAAATTAATGCTGCATACAATTCTTGCAATCCATGCCAGGGAAAGAGATGCAGAAAAGGACTTCTGCTAAGATCACAAAAACTGAGTTTATTTGATTTATCATGAGAGTTAGTCCAGCCTGGCAAATCAAAAACTAGAAGTAGTATGATTACAATCTATAAATAGATCAGAGAGATTAATACTGTGAAAAAAGAACACAGATTCAAGCCAAAGATGACACTGGCATAACAACAGAAAGGTATAAATTGGTGCCAGAATAAATTCAGTCTGGAAATCAGTATTATTATTGTGCAGCCATTAGGTCCTGCAAGAGCTTTGCACCAGAAATAGAAACCATACACTCTTGAAACACATACATTTCTGTACACTAAGTGCACTGATACTTTACTTGCATAGGATACTTCCAGCCAGATCATTTCTACATGATGTTTCTCATCTTGTTGTATACGTATTGGTTGGTATCGATGATCTCTAGAAGTCCCTTCCAACCCTTACAATTCTGTGTGTGTATATTCATATATATGTCATATGTGTATGTATAAATACGCACCTTGATACATACGTATGAATTCACGAAAGCTGAAGGCAATTTCTGTATTTGCTATACTGCATCAAAGACCAGGAAAATGATATGAATCAAAAAGCTGATTATTGGGATCAGCAGAAAGCAATCTCTAGATGTGAAAAGCCAGAAACATTTATCTGATTGGAATCCCTAGGAAGAGTTTAGAAGCTGTGAATGCAAGAAGTACTTTAGGGTTTTGATTAGTCCCTAAATTGCCAAAAAGGAAAAGGTGATGGGAAATGCTTACTTAGTTCAAAATTGCATGTTGCCTCTGAACAATTAGAAAGCACCAAGCAACTTTTTTCATACAAGACAGACCCAAAGGTGTTCATTATACATGTTATCTATTAAAAACAGGTGCTGATACTATAAAAATCTAAATGACAGCAGCAAAAGGGAAAGTGCAGAAAAATAAAAGCCTATTTCTCCTGTTCTGGAGCTAAAAGTCATTCTGTATCCAACTGTATGCAACTGCAGTATCAGTGTAGGGAAAATTAGCTCAGCAACATCCTTGCTTTTTGATCCTAGTACTGCCACACAAAAAGCAGAAGTTTTAAGGGCTGTGTGTTCCAGAAAATTAATGCCCAATGTTATTCTTTGTCAATGAAAACAATGAGCATGGAACAGCCTGTATCCAAATTACTGAACTCTCTTACCCTCCAAACAGTGTGACAGCATCTTCAGAGTCCCACACTGACACCTTCCCAGTAATTGTTTGGGAGAGTGCTCATCGACCTCGGTCAAAACCATTCCAAGGATTCTGCTGACAATTCAGCAATATATATGACTGACTGACTTCCAGTACCTCAGGAATTCACTCTGGAGCTGTTTAATTTATAAGTACAGATGTAATCAAGGGGTACCACTGCACCTTGATCCCCTAGTAAATCTGCCCCAGCAACAAAGAGAATGTGGAAATCAGAAATGCAGTATTAAACAATTTTCCCAACTCTTGCTTAAAAAGGTAAAAATTCTCTATAATGTAGCACTAAGAAAATCATCTGGATCCAGCATGCCAAGGAAACATATCATATCTGAAACTTCAAGAGGCCTCTCTACAGATGTTTGACCAAAAGGGGTCAAACTCGTTCAAAGTCTCTAGTGCGTGGATTAGGGGCTTTGACTGATGAGAATATCCACAGCACATGTTGGGAGTGAGAGTCCTTGCATGCCTTCCATGGCCCATGTCAGATTTTTATATAGGTCTAACTACACAAGTGGTTGATTTGTATGTGTACACATGGGCATCCAGGCGAGAAAGGAATGAAATAGGCTGGGAAGACTTCTTCATTTTCCATGAAAGAGAGTTAATTTCTACAAGGAACAAGAGACCTCCTGACTTTGTACAAGTCACCATTACATAGATAGCTGCAAATGCTGTGATCACAGCAGTAATGACAGTGCCATACTGTCTCAAGAACAGTGAATTTTATTACCCAGGTTGGATGGGACCCTGGGTAACCTGGTCTAATCTGGAAGTTGGTGGCCCTGCCTGTGGCAGGGAGGTTGGAACTTGATGATCTTTGGGGTCCCTTCCAACCCAAGCCATTCTAAGATTCTATGATTCTGTATCTCTCTCTGCAGGAGGAATGTCATAGTATTTAGTTAAAACTAGTAACACAAGATAAACATCCATTTACAATAAGAGTTGCTCCATCACTTCCCACAAATTTTGCATTTTCCTGGTGAAAATTCAGTGTTTACTTCGGTTATGGCTTCAGGACTCCTCCTTCATCTCTGCCTATGCTTTTGTTTAGCCTTCATAGGACACACTGTCATGTCCTCGCAAAGATACGGATTTTCTTCTCAAGTTTCCTCTCTCTCCCCAGTGAAAGTTGCATGATGTGCTGGGCTTTTTTATTCTCAATTGATGTTTAGATGTTTATTGGAATGGTTCAAAGGTTAAGAGGATGTCTACCCTAAATGCTGACCTTTCACACTTAAAAATAAGCAACTAAGCCACATGTCTTTTGATTTATTTATCAGAAATAATAGCAGAAAATTCAGTGATTAATGAACAGAGACATGAATTTCAAGTGCTTTCCCTCAGCTCCAGCACTGTATCTCAGTCCAAGATAAAGACCAAATGGAATAGCCCTGGGAATGTTACCCTTGTTAGCACCGCTCCCAAATGGAGATACAGGATCAATGTTCAGATGTTCAGTCCCGTTGTCTAGGTCTCAAGAAATCTGTCTGTGGCTTGTTGACAACTGGGGCAGACGACTTCACCTCTTTATTTTATAATATGATGTTTACATATTATTGTGCTTGAAACAAAGATAATGGGGCTTTTGGAACTAAAAAATACTGGTGACTCCAAAAAAAAAAAAAAAAGTAACTACCAGTATGACTCTCTTGTCAGTAAGATAGCTTATGACTCAAAGAGTTTCTGGGATTAACAGACATGATTAGCTCCTTCCACTCTGCTAATATAGGAGCCATTTCCCATATCTTGAAAACAAGGAGAAATATCTCTCCATGAACAAAGGGTAGATATCCTGTTCTGATTTAAAATCCACTTCATGTTGAATAAAAATAACACTTGCAGACACACACACAAAAGGGAAAAAGCCTTTCTTTCTTCTTCCTGATAAAAATGATTACATCAGAGTCCTGTTAGAATTGTTTGAGAATTTAGGGAAGCTAGTGATTATTTTTCTGTACTCTCTCCAACTAAAATGTTGTGTTCTTCACAAGTAGTCCTTTTCCCATTGGTGTGAATCCCAAGTGTGCATTAAATAATACACTTCTAGTTGTAAAACAGATGGAAAAGTGTTTAAAAAGGTGCCAGGTTTATTTATGGAAGCATGAAACTGAATTTAATAGGAGAATTTTGCCAGTATGAAATGTGAACTCTCAAAACAGGAAGTGGATTTTATTGCTTATTTATTTTATTACCGGATCAGCTGCCCAGAACTGTAGAATCCTTCCTCTCAGGAATTATTTACTTTCCAACTCTGAACCAGAACATCTTGACCATCAGTTGTTACATCTTCTGGCTGCCAGATTTTCAACTATAAACATATGTGGTGCTGTCTATCTCAGATGATCTTCTGCAGATTTATATAGAGAATTTTTCAGCTTTAGATTTATTTCTTGATTTAAAACAAAATGAACTGAAAGGCCTAAGCCAAGGAAAAGAGTACTTCCTCTAGCTCCTGATTACTCTTTAATTAATAGTAGACTGTTCCTTTAAAGTGCCTGTGGCGTGTATTCATTATGCATCAAAGATGTGAGAGCTAAAAGTCAGCGGGCAAATTATTTCCTCTCCTCTGCACCTTCAAAGGATTCCTAATGAAAGAACAGGTGCTATTCAGCTTCCAAAAGGTGTGCAGCATTTGGGAGAATCACAAACAGAAACAGTGTCCCATATTTTCTTGGGACAGGCTACTAAGCATCGAATAACGGACGCTGACAGCTGGAGTCAGTCTGTAACGTACACCTGGCTGCCCTATCCTTTCCCTATTACTTCTGCCCAGTAATTGGAGATATTTAGGGTGGGTAACGAGCCTCCGTTTTCATTTGAGCTAAAATTTTAATAACCTTATGAAGATCACATTAAAAAGAAGTAAGTATATAAGAATCCATGGAATTATATTGTTCAGGGTGTTAGGCTGAATGGAACCGGCTGCTCCTGATGCCCATATTTACTATAAGACAGGTGTTGATTTCAGATTTCTTTAAGAGATGATTTCAAAAAATCCTATACGTATGAGCCTCTGAGAAGAATAAACATTTGCAGTAATGTCTTAGAGAAACTGAGGCTCAGGCTTTTGTCACAATGCAAGGCCGTGCTAAAGCAAAGCTCAGAACTCTGCTCCCAGAGGTGCCAGTCCAGTACTTCATCCTGTGCCACAATGTCCTCAGGCAAAGTGCTAACAAAACTCTGTTGTGTATACTTATAACTCGTGTTCAACTCGGTGCTGGCACACACATACACACACAAATCTCTGTTTTATGCACCAGCACAAAATGTTTTCAGCATCAAACCCATCCATGTGCAGCTTTGCATGGGAACTTAAAAAAACAAACACAAAAACCAACAGACTTGATCTTGCTGCTCTCAGTTCACCAATTATGGATATAGATGGGAGGCAGTATGCAACAATATTATACTCCTGATCCAAATTCCTCATAGGAAAGTCTCCTGCTGGTTCCAACAGGCTTTGTAGCAGGCATCAATTTCCTCAGAGGAAAAGCAGAAGGCTTTCCTATGCCTCACCTTTGCTAACTGTTCTCTCTAACATTATTAAATGACTTAAAACTGCAACACGCCCCAACACAAAGGCTGTCAGAGAGTCTGCAACTCAAGTGGGAGGATATTTTGAGGGCTCATTATATCGATTATAGAAACAACCCCTTCAAAATAAAGCTCTTTTACTGAAATGTGTATTTTTACAAACAATCAAACCTATAGAAAATTGTGAATATCTATGGACAATTAGACATTAGTTGAAAGGAAAACAAATGAAATTTGAACATGCAGAAGAAAACAGAACATTTTAAATGATAGAATGATACTGTGATACTCAGGTTTTGTGAGATTTTATATTAAGCACATGTGCTATTCACCAACTCCATTAATAAGTGACAAGTGCAACTTCTGACATTTATCTGAAACAATTAAGCTTATTTTGGTACTTTTTATTTCTTGTAGACAGATTGCTTGAGTTCAGAAGGGCATACAGTATCTAGCAGATCTGGTAATTCATTCAAATATGGGAGTATGGCTCTTCTTTTAGTTCTGGCCAAAATTCCTACACAGTTTTGTACGATGAGTTTGAAAGCTCTTGCGCATTTAAAGAAAATCCTTTCAACTAACTCTGGAGTCCTGCTTTATGTTTCATATTGCTTTGAACTTATTACCTCTTCACAAAGTCATGGAGCATTAGTTTGGGAGCATTTAAAGCTAATGATTAAACATGTAGTGAAACAACACTTTGATGTTGCCAGAAGCAATTAATTTTCCCAATTTATACACAAAAGGTTATAAAAGACTGTGTTATGACAACCTAAATGATTCAGTGGATTCAAAGCAAATTAACTGAATTTTAAAGGATCGTTACTACTTGCTGGGAAAAAGGCATCCATCAAGCCTTATCTTAAGTCAGAAAGCTATGATTAACTTATGGAGTTTTTAATGCTTTTAAAATTAGAAAAGAAATTATGAATTTGTCTGCTTCGGAACACCAACCTGCAACGGGTTCATTCAGAATGAGGCTTTCATCGAAAGTAGCTTAGTGGGTGTAGATAAATGAAGTTTATGAATTTACAGAACTCACTGAGAGTGACTGGTTGAGCGTTATTAACATTGAAAATTGTACTGTATGTTTTTACTCCTGCATTTTTATAGGTAGAGCATCTCACAATGCATTGGATCCATGTGCTGGACACATCGGACAGGATTAGAATGTAAATCACCCAGCGACAGGGACTGGAAATCAGGTTCTGCAAACAAAAATTTCTGTGCCTCTGAGTGGATATTCAGTCCTTTTACTTCAGTGGAAGACACCCAAGTGAGGTGGGGCATCACACAAACGTGTTTGCACACGTACATATATCCATGTATTAAGTGACAGTGGATGGGCTTAATTGGAAAAGAGTCCTACAGTTCACCCATCAAAAAATGTGAAAATGGAAAAAATGCAAGAGAAAGAAAGAACAAAGGAATGAAGGAGGCAACTTAGCTTTACACAAGGTATTTCATTTCTCACTTTCCACTGAAATACAAAAAGTTCAAATCTCAGGCAAATCTCTTCACCTTGTTTCTCAGTTCCAGAAATGTGTTTGTTGCACTGGCTGGGGTACACGTAAGTTCTAAACATGACCCTGCATAGTAAAATTTCAAAATCGGTAGTGATGGGAGAACTATTGAACAGGAGTGAAAGAAAAAAAAACCTTCTGTGCTTTGCCCATGTCAGCCTGGAAACTTTTCTGATAGTTCATAAACCCAAGGCAATGATATGGTTTTCCTTCTCATCCCCTCTCTCCCTGCCACTTTATCGCTTGTTAGTCTCTTAAGAATAAAGCAATGAGCCTCTGGCTTTTACATTGAGTTAAAACTATTTGACTAACAGAGCTTAGACTGTCTAACACATAGATTGTTTGCAGACCTCCAGAGCATTTAGGGGTATTATTTTTACTTTAGAAGTTATACAGTGCTAGCGAGAACATTTTCTTTGAATGCCAGGATCCCACTGAAGGAAAACCCTAAAGGTTTTTAGGGTTCATTTCTATTTTATTTGACACATGCTTGGGAATGTAGTACCTCCGTTTGGGGATGGCAGATGTGCAGCTCCCAAAGGAAGCCCATGTTCTTCCCAGCAGAAGGCAGAAGCCAAGAAGTTATGCCTGGTCATCTCAAATACAAATGAACACCTATGTTTAGGTGAATTAGTTATGCTTAATATATTGCCATTCAGCAACTCAGTTTCAATTCTTCTTAAGCTTCATAAGACCCGCAGCACCTCTGGGAGATGGGGAAGCATTTTGTGCAAGCAGAAAATTGTGGTACTTAAAAAATGAACAAAATGCAGAAATATACAGAAGGACTTTGCATAATGCAATATTTACTGTGACATTTCCTTTCATCCAGTGGACTTCATAGCTCTGAATTTGTGATCCACATACTGTATAAATGTTAAAAAAAGAAAATCATACATGACTGGGTACAATATGAATGATCGTGAGATAATTAAATTATTTGAAAAATAACAATAAGAGGCCAGTGAGAAATGCTGGGAAAAAAGTTGGGCCCCTGCACATATTTCTTATCTCTGAAAAACAGGAAGACACTAAACTCTATTTTGGTTTATTACCTGGGTTAATAAACAGTAGGCGATCTGGTAAGCATGAAAGAGCATCAGCTTTGCTGTTAACGGACCAGTGCTTTAGAGTTTTACCTGGAAGGTATTGTCAGATTTAACTGACAGTAACAGACCTTTCTGACAGATTATAAAGAGTTTAAATCTTGTTCTTATTCACATAGAACTCTGATTACCTGCACAGTTGGATATATTTGGCCTCTCCTTAAGAAAATGTTCTCCTTCTTCAGATGGTACAGAACAAGCAGGAAAGGAACTCTTTTGGGGGCTCTTACCTAAGATGAGGGTAAGTTAGATCCTAGTTATATTTCACTGAATATTTGATTATTTGTTCAAAATGGAATAGTTTCAAAAATATTTCCCTTAAAAATGTTCAAACAAATCATTTTGACATTTCCAATATTTTTTGTTGGCTGAAACAATTGGCCAAATCTGGTACAAATTTGCAGATAGTTTCCATCAACACAAAAGTGCATTTTTGAACAAACAAAGAATTCTTCCATAAAAGTTGCCTGGCTCTAATCAAAGTTTCACACATGCCAACCAGCAGAAAATTAGGTATTGGATAAGCAACAGTGGTGAGGATCTGCGTTCTACCTAAATCCCCTTGTGGCCTTAGTCCAAAGTGATTAGCCCCAGGTCAAACACAGAGCCTGTAGTGAATCAAACAAACTAAATCCAACCCTCCTGAGCTGCAGAATAATGCGCTAGTCCTAAGACCTCCCTTCATGGGGATTGGAATGGGGGAGGCTATTAAATATATGCTCTATGGAAACCCAGAGCACTATGTTCTAGTGGAAAGGCAGAACACAATATGTGCCCTCCAGCTGTACCTGTTTCAAGGGGACCCACATCAACTGCCTCTGCCAACGCCAGGAGCTGCCAACATCCCTTCCCAACAGGCTACAGCTCGGAAGGCCATGAAGTAGGGGACCTGTTAAACCAAAGGACAGTGAGTTGCAGCATAAAATACTGTTTTAATGTGGACTTTGTATTGGAGACTTACTTCCTGTAAAACACTGTAGAGCAGCATAATCCTCAGATTTATTTTGATTAGCAATCTGGATACCTTCTTGGCAGTATTTATTAGATCTTAATGTAGCTCAGTTGGAAAGCCAGATATTTTGCTTTTCTTCTCCTTTGAGTTACTGGCCATTATTGTCTACATTAATGAATCTGGATAATTTTAACTGTCAGACTCTAACGTAACTCTCTTAATATATTGATTGAATTGATGTTGAACCCACCCTTCTGTTTAAGCAAAGAATGAGCCTGAGCAGAAGGCTACAGAGCTTCCTGAAAGTTTCAGGGATTTTATTAGTGGAAAGCTGATTTTGAACCACTAAACCTACAGTGACTGCATAGTTCTGGTTTCATTATAATGTAAAGTCAAAAGGACATTATCCTCCCACTGCAGCTCAGATGTAGCCGAAGGTGAATAAAATTACATCTGCATGTTTCAGGGACAGCTGTCACTGTCTCTGAAGTTGATCTTTTACTCCATCTTCCTCCCTTTTCGGATAATACCTTTTTGAAACAGATCAGAGTACCAAGAATGGATAATTTTTTTTCACTTCTAACTCATAAAAAATCTAATTTTTAATCAGTACCTTTAAAAAAATGGAACATATGTCTTGCAGGTAACCATATAAATAGTCCTCAAAGCACAAATTAATGCAGATCTCAATAACTGCACTTTTCTGAGATGTACTGCCTTTATGTCAACTGACATACTATTCTGTATACAACTTCTTACCTCTAATGAGGGGAAATTGTCCCCATCCTCTGTAATACTGCACAAGAAAATATAAGATAATTTGGTAGTCTTTTGGCCACAGAGACTGAGCTTCCAGTTGGAGAAGAAAGTGGGGAATGCTACACAGAGCACATATTCCTAAAAAAACCCCACACTTTCATTGAAAATCTCTCTGTACTAATGTGATAACCCATATCTAAATGTCTCTTATGGGTTCAAACTGGTTTAGTAATAACATGGCTTATCCAGAGGTAGATTTTATATTCCTGAAGACAGACAGCAAAAAGAAGTGCAGCCCTATGCATGGCCATGAAAAAATATACCCAGGTCTTCTTCGAGATTTTTGAGGTGGAAACATTTCCTTGCACTTGGATTTGGTCAGGGCATGCTCAGATGGCAGACAAGTTTCACAGCCAACAGTCCTATAGCAAGGAAACCTGGTTCAACTGCAATTGACTAAGTGTGGTAAAGAGAACTCTGTGGCTCCTCAGGACAGACAGGAGAGAACTAGACCTCAGAAACACCAAGTCATGCTGACTCAGTCCCACCTTACCTGAATAAAACCCCTGGGATCCCAGTGGGTACATTGTTCACCATTAATTAATTTGATGTTAGTCAGTGTCTGTTTGGATCTGTTACTCCTACTTGGAGAATTTCTGACTCATTTTGCTAAAATGATTTCAGAGGTTTTCTCAGGCATCAGAGCCCTATTTATTGTTAATAACATCAGAATATTTGATTCATTTGTTCCAGCATCGCCTGTGACAATCACACTGACTTTCAGAAACAGCTGCAGACAGCTGAGAAGAATCAATCTTTATCTTGTCTTTTACACTTTATTTTTCTAATTAGCATATTCATTTTCTACCATTTTAAGTACATTAAGAAATTAAAATGTGATTTTTACTTGCTACAGTGACAAACTTCTGACACATTTATGGCAACATTTAATAAATTGGCATGGTTACTCTTTTGCTTTGTTACTTAACCATAAACAGTATTTGCAAACAATCCAAGTAATGTAATGGAATAAAAATGTCCCATCCAATTTTTTTTTTTTGTCTTTCAAACCAATGCAATGTCTTCACAATTTTTTTTTTCTGATTAATAGACAGCTTCTATGTTTTGAAACATCTGTAGAACATTTATGGCAAGAAAATTTCTGAGTCCCCAAATTGCACCTGCACATCTCAGGAGATCAATACTACAGAACTGTGTTGGACTGAAATGAAAGCATCCTTCTGCTCGGAGAACTGGGACTTTGGACTGGATTTTGTTTGAAATTAGGGTGGTGGAGTCGCCTTCCCTAGTAGTGTTCAAGAGGCGTCTGGATGAGCAGCTAAGAGATGTGGTTTAGTAGCTCATGATGGCAGTGGTAATGGGTGGTTGGTTGGACTAGATGATCTTGTAGGTCCTTTCCAACCCTGTGATTCTATGATTCTATGATTTGTATATATTTTCTTATATAGGCTACATATAAGTATATAATTCAGGTTTTAATCTTATTACAGGTTTATATTTTTTCACTTTGTGTACCATACACCTCATCTCTATCTGCTTCTCTAAGAGGATATGAGATTTGGATAGGCACTGTGTTGCAACTACTGATGCTGGGCAGATACCCTGGGTAAGTTAAGAATTCTCAGAACAGCACTAGGTTTCCTCATACAGTTCTGAATTCCACCAGTCTCCATTTGCTGTATTGACATAATCTCCATAGATTATAATGAGAATGTAGGCACTCATAAATTAATACTATTGCATTAACTGAACTGAGAGGTCTCACTTTCAAAATACATCCTACCAGAGGAGACTTTGGGAGGTGTGATTTGGTGGGCAGGAAGCATGAACATGCCAGGCTGTCCCACCAGCACCAGTATCTGCATATCAAGAGGTTGACAATGGGAATCTTAAAACTCTTCAGCAGGTTCTTCAGTAACTTCTGACTCCTGCCATAAACTGTGGAGCCCAATCATCCCATGAAGGAAAGCAAGAAAGAACTTCAGCAGAAGATGAATTGCTCAAGGGAAGTCTCACCAATCCTTGTTATCTGAACAACATGGCGACTGCAGGAGTTTCTAAGAACGGTAAAGCAGGAAATTGTGAAAAGGAACAATTCTTTCAGTGAAAGGACTAGTTTGAAGGCAGGGTAAGATGGAATCCAGCATCTGTTGGCAAAGCATGGAACCTCCAGATAGTGGTGTGGATGTGGCAGTGGGTCAGGCAGCTTTATGCTTGTGAACTGGTAAGAGTAATTACATGTTGTGCTCTTCTCATCCAGATCCCCATGCCTAGGCCTGCCTATCAGAATGGAAGGACTCAATGTTAGATTCATGACAGGCCTCTGCCCTGATCTATAAGTAGATTTGATATGGTTTACCTTGAACTATGCATTTGTTTTTAGGGCACCTACAATGCTTTCCAGTTAGGATCAGCACTATCTACACTTGATGTAATTGCACTAATGGAAAGATGATGTTTTTCACTGATAGAAAGGTAAAGTAACAGCAAAACTGTTACCATTGCATAGAAATTGGGCTTGCACTGTGCCATAAGGGAGGTTCCTGAAGCAGAATAATTACTGCCAGAGTAGCAGAGGGGATCTTGATTGCTTGTGGCACTTCTTGGTAACATCTGTGCAAGGGTGAAAGGAAGTCTATTACAATTATTCTTGAGCCTCTAAAAGGAATGTGCAGCATTTATGAGAAAGAACTCAGTAGCTTCAGTGTACAATAGGAGTGCATTCCTGAGTGCTGTTCAGAGAAATTCCAGCACAGCATCTCAGGTGAGTCACCTGTGCTGTGAGACCAAAGCATCCCAAAATGCTCTGCATCCTAGACTGCCAAAATGCTATCACTGTACTGTTGCCACACAATAAATAAATGTCAGAACTGGAAATTTAATTTTTCTTCCCATATTCACGGTGCTAAAGTATGAGGGCTTCTCTGAAAAACTGTCTTCTATTTCATTATGTTGGCTCATGATGTCAGAGGCAGATGGTGGTATGGCAGTAGAAGCTGAGCCTTCCCACCAATTTCCAGGTACAGTTTGTTGTGATGTGACTGATGGCAGCAGAGGGGCATGATGAATAATGATGTCTGACATGGAAAAGCACATGAAACAAAGGTGTGTGACTGAATTCCTCCATGCAGAAAAAATGGCATCCACTGACAGTCATAAACACTTGCTGAATTTTTATGGAGACCAAACAGTAGATGTGAGCAGAGAGAGGTGGTGGGTAGTGCATCTCATCAGTGGTAACAGCTATCACAGGAGCACAGAACTGTAGGGGTTGGAAGGGACCTCTAGAGATCATCAAGTCCAACCCCCCTGCCAAAGCAGCTCCCTAGCCCAGGTTGCACAGGTAGGTGTCCAGGCAGGTCTTGAATATCTCCAGAGAAGGAGACTCCACCACCTCTCTGTGCAGCCTGTGCCAGTGCTCCATCACTGCACTGTGAACGAGTTTCCATGCACATTTGTGCAGAACTTCCTATGCTTCAGTTTGTGACCATTTCCTCTCATTGTATCACCACACACTGATGAGAAGAGTACGGCATCGTCCCTTTGCCTCCAACTCCTTAGATATTTATAGACATGGATCAGACGCCCTCTGAGTCTTCTTTTTTCAAGGCTGAACAGACCCAGGTCTCTCAGTCTTTCTTCATAGAAGTGCTCCAGGCCCTTTATCATCTTTGTGGCCGTCTGCTGGACTCTTTTGAGATCTCTGTCTTTATTGTACTGGGGAGCCCAGAACTGGTCATACTTTTCCAGGTGACTATTCACCAGGGCAGAGTGGAGGGGGGAGGGGGGAGGATCACCTCCCTCGACATGCTGGCCACACACTTTTTAAGGCACCCCAGGATGCCATTGGCCTTCTTGGCCACCAGGGCACACTGCTGGCTCATGGCCAACCTGTCATCCACCAGGACACCCAGGTCCCTCTCCTCAGAGCTCCTCTCCAGCAGCTCATCCCCCAACCTGTACTGGTGCAAGTGGCTATTCCTCCCTGGGTGCAAGATTCTACACTTGCTATTGTTAAACCTGATCTGGTTCCTTTCTGCCCAGCTCTCCAGCCTGCCCAGGTCTCGCTGAATGGCAGCACAGCCTTCCGTCGGGTCAGCCATTCCACCCAGCTTCATATCATCAGCAAACTTGCTGTGGGTGGACCCTAACAACTCATCAATGTCATTGATGAAGATGTTGAACAGGACCAGACCAAGCATTGAGCCCTCAGGAACACCACTAAGTATAGGCCTCCAACTGGACTCTGCACCACCAATGACAACCTTCTGAGCTCTGCCAGTCAGACAGTTCTCAACCCACCTCACCATCCACTCATCTATTTCAAACTTCCTCAGCTTCGTTATAAGGATGTTGTGGAAAAGTGTCAAATGCCTTGCTGAAATCAAAGCAGACAACATCCACTGCTCTCCCCACATCTACCCAGTCAGTAATGACATCATAGAAGACCACCACGTTGGTCAAGCATGACCACCTCTGGTGAACGCATGCTGACTACTCCTGATAACTCACTTCTTTTCCAACTGCCTGGAGACAGCATCCAGGACAAACTATTCCATCAACAGTAACGTGAAAGACAAGCCATATTCAGGACAGCCATGATGACTTTTACAAGCACAGCCTGCAGACTCTTTTACATGACTTGCTAGAATGAATATGTAATGACAGTGAGTATGTTGAAAAATAATGTATTATAGTTGAGAATTTGCTCTTTTATATATAGTATTGTTATGCTCTTTGTACCTGTGTTACTTTCCATGGAAATAAATTGAAGGCATTACTTTTGGAGCTTTCTAAGTATAAAACTTTTTGTACTTTCTGGGGGTATTTAATGATGATATTTACAGTTGCCTGCAATTATTTAAAATACTGCATGCTAGAAAGAAACTGAACCCTGTCATTTATAATAAGACACTATTGTATTGCAATAATTGTTTCCAGTATTTGCCAATCTCTAAAAAGAACAGTGTTAATGTATGCTAATTCTTTGTAGTTAAGGAGGACTACACTGTTTTTTTTATCTGGAAGCTGAGCAAATGTAGATGAAACCCACCATCTGACAAAGACCAATAGCCTGAGTGGGCAGCTATGTTCAATTTAAAAACAAGCAGGGATGTTTGACTTTATATGGGTTTTAAATGCATCTGCATCTCTGGGGAGAAGTGCAAGAGGCCTGGGACTGACAGCATTACATTTTTAATTAAAGAACTCCCAACCATGCCTACTACATTTATAAATAACAAAACATTTATCAGAGCTTTTATCTTTTCTTGCAATCATCAGGCTGTACTAGATGTTGACAAAGTCAATGATTTATTCCTCTTTTTTTTTTTCATTACCAAGTAACAAAGATGATATTATCATTAAAATCTTACGCAACTTAAATCTTGGGGCTTGCATCGCTTTGTTTGTGGAATATTGTGATCCTTTCTCAGAAGTCATTTTGAATTAGCGTTGGCCCAGCAGAAGAGATTAAGTCTGCCTAGTGAAATGGAAACATAGGGTAGTTTTCCTTAAAAGGAGGTGTGGCTCAAAAACAAAAAAAAAAAAAAAACAGAAGAAAAGTGACAACAACAAAAAAGCACTTTATTTTAAACATGAAGACATTATTATCAGTTGCTGAACTCTGGATCTGTTAATTATGTTGCATTTAAATGCATTCCAATTCCTATGCTGAAAAAATTACTCTCTTGCACCGTGATTCTGACCCTTCACCTCAAGGACTGAAGAGGCACAAAAGTATACAAGGAGTGGCCAGACTCTGCCCTGATTTGTGATCATCCAGATGCATGCAAACATCTCAGAGATCCAGATTATAATCCTGACTGAACATCTCACTTGCCAATGTGGAGTTCCAGGAGCATGCATATATATATATATGTATATATATATGCAAATATATGGCCACAGAGAGCACATCAGCCTTAAATGACAATCCTCACATTATGTTGGCTGCATGGGTACCACTAATCCCATATAGGGCTGCAGTCATTGCTACAGTGAGCTTGCTAGTATTTTGAATACTGAATACCTATGAACAAAATATATGAAACAGCAAACTGGCATCTTTTTTCCATGGAAAAAAGCATACCTTTTCCTCTTGTTGTGTTTTAACCCACTAGACAGATCAGCACCACACAGCCGTTAACTCCATCCCCGCTGCAGGATGGGGGAGATAATCTGAAAAAAATAAAATAAAATTAATGAGTTCGGGTAACAGCAGTTAATTAGAATAGAAAAGGAGTGGGTAGTAACCCCTGTCCCCCATCCTTACCCAACAGCCCCTCCTATTAGTACTGCTCAGCATGACTCCATATGGTATGGAGTATCCTTTGGGCCACTTTAGGTTAGCTGTCCTGGTTCTGTCCCTTCTCAGCAATTTGTGCAGCCCAGCCTCTCACTGGCAGGGCAGCATAAGCTGAAATGTTCTTGGCTCTGTGCAGCACTGCTCAGCAACAACTAAAACACTGGTGCGTTATCAACATTATTCTAATCTCAATTCCATGACGCAGCTCTATACCAGCAGCTAGGAAATTACCTGTATCCCAGCTGAAACCAGGAGACCTCACCTCCAAACTAAAGCTAAGATAAAACATTTACTCTACTGTACATCTGTCTGCACACAGAAATGCACTGTCTTTCTTTCACTATTCTGTCAAAAGCGAGGTCTTGGGCTCATTCAGGAATTTTCAGTGTTTTTAGCTGTATGGATCCTACAGGGATACGAAGGATGGGAATTACCTGACATGTTTTCCAGATACTTCAACAAGTTTGAAGCTCTTCAGACCTAAAAGCACCCAGTCTGTAAGTTAATCAGCTGTTGGTGAAGACAAAAATCTGTTGTAAATTAAAGCACTTTTTGCCATAGGTTTACGTGACTTTGCTGCTATCCAGACCCTCTCTCATGTGAGTCCTCATACTGAGCTTTGGAGTGTGCTTTTGTGTATGTTTGTAACTGACTCTTTCATTTGACTTTCATTATATCTGACAGGGAAATAAATGAGCATTTTATCAAAGTCTGTGAATTCAGCATTTTTTCCCCCAGATTCAACATAGGCAGTAACAAACCAGCTGAAATGTCAAACTAAACTCACCTTATCCTGATTTGATTTTTGTTTTGTTTGGGAGGGTAGAGTGAGGTGAAGAGAACATGAGTTAGAACTGAGTTTTCCATATTACACCATGTTAAACTCCCAGTAACCTCTAAGAGAGAACAATGTATATTTTCAGTTGTACATTGACTGTCTTGGACATATAAGAAAAATAAAAATGAGTCACAGGGAAAGAAGTATATACAGTCTTTCTTATTGTAACTTCAAATATCTCAGAAAAAGATAAATTAGAGAGAGTGACGAACAACGGGACTATGGAAAGAGAATCTGTGTTGAGGTCTTTCTAATATTTTTCAACTTTTGTGTGCTTTTTGAGGCAAGGCAAGGTAAAGTAAGGCAAAGAAAAGGAAAGGAAACAGGAGGGTGGGGGGAAGGGGAGGGGAGGGGTGGGAAGGAAAAGGAAAAGGAAAAGGAAAAGGAAAAGGAAAAGGTAAAAAGAAAAAAGTGCCCAGCTCCTTAAAAGACTGTCCATGCTAACGGTAGGACATCAAGCAACAGCAACATTCAGGAAGGGAACTCCTCATACTCTACTTAACTAGCTTTTTACATTGCTTTTCAACAAAGGACAAGTTCAAGGAGAAATTCAAAATATTATAAATAGACTTCAAGCTATGTACTGGAATATTGTGCAAGCTGTACAAAGAGAGAAGTCGTTAAAATGTTTGTGGGGATAAAGAACGGCCTTTCAGTAGCACTGCAAAAAGTACAAGTACTTCTGAATGGTTTCTACTCAAAACAAAAGGGGGAGATGGCCCTTGTGTGAACAAACAACAGAATAAGAAGCAAAATAAGGATCATCCCTTCAGCCAGTGTGCCTGTACATATCAGTCCTAACTTCTTGGCCTCAGGCCTCCTGAAAGTTGTTTGTCACATAGGACTTCTAGGAGAATGTGACAATGCACAACTGTGTTCCCAGCACCAGCTTATCTTTACATTAGCAAATTAAGGACACGAGCGTAGGCCCTGGTTGGTCATTCTTCCATATGGCTAAACTTTCAGAACCATTTCTGATGTATATAAAATGCAAGTTTTCCAGAACAATTCCTGGATGTATTGTAAGAATTAGACCTGGCCCAGAAACATTACTGCATAGGCAGTTTGGATGAAGCCACTCTTTAGACAGTGTGTTTAGGATTATGGCTTTGGTAGCATGGTGCCAGCTGGCCTCAGGGCTAGAGAACATTGACCTGGCACAGGAAGCAGGTCTGTGCTACTTTAGTACAGCAGTGCAGCATTTGTGGGCCAACTTTGCTGCCTGCTGAACTCACCCTGGCACAATGAGCATTTGGGGCGAACACTGAGCTCAAATTAACACAAATGGCAAAGGAGAGAGGCAACAAGCTCAAGATCATCTGGCTCCCGAAGCATCCTCTTAGCACATCATCAAAAAATGTAGGTTAGAATGATCCCAAGTGTAAGAGTCCTTACAACTTTTAGTGGTTTTTCCTCAAGGAGCACTACAGCCACATGTCATAAATCAAAACAAAGCTATGTCATGCACTATGTGCTCAGTTCTTCTGTGTTTTCCTTCTGTAGTAGTTTTTCTTTCACTCAGTGTTCTAGAGCGAAACACCACAGACTCCACTATTAAAATGACCAGAACTGAAGCCTGTGGAGAGGTGGGAACTGTCATGTAACAAAGAATTATTCCATGTGCATCTTTACTAATTACCTTTTACACTGGGACAGAACTACTTCTCAGTTTGTCATTTAAAATAATGGATATGGTGCCTAAGAAATTAAAGAAACAGAGGTATCCCTGAATGATTATTACTCTAGCAGACAAGTTGCCGCTCCTTAACCTTTTTCCTTCTCTGTTCTCTCTTTCAGCTCAGGAAAAACCCATCTAGCTATCTTCTGGTCAACATTAATGAAGTTTTATCCCATTAATTATTGATTTGCCAGAGAATATGACACCTCTGATGTTGTCTCCATGACTTCCCAGAGACAAAGGCTATGACAAAGAATTATACAGAGTTCCTTTGGTCTTAGGAGGTCAGCATCACTTCCACTTGAAGAAAATTTATTTCAGAGGTCTTAGGATTTTTCGCATGTCACTTTGAAGAAAAATTCAAGAAAACTTCCAGTGGCTTCTGAAGTACCACAAGGAAATCTGTCTTTGGAGCTGACTGCTGTATACTCTCCTTTACCCAAAGTCTGGACTCCCTAAGGAAATAAAAGTGTTTGTCTTGAACAGCTGTAATAGCTTGGATGGTTGCTGAGATAACATGTTGTAACTTAACCACTCATGGCTTTGCTTCTGATTCAGTACTCTAAGAACAGTTTTTAATTGCAAAATCTCCCCCTCCATGATTTCTGCTGCACACAGGCCTGAGGAGTAGTCCCTTCTTCAGCCCCTTACAGCCTGAGTCACATCCTTGGTTGCTGATCAGTGCTGATTCCAGGCCAAGCCTTTGGGTGTAAGGGAATTCCAGCTGAGGGAATATTTATAATCTTGGCTCAAGAAAGGAACCCACAGATGAATGTGTTCTCTTAGTGCAGAGTGCTGCAATAGTGCAGCAAGGTGATCCATATGCACTAGGTCAGGAGAGCTAAGCAGATGATGTCAACTGCCAAGCTACCAGGCTCTCGCAGGCTGTAAGAGACCTGTGCAGATATCTGTCACCAAGAAGTACAGTTCCTTTTTCATATTTTCAGTCTTTCCTCCATCTCTTGTTACAAGATATTAGTAGATAACAGCACAAGTTACTTCATACACAAATATGTGGCCTGAGCATTTACAGGCTAATGCTAGTAGGTACATGGGTGTGGTGATACTCCCAGGATTTGGGCAGCAATGAGCTTAATGGGGCTTTGAAAGCACAGCCATAGAAGGGGAACAATGATTTTCTTCAGTGGAAAGGAGCAAAGTGGAGAAATCATCTTTGTAGGAGCATTTTGAAAGGAAGTGGGTTTGGTAAGATGATTTTATTCATGTCCAAAGACAAATTTTCAGTCATTCCCTTGAGCCTCACTGAGACAAGCCCCCAAGTTTCAAAATCTTACAAAAAAAAAGAAAGGCAGAGCTCTTTAGGATGCAGAAGTGTGGGTTAAACCTCCATTCTTCACAGATATGACACAATATGAATATTGTTTCAGTTGGCATTCATCCCGCTTGGCATCTTTCATTTTGCAATGTTGATGTATGCATAAGAGGAGGAAGATGTGGTCAGAAAAACAGGGGTTGTCTGGGAGAAAAAAGCACTTATCAAGGGTGTGGGAAAACAAGGCCAGGGTCCTCATAGATCTAACTGGGGTAGAAGATGAAAACAGTGCTGCCAAGAGTAAATGACCACTTCAAATCAGACTTTGGTGTGTTGTGAGGACCAGAGGACAGGCTGACCGTGGTGCTGAGCAGTGTTTGGTAGAGGGGAGCTCCTTGCCCACTGTTACTGTGTGTAGTTTAAAGATGAAGTAGAAAAGGGCCTCATGAAGACAGAGCAGCAAAAAGAGTGTTGGATGAAAACAAATAACCTCCATGAGAAATGTTCTTCTCCTTATTGTGAGTTTTGTATAAAGGAAATTGTGTGAGGAGCACTCTGGAAAAGGAATGAACAGAGTGTGGGGAACAGCTGGAGCATTTCTGACATACACTTCTTTTACTTGCCACCCTATTTATGGGTCTGTAGGAATGTGGAGGAGAAAAAAAAGTTTACTGCTTTAATATTTCTTGTGAGCAAAATCCATATAAGATCCATCTCGGTATGTGAGAGCAGAGAATAAAAGGATGTGAGTCTGTGCCAGTTTGTGATGATTAAATTGAGTACAGTGTTTGTCTATACTATGATTTAAAGTTGCTGGACTGTTTTCCCTTAGGTGCTTTTATATATAGAGCTGTAGGTATAACACTTTCACCCCAAGAATTCAATACTTTTAGAGGAAAAATCACTACATAGTTACTTAAATGCTCTGTGTGTGTTTATTTTTGTTTTGTTAGACATTTATTTAGATTGCATTTTTACAGTGTTATGATAAGAGTCAACAGATGGCCTGCTGCAAATAGTCTTCCAAATAGACTTTCTCCTGGCACATAACCAAGTACTCTGTGCTGTGAATTTACTGTGGCTGGTTGTGCCATTTTGGTTGGGCATTGAAAATAGAATTTTTTCCTTGATATGAGTAGAGATGAGGGGAGCAGAGAACTAAGCCTCGTTCTCACAATCCTGTTGGTTAATATATGAGTACAAATCATCTGCAAGACCATCCTGCATCACAAGGCCATTTACAGCTTGGCACATACTGAGACCACATGCCTGCATTTCATCACATGGGGAGAGATTTGCAATTGGATTAGAGACGGGAGAAAGGCAGGGGAAAAGATCCCTCTTGGATGGGGAATTGCAGATGGGAGGATAAAACAGGTTTGGCACAATATCTCACTTTTCTCCATGATATCTCCCTGTGTCTGATGTGGGATCAAGATACAGGAGGAAACCTGATTCTGTTAGGATATTTCATGAAACTCAGGTCTTGAGAAATACAAGGTTTTCAACAGAGCACTGAGAACCATGAAGACACTCATGGTCAAACCATGTCTGCTGTGATGTTCACTGTTGCTGTAGGAGATTCTGTTAAGAGGCATCTTAAAGGGAAACTGAGCTGACACAAATTGATCACCAATTAGCACAGTTTCTCAAAACAGTGTTCCTTCTCTTTCCATTGGAACTCCTGATGGGAGAGACTCTTAATTGATCTCTTAATCAATTCTTAAAGATCTACTAAAATCAGCAAATTAAATAAATTCTATCTTCATAAAGACACTGCACCTTCAAGTCCTCATCACTGATGTCACAAGAGGATGCTGGTGTTAAGAAATGTGGAAATTACAAAATAAGTTTCCCATGAATCATAATGTATTGAGCAGCTAACAACTTTGATTTAAAACCTAGTTATAGAAACAAGTCACTTCTATAAAGGATGCAATCAATTAGAAAAATAAATTCCATGTGTTTCTTTTTTGTTTGCTCATTTGTTTATTTGTTGTTTTTTTTTTTCACTCACTGGTCTTGAATACCTGTGCAGTACAAGGTTCATGAAATGCCAGTTCCAGTCCAGAAGCCACAGTGTATTCCTTAAATAAAGAAAGTTTGTTCAGAAGCACTGATGCTGACCATAATTTTGCAGATGATTTGAATGGGAACTCTCTTCCTGTTCAGGAAGAGAGATTTCCTAAGATACAGTGTACAATTTTGTGGCTGAATAATCATAGCAAAGATAAATAATAAAGTTAAAATGGATTATTATATGTCAAATAATTAGCTCATAAATCTTTGATAAATTCTTAGCTCAGATTGCAGAGAAACAGATAATTTGTAAGGAATAGTAATTTAGGAAAGATCTTATAACTTCAGATGTTTGATATCAAACTTTTGAACACCAAATATTTGGTTAAGTCATGATCTACAGGGAATATTTTTCCTAGCTCTGTATCTGTTACACCATCACAGAATATAATCACAATAAATGTACACATACAATCACAATGTTTATAGGGCAACATATTGACAAAACTTGTACAATCTTCTAGAATATAAGTATTAGATATATGATAAAGCATTTCAGTAGAGTTACAGGTAGCTTTATTCTGGAATGCAGTCAATTTAACATTTTATTTACTCACTGAGTACAACTTTCAGAGTCTGAAGATTAACGCAGTATATTAACATAATATCAGTGTAAAATATGGTATCAGTTTGTATAATGGCATGTTCTATACAGATGGTTTGAATTATAATATGTTTTTATTGATGTGTCCAGAAGTTGGGGTTTTTTTGCAGCTTAGACATGTGGGGGCTTTTAAACACGCAAAGTATAGTAAACTGCAGATGAATTGGTCCATGAGCACAGTTAAGAAAAAAAAAAAAAGTCTGTTAAGGCATGTTGTTGAAATTCTAACATGAACAAAACAGGTACTGGAAGACACTTTGACCTCCTTTTAAACTTCTGTTAGAGATTTAGACGGCAAACTCTTCCAGTATTTGCATCTTGATGAGATTTTTACATACGTTTCTTAGACAGAACTAAGAAATAATGGCATTAATTATCTGCTGATAAAAAACACTGATTCAGACTCTGTCTTCACTTCTAAAAAGTGAGAATGTTTTACTTGTATTAATTAAGATGTACATAGAACCATGGGATAAACAGCAGGCACTAGAGACAAGGGGCAGACAGTTGGGTAAATAACAAATTGACTACTAGGTCTATTGGTGACTTTTTGATTATAATTTAGTAGATGTACCATCTTGATTGTGTCAAAATGGTGTCTCACTTTACCTGCATTGAGATGTAGGTGTATTCTTATGCTAATAGAGTCAAATCCTCACAAGGGGCAATCTCTTGCCTTTGAAACTCAAAGCAAGCTCACAAGAATGCTACAGTTATAGTCACATCATAAATTATTGAAATTGATTGATTTTCCTTCTTGGATTTTACTGGATTTTACATTTTTCGAAGGTTTCATTCTCTGTAGTTGTTATAGTGTTCTGAAACTTACTACCAAACTTACTACCTAAGTTACACAATATCAGTAGAACTGTAAAATTCCCTATTTATTGTTAGTGAAACTTAGAACTGATTTGTAGAGGTTCATGGATCTTCAGCTTAACTATAGGTTTCATATCAAGAAGTTCTGTAGGTAAGTTGATAATAATATGACTACAATTGGTCCTTAGAGCTACAGGGTTAACAGTTTCTGAGAGCTCCATTCCATTATGTACAATGGAAGAGAATTTGCAACATGAATGCCAAAAAAGTGATGACATAGATATATATATATATATAAAATAACACATTTTTTACATTTTAAAGATGAATATTTGTCTTGCATTTATAGGATGTAGAGGTTTCACACCCTAATTTTATATTTCAAAATTAGAGAACGGAGACATAGATTAAATCAATTCTCTGAAAGCATTTTTTAGGAAATAAAACCTAAAGCTTAGAACACTGCCTTCACCATTATAATTACCATGAAATAGCTGCAAGTATAATGCAATGTTTGTTTCTCTTAGTTTGCACCCTTTCTGCAGATATACATATTTTTTAATTCACTGGAGTTATTCCATTTTCTTGAAAGAAAGAAAGAAAGAAAGAAAGAAAGAAAGAAAGAAAGAAAGAAAGAAAGAAAGAAAGAAAGAAAGAAAGAGAATCTTCCATTTTCAAAGGGGTCTGCCTACTTTCAGAGCTGTCTGGAATTTCTAATATAAAAGGACATTAAGGATATTTTCTCTGCCTGTCTGGGAAATATTTCCATAAAGTTTGGAAATGATAAGAGCATTTCAAAGGTGACTAAAATACAGTATTCATATTTTAAATGTCTGTAGTTTGTTTGAACTTTGGCAGGAACAGTTCATGAAAATAAAAACAGCACAGCCAGGATATATGACTGCATGAAATAAGCATACTTCAGACTGTGTCTACCAGCATTGCAGATGAGGAAGAGAAATTTCTTTCTAAATTTGTCTCTTGAATTGATCACAGAAACAACAACAACAACAAAGAAACAAAACAAAACAAAACAAAACAAGAAATCACCCCCAAACAAACAATATTAAAACCAACAACTCAGTAAAAAATGTTTTGAACTCTGAAAGTTTACATGACAAAGTGATGCATGATCTAAAACAGGCCAACAAGTATGGGTTGTAGCCTTGCTACCGCATTTACTGAGATCAATACTTAAATGGCTGACTGCAAGTCTGCCACACAGTATTTGGAATTCTTTCAGATTGTTGTCAACCTTTCCCAATAAACTAACAGAAGAATGAAAGAGATAAAAAAATTGTTCAAAAGGTTTAGTAAAAAGCAGGGTGAAGTGACTAGCATCAGAGACTGAGCATCAGTTTGGATTTATGCTAATTCTGAAAAAATGCTCACACTTGTAAATACTACAAGAAATCTGAAGTACCATGGGATATGTGTGATAGAAGCCTTTTTCTGTCATGTTGACCTTGATACTCTCAAAACTCTTGCATGAGACAGATTAGAAACATGCTCCACACCAGCCATCCCATTTCACATCAGGGAACATCAGTTACTGGGGAGGACAAGAACAACAGAAGCACAAGTATTTACAGTGTCAGAACTTAAGATTTCTTGAGTGTCTTGTAAAGAAACCTCTACAATCATAAATGTATGGTTTTTGTTATTCTAAAAGTTATTTGCAAAATCAAGAATGGAAATAAGTTGTTTAAAAGAGAAAATATATTAGCAAGAAAACTTCATATATCCTTTATATTGAACTAACAGTAGGAACTTGATTTATCAGTCTGTGACTCTCTCTGTGCTGTACAATGCTGTTACTTAAAATCAGTGAAAGCATTACAGTGACTAAAAGGTAAAGCAAATCTTGGAGCTTAACAGAGTGATGCTTCTCCAGCTACTGAATTAGGCATAGTGCATAAAGACTGCCGTCCTCAGGTTCCTGAAATAAAATAAGTACTTTGACTAAGTTCATCTTACAGCCTAATTATATATGTGAATTGAGAGACAAAAACATCAGGTATTTTCATCTTTTCTGAAGGAAATATCTAAAATAGTTTGGTTCAGTATAACTCTGAATATCACTCACACCTTGTAGATTATAGAAGGGAACTAGGAATATACTTCAGATTATTTGTAGACGTTTAGACATTTAATAACAGCACGCTAAAACATGCTTCTGGTGATAAAACCTACTTCTGGCATTATATCACTCCAGAAGTGTAATAGCGGTTATATTTGAAACAGTGTTTGGCTAAGTTATCTCATTATCTTCACTATGTAATCTTACTGAGTGGCTATCAAACAACTGATCAAGAAACTGCCTTTTTAGAAAGTATGCAAGGAGACTTTTACTTGAAAATGGAATGAATACTTTAAGCAAAAATGTTTATTTTATGTTTTTTAGACATAACCTACAGAGCCTCCTGAGTAGCATGAAGAAGATAGAGTGGTCTTCCTAACATAGTTAGCGTCTTTCTGAAGGTTTGCTTTTCCTGTTCCTTCCCTTCCCTTCCCTTCCCTTCCCTTCCCTTCCCTTCCCTTCCCTTCCCTTCCCTTCCCTTCCCTTCCCTTCCCTTCCCTTCCCTTCCCTTCCCTTCCCTTCCCTTCCCTTCTCTTTCCTTTTTATATGCTTAAATATGTCTCTGTCCCTTATAGCTAGACATAGCAGATAAGAATGACCTGGAAAGCAATATGGGCAGCTAAATTTATGAGGACCACTATCTGACTGTAAAACATCTGTATCAGGTTCCCGCCAAAAATGCACTGTTGGCTGACTAGACAGTAATTACATGCAAACATGCTGTACCTGTATGTCAAACACGAACCAGCTGTAAGATCACTAGTGCTGATTCATCTGCAAAACATACCATGAGCCATTCATTTGACTTATGATGAGTTAGAGGTAAGTTGTGTGATGAAGAAACAAAAGCAGTAAATCAGTTGCCATTCATCTATACCTTCAACTGAATGGATATCCTTGTGTAACACACACACACTGTTGAGCTATTACTTGCCTACAGGAGCTTTGAAAGAGTGAAGGAAATAAACTACTGAAATTGTGTGATGCCTTTCTCACAGTTAACTCTGATCAGAAACTAACTTTTCTCAGGGTCAAGAAAAGCATGACTCTGCAGCAGTATTTACAGACATCTGCACAGTTTTGATGCTAGCCATTGCATCTGTTTGTGTTGGCAAATCTAGGTCCAGCTTGATCAGGGCACTTCAGAACTGAAGTGCAAATCCTGATGGCCTCTTTAACTCCACAGGATTAGAGGCTCACAAATCACAGAGGTCAAAACCACAGTGTTTTATGGGTCTTAAGTTGAAAGCCTCAAAATCTCTCCAGTCCCATATATTGTTCAAGTCATTCTTATACTAAAGATTTAGAAAAAAAAACTCTTCCCACCATATCATATTCAAATGCTAGGAAGTTTCCAATGAACAACTAAGTAACTTAATTCCACAAGAAGCTAATACAGTAAATTTCAGCCCAAAACATCTGTCAGTGACTTCACGCAAGGAGTTGCGGGTGGAAACCATTAAAACCATACCTTTGGTTGCTAAAAGCAAGGAGAGAAATATGCAGTATGATTATGTCTGTTCTCTAAAGGAAGCCATCTGTCTAGTTTCTGTAGTACTAAGCAACACTGATTACCTTCAGCAACCTGTATATATTGCATTTACATATCACGGGACCCTTGTTAACTTCAAAGGGTTTGGGTTTATGCCCTGGAAGTCCTAATCTGTAAAAAATTTGCTATTTCCTTTTGGAGAAAACCCTTCAGCTAAACAGAAAATGTTATCAGGAAGTCATTTTCCTTGCACTCATTTTTCTCTTGAAATTTGTTTTTCTTAATCTAGTCTTTTTAGCTACTGATTCTACTACATTACTCCATTTTAATGAACCATATTCATCCTTGGAATACACTTTCAGACACCGTTTCTGTGAATTAAATAAGTTAGGATTATTAATCTTATAAAAAGTAAGTTTTCATTCCTCCCTCTATCCCCCTCAATTTTTAGGTTGTGCCTCTCTACACTACCAAGTTAAAGCCAGAGCCGTAACTATAATTGCTTATCTACCATAAGTATTTTCAAACGGACTGGAAGTTTATGGAATACTGAGAAGAAAGAAAAAAACATTCCTGTGAGATTTCCAGATACATCTTAGGACTCAGATAAGATCAGAATGAAAATTCAAACTTTTTGGTAATGTTTATCCAAAACTTCTCAGATTTCTTAATCGGTATAAAAAAGTATATATTTACTATCTAGTATATGTTGTATATGTATTACCCTGCATTTCATCCTCCCAAAGTTTATCATTAAATATACTCTTCAACTCTAGTAATTGCTTTCTAGCATCATTAATAAACTGAAGCAGCATGCTGTTGGGAGACCCCGGGATAGTAAGAAGATGTTTAAATCATCTAGATGTTACTTTTCAGATGAAGAGCAAGACATAGTCTACACATTCCCACCCAGGCTTCGTACTCAATACAAGAAAGTAGCTGATATCTAAACTTCCCCTGACTAGCATAAGAGAAGAATATAGCCCAAGATATCAGGGTTTCCTGGCAGATAATTAAAAAAAAAAATAATTTCCTATTGATTCCAGAACAAAATCAGAGCCAGCACTACCACAACACTCTGGTTCCACATACAACAGTCTACAGAAAAAAGAATTACATCATCTTCCTTTTTTCTCCACTGTTCATATCTTGATCAGCCACTGAAGGGAACGTGCTTTAGCAGGGAAGTTGGACTTCATGATGTCCAGAGGATTCTTCCAATCCCTACAAATCTGTGATATCCCTACAATTCTACGATTTCAGCCTACAGATTTTCTCATGGTACTCATTTCTGCTCTCTCCCATCCTCCAGCTGATCTAAGATAAAGGAGGATGAGCTGAGTAGCTGCAAAGATGCCCAGCAATGGGCTAAGTTGTCAGGCAGGAGGATGATAGCTCCCCCCTCCAAACTAGGGAGCTCCCGCTGATGTGGACCTCTGCCCCTCTGCAGCCGCATCCTGGTCCCAGAGAGGACAGATATGCCTGAAGCACTCTGTCAGCTCAACAGAAGCCGTGAGGAACATCTCAGACATGTGGAAACGTGAGTCCTCTGAGTAGAAGAAGGCAGTGGAGATGTGTTTGGGTATAGGGTAGGGGGCACTGTCAAGGGAAAATGAGGAAGGCAGGGCATGCTGAAATGTGCAGACCTAAAGTAGAAGAGGCAAAGCCATTGCAGAAACCAGAGGAGGAAATGCAGCTTACAACTAGTGGAAAAGGGACTTTGGAGGAACATTTGGTTCCTCTGATCCCTCAGCAACCATCAGAGCCGAATGCAGAGGTGTTGCCCAGGGTGAGGAAGCCGCATTGGAACAGGCACACTCGCACCAGGAGGACATCAATGAAACCCCCCTGGCCCGTAGCAAGAGTCCACAGCCCCGGCAGATACATGCACACAGGGAACTCAGATGCTTGTCCACCTTCTGCCAGCAGCTTTTGTGAGATTGGCAGAAGAGACTCCTCGTGAAGATGTGAAGAGAGCCCAGGTGAAAAGGAAATATAGGGGAACAGAAAGCAGCCGCAGTCTGGCCAGAAATGAGACTCAGCCTGGGAGAAGCAGAAAGGGGCAGGGCCCTGGGACACCAATGGGTAATTCCGGCCCCTTCTTTTGCATCCAGGATGAGCAGACAGCACCACAGAGCCAGGAAGGTCCTGAGGAGAAGGCAGGACAGAGTGACGAGAACACCACCACGTTCACCACCAAGGAACATGGGGATGACAGAGCTGTCACATGGCTGGACCTCGGACACATGCTGGGTTGGTCTCCACCTCAGTAACACATCCTGTCCGCTGCTTTGAGGCAGCAGGAGAGTCGTGAGGAGCTCAGGAGTCCTTGATCAAAGCATACCCTCATCCCTTACTTCCACAGGTCAGCCGTGGAGATGTCAGAGGACACCGATGAATACCTCACTGCCAGTGAGGACATGGAAACAAGCTTGTCACCAGAGGTGTCCTGGTCCTCCTGGACTGACAGCTCCCTCACTTCCATTGAGGCAGTGGAGATGTTCCACTCTGCGAGAACCTCTCTTGATCCAAGGAGGAACAGGTCCCACTCTTCCAACACGGCAGAGGGATGTGGCCGCTCCTCTAAGAACTCCCTGTCCTCTAGGAGTGATGTGTCCCTCACTCCTCTAAAGGAAATAGGATCAGGGTGCTCTTTGAGGGCCTCTCTGTCCTCCTTGAGCAACAACACCCCTGCTGCCATTGCTGCCTAACCATTCAGAGCTGTCATTCAGCACTCTTCTGCATGGAGCAGGCTTGGGTCATGCTGCCGTGGACCAGCCTGACCTCATGCTTTCTGATGCCCTTGAGCCCCCAGAAATACAGGACACCTTGGCCTGCATCATCCCAAGAATGAAACCAGAGGAGGAAATGCAGCTGACAACTAGTGGAGAAGGGACTTTGGAGGAACAATTTGTTCCTCTGATCCCTCAGCAACCATCAGAGCCCAATGCAGAGGTGTTGCCCAGGGTGGGGAAGCCACATTGGGACAGGCACACTCACACCAGGAAGACATCAATGAAACCCCCTGGCCCGCAGCAAGAGTCCATAGCCCTGGCAGAAACATGCACACGGGGAACTCAGATGCCTGTCCACTTTCTGCCAGCAGCTTTTATGAGAGTAGCAGAAGAGATGCCTTGTGAAGATGTGGAAAGAGCCCAGGTGAAAAAGAAATATAGGGGAACGGAAAGCAGCAGCAGTCTGGCCAGAAATTAGACCCAGCCTGGCAGAAGCTGAAAGGAGCAGGGCCCTGGGACACAAAGGGGAGATTTCGGCCCCTTCTTTTGCATCCAGGACGAGCAGACAGCACCACAGAGCCAGGAAGGTCCTGAGGAGAAGGCAGGACAGAATGACAAGACCACCACCATGTTCATTACAAGCGGCATGGGGATCCCAGAGCTGTCACAAGGCCGGAGAGCTCCTTCAGGAAGTAATTCCCTGCAAAGAGAAGACTCTTCCAATACGGGCACTCCCAGAGCTATCCCACAATCTGCAAAATCTGTAGGGACCAGCATGGAAGAGTTGCTCAAAGCATATACGGAGGCCATGAGACTCAGGACAAAGGCTGAAAACCTGGAGAAACAGCTGCTGGTTTCATTGCTGGATTGGTCCCAGGACAATGCGGGGCAGCCAAGGCCAGAACCACAGTCAGAATGTCTCAGTGCCACACTACACAGAGCACAGAAAACAAGTGTCCTTGTGGCATTGGTGCCATACACAGCACTGCTATACATCCTGAGAAGAAGCTTCTGTGCACAGATGCTTAATTGTAGTGGCGTGAATTCTGCACCTGGTGCTTCTTGGAGTAAGATTTAGATAAGCCAAGAGTTGTCTCTTCTCTTGAAGAGGAGAGGTGAAGAACTGGGCATGCAGTCAGGACACAGTCGTCTCCAGTAGATACTGCCCCAAGTACAGCAAAGCCCCATGCTACAGTGTACACCTCATTAAGGCCATTGGTGATGCTGAGCAGGATCAGATGCAGAACTGACACTTCAGGAACACTGCTAAGTACAGGCCTCCAACTGGACTCTGCACCACCGATGACAATTTTCAGATCTCTGCCAGTCAGACAGTTCTCAACCCACCTCACCTTCCACTCGCCCATTTCACACTTACTCAGCTTCATTATAAGGATGTTGTGGGACACAGTGTCAAATGCCCTGCTGAAATCAAGGCAGGCAACATCTATTGCTCTCCCCACATCCACTCAGGCAGTGATGACATCGTAGAAGGCCACCAGGTTGGTGGAGCATGACCTCCCCTTGATGAAACCATGCTGACTACTCCTGATAACCTTCCCTTCCAATTGCCTGGAGATGCCGTCCAGTACAAGCTGTTCCATTACATTCGCAGGGTTGGAGGTGAGGCTACTGGCCTGTAGTTTCCTGGACCCTTTTTTCTTGCCTTTTTGAAGATCAGAGTGACATTGGATATCCTTCAGTTTTCCATTCTCCAAGACCTCACAGAAATGACAGAGAGTGGATCAGTAATTACGTCTGCCAACTCCCTCAGCACAAATGGATGCATCCCGTCAGGGTCCATGGATTTACATACACTGATGTTGCATAGATGCTCTCCAACCATCTCCTCCATCACCAAAGGGGAGCCTTCCATTCCCCACACCCTCTCACTTATCCCCGCAGTCAGGACTGGTAAAATCAATCCCACTGGTAGAAAACATTAAGCAGTTAGCAGTTCTGACATAGCAGTGGGTAGGCTAGCGTCCCGAACCTCTGCTATAGTTGACCAATGTGGGTAAATCCACTACAAGGAAAGAAACAAGCCAGAAGAAAAGGCAATTTCACTAAAATGAACTCTAATTCTTGGGGCCCTCCCAAATTCTCAACATCCCGATGGAATCATAATATGAAAACTATCTGAAACAATCAACCAAATTTTTGTGACCTTCTGATCAAAGAGGGTCAATTAAGTGGATATGAACTGAGGAAATTCTCTTCAAGTCCAGGAGTTCCATGCTCACCATTTCTACATAGGCTATACAATTCAAACATAGGAGCAGTTTATAAATAACAAGAAAAAAGACAGTCCATCATTTCTATATTTCTGTTTGTACATTTTATAAAAACACTTTCATGTATCATCTTTTACCTTCATTCTACAGTTTGTATTTCATGTGCTACAGATTAGAGATATATAAGTACATATTTATGCTACCAAATCACTTGGTGATTTAATACAACATTCAGTATTCCTCCCAAAACAACAAACCAAATTATTCTATGTAAAATCCAGATACACAGCTTTAATTGTGACTAACATTAACCTCTGTATATGTAACCAATGCATGCTTTCAAACACAGACAAAATAAAGTTTCTATAGTATCGATGTCTACCTTCTATTTTGAAAATGCCATATAAAACAGGGTAATACCAAAACACCTGCAGAATCTCTTGGACATTTGTTCTTCTCCCTTACTAGAATATGGAACATTCTGTTGGAATGGGATTAAAAAAAACAAAACATAGTGGATTTATACTGTATGTATAACATAAGTTACAGCAAAGTCTTTTATCACAGAGGAAAGGTTTGCCGTTGTTTTTTTTTTTCCTCTAAAAGACAGGCAGATTCCAGATTCAGTTAATCTTTGAAAGTTCATGTTGTAGAGAGATACTCTCAAATAAGTATATGCTGTACACTGGTCTCTTATGGTGCCTTCTGGGCTCCGTTACATGCCTTGTCTCTGACAAGGTCCTTGATGGAAATGCAATCTGAAATGAAGCTTAAACCTGATTTATCATTGGTTTTGAAAGAAAGAAGGTTACATCTGGAAGTTGCAGAAAGGCAGTAATTCACACTGAAGATAAAGGTTGAAGTATAATATAAACAGAATTGAAATGTTTGTGTTGTTTCAACAGATTGGCCTATTAATATGTGGCCTGGTGTAGCCACATATAAATATATATATATATACTCATGTACTGTAAGAGACTATTATTATACTATTGCCTCAAAGTTTGCTGATGAACATGTCCAAGCAAGTCCTGGGCAAGGGTTGTGAAATCCTTTGTCTAAGGGACAAGCAGATGGGCATTTCCTGGGGCAACAAAAGAGAGATAAGCTGCAGCTCAATGGCCGCTGAACACCCTTTTGTTTGGTACTCATCTCCGTGGGGAGACAGCCATCTTAGGAGACGCTTGCCTGGCACACTAGCATGAGATTTGTCACGCAGACTGGAGGAATCTGGAAGATAAATATAGGGGTCCTGCAGCCACGAAGTTGGGGTTTTCTCTGTATGGGGGTTTCTCTTTGGAGAGACTTCCCGAGCTGATCACTGCTGCTGCCTGGAGAGGCCTTCTCTTAGGAGAGTCCTCACGAGCTGATCACTGTTCGCTGCTGCCCCTCTCGGGGTTGCCTCCCTCGCTGCTTCTCTGGTGTTGGCTGTTGCTGTTCCTGGGCTGACCCCGCGCCGCTTCTGCTGTGCTGACCCGGTGCCGCTTCTCCAGGACAACTGCTTGCTGCTCAAGGCTGCCCGTCGCTGCTGCTGTTCTCCCCGCTTCTACCATTCCCTGCTCTTCTGCCTCGGACCGTCGGAGCCGCATGCAACCGGACCGCCCCTAGGATCCCGGCTGGTGACTTTCCCTGCGTTGTACAAACCCTTGCTTCTTTCCTGTCATTCCTATCGCTTGCTTTCCCTTCCCCATCACCCTTAACAGTGTCCGCCTTCCCCATCTCCCTGGTAAATACTGGTAATAAACTGGTCGGACCGTTGTTTCTTAATCTCACGCTGAGTATACACATAATCTTAAGAACCTCGCCTCCCTCCTTTATATTGGAGCGTGACATTTTTAATGGCGGAGTCGGCAGGATAACCTCCATGACTCGCCTCTCTCCCTCCTTTATATTGGAGTGTGACATGTACGCACCTGTATATATATATCTATACATATACATACATACACACATACACTCCTTACAAATATTGCAGTTCTTACAGTGACAGAGCCAATTCAGGAAGCTAAACTCAAATGTAAAAGAAGTGTATCTGTCCAGTTTACTACTACAAAACATGAAGAGCTACTGAAAGATTTTCTTATGTGAGACCTTTTACAGTAATGCGTTCTGCCCTATTGCTAACTACCAGCCATTTACCACAATTTGCAAAATAATACAGTGGTGATGTGTCAGTTGCTTACCTTAATGTATCATCTCAAATCAACACCACATTTGCCAGGACAATCCCAGTGTTTTTTACATGACCTGTACTGCAATTCAAGCCATAACAAACTCAGCAAAGCTAGAGTTTAATCACAGCACATATGCATACCTAAATAAATGCTTTCAAACAAGTTCCCCAGCAAGAGATGAATGTGCAGTCTTTGATGCTGAAAGCTTAATAAGCATTGTATAATCTGGTAGGAAACATTACTTGTAGGCCTCATAATTTTCCTCTAATTAAACTGTGCGTGATTTATAGCAGGTGAGAATCCCCTGGCTAGCTGTCATGTGCTGTGTGGTCATTCTCTACCCTGTGTTTGTCCAAACATTCTTCTCAGTTATCCTACTGTTAAACTATCTGGTGTCAAAGTTTTTCTGGATTGGTACTTAAGAATTTTTTGCTTGACTTTCGTCTGCAGTATCTCCATGCATAAACACACCAAGCTATACTAAAAACAGAACCTTTACCTTCACAAGTTGCTTGGGGAGTAACTTTCCCATATAAAAATAATTGGTTTTGCTTTGATTTAGAGAGTTGATTTATAAAGGTTTACTACGAAAGCTTCTGTTTCAAATGTGCCAACTCCAGGGTTTTTACATATTGCCCAGATTTACTTACCTGTGTTTAGGATCTGATTTATAAGCTGTGTGCCTCTGACTCAGCAGAAATCACTGACTTAGGACAACATGTTATAAACAAATTTTCAGTCGCTTATAATATTTAACCAATTTCAAAGAAATTACAAATGAGCAAATGTAAAATATAGTTCTTGTCCCTGTTTTTGTTCTATTTTACTATTTCATAGCCTTTAACATAACAGAATAACATAACAGAAATTTTAAAAGTCGCAATAAGAATTAGAGAATTTCAAACAGTAAAAACAACCACAGCATTGTAGTAGGAGTGTTCCTAGCTCTTTTGGAATGAAAGTAGAAGCATTTGCATTGTAAAATTCCACTTTTTACCTCTGCTACTGAATAAAGCCTTTCTCCGTAGGCATTTTAACAAATTCTCTGTCTAAACAACTGCTTCTGAGCCAACAATGTTTTGCAGATGATTTCTCCACCTGGAGTTAGATGCACACCCTTCTTTCTCATTACTGGCACAAACAAGCCCCGACAGTGAAGTCTGGGATGTGCATTTATGTTAATGGGTATAGAAGAGACAGTAAAAATTGTAGAGAAGACAGAATTATCATGTGCTCTGATTTTCAGTAACAACAAAACAAGTATACCTGTTATGTGCTTCATGTATAACCTGCTTCTGTTTCTAACTGGTGGCAAGAAAATGTGAAGCTTTAGAAACTTGTAGTTTGACATCTAGATGTTTTTCCCCACGTGTAACATTCAGTACTTCAAGTTTAAACAACAAAACTCTAGACATCATTAATTCCTACGTGCAACCTGATGTGCAAACACATGAAACACGTAAGGCTTTCTTATATATGAAAGTTACTTGAACTTGTTTCCCTTTCTTAACGTGCAGTCACGGAAAATCGAAATGCACTAACAAATTGCAAAGCCCCAGGTAGTGCAGGCAAATGAGGACAGCGTGAGAAAACACCTCCATCTAGTGGTGTTTGTCAGTGGTTGCTCTCTTACCAAGGTCTTAAAGGTGAAAGTTAAAACAAGAGTGCATCTTTAAGGCATGGGTCTAGAGGACACAGAAACTCCTCTTTTCTAATGAGATCCACAAGCCAGCAGTAGGGTTTCTGTAGGAAGTGAGCAGTTCACATTTTACAGCATGGCTTATTATTTTTATACCATTGCCTCAAAGTTTCCTGATGAACAAGTCCAAGGGTTGTGAAATCCCTTGTCTAAGGAACACAGCAGATGGTCATGGGGCAACAAAGGAGAAAAGTTTCAGCTCTATGGACGGAGAACACTTTTTTGGAACTCATCTCCAGGGGGAGACGCCATCTCAGGTGATACTTGCCTGACAAGCTAGCATAGGATTTGTCACATAAGCAGGAAAAATGGAGGATAAAAGAGGGATCAACCAACATGAGGATGGGTGTTATGCCATCTGAACCCTCACGAGCTGATCCCTGCTACCTGGGATCTGCTGACTTCGTTTGGACCCCACAGATTCCTCCTGTCTGCACGTCGCTGCTGCTGTTCACCCCGACCCTGCCACCCCCTCTCTTCTACATCGGACCATCAGAGTTGCTTGCAACTGACTACCCCTGTGTTGTACAATTCTTGCTACTTTCCTATCTTTCCTATCACCCCCTTCTCTTCCCCATCACCCTTATTGATAACAGTGACTGCCTTCTCCATCCCCATCTCCCTAGGCAAAGTTTGTAATAATAAACTGGTTGCACCAACATGTGGAGCCGTTGCTTCTTAATCTCACGCTCAGTATACATCTAATCAAAGAACCTCATCTCCCTCCTTTATATTGGAGTGTGACGTTTTTATTGGCATTGTCTTCAGGAAGGAAATGTTCTCTCTTTGAAAAGAGGGTTCAAAAATATATATGTAAATCAAGCAAAGACGGTTCTCCCTGCTGAGGATGGAGAGAGACCCCACTGGAAAAGGGAACGCCAGAGAACAGTGAGCAACAGCAGCACGGCCATCACGGCCTTGCTGGACTCGGGAGGGCCAATGAGCGCTCCATGTGCCCTGGAAGTGAGAGCATGGCACAGGGCCTGGGATTCAGTCCTTCCTGCTGAGTGACCACAGGCTTTGTGTGGCCCTACGCAGGCTCAGGTCTCGGTACTAGGGTGGGCTGGCTATGGCCCTGCAGTGCTGAGCTGGGCTGTGCTGCACCGCACTGTCCCTGCATCATAAACATTGCCATGGCTCCCAGCTGGTGACAGGGCAACCCGCATCACAAAGGGGACAACTCTGGGGTGAGGCAGAGTGAAGATAGGTGCCAATTTGCCCATGAACTGACTGCAGATCAACTGCTTGTCTCTCTCCACGCGCTGCAGGCATGGCTCATTTCAGGGGAATGATCTTCATCATGCCCAGCCTAGAGGAACACATGATCTTTTACCGCATCCTCTGGAATGTACTGATTGCATTGCTACTCACTTTCATCAGGTCTTTATGGATTCGGAAGGTAGGAGTCAGGGCTGGTGCTGAGGCAGACGCTGCAGCACAGGGAGAGGGCTCACGCCGTGGGGGCCAGGGCCATCCCCAGGGCCGGGCTGGGGGCCCTGCCTGGGAGGAGAGGCCGTGGCCCAGTGCAGCCTGGCCAGGCTTGGCTGGGAGTACCCCTCGGCCCAGCTGTGCCCTGAGTGTGTGGCAGCCCCTGGGGATGCTCCCGTCTCATTTGCTGCTTTCCGTTCCTGTACAGGAACAGAGACAGAGGGAATACCAAGATGGTGGCAACCAGGACAATTCTGGAGGTGAGCAGCCTTGGGCAAGGGCACATGCCCTGCAAAGACCCCCCCTGGCCCCACATGACCATGGCTCTGTCAGGGAAGGACACACCATGAGTTCACTCTCTTTCTCTTCTACCAACAGCTGAGGATCTCCACGATGTTTGTCAGTGCTCAAGGACACGGTGAGTAGTTCTCTTCCTGGAGCATGACAGCTCCCTCCGATCACCTCCCACCTAGGGAGCTCCCGCTGATGTGGACCTCTGCCTCTCTGCAGCCGCTTCCTGGTGCCAGAGAGGACAGATATGCCTGAAGCACTCTGTCAGCTCAACAGGAGCCTTGAGGGACATCTCAGACATGTGGAAACGTGAGTCCTCTGAGCTGAAGAAGGCAGTAGAGATGTGTTTGGGTTTAGGGTAGGGGGCACTGTCAAGGGAAAATGAGGAAGGCAGGGCATGCTGAAATGTGCAGACCTAAAGTAGAAGAGGCAAAGCCATTGCAGAAACAATGGATTTATCTCACAGGCACAACAGAGCCTGAAAGTGCTGCCCACTTCTCCTGAGCTTCTGATCACAGCAGGCAGTGGGGGGGACCTCGGGCACATGCTGGCTTGGTCTCCACCTCAGTAACACAGCCTGTCAGCTGCTTTGAGGCAGCAGGAGAGTCGTGAGGAGCTCAGGAGTCCTTGATCAAAGCATACCCTCATCTCTTTCTTCCACAGGTCAGCTGTGGAGATGTCAGAGGACACCGATGAATACCTCACTGCCAGTGAGGACATGGAAACAAGCTTGTCACCAGAGGTGTCTTTGTCCTCCTGGACTGACAGCTCCCTCACTTCCACTGAGGCAGCAGAGATGTTCCACTCTGCGAGGACCAACACGACAGAGGGACCTGGCCTCTCCTCTAAGAACTCCCTGTCCTCTAGGAGCGATGTGTCCCTCACTCCTCTAAAGGAAATAGGATCAGGGTGCTCTTCGAGAGCCTCTCTGTCCTCCCTGAGTGACAACTCCCTTGCTGCCATTGTGGCAACAGAAGCCAGCTGTTCTTCAAGGGCCTCTGTGCACCCTCCCAAGGAAAGCTCCTGTACTTATGCCAAGGCAGGTGAAGGCAGCTGCCCTTCACAGCTGTCATTCAGCACTCTTCTGCATGGAGCAGGCTTGGGTCATGCTGCCATGGTTCAGCCTGACCTCATGCTTTCTGATGCCCTTGAGCACCCAGAAATACAGGACACCTTGGCAAGCGTCATACCAAAAAGGAAACCAGAGCAGGAGGCAGAACGGACAACTAGTGGAAAAGGGACTTTGGAGGAACGTTTGGCTCCTCTGATCCCTCAGCAACAATCAGAGCCCAATGCGGAGGTGGTGCCCAGGGTGAGTAAGCCGCGCTGGGACGGGCACACTGACACCAGGAAGACAGCAATGAAACCCCCTGGCCTGCAGCAAGAGTCCACAGCCCCGGCAGAAACATGCACATGGGGAACTCAGACGCCTGAACACTTTCTGCCAGCAGCTTTTGTGAGAGTAGCGAAAGACATGCCTCGTGAAGATGTGGAGAGAGCCCAGGTGGAAAGGAAATACAGGGGAACAGAAAGCAGCCACGTGGCTGAGGGAGAGGAGCTTCCACCTTGGGAAAGGGCCAAAAGGGAGCGAAGCCGAAATCAAACTGCTGCTGCTGCCCATCAGCCAAAGGAGGTCCGAGTGTACGCAGGTATCTTACGCATCACTGCAGTCAGTCAGAACACGCTTCTGTCCCAGCAGGCTCCGACCAGGCCATCACAAGCACACCAGCTGCCCTGCATTGAATCAGTCATGCTCAGGAGCCCACAGCCACAGACATCACCCTGGGATGGCTGTTGCCTCAGCCCAATCTTCCTCTGCCTGCAGAGGACATGTGCCAAACTCCTACATGCAGGCAAATCCGTATATTCCAAACTCCGGAAGAATTGAGATGAGGAGCTCCACGGGGAGATGACCGGCCATGGACAACAGAGTCGCTCGTAGGGATGAGAGGATTGCTCGTGTCTCCTGGGAACTACGTACCCGAGAGGACTTTGCGTGGCTTTGTTGTTTTTCCGTTTTCCACTCCGAGGGAAGGAGAAAACTGTTGACCAGTCACAAGATCATTCTTCTTTCCCTTGCGGATTCTCCCAGCAGCGAGTGCTCCCTAGCCATCTCACCTACAGCGTTAGCCTAAGGCCTCTGGTTTTCAGACACTCTCTCCTTATATTTCAAAAACATCAATAAATCCTTTCCAATTACCCCATGCTCTAGTGTGTTCCGTGCATTATTCCAGTATCTCATCTGGGAAATTATCTTTTCTCTCGAGATTCTTGCTACTGTTTTGTTCCCAGCCCATCCCATCTCCCTGCCCTTCCTGGTTTTCCCTTTTCCAGGGCTCCAACTGGACTCTGCGCCACCGATCAAACCCTCTGAGCTCTGCCAGTCAGACAGATCTCAACCCACCTCACCATCCACTCCTCTGATATTTCACACTTCCTCAGCTTCCTTATAAAGATGTTATGGGATGCACTGTCAAATGTCCTGCTAAAATCAAGGTGGATTACATCCACTGCTCTCCCCACATCCACTCAGGCAGCCATGACATCATAGAAGGCCACCAGGTTGGTGGAGCAGTACCTCCCCGTGGCGAACCCGTGCTGAGTGCTTCTGGTAACCTTCTTCTCTTCCAATTGCCCGGAGATGCTATCCAGTGGATGGATTGTTCCGATGGACCAAGCTGTTCTATTACATTTCCAGGGTCAGAGGTGAGGCTGACTGGCCTCTATTTTCCCGGATCCTCTTTCTTGCCCTTTTGAAGATCGGAGTGACATTGGATATCCTAAACCAATGTTCATGGGCGTCGCGTCTGCGTTTGCTTTTATGTGCTAGGGCAAACACGTAAGAAGAAAAAATATCTATTGTTACGTGCACATATTTTAGACCGACTAATTCATGAACATGACTGACATCAGAGTCCAATGCGGAGGTGGTGCCCAGGGTGAGGAAGCCGCACTGGGACAGGCACACTCACACCAGGAAGACATCAGTGAAACCCCCTGGCCTTGATCAAAGCATGCCCTCATCCCTTACTTCCACAGGTCAGCCGTGGAGATGTCAGAGGACACCGATGAATACCTCACTGCCAGTGAGGACATGGAAACAAGCTTATCTCCAGAGGTGTCTTGGACCTCCTGGACAGACAGCTCCCTCACTTCCATTGAGGCAGCAGAGATGTTTCACTCTGCGAGGACCTCTCTTGATCCAAGGAGGAACAAGTCCCACTCTCCCAACACGGCAGAGGGATGTGGCCGCTCCTCTAAGAACTCCCTGTCCTCTAGGAGCGAGGCGTTCCTCACTCCTCTAAAGGAAATAGGATCAGGGTGCTCTTTGAGGGCCTCTATGTCCTCCTTGAGAGACAACACCCCTGCTGCCTTTGCTGCCTAACCCTTCACAGCTGTCATTCAGCACTCTTCCGCATGGAGCAGGCTTGGGTCATGCTGCCGTGGTCCAGACGGACCTCATGTTTTCTGATGCCCTTGAGCCCCCACAAATACAGGACACCTTGGCCTGCGGTATACCAAAAAAGGGAACCAGAGCAGGAAGCAGAACTGACAACTAGTGGAAAAGGGACTTTGGAGGAACGTTTGGCTCCTCCAATCCCTCAGCAACCATCAGAGCCCAGTGCAGAGGTGGTGCCCAGGCTGAGGAAGCCGCACTGGGACAGGCACACTCACACCAGGAAGACATCAATGAAACCCCCTGGCCCGCAGCAAGAGTCCACAGCCCCTGCAGAAATATGCACACGGGGAACTCAGATGCCTGACCACTTTCTGCCAGCAGCTTTTGTGAGAGTGGCAGAAGAGATGCCTCGTGAAGATGTGGGAGAGCCCAGGTGAAAAGGAAATAGAGGGGAACGGAAAGCAGCAGCAGTCTGGCCAGAAATGAGACCCAGCCTGGCAGAAGCAGAAAGGAGCAGGGACCTGGGACACAGAGGGGGGATTCCGGCCCCCTCTTTTGCATCCAGGACGAGCAGACAGCACCACAGAGCCAGGAAGGCCCTGAGGAAATGGCAGGACAGAATGACGAGACCACCACCATGTTCATCACAAGCGGCACGGGGATCCCAGAGCTATTACAAGGCTGGACAGCTCCTTCGGGAAGTAATTCATTGCAAAGAGAAGAATCTTCCAGGATGGGCACTCCCAGAGCTATGACACAACCTGCAGAATCTGCAGGGACCAGCATAGAAGAATTGCTCAAAGCATATACGGAGGCCATGAGACTCAGGACAAAGGCTGAAAACCTGAAGAGTCAGCTGCTGGCTTCGTACTGTATTGGTCTCAGGACAATGCGGGGCAGCCAAGGTCAGAGCCACAGTCAGAATGTCTCATTGCCACACTACACAGAGCACAGAAAACAAGTGTCCTGGTGGCAGTGGTGCCGTACAGAGCACTGCTATACATCCTGAGAAGAAGCTTCTGTGCATAGATGCTTAATTGTAGTGGTGTGAATTCAGCGCAAGTTGCTTCTTGGAGTAACATTCAGATAAGCCAAGAGTTGTCTCATCTCTTGAAGAGGAGAGGTGAAGAACTGGGCATGCAGTCAGGACACAGTCGTCTCCAGTAGGTACTGCCCCAAGTACGGCAAAGCCGCATGCTACACTGTGCCTGGAGCTGAAGGCACCGGGACTACAGCTCCATCTGAAGGTGCAGAACCAGGCACAGGAAGAGACGTGGCTGTGGGAGAGAAGCATCCACCCTGGGAAAGGGCCAAAACGGAGCGAAGCCGAAATCAAACTGCTGCTGCTGCCCAGCAGCCAGAGGAGGTCCATTTGTACCTCGGTATCGTAGGCATCACTGCAGGCAATCAGAAGACGCTTCTGTCCCAGCAGGCTCCTACCAGAACCGTGCCGTCACAAGCACACCGGCTGCCCAGCATTGAATCATCCGCACTCAGGAGTCCAGAGCCACAGACATCACCCTGGGACGGCTGTTGCCTCTGTCCAATCCTCCTCTGCCTACAGAGGACATGTGCCAAACTCCTACGTGCAGGCAAATCCGTATATTCCAAACTCCAGAAGAAATGAGGTGAGGAGCCCCACGGGGAGATGACCAACCATGGACAACAGAGTCGCTCGTTGGGATGAGAGGACTGCTCGTGTCTACTGGGGACAGACTGCAACCATCTCAGGAGGCAGTGGGGAAGCACACAGCAGTCTTTGTGGCTGAGAGTTTCTCAGCAGAAGCTGAGAAATATAAGGGAACAGAAAGCAGCCACAGTCTGGCCAGAAATGAGACCCAGTCAGGCCGAAGCAGAAAGGAGCAGGGCCCTCGAACACAGATAGGGGATTCCAAACCCTTCTTTTGCATCCAGGATGAGGACACAGCACCACAGAGCCAGGAAGGTCCTGAGGAGAAGGCAGGACAGAATGACGAGACCACCACCATGTTCATCACAGGCGGTACAGGGATCCCAGAGCTATCACAAGGCCGGACAGCTCCTTCAGGAAGTAATTCATGGCCAAGAGAAGACACTTCCAGTACGGGTACAGCTATGCCACAACCTTCAAGCTCTGCAGGGACCAGACTGCAAGAGTGGCTCAAAGCATATATGGATGCCCTGAGACTCAGGACAGAGGCTGAAATCCTGGAGAAACAGCTGCTGGTTTCGTCGCTGAAGCGTTCCCAGGACAATGCGGGGCATCCGAGGACAGAGCCTGAAGCAGAAGGTCTCAGTGCCACACTACACAGAGCACAGAAAAGAAGTGTCCTGGTGGCAGTGGTGCCATACAGAGCTCTGCTATACATCCTGAGAAGAAGCTTCTGTGCATAGATGCTTAATTGTAGAGGTGTGAATTCAGCGCAAGTTGCTTCTTGGAGTAACATTCAGATAAGCCAAGAGTTGTCTCTTCTCTTAGAGAGGAGAGGTGAAGAACTGGGCATGCAGTCAGGACACAGTCGTCTCCAGCAGGCACTGTCCCAAGTACAGAAAAGCCCCATGCTACAGTGTGCCTGGAGCTGAAGGCACCGGGACTACAGCTCCATCTGAAGGTGCAGCACCAGGCACAGGAAGAGACGTGGCTGTGGGTGAGAAGCATCCACCTTGGGAAAGGGCCAAAAGGGAGCGAAGCCGAAATCAAACTGCTGCTGCTGCCCAGCAGCCAGAGGAGGTCCATTTGTACCTAGGTATCGCAGGCATCACTGCAGGCAATCAGAAGACGCTTCTGTCCCAGCAGGCTCCAACCAGGACCCTGCCGTCACAAGCACACCGGCTGCCCAGCATTGAATCATCCGCACTCAGGAGTCCACAGCCACAGACATCACCTCTGCTATGTGACTGCTGTGGACTCCTGGCTCCTTCTTGGGTGCTGACTGCTACTGTTCCTGTGCTGACCCAGCACTGCTTCTCTGGTTCTGCTTGCTGTCCAAGGCTGCCTGTCACTGCTGCTGTTCACCCCGACCCTGCCTTGGACCATCAGAGCCAATTGGAAGCTGAAGGCCCCAAGGGTCCTGGCTGGTGACTATCCCTGCATTGTAAAATTCCTTGCTTCTTTCCTATCTTTCCTATCACCCCCTTCGCTTCCCCATCACCCTTACTGATAACAGTGACTGCCTCCTCCATCCTCATCTCCCTAGTCAATATTTGTAATAATAAACTGGTTACACCAACATGTGAGCCGTTGCTTCTTAATCTCACGCTCAGTATACATCTAATCAAAGAACCTCATCTCCCTCCTTTATATTGGAGTGCGATGTTTTTATTGGCATCGTCGTCAGGAAGGAAATGTTCTCTCTTTGAAAAGAGGGTTCAAAAATATATGTGTAAATCAAGCAAAGACGGTTCTCCCTGCTGAGGATGGAGAGAGACCCCACTGGAAAAGGGAACACCGGGCAACAGTGAGCAGCAGCAGCACGGCCATCACGGCCTTGCTGGACTCGGGAGGGCCAACGAGCGCTCCATGTGCCCTGGAAGTGAGAGCATGGCACAGGGCCTGGGATTCAGTCCTTCCTGCTGAGCGACCACAGGCTTTGTGTGGCCCTGCACAGGCTCAGGTCTCGGTACTAGGGTGGGCTGGCTATGGCCCTGCAGTGCTGAGCTGGGCTGTGCTGCACCGCACTGTGCCTGTGTCATAAACGTTGCCATGGCTTCCAGCTGGTGATGCGGCAGCGCACATCACAAAGGGGACAACTCTGGGGTGAGGCAGAGTGAGGATAGGTGCCACTTTGCCCGTGAACTGACTGGAGAGAGGAGCTCGACTGCTTGTCTCTCTCTGCGCCTCACAGGCATGGCTCATTTCCGGGGAATGATCTTCATCATCCCCAGCCTAGAGGAACACATGATCTTTTACCGCATCCTCTGGAATGTACTGATTGCATTGCTACTCACTTTCATCAGGTCTTTATGGATTCGGAAGGTAGGAGTCAGGGCTGGTGCTGAGCCAGACACTGCAGCACAGGGAGAGGGCTCACGCGGTGGGGGCCAGGGCCATCCCCAGGGCCGGGCTGGGGGCCCTGCCTGGGAGGAGAGGCCGTGGCCCAGTGCAGCCTGGCCAGGCTTGGCTGGGAGTACCCCTCGGCCCAGCTGTGCCTTGAGTGTGTGGTTGCCCCTGGGGATGCTCCCTTCTCATTTGCTGCTTTCCATTCCTGTACAGAAACAGAGACAGACGGAGTGCCAAGACAGAGGCAACCAGGAAATTTCTGGAGGTGAGCAGCCCTGGGCAAGGGCAAATGCCCTGCAAAGACCCCCCCTGGCCCCACATGACCATGGCTCTGTCAGGGAAGGACACTCCATGAGTTCACTCTCTTTCTCTTCTACCAGCAGCTGAGGATCTCCACGATGTTTGTCAGTGCTCAAGGACACGGTGAGTAGTTCTCTTCCTGGAGCATGACAGCTCCCTCCGATCACCTCCCACCTAGGGAGCTCCCGCTGATGTGGACCTCTGCCCCTCTGCAGCCGCATCCTGGTGCCAGAGAGGACAGATATGCCTGAAGCACTCTGTCAGCTCAACAGGAGCCTTGAGGGACATCTCAGACATGTGGAAACGTGAGTCCTCTGAATAGAAGAAGGCAGTGGAGATGCGTTTTGGTATAGGGTAGGGGGCACTGTCAAGGGAAAATGAGGAAGGCAGGGCATGCTGAAATGTGCAGACCTAAAGTAGAAGGGGCAATGCCATTGCAGAAGCAATGGATTTATCTCACAGGTGCAACAGAGCCTGAAATTGCCGCCCACTTCTCCTGAGCTTCAGATAACAGCAGGCAGTGGGGGTGTCACGGTGTTATCCGTGACAGTAACCCAAGGGGGAACCGAGAAGGGAAAAAGAAAGGGAAGGGAAAAAAACTGCCCCGTCAGTGGCCGCGTGGCCGCCTCAGCAGAGCCGCGCGCTCCGGGGGGGGGGAAACAGAGGGAATAGATGGGTCTGTAAAGAAAAACACAACGGCACGATCTGAGAAGGAACGGTAACTTTACTAAATCTGATAAAATTGAACAATTGAGAGAGAGAGAGACAAAATTTCCAAACCAGAAAAATGGGAGCTTACATTACACGTGCTGAACTCCTCACGGCAGCCCCAAGAGCATGCCACAAAAAGCGCGGGCCTCGCGTCTTTTGCGGAGCTCCGCCCCTCCCCTGCTCCCACAGCATTAACTCCTTAACGGCCTGCATGATGTTCTGATGTGGAATACCGGCATCAAAACCACAAAACCACAACAGGGGGGGACCTCGGGCACATGCTGGGTTGGTCTCCACCTCAGTAACACAGCCTGTCAACCGCTTTGAGGCAGCAGGAGAGTCACGAGGAGCTCAGGAGTCCTTGATCAAAGCATACCCTCATCCCTTTCTTCCACAGGTCAGCTGTGGAGATGTCAGAGGACACCGATGAATACCACACTGCCAGTGAGGACATAAAAACAAGCTTGTCATCCTGGACTGACAGCTCCCTCACTTCCATTGAAGCAGCAGATATGTTCCACTCTGCCAGGACCAACACGGCAGAGGGATCTGGCCGCTCCTCTAAGAACTCCCTGTCCTCTAGGAGCGATGTGTCCCTCACTCCTCTAAAGGAAATAGGATCAGGCTGCTCTTCGAGGGCCTCTCTGTCCTCCCTGAGTGACAACTCCCTTGCTGCCATTTTGGCAACAGAAGACAGCTGTTCTTCTAGGGCCTCTGTGCACCCTCCCAAGGAAAGCTCCTGTACTTATACCAAGGCAGGTGAAGGCAGCTGCCCTTCACAGCTGTCAATCAGCACTCTTCCGCATGGAGCAGGCTTGGGCAATGCTGCTGTGGACCAGCCGGACCTCATGCTTTCTGATGCCCTTAAGCCCCTAGAAATACAGGACACCATGGCAAGCGTCATACCAAAAAAGAAACCAGAGCAGGAAGCAGAACTGACAACTAGTGGAAAAGGGACTTTGGAGGAACGTTTGGCTCCTCCAATTCCTCAGCAACCATCAGAGTACAATGCGGAGCTGGTACCCAGGGTGGGGAAGCCGCACTGGGGCAGGCACACTGACACCAGGAAGACACCAATGAAACCCCCTGGCCTGCAGCAAGAGTCCACAGCCCCGGCAGAAACATGCACACGGGGAACTCAGACGCCTGACCACTTTCTGCCAGCAGCTTTCGTGAGAGTAGCGAAAGAAATGCCTCGTGAAGATGTGGAGATAGCCCAGGTGAAAAGGAAATATAGGGGAACAGAAAGCAGCCACGTGGCTGTGGGAGAGGAGCTTCCACCTTGGGAAAGGGCCAAAAGGGAGCGAAGCCGAAATCAAACTGCTGCTGCTGCCCAGCAGCCAGAGGAGGTCCGTGTGTACCGAGGTATCGTAGGCATCACTGCACGCAATCAGAAGACGCTTCTGTCCCAGCAGGCTCCTACCAGAACCCTGCAGTCACAAGCACACCGGCTGCCCAGCATTGAACCAGTCACACTCAGGAGTCCAGAGCCACAGTCATCACCCTGGGACGGCTGTTGCCTCTGTCCAATCCTCCTCTGCCTACAGAGGACATGTGCCAAACTCCTACGTGCAGGCAAATCCTTATATTCCAAACTCCAGAAGAAATGAGGTGAGGAGCCCCACGGGGAGATGACCAACCATGGACAACAGAGTCGCTCGTTGGGATGAGAGGACTGCTCGTGTCTACTGGGGACAGACTGCAACCATCTCAGGAGGCAGTGGGGAAGCACACAGCGGTCTTTGTGGCTGAGAGTTTCTCAGCAGGAGCAACAGGTATGCCATGGTTTTAAGGTCTTTTGTTATTGGTATTCCACATCATCCACATCCCAGGTAACTAATGACAGGACAAGAGGCAATGGCCACAAGTTGTGCCGGGGAAGATTTAGATTAGATTTGAGGAAAAATTTTTTCTCTGAGAGAGTGGTCCGGCACTGGAATGGCCTGCCTAGGGAGGTGGTTGAGGCACCGTCCCTAGCGCTGTTCAAGAAGCGTTTAGATGAGGTGCTAAGGGATTTGATTTAGTAGCTTATGGGTGGGGATGGTGGTCTGAGCATGGTTGGGCTAGATGATCTTGTAGGTCCTTTCCAACCTAATGAATCTATGAATCTATGAATCGATGAATCATTACATCATCATCTACTGCACTGGGAGTTAAAAGAGTGAATGCTCCAGTTCCACGGACCATCGATAGTTCTGGGTGTACCTGTCTCAGAAGAACTACGCACCCGAGAGGACTTTGCGTGGCTTTGTTGTTTTTCCGTTTTTCACTCAGAGGGAAGGAGAAAACTGTTGACCAGTCACAAGATCATTCTTCTTTCCCTTGCAGATTCTCCCAGCAGCGAGTGCTCCCTAGCCATCTCACCTTCAGCGTTAGCCTAAAGCCTCTGGTTTTCAGACACTCTCTCCTTGTATTTCAAAAACATCAATAAATTGTTTCCAATTACCCCATTCTCTACTGTGTTCCGTGCATTATTCCAGTATCTCTTCTGGGAAATTATCTTTTCTCTCCAGATTGTTGCTACTGTTTTGTTTCCAGCCCATCTCATCTCCCTGCCCTTCCTGGTTTTCCCTTTTCCAGGGCTCCAACTGGACTCTGCGCCACCGATCACAACCCTCTGAGCTCTGCCAGTCAGACAGTTCTCAACCCACCTCACCATCCACTCCTCTGATATTTCACACTTCCTCAGCTCCGTTATAAAGATGTTGTGGGATGCACTGTCAAATGCCCTGCTAAAATCAAGGTGGATTACATCCACTGCTCTCCCCACATCCACTCAGGCAGCCATGACATCATAGAAGGCCACCAGGTTGGTGGAGCAGTACCTCCCCGTGGCGAACCCGTGCTGAGTGCTTCTGGTAACCTTCTTCTCTTCCAATTGCCCGGAGATGCTATCCAGTGGATGGATTGTTCCGATGGACCAAGCTGTTCTATTACATTTCCAGGGTCGGAGGTGAGGCTGACTGGCCTCTATTTTCCCGGATCCTCTTTCTTGCCCTTTTGAAGATCGGAGTGACATTGGATATCCTAAACCAATGTTCATGGGCGTCGCGTCTGCGTTTGCTTTTATGTGCTAGGGCAAACACGTAAGAAGAAAAAATATCTATTGTTACGTGCACATATTTTAGACCGACTAATTCATGAACATGACTGACATCAGAGTCCAATGCGGAGGTGGTGCCCAGGGTGAGGAAGCTGCACTGGGACAGGCACACTCACACCAGGAAGACATCAGTGAAACCCCCTGGCCTGCAACAAGAGTCCACAGCCCCTGCAGAAATATGCACGCGGGGAACTCATATGCCTGACCACTTTCTGCTAGCAGCTTTTGTGAGAGTGGCAGTAAATGGCTTTAATTAACCTACTATTTAATTCAAAATAACCTTGTGAAAGGTCTGATTTGACAGGGTTTTTTGAAACAAGCTGTACAGCTCCACATACAGATGTTTTGTGCATTTACATCCATTAGCCTGTAATGTAACGATGCACAACGGCAGGAGAGGGCAGCAGAACACAGCTTTCACCCCCCCGAGCTCTATCAACTTCATGCTTTTCAAATGTGCTTTGAGCACTTTAGGGGTTTCCAGTATTTTTTTTCATTCCAGCTTTGGTGGGATGAGGGGAAAATGTGTTTAACTGTAGTTAGTTATTTTTGAGTAAAAAGTCTGGAGATTCTGCCCTCAGTGGAGAAATCTGAATTAATCCGAAATATGAAAGCATGATAAGAATATTCTTCCAATTTTACATTTACCCTTTGTTTCACTTAACTAAAAATATAATAATAATTAAAAAAAAAAAAAAAGATCAATGAAAGACATGAGCTCTGGTTCACAGAAGTACTACTGAATCCCTATTCTGCATTTACTGTCTATGAGGAAAATGCATTTTGTGGTTTTTTTGTTTTTTTTTTGGAGGGCAGGGAGGAGAATATTTTAATACTCCTGTTGAAGTAAACCATTTAAGCTTTATTCTAAATGCTATTTCTTATTCATGAGAAGTGGTTGTATTCCTGTGCTTCCTCTGCTTTCAAAAACAAGTAATTCTAATAATGAAACAAGGGTCTCTGAGGTACTTCCCAATGAAAACGTGAGGTCTGGTCATGTGGGAGGAGTGATGTGTACTACTCTCAGTTTGGGCAGCACCATTACTATTTGAGACAAATACTGAATCTTTTTTAACTCTCACTGTTGTGCCACTGACATATTTACTGCAGAGAAATGGGTAACAAATTTCCCCTCTAAATTCTGGAATCTGAACTATTCCAGATTTGTTACATATATTTGTTACATATATTGATGAGCTGACAGCTCACTGTGTTTGGATTTATACTTCAAGATTTCAGGTTAGCAAAACAAGAGACTGTTCTTTCTGGTCAGTTCCTCTTCCAAGTTCTACTGAGACCACTGTGATTTGAGTCGCTTTCAAAGCCCAAATCCACCATCAGATCTACAGTCCATCCAGACTCTCAACAGATTTAATCACTCAATTTGGATTCCTGGAGAGCATGCACAGTTTATCTCTGATTTTTATTGTCAGTTGAATATCTCTGAGTACAGAAATTCTCTGTATGTTCTCAGAATGAGGGAAGTGGAAGCAGCTGTTGTCAGCTGCACTGACAATTCTGTTGTAATCACATAAAAATATATCCTCATTATTAATCAGTAGGCCCATGTACCCAGGATGGGATGAGAAAAATCAGTGCAGATGAGTATCTACATATCTGTGTGTAACTTCCTATGCCTCAGTTTGTGGCCATTTCCCCTTGTTCTATCACCGCACACTGCTGAGAAGAGTTCAGCCTCTCTTCCTAGAAAATTAAAACTTGTGATAAAAGAGTTCAACAAGATGTAAATCAAGGCAGTGTTTGTCTTCACCAAGCACAAAATAATTGCTTGATAGTTTGCTTAATGTTTATACTAATGGAGAAAAGTCCCTCCTCAGGACACACTCAGGAAGTAGATTGTTACTAAAGAGATAGACACTGTGGTCTGAATCTTCTGAAGAACCAAGAAGTTAATGATAGCTGAAGTTGAGGATGACAGAGCATAATTCATACGCATAATGACTTCCATCCTTTGGCATCTCTGTTGTGTCATTAATGGATTCTCAGAAGTGTGATTTTTAATTACATCAAAAGGTAAGATAGGCCAGCATGTTACCAACTCCCTCAGGCTAAATTGCTTTAATTTGCAGTAGTGAATTTCCATTGGCTCTGCTGATCTGGATTTTGAGAGCCTGTGAGCAACATGGGCTGATGCTAGTCACTCCCACACAAAAATCAAAGCTGTATTCTTCTGAAATAATGAAGCTGCAGGCCAGTAGACATAGTAAGCCCTGTGAAAGTCTTGTGGAAAGCATATCTCGCTAGCGTCATAACAGTGTGCCTCCTTAACTCTTTGAAAAGAGTCTAAAATAGAAATTCTGCTTCTGCGTCTAAGTTTCATTCACTGGGGTTCTCAGCTGTATAGTAACATACTTCAAAGGAGTAGAAAGCATCTGTCTTTAAAGCATCACTACCTGTAGTACTGTCCAGTGTAATCCCACTTTAATAAGAGAATTTAGACTAATGCTCACTTTGTAAGAGAAGGCATGATGTCTAGAGGCTCACTGAGAGTGAGAAATAGACAGAGTCTATTGATGAGTCTTTTTCCTTTCTGGGGTTAGTCAAAACTAACTTGTGATAAGTGAGAGAATGTCCGGAGTTGCCTCTTTTTCTTAATATGACCTTTAAACAACAAATATTTCCATGTGTAACCTTATAAGAGAGAAGGCAATCATCTGTTACTAGCTGACAGTACTGGTCACCTTATACGAATTATCTAGCTGTCTGAATTGGTGTCACGCTCCAATATAAAGGAGGGAGACGAGGTTCTTGGATTATGTGTATACCCAGAGTGAGATTAAGAAGCAACGGTTCAAATGTTGGTCCGGCCAGTTTATTACCAATATTGACCAGGGAGATGGGGAAGGGGGACACTGTTAAGGCTGATGCAGGAGGGAAGGTGAGCAATAGGAAAGACAGGAAAGAAGCAAGGATTTGCACAACGCAGGGAAAGTCACCAGCCAGGATCCTACAGGTGGTCCAGTTGCAAACGGCTCCAATGGTACAAGGCAGAAGAGCAGGGCTGGCAGAAGCGGCAAGAAAAGCAGCTGCGATGGGCAGCCTTAGACAGCAAGCAGTTGTCCTGGAGAAGCGGCACCGGGTCAGCACGGGAGAAGCAGTGTGGGAAGGAACTGCGTCAGCCAGCACTGGAGAAGCAGAGAGAGGTCAGCACTGGAGAAGCAGCAGCTTGTGAAGGTTCAGATGGCAGAACCCCTCGAAGGAGCGGTGAGGTCCAGGAGAAAGCAGCATGTCTCAGGCAGCAGGCCCAGGAGGGAGTTCAGCAGCAAGGAATCAGCTCGTGAGGTTTCCGATGGAAGAACACCCACACAACAACACCAACAACACCAACAAATAACTGGCAACCTCATGGTCAATCTCTCTTTTATCCGTCATTTTTCTTGACTACATCACAAATCCCGTGCTAGTCTGCCAGGCAAGCAAGATGGCTATCTCCCCACGGAGATGAGTACCAAACAAAAGAGTGTCAAGTGAACACTGAGCTGCAGCTTATCTCTCTTTCGTTGCCAAGGACATGCCCATTTGCTTATCCCTTAGACAGAGGATTTCACAACCCTTGTCCAGGACTAGCTTGGACTTGTTCGGACATGTTCATCAGCAAACTTTGAGGCAATAGTATAAAATAATAGTCTCTTACAATAGGCTGTGTTGAAAAAATCTGTGGAGGACTGGCTTAGAGAAGGAGGTCATATATGCTTATCTTTGGAGCACTGCGAACAAAACAGCACGTTTGGATCACTGGATTCGAGAAGTGGTGCACCGTCGACCGGGCAACGATGAGGGAGTAAGTTTGCGGTGGAATCAGATGGCCCTGGTATGTGTGGTAAAAGAGCAACTAATTGGACACTGCTTATCTCGCAAGGATAGAGCAAGAACCACTGCTTAGCGATTATTCTGAAAATAGCCTGTGTTCAGGGGTATAAAAGTATGTAACCTGCAAAATAAAGTTGGCTCAGCTGCATAACCATATTTATGTCTCTCTGAGTCTTTGCATTGGCATCTTAAGATCGTTCAGATGCGGCCATGGTTCATCCTCCTGGGGTCACCACAACAGAAATCCTTTATTTTTCTTCAAGTTTCATTTACTCAGCTTTATTAGATGCCCTGATGCCAAAATAGTTTTTTGTGCACCTTGACAGAAGAATTTATGAAGGAACAAGCTTTTGAATGGGCTGTCATATTGGTATGGGTTCTCCTTTTTCTGCTCCAATGAAGCAAAGACAAGATGAGCTCCTCTGAGTAGTAACTGGACCCCTTAGCCTTTATGTGTGTTGAACAAGTAGGTGTGCCTACAGGAACTGGTTTGTTCACAAAGCTTCCGAAGCAGAAATAGAATTCATGGGCGTCACTAGAGTGTAACTCATCTGTTGTTGACATGAATAATCTTTCTACAGTGCTTAACCTTTCACTCTTTCTGGAATATGAAAGTATATATTTTTTCTGCTCTTACTGTATTTCTAAACATTTAAATGGTTTTCACTTCTCTTAATCTCTGCAGCCTTGTGGACAAGTTATACTATTGGTGTCAACTTGGTAGCCAAACTTGCTACCAGAATTTCAATGACATGATCAATAGCAGCATATAGGTAAACAGCAGTTCCCAGTTTCATTAATCTGGTTAGAAGAATCATTTAACTGTCAATGGTAACAGCAAGAGGTAAATTTAAAAAGCTCCCAAGGTTATTAACTAACTAAAAGGCAGCAGAAATGTGTAAGTGATTAAAATAACTGGAAGTCAGATTGTTGTGGTGCCTCTAATGACAGTTAGCTGTGTAATTTAAACACTGTTCTTTTTTCTGGCTGATACTTATAGAGCACAGAGAAGTATATGGCAAAATATAAAAGGCTTAACACCTCATTATGAGGAGAGATAAGAAAAAATAGTACTTTTTTCTTACAATGATTCATTCTGTCCATCAGTCTGGTTCTTTGGTTACATGAATGACTATTAGTAAAACCTCATTTGTACTTTTGAAACTGCTTTTCTCTCATTTGTAGACCTTCAAATACATTTCAGAATCCAGGTGCTGTGTGTAAGCACAGAAAACAATTATAAATTATTCTTATGAATAACTGATAAGCTCCAAGCGGAACACAAAATGTAAAAACAGCAGTGAAACTGAAACATAAACATAGGAGTACCTAAGAGAAATGGGGATTTTCTAGTATTCAAAAATGATTTCTGAAGATGTATAGCTTTTGGTGGATCACAAAAAAGATATGCCTTTCAGTTTATTCAGTTGTTTGCAAAGACAGCTGTATGGGAACTGTTGAATCACGGCCTGAAACACTAATTGATCACCTGAGGCAAGCACTGAGTCAGCCGCAGGGGTGCAGGTGAAGGTAATGTACCTGTGTGATTGGAAGGGGTGGAGTCTGGCTCCACCTCTCCCAGACCCCTTTTAAGGCTGACCACCACCAGGGAAGGATCTCTTGATGGAGATCTCTCCCTAGTAGAGTTATTGGCAGGCCTCAACCATCTTCAAAGGTGAGCCTCTCTTTCCTTATTAATTATCTGTATACCATCTACTTAAGTCCATCTAAAATATACCATCTTCAGCACTATTTCTTTTGGGTGCTATTCTTGGGGGTTATTCGCCCTATGACAACGTTTTACCATGTTACATTGAATGTAACTCCTACTGGAGTGATGGATGTTGCCATGGTGAAGAGGCATGCATTACTCTATAAAGCACTGACTGGACTTCTGAAACAGAGATGGGATTTTCACCAACTTTTCAACCTGTTGATAGTTGTTGGCATCCACTGACAGGCTCCAGTTACCTCATTCAAATAACACATGACTCTCTGACAGCTGAGGGTATGGAACTTTAATGTGTGCCTGAAAAATTACTCAAATGCCAAATTACAGCCCTATAAAGCTTAAAACTTCTAGAAAAAGAAGCATCACAATGTCCAAAGTGTGAAGGAAGGAGATGACTGTACTGTACAGGTGAGTAACTCACAGTGAAATGTGTAGTCTCCAATAGACTGTGTGCGAGGGGTGTTTTTAGATAGTCAGGCTGTTACCTTTTCTTCTACGTATTTTCCACAAAGTGTTAAATTCTGCTAGAACCTCAACTAGATCATCATTGGTGTTTTTTTCACAGATGCTCAAAATTATGGGTGTAGTTGTTATTAATTAATTAGGCATTAATCTACAGTCTACTCCCATGTTCACATGGTGAAATGAAGGTGAAAGAAAAGAAAAATATTGTGGGTATTCATTAATATTTCTCATTTAGTTAAAGGGACTTAACAGGAGCATAACGAAAGACGGCCTAAACCAGATAGTGTGTTCACCTCAGCTAGGAGTCATATAAAATAGTACCCCTTCATCTATAGAGCAGAAATGTTGCCATTAGCTAAAAAGACTTTGCAATTTTGTGCTTTGATCACTTAATGACAATGATTCTGAGGTTAATGGCTTTGCTAGAGTAGATTTTGCTTTTGTGAAACATTAACTATACAAAGACTCCTAGATTTAATAGTATTTAAATTAACTATTGTTCTGCAATCAAAAATGATCTGCTAAATTACAGTATAATGTTTCAGAGAGATGGAGATCAATGACTGCAATTTGATTTTCTCTGAGATGTATGAGGATGCTTCATCGTTCCAATTAAAGAATGACTTGACATCAATTTTCAGCAATATAATTTTATGATAACTAGAATTAATGATTGCCGTTTTCAAAGCAAACAGGATAAAAATCTGTTTGACTTATTGATAAATCTAACTTGCACTTATCTTCAGGAAAGTTCCTTTCTACTTTAATAGTTTATGTTAATATAATAAATGGACAAAAGTCTTAAAACAGAAAAGAAAAAAGCCTATATGACAGTGGAAAAATGGAGAAACAGTGGCTCTAACTCCTTTTACCACGTCTCTGGAGGGAAACCTGAGGAATGAGAAGATGAGTCCCACACTAAGGCTAAGCAGGAAGGCATCAAATAGCTGAGAAATGGACTGGAGATACCTCTGCATCTCAGAATGTTACTAATGAAATTTCTGAAATAAAATGAAATTTTAGGACTCATGAGGTATTTTCTACCCTATGGGGAATGCCTATTTGCTCAAAAGTTTTAGTTTTTAAAATAGCATGGAGAATAAAGACCATCTGGGTGGTGTTACCGATTACACGCACAATATAACCTGTACAGTAGTAATTCCTAAAAGCAGAATGTCTGATGCTTTGAATTTATTAAATCATGATATATTACTTAGTTTAAGTGTTATATTGTGAGAAGTGAAAAGCAGTCTAATACTCACTTGAAATTTCATTGAAGGATTTTTGCCAAATCCTGGTACAAATATTTTTTACTGACTTTTGTCACTGAATTGGGAAAAATGCTATATGGAGAGAGTGAAAGGCTACTGCCTAGACAGCAGTGTGGTAGGAGAAGTTCCCTGGTGTTTGCAAATCTCATAATTTTACATACTGTGAATGAAATATTAAATATTCTTCAGGTAAAAAGAATTGCTTACCACTTTAGACTGCTCCAAAACTTCACAAAACTTTACAGAACTCATCTTGCTATAACCTTGGACTTTGCATATCAAAAGTTACTGGTCATAGTTCATAGTCATGAAGTTTGGAAAAAACTTCTAAGATCATCTAGTCCAGTCATCCACCTGTCACTAATATTGCCCATTAAACATCATCTCTAAGTACTACTTCTGCCCTTTCCTTAAGTACCTCCAGAGATGGTGGCTCCACTATATCCCTGAGCCACTCTTTCTGAGAATGAATTCTAATCCCCAACCTGAACTTCCCCTGGCACAACTTGAGGCCATTCCGTCTCCTGTCCTATCTCTAGTCACTTGGGAGAAGAGGCTAACCCTCATTTCTGTTCTGGTTACTTCATAGCTGGTCCTTTGGTATCAATAAAAAAAAAAATATGAAAACAACAAACAAACCCACAAAACAAGAAGCAAACAAAAAACACGAGTTATTAACACAGCACTCAGTTCATTATTGCTTTAATTGCAGTTCTGATTCAAATCATCATGTCCACACCCATTGTACTCCTGAATGCTTGTTCTCTAAGAGCAGTAGAAAGCTATTAAAAGAGAGAATGATCTCTGCCTGTATCTCTTTCTCAAATCCTCGGGTGTCCTTCAGGCAAGTGGTAAAAAGATTAAAAAACTAGAATAATTTGTAAGAAGATACAAGAAATAAAGATCCTGTTGAGAGTCCATGCAGCAGCAGGCCCCGAGCCACAGCTGCAGCCCACGGGGACATGTGCTGGAGCAGCTCTTGAAGTCTTATAGTCCTGATTCTGTTCAGAATCAACTGAGCAGTTTCAGTGCTTTTCGTTCTGTAGTGGTAATGTTAGACAGAAGGACTAAGAATGCGGTTTCCAGTGAGAAATTAAGGAGAAATTGAACATAGAAAGATGATTTAGATCAGGGAAAATAGTAGTAAGTAAAAGTAAAATAGAATCGGTCTAAGTCAAAACAGTGCAGCATTAATAGAGGTTATGAATTTTGTGGGGGTTTGTCTGAGAAGGATCAATTAGAGAAATATGAATGCACTGAATGCATTTTTCTGATGTTTGGTTTGGTCATTGTTTTTAATTCCTAGAATAGGTTGTTCTTTTTTTTTTCTTACATAGTGAAGAATTAGTATAATTAATGATATCTGAAGAACCAACATTTTCAGAGTCTTTGGACCAATGAGAGATGGTCACAGATTACTGGTACTGAACAAGAGTATGGTTGTTCACTGTAATCTTCAGTAGTAGTTGATGTCAGCTGTGTAGAAAGAAGAACTAGTCTTTTATATCTCCCCATGGAAGGACTTAACTGGGCATGAATTTGGCTTCAGCTTGTCAGCGAAGACATTTTAAGATACAAACTGTATTGGTGCTTCAGCTTGCAGTTCCTAGTGGTACACATTTGTTCCAGGTGAATTTAGGAAGGAAATTTTTAACTGAAAAGCAGTATCTGGCTACTGGATGACATTTACAAACAGAATGTATTTTCTCTGTGTTTTGATACTCTGGACATCACCAAGGTAATTTCATAGTCTGAAGGAGAGACTGTTAAAACATTTTTAACACAAACAAGCACTAGAGGGAAGAGTGCATTACCAAGTATGATTCCTATTACGCTATAAATGTTTTCCCAGCCCAGCATCAGAGAGGAACGTTCTGTCAGAATATGAGTCTAATTTACTGTTACTTGAACATTTCAGCTACTCGTGATACTACTTTTAATACATAGCTTAAACCTCTTGTCGGAAAAGACAGACAAACATGATAAACAATCCAGCACAAATCCAGAATGGAGAGCAATCCAGCTGAGTTCCCTTGTGTGTATAACCTCAGTTCTTCCTTCAGTTTCAAAGCTTATTTTCAAATGTCCATGTCTCCCTTGGACCTTTCCTTCCCTCCCTGTCTTTAATGCCTTATGCTCCTTTCCTCAGTAGCAGCCCCTCCAGAGGACTTGTTCTCTCCATGAGTTTTGTCTATGTTATTAGCAATGAAAGTGAGGCTGGGAGGAATAAAAGCGTAGAAGACAGCATTAGCTGCATGCCATGTACAAAAGAGTTAATTTCAGCACATGCAAATGTAGGTTCAACAGCTCTATTTAATGATAGTTTTGTCTTCATTAATTACTTTTCTATGGGAGTAGGGAGTATACAGTGTTATAGTGGATAAATCATGTGTTAGATATAGTCATTTACAAGTATGAGCTACTAGTGAAAAAAATATTGCAAAGGGAAAAGACATTGCAGGAAATACAAGCATTTTATGATAAAATACTGCAAAACCACAACAATTGTTGTAGTACTGAAGAAATGGTTGAAACAGCAAAAATAATCAGTGGGTATTCTAAGGGAAGCTGCTAGATATGAAAAATAAAATAGCGTAGAGAAATTACAAATGATACTAAGTGACAGCAGTTCTGACACTGATTATATATGAAGAAAATAATTTAGTACGTCTTATCTAGATTGCTGCACCAAGAGATCTTGTGACAGCAACATACTGAGAAAAGTTAGTGAGTTGAGCAATCCACGTTACAAAATCTTCAGTTTTCAGAGAGCATTTTATTTAATATAACAACTATGAAAGTCTCCACACTGAGACTAGCTATATTGAAATGAATTGCATGCCATTATGCACACTTTGCTCCTAGCTTTCAACAATGCTTGAAGCAAAGATTTTTGAAGCACAGTTTCACATCCAGTGATCTGTGGGCAAAATATTACCAGGTGGGTTTTTGTGTTACTGCTGCTTTGGAACAACAATGGTTTGAACCGAGGCTAAGAAGTTCTTCCTCTGCTTCATCCCCTAAGTGGGTGTTGTGGCTTAACCCAAGTAGGCAGCTCAGGATTGCACAGCCCACCTTTCACCAGTACTCATGCTTTTTAATGCAAATGCTAAGCAGGAAATTCGTATGAGGCCTCCTACACTGGGATGATTTTATTTGACCTCTGCTTACAGGACTCTTAATTTGCATTTATAAAAGTAATGCTTCTTCTGTTTTCTAGAAAGTAATTGGATTTCTAAGAACTTTCCTTGAATGATTTATAAGGTAGGAATTTGGCATCTGTTGTGATAAAATCTGTTCTACAAATTAAGTCATACTATGTGTCTTTCTGCTTTAGTAGTAATCTTGTTTTCTGAATTCTAATACCTGTTTAGAACAGTACTTTAGATCTGTACTGCTATGCTGTTTCAGAGGGAAGAACTGACAGGAGAACATTTCCCACCTCCAAATAGGAACTATTTCTCAAAATAAAATTGGTATTTTCCTTATGAATATGTTGTTCAAGTAATAGAAATTGGCAGAAAATTATTTTTTTTAATAGAAGAAGATGGAAGTAATTTATTACTTAACATCTGATGCATAGGTTAGCACTCAAAATAGCCCCATTGTTTTTGGGCTCCCAGCAAAAAGACGATCAATGTACTGGAATTACTCCAATAGAGGCATTGATATGGTCTGAGGGCAAGAGGGAGAATGGGGAGAAGCAGAGAGAAAACACTCAAAAACCTGGCCTGTATGTTATTCTTGATTTGAGCAGAGAGGTTGGAGGAGATGACTTCCAAAGTTCCTTGGAAGCCAAAAGTATTCTGTGCTTTTAAGTAGCTAATGAAACCGAAGCACTTTTAAAATGTCGAAAATGTTTTCCTGTGGCTTTCCTATCTTGAAGATTTGTGGCCAACACTGTTGTATCTTTTTGATATATTTTTTTCTGGTTCGGTACAGTCCAGCTATTTTATAAGCCTTAGTGAGAGTTGAAAGCTACGTCTCAGAGTTATTAAAAAAAGGAGTAATCAAGGTTCCCAGAACATGGGAAAATCATTTGAGAGGAAAAAAAAGAGCATCTCTGCACTAACTTTAAGTAGCTAATTCTAAAAGTTTTGCTAGCATCCAATCTGAAGACAAGTGAATTTTAAACTATTCAGGATCAAAAAAACCTATTCCTCAGTATCCACAGATCATCTAAATGAACAAAATGGTGGTTCCATAGGAGAAGCATGTGCTTTCTTTTTTAATAGAATTGTATTACTGCTAAGGCAAAAAGAAGTCTGAAATTGTCCATACAGACCATGTCAGGGTTGTTCTGTCACAAATTTTCTTTACAGAAGGGAGATAAGTAGGTGTGTTAACATCTAGGCCAGAGAAGTAAAAATGAAAGCATTCGGTAGGCAGTGGAAAATGTTTAGCTTCTATGGTGTTTGAGGCTCGATTCATGTCCTGAAACATTTTTTAGACATGTAACATGCGTTGATTTCTATGAAAGACACACTTCAGGTAATGCAAGTTTGTAAAGGATTTCAACTCCATTCTTTTTAATTAAGCTATCTCTATTTACCGCTATTATCTTGGCATTACAGGTAAAGGGCAGTTTCTCAAGACAAAATTAATCCATGGCAATTGCAATTTCTCTGGAATGCGTTGTTGCCTCCTGCTGTCACTTGACTTATAAACTAAAACACCAAAACCATTTGCTGGCTAAACAAAATTCTCATGCATTTACACACTGGAATTTTGTTATTATCCATCTGAAACTCCATCATGAAGAATTCAGCTCCTTCTTGTTGTAGCAATGTAGGAGGTATTTCTTTGTACTTTCTGAAATTGTGAACTTTAGAGACATACTGGTATAACTTGGCAGTTGCCTGATTCTACTGTACAGAGTATTCCTATTCCTGTGGAATTATTAATATAAAACTTGATGTTTGCTCTTTCCCACTATTCCATTAGTGCAATTGTACAAAGGACAATTCTAGAAATGCCAAAGAAAATTGACAATGAAAGGAAAGTATTCTATGTGACCACCAGCACCAGAACCATTACCCTTAAGAAATTCCATTCAGCCAGGTTAGATTCGATCTACTAATCACAGAAACTAAATGCAGAGTATTTGTATTTAAATATCAAAGTGAAAAAATCCAAAGAAAACATATCCCAACAGCACTTCCTTATTTCCATTCAAGTTTTCTGTCATCTTTCTTATCCGTGATTACTTTACGTCTCCAGATAGAAAATTCTTCAGGGCAGAGCCTGTGGCCCCATCTAATAGGGTTGACTTTCACTTAGCAAAATGTACACTGGGGATGTAAGATAGTATTTATTATTAAATTGTAATAGCGTTTTCAAAGCCAATCTGAGGTCACAGTCTTCCTGACTTAGATATCACACAGTAAAAGTCCACAATTGAATTTTCCTCATTGGGAAAAAGTACCTGGAGGCGGATAAGTTTTCTTATTACGGTGAAGATGGCAGAGCTGGCTGGCTGCTATTGCAGAACAAAGATAAGAGATGGTTTTCACCTTACACTGATAGTGAGAAGAAAATGAATCAGGATAATACAAGTGGTTCCAAACAAGACTGTTGCTTAATTATTTTTCATGCAAGGCAGCACTTACAGGGCTAAAGAAAAAATTGTCATCTGAAAATTTTGTTACTAAAATAAACTGGAAGAATAACATGACAGCATATTGGCATGATTACATTAATAGCTGCTGCTTCCTGTGACTGGAAGTGTTCTCAACTGCTTTTTATCGAGGGTTATCTATGTTTTCTATCAAGGCAATGACTGTAGGTTATAAGTTTTATACAAGGAAATACCTTATATTTTGGGGTTTGAATTTTCTTTCCATATACAAAAGTAAAAACAAAGCTTTAGCAGTTAAGCAAGTGACATAATGCTCTTAATAACCAGCACTGAAATGCACAATTAGTGTTTTATAAATACAAAATCACAGAAATACACATTTCGTGTAGTGTAGTCACAGAATCACAGAATTGCAGGTGTTGAAAGGGACCTCTAGAGTCCAATCCCCTGCCAGAGCAGCTCCCTAGCCCAGGTTGCACAGGTAGGTGTCCATGCAGGTCTTGAACGTCTCCAGAGAAGGAGTCTCCACCACCTCTCTATGCAGCCTGTGCCAGTGCTCCGTCACTGCACTGTGAATGAGTTCCCATGCACATTTGTGTGGGACTTCCTACGCCTAAGCTTGTGGCCATTTCCCCTCGTCTTATCACCACACAGTACTGAGAAGAGTCTGGCCTTGTCACTTGGTCTCCCACTCCTTAGATATTTATAGATGTGGATCAGATCCCCTCTGATGTTCTTTTCTCAAGGCTGAACACACCCAAGCCTTTAATACAAAATAATTACTTCTAATCTTCCACACTGTGTAGTGCATACATGTCCAAACTGTTTATGTTTTGTTGCCCTCTTTTTTTATGTTCTAATGAAAAATATTAAAAAAGTAAAAGATATTTTGTTATTTATATGCATTAATTACATTATATATTTTACATGCGGTCCAGCAGAATTCCTCTTCAGCCCATGCAGTCCAGGCAGAGAAAAAGGCCAGACAACCATGGTGTTGTGCCTTATTGCCCTGTTCTAAGCAATTCCTAGTTCTCTGCTTACTAAGTGGCAGCTTGCTGCATGCGAATGTGCAAAGTAAATGCTACTTGCACTTGAACCTTGAAGAGTCCAGTGCTACTGGTTTACTCATTACACCAACTGCAGCCTCTGGTTCCCACTGCCTGCATACTGAGTGCCTGAAAATAATTCATTTCTAAATGAAAAATCTGTTATCTGAGCCGTAGGGTGTATAATACCTAGGTGATATGGAAACATATCTGAAGCTTCAAGCTTGTTTAGTATTTCATACCACCAGAATGTCCCATAAAGCAGCCGGTTGAATTCCTGGATTCTAAAACTAGAACTGTGATGGTCTGTGGCTCTCATTTTTTGTATTCATGTTTATGGAGCTGTTGGAATGATTCCAGAGGATTGCCACAAAGATCTTCAGAGAGGTGGAGCACATCTCCATGTAGAAAGGTTGAGACTGTTGGACTTATTCAGTCTCAGGAAGAGAAGATTCCGGGGAGACCTCATTGTGGCCTTCCAGTACCTAAAAGGAACTTACAAACAGGAGGAAGACCAACTTTCCACATGGTCTGATAGTGACAGTGCAAGGAGAAATGGCTTTAAATTGTATGTGAAGTTTTAAAAACCTTTGGCTTAGATGTGGCTGACTTTGGAACTAGCTGTCCTAATGATGTGACAGATGCATAGAAATGACAGCAAATTAAAAGATATTTCCCATAGAAATTTAATTATGATACACTGCATTTTTAAGTTATATTTCTGTGATTGCTCTGCCAGAGGATGTAACAAAATTGGTCTCTGAGCCTAATAGAATGGATCACTCTTTAAATAATACCTTTCTCAAAATAAAGGACTTTGAAATAGCCTTTTAAAAATATGTTGACCTTCAAAGTACTTACAGGATCAGGACCTACAGGGACAAAAACAGTTATTGAGAACTACTCAGTAATTAAGTTTCTTACTAAATCACCTTTAACAGAATATGAGAATTAAGTGGAGACTAAAATTCTCCATAAGTCTCAGCAGTATTATTTCCAATTAGTGAAAATGTTTTATGTCTGTGGTCTTTGTATCAGGTCCTAAACTCACAATTGACCTGACTTTAAAATTATTTTTTGTTGAAAAAGCTATAGGGGGAAATATATATGCTAGCTCTGTTCTTACTCTTCCCCGGACATCGATATATGGATAATATTCAAGATACATACTTTTTGCCTGGACGTCTGGACAGCTGTTAGATGTCTATCAGTGGAGTCCAGGATGCATTAACTAGCACAGTGAATAGCACTAAGAATACAATTAGCTGTATGAAACAGGCAGGTTAAGAGTTTATGATCTCCATGCTTAGGTCTGCTGAGTTATTACATCATTACGTTTAGCTTGCTGTGTGATTATATTATACCTTATCATAAGCATCATCAGCTTAAGTAATGATTCTGAATTATACCTTGCTACACATTCTCACTCCTCCTCTCTAACTTTCTGTTCTAACTGCTGGATGTCTTTATCCAACGCACTTTTCACCTTTTTTATATTCACCTTCACCTGTTATATTCATCATAAAATAAAACTCCATTCCTAAGCTTAAATGCTTTTCAAAGTACAATAAAGTCAAGCAATCTACATAAAGAATACTGGCTGAAACTGTAGCACTGGGCTGCTGCTGATGATGGAGAATACTGAAATACATGTGCAAGTAATCTTTCTGTGAATAATTTAACCAGGAAAAAAAAAAAAAGGAAGCTTAATTTGAGTGGTGTCCCTTTTGACGCATGATGACCCCAGCTCAAGTGTCTTCATGGAAATCTTCACTAGGTGAAAACTCAGCAGAACTTTTCCATTCATCAGTTCTTTGTGTGCATAGGGAAAACTTCTGAGAGCAAAAACGAGCTAATCAGTGCTTAGAGGGCACCCTTGGTCTCAAAATGAGGAAACAAAATGAAAAGTCGGCATGTCTAAGGACTGTGCATTTTATTGTCACACAAAGGAAACCTTCACTCCTGCAGTAGCCTGCTCTGCTGTGGCAGACAAGCAGCCCCCATGGCTCCTGCCTCAGTCGCACAGATTAGCAATTTCACTGCTTACACTGGAGTGAGCCTTGTTTACACTATGCCAAAGCCAGTATGCTTCCCACAGGGAAGATAAACTGTTTGACTAAAGAGTGCTTTATTTCTATTACTTTCTGTCATTTCATAATGTTCTATGCAAACATTGCTGATTATTTAATTGATCATTAATTGGAAGCGCAGGAGCTTGGCATTTCTTGTTCCACAATTGGAAAACTTGGCCTTCGTCATAAAAATTTTGGCTGCTAAAACATGTCCTTTCTGCCACAAATCAGCTGTTAGGGAATTTATATCATGGGTCATGAAGATGAAGTATGTTGTGAAATTGATTATGCAAGATCAGTGGTAAAAATCTATTTTTCTTGTATATAACCAATTCCAATCACCAAACAAAATGATCAGTTTTTCAGATGTTTATAGAATTATCCTGTTGGTTTTGCTTTTCCCTTTATTTTTTTTTTTAATATTATATTACATTATATTTTTATTTTATTTTATTTTATTTTATTTTTGAAAGGGAAATGTATAACAAAACTTGAGTGTTTATGATTTTTAAGTATTACATATAGGTATTAGTTAACAACCAGACAACTTCAAGGAAACACTCAGCTTGTAAGCAGCATCTTCATTGCAGACTACATTATTATTTTCTACCCCAATACGACCAAACTGTAACTTCAACAGATTTCTCCTTCTGTAGCCTATTCAAATCATTTGTTTTCCTGTTCACCGTAAGTTAAATGTTCTAAGTGCACAACAAAATATATTGACTAGCAGTAGCAGTTTTTGGCACGTAAATCAAATAACTTCTAATATCTAACCTGCAGCTACTCTGTGGTTAAATGAGAAGCTTCATAATAGAAATAGTCTGTAGAGTTAGTTATCAGCTTCTTAACAGTGTTTCCCATTGTCTGTTATTTAAAGAGTTTCACTTAGAAAGAATAAGGATGAAGAAAGGAGCAGAGAAAGAAAAGGGTAAGAAATATGTACTGACTACAGCTTTCTGCACCTCCTCCTCTGGTGGGCCACAACATAGCCTGTGGAGAGGACAAGGGAACTGAAGACATGATGTAGGAGAGGAGGAGTGACGGGAGAGATGTAGAGCCTGGGGAAGGGAGAGGAAAGGTGTTTTCCCCACGTGTATAAGAGCCTGTCTTCTTTGTTTCTCAATACCTGAATCAGCAGTTATGTTAGTATTTATGTTAACTGGAAATAAATTAAGCTGAATTCCCCAAGCCGAGTCTGTTCTACTCATGGCAATGCTTCTTATGTCAATATGTAACAAAAGATGCTTTGTGTTATTTGAAATGCTGATTAATTTAATATTTTGTAGAGAGTTTCAAAAGAGCTTAGTATCCTCCTTTTTTATTTTTGTTATTGTTGTTTTGTTTTTCTCTGTGTAAATCTAACTCCCTGGTACTGAACAGCAACATAGAACCAAGATATGAACCAGAACAATATGGAGCACATGGGGATGCTGTAACTTTAGCTGACACGGTTTCCTTTATTATCATTCCTAGACACACCTGAGAAACTCGCAAATATTTGGCTGCTGAACATATCTGAATGCTTTAAAGTACCTTTGAAAAGGCTGTTTATGGAAGAATCATAGAATCAAAGTCATAGAATAGTCTGATCTGGAAGGGACCCACAAAAGGATCACTGAATCCAACTCCTGGACCCACAAAGCACCACATGAAAAACAAACCCTATGACTGAGAGCACTGTCCAGAAGCTCCTTGAATTCCACCTGATGGGAGTCGTGCCCACTCCCCTGAGGAGCCTGTTCCATGCCCACCACCATCTGGTGAAGAACCTCTTCCCCATATCCAACCTAAATCTTCCCTGATGCAGCTTCGTCACATTATAAATACTTATTATAGCAACTGCTTAGCTACCTGTTGACTGAACTTTTTGTATAGATATGATTCTGGTTGGAAAACTGTTGAGAAACATTCCAGAATGCAGTTTAGGCAGTGAGTTGATAGCTTGGTAAATAAAAAGCCAGAAAATGTCGGTTCAAGATTTGTTTAATTTATCTTAGTATGGAAAACCGCTGAGTTTACATTCTTTCATTATCCAGTTTACAATGAATTTGAAAGATATGTGTATTCATTCTTTAGTTCAGAGGAATGTGTGTTTCTATTCAAAGACACACTTAGACATATATGAATGCAGGTTAACAGAAGGAATACTATGATTAAGTAGTAGACCAAGTGCCAGGTCTTGCACTTTGGCCACAACCACCCCAGGCAATGCTGTAGGCTTGGGACAGAGTTGCTGGAATACTGTGTAGAGGAAATGGACCTGGGTCAGTATTTGGCTGAACATGAGCCAGAAGTGCTGAGGTCACTAGAAAAGGCTGATGGTATCCTGGATTGTATCAGAAAGAGTGTTGCTAGGAGGAGCAGGAAGTAATTGTCCCTCTGTACTCAGCACTGGTGAGGCTGCACCTCAAGTACTGTGTTCATTTTTGGGCTCCTCACTGCAAGAACAACATAAAGGCCATGAAGCACGTCCAAAGAAGGTCAGTGAAGCTGCTGAGGCGTGTAGAGTACAGTCCTTATGAGGAGCGGCTGAGGAAGTTGGGATTGTTTATTCTGGAGAAGAGGAAGCTGAGGGAAGACCTTATTGCACTCTATAGTTACCTGAAGGGAGGTGTACTCTTGTAATTAATGATAGGATGAAAGGGAATGTCTTCAAGTTGTGCCAGGGGAAATTCAGACTGGATGCTAGGGAATAGTTCTCCAAAATAGTGGTCAGGTGCTGGAATGGGCTGCCCATGGATGTGGTGGAATTACAACCCTGGAGGTATTAAAGGTACGTTTTGACATTGTTGTTGAGGAGCATGGTTAAGAGAGAGCTATTGGTGACAGGTGGATGGTTGGACTGGATGATCTTGTAGGTCTTTTTCAAATGTGGTGATTATATGATCCTATGATTCTATGATTAAATTGTATGAAAGCACAGTATCTGCATTTGTATTTTTATAGAAAGTCAAAACTTGAACAAATACTGTCAAAAACATAAAGAATCAAACCTTTGTTAAAGCAGATTTGTAACAAAATGGCTTTCCTATCCTTTGAAGCATTATTTTTCTTTGCAATGGTACAAAGACTGTATCCCATGGGTGGCCCTAGTTAGGAAGTGATCAAGGCAATTGTTTGGATTGAGAGTGTTCCAAGTTGAAGTCATCATATCTCATTTATCACTTAAAAGCTCGAGGTAGATCTGTTCCTCTAATGGACTAGTGTGTAGGACATTTTCCTAGTGCAGCTGGTAGCATAATCTAGTTGTTTCTTCCTACTAAAAAAAATTTTTCCTTTCCAATTCTGATGTGAGATTCCTTCCCCCAAAACGTGGGCTATCTGCTATGATACTGCAGTTTTAATTTCTTCTGATTCACTATTGGAAACTAGAAGCTAATCCAACAAACAAAGGAGAACAATAACAACAACAACTACAAAGAAAACAAACAAACAAAACAGTAATAAAAAGAAAACCGTTGTCTTTTGCATTTTAAGATTGTTCTGTTGGGAAAAAAATCCTGGACTGAGGGATTTAAGGTAAACAGTAAAAAAGAGACAAGGCTTTACCTAACCAGTAGGACAAAATACACCATATGTGATTATGCAGTGTCATCCACTATCATATGAAGGACATTGATATATAGAACATATTTTAGATATATGATTTTAATCTAAACTTTACTTTTTCAGATTTGGAAATGCCTTCACGTTTCTGTGGATGTCACATTTCTTTTTGAGGTATAGTTATTGGAAGTAGGTTTCAGAAGTGACTAATGCCTATATTCTCGGGAAATCTGAACTAATGGTGGTCTGCAAATGGAGGCATGCAGGTGTCAAAGCGTCTCGATTTATGTTCATTTTCTTCTTTCAGCATATGTCAAGAAATATTGATTCTCTCTATAAGCAAATATTTCTCCAGTGACATTTTACAGAAAGCCTAAATAAAGACACAGGCTTGAGGCAGTTCATCCCAGGAGAGTATCCAAATAAAAATTAAAAACCTGCCACTGGTGCTATGAGAACACCTAGAAAGGTCATCCATACTCTCTGCTGTGCATTAAGAAAACTCCACATTCTGTGAATGTAAAAGATGGAACAGATTGCTGATGCTCAACAAGGTTTTACAAGTGTAGTAATGGACGTATAGGAGGATGAATGAAATAACTTAGAATGGGCAGTGAAATTAGTTAATGGCAGCTACCTAGCAATAAAGCAAAGAAAACACACTCATTTTGAGATTCTTTTTTACCACATTACAGTCGTGACTTTTGGATTTTTGGTTTGGCTTCCATTTCCTCTTAAGGCCCAGTGATGGAAAGGGTGTTCTATAATCAACAGAAAAATTAGCTTCAATTCCAATTATATTGTATTTTAGTGTGTTGTTTTGCTTTCAGATATCTTGTTTAGTAAATTTGCTTTCCTCCTCAGATCATTGCTGCTGTTTTGTTTTGAGGCCCATTTCCCTTTTCCTTTTTCCCTTTCCCTCTTCCCCTTATCCAGTGCATCAATCCGTGAGTCCCCCACCCCAATCGTCACGGAACTGGGCTGAACCAGCCCATAAACCACTGACAGCTTCTATGTATGTATGTAGTCTGTAAGATTGGAGAACTGTAGGATTTTACCTGATGTCGTGGGATTTGTGCCATTTCTGCTAACTCCAACTTGGCTTTGCAGAATACTCCCTAAGAACATTTCTGTATTTTTTCTTGAAATGTGTTCTCACATAATCCAAATAATATAGCAGAGCAGTAGACCAGTCCCTAGAACACAACTGCTAAGAATCACAGAGACTGATGTTCATATATGTGCTAATCATAATAATTGAAAACCTTTGTAATGTTGTTCCAGGAGTAAAGTGATCCCACATCAGGCTCTGCATTTTCTGTCTCAGGTTATGACAATAAGCTGTGCTTGTATGATAATATGTTATTGGAACCATAGCACCCTAAGGAGGATTCACATCCATTTGGTGCAATGGGATTATTTCTAGAAAATTTTCAGTGTTGTAAGATTATTTTTGGAGGTGGTAGCCTGCAGTGTTACATCAACATCCTAGGAAAATGATTTTTAAAGACCACTTCTTCCAGTTAAGTCATAAACTCTAATACAGACTGAGTTTGAAACAGCAGTCAATCTTTAAAAGACAGGTTACAGCACTAAATGAACTTATGAAAATTCTGTCTGTAGGTTACTGTTCTATGCATGGCTGGCAATATGGTCAAGCCAAGCACCACCTAGTGCCACATTTCCACCTGGACTTAACAGAAACAAAACTCCTGATATAGTATTACACACTACCAAAAGATAGAAGAATGAAGAGTCAAAAATCTTATTTGAGTGAGGCAAACAAAGGCCTAACACTATATTTGATGTGAACATCCAGTCTCTTGTGGCATTGGTTAATTGGAGCTATATTCCTTTGATATACTTTTGGGTCATTATTCTCTTTTTGTTGGACTAATATGCGGATGCATATTAAAAGTTACATTTTCTCTGAAGTGATACTATTTTTTATGATATTCTCTCGCACTTATCTACTGGACAAATTCATGCTAGTGTATAGGTAATATATTATCTCTTTATAGGAAGCACTGTTATCATTGTTAATCTCATGCTAAAAATCATTTATAAGTAAGTACAGTTGTTCAGAAATTATTATGTGGTAAATCAAGTATTTCAGCATTTATTTTTGTCTCAGAGGAAAGAACAAATAGTTGTTTCAGTCTTTTATCTGACTGAAATACATTTCTGGAAAAGTTGAAATTTTACACCAAAGTGCAGTGTTTCATTCAAATTCCTGACATTTTGCATATTGAGTAGTTTTTATTTTTCTACTAAAAAAGAATAGCATAGAATTTCCAGCCAATTTTTATTTTGGCTGCTGCATCCCATATGTTAGCATCAAGAAGAAAGGAGAAAGATATGAGAATTGCTGTTGACTCATTTTGATCAGGAAGTGCATTCAAGAATTTTGAGAAGATTTAAACATACAGTACATAGGAAAACCTGTATTTCCAGTTAGCCATTGGGATGCTGTGAAAATAGTTGGTAACCTGTAGGCAATTCATAGATTTATTAGGTTGGAAAGGACCTACAAGATCATCTAGTCCAACCATCCTCACACCACCATCCCTACCCACCAAGCTACTAAATCAAATCCCTTAGCACCTCATCTAAACGCTTCTTGAACAGCGCTAGGGACAGTGCCTCAACCACCTCCCTAGGCAGGCCATTCCAGTGCCTGACCACTCTCTCAGAGAAAAAATTTTTCCTCAAATCTAATCTAAATCTTCCCCGGCACAACTTGTGGCCATTCCCTCTCGTCCTGTCATTAGTTACCTGGGAGAAGAGGCCGACCCCCTCCTCACCACAGCCTCCCTTCAGGAAGTGGTAGAGTGCGATGAGGTCTCCTCTGAGCCTCCTTTTCTCCAGGCTAAACAATCCCAGCTCCCTCAGCCGCTCCTCATAAGACTTGTGCTCCAGACCCCTCACCAGTTTTGTTGCCCTTCTCTGAACACGCTCCAGGGCTTCGATGTCTCTCTTGTAGTGAGGGGCCTAAAACTGAACACAGTACTTGAGGTGCGGCCGCACCAGAGCTGAGTACAGGGGGACAGTTTGCTCCTGATGACAACACTATTTCTGATGCAAGCCAGGATACCGTTGGCCTTTTTGACCACATGGACAAACTTCTGGCTCATTTTCAGCCAAGCATTGACTAATACCCCCGGGTCCATTTCTTCTACACAGTCTTCCATTCTGCCCCAAGCCTGTAACCCCAAGCTGAAGTGCAGGATCCGGCACCCTGTCTTGTTGAACTTCATCCCATTGTCCTCAGCCCAGCTATCCAGCCTGTCCAGATCCTTCTGAGGACCTTCCTACCTCCAAGCAGATGAACACTTCCTGCCAACTTTGCGTCATCTGTGAACTTACTGAGGGTGCACTCAGTGTCCTTATCTAGGTCATCAATAAAGATACTGAGAAGAGCAGGCTCCAATTCTTTGACTTATAGCTGATATTAGAGTACATGCTGTATATAAATAACCAAGATCAGGAAGATCATTTACTTTGGTCAGGAACTGGTTGTAACCAGCACTTCCATTATGCATTTTTTTTTTTTAATATTGATTGCATAATTGCATGCTTGAAGAAAAAGGTTTGGGTAAGGTGTTATACAATCCTCTTTCACACTGGAGAAGACAGCACGGTCAAGAACCTTAAAGATATTCAAAGGGTGTTGATGAGTGACTACACGCCATATTCTGGGAACATAGAAACCCTACTGATTTCAAGGGACAGAAAGATCTGACAGATGATTTCAGGATGTAAAAATAAAAATAATAATAATAATAAAATAGAATTATAAAAAACACCAACCTCACCATCCCCCAAACCCCCTGCCAAAAATAAATACATAAATAAATACAAGCAAACAAACAAAAGTAAATAGAAGTAATATTGGCATAATACTCAGGTTGTGTCTTGCCAGTTTTGATAGATGTATCTTATGAACTGCCTTATATAAAACATTAATTCATATGTTATGGCACATATGTCACCAGCTGTGCAGTTCCTCTTTTTATTGTTGGTTTAATACTAGCATTATTTGTCACTTACAATAGAATTGAGAATGTCTTGTTTTAATATGGTCCTGGTTGAGATGTTTGAAGTATTAATCTATCCAAGTAATATATAACAATAATCTTAACAATCTTGAAAATCTGAAATCAAGAAATAAGTAATATTGTCTGCACAAACAGAAGATAATAAAGTATCCTACCTCCTCAAACAAAATTATGATTGTACAAAGTTGCATGCATATTCTGTATGTGTTCATGTACATGCCACCTGATTTTGTAATAAGTTATTGCAGTATTAATGTGAATCTTGTTTATGAATATGCTAAAAAGATCTAAATAGAGAAATTGTTTGTACTGGAGAGACAGAATTTAAAAACAAGTGACTTCTAATGGGGGCTATTTTGCAAAATTGCCAGATGTCACCATTATGATTAAATTTATTTGACTAAGCCACACTAAGCCAGCAATAGCAAGAACAGAATTTATGAGTCCCCCTGCCAAGGCACTCATAAGCTTGGCAAGACCATTACAATCCAATAAATAAACACTAATCAAAACCTCCAAAAGTATAAAATTAATAAATATGACTAGAAACATAGTGAAGAAGTGCATATTTTAAAAAGAAATTTATAAGCATCAAGAAAAGTGAGACTGTCTGTAGCATTTTCCCCCTTCAAGCCTGAGCTTAATTTTAGTCCACAGACATATCTTATCTGCATTTTATGGACAGAGAACCATGTTTTCTAGGCTCTTTAGGGGGTACATTCAATAAATACTGAAGAGGAGAATTCGATTTTAAGTTACTGCTTAAGAAAGGTCAAGGCAACCATCCTCCAGCTATCCAGCTAGCTACAAATAGCCTACCCCAGATTTCTACAATACAGCCTAACCATGAGTCCCTTTTTATCTACCTCAAAACCAGACGGGATCTCTAGCCTTACTTGAGTCTACAGAATGACCTTCAGAAAAAAAAATGCAATATTGTTAACTAGTACTGGAAAAGTGAGCACCCTGTGTTGATTCCATATGTTATTCAGATCTTTTAGAAACAATCATTACACAAATAAAATAAAAATAAAAACCAACAACAACAGGAAGAAGGAAAACAAACAAACTGAGGCAGGCTGTAGGTCAGCAGAAAATAATACAGAACCTCATGAAATATGGCATAGCCTGAATCCCCAAACAGTGGGTAACACCAGAGAGACTTTACTTTTAGTTATTTTTCTTCAGAGTTATCTGGTATTCATTTTATACAGCATTTTAATTCTGGAGGTTCTATAGGAAGCAAATACTGGTGTATTGAAATGGAGCCCAGCAGTGATTGCTTATCTCATTATCCTTGTCATGAGCAGTTAGACGATACTAGAGAGCATAACACCAAGCAGACAAACTGAACTGACAGTAGCAAAACTATATTTTCAAGAATATAACTGTATATTAACTGTCTTGTTCACTAGCACCGTATCTTAAAGTTCAGTGAATAACCCAGTAACTTTGATACTTTCCATATCCTTATTCCTTTTTATCATCAAAGAGTTGACTCTGCATTACATGTGCTGTTTTTTGGGTTTTTTTAATTCCTTGTTTGTTTTTTAGTATAGTCATTTTGAGTCCATCAAGAGAAACTCAGAAGAAGACTATACCAATAGTCACAAAGTTCTTTTCATTCTTTATTTATTTTCTTTCAATACAAATCTTTCGTGGACAGTAATCTCTCAGTGATAGGAATACCCACAGTCCCAATTTAAATAAATAAACAAACACATTGTGTTGTGGCCTTGTTTAGAATATGGGGTCAGTAACATTCATCAGCCCACAGCCAGCTGGTATAGCAGAATTCACATCCATATGCTTTAACTCTCCCTCAAATGATGTCAAAATTGCTTCTTCAGATTTTTTTTTTAACTCTAGTTATGCTATCCTAAATGTGTAGAAACTTTTCCTGGAAAAGTGATAGGTCTCACAGGAATAATCTATGTAAACATACATACATTCTGATGATCAACAGATGCCAACGTTCAAGAGTCAAATCTGGAGCCCATTTTGTGTCCCCAGTTTACTTCCTTGTAAGTGGGAATCTTGGGCCAAAATTTTACTGTTTAATTTCACGTGCCAAAACTAGCTTTCAGCTTTGTCTTAATCTGAGGAGTAAAAATGTTAATCGATATATTCATTGCAAGCACTTTCATATTTCTTTCTACTAATGAAATGTCAGTGGCTCAACTTCATATCTGTAGCCTCTCATAAATTTCCCATCTCTCTCCGTGTTTCTGTACTCGAGATTCCTTTTTTCCACCTATTTTTTTTTCCATAGATCTCCAAGATTACTTTGATTTTACTTATTTTAAATTCTAAAAATTGGAATAAGCTCAGAAATGCATATAATCAAGAAGGGCAGGATTACTGTAGTAGAGGTGTTCAATGTGATTCTTTGTTTCATATTGAAGAAAAAAAACAACAAAGCGCATTGTGTTTTTCCTAATTTCTTCAGCCTTTAAATTACACCAGCACAGATTTCCCAATGAACTTTAGTAACATACATTGCAGTAGTCAATGACTAACGTAAGAGAAAAATCTCCTGAGAAATAGTTTGACAATTACTAGGACAGCAGGTGGCACTACAGCCACTTTTCCAAAAGCATGAGACCAGGACAATAAATATAGCTTAGAAAGTAAAAATCTAGGTATTTTTCAGATGCTAATCAATCACTAAAGTTCTTTCCAGGGCAGTTGCTGTAGTGGTGCCAGTCCTGACCAATGCACATCAGTAAAATACGGCAACTCTCACTTGAGCTGAAGCTGGAGGGCTCTAGTAATTTCTAAGCCAATTTCCATACCTGTCCAGGTCAGAACATGCTGACAACACAAACTCATTCTCCAGTTTCATTTCAGACCCCTGAAAAGCAAATTGAAATAAATCTTTAAACCAGCTACACTTAACCAGCTGAGATGGGTAATATATATACCACTTGGATATGACAACTTTCAACTATATTCTGCCTTTCTCAGAATGGAAGCTCTGCCCATTTAAATCTGTGACCAGGCTCATTCTGTCCTGCTACTTTGCTCTAAACTAAAGATTGAGACCCACATCATTTTGTCTGGAAACAGAGGTGAAAGGAATAAATTTCCAGCATACACTAATTCAGTGCTGTCTAACATAATCTAGTCCTAACTTCTGAAATAAAATTCCCCTTTTGTTATTTTGTATATTTAACTTAGTTTTATTTGTGGAAAATAGCAATTTGAGCAGTGGAAGAAATTCATATCATGTAAACATAACATCTAATTGGCATAGCTATGTTTTTAAGAAAAAAGTTCATACGTATCCCAAAATATGATCTGATTCGTTAGAATCATAGAATGACTTGGTTTGAAAAAGACCCCAAGGATCATCAAGTTCCTACCCCCAGCCATAGGCTGGGCCACCAACCACCAGATCTGGTACTCGACCAGTTTGTCCAGGGCACCATTCAACCTCATCTTGAACACCTCCAGGGATGGGGCATCCACAGCCCCTCTGAGCAGCCTGTTCCAGCACCTCGCTACTCCCTCTGTAAAGATTGTCCCCCAGTATGTAATCTAAACCTTCCCTCCTTGAGCTTGAGACCATTCTTCCTTGTCCTGTCACTGTCTACCCTTGTAAAAAGTTGATAATCCCCTCTCAAATAGTGGAAGGCTGCAATGCGGTTTCCTCACAGCCTTCTTTTCTCCAGGCTGAACAAGCCCAGCTCTATCAGCCTGTCTTCATAGGGAGGTGCCCCAGCCCTCTGATCATCTTTGTGGACCTCCTCTGGGCCCTTTCCTGCAGCTCCACATCTTGGGGGCTCCAGGCCTGGACACAATACTCCAGAGGAGCATTATGAGGGCAGAGCAGAGAAGGACAATCACCTTCCTGTCCCTATTTCAAAATGACTGAGAGGAGTCTTTCAAGTCATCTCAGCCAGTTCAGACTCTGCTTTTATAGCATACTGGGAGCTAGAGAGCCCAAATGATGGAATAAAAACTTTGGATTTATTTGAATATGCATAAGTTCTTAAATTTCTATTGACAGGTATTCTCTCCCCCATTCTTGTCAGCAAACTGACAGAAAACTGTCTTTTATATACATATAATTGCATCTGTATGTTTGCATATATCACTTATTTTACCTCTTGTCCTGTCTTTTCCACATGGAAAGTGATATATCAGTAGTGATAGATACATCAACAGGGAATGAACAGGAGCTGTGGATCCAAGTTTTGCCCTTAAATGTACATCTGTCAAATCTATTTTGACAGTTTCAGAGAATAATTTTGGACACAGACATTTAAATAAACTAAACTGCATTGGCAAACTTAAGTAAAATGATTCCCCACTTCTATACCTGAAAAAATATGAATGCAAATGAACTCTTGCCTTGAAGAATCTCATGCTTTCAACTCTATACTAAAGACAACAGTGAATGGGTGTTGAATAAACTTTTCAAATGAGATATTTTTCTCCTTTTAAAAGTCTCCTACAGTTCACTGGTTTGCTGATGAGTTTGGATGTAGGAGGAGAAAATTATTGAAGTGTTAGTTTTCTGACTAATTTTCTAAATGCATGTGGTTACTGAAGTCCCTCGAGTGAAATAAATATGTTGATGGAGGAAGCAGATAAAATCTTCACATTTTTTCCTCAGTTAATTCTAAATTCTCCTGAATTCAGACAGCTTTACATTTCTCAAGCAAAACTCACACAAATGATTTATAATTTATCTAAACATGCTGAGTGATAGCAATGATTTATTTGTAACACAAAAAGAAGTTATTGTCATTCCCTGATTCTAACGGATTGAGCCATCAGAGCAGCGCTGATGTATGTCTGCCATAAACCAGACAGCTTTATTACATCAGAGATTCAGTTCCACAGCTGTGTTTAGAGGCAATTCTATTTAAAATGTGCCTATAACTTCCAAAGCCAAGACCAGCATATTTGTTTACTTTCTTGCTCAGTTCACCAGCCAACAACTTTTTAGGCCAAATTGCACCTATACTCACTGCTGGAACCTGGCAAATAACAAGTGTGGATGGAGCTTTCTGCTTGAGAGATATAATTGTAAATTAAGTTTGAAGATCTGATTTGTTAGATTATGTTTCCAGAATTACTTTTGACTTAAGAACTTCTGACATGATTAATTTATTTGTTGTTCATTCTGGCACAGCTTCCCTGCCTAAAGAGACATGTGAACTGGCCAAAAATCAGGAGTCTATGCTTCAGTTGTCTGAGGTCTTTGCGGCTTTGTGGTTTTGTATTTTGTTTTGTTTTCTTTTCTGCTGTAAACACCAAGAGCTTTCCAATGACTGAGAGCTGCATAAAGCAAACACCCACTGAAAAGAGGTGAATATCGAAAGATGAGATAGGGGAAATCTGCACACAAGGAAATCTATCTCAGAAACGTACTATCTATATGAGTTGTCTTACTTTTTGATGAAATTAACCATACAGATAGTGCCAGGGAGGCAAGAACCATGCTATCTCAAAAATTCATGCAACTCAGAAGCTATTTGAATGTCTTTGCATTATTATTAATTTGGCTGAGTTCTGCATCTACGAAGGGTTCTTTTCTGAGGAAGCATGCCATAAGCAAAGGAAAATCTTAAGGCTGATGTTCAAAGCAGTTACATGTCTCCCAAAACCAACAGACTTTTATAACCAGACCCCTCCTGAAACATGAAGTTGATTTTATTGATTTTGTTGTTATTTATATATCTAGTTTAGAGTACAAGTATGGCAGAAGGGCTTGGTGACCCCAACATTATCCTCTGGCCTAGTATCTACTCAGTAAACATTAGTAATTAGCACAGCTTGCTAAAATGCTGTTATATTTATTATGAAGGCAATAAATGCATCAAAGTCTGTATACAAAACAAAAACCGGTGTTAGAGGCATGCAGTGTGTGTATTCACTCAGTCACCATATGGCTGCTTTGTCATTGCAAGTGCCTTTTTAGCCCTAAGTCATCTATTTTGAACCAGTCCAGACCAGGCATCCTCTTTCAAATATCTCTTCTGTGAGATAATAACTACTAAAAAAGATAAGGACAACTGAAATAGCAAATATGGTATCTTATAAAACTAATACTAGTTGTTTGGATGGGGAACAGAACAATATTATATATTTGTATTGCATATATTATGTATATTATAATCGATAATGAATGAAATTGTCATGTATTTATATGGGTGGGTAGGTAGGTAGGTAGGTAGGTAGGTAGGTAGGTAGGTAGGTAAATAGATAGATAGATAGATGATAGATAGATAGATAGATAGATAGATAGATAGATAGATAGATAGATAGATAAATTACTCTCAAAAGCTAATGAGTATTAAAAGTAAAATTTAATGAAAGGGAAACAATGGATATAGAAATGTCAGCCAAAAGTGGGACGTATTAAGTGGAGTTAAATTAGGAAGAAAAAAATGCCAAGGTTTTAGGAATTAGTAAAGTGTACATAAAATGTAAACATACTTTAAAAGGAAATGAAAGTGAGAATTTGAAATAAACAGATATACAGCGTATCTCAGTTATAGTGAAAAGAGTTTGGAAAAAGTAGTCTGAATACATAAAAAACTGCAAGCTGGATGTATCTGTAGAAAATCCAGGGAAATCCGTACTGCACTGTCTTAAAAGAGAAAGGAAAAAGAGCAGAAGTACAAGAACTGAAAAGGGAAAATACGTATATTCTAACAGTCACAGCTTTTTGTTAATCTAATATGGTAAAGTTGCTAGAAGGGAAGGGAGTGCTATGATGCTTTTGTTCTATTTTAGAGGAATAAAAGAAATAGAAAAAACGCTTAAAACTCTGCAATGCTTACAAATATTTTAAGAACATTATTGGTATGTTTGACGTTATCTGCTACATTTAAAATGTTTTCAGATTATAATGTCCAATACAAATTATTTTCAGAAGTTGTAACAGAATACTTGAGAATGTCTGACCTTTCATGTTTAGTTTTGATAATCCCTACAGTTTTGTGAATATAACAAGACATTCAAAGTTTGTTAATGCTCTGCAATTTGTACATCAATCAAGATAATCCAGCTATAAATAAACTTGACAGAAAATATGAGGAAAACAGAACAAGATTTTAGATTATGAGCAATAAAAGGATGCAGTTTTTGTCTATGTAAATTGAGGGGCGTGCAGCTAAGAAACAGTGGCAGTAACAGCCACTGGATGCAGTACTCTTCCCCAGAAAGCAGTGACTTTGAAGCGAGATAGGCAAAAATGCAGGGAAGTACCTGCCTTGAGATTTCACAGCAGAACACAGATAGTACTAGGAAGAGTGAGGTGTTGTTACTCACAGGCACAGATAAATAGATACTAAAATGTGCTCAATATACAGTCTGAATACAGCCCTTTTGTATTTTAACAGATTGTTCTTCACACATTTCTTTATGTGACTATGGTCGCACTCACTAGTGATGCCTCTAATCATTTCTAAAGTGCAGCAGTGAGCTATTTTTCTGTGGTAGGATTAGCCTGAGAAATAACCCAGCTGTTATGTACATGAAAGATACTACTCAGGAATTTCAGGACTCCCAAAAACTTCTTGAAACATAAATTATAGACAATTTTTTTGACGGAAGAAGAGTTATTTGGTTTTTACGTTGATTTTGAAGAAGGAAAGAAATAAGACTGCTTAAGTTTTGAGTATTTAGAAACACCTGTTCTGTCTCTTTAGTGGATTAGGGAATGCAGGCACACAGGAAGAAATCAGTTGTCATATAACCTGTAGTTTTGCACACAGTTCTAATATACTTCAATAATAATATCTCATAATTACATGTATGTATATATTTGCATATGAGTAAGTAATATTAAAGATTATATAGATAGCTTGATGAGTATGATGCACTAATGAGCACACTTTTAACTGCGGTGGAGATAACAGCATTTGAAAAACACAGAATTTTAATAAATTATGAATGGCATTTAATGTATTCCTTTAAATACTATAAAGTTTTTACTTTCATATACACAGCTATTAGTTGCAGCAGATGCTAAGACAGTGGAGTGAGGAATGTTTATTTGGGTAAATTAGCACAGGTTTTTTTTCTTCTAATAATCATTATTCCTCTATTCAAAAACTAGATACTCTTCAAATAGCAAAGTAAGAAAGAAACAAACAAAAATACTCTGAATTCATTCATATTCCACAGTGTAGAGATCTCATTATTTCCCTGCTAAATGTCTTCAAACAGAACAAACATCCACAATTTTCAACAGAGTGATAATAACTTTCAGTGTATCTCATTCCTAAATAGACATCAGAAACTTTGAAGTTCACAGGGTTAGGAAACTGGAAAACATCAATCATTGCAAAGTTCACCTAGCCCAAGTGGTGAAGGCTGCTGCTTTTGGGACATGAAAAAAGTTTCTCATAAAAGCATAAACGTGTGATTACTCCTTTATTCATATCTGAAATGAACCAAATTTATCAAGTGAGGTAATATGTGAAGTACGTACAATTTCACTGGCTGAATTTTCCTGAGAGAGTTAAAAATATTTTGTTAATTTGAATGTTGCTATCTCTGCATCTCTTTACATGAGTAATTGCTGTTTGCTTTCCTGTGTCTCTCCACATATTTTATATATTTCAGCATGAATGGCTAGGGATTTAATCCACATCCTTTGTTTTTAAAAAGTCAATGTTTTTTGGTCCAGGTCTTTCAAGAAAGATAGCAGAGGCACAATTTCCTTTTTAGTCATTCTCTCTGTTTTGTTTTGTTTTATTTTGTTTTCTACTGCTTCAAAACTGGCTCTCTGTAGGATGCCTCAGTAGAAGTCCAGCCTTTAGTCTGGAATCCAGTTCTGACCTTACCATAATGGAGAAGGAAATCTCATTACCGTCTCTAGACTGGAAGATTTTCCAGTTGTATTGAGCCAACATGACATTGTCAGCTCCTTTCCTATGCTCTAAGGAAAATGGCACTGCCAGGACTTCCAAGCAAGGCTGAGTACCTCAAACTCCAGAAGTCTCTGGTTGACAAATTGTTTGCATAGAACAGGAGCTTTTCATGCTATTAAGTATTAAACAATTGAAGAAACATTTCCTTGAGACTACAGTTTAATTAATCTTTCAGGTGGAGGTCCTCTTTCTGATATAAGGGTGATATAGGGGTAAATATAAGGAAATTTGAATTCCAAATTTCAAACAATGCCATTTTTCTTTCATTTGCCCTTGACTTGAGAACTTTTCACTGTGACAGATTTCATTACTTTCTTATATTCAGCAATCTGTTTGCTGAGAATGAAAACATTTCCTGCCCATATCTGAAATAATACTACCATTTTGCTCAGACAAATACAAAATATTTAATCCTACTTCAGTAGAAGTCAAGTTTGAAAATTTCCTTATGTCTCTCTTTAAATCTTTTTCCATAGACTACTACAATCCCTTTGAAACAGACCACTCACAAAATACTCCCAAATGCTGAAAAATTTCTTATGTTGGAAAGCAAAGATTAGACCAGCTTGGAAAAGATTAGAAAGTAACTTAATGACTAGTTGACAGAAATACTTACTTTCCCAGATTCCCTCCTTCTGACATCTGAAAATTCATTTTTCATCTATTTTGGGTCTTTCATTTGGTTTATTTTTCATGTTTGCTCCTAGTACGCTAGTATCATTTGTTTCTAAATTTGACCCTTGTTGAAAGTATGTTTGATTTCTAAAGTATGATTGATTCATAAACACAAACACATACATGTACGCATACAAAGAAAATAAATCCAAAGCAAAATAAAAGAAAGAAAGAAACAAACAAACAAAATGGAGTAAACAAGCAAACAAAGATCTCCAAAGTGCTCCAGAAGGAAAATAGAATGCCCTTCATTTATTTATTGAAGAATTAAGCAATTAGACATATCGGACAATTAGACATGAGAACACTGAGCTTGAGGAGATTCAGTGGAATCTGGGGGAAGGAATTGAAATCATGTTTTTGCTAAGTTCATGAAAGAGCTTTCCATTATTCCACATTCGATGCTATAACATTAAAAGTAGTTCCTCAGCAGTGCCTCTGGTCCTATAAATCCCAGGTGTGCTCCTCACAGAGTGCAATTAGCAAAGGTCATTTAATTACATTATGTTACAGATGCTACAAAGCTTGCAGCAGGGTCTGGAAAATCCTAATCTAAATTCCCCATGGAATTTTGGAGTAAAATATGCACCTGTCAAGCCTGCATTGCAACTGTGAAGCTGGCTAGTCAAAAAATTGTCTGTAAATATTGATGTGAAACAATCTCTACTTTTTGTTCTATTTTCCAGACAAAATAATAGTTACAAGATAAAAATAATAGAAAATAAAAAAATAATATTAAAAAAAAAAAAAGAACACCAGATAATTTGTATTAATTCTTACTTAACTGGAACTGGAACAGCTTGCCCAGAAAGGTTGTGGATGCCCCATCCCTGGAGGCATTCAAGGCAAGGCTGGATCTGGCTCTGGGCAGCCTGCTCTAGTGGTTGGCGACCTTGGCCACAGCAAGGGGTTGAAACTAGATGATCTTTGAGGTCCTTTTCAACCCAGGCCATTCTATGATTCTATGATAACTGTTAGCCAAGAATAAGGCACCGTTTATAGCTGATAGAGGTAAAATTATAATAAAGTCTAATGGCAAGCATAAGCCAGGCATGAAACCACTTTTCATTATATACATTATTGGCATGGGTAATTTTCTTTAGTATCCTACAACCACAAAGCAGTGGTTAATGCCATTTATGACAGGTTTTCTTCTCAAGGCTAGTAACGTGCTTCCTTGCTGCTACTTACCTCCCATGAAGGTATATTTTATGTTTTTTATCTATCTTTTGTAACAACTGATCTAATCTTATTTATGATGAAGTAATTGATATTAAAATCTCACAAAATATTTGATATTTGCACTCTCATAACTGTTTTAGTGCATTTCACGGTTAAACTTAGTACTGTGTTAGCACGGTACTTAGCACACAGCAAATGATCTCTGTGATGTTAATAGGTTTTTTTATTATTATTTTTTGGAAGGTCCTAGTTAATAAACAAGGTTTCAGACACCTTAAAAGAACTTAGTAGAGTGCCTGATTTTAAAATGATACACAGTGGGAGAATTATAAATAATTCAGTATAACTTCCAATTGTTGAAAAATACTGTAAAAATAAATAAAATATTAGAAATCTCCTAAAAAAATTGTTAACTTAAAAAAAAATAGTTTCATAAAGAACAAATAATGTCAGACAAAATTATACTTAAAGTTTAAATTGCAGCTAAAGAGTTTTAGCTGTGTTCTGAGTAAAACCCCTCAGGTAGGCCGATAGGTACGTGCTGGATAAACAGATATCAGATATCCAGTGAGATAGGAGATAGGGCATTTCTATCCTTTGCAGGTTTTAGGAACAAGATCTCTGTTACAAAAGGCTCAGATGCAGTTAACTTCCCTTGAGATGACCAAAACATTGAATGATTTTCTTCCAGGCTGTCACCTCCAATTTCCAAGATTTGGACAGTTATGGAACTACAAGCTATAACTTCATTAACAATTGTACACAATTACATGAAGACTGTGATTTTTATTTAAACACAAACCAAACTGCATTGTTACTGCAATACAAACCATCCTTTAGACCACTATATTTATAATGGATATTGTTTAAAATGAAGGAAATTTTCCTTCTCTGAGAACTGGATGCATACATGACCAGATGCTTTGCCCTGTGTTTCAGTGCCTATGACAGAAAAACTCAATCCTCTAGAAGAGATTCTCTTCTGCGTATTTTTCAGATGTACCAGGCAATATCTCTGACATAAAAAGCTCATAGAACCATTAAGGTTTGAAAAGACCAGTGATCTCTAGTTAACTGACAACCCATCCCCTTCACACCCACTAACCGTGTCCCTCAGTGCCACATCTCCATGTTCCTTGAACACGTCCAGGGTGGTGACTCCATACCAACTTGGGCAGCCTGTTCCACTGCCTTACCACTCTTTCTAAAGAGATGAAATTTTTCCTAATATCCCACCAGATCCTACCATTCCACAAAATAAGGCCATTCCCTCTTGTCCTGTCACTGTTACCTGGTAGAACAGGCTGACCCCCAGCTCACTACAACCTTCTCTGAGGTAGTTCTAGAAAGCAGTATGGTCTCCTTTGAGCCCCTCTTCTCCAGAATCCATTGAGGGAGGTGATCCTGTCCCTCTACTCTGTGCAGGTGAGATTTCACCTATCTATCCAAATGTGTGGACCTCAGTACAGGAGAGATGTGGAACTGTTGGAGAGCATCCAGAGAAATGATCCAGGGCCTGGAACATCTGCCCTGTGAGGACAGGCTGAGAGAGCTGGGGTTGTTCAGCCCAGAGAAGAGAGGGCTGCGGGAGACCTGATAGAGGCTTTTCAGTATCTCATGGGAGGCTATGAGAAAGAAAGGGAAAGACTGTTTATAATAGAGTCTGTTGGGATATTACAAGGGGAAATGGTTTCAAATGTAAATAGGAGAGATTTAGACAGGATATAAGAAAAACATTTTTTTTATGATAAGAGTAGTAAATCACTAGAACAAGTTGACCAGAGATGTGGGCATCCCTTGAGACATTCATGGTCAGACTGGATGGGGCTCTGAGCGCCCTGATATAGCTGCAGGTGTCCCTGTTCAATGGGTGGGAGTTGAACTAGGTGACTTTTAAAGGTCCCTTCCAACTCTAAGGATTCTATGATTCTATACTGTATAATATTCAACATATAAAATACATCTCCAGCTTGGAAAAGGGAAACATCAAAATAGGGAAGCATTAATCAGTTTTGGTACTGAAGCACACTGATGATATTATCATTATATTAAAAAAAAGATCTTTCTGTGCCAAGGAATAATCCAGCATCCCTGTTTCTAATTAATATTTTACTCCACTGCATTGTGTCTCAGAATCAGAAAAAATAAACTTGTAAAGCAGACTCAGAAATGGTAACAAGTTGCCTAAATACAGCAAAGAATCTACACAAAGAGAAGGGAGTAAGAATTAAGATGCTTTATTTATTGGAACATCTGTGAAATAATAAAAACATTGTAAGGATCCTTTGAAACAAATTATTATTCATTAGGTTTTCCTCGTGAAGGTATGCAAAATGAACATATGGAAGAGTGACCACATCACAGATGGTATGGAAACTCAGTGTACCGACACCGTTGTAAACGGTGTAAATGGTGCAGCAATGAAATGCATCTTATACAAAACAAAATGAACAAAAAATAACAGTACCTTGTGCTTATAAAAAGATCGGGTGAGTGTCTTGCATGATATTCTAAAATGCCTCTACATGTATCTAAATCTCACTGTATACTTATGTATTTTAATCCCATTCTCTCCATTCTCTCAACTGTCCTCCACATACTCTCTCTTAAGAGGCTGTACTAAGGAAACTTCTGGAAAAACAGAATATTGCAATTCTGGATCGACTTCTGACTCAAGAACAGGCCTTCATTAGCAAAATTTTGATATTTTTATCATCGGCAAAATTCAAGTTTACTTTTATTTTTCACTGAAATGATGAGAATAAAACATTCTAACAATATTTAGAGCTAATACTCCCACATCAGCTTTTTAAGTGACAGCTTTTTATAAATACTTGTATCAAAAAGTCACTCAGAGATCACATTGGGCACATAACACACTAAAAATCTATTTTGATTTTAAGATCAATATATAAAGTGATATTCAAAAACCTGATTACCAAACCTGAATAACTCCAATCAAATTACAAGACTGAAAGTGGAAAGAATTTACAAGCTAGAAAATGGATGCTAACACAAGGAGGAACTCATCACTCATCAGTCTCTGATTTTTCATCCAATTATTTGGTTTTATGGTCTTTGCTTTCCAAAGTGAATTGAATTAGCTTTAGTTTAGATTTTTTACACAGGGAAAAAATGGTGTGTCTGTATTAGCCATAGAAAGTGTTCAGAATTTACTTGAAGTAATGGAGGAACATAATTACAAGCTGCTAAGTGAAAGACTATGAAGCATTATAGCATTTATTTCTACTCTTCATTACTTTCAGATTATTAACTTAGAAAACCGTAAGAGCTGATGCAGAAAAAAAATCATTTTTAAAAAGCCTATATCATTAATGGATTCATATTTTTTTCCCTAAATAATTTTTTACTGTGAAATTACAGCAGCAATGTTCTCTCTTGAGAAACTAAACATCTGCCCAGCCTTCAGGTTCACTAATGTATCAATGCAGCCATTACTCTTCAGCGGATGCTCCTTCCAGATAATAATGCATTTCTGTAAACAAAACTAAGCATAACTCTTGACCAGAAAGGCAAATATCACTTGCTTATGTAGGGAATGCATTTTTGTGAATTCATCAGGTAGCGCAGAAATCAGCAGACAATTACTGGAAGTGTCAAAAAATATTCTCTGTACTGTGCAATCAGAGAGGTTAACACACTGGTATCTTATCTAGGAAGATTTCATTGAAGTTCTCTATTGATGTCTTTTTTTCTGCTTTCACATGATATGACGACAAAAAATAGCTTAGTTTCTTCCCTGATACGTGGATTACTTTTCAAATAATATATATTTCAATGGATAGCTAAAGTAAGCTATGTGGACAGTTATCTAATGGTAGTATTTATAGAACAGGATAAATACAGCTGCATTCACAATGAAAAGTATTGAATTAATGCTTAACAATAATGCACCGTGACCTTGATTTTATCACATGGTATAGATTAATTCCTAGCAATTACCAGATAGTCACCAATCTGAGCACAAAGCTAGAAACACTCAGCACTTGCCTTTTCACATTTTCAAAATATGGTTCAGTATTTGAGCATATCTGACAAATCTGTCCTTTTCTGAAATGTAATTTTCTCTGTCACCCAGCCAACACTTTAGCCGTCATTAAAATTTTATGTTCCTCAACATAAAAACGTGAGTGATAATTTTCTGAATAGTTGCACATACATCTATATTTGATTTTAGATTTACTACAAGGCTTTCTCTGAAAGTAATGCCTCCTTTTTATTTTATTCTTTTTTTGTTGCTGTTGTTAGTGGTGTTGCAGGACATTAGAGGCTGATATTGGTGAGTTTACTGAACATTTGTTGCTGTGTGACAGATGGCAGCAGTGATGCAGTCTGAAAAAATGATATCTGACACAGAAATGCATATGAAGCAGAAGTGTGTGACCAAATTCCTCCGTGCAGAAAAAATGGCACCCTCTGACATTCATTAATGCTCACTAGACGTGTGGAGATCAAACAGTGGATGTGAGCGCACTGAGGCAGTGTGTGTTTCAGAAGTGGTGATAGCAACATGAAACATTCTGGATTGCCTTGCAGATTTTTACTAGCATGGCATGTAACCTCTTGTTTATTGCTGGCAAAAATGCAAAAAGGTGGTGACTGTGTTGAAAAATTGTGTCATTTAGCTGAGAATTCAAAAAGAAAACAGAAAGTATTATTGTGTTCTTTGTATCCGTGTCATGGAAATGAATACAATTCCAAACACAGTATATGAATACAGTTCTAAAATTGTAAAGTAATATTGGTAAACATTGTGCATTTTTGGTCAAACAGCTTTCACTAGTGCATGATCTTAAAATTTACATCATCAACATAGCGTTCATCGGTTCTGTTACATGGCCTTATAAGCATGGAACATGTCATAGAATCATAGAATCACCAAGATTGGAAAACGCTACAAGACCATGTAGTCCAACCATCCACCTGTCACCAGTCGGTCTCACTAAACCATGTTCCTCAACACAATGTATAAACGTTCCTTGAATACCTGCAGGGTTGGTGACTCCACCACCTCCCTGTGCAGCCCATTCTAGTGCCCATATTATAACTGTGTACAAGGTCATATAAAACATTAAATATTTGCAAACATAATCTGAAAAAAAAAATCATAAAAAGGATAACTCGAGATTCACTTTCTTAGTACTTTCTCTCTGAATATCCTTCCATAGTAAAAAATAATAATTTTCCTTTCTCTAGATGTAATTCAGTTCAGTGCCCGTCATGACAGAGAACTCCAGCTATTTGATGTTTTTAAAATTGCTTTTTAATGTGTCTTCTGCATTTTGCCTTTGACTTTCAATAGAATCAATGGAAAATAAGTGTCAGTTTTGACACTCAAGGTGAAAAACGAATTCATACCATTAGTCATGTTTATGAGCTCTTTCATCTCTTGTCTAAGTCTTCATAGCATTGTGAAATGGTCTCCTGTTTTTGTCATTGTTTTTATACATACACGTTGTTTTGTGATAACTGTAGCTCTATGATTGATACACATTTGAGAGGAATAAATGTAAATATTGAGGGGTTTTTTTATGATTTGGACTTTCATTAGTTTTTCTTTTTAAAACACTACTTAAAGTTTTACTAACAGAATATGTAACAAATCAAAAGTAGGGTACAAATATACTATGATATAAACAAATGAGCAAAGAAATACCTCAGGGAATACAGAAATTTAACTTGCTCAGTCTTGCATTAAGCTTTTAATATGCCAGTTCAGCATCTAGTGCAGATGTCTTTAAGCTCAAAGTGCAAGTTGTTTATGACAAATAGTGTAGATGAGCTACATGGATAAAAAGACATTAACTTTCTCTTTATCTGTTCTCAGTTTATAAGTGGAAAACTAAATCACAGAGACAGTAAGCAGTTAGCCATACATAGAATCACTCAATATAAAATATCCAAGAATTGTTGACGGTTCCACTGAAATCTTAATGAAGACTTAAGAAAGTACTTTCTGATTCCTAGTCCTATGTTCAACCCCCCAACTAGTTTTTAGCTTTGACAGGTTTTTGAGATGAGAATATATCTTTATTCGTAGAAATAAACTGTTTTAAAGAACGCTGCCTCTGGGATTACATAATGACAGATGATCTTCATGATCTGAATCAGTCACACAAAAGACCAAGGCCACCACTGGTCTTAGCGGGTCACCACTAGAATTCATCAGTTACTCATCTTCAGAGCCATTCACTGGGGTTTGTAAAACTTTGTACTCTAAAGTTATTTGCTTTTGTTTCAGCTCCTGTGTTTTCCCATTGTTACTTTTGATTCAAAAACTCAGACAAGAGAGATTTAAAATGTATATTTGATCTAACATATGTCACTGCCTACACTTAACCTTCAGACAGGCAATGACCTTCATTAAACATTCATTACTGAAGCCATCATCTGCAGCATTATTTCTAAGAATCTGAATAACGCCTAGGATTCTGCTGGACCAGCATTTTATGATTCCCCATCTGTATGGTCCGTCACCTAGATCCTGGATTGTGTCTGAATATCTCATCGGCCATCAAATATTCTTTCTTTACTGCATGTAGCAACAACTGATATTCTGGCTATTTGAACAAGGCTTATTCTTTTTCCTCTCTAAGTCTGTGACACTAAATAAAATCCACATACACATTATCTCAAGTCACCTGACTGCAAGCATCTGCACTGCTGAAGATTTGTTTTGATGAGGAAGTGGGTGGCACAGGCTGTCTAAGCTGCTGTGGAATTTTTTCCATTACTACTCAACTTCCAATGACCTTTAGATTTTTTCCTGCTCTCTGCCTGCCTTGTAACACAGAGAGTTTACATATGGCAGTGTGCAACCACGAGCAGCAAGAATTTACTACAGAGAACTCAAAACATTGTTTATATATTTGCAGTTTTATGAGCCAGGTATGTATTTAAATTGTCCATTCAGTATTTAGTATGGCCATCACTGTTTTCATATTGGCATAGACAGTTTGCTGGAAGACAAATGTACTACCAAAACAACACAGTTCCAGTTCCAGTTCCATTCTTTCCATGCCTTGATACGTATACAACTGAAATGTAGATTCAGTATCAGTATGAAAACATTTTATTCTATGTATCTCATTCCTTTTTCTAACACAGGAACAAGCTGAACTTGCTTAAATTTCATTAAAATCAATGATAAGAGAACTGTTCTGGTTTAATCTTAACAAAGTGCCGGAACTTCAGTGCTCTAAATCTAATGAATGTAATGTTGAAAGTACTCACATTGAGTCTGCCCTGGGATAAGTGCACCTCTGTGACTTTCAACCACAAATGAACATTTTTCAAACTCCACTCTGTTACAGATAAGGTTGATGGGAATTCTGCTGTCACTTTCAATGAGGCCAGAAGTTCACCCTGGGTAAACAGGCTTTCAGGAGAGAATCTATTCACATAGCCATGAGCCTCCCCTTGCTGTTATTACTTTACCTCATCACTGAGCTAAGACAAATTGCTGTGCATTTTAGGTAAGCTAATAAAGTAGGAGTCTTTGGAACCTTTCTTGGCCACGTGTTACACTGAAATTTATGTCTTTGCCCTGATGGAGTTGGTTTTTCACCTCATGCAGATGAGTATTACTCTTCTTAACCCAGAAAATGACTGCTAAGATGTCACACATAGTATCTTAAACACAGCAGCACTGTTAATGATGGTTTAAAGTACAGTGTGAATAATCCAGATGAAATACAGTCAGAAGAGGTGGAAATACAGACATAAAGTAAGATTTCAGACTAGTCAGTAAATATAATTCAGGATTTTTTAAGAAATAGAGGAAGTAAGGAAGGAAGTATACGTTTTTTCAAACGACATAACTATATCTTAAACAAGAGTAGAAAGAACAATCCAGGGAACTACTGACCTGTAAGCTGTACCTCACTGCTGAGGAAGATCATGGTGCAGATCCTCCTGGAAGCTATGCTAAGGCACACGGAGGAGAGGAAGGTGATATGGAACAACCAGCATGGTTTCACCAAGTGCTCCTTCCTTACCAATTCTGTCGCTTTTTATGATGTCATAACTGTATCAGTGGACAAGAGAAAAGCCATTGATGTCATATCTGGACTTTGGTAAGACATTTGACATGGTCTCCCATAGCATCCTTCTCCCTAAATTGGAAAGATATGGATTTGACAGCTTGAGGGTTTGATGGATGACACTGTGAGATCATATTGAGGGAGTGGTAGTCAGTGTATCAGTGTCTGAATGGAGATCAGTGATGAGTTGTGTCCCTCGAGGATAAGAACCCAGACTAGAGCTCTTTGACTAGAGCATCTAGAGCTAGACTAGAGCATCTTGATCAGTGATATCAACAGTGGGGCCAAGTGCACCCTGAGCAAGCTTGTGGATGATACCAAGCTGTGTGGTGCAGTTGACATGCCCAGAGGATGGGATTCCATCCAGAAAGACCTGAACATGCTCAAATAATGGGCCTAGGTGAACCTCATGAAGTTCAATAAATCCAAGTGCAAGGTTTTGCACCTGTTTTCATGGCAATCACCACTTAGCAGTACTAGCTTGGGGAGTGTAAGGACGGAGTACAGCCTTGCCAAAAGAACTTGTGTGTAGTGGTGGATGGCAAGCTGGATATGAACTAGCAGTGTGCCCTCATAGGTCAGAAAGTCAACCATGTCCTGGGCTAAATCAAAAGAAGCATAGCCAACAGCTCGAGAGAGATGATCCTGCCCATCTACTCCGGTGCTGCTGGGGCCTTACCTGGAATAATGTATCTAGATGTGGAGTCCTCAGGAAAGATGTGGACCTGATGGAGTGTGCATCCAGAGGAGGGCCAAAGAAACTATCCAAGGGATGGAACACCTCTCCTATGAGGACAGGCTGAGAGAGTTGGGGCTCTTCAGCCTGGAGAAGAGAAAACTCTGGGGAGACCTAATACCGACCTTTCTGTATCTAAAGGGAAGCTGTAAGACAGAAGGGGACAGACTTTTTAGTTGTGTCTGCTGTGACAGGGAAATTGAGTTTTTCACCGTAAGGATGGTGAGGCACTGAAACATGTTGCCCTGAGAAGTAGTGGATGACCCATCCCTGGAGAGACTCAAGGTCAGGCTGGATGGGGCTCTGAGCATCTTATGTAGCTGTAGGTGTCTCTGTTCATTGCTTATGAGTTGGACTTGATGGCCTTTAAGAGTCTCTTCCAACTAAACTGATTCTATGATCTATGAAAAGAAAAAGCATATAGATCAACTCATACTCAAACAATGCCTGCAGTTAAATGAAGATCATTAATTTTCTTTCTGTTTAACTGGAATCCTCAAAAAAAAAAAAAAAAAAAAAGATGCCTTTGATAGGAAAAAAAAAAGAAACATTTTAAAATTAAAAACAAAAGGCATTTTTTTAGAAATGTTACTGTACTAAGTTTCTTCCCTTTTGCAAATATTTTAGTTTTTAGTTGAAACGAGCCATAATTTATGAGTAGTTCAGATTAACTTTTTTTTCCCCACTGAGAGTACTAATGAATATTTTGATATTGAACCAAAAAGGTAGTGTATCTCAGACACATTACTTAGTACCAAAATTGTAGAAGGAAGTAAATCATGTAAAAGTAGACCTGTGTGTCTCTTATGTAATGCATAAGTAAGACATGCAGCAGAATACAAACTCTGTTCTCTACTTTTCAGTGAAATGACAACTGCCAGACAGTGATTAAAGGACTGTGATTACCTGATAAATTTGTATGTGTTCTTTTCTTTTTTTGTCTTGGCAATGCTATGATTACCATCTCAACCAGCTGGTAACCCTCTCCTCTTGTGTAAATTTTTTTTAATTCTTTGATTCAAATTTCTTCATTAAGAGAACATTTCAGCTATCACGCATTTGCTCAGTAGAACTGCTGTGTCAATAATTGCCACCACTTAAGTTACAATAGAAGAAGCAGTATTATGGTAAAATGGGATAATTTAAGTCTACTTTCAAGACAAGTCTGTAAGAAAGATAAAACTGCTCTAGATTGTATACACCAACTACTGGAAAAAATGTTGGTGTCTTCTAGTAGCAAAAAACCAAGTCTTTTGCAGCTTGAATTTTATTTTTGCTTCACATCTGAGAAGTGTTTTGTGCTCGAAAGACTTTTACAAAATATATAAACTGTTTTAATATAAAATATTTCTTTTTCACCACATATCTTGCCAATTTTACTCAAGTCATAACTTCATTTTGCCAACACTGTGATAGCATCCAGCAAAGCTGTAAAAGCTGCACAGCAAGTGAAAAATACTTCTCAGTATTGATGCAAAACTCAAGCTGCCTCTTATTTTTTTGCTACAGTATATTTTCAAATCAGGATGCATACTGGCTGGGTAATGGACTAAAGTCATTTATGATGTATGTGAAATCTTTGCAATATATCTTGATATTTCTAGAAAAAAAAATAATCTTCTTGCCATCATTGGTGCAAAGGGATGAAGGGACTTTAAATCAAAATGAGTTTTTGTCTTGGATAGTTATCAAAACAGATAAACATTTTAAAAAGTAAACTATAGAAAGTTCATTTATCATCATTACAAACACACGTTACCTGAGCTAATCCCCTGTGTCTTTACTAAAACTAATTATCTCTAGCAGAGCATTTATGAAAAAAATTCTCCTCATGGTGTTTGTTAGATGATTTTTCAAAAATGAGAGTTCACAGGAACATTTGTATCATATACTTTTTTCAGTTTATTCCTTGTTCTCATTTTAATCAGGATATGGATTTCAGTAGTACAAATAATTTGTGTTCAGATATCTGCAGTTGATCAAACCCATAGCAGCAAACATGTCAGGTGCAATTAAATTAGCACTAATTGTCTTGCACTAATTTAAGACAGAAGGAAATCTTACTGTCCAGGCTTTGCCCATGGAAGTCTGTTTTCCTGGTGTCACTGCTAATCACCTTAAAACAAAGTATGCTAGAACCTGCCAGTGCAGGTACTGCCCAGCTCACAGAGGACTAAGAAAAAGGAACAATTGCCAAATGAATATGTATAGTTAGTTTTAAAGTTTCTTTGTAAATCAGCTGTCTCAGTGCATGTATTATGCTGCTGATAAACTCTGTAATGTATGTGAATTCAGCAGCCACTTCAAAACTCAAACAACATGCTAGTGATATCAAAACTTCGTGGAATTTGTAGAATAGGATCAATCCCAAGGATAGACTAGATTTGAGGAAGTTTCCAGATTTTCAAGCTGTTGTTATATTGTATATATAATGTATATATATATATGTTGTATATTAAACATGAGGTATGTGTGCATAGCTGCTTTTTCTGGAGGAATCTTTTCCCCTTTTCAATTACAATATTCACAGCAAAAGCCAGGATAAATAGTTTCAGTATTCAAGCTGCCAGTACAGTTCAAAAAATAAACCCTATTAAGTGACAAACCAATTGTATAGATATTTATCTTTTCTGTTTTGTGGCTCATTCTAAAATATTCCACATCTTGCCTTTTAATTCAGGCTTGATAGATTTTCTGGCAATTCATATTAAATGCTGAACATTAAAAATGGTGGGGAGAGATATTCTCTAACTTAGTCACTTTATAAATCAGTGACATTTTAAAAAATGCATTTTTTACCTTTTAAAGAATAAAGACTTTTTTGCAGAAAGTATCTGGTACTGTTGAAGAGAAAGTTTTTCCTAAGAATTAGTCGAAAATAAAGGAAAGAGGGAAACTCCAACAATCCAAGAATGAAAAATGAAAATTAATCATAAATTCAAAGCTTTATTTTTGCACTTGCTTTACTGTTTTATTGCTTTCAAAATCTGTATCACAAACTGAATGCAAAGAAAAAAAATCATTTTTTTCCTTTGTCTTGATGTCAACTTTCCTCCATTTCCCAAGTTTTAGTGTTTTGGAAAAAAATGTGGAGTGGAAACATGAATAAAGACAAATTAATTCTCTTTTTTGTTGCATTGCATTCTCAAATGGTGAGTCATGATTGGAGAATATTGTGAATTTGATGTCCAATAGGAACAGGGAAAGAACAGATAGCAAAATCCCTTTCTCCTCTCTTTCTCAGGAAGCAATAATTTTCTGGCAAACTGGTGACTGCGACTAAAAATTTCACTTGAAACTTGTATGGTTGAAAAAGTTTCTCCCATCACTGGTAATAGAGTAATAGAGTAAGACAGTTTTTCCGTTAAGAAATCACAGTTATATTTAAAATATTGATAAGTTTATATGAAAATGTATGCATTTTGTTGTTGTTTTTTTTCCCTATTTTTCACTATTTATCAAACAGAAGAGAAATGCTAATTTCTGAGGAAATACCATTATACACTTCTTATTTTTCATTGTTGAGACTGTACAGAGATTATTTGTGGCTTCAGTTAATTCACTGTACAGCTATATTACAGGAAATGAAATATGAAAAGCATATTTGATCATATTTTACTGTTTATGAAGGGAATTGATATTGGAATTTTATATATATTAATTAGGACAGTTGCATATTCTTTGACATAAAGCATACCCTGCTCTGTGTCATGGGACTCTAAGACATGTCACTATAACTATTTGATGAAGATTTAAATGAAAAATGCAGTTTCACTACTAAAATTTGTGACTAACTTGAATAAAGCCAGAAAAATATATAGATTCGGTCACAAAAGCTGAAGAAAAAAACACACAGAAATAGCTGACCTAGTTAGCAACTGTACAAAATATCTTCTCTGATAATTTATGCTGTGAACAGAAGGTTACGGGTGACCTCTTTAAGATTTTACAATGGTTACGTGGGTGTTGTATAGGCAGTTCATTTAGGCTAGACTTAAGCATATGCTTAGATTCTTTAATTAACAATACACTTTGATACAGTCTTTGTTTCACATCAACAGAAAACCAAAGTGGTTTGCATAGAAAGGAATAAATTAATGACCTGAGAGATTTATGTGCAGACATGGGGACAATGCTGCTTTGATGTGAGATGAGAGATGTGAGTGGTACTACCCCAAAAGACGTCACCATATCAAGGCCTGTTATGCTATCCTAGGACATTTGAGATCTTTTAGCACTGAGAGTGCTACTTGGATGTCCTTGGCCTTTTACTCTTCCCAAATGTTCATCCCAACTGTCCATTTGACGTGATGAGTTAATGCTGTCTCCTTGGATCCCTCAGAGCTATCTCTGTCTGGTTTAGATATGCTGCACACATATGCAACTTGTCAAGGAGAGATGAACATGTCCAGGCAGACGTTGCATCAGCTTCACAATATGAAAAGCACTTTGAGTTTTTTCCAGACAGAATGTCCTGCAAAATGATGCTGGTAAGACAGTCTGGGTATCAGAATATCATATGAACATCACAAACTTTGTAGTTCTCACATTTTACACTATAATTATGATGAATTCCGAGAACACTGAAATGGAAGTTTTAAGCATGAATATTCTAGTTTTGTTTGGGTGTGGGTCTAAGCGTTTGGTCTGGGCAAACAATAAGCATGTAATTATTTATGCTTTATAAATTGAAAAGATTTGCTATTTTTATTTGCTCTTTCACATGGCTTGCTTGCAGATGCAAGTGCATTTGGTTGATGACCTTAGTAAAGACATTTATATACAACTCCTCGGAAGAGACCTATAAATGTCAAGCAGTTTATTAAGCCACTTTTAGTGTGCTATTAGGGCACTTTAAAAATAGTTCTTTATTAAGAATAAGCACTTTGGTATTTACATCATGAGTTTGTTAAAAGTAAAATCTTGCATCCTCAACATTAACAGACTGTTCTTGTATACTTTTTGATGGACTTTTACACCTGAATTTGTCCTGGAAGTCCTTGTGTGAATTCCAGTACCAGAATGGGACAAACTTGCCAAACACAAATAAAAAAGCTGAATCGGATCTCCTAGGAGTAACACTTTGCTAGCAAAAAATTTTATTTCCAAATACAGCTGTGTGCTTAATTCACTGTTCATCTTCCTGCTCTCTTTCAGATTATTACACATTATCAGAAGAAATATTTATTTGTAATTTGTATCATAGAAAATATTGATAAATTTAAAGATACATAGAGAGAAGGAGGTTTAGCCCATATGACTGAGCAGCTGGCATTGGCTGTACAGAGGATAAAAGCCGTGGTTTGTTTTCTTAAGACAACCAGAAAGATGCAGGGTTGAATAATGAATGGTACTGGGAGCTGCTGGATGCGGATCTGTTGCCCTGCCCTGCTAGTCCTGGCAGCACCCATCCAGCACACACTGTTCCTCAGGGCTTCCTTGCATCACCTGGAATATGACCCTTGGGTTCAGAAGATAAAAGCAATATCAGGATTTGAAATAATGATTACGAAGCTTAAATCTAAAATTAGAGTCTAAAACATCTCTAATCCACTGGCCACTGACAGAAATAGGTTAAAGAAAACTTTGTGCAGTATACCATTGTCCTTTAAGGTTGCAAAGCAGTTTTCTAAACATACCGCAGATTGTGTCAGAACTAAATGATATAGAAATTGAGATGATAGTCGGTAGAGAAAGGACTTGTCAACAAAAGTATTTTAAAATAACTGTCTTATATATTAGCCCAGATTTGCCTAGAGGAGGAGAGAGGTGTGGGTGGGAAGAAACCCAGATGTCTGCAGCTGAGGGGTGGCTAAGTGCAAACCCTGCCCAAAATATCAGAGATGGTAAAAGTAAACTAGGGTCTAAGATGAGTTGCTGAGTTTCACAGTTAAGACTGAGAAAATCTGATTTCCTATTCCTGTCTAGTGATAGAGTACTGAATAACTACATAAGCATGATCAGCTATGTAAATATAAAATGAAAAATGAGGCCTGAGTATGAATTAAGCTGTTCTTAAAGGCAGTTAAAGCTACTTTCCCTTCCATGAAGGCATTTAGTAGGCAGAAAAAATTCACCAAAGCCAAAGAATACAGCACAGCTGCACCAGAGACCCCAAATGATGCACAAGACTTGTGAAAGCCCCTTTAATATTTTAACTTAGGCAACAAGACTTGTGGATCAATATAATCACACCTTTACAGGGATTTGTGTCCTTCACACCCCATATTCAGTGTCACCATAGATTCTTTTATCTCTAATATGTAGTTAAAGAAGATGGGGAGTGCTTTATATTGAGCGTATAATTCAAGTAAAGATGTTGAAGTTTTACATATCAAAACATAAAGTTCAACAGATTTCATTCAGCTCTATAGCTCAGTACATTGGGCACCTATCAAGGAACATGAATGAAGGGTCTTTGCATGACAGCCTCCATCTCTACTATGTTTCAGCCTCACGTGACTTATTTTCAGGAAACAGATATGAACTCTTTGTTGTCACTTCTGCTGCCAATATGACATAACATAATTAATTGAGAACTTCATGCCAAAATAATCTATGCAACTGAAGTTGTAAAATTTCTCCACATAGGAAACAGCTAACAGAATTTATTTTGCAGTGATGCTAACAGTCTGTTCCTTGCAGTATTCCCTAAGGGGAATACTCATACTACTAGAAAGAAGGATGAACAGGACTGAAGCCATGTCCCTGTGCTTAGTGTTTCCTTCCAGCTAGCAGATGATTCCTGGCTTTTTGCAAGAGCTTCCAGGATGCTAGTTCTTACTCTGTGTGAGGGGCTGAACTGCAATTCAGTTTTCATTCTGCAGGCAGCCAACTCTGCAATTCAATTTCTTTACAAGTGAGGGGCCTAAAAGTTAGATGCCTCAGAGCTTAAAATTATTATTTGGCCTGGACCAAAAGGGTCTATTTTCTTTTGTTTTGTTTTGTTTTGTAAGTTCAGACCTCAAGTTAAAACTGTTTATATGTCTGCAGAGTAAGAATAACTTGCCAATGTCAATATATCAATCAAACCAACTTCAAGTACAGTTTGGAAAGTAATTGCAGTTCCATTAACCAGTCAATATTACAATTTATAAATATTTTCATAAACAAATCTGGGCTGAGAAAGCTTTATGAGAACAGGATGTAAACAGAGTTAATTTAGACCTAATAGCGTCTGTTTTGGGCCATGCCATGAGTGGGATTTCATGAACTACAAAAAGACTACTGTGTGCTTCATATAAAAATTAATACAATTACCCAGCATTCCCCCAGTTACAGAATTACAGCTTCAATATTTGCAAGGATAAAAAAAAATAATGCAGCTATGTTCAATTAAAACAAATGATTGTTAAATATTTTTATGTTTCTGGTACAAGCAAGGCTGCAGTCTTCAGTGGCTGGCTTACTGAATGCCACTCAGTTATAGGTTGGTCTCACACCAGTATGGGATCTGCTTCCTGAAATGCTTTCATTGCGTATGATACACAGCTAGCCAGGGATTCACTAGGCAGCACAACAATAATGAAATATATTTCCACAGTGTTCTCAGAGGGAAAATTCTATGACCTACGTGTCTTTTAGGGTGACTGCAAATTTGTTAAGTACTTATACTTTTGCTCAGACATAGCAATGAAGTCAGTAAGAACTATAACATAGACTTCAGTGAGAGTCAGATTGCTTCCCAATTTGAAGTCTGTTAAGATTGCATATGTATGGTTCTTATTTTTATTTGCACACCTCATTGCACTTTCAAAAATTCCAACCATTTTCTCTTTGTCAGAAACTGTGTTTAAACATTTAAAAAAAATCAGATACATTCATGCTATTGAAAAAGCAGCAACGAAGAAAACAACCATTTGTCTTGCTGTTTATGGAATCACAGAAATAGAAATCATGTTCAGCCTTCCACTTGAGGCAGGACTAGTGCCAGCACTAGGTCAGGTCAGTTATGGCTCTGTCTACCAAAGTCTTGAAAAATTTCCAAGGTTAAAGATTTCACAGACTATTTGGGAAATCTGTTCCAGGGCTGCACTATTCTCCCAGTAAAAAAGCTTTCCCTATTGTCAAGCTTTAGTTAATAGAATAGTTCAGCTAGAACCTATAAAAATCATCAAGTCCAACTGCCTGACCCACTTCAGCACTAACCAAAAGTTAAAGCATGTTATTGAGGGCATTAACCACCTACTTCTTGACAACTGATGGCCATGCAGAACCAATAAGCTCACTAGGAGGCCTGTTCCAGTGTTTGACTGCCCTTATTGTAAAGAAATATTTCCCATTGCCTGCTCTGACCCCAGTGCAGCTCTGTGCTGTTCCCATCCTACCATCAGTTCAGAAGAGCACCACCTTGTGCTTCCTCTCCTCATGGAACTGTAGTCTCTTCTTCAGACTGGACAACCCAAGTGACATCTGTCCTGTAAAGCTGAAACTTCAGTTAATATATATATGTGTGTGTATAAGGGTACTACAAACTGAAGGTAAATCTATTTTAAAAGATTTTTCAGTCATTTGGATTTCTGGACTCCAGTTCTCTGTCTTACTAAGCCTTGTTAGATCATGAACAAATCACTTGAATGCTATAAGAATTGTTCTTCATTGCAAAGTTAAGTTAAAAAAAAAAATCTCTTGAGAAGTCTCATAAATTCAGAAATTAAAAATGTTAAGCCAAATATTAACCTAAGGAAAAAAGGTAGCATTTCTTCACAAGTGTCCAAAAGATTATGAACCTGGTTCTTAAGTTGTCCATTTGGGATTCAGGGACGTTCCCCTTCCCTTCCCTTCCTGCAACAGAACTTTCACTTTTGACTTCACTAGGAACAGCTGAAAAGTGGAAGAGAACAATGTGGTGAATGTCATTGCAATGGGAAAGTACTGGCTAAAGGTTTACATTTGGAAAGCATAGGGGCACTTCTTACTCCCTGTGATGTGAGAAATATCCTTGAACAGATCACTTCTCTGTCCTTTCCCTCATACTGCAAAAGTGGGATAATACTATTCACCTCTTACATAAAGCACTATGTGGAGGACAAGTGTGCTATAAAAGCTAACAGTATGACAAAACCACCAAATGTAAATACAGGCAATGACATTGAAATGCTTTAGCTTTATCTAGTCTTTTTCTTCTTTTTTTTTATAGACATGAAATAATGACTACAAGATGTAATGTTCACTCAGTTGACCTTTCTGAACAAGAGAACTGACTGCTATTGTCACTAGTTTTTTGCTTTTGCTAGTATTTCAGGAAGAATTTGATGGACAGAGTGCTGACATTGACATGGAGTGTTACAAAATACAGAAACCACGAATACTGCATTTTCTGCCATCAGATTTCTCCAGACCACACAATATACTGTCTGAAGGAGTGTCAGAGAACATTCTGGACACAAAGGAGGTGTGGAGCTTTACCAACTCTTGAACAATACCACATAAAGCTTTAATAAAAAACAATACCACATAAAGCTTTAATAAAAAACAAGACTACTGGATTTAATCAGGATTGCACTGAACATTCATTTAGCTTTCATAGGTAAACTGTCAAACAATTTTTAGCTTTTATTAAATCATTTGAAAATTGTAAATAAAGTAACTTCATCATTGAGGAAGAGGAAAAAAGAGACTACGTGACTCTCTCCATTCTCTGTATGGCACCAAGAATGCCCTAGTCGAAAAATTTGCATGTTCTGCTCCAGGAATGTCAGAGCTGAACGTATACCTGTACAGTGGTTCAGTGCTGATGGGCATCTCAGCTCCACCATGCTGCTCTCTCACTTCCCTTCTTAGAAAGAAAGAAGGAGAAAATTTTAAGAAATGCTCATGGGCTGAGACAAGGACAACTCACTAATTATTATCATGGGTAGGAAGACTAATACAATTTATTATTCTATTGGTAATAGACTAGAGAGAGAACATAAAGTAAAATAAACTGGGGGCATAGTGTAATCAAACTCTTCCTAAATTCCCAGATATTTTTGCCTGTCTGCCTTGTTAGCACTTGCACATTTTGCCAACAAAAACAACAGTAATATTTAGCTCTAACTGGAAATCATTCTCCATTTTAAGTTCTGACGTGGAGGAAGGGTTATGTTTAGCTTAAATGTTGCAGGAATCCATGGGATTCTCAGGTATTGCACTGCATTCAGTTTTACAGGCAGCCTAGAACCTGTCATATATCTCAACTGCTTGAGAATTTCTAAATTGATACTCTCTGTTTTTAATGATATTTTTTTACAAGAGGCAAAATATCTACAGAGCAATAGCTACACTTTTGAAGTCATGTCACATAGAATAATGCATAATTGAGGCAAAATAAAAGTTCCAGGGTTTTGTTCTTGCTTTGGAATATGGTACCATAAACTCTTAGCTGTCTTATTCTTCTTGCTTATGTTAAATACTAGTGATTGGTCATCATATTTAATTGTTATCCTGCTGTTATAAAACCTATACTGGGCTTTAAAAGTAAACATGTATATGAAATTAATCTAAGGGTATTGTAATAAAGTATTTTCTTATCAAAATTTAAAATACAGTCAGAAATTCTCAACAGTTGCCCTGTCAGAGCATTTCAGGCTGAGATATGTCAAATATGGTTTATATTATCTTCATTTTGAAATGAAGCTTTTACATGTTTGGGGGTTTTTTGTTTGTTTGTTTGTTTGTTTTAATATCAATAATGTTTTTAGAGAGATAAACAATTAATTGTTATCAATTGCTAAATAAGTCTCCCTAGTCGATTCTACTGTTGAGTAATTTACTTGAAACTTCCTGCAAATTCCTGCTTTTGCCAAAGTAAAACATTGAAATTCAGCTTCTTGACTTCAGCGTATTCAAATGCTGCTCCCATTGCTGTTCTTAATGCTATCTCAAAGGAAGCTGTATGTTTTTAACACAGTTAATTTAATGAATAACATAAGGGTTGCCCAGAGAGGTGGCAGAGTCACTGTCCCTGGAGGTGTTCACATTTAGATGTTGTACGTAGGGACATAGTTTAGTGAGATATATTGGTGATAGGTGGACAGTTGGACTGGATGATCTTGGTGGTCTTTTCAAGCCTTGGTGATTCTATGATTCCACAAATTCAAACTGTACCTAGGAAAGTTCACAAGCCCATATACAGAGCAGTGTTTGGGACTCATTGTGTTAATAAACACATATTCCAGGGATTTATTATTGTCATGTATTAATAATATAATGTATTAATAATATAATTTTATTATTATTATTGCTTTATTTTTGTGAGTTCTAATGGACACTTTTTTAATATTAACCTTTTTTCTCCATTTTGAACATCTAGTTGTTCCTAGATAAAGAGAGATAGCTTAAAATTAAATTGGAAATCATTACCAATGGTAATGTAACCTGCATTGATCAGTTAAGTTTGCGATGACAATTTCTGCCTTAAATTATCAAGTATTTTGTGATGTGAGATTTGAACTGAAGATGAATCCATACATTCCTTGTTCAAATGCAAAGGAGTCACCACCTAAGGGTGATGGGGGACTGAATTAGTTGAGTTCATTTCCAAAGTTGAGCTAAAACTTATGCAGTATTATTTTTTTGTGCAGTTTCCTTTTATGCTAAGGTGTTGACAGTCCCCCAGGCTTAGGATATGAAAAACATAATAAAACTGATAATTAATTTAAGAGCTAGGTTCTTCATTCATGATAGAAAAAAAAGACTGTGTGAATAGACTCACTGAAATTCGAGAGGGTGTTAAAAGAGGGACACACTGCAAACTCATTAACAACATGGCTGCCTGAATTCAGTGTTTCCTCTAGAGAACACGTGGTTTGCCACCTTCCACACCTGAATCAAAAATCATCCTTTTCATTTACAATAATCCAGTATTGTTCTGTTTCAGTGTTATCTGATTTTAAATTAATTGGATGTAGTTATTTAGATCACTTTCAGCTCTTTAAACTTCACTCATTTTCACCACAAGCAAAACTCTTGTACGAGCAGAGGAGAAAAGCTAATTTTCCATTCCAGCTGCAGTATTATCTGTAAAGACCAGAAACTTGACATGTGCATTCAACAAAAGAGCAGATGTATTAAGAAATATGCTTTTCTGATTATATCATATCATATAAATTGAAAGCTCTCTAAAACTCTTAATTCCCATTTATTTTATTTATTCAGCAAGAATACAAATTATGGTCACTCATGGCCTAATTCCTCATCTCATCAAACTCTGAGGGGCCAAAACAACTCTAGCTTTTATCACTGGAAGAATTATATATTTGGAAGCTGGAATTAATCTACAGTCATTTTTCTTAGTATGGCAGTACTTAGTCAGTACTATAGTCAGTATAATCCCATTTAGCGAGATATTAGTGGATTTTAACTAGAACTGGATCTAAATTTGTATGTGAACCTTTATATGTTACAAGTGAAGCAATGATAGAAATGAATTCTCAGACTTTAGAATATAGAGGCAAAAATGAGTTCCGCAGTGTCCTCCAGCGAGCTGAGGTTGCCCATAATGTAAAGCCTGAGAGGCACATAATGAGAATCTAAATCTGATAGAATATCTTCATGGAGTTTTGTTGAAGATATGGGAAAGAAAGTGATTTAAAGGGTGGGCTTCATCCTGAGTATGTGAATAGGAAACACATTTTGTCAACAGTGCAAATGTGGAGAATATTTTTCACTTAACTTGGTGCTCTCCTTCCATCAATGAACTGTTTAAAAACAGCAGGTTCAGACTGCATGTACCAGAAGAATATGTACAGAAGGTAACAAGGGTTTAAGCTCTGGCAGAATGGGAATGTAGAAAATAATATGACAAGACTAATTAGACTTTTCAGAGCACTTCCACACATCATGCTGCTTGTCAGCAGATGGGGGTGAGGGACAGTTTACTTTTCATTTCAGTACCTCACACTGGAGGATGTACAACAACCTGCAGAGGGTTTGGAAGTCTTACACTCTGCAGTCATACCTTGTGCCATCTCCACTTGTAGCTTAATCTTATTTAGTGGCACTACATAAAAATTTTTAGAAGTTTATTTTCCTCACAGACAGATAATTGGCAGATATATTCATAAGGTTGCTTATTTTCCAAAACATAAGGATAGAAATAGTCTCTGTAGCAGCCTAAATGGTTCCTGTGGATCTGCAGTTAGCAAACAGATTCATGAAGCTAGAAAATATTTGCCTGTATCTTGCATGTGTATGTGCATAGATAGAGGCACATATGAGGTCAGCTTGGGATTTCCAAAAGGTTTTTGCTATTTTTCCAGGAAGCAAAGGAAGATTCCTCCCTCTTCAGGCTTGGCGTTAGCTTCCATGGTTTTGCTATTTGTACTGACAACATAGAAATCAGTTGTCTCATCCCAAAATCAGGTGGTAAATAGGGAGTGGCAAACCTAATGGATTCGATGTGTATTGTAGAACAAGTAAACAACTTAGGGAAAGCACATTATGTCTCTTCTTCATTCACAGGAAACTGAAAAGAGAAAATGCTTCTTCCATTGGTTCCCCAAAGGTTTAACAAGGCTGTTCCACGAGGACAGGTCCTGAGAGCTTAGGTGGAGCAGTGCTGCTGGGAGTGATGCCAGAAAAGCACTTAGAGTTCAGCCAGAGCACAAACACAGGGCTGTGTCCCTCCTGCCCGAGCAGAGCAAACAATTGCAGTCTGCATGGCCATCTCATTCAGCAATCCATGTGTGAAGAAACAAATGCTTCATTCTGTGAAAAAATATCTGAGAACAGCAGCAAATTGTTCTCTCTTGTGTGTTTTACTGCAACAACAAAGACTTCCTCCTGCATGAATTTTGTGACAAATTGTTTTCTATTAAAAAATCTGAATAATAATTCTTGACAACCCGAGAGTAAGTGCTCTCTCAGAGCTGAATTGCTAGGAGATGCAGGCAGTGTTAAGCTGTTTGGAGTGCAGACAGCCTGATAAAAACATCCTGGGAGAGAAGTTGTGTTCAAGTGTTTCACGTGTCGTCTTCAGTTCTGATTTTGGTCAGTGAGTTGACGAGTTGAATGTGTGTATTGTTGTTGGTTGGCTGGTTTCTATCAACTAGCACAGCCTGGCTGTGTTCTTTTCACTGTACAGGGTACAAAAAAATCTTAAATGCTTTTTCTGAGGTTCTCTTTCTCATCTCTTACCCAGGGAAAGAAAAATAATTAATATGTTCTTATGCCATTTTTAGACAGAAATAATACTCAGTCCTAGCAGATTTATCACATCTGCTACATTAATTTACTAGGTATTATTATATCATCAAAAATATCCACAGCAGAAGGCTATTTATGTACATAAAAATTGTATTGTGCTATTTAGAATATCCTAGGTCCTCGGCAGAAGTATCAGAGATCCCAGAGGAGGCTCACTCCTTTCAGAACTCACTTTGAGGCCAGGCAGGACATTCTAGTGTATGCAGACATCTCCAGTTAGGTGCCTGAATCCCAGCAAAGATATTCTTACCTTTGTGAAGGGACAAAGGTACAGCCGTGCTAGACAAATGAAACAGATACTGAAATGAACTCATACGATGATACTGTTATGTAACCTTAACATTTAGGTGGAAAAAGCTGCTGAGTCTGTAGTTTTTATTGAATTTCTTATTAAGCTACAAGGGATCTTTATGAACGTACAGAATGAACACAAGTGTTAAACTTGATTTGAAGAAGAGATCAGCCAGGAGATCAGGATTTGTGGTATTTTAATGAACTTAGGTTTCTAAGTTTTACCTTTCTAAAGAGAGGTCAGAGCTACTCTTCTTTGGCAACAGTAAAGATGTTTGAATTTTAGTTAATCACTAGCTGCATCGTTCCCTCAGAATTAATATTTATACTTGGGCTTCAGAACTCTTCTGACTAAAGAGGATGCAAATTTGTACTTTCTGCCTACCAGGAAACTGTATCTGCCTGTTTCATGGTAAAATACCATCTACTCCAGCAATTCTGTTTTGCTAAATAAGCTGAACTTTACCAGCCTAGGAGGCAAGCATCTGGAGGTAACAAACGACAAGACCTAGATTCTAGGTTTTGCTATGGGAGCTACTATACTTTTCTTCCATCCATACTATATGTAAGCAGTCTTTGAAACAGGCATCAGAATGTTTAATTCACTGATTAGATAATAAATTATCACACACTGAATTGGCAAGGATTTTGCACTGGTTATTGAGAGTGTCACAGGATAATTTATTGGAAAATTTAATGGGCTCGCCTTAAATTGACTTGAATAATTTTTAGAACTTCCTTCTAAAACTGTCAGGCAGTTTTAATTTGAGCTTTTTGTCACAATAATAAATTCTAAGGATAGTCGTCATCTTATATTTGACTCTGCTAAAGTATTTATTTTATTATTGCTTTCAAGCTTAAAATAACACAAGTAATAAGTGGAGACAAGCACATGATGAATATCACTCCAATAATTGGTTAAAATAACTCCTGAAAACACTTGACTTTTAATGAATTTTGCGATGTGATTAGTTTTGGTTAGTTTTAATTTGTTGTATATTTGCAAAAGAATAAAAAGAGGAATGAAGATATACCAGAGCAACAATGCATCACTTCAACATTCAGGTTTTTATAGTTAAATAATTATATTTTGCATTTATATTTTATATAATGTTTATAATTCTATGTGTATACAATCTCAAATAACACATTAACATATTGTAATGTATTTTATGTATGATTTTGTTTCCTGCTGGAGAGGAACAATCATTAGCCCCTACCCTTACCAACTTACCAAGCTTAGTCTGTAGGTCAAAGTCATCAGATTTTATCTTTATAACAAATGTGTATGGAATAATATGATAATGTTAATGAAATGTATAGTTCAGGGTTATTTTCATACCTATGTAATTTTATAATCATTTTATTTCTGATTTTATGAGACATTCAGATGCTTCAATTCTGCACATTTTTATTAAATATACTGTGGTTTTAAAAATCTTCCTAACCACGTAGTGTTGATAGAACAAGGAGAAATGGTTTCCAGCTCAAATACTGTAGATTTAAGTTAGATATAAGAAAAAAAAAAGTTATAGTGATGATGGTGAGGCACTGGAACAGGTTGCCCAGAGATATGTTTGATGCTCTATCTTTTTAGACTTTCAAGGTAAGGCTGGATCAGGCCCTGGGCAACCTGATCTAGCTGTGGTGTTCCTGTTCATTGTAGGGGTGTTGGACTAGGTATCTCTCAGAGGTCGCTCAGAGCTCTCAGAGATTCTGTAAGTACTTACCTGCTCCCTCAATGCTTGGGAAGTTCTCCTCAGAAGCAGAAGTCAGGTATAGTTTGGACTTCCTTCCTTTGACAGATCTTCTACAAAGTTCTGTTTTGACTATGTGATTAAATTGCTGATGGTGCATTTTTGTAACCAGATAAAATCTACAGCATTAAACTTTTCACTAAACTGTAATTGCTGTGTTTGATTTTGCTTCATTAGGAAATTAAAATTTAGCAAAAAGTGAGAAGACAGGAGTGTTTACTGGCCTAGGACAGTGTATGGGAGCTACTAAGTCACAGCCTGAACCACTGATTGAGGTCCTGAAGGAAAGACCTATTCAGCTCTGGGAATACAGGTGAAGGCAATTCACCTGTGTGACTGGAAGGGGTGGAGCCAGGCTCAGCCCCTCTTAGACTTCATTTAAGGGCTGACTGACACTGAGGAAGGTTCTCTTGTTGGTGATCCTTTCCTTTGCTTTTTTTCTTGTGAGCTTAGATCTTTGGAGATGGGTGAGCATTGTTTTTTCCTTCCTTTTGTAACATCTCCTCAGAAGAGTCTAGCAGAGGGCTACAAAGATGATAAAGGGCCTGGAGCATCTCCATTATGAGGAAAGGCTGAGTGGTCTGGGTCTGTTTGGCCTTGAGAGAAGACTTAGAGGGATCTGATCCATGTCTATAAATATCTAAGTTGTGGTAGGTAAAGGGATGAGGCTAGACTCTTTTCAGCTGTGCATGGTGATAGGATGAGGGTAAATGGCCGCAACCTGAAGTGTAGGAAGTCCCACGTAGATATGCATAAGGGCTTCTTAACAATAAGCATGACAGCAATGATACAGTCTGCCCAGAAAGGAGGTGGAGTCTCTTTCTCTGGAGGTGTTCAAGACCCACCTGGACACCTACCTGTGCAACCTGGGCTAGGGAGATGCTTTGGCAGGGGGGTTGTCAGACTAGATGATTTCTTGAGGTCCCTTCTAACTCCTGCGGTTCTGCGTTCTCTCCAGAAGAAATACTTTTGTTGCTGACTCCAACATGAAAAGTAACCCTTACTTATATATTTATTATAAATCAAGTTTAAACATGTCTGCAGTGAATTGGATGCTATAGTTCACAGGTCAACAAATTGTTGGAAGCTTTTACACCACTAGTCTCGTTCAGTACAGCCATAATAAACTTTTTTCCATTTCAAACTTTTCTTTCCTAACCACAAATCACTCCAGCTTAGTGAAACGAACTAGTAAATCTTTTTTATTATACTTGATTGATTAGTTCTGCTTCATCTCACAGGGATGTACACAAAGAAGTACTTTTTCAGTAACTAGGTGACTTATACTGTAAGTTGAAAATAATACTGAGTGCAAATGCAGATTTTTTTATCAGATTAATTTTGGAAGTAGAGTAAATTATATTTTCCAGGTACAGATATAGGTATCACCATATGTGGAAGTGGCTTATCATTCAACATATTTTCAATTTCCATGCATTTTCTGCAACATTAAGTGTTCTAAAAGCTCTTTTTTTACATCAAAGCCAGTTGACTCATAACCAAGTTCTATGTGGGCAGATGATTTGGAGTAAGAGGAAAGTAGTGAATTCTGTAGTAGGGTAAATCATTATCTGCAACAAAGAATCACAATGTGCTTCCTCATGATAACTTCTGGATATTTGAAAAAGTGAGGTGAAAAACTGCTATATATAGCAGAAATTTCCTTGCAGGAATGCCATAGCCTCAAAATTTGCTTCTAACTAGGAAATCAAGCATTGCAGATGCAGTATTCACCAGAACATGATGCAAAGCTCATTTTTTTTCACTGGACATTTCTGGTGAGGAAGGTTTGTAAGGTGCTAGAGAGAACTGCAATAATTATAGTGAAGAATTACTGTTTGGGTGGGAAAGGGGGATGAGATTTTTGATAGATTGCCTAAAATTCCTTCACTTTGGCTATAACTAGATTTTCTTGTGGATTCATGAGTCCTCATGGAGGCCTTTATAAAATCAAAGCAAACAGTGACAACAAAAAGAGAGATGAACTAGTTGGGTTTTTTTGCTCAGAGCTTCATAGATTGCCAGCAGCAAAACCTGTAAAGATTTTCACTTGAAAAGCCAGAGTCCTGTTTTTTGATATACCCTCAACTTGAAACCATTTCCACTGACAAATCCCCCGCTCTTTAGACCCTGCTAAAGAGTCTGTTTCCTTCTTTCTGATGCAAAGAAGTTGTTGAGTACCTCAGCCTTCTCCTTATCTGTTGTTACCAGCCTACCTGTATTAATCCCTAGGAGCAGAATGCCCTCTCGGACTTTCCTTTTCTGGTTGAGGTACCAGTAGAAGCCTTTCTTGTTCTTTTGGACATCCCTAGCCATGTTTAGTACAAGCTGGGCCTTGGATTTTCTTACCCCATCCCTAAACAGCCTGGCAGTTCCTTATACTCTTCCCGTGGTACCTGTCCCTGTTTCCACTGTGTGTGCATTGTCTTCTTGCTCTTCAATTTGACCAGGATGTCCCAGTTCAGCCATGCAGAACTCTTGCCTTCCTTTCCTGAGTTGCTACAGCTAGGTATGGAGAACTCTTGTGCCCTGAGGAAAATCTCCTTAAAGATCTTCCATCTCTGCTCTGCACCCTTACCCATGAGGACTGTTTCCCAGGTTGTTTTCTTGACTATATCCCTGAAGAGCTGGAATTTAGCTTACTTAAAATTTAGAGTTCTAATTTACTCTTTGCCTGACTCATATCCCTCAGGAGCATGGACACAACCATAGCATGGTCATTAAAGCCCCCGCAGCCTCCAAGCGTGATGTCACCAATCAGTTCATTTGCCTTGGTGAGTAGCAGGTCCAATACTGCATCTGTGGTGGAGCCATCGATTACTTGACTTAAGAAGTTATCCTTAATGCACTCCAGGAGCCTCCTGGATTGCCCACAGCTGGATGTGCTACTTTTCCAGCAGATGTCTTGGTGGTTGAAGTACCCCAGCAGGACAAGTGCTTGTGATCATGACACCTCCTGTAGCTGAAAGTAGAAGGTCTCATCGACAGGCTGTATGTGATCTTGTGGCCTGTAGTAGAAACTGATCACAAATCTCCCTTTGTTGCCTTGATTTCTAACTATCACCCACAGGCTTTCAATTTTCTCATGGCCATTCTTTAGGGACAACTGTTCACATTTTATTCCCAGATCCTTTGGTTAGTTTTGGTTTGTTTTCTTATCCTTTCCTAATACAGGAGGCAGGGAAGAAAAGATGATCTGTGCATTCAGTTTCTTCAGCCCTGGGGCCATGAAGTACCTTTGACCCACATATAGCTGCTGTATATTGGATGAATATGGCTTAGATTACACGTGAATCTATTCATGTAAGCTGCCTCCTCTTTTGGTACTGTTATTACTGATATGATTATGGCTGTTTTTGATTGTCTTTAATTTATATTTCTTTTCCTAAAATATCTGTACTGGTGCATAAGAGAAGACAACATGCTACTTATAGACGAGGAAAAAAAATGTCTTCTCTGAAAACTTGTCAACATCATAACATGAGAATAGCTATTTTTGGTTAGACTGTAATTACCTAGTCAGGCAGAGAAAGCATAAAGGAAAATTTAAGAACAGGACAGGTATCTGGTGGTTTATTCAGAGAGTACATTTGATTCTCCAGTGGTCTGTGTCTTAAAGAGTTCTTGAAGCAGAGGTGAAGTCTTTGTACTCATAAGTGTCAGGAGGTTTCAGGGTTACTGCAGTTAGAGTTTTAGGAAATGAGCTGACCGAAACTTTACCTTAAAAGACTGGATACTGTTGGAGTAATTACATTCTTTGTTTCTAGATTTTTATTTATTTCTATTTTTATTGCTTTCCTAAATCCTAGAAGAATGGGGGAAAAAAATCCTTAAAATAAACCTCTCTATTAGGATTCAAAAGATTTTTTCAACTTAATTTTTCTCTTGAGATTCTGTATGTATAAATGTTCATTAAGTGGCACAAGTCAAACAACATGCTTTTTCTAACTCAAAGTTTGTATTTTTGGAGGTTTTCTTTATTCTTTTTATCAAGAGTCTTCAGTTAATAATGATCAACCCCTTACAAAAGATCTTTTCATACTGAATAGTGATTTGTCAATCCAATCCCTTCTCATCACTTTTCATCATGTTTGCATGACTACTTTTAAGATATATCCCACCCGTAATCGTCAGCTCTGTTGTATTATGAATACTAGTCTGCTCAGATGAGTTAAGGTTGTGGATTTCCAGAGGAAAACAATATTCTCATGAATGGTTGGAAGGAAAATTTTTCTCTAAGTGGCAGTTCTGGGTTGAAGTGGTTCTTCCTTTTTCTTAGTGTCCTTATTTATACACAAAGCACTGTGGGAAATAGCAGTTTAAATTGTTATTTTTGAATCTGCTGCATCATTTGTTCTCTACCAATGAGTCTAACTCCCTGTAATTCATCTCCATCATTTCAGTGTTCTGAGCTTCTCAGCCCATTGTCTTCTCCACAACCTTATTCCCAACCCTTTTTCTTCCTCTTCCAATCACTTCATTTGCCAATTCATTCCTATTTTCCTTTTCTTTCCCATGTGCAGCACTTTTGTCTTTTTCTTTTCACTGTTGTAGTCAGTGCCATCCAATTTTAGGGGAGCCAAATACAAATTTCCACGAAGGTCAGTGTCTTCAGAAATCTGCTGGCTATTGCACTCTGCTGAAGCATTTCAGGGAAGACATGAGGGTACAAAGCAAGGCTAAAAATACACCTCATGGTATCCACAAACTTGACTGTAGCTTTGGCTTTTGAAATGACATGTTTGCATTTGATTTGTCTGGTTTTAATCCAACAAAGCAATAGTAGAACAATTTTTATGCACCAGTAATTACAGAATTTTCCTTCTCTCCCCTCCCTAGTAGCAGAGTTATAGTTTATAGTCTGTCAGTATTTCCATTACAAACTCCATTTTTCAGAGGTCAATAACTCAGCCATTTAAGTCTGCATCAGCTCAAACTTGATATACAAGTTGTCAGAGACTCTTAATTCACTTTTTTATCCCTATGATAGAAGCAAAACTTGTTTTTTTTTTTTTTTTTTCCGGGGGGGAATAATATATGAGTTTTTCATATTTGAACTAAAACTTGATTTTGTCTCTGAAACTGAAAAGTTGCAGATGAGTTGTTATTAAGCTTTCAAGATTTTTTTAGAGTAGAATTAAACAGACAAAATAAACAGATAAAAAGTTTAACTGTGAAGAACCCGGTGCAGATAATTTTTATCCTGTTTTAGACTGCAGAGTTTGTTAGTCCCAGTTGATTACTCACTGGTAAAGGGTGTGCAAAGAAGACTGTAATGCACAAAACAAGGAAAATAGAGGGGCTTGGATTCTCAGCTTAGGTCACTTGGTCCAGTTCCATCCCAATGCTGGAGTTGTACCAGTTTATGTCACTAGAAAGTTAATTTCATACAATGAACAGAACTGAAGATACTTATGTCAGATTTTCATCTGCAACAACACTTTCCAATTTTGTTAATGACTCAAAGTCATGAATTCAAATGGAAATGTTATCATCAATACATAAGCTGTCTTTCTGCAGTAAAGATGTACTTTGTATTGCAGCTTTTATGTTTATTTCTGCCTAGTGGTGCGGTCATTGTTATCAGACCTTTTTTTTTATGGGATGTATACGGACCCTCTGTAAGTCACATTCCCTTGAATTTGTAAGCATTTCTGTCCAACAGTTTTTTCAAACACAAGGTAGGGACAGGGAAGATAGTCCAGGAGCAGAGTGAGGATTTTGTGGGTTCCAGGGAAGATAGTCCAGGAGCAGAGTGAGGATTTTGTGGGTTCCCTGTGCTCCCAAACAAAATTTGAATACAAACATCCAGGCTTCTTTTTCTATGAAGCAATAACACAGCATTATGGGGAGGAAAAAAAGGAAGAAGTGACTGTCCAGTTTACCAAGCAAACAGAAAATCTTCTATCCATGTGAATTGCACTGGTGGAGTCCTGTTCCCCACCAAACCACAGCACAGTGTGACAGCAAAAGACAAACAGGCACAGACAAGGAGAAAACTGACAGTGAATTATTGCATTCTGTCACAAACTTGTCCTAAGCAATGTAATGTGTCTGTATACTGTATTTGTAGCTATATAGATGACATTAGACAATGATAAACTAGTTAGCACAATGAAAATGTTAAATAGGAGGTACTTATTTTGAATTTATTATTGTTGAAGAAAAAGCAACTCCTGGAAAAATGAAAAATTAGAGCAACGTGAAGTGCAAATTAGAGACTACATTTCTACTTGCTGACAGCAAAGAAAAAGCTCACCTACTCGATTTATAACCGGTATGCTCAAGTCCAATTTAGTCTTCTTTGCCAAAAATCAGCTTGCCTATACAAACAGCACAAGACTAGATATTCCTTTTCCAAGTGATTTGATTTTATCAGCCATGAAGGGGCAGTTTCTACGTGCACCAAAGTGCAGTTTTCCAGAGGAGAGCCAACAAGCATTAGAAAGAGCATGAATCTGCCTCATGAGCTGACTTGAATCTTTTCTTTTCCACACTTCATCTCAGTAGTGTACTGCCATGCAAGAGCTATGGGACTCGATGTAGCTGTAACTTCATCAGAGTCTATCTGCATACTTGAGTGTAGAATATATTAACACACTCTAGACCAGACCCTCTCTGTGATATATACTGAAACCCACAGCAGAAGTGGAGAAATTGGAACCTATGTGAGCTATTCACAATATTTTGCAGTATGCAACAATCAGATGTCTTTTTCCAAACGGTTGAAACTCTCATAGCAAAAGTGGACTATCAATACCAAATGTAATTTAGCCTTCATATAATTTCATTTCAAAAAAAAAAAAAATTTGTAAAAATTTGTACTCGTGTTTACTCATGGTTTTCATGAAGCCTACCAGTAAATAATCATTTAGAAGAAAACTCGATGTAAATAATGGCTTCATTTTTTCAGTGCTTCATTGGAAAAAAAATAAAAATAAAAATAAAGCTTTATCTTTTTTATATCACAAAGAAGTCAAAATAAATACCAATAAAGCCAATGAAACTTCACTTTTACTTAATGCTGCTGGGGAATATCCTAATTGGCTAAGATGCTCTGGCTAAAATGCTATCACAACTCACAAAAAATCTATATAAAGTACAAGAAAACTGCAAACTGTTATAGTTCTGTTGCAAAATCTCAGTGTCAAACTAAATTTTCAAACCTGAAAATATTGCTTTGCATATATTTACACTGTTAATTCATGTCAAAGAATTGTGGGCAGCAAGTTCAATTGTTTATAAGATTTTATTAGAATTTATATTTTAGATACACACTTTGTAGAATATATAACTGTGGAAAGTATTGGCTTCCTCTGAAATTTCTAACCAAAATTATTTTCTGCTTATAATAAATTAATTTCACTCAGCATTAATGTCTGGAAGTCTATGTACCTAATCTTAGGATTCATCTAGTTTTTTTCTCTATTTCAGTGAACACAAGTTTAAATCATTGTGTTTTTCATTTTAGTTGCACAGTACTCCTCTTTTCTGAAAGAACATCTTTTCTTCTACTAGTATTCAAATGCTCAGCACCAGGTGCATCCCATAGCAAAGATCTATTTTGAGTGCTAATTCCCAGGTCTGTCCTTCTTAATCTCTTCATTTATGATCCAGATGAGGGCATTGAGGACACCCTCAGTAAGTTTGCATTGCAGATGACACCAAGTTGGCTGAAACTGTCATTCTGCCTGGGGTTAGTAAGACCTGCAGAGGGATCTGGACAGGATGGATAGCTTGGCTGAGGCCACTAGGATGACATTCAACAAGACCAACTGCTGCACCCTGAGCTTTGGACACTGAAACCCCAGGAAACTGGGATTGTTAAGCCTGGAGAAGAGGAAGCACAGGGGAGACCTTATTGCTCTCTACAGATATCTGAAGAAGCTTGTCATGAGGTGGGGGGCTGCCTCTTTCTCCATGTAACCAGCAATAGGACTAGAGGGAATGGCCTCAAGTTGCATCAGGGGAGATTCAGGTTTGATGTTAGGAAAAACTTCTCCAAAAGAGTGGTCAGATGCTGGAATGGACTACCCAGAGTGTTGGTTGAGTTGCCATCCATGGAGGTGTTCAAGAAATGTTTAGATGTTGTACTGAGGGGCATGGTTTAGTGGGAAATATTGGTGATAGTTAAATGGTTGGACTGGATGTTTTTGGAGGTCTTTTCCAAACTTGGTGGCCCTATGATTCTGTGATTTTGGCTACCCAGGTGATTCTGCACATTTTATTCATTCCTGGCAACGTTATTCTATCACACGATCACAGAATCACAGAATTGCAGGTGTTGAAAGGGACCTCTAGAGTCCAACCCCCTGCCAAAGCAGCTCCCTAGCCCAGGTTGCACAGGTAGGCGTCCAGGCGGGTCTTGAACATCTCCAGAGAAGGAGACTCCACCACCTCTCTGTGCAGCTGTGCCAATGCTCCATCACTGCACTGTGAATGAGTTTCCATGAACATTTGTGCAGAACTTCCTATGCTTCAGTTTGTGACCATTTCCCCTCATCGTATCACCACACACTGCTGAGAAGAGTATGGCATCATCCCTTTGCCTCCCACATGGATCAGATCCCCACTGAGTCTTCTTTTTTCAAGGCTGAACAGACCCAGGTCTCTCAGCCTTTCTTCATAGAAGTGCTCCAGGTCCTTTATCATCTTTGTGGCTCTCTGCTGGACTCTTTTGAGATCTCTGTCTTTATTGTACCAGGGAGCCCAGAACTGGACGCACTTTTCCAGGTGAGTATTCACCAGGGCAGAGTAGAGGGGGGGGATCACCTCCCTCAACATGCTGGCCACGCTCTTTTTAATGCACCTCAGGATCCCATTGGCTTTCTTGGCCACCAGAGCACACTGCTGGCTCATGGCCCACCTGTCATCCACCAGGACACCCAGGTCCCTCTCCTCAGAGCATCTCTCCAGCAGCTCATGCCCCAACCTGCAACAGCACTTGCGGTTATTCCTCCCTATGTGCAAGACTCTACACTTGCTCTTGTTTAATGTCATCTGGTTTCTTTCTGCCCAGCCCTCCAGCTTCTCCAAGTGTTGCTGAATGGCAGCTCCTCTGTGGGTCAGCCATTTCTCCCAGCTTAATATTAGCAGCAAACTTGCTGAGGGTGGCCTCTATCCCCTCATCAAGGTCATTTATGAAAATGCTGAACAGGACCAGACCCAGCACTGACCCCTCAGGAACACCACTAAGTACAGGCCTCCAACTGGACTCTGTAACACTGATCACAAATCTCTGAGCTCTGCCCGTCAGTCAGTTCTCAACCCACCTCACCATCCACTCATCTGATATTTCACCCTTCCTCAGCTTCGTTGGATCTTGTGGGAGACAGTGTCAAATACCCTGCTGAAATCAAGGTAGACTACATCCACTGCTCTCCCCACATCCCCTCAGGCAGTTATGACATCATAGAAGGCCACCAGGTTGGTCGAGCATGACCTCCCCCCTGGCAAACCTGTGCTGACTACTCCTGATAAACTTCTTCCAGTTTGCTGGAGATGGCATCCAGAACAAGCTGTTCCATCACCTTTCCAGGGAAACGTATATATGCAAATAATGTAACATGAAATATACATGTCCAGGAGATGCTGGACTCACTGAATACAATGGTTTAGAGATGCTTTGCACATGCACTATACTAACCATATGACATTTACATGTGTTTAGCACCAAATCAGAAACTGAACTAGCAGAATCAAGTACTAAAAAGATATAACAGATTTTTTTTATCTCTAACAGTAGTATGAATCAGCAGAAAGGAAAGTGTGAGTGGTTTCACACATATACAGTTTCATTAGCTGTATTTTTTTTTTGTCCAAAATGTCATAAACCAATTGAAAGTATATTGATTAATGTTGGTGCCTTAATAAGAGTCTTTGTTTTCATATTCAGCTTTGAGTAATATTTATTAAAAAATTGTATATTGTAGTAAGTATAACAACTTATAAGATTCATCAAGCTGAAGATCAGGTCTCTGAGCATGGCCAAGGATGTTTAAGAAGTCAGATGAAAAACAGGGCAGTTAGAAGGTTAAGTTTCACCAATATGCTCTCCTACTTTTCAGCAAGTTATGTGATGAAGTGACTTTATCAATCTAAGGAATTTCCCCCATCTACTAACACACTTCTTGGGCAAAGCATGATATTAAAGTTTTGTGGAAGTTATATTGGAGGATTGCTTTCTGCACCAGAATTCCTCTTGAGTGTTACCACATTTAGCAAAACATTTAAGTTGTAGTGAACAAGAGTTTGATAGCAAAGATTCCACCTGAAGCAAAGAATTCAATAATGCAGTCTGGCTCCAGGGAGCACTTGCTGATTTATGGCACGTAAAACACTGCCCCTGGGAGAGTGAGAGCATCCATTTCTGTAAATTCACATAAAACTTATTGCTTCTGTCCTAAGATATAATATGGCTTCAGACTCCATCAGGCAGCAGAAGGTTTATATGAACAAGTATTCTGACCTTTGGGGTACTGGGAAAAAAAAAAAAAAAAAAAAAAAAGGATTCTACCAGAATTCTGGGGAGGAGAGATGAAGGAGTGTGTTTTAGTAGCTGAGTAATACCTAACACTAAGATTAAAGCTTACAAAACAGTAGGAACTTCTTGTATAAATCTGTCAGTCCATTTTCAGCAGGTAATGCATTGCCTCTGCAGTTTCAGCAGTCAAGAGGTGCTTTATACATCAGTCAAGGAAAAGCTTTGTTGTGTTTTTGTGGTTAGAGTCCAAGTACAAATTCCTGCTTTCATCCTGACGTGCAAAAATCCTGTCAAGATTCTGAATCTATTGTGCTCAAATCTATAAAAACACACATCAGGATGTTTCCTGCATCAAGGATGTTACAAAACTCTTGTCTGTTGAGACCAAGGCTGTATTTCAAGGCTGCTATAAGCAATAAAATTCTTTCAAATTAACTGTTTTATGTCTATCTGTAGTCTGTGCTGTGCAGTCATCTACTCACCCCAGGAGCTGACTATTCCTTTGTGCACATTGGGGATGCAGTAGGTGTGCAGAAAAAGCACATTTAGGTTTGTTGAAATGGTCAGTAACCACAGCCCATTGCTGCTGTGAAGGATAAGTGTATACTCCTGCTATGGGCTTTCAGATCTGCTGTTCAAATTGAACTGAAGTGGCAGGTCAGAGATCAAAGAAGAGCTCCATGTTCCTCAGCCTGTTGCCACTTCTTCGGTTTCTTCCTGAAGGTTGCTGCATTAAAAAGATGATGGAGGGTCTGGAAGGCAAGCTGTATGAAAAGTGGCTGGGGCACCTGAGTGTGTTCAGCCCAGAGCAGAGGAGCTGAGGGGAGGCATCATGGTGGCTGCAGCTCCTCAACAGGATGAAGGGCAGTGCTGAGCTCTGTTCTCTGTGACAGCAACAAGGCCTGAGGGAATGGCAAGGAGCTGTGTCAGGGAAGAGGCAGCTGGGGGTTAGGGATGGGTTCTTCACGAAACGTTCAAGGAGTGTTTGGACAACACTCTCAAACCTAGGGTTTGGATTTTGGGTGGTCACATTTTGAACCAGCAATTGGATTCAATGATCCTTCTGAGTCCATTCCAACACAGGATATTCTGATTTTATGAAAAACTGTGTGGTACCTTCTATTTCTCATCCTATTTATTATGCTCTTATTATGCCTTCATTGTAGCAATGTTTTCCTGTAGCTCCCCATGCTCAGATTGCAAACTGTGATGATGGCAGTACTTTTGTTCTGAGCATGTACCTTGCACAGAGAGCCCTGATTCTTATTCTGGTTCAGCAAAATCACTGACAGGAAGCTAAAACATTTAATGTTGGTCTAGTTGTACTTGAAATGCAGAGCAATCCTGGTCTTACAAAGCAAACAAATTAAAGTTCCCTTCTTTGTCCTACACTCCTTTCACATCTGCTGTACATCCAAATCCTGTGCCGAGGTTTAAAATTGCTTTATTCCTTCTGCAGTTTATAACTGAGTAGTGGGCGCAGAAAACACTCATCCCCTCCTTTTGCACATCTACTTGATATATTGGCGGAGTTATCCCTGCCTGAATTCCTACAGCTTAAATATTGATGGCTGCGCTCTCTGCTTCAAACTCTATTTACACATGTGCAAAAAGGCCTGTGACTTCAATTTAGTTGTGAGGTTCTTTCAGTTGTGATTATTTTGTAAACATACAAACAGCATTGCAGTATACAGGGTAAGATCTGTTTTATCAAAGCTGCAGAACAGAGGGAGGCTTGCTGGAGAAACAGCAACACTGCAGTGCTCTGAATAGATTTATATATATTATACATATATATATATTTCTATATTAAAGGAGGATACCATTTCTATTTTTACATAAATTTCAATATTAAAAAAAAAAAAAAACCTTTAGTGCTTCATTGATATTGATGATATTGATTTTGCAGTAGGTCAGGGTTAAACGTGAAGTATTGATAGTCTTTCTTCTCCTTCATCCCCAAAACAAAAGGATATCAGTACTATTCCATGAAGTATGTAAAGGAAAGAAGCCTTGTAATGTCTTGTAACTGTACAATACTTAGCACATTAAAAAAGTGTGCACTAGATAATAGTAACAAAGTAGCTGGAAAAATCATTGAGAATCAAAGCTCAATTAAACAGATAAATTTTCAATTAAAAACTAGCTATAAGAATACATGGGGATGGGATCAAAGATGAAAATGAAACTCCATCAATTTCATTCAAATAGACTTGCTGATTAGGTGCACAGATTTTGAGTGATTAGTCTTTGTTGCGCAAGCTACTCAAAAATTGTCTAGTGCAAACATTTGTGTTTAATATTTGCATCATATTTTCTAGGAATAATCACCTGTCTTTATGGTCTATTATGTATTATAGTCTTGTCTATTTGTCACTAAGAATTGACCAGATGGAATAATTATCGTTCAGGTATCATTTCTTATTTTAAAAATGTAAAAGTCAGTATTTGTGAGTCATACGAAGCCACAACATATGTATTTTTCAATTGAGCTATGAATAATAGAATAGAAGCTTTGGAACTCTATAATTTTTAATTTTGTGTTCCTTCACATGGTATAATGATGAAAGGTAGCAGTTTTTCACTTTTTCCCTTAATATGAATTATGAATGGTCTTTTGTACTAACAACCATCTTCTCTATTCTTTTTACATCCCACTTCATGCATTGTCTTTCCCTTTCTTTCTTGCTCTGATTGATATGGTAGTCTGTAGAGAATATTATACTCCTTTTAGGAAAAATAATGTATATACATCTATATTTCTCTAATATTTAGGTATAAAATGTCTCAGCCTTGATTACAAGCTGCAGTTGCTACTGCAGTAGAGAGATCCTACTCTCATCATTACCATTGTGTCACTGGCAGCAGATGTATGCATCTTCTGTTCCTCCTTGATTACCAGACTTTTGGTTCATTGCGTTCTTTTCTAGAAAAAAAAAAAAAAGAGATACACAACCAGGAAATTATTATTCTGCAGTGAATAGTGAACTTATTATGCAGAGCGTGAATGTACTGAGTCTGATCTTTTCTACTGCTCAGCAAACATTCTGTAGGGTTATGTAACTGGATAATAGAAAAAGTGTTAAGTCAGCTCTTAGGAAACAAACTGGGAAATACGTAGGAAGTTTAGCTTAGCAAGTGCTCATCAGTTAGTAACAAATATACTGTGATGACCCTTTGAAAATTGCCAGTTATCTTAATGTATTTTTTTTTTTCTCTATTCAGATCTGAAGTTTTAACATAACACTTCTTGCAACTTGTCATAAAGAAATGGGAGTCACAGAATCACAGAATCACCAAGATTGGAGAAGACCTACAAGACTGTCCACTCCAGATGTCTGCCTACCACCAGTATGACCCCAGTAAACTATGTCCCTTAGTACCATACCTAAATGTTTCTTGAGCATCATACGTGAATTCATAAAGAAATGGAAGACAGCTGCATTTCCCTTTCCCCACATGCACAGAAATGTTAACCTATTAGGGAGATATTCATGTCTTACATAACTTAATCTGCAGAAGAATTTTATTGCTGTATTAGATATATCCTAAGCAGCTTTAGTGAGAATAACAAAAAGTATTCATCAATGTACCATGTTATAGGGGAATCTGAATAGTAATTCAGATTTCTGAGCTATATAAAAATTCACAATCATTTCATTTTTATTACCAGTTACTACCAGTGCTCACCAGAGTAAAACTAGCTCACCAGGTGGAGCTACAGCACAGAGTGCAATACTCAATAAACACAGACCACTAACACCTTCTGTTTTGTACTTGGTTCTGCTCATTGCAAAGGAGAATCTCTCAGAACTAGTGCTAAAATCTGCAAACATATATTTAATCACACATAAAGGAAAAGTGGGGAACTCTAACCAACGTCAAGGTAAACATGCCTCTTAGTAAATAAAAAACAGCCACAGCCTGTTCATCCATTTGCAGCCACACTGCTAAATAACTGTAATCCTATCCAACAAGATGGATCAATCTAGAGGGGAATATGCAACTGTTCAAGTTAACTAAAAGCCAACACACAGTACAATCTTTGTTGAAACTTTGTACCCCCAAATGATGTAGTCTTGAAAGTCTATTTCTTGATATTAGTGAGTGATGTATTTGATCTAGAAGTAATTCTAGCTAGCACAGATTTTTTTTACTATTATTTTTTCCACCCAGCAATGTATTTTTTGGACCTGCCTTTTAATTAATTTTAGAAGAATTTCCTATTCATTACTTTATTCATTTTGGAAGCATTTTCTTAAATCTTTTGTACTGTGCTACATTTTTAATAGCAATAAATTCGTTCAATTATGCCTGGCATTTGTCTTTCATGTCTTTAAATTGCAAGAATTATGCCAAAATGTATTTATTTATAGCTTTATAAAACAACATTCCTAACTGACTGTAACTGAAAAATGTGTGTAAGACATGAATGATTTATCCTTGAGACTAAGCCAGCCACAGCTATGAGAATGTTTCAATGTCAGTCATCCTCTGCTACCCTTGACCTTTAGGAACAGCTTTCACTTGAGCTTGGTGTATTCTGTCCTTCCCTTAGAGGGGCTGCCAGCAGCAAATCTGCTTCTCCACCGCTGCAGTGCCAACACACAATGATGAACCTTCATTGTTCCCTTGCCCCTTTGCTGGCCTTCTGTTTTTCAGGTAAGAAACAAATCAGAAACTATAAATTGCTTGTTAAATTACAAAAAGAAAAAAAGAGCGAGAGAGAGAGAAAGAAAAAGAAATCATTAAATGCATAAAAGCACAAGTAGTTAAATAAATTATAGCTTGGAATCAATTTCTCTGAAAGCAAAGCGGTAAATTAAGAATTGCAGAATACTTGGAACTACTCAAAGAACAATTACTGTGCGCTAGTAGTATTGAACAAAGGAAATTGTTTGATTTTTCCTGTAAGAATTCTCAGCCACTACATCGCAGGAACAACTTTTAGTATTGCTAAAACATAACAGTCCTTAATGCTTCCACAAATGAAATCCTGTAAGAGGTTCCTATCATTAATCATTAGCTGTAAAACACTATCAAGCAATTTAACCTGCAGAATCAGCCCACTGTAGCAACCACAGTATAGTGCAATCTCTGTAATAATGCATATTCAATTATCTACCTCATCTTCTTCTGTCGTCATTATAATTGATAGTCAAGAACTGCTTAACTGCAGCTTCAAAAAAAAATAAAAAGAGGAAAATGAAAAGATTGGCATGTAATCATTTCTATTCAGAGAGCATATAAAAAGGTGAATATGTAATCTATATTTTTCATATCGAGTCCAGTTTCTAATCTGTTCTTAATGCACTGTCTTAGAATGAATCCATAGACTTCAGAGGAATGTGTAAGACCTGCGAAAGTCGAAGCTTATATATCTGTAGAATTACATTAAATGGCAAGAGTGTGCAGATACAAACACTGGAGCTTGCTCCTGTCACTACCACGTTGTTGTATTGGCTTTGATGACCCTCTGGCCAAGACCATTCATTTCTCCCAAGTGATGCATGGGAACAGATCAGGGTTAGTGTGGTCCAGGAATAATTTCCGCAGTTTACTTTCAGCATCTTTGTTATGTAACAAAAATATTGCCACACCATGCCAAAAAATCTAATCCTGGTTTGATTTACTGGTTGCTGTAGAGGTTGCTGCAATGCATAGTCATCTTTCAGCATTCATAGAAAGTTTGTGCTTTCAGGGACAATATCACAGAATCATAGAATGGTTTGAGTTGGAAGGGACGCTTCAAGGCCATCCAGTCCAACACCCCTGCAATGAACAGGGACACCTACAGCTCCATCAGATGTTCAGTGCTTAGTTGAACCCCCTTACTGCACTGTATACAGAGGCTCAAGGAAATACCAGTATTTGCTTTTTTTGTTCCCTTTTACTATGTACCTCTGATACTATCAGTATTATCTACAAATCAGGGAAATATATTATCTATGCTGACAATTTTAATGTTGTCTTTTTTCTTTTGTTAATGCAGACTTTTGATGATTCTCTCTCCTGAAGAACTTTCCTTTGGGGAATGTGCTGTATGTACTTGATTTATTTTGTTATGGTATGTTTTCCAATATTGAAAGAAACCTGATTTCTTTTTTATAGCTCAGTAAGAACAGAACAGTGTATTCATTGCATGTTTGTTGATCAGTTATGCAAAGATATACTTTTATGTTTGGGTAATATGTTGATTTGCAAGCCTTTTTTCCTTTCTCATATCCCTGATCTGGCATCTTGCTGAATAACAAATAGGCAGTAAAAGGAGAAAATTTAAAGAGTGTCGTTGAAACAGAAATCAATATTATTTTCCCGTTGATATACTACAATGAAAAAGGTTACTTTGGGAAAATCTACTCAGAACAGTCTTTATATCATAAGTACGTCCTTGGATTCTAAAGGTCATAATGTGATTCCTGAAATGTTTTATGGAATATTTTGGTTGATGTATTATTCCAGCATCCTCTCAATGCTTTGTTTAGACAGGGCCTAACAGTGATCTTGCCAAAAGGTAAGCTTTTCAGGAAGAGCATGGTTACTTCCTGGGCTGCTATTTTTACCTGTAATGAAGTGCCAATGCTCAATAAAAGCATGAATATAGATAGCAGGGAAAGTGATCTGTCCTGAAGAAGCAGCTTATCCTTTCTTGGCACTCAAATCAAACCCATTTGCTATCACAGGGGAAAAAAAAAAAGGAAGGCAAGGCAGAAACTGCTCTAAAGTATTCGTCTACAGCACGTGCAAAATCTTTTGAATGCATGGATCTTTCTTTATTGATGTTTTTAAAAAATAGCTGACTGGAAAAATGTACATGGCAAATTAAATACTTTAGGGACTGCCTTCTGGCTTTGAGGCATCCAGGCATAGATGGTTTGTATCTGTATCACTAAATTATTTTACCTTCTCAAGAAGTTGGCTGAACTATCTTAATCTCAGATGATCCTAATCCCCAGACCATGCAAGGAGATGAGCTATAATTAAGGCACTGAGCAATCTACTTTGAACAGCACATTGGAAAAGATGGCATCCAGAGGCCTCTTCCAATCTAAGTAATTCAATAAACTTATGTTTATCTGGAAGACTGCTTGTTTATGTAGAGCACAGGCCTGTCAGTACTCTAATTAATAGTTTAATACAATGGAACATGGGGTATAGATCTATCCATTAACTACATATACAACAGTGAAACTGAATGTTGAAGAACGCATTGTTAAAACTGATCCTTTCTTGTCTGTAATTTTTATTTCTGTCTTTTAATATTTTCTGATGAAAGGCATTGCTCAGAAATTTCTGAGCATCCCTGGAAATAGTGCAATTCTTTGTTCTTCAGTTCTGTAATCCCCTGATCAATGGGGAAGCCATGAGTTAGACTTGTCATAAAGAAAAAAAGACAGGGATCTCCTTCAAAGTCCAGCAGAGAGCTGCAAAGATGATAAAGGGCCTGGAGCACCTCCATTATGAGGAAAGGCTGAGCTTAGTCTGTTCGGCCTTGAGAAAAGAAGATCAGAGGGGATCTGATCCACATCTATAAATATCTAAGGAGCAGGAGGCAAAGGGACAGAGCCAGACTTTTCAGTGTTGCATGGTGATAGGACAAGGGGAAATGTCCACAAACTGAGGCGTAGGAAGTTCTGCACAAATGTGCATGGGAACTCATTCACAGTGCACTGACGGAGCACTGGCACAGCTGCACAGAGAGGTGGTGGAGTCTCCTTCTCTGGAGACGTTCCAGGCCCACCTGGACGCCTACCTGTGCAACCTGGGCCAGGGAGCTGTTTTGGCAGGGGGATGGACTCGGTGATCTCCGGAGTTCCCTTCCAACCTCTACAATTCTGTGATTCTCTGATTCTGTGAACTTCTGGCAACAAGCCTGATGGCAATGACTTGCTTAGAGTAGAGTATTTATTAAACAAAGGTTACAAAAAATATTTAATTTTTGTTTACCAGCAAACAAGGCACTGTTACCGCACAGTATTTAGTATTTAAAAATAAATCCATATTAAATCTATATTATGCAAAATGTAATTTAGTTTGTAGGTGATTTTCATTGTATAATTGTAAATGAAATTATCCATAGCTAGATGCATTTCTAGGGCTTTCCCACAAGGACTGGATCTTGACCTAAGCTGATTATGTATTTTCATCATTAGCCATGAAGAAATAAAAAATAATTACTGATAGGGTCTGTGAGATAGAGAGAGAAGTAAATAATGTAGAAGGTATGCTGACTGCTTAACAATCACTTTTCAGTGAAGCATGTAAAGGTCATCTGAGAAGGCATTTGTAATTTAAACCTTGTGGACAGTATGGATTTATCTCTCGTTAAAGATTGAGTGAGCCTCAACCATTTGCCAAGGATGAGAGCAGATCTAATACAGTCTTGATGGTAAAAGCAGTAAAATATGAAGAGGAAGTAGCAAGCAGAGCATACCTGTACTTTAGAGACTGTCACAGCAATGACTCGCTGAAATACTTGCTTGATGTATTGCACATGCAGTTTAAGCAGGAAGTTAAGAAATTCAAGAATGTTTAAAAAGAGTCATTCAGTTACATGACAAACAACAAATGTAGCATCTTTGACATGTAAAGTTCCAGGAGAAGAGGAAGAAATGTGGTTACAAAGGAGCCTGCCATTCAGGAAGTACCCAGCAAATACTGCTGAATGTTGTGTGAAATTGGGTAACTTCAGTTGTATTTTAGGAGTAAGGATTTTTAACCAACTTACAAGGGGACATGGAAGACTTACTTTAATGAAAATTACATTAAAGGTCGATATACTTTTCTATATAAATTCCACTTCAATTACAGATATTATTAAAAAAAAAAAAAGTAGCTATTGTGCACAAATGTAACAGGAGAGGATCAGTAACCCTTTCGGAGTCTAAAACCCTACTGTCACCTTCTGGACTGGGGAGAGAAATCTGGTCAAAATGAAACAGTAAGTTCCATCTTCTGTCAGAACAGAGTTCAACCTTGATAATTTGCCTAAGTAAGACATTGTCATCTCTCACTTCTAATGAAATGAATAACCTTCTTGCAGAACCTCATCTGCAGAACCCTTTGACACCAAACTCAAACACAACTGAGTGAAACAAGGTCCTCCTTCTAAGTAGTACAGCCTTTGGGCCTGAACAGAGCTCACTAAAACCAATCAGATATTTGTATATTTCTACATAAGAATTGTTCATCATGCAGTTATTCCTCATAACCAGTAACAAGCAGAATATTGGAGAGACCAGAGTTAAACAGTGTGTTTCTATTTGGCAGGATTGCAGCCAACAGATGACAAATTCACCTAAATTAGCTTACTCTGCTCCTTTTTAACACTGGAACTTCTTTTGTCTACACCCTTTATGTTCATTTTGATTGCTGTCTGGAACAGTTGCAACATGTAGGATTGGTTTCTGATTATGGCGTGTGCTTTGCTAATTGCATCTCTTATTTCTTACAGATCGCTATGAGAACAGATTACAACAGAAATCAGAAAAAAATAGTTTTTGCAATCCCAGGAATCCAAACTAAAAAAAAGATTTTACTTCATAAAATGCAAGCAACCACTACTCTGAAGTGGAAAGCACTTCTGTATCCAGTATCTCTAGAGAGTTCCTTTCTGTAGACACCTAAATCTAAGGCTGTTATTTTGTGATTCCTTCAAGCCAGCATGAACTAACAGCACAAGCAAAGGCTTCCCAGCTTATCCTTTCAGTCAGCACAAGTATTCTTATGGTCTCACGGCAGTACTCTCTCTGGAACCTCACTAAGTGGACATGCACATTGAATATAGACACCATCTCCTGTACTAAAATGAAGACTGAATGCAAATGAGATTATTTCATTTTGTAATCTGCCATAGGCCCAATCATGTATAGACACTAGCACAAAAGAAAAGATGTGGTATTTTCTGTGCTTGTAACTCGTGACAAATGAGGATAATTGGCCCTTCTTGGTGATATTCAGGAGATAATCTTTAAATCTCTCTTCTCAAACTTGAATAGTTATTTTCTTATACATTTTTCATTGAGTTTATCTGCATAGTCTCGACTTTGCCAGTTCTGAATATGGATAAAAGTGATATAATTGAAAATGGGGCTAAATATCATGTAGCCAGTGATGTAGAAAAACATCAAGCATGTGAAAAGATGGCCAATGTTGTGAACAGAGTGAACTTTGAATGTCTGTACTAACCCAAAACCATGAATCTGTCTTTTGATACTCCAGTCAGTGAGGAAAGCTATTTAAGACTACTTGGTTCTGACAATGCAGAAAGCCTCTACAAAAAGATTCAAATCCAGTTAATCAAAGTTAATCTGAGCTGCTACGTGAAAACATGAGTTCAATTTCCAGTTGCATGTAGGTTTTGACACGGCCAGGATACTTTTACATCATCTTCCTACAAAGAAGAACACAGAGCATTTCTGACAAATCAGTACTATGTCTGTGATTTTAGCAAATCAGGGGATGATGGTGAAATGCTTGCATCCATTAGTAACAATTAGTGCATCTAATTGTTTTATAGTTTACAGTTCTTCAGTATTTCAGTTTCAGAATTATAGTTTTGAGCCAATTGTTGTCTGTCTTGAAGTTGAGATCTTGGTGTCTTTTAGTGTCTAAAATGTTTTAGAGGATAAACTCTGCAAAATATAAGGAAATGTGGCTAATGTGCTGTAGCATAGACACAGATCGTTTAAAGTTTGCTAGATGCATCCCATCTTTAAAGTGAGCTTTGGATCTCTCTTTCTATCAAAATCACCTTGAGTAATATCATTAATCCTGTGGAAGAAGCATTAAGCCAGAAATTGAATCTATGGAAAATATATATGTATATATAATTATTGCTTCTGATGTGCAATTGAAACTTGGAAACTATCAGATGTAGTGTAATCTGTATTCTGCTGAGTGTAATTACTTTGCCATAAGCAAGGCTTGAAGGATGCAATAGTCCATGCTCATCTGTAGTGAGATATTCATTTGAAGGGCTTTGGTCCATCAAAGGAATAAAAGATGCTGCAGTTGCATAATAAAATGGGATTATTCTCAACACGTTCAATCTCAGAAAGGATCTTCCATATTAAAAAAGGAATGTTCTGTGATACAAAGTGCAGAGAAACTTTATGGTCCGCAGAAAAACCTCGCATTCATCCATTTGCAGAGAGCACATCATTTATACACTTTATTGACTATGTTCTTAGTTTTACATTCTGCAGTTGAAGATACTTACATTTTACCGTGCTGACTAATGCTCTGTGCTACAGGATATTGCAGCCTAGTGCACCATGCAATTAGAATGCCAGTGCAATGGTAACTTGTGCAATTTAGATGTGAAAGTTTATATGTAATAACAAAACATTGCACGCTAATTATGTTCTGCTTCAAAATTCACCACTATTGGAAGCATTCTTTTTATGAAACAAGATAAAAATTAAACAAGAAAAAATAAAAGAACACGAAGTGCTATGCCTGTAATATTATATTGTTATCTAGCAGTATCTGTGAATGGGAATGTAAAAATGTAATCTCTTTCCAGAATAATTAATCTATATTTAACATTCACACATGAAACAACCACAGAGAAATTCTATATGTATTCTCTGTGTACCAAGTATTATTTTTCACGGTGTCAAGTGAGGGAAATAAGTCATGCTCTGACCACGTTCACCTCTTTCAGGTTCAGATATACCCTCCTGCATTCATATTTACTACTGCCTTGAGGAAACTTTCATGAATCCAACAACTGTGGGTAAGTCTGCACTAGACTGTGCCAGCATCTAGTAATCAAGTGTGTAACTGTTGTTGTGATCAGGCTACCTGATGTGAAGTTGTTTGCATCTTGAAAAATGAAGAGCATTATTTTACATGTATTTCTTCTAATAATCTGACTTCTTTTATTTCCATCAGGACTGTCCATCTCACCTTTTCACTTTTTGTTTCTCTTCCTCTTCCCCTTCCCCTCTCTCTTTCCTCTTCCTCTTTTCCTCTCTCTCTCCCTCTTGTGAAAGAGTATTTATTGATTGAATTATTACATTTTTCAAGAATTTTTTATTAGGAAAACCAGGAGGAGATACTGTAAAGGTTCCAGTAGTATACCATGCAGTAGGATTACAGTTTCAATCTCTATTAGAATTTACTCTGGTCCACAAAAATGGTCCTTTGATTTTAGACTTAAAAATAAATAAATAAATAAATAAAAATGGTTACTGGCATGGTGAATTACAAGGGCTTTTGTCATATCAGTTCTTTAACAGCAAAGTTCTAAGTGGATGGAGTAGTAGGTCAAGAAAACATAGCCTTGTTTTTTCACCCTTATGATAAATAACCTTAAGGCTTATCCCTTATCAAGAGCACCTGTCAGTAGCTGCAGAATTTAAATTCAATTTCCCTGGTCATTAGAGATAAATTTGAAAAGCCAGATGTCAAGGCAGGTGCCACGTTATATTCAATAGTAAGTTAATGGCCCTTGAAATGCAGAAGCAGTATGTCAGCCCTAACAGCTCCCTTCATACTCAGCTCTCACTCTTCCACACTTATATCTCCCTGTGTTTCCACTGCTTTTATTAAGATCAACAACTGATGCTGTTTTTCAATGTAGATGAACTAACATATACTGCCACATCATTTTAATGTTCATCATCTCTGTGACTTATGAAACTTCAGTTCTACAGATATTTTTTCAAACAGAAAAATGGTATGTCTCTTCTTGAAAAAAATCTGTGCACTGTTAAGCATAGTTGTGCTTCATTTCTATGCTGGTTATTGAAATATTTCATTTAAGCCATATTTGTATGGCCTTCTACATTTTCTGCCTTATGATGTGAAGAAGGCTCTTAGGAATGCTAAAAAGAGCCCATTTACACTGCAAGATGCTGGACCACTTGCTGGTTTGACCTGCAGCATGCAATTGCAGGTGCAGTTTGTCTTCTTAGCCTGTTACCCAAACCCATCCGTTTGGGTAAAGCAATCTCGCTCTTTTGACTCTCTCAAACCCTTCATCAGATGGTAGCAGTATTTCATGGCAGGCAGTTGAAAGATATGGCTCATTCACTTCAGGGAATGAAAAAGGTATTAACAAACTAGGTAGGATTTTTGAATCCTCTGCAGAGTCATCACTTGTGACATTCTCTTCATATTTAAGAAATGAATATCCCTGCCTGTAGAATCACTGAATAAATCAGATATTTGTAGCAAAAAAATAATCCTCAGCAAGTAGAAGAATTCAACTAGCCATAAGCTGTTTTTTTCTTTTGCAATCTGAGCATCAATGTTTTTAATTTGTGGTGAAGATAAACAAGGTTTTGTTAGTTTTGTATCAGCTAGAAATGTTTTGCTTTATATGTTTGTAAATATATTAGAGATAAATATCATATAAATTTTTAAAAACTGAATGTCCCCAAATCTGTGGTACAAATGGAAACATCTGCCATAATGAGAAAAGTTTTCTACAAACTTCTCAAACACTTATAGCCCCAGTCCTGAAACTGTATTTTCTGCAGACTGCTGATGATAAGGTCAGTGTCTTCTCCTGTCTCTGCCACCTGCTCTTTTTTCTTTCATTGTAACAGACCAGCTGGTGTGTTAGGAGGCTTTGGCCAACACAAAGAGATTGAGAATGTGTGACCTGTGTTCTGAATCAAGCCTGTGTCCACCTTGTCAGAAACCTCTCTAACATCAGGAAATGCTGTCCACTTATGAGGAGGAATCAAAATATAAATGCTCTATACTCTAATTACACCAGAATATATAAATCTTCCAAAGATGTACATGCTCACAGGCATACACTATTTCCAGAGCAACCTTCGTTTTGCACAGAGCCTCTGAATCTATCATGAAGACTCAGGAAATGCAATACAACACTTTAGCTGTTTGTGCAGGCTTACCAGGTAAATCTGTTTGTCTTCAGGAGTTGTATATGGTTCCTTTTGCCAAAGTATTAACAGCAGTTGAACAGAATTAGTTGCTGATACAGTCACCAAAAGAAAAAAAACAAACGACTTCCAGTCGTTTGAAGAGGAGAAGGCTCTGGCCATTTATTTATCAATACACTGATTCTAAAAAATAATAATAATAACAAAGGAGGATTAATACTATGAGAAAACAAAACTAAATTAAACACAACAGACAGGACAGAACAGTAACACACAGTATTTTAATAGGATTATTGACATTTTTGTAAGTACTAGAAAAAATCAGAAAAGGTCATTAAAGATCCTGGAATTTGTTTCTTCAGCATTTCTCATCACCTTCAAGTAATTTCCATTGTACTTTAGCATACAGTGAGTGCTCAGCAGTTAGGAGCCATAGGACATCCAACAGCCAGGAGAACCGCCAGAAATGGTCACATTTTCTTCTAATCATAACTCTTCAGTCATCCCCAAGGAAATCTGTTTATGTAAACACTTTTCATGCAATTCTGTCATGTATAAAAGATCTGTAGGTTTTATTTTAGTTTGATTGATTCAGAGTGGAGAATACAAAAACGGCTAAGACTGGGCAATCTTTATTCACATCATAGGCATTTACAGCCACATCAGTAACCCCAGCTGTGCAGTCTCCAGGGAGATGTGCAGCACGGCCTCAGCTGGTCAGGTGCAGGGCTCTGCAGCACCAGTACTCTGAGCTCTGGAGAGGCTCAGCCTTCAGAAAACTTACTTCACAGAAAATGTCAAAGTTACTTTTTATTCTGTGTCAGAGAAAAAATGTAAGAAGTTTAACATACTTCAAAAATTCATGTTACATTTCAACATGTATACAAAATATTCATCATAGGAAAAAAAACAACAACAATTGTTCATACCTAAGAAAACATCAGTTCTCATTTCAGTGGATTCAAAATTGAATGGAAACTGTTTACAAGTTTAAATAATTTCCTTCATGTATTTTAAACGCTTTTTTGCCTTCCAGATTTGAATGAAATGAACACACTCGCATGACAAATCTAAAGTTCGACAAGTTACTTTTTCTGGTTAAAATAGTTCATTTTAATGTGTTTTTCCACATTCATTGTTATATTTTTAGCTAAGGGATGAATCAAAATGACACTCATGGACTTTCAATGTCATTGAAAGTTTACATAACTTTCCTTGAAGTCTATTCAGAACACAAATATGAATAGGTTCATTAAGAAAGAAAGAAAGAAAGAAAGAAAGAAAGAAAGAAAGAAAGAAAGAAAGAAAGAAAGAAAGAAAGAAAGAAAGAAAGAAAGAAAGAAAGAAAGAAAGAAAGAAAGAAAGAAAGGAAGGAAGGAAGGAAGGAAGGAAGGAAGGAAGGAAGGAAGGAAGGAAGGAAGGAAGGAAGGAAGGAAGGAAGGAAGGAAGGAAGGAAGGAAGGAAGGAAGGAAGAAAGAAAGAAAGAAAGAAAGAAAGAAAGAAAGAAAGAAAGAAAGAAAGAAAGAGAGAGAGAGAGAAAGAAAAAGAGCATTCCATGACTACAGAATATTTCTTCTTAGCAAGACAGAAAGAAGAAAGGGCCATAAAAATTATTTATGAATCTCTCCATCTAGCCCACATTTTGAAAGAACTGGGTAATTTTCTTCTTTGTCAACTTAGAGATTTCAGGTTTTGGTTTCCTTGTTTCTCTCTGAAAGATGCAGATGGCAGCCCATGCTATTTCAGGCAGCTTATTTGGGAAATGTCATTTTTAGTTATATTTGAAGTACAATAATGTTATTTTTTGGTCTAGAATATTTCCAGCAATAATTATAATAACAACTCTTATAGTAACAATCAGGTCAGGTGGTGGTTCCTATGGAAAAGTCCACTGGATCTCGGTGAGATAGAGGTATCCCATGCAATATCTGTGTTGGTAGCTACATTAAGATACAGTGCATTCTAGAGGTTTACAGACAGACAGAATTACGTGTGTCTTTCCTTTTACCTGCATTCCCCTACTTCAATATTCCTGATATTTCATTTATGTAAGAAAAATTCTACTATCATCCTTTAAAGACTGTGTGATCAAGTGTGATCACAGAATCATAGAATCACAGGGATTGAAAGGGATCTCAAGAGATCATCGAGTCCAACAGCATTCTGGGAAATGCTGTTTCCCAAAATTTCTGTAGAGGCTTCAAAGATTGACCCTTGAAAAAGAAACGCAGCAGAAAAAAAAATGCACTTAAAAAAGGCCAACGTAGCAACATAGCCCTTCCACGAGTTTAGTAACATGGGAAAAATAAATGGCATAAAGAGATTAGTGCTGTGACCCACCAAGAGTTCATGTCACATCACAGCAACCCATTGCACTTGCTGCTGTTATTAATGGGGCTATAATACAGTGTTATCTCTCATCAAGAGCACATATTTATAAGTTTTTCTTAAGTAAGGACAGCAATTCAGGGTAACATTACTATTAATGGTGTTATAGAATCACACAGAATCACAGAATTGTAGGGATTGGAAGGGACCTCTAGAGATCAAGGTTGTCTTCCAACCTTGAAGATTTGGAAGTTATGTACTGTATGGTATATGCAAAATATAAATAAACCATGATAAGCAGCAAGACTATAATCAAGTGACTACCTGGTGGATGAGGGAAAGGCTGCTGACATAGTCTTCAGCAAAGCCTTTGACACTGTCTCCCACAAGATTCTCCTTCAGAAACTGGTAGCCCATGGCTTGGGCAGGTACAGTCTTTGCTAGGTAAAGAACTGGCTGGATGGCCATGCCAAGAAAGCGGTAGTGAACAGAGTTTAATCCAGCTGGGAGACTGATCACAAGTGGTGTTCCCCAGGGGTTAGTACTGGGTCCTGTCCTCTTCAATATCTTTATTGAAGACCCAGGTGAGGTTATTGAAGGCACCCTCAGTATGTTTGCAGATGGCACTAAGTTGTCTGAAGTGTCAATCTGCTTGGGGTAGTGAGGCCCTGTAGAGGGATCTGGACAGGCTGGATCACTGGGTTGAGACCAATGGGATGACATTCAACAAGACCAAGTGCCAGGTCCTGCACTTTAACCACAACTTCAGGCAACGCTGCAGGTTTGGGAAGACTGTGAATAGGAAACAGACCTGGGGGTGTTGGTCAGTGCTTGGCTGAGCATGAGCCAGCAGTGTGCCCAGGTGGCCAAGAAGGCCAATGGCATCCTGGCTTGTATCAGAAATAATGTTGCCAGCAGGAGCAGGGAAGAAATCATTCCTCTATACTCAGCTCTGGTGAGGCTGCACCTCCAATACTATGTTCAGTTTTGGGCCCCTCACTACAAGAAAGACATTGAGGCCCTGGAGCATGTTCTGAGAAGGGCAACAAAGCTGGTGAGGGATCTGGAGCACAGGCCTTATGAGGAGTGGCTGAGGGAACTGGAATTGTTCAGTCTGGAGAAGAGGAAGTTCAAGGAAGACCTTACTGCTCTCAACAAATATCTGAAGCTTGTTGTGACGTGGGGGTCTGCCTCTTTTTCCACGTAAATAGCAATAGGACTAGAGGGAATAGTCTCAAGTTGCACCAGAGGAGATTCACGTTGGACATTAGGTAAAACTTGAAGAGTGGTCAGGTGCTGGAATGGGCTGCCCAGGGAGGTGGTTAAGTTACCATCCCTGGGGGTGTTCAAGAAACATTTAGATGTTGTACTGAGGGTCATGGTTTAGTGGGAAATATTGGTGATAGTTAAATGGTTGGACTGGATGACCTTGGAGATCTTTTCCAACCTTGGTGATTCTATAACTCTATGTCCAGATGCTGGAAGTTGGTCATCCATATTCTGAAATTGGCATAATAGGCCCACAGTAAGAAATTCTACTCCGTATAATTCTGGGAAGCAGTTTGTAAAGTTCCATTTGTTAGGAAATATTCCCTTGAGGTATTTTACTAGATGAATAGATGAATACTAAAGTAGATGCAGAGAAAGAGAAGCACTAATAAAATTAGTCTTAAACTACTTGGTTTAAATTGCTATCACTCAACTATTCATAAAATTTTAATCCCTTTAAAAGACGGAGAAGTAATGTATATGTTCCACCCAGGATGGGGGAAACAATTTAAGGGTAAACTCTGCTTACTGCCAGATGTCTTCTTCAGCTGAGCATTATTCACTGCAGTAGTGCTTAGAAAACTGTGACATTTATTCTGCCATTAAAAGAAGAAGGAAGCAGACAGCAAACAGAGAAATTCTTGTGATGACTGCTGGAAGCATTATTCACCACAGCAGTGATCAGTGTAAAATTGATTCTTCTTCTCTGCATTTATATTTAAAGAAGTACATCTTACAATATGATTTTTACTCCTTCCTCCACATTAACTCAAAAACTAAACTTTATTTACATTAAAAACCCCCTACTAACTAGAGACAACAGGCAGTGAGTAACACATGTGCATTAGGATTCCCTTTCTCAATGAAGACCCAAACTGACTTTCTTACCTAAACCATGGATTCACCCCAGCAAAGTCAGAACTTCTCAAACTTCAGGGATTACCTTTAACGTTATATGTGGCTTTTCTCAACAGGAAAGAAATTACCAGCTCTAACAGTCCATTGTTGGTGTGCTACCATTCTTTACTGATCAACAATTGAAAAAACTGCAGGTGAGAGAAAGGAATATAAATCAAAATACTCCTATCTGGAAAGCAATGCAGTACTCTGAGTCAAATTACACTTATAAAAGTTTCAGGTATAGAAAAACATTAGTATATACTAAACCTTCGATTTGGGCTCCTATCTGGTTATGCAAGCCTTGTGAATCTTGAGTATACTCCATTCATCATCATAAGTGCACTACTTTCCACCACTAATGAAAAGCTTTCAGATTTATTCTCCACGTTACAGAAGAGAAAATGCAAACACTCTTCCTCTTAATCATCTCACTTCCATTTCAGACATCAAAATCCATTTGGAGTCCCATTGTGGAGGCAGTTACTTAGTCAGTACTCTTCAGCACTCTAAATCCTTCAGGAATCTGCATTTCCATTGTTGAGTGGGCAAATCATCAGTGCCTTTTCATAGGAAAGATTTTCTGATCCCTCCAAGCAGCTCCTAGATGGACATGCTTTCCTTATAAATCACGAAGTATTTGGCACTAGGTCAGCAAGAGAATAATTCTGCATACCCAGAGATTCCAGGTCATCAACTACACTTTCCCCTTAGATGCTTCTCTACTTTGTACCTAGACAACTCCTTCAGAAATTTTATTTCACCTGTTTCTAATGAGTATCTTATCTGTGTCTTTGTATATGACATGTGGGACTGGTTTTGACCCACCTTGCGAAGATTTGCTGCTCCACTGCCAACACAATAGGAGTTACAGAACAGAAAGTTCTTGCAGTGTCTCACATGAGTCTGCAGTCTGTGTATTTTTCAGAAAATAGAAAAAAAAAAAAACCCACTAATTAATTCATTAAATGAATATGTGCTCCTTTTTCCTTTCTTTTTTTTACTGTGTCTAATAATTCAGCATGGGCTCAGCCACTTTCTTACCTGCTCTTTTTCAGTTACTATCTCCTTCATCTTTTACTACTGTTTTGAAACTGAAGACTGGAAATGTATTTGCTTAAAATCCCGATATGTTGTGTTTTTTCAGAGTTTAAATCCATGTTTCTGAGTTTCTGGGGTAAGTGCAGTTACCAATGAGCAGCTGCCTGCTGATTTTGCCAAGAAAAGCAAAGTTTTCTGAGGACTCGTGAGCCAACACAACTCTTCTTTGAATGTAAAAAACCAACTGACAGGCAGAAAGTGTAAAAATATCAGTCTTCATGCTTTTCTGTTTGTGTTATGAGGAAAAAATGCAGCAAATACTGAAGGTTAAGGCTTCTAAGACTTAGTAGAGATCTGGGTAATTTTTATCTTCATGAACTATTTGTTGTTTACATTATTTCTTTTTACTATTTTAAAAAGGTCAAAAATTCTATTGTTCTTAACAAAGACATTTAAAATCTCAGCCTTTGTTGGCATTCTCAGACCTTCCTGCAGTACTTTCAGATAAATTTTTGGCAGGAAAACTGATGATTTAGGGAGAGAACACTAATGATTTTAAACTACATTGCTTATGTACTATTTTTAAAATTTCAGAAGCCTTATAGTACTGTTGGGGAAAAAGCACAGAATATTAAACAGAGTTGGATATAGCTTTGAAACTTTTTGCCAAGGTTGTTAGATATCTTTCTGATTGGTACAGATTTCCCCTTAGTAAATTACATGGCACATATTTCCCCTAACGTCTCCGGTAGGAGAAAGGGAGCTCCTTTAGTTCCCTTCTCAGAAATGTAATGAGAAGGATCTCATGTTTCTCTGAAATTTCAGTTGTACAGGAGATGAAGCATGACTGTTCAAGTACACTGAATTTCCATCTGAGTAATTGACAATAGCAACCTAAACTTAGTTGTGCTTGATTAAATAAGTTCTATGCTCCAACTTTGAGAGTCAATAATTCTCTGACAAGTACAGCTACAATTAAAAATACACACAGCCATTCACCTATCAAAAACAAAAACAATTATCTTTTCCAGAACTCAGCTGTACCTTAAAGAAATCCTCATCTGTGTTTGATATTTTGTCTGGTTTATGGTTCTGGTTTTTATCCAAGACAAGGCTGGCTGTTTCACACTTTTGTGACTTGTTTCACCTAGAGCTGTCCCAAAAATGTTGTTCTACATTTGTATGGCTTAAGAATGTTGTGTAACAGTTTAAAAAGGAATTGTGAATTCCACAGGTTTCAAAGTCCTAAATCAATTTAAGAGGTTAGTTATATATATCCTCTGTAATACATTATAAACTTACACAGTTGAGATAATGAAATAGAGAATTTTCACCTAGAATCCATTCTGAATAAAGGGTCTGGATGTACGTTTTGATACTATATCACTACTGGATTCCTTTAACATACTGGGTTTATCTTTTAAGCCAAATCTGTTCTGTTCTGTCATCCAGAGTTTAATTAAAGCAGGTCCCGTGCTCTGAGTCCCCAGACCGCTTGCTGTCAGGAGGGAAAGGATGTGCCTCCGTGGATAACTGACTCCCACTAGCAGTTTTTTATAACAACACTGCAGAAGCCAGATAAATGATTAAACTGCAGATCTAAGTGAAGTATTCTCAGCTGGCATTTCTCTAAATATATACATGGCATAAGACAGCATCTAATTTGAAGGCACTTTGCTGCCAAGAGATTCCTTAGCCTTCATGTATCCTGAAACCTTTTCTGTTCTGTCCCTGTGCCACAGATTCTCCTAAACACACGACATACATAGAACTTTCTGTTCATTTCCTTTTTCACTCTAGCAACTCAATTTTTTCCCACTTGTATAACGTTGTAGTATCTTCATGCTAATTAATTTCTGGTCATATCAGAGCTGTATTCATTAGCACTTATGAGACAAAAGTCAGCCAGTGTCTTACCACACACTCTATGAGGTGGAGCAGTCTGCACAAAATCTACCAGCGTGTGAGGACACACAGCACTCAGGACTCATAATGTGAACAGTTTCTTTGGTAATTGCACTGGTCAATAAAATACTGCATGATATAAACGTTCAATCTTCATATTGTAGGAGAAATTAATATTCTTTTACAGCTTCAGTTGTGCTGCTATCTCTAGCAGCCTGTGGCAGAACTCTTCATTAGTTTCAGTGAGTATGTTATCTTTCTTAATTAGAAATTCTTAAACTTTTTAGTCATGGGAATTAAAGGGTAACAAAAGGAGAAGAAATATTGTGCTATTAATTTGCATGCTCTTGAGTGGAAACTGGAAGTTACAGTCTTGGTCTAGCATTAAGTAGGCAGTAGTGTGCAGTACATCATACAGGAAACTCAGAATTAGCTGAGGATAAGCATGCAAGAAAAAATCAGAGTATGAGAGAAAGGGTATTTAATCACCCACTGGAACTAAGAGTTTGCTGAAACAATTAGGACTCTTTTTTGTCCTTCTGCAGAGCTTTAGTAAGGAACTGAATTCCAGACTGTGAGGTTATAGGGCTGTCAGGAGGAGAAAAGCTTCAAATATAGGGGGGCCTGGTGAAAGAGTGCACCTCTTGTAGTCAACAAGATAATTCACATGGGGAGCTGGATCATGACCATGACATACTCCATGTAGCAGAAGAAATCTGGCTCCTGCTGCAGGAGCTCTACCTTCCACAGCTCTACCCATCAGTAATCTCATAACAAAAATGATGGATTTTTATTTTTATCCATGAAAGCTTATAGAGAAAAATGAGAGGCAGAAAAATCATTCTTTTAGCAAAGAAGCTGTTGAGATAGCAAACAGTTTTGGTTACAAATGTCTATAATTCCTAAAGATAAATAGAATACATTGTTAAGCTTTAATGGTTTGTGCTTTATTATTTCTCCTTACTTTAAGTAAAGTTTATTCCTGCTAACTGAAGGTCAGAGTCCATCTCATCAAACTCCAGCTTGATTTCAGATGTCATGTGAACATCTGATAATTTTTCCCCATGTGTGTTTTTGGTGGAAAGTCACCCAATCCAACCATGGCAAAATGTTTTGTGTAACACAGCTGCTTGAATAGGAGAGTGGGTATATGCCACAGGTCTGAGCAGAGCATTCAGAAGTGTTGATCATTATTTGGTTTAACCAAGTGAACTGAGTATCTTGCCACCACAGCACTATTCCCAGATGACATTAAGTTGTGGTTAGTTGGAGATCACTTGTGCGTCTAACTTGTAACTAAGGAGGATGTTTCCTCTCTTCCCAGCTTGCAGAGGGGACACAGCTGCACAAACCCTGCTTCTCAGTGTAATAAAAATTTTGTTCTCTGATGAAACAGGAAAGCCATTTATTAACTTTTTTTCTAATGACTCTTAAAGCTTAATAATAATTAATCACAAATTATTGTGTATTTGTAGGGGTGTTATATCATACGGGAATGAAGATTTCATTAAGACAGACAGAAATAATCAGTCTTTTTTGACACTTATTGTTATAGACAAGAAGTTCTATCGATCAAAAAAGAAAAGAAAAAACTGAGAGAGCAAAAAAAAACCAACCTGATTCTGTACTAAATTTGCCTTAAATATTGGTCCACTTAATGTCTTTCATCAATTTCTATTGTCTTAGTTTAACAAATGGAATCATAAATAATGCAGTCTACATCAATTGCACTTATATGCAATTAGAATTTTTTTTGGTACTGTTTTATGAATATTTAATAAACTGTGTAACCTTGATGGAAGGAGTGCAATTTAGAGGGCCATAATAAATATTTAGAAATTCTTGTTTTGTGATCTGAACTTCTGGTTTTAAATTAACATCCAGTAAATCTTCCTGTGCAATGCTCAGCTCAGCAAGTCTGACATGTTCTTGTTCTAGAAATACATGGGTAATTTCAATATTGAATAGAATTAATGTGTTTGGTTTTTTTAAGCTTCTAATATATATGGCCTGGAATTGCAGACAAAGGAAATCCAAAAGTACATATTTTACTGTTTCTGTTTAAAAGAAACTCACACCAAAATAATTTTACTACCAAATACGTATTTAAGACATGCTAAAAAGACAAATGTTACATAGAATCATAGGATCACACAATCACTCAGGTTGGAAAACACCTTAAAGATCATCAAGATAACCACAATCCAACCATACTACCCTAACTCTAACAACCCTCCACTAAATCACAGAACTTCTAGAACTTCTGGCCTTTCTTCTTTAAGAACAGTAATAACAAGTCAAAAGTTCTGTTTTATTTTCTCTTGTACTCTACAGTATCTTTATTTTGAAGTGTACTATCACAGGGGGAATACTAGCATGCTGATATGGATTTTCATCATCTATCAGTCTTCTAGAATGAAGAGAAATGGCAAGAAGGCATTTGCCAAAAAGGAGATGTGCATATGAGGCATACTCTCCCAGTGGTATGAAATCTCATCATACAGTGGTCACTTACTCTGAAGACTAAGGCATGTATTTCTGAAATATGTTAATGGTACAGGAGAATAGAAGATCAGTACTGGTAAATCTCATTCTGGAGGCAATTTTATAGAGTGCTGTGATACTTGGAAGTCTCTCTGTGAAGTGGCACTGATCAGTACCAAGAGCGTGAGATCTCAGACATCCCTCCCTCTGCTTTGCTTCAGAATTTTCTCAGGAAACTGATGGATACACTGGAAATCTTTTAAGAATTACGCTGCATTTCAAAGCTGCTGTTGAGACACTGGAATAAACTGGAGAGGGGTGTCAAGTTAAAGCAGAAAATAAAGCTGATCTGGATTTAAATCTGGGAGTCCTGAAAGACTGTTTAAGATCTGCCAAAGTATCATATAGTAGCAATCACTGCGTCAGGACCAAAGGGAAGGAGGGAATAGCAATCTGAATGAAAGTGTTGATCAAAAGTGAAACTTCTAAACGGTGCAGTGGCCACTTTTAACTTGATCAGTGAATTATATTTTTTTTTCTTGAAGAAAATAAAACACTTACTGACGGAAAATGCAATATTTTGAAGAAAGAAAGAAAAAAAAACACTCAAAATTGATATAAAATCAAATGACTAACTGTAAAAATTGTTTCCTGCAGGGAGCTGGGTCTGGGCTGCACACTGGGTGCATCTGATTTCCCCTGGACTCTCCATCTTCATGGTCAGTCTGTAATTAAGTAGCCACATGGGCAGCTCCAGTGATATTTGACAAGCGTAGGCTCAACCACTGCAGTGCTATCATCTTTCCTTCAGCAGTGTTCCCAGAATTCATCTCCACAAGCCTGTAAGTACCAGCATGCATTGAGGAGAGGCTGAATTCTGGTACTGGCAATAAAAAGAAGACCAAACTTGATTCCCAGCAGCCTTCTTTTATACTGTAATGTCGTGCTAGAACCACTATGGCTGCTCGGCCTACAGTGCTCCTTCAAACATGGGCTCATTAGGAATTTAATTATTAAATTACTTGATTTTACTATTTGATGATAAAATAATTTTGAGCTTGTTGGCATTCTATCTACTATTCTTTTCAACAATGAAACAAGCAAATATTTCTCTTAGATATGAAACTGTGAATTCTCCTGTGGAATAAGAACATTTCTGCTGATTACATGTGTTTCAATTTCTTCCTAAGCAAGCTTTTACTTTGTTTATCTTTCATTTGAGATTCAAGATAAAGAGATATGAGCTTGTTTCCCTGGAGCTGGAGCTGTTTTTAAGAGTGTTCTGACTGCAAAAATGGAAACGAGACTTAAAGTATTTGCATTGTAACTGTCTTTAACTAGTGTTTGATCAAAAAAGGAGAAGAAAAAAAAAGGTTTGATTTGGCCAGATGCTGCTATGTACTCTTTAAAATTTTCCATGGAAAAAGAAATTTTTCAAAGGACAAAGAGAAATGCTTGAACTCAGAGAGCAACTGCATACAGAAGGTGCTTTAAAAAAGAACAGGTTTTGAAAGCACAAGCTGAAAAAGTTGAGAGCTGTGATTCATAGGTCCCAGGTTAGCATTCACACACAGCTGCTGACTTACGTTGCTGTTATTACAGAGTGATGTGAATGATGAAGGCTCTGCTGTTTCATGTTTGGAATAGGAATTTTTGCTTCTTTGTTCTACTTTTAAAAGATAAAACACTGTTAACGAGGTAACCGCCTCAGACCACCAGGGAAAACATGCACAGTCTTCATTAATTTCCAGCCTTTCTTTGGTCAAACAAGATGTTGGCTCTGCATGTACAGAATTTACATTGTCAGTGTAATTTGATACTCTCTGAAAAGTCTGAAAGGTATATTATCTTCCAAGTTTTATTTTGAGAATATAGTCAGCCTACTAAATAAGCAATCTTTTGAGAACATTTAGTCTAAGCAGAAAGCAGTATGTACAAGCCCATTTTTCTCCAATAACCCTGTCTTTATATGCATATCAGACATGTAGCATCCTACAAAAAAAGCCAGTGCCTGAGACATTTGTTTTTTCATAAAAGTGAACAGCATTTCAGCTGATTAAAGTCTATTGGATTCTTTTTTTTTCCAAAAATAACTGCTCGGTTTATGTGCTTATATGCTGTAAAGTCTCTTCAAGAAAATCTTCCAGTTGTGTCTAATATTATGTTTGTTATTGAAGCATCAAGTAACAATTTTTGATGAGCTGTTTCTTTTATTGAAAAAAAAAAAAAGTAAATGAATAAGTACTTCTGAGTTACTTTATTAGAATCTCTGACTGTTTTCCAATATGACACTTAAAGAACAGCAGTAAAATCAGTACCGAAGAAACAAACGCTGCTAAAGATTTAATGTAGTGCTGCAAACAGGCAGTTTCTCAGTGCTTATGGTAAGAAATGTAATTTGCAGCACAGACATGAATTTCACTCAGAGTTTTCATGTATCACAGTCTACCACTGGTATTTTGCATCACTTCAGCATTAAGAGCCTGTAGGATGCTTCATGGGCCAAACAGACATTAATCAGATAAGTTCAGAAAATGCTTGAAACTAGAAAATGTGCCTAAAACCTTACCTTGGCATGAAATTCATGTAAGATTTACTCTGTGAGTAAGTTATTTCAGGGCATGAACAGACTGCAAACAGAAGCAAAAGCAATACAGAGAAGACTAGACAGTAAAGTAAGTCATGCTGACAGGGCTAATGCAATAACACTTTTCAAACTGTAAAAACATTTGAAATACAAATGGTCTATTCCCTTCTTTTAAGCACAGAATGTTTTATTCTACAAACTTCTTGAGGTCTGGGTTAGCAGAGCGTTCAACCATGTGCATGGTTCTAAATACATGGTTAAATTCTACTTGCCAAATCCTAGATTTATTATATTGTAAGTCTAGAAATTCATCATGTTTGACAATAAAATAGAAAGCATCCCTCTACCCTCAAAAAGTCTATCATTCATCCTTCAGTCAAAAAAGTTTCACGTTTTTGTTTTCTGCATAGATTGTGAATGATGCACTTCTAAGGGGAAAAAATAACAAACACAAAAGCAAATGAAAACATACCAAACCCTCAGCAGTAGGGGGGAGCCACTTCAATAAATAAACCAATATTCAAAGCTTATAGTAGCATGACGGGTTGGAAAAAGCTATTACAAACTGCTGAAAACAGTACTTTTCTGCTTTGTGCAATATAGAGGAGGTTGCAATTTACTGGTTTTGTTTTATGAAATGACAGAAGTGTCTCTATATAAGCCTGCAGACCAAAAAAGGAGGAGAATCCATGTAAGTCAAAATGTTTCCCAGTTCTGATATGGTAAACAACAAATAGCAAATTAGTAGAAAATCAAAATAAAAATCTGAACTAGACCTAGGAGCATGGAGACAAAACTTAACTAAAAAATCCTGTAGCAGCAAGTCCAGATGATGTCTATTGTTTCATTCACAATGCATTCAGAAGAGCAAATTGCTTTTTTTCTCAATCAGCATCAAATAATTATCCTGAAAAACTGAAACGACCTTTAAGTTCCCATATTTCTTGTTAAGTGCTTCAATCAAAATTAATCATTTTTAAAGACCTCTGTGTTCTTCTTACAAATCCTTGTCTGCTCCTGAATTGACTGCACAATACCTTTGCATTTAGGTTTATAATCAATAGGTTTATGTTTAAAAAACTGTTGCCCTTCCTAGTCTTCCTGCATTTTAATATTTTAAAGCCATTAAATTGACAGTGGTGAAATCTCTCATTATAGAATACTCGTGACTCTAAATATATGTTTTTCATTTAGCGTTACAGAGCATCGCTTGTCTCCATCCCTTTCCCTGTAGGCTACTGCATAACCTTCTAAAGTATATTTGAGGTACAAGAATGTCTGAGGTTTATTTTCACTGCCTTCTTTAAAAACAGTCATTAGGAGTGTAGTTCCTCTTTCACTAAGAATGTTTACCAAAGATTATAAAATATTTCACCAATAAATTTAACATTGTCTAGTTGTTATATTCTGTGCCATCTTGTTACTCTGTGTTCCAGACCTTATCTTGTTTTTAATAGAAGAATTGAAGATGATTGATATTAATGACAGGTCAGAAATCTATATTATTTCCAATCTGCATGCCTTCTGAGATACAATTTTCTAAAACATCCTGGATCTAATGTGCTACATAATGCAGTTCATGATTCCAGGATATGCAAGATTTAATCGTAGAACCATAGAATGGTTTCGTTCACCAGTTCTCTCAGACCTCATGGATGGATCTCTTCAAATCCCATGGACATGTTCACATTCAGGTTAAGAGTAATAGTTAATCTAGAAAAGGCTGTCAAATTTTCTGAGTCTCACAATACCTAAATAATAATAATTAGGGTTCTGAGACAGCATAGATCATAAACCCAAATTGGTGTAACATTTTAATGTAAAGCCAGTACTGGTTTTAATACTCCCTAGAATAACAAAGCAGATTAGATTGGAACTGCAATTCTTTTTTTGTCCACACAGTTCTTCTCATTTTGAAGTACTAGCTAAGCAGCAAACACGTTCAAGCATTTTTGCATAAGGGCAAATAATGTTTTATGTCCCACAGACAGTATGTTTATCCCCAACTTAATCTTCTAACTTAAAAAAGCAATATCAAATTTGAAGGCATGCTTTCCAGTTTTTAAGGGATCTGACTTCAGTGTGAGATGAATAGCCTGGGTTTTTTTAATCAGTGAAAACAGAGTTGATGGAATTAAATCAGATTCTTAAATATTCATAGGGAAAGCATAGGCTATTAGACCTCAACTTGACCACAGATTTAAAAAGAAGTCTTAGTCAAATATCAGTGTGAAAACTGCATATCACCATAGTGTCACAGAATCACAGAATTGCTTAGGTTAGTAGCATCCTTAAAGATCATCTAATTCCATCCAAGCAGAATTTATCATAGTGGGTGACTTGATGTTACTCCACTGGCAACAACTGTATATTACAGACCAGGCTGGCAAACCTGCTTGTTTTCCATTTTTTGAAAGAAAACGTATCCTTTATTCCACTGAAATTTCTTCATGATGAAAACTTTCCAAGTGGTCTTAAGGGTTTATCATGCTGAATTCCTGTAGGCTATTCTAAATGTTGCTGCTGGGCAATGGCAGCAATTATTTTTATGTGTCCTGAAGTTATTTTTAAACTGTTTTCAGTAAGATGGGTCAGTCATTTCAGGAACAACATCAGGGACTGTACTGTCTTTTTTTTTGAGAATTCTCACAGGCTCTCTAGCAGTGCTGGAACTGTAGCAGAAGTTTAATAGATGGCTGACATATTTCTGACAGATGCTATTCATTTGATAGATCTATGAATATTTTGGTTTTAGTGGTCTATTTAAGGCAGTTACTATTAAATTGTCATAATTTATCACTGATTGTTATGCAGTGTGATCTACAGTCTGGAAATGTGCCCTTGCTTTGGAATTAAAGCTAAGAGCTACAGGATAACGACTGACCTTTAGACTCTGTCTTCAGTTCAGGACTAATTCTAAAGATTCCCACCACTAAAACAGAAACTCACCTCCACTACTGCACCAAGATGTTTAGTAATTGAATAACATTATTTCCCCTGAGCTGAATGCAGTACTGCACGTGGAGCCCAGTGAGAGCAGACTGGAGAGGAACAACCACCTCCCTTGCCCTGCTGGCCATGCTTCCTTTGATGTAGCCTGAAATACAGTTGGTATTACTTGCAAGTTGTTCCTCAAGACCTAATTTTTGGTTGCTTTTCTCTCAAACAGGATCTACTAGCTTGACAGATACTTCTGTTTTTTTTGTTGTTGTTGTTGTTTTGGTTTGGGTTTTTTGTTGTTTTTAATAACTGAAAATTGATCTCATGAGCTCAAAGATAAAGGTTGAACAAAGAAGAATGCTTAAGATAGAACGGTTAGGCTGTTGGCCTGGCCATTAGATTTAACAAGTCCACAAAAAATCAAGCCTTTCATGCTGTAAGATCATCAATAACAGTCAGTGTTATGAACTTTGCTCTTTTGTATCAAGCGGATAGATGAACATCTCATGTTGCAAGGCCTGTAGATAGAGTATGTGAGGAAAAGGGGTCAGTAACAGTGGTACTCAGTAAAGTGCTTGGCACATTTGAATTCCAGAAGAAAAGAAGATGAATGAAAATAAGTTCATACAAGATGAGTACAATATAATTTTGCAGAGCAGGCCTCTCTGTAGAGAACTTTGAAGGAGATTGTGCTGTTATCAGTTCCACAGGGACACTAAATATCCAAGAATACTTGCATTCTAAGGTGATGTTTGCTCTGAGAAACACTGACCATGTCGTCCCTCTCCACCATCATCTCAGCATACAGTGTGTCTACTGTGTGATGATGGCTGTGCCCTACCTCTGACACAACTACATGTCTGAGATTCCATCAAAAAACAGCAGCTCTCTTTAAATTAAAATAGCCATGTTGAATGAAGGCTTTATGAAAGACTCTTGTAAGGGTAAAGGTAAAAATTATTTTCATTACAGTCTAAAATAGCCTCTGCTTTCTATCCTCAAACATGCCCTTTTATGCATCTTTAGCCTAATGTTCTTCCTTAAGATTTCCACCTAAAATTTCCTAGGGCTGAAACTTTCTGTAGAGGTAGAACTTGTGCATGGAGACAAACCTCTGTATGTCAGACCTGTTCCAGGAAGGCATGTTCTATCAAGAGTGATCTGCCATGTGCCAAGCAGCAGATGGAGGAACTTCTAGAGCCCTCCATGCAAAGAGTTTAGAGTATTCAAGCTATGTCTGCCAACAGAATCTTTGGTCTGCATCTCTTGGAGTTCCCAACCTGTTTGGCACATGATACCTGTACCTGCTTCTTGCATTCACCTGAACCAGTGGACTGCAGAAACATACCCTTTGCATGTAAGTTCCCTGGACACCCTGCCTTCCCTGCCCAAAGAACGAGTGTTTGTGACTCAATGACACAAAGACTTGAGACTGTAAGTGACCGTGTGATTTACTGTCACTTTTTCCCTCTTATTCCTTAACTTTCTTTCCCTAGAGAAAGCTGAGATACTAAAACTTCAGTGTAAACCAAATAATCTTGTTTTACTGCAAACAAATTAATCAATCACCAAATATGTCAGTTGGGTATGTCTATCTTTCATTACTACTAGGAACAAGCATGCCTGTTTGAAAATTACTTTGCATCAGGCCTGAAAATAAGGCTAGGAAAAACAATATAGAGAAAAAGGATTAAAAAAACGTAGAGCTGTCTGGATCAGCAATGAAGTATCCCAAATTATAGCACTCACTGGGGAATAAATGCAGATCAGAAGGGTCAAACAAGGGTATCTTCCTGAGCATCTTTCTTGGAAGGGCCTCTAATGATTGTGCATATATCCAAGGCAAGCTGACTGCTGCTCCTTCAGCCTGAGAGGAATGTTTATGGAAACTAAAAGAGGCCAAAGTATGGGGAATAAGGGATGTTTAGAGTGAGAGAGTCTGTTAAGCACCAAAATGTCCGTGCAGATCTGTGGGAATGGACCAAAATGGCATGGTTTTCTTTTGATATATGAGCACAAGCAGGCAGTCAGGTAGTGTACATTTGATGGAGATTTGAAATAATTCTGTTAGAAAGCAGAAAAATAGTAGGGGGCACATTACTACCCATGAACCAGTGCTGCATGACAGTTATGACTGTTAAAGACTCTGCTCTTTCCTGTCCCTGGAAATCAGATTATATCAGCAAAGAAAATAATGCAGAGGAAAAAGGAATAAACAGTTGCCCTAAATTGTTTATGGAGTATTTCAGTATATAGTATCTGTCATTTTAAGTGCTTGTGTTAGGAGCAGAAGTCACAGTAAAAGTCACAGGTTTGAGAAGTCTTAATAAGCAATAAATGTGTTCAATTTTTCAACTTAACTTCAGTTGTGCTCTTGAGGTAGAAAACAGCTGACAATACACAGGGAATGGAGAAGAAACACCTTGTACTGACCGGAAGTCATAGTGTAAAAAAGGATTTTATCTCCTGTATGTCAGGGAAAGAAGTCAAAACAAACTGAAATCGAATGTTTCTGCATGGAATAGGAGCTGTCTTCTGAGAAGTGTATGCTTTTATTAAATTATGCTCCAAGCTCTGGATCAGTAGTGACTACTGTAGCTGAAACCATGATACAATTATGTAACTAAAATATAATTAGGCAAGAAAGTCTCATTTTGAAATGAGATGTAATATCTTCTACTGGACCATAGCTAGACTTCCATGTAAAAATAAGACTTTGAAATGATGGTCTGTAGTGTGGATTTTGTCATGTCAACAGGCACTTAGGCTCCCAGCATGGCCACTGGGGATAAATTAATTTGAACGAAGATAAGGGTGAGGTTCAGTTGATTACACATATCTGAATAGTGTCATTTTAGGCACTGCCAGTGTATCTAGGGAATGCAACTTCCCTGTGCATTTTCTGCCAGCCCTTAACAGATGATTTGGGAGCCCAAAGACAACTCAAATGGCAGTAGGTGCCTAAATTCAGGTTACTTTCTTACACAGGGTGTGCTGGACAGACATCCAGGCTCCAATGGATCCATCTAGAGGTAATAGAGCCTGTCGCCACTGCTCAACACTAGCACGAGTGCAAGCACCTTCAAAAAAACACCTGAAATCAAGTGTGTTATTCTGAAACCAAATCCTATTCCAATTATATAGGAGAGCAAAACCAGAGATTGCAGCAAGAACTTCACCTTAGACTGAGTTTTAAATATGCTGAGTTCAGCTGTAGCCGTGGCTATTGAGTCTTTCAGCTGAAATAGCCTTTTAATTTGACTGACCTAATCCTACTGATGACAACAGCAGAAGGGCAGAAGGAAATAATCTTTCACTTAGATAAGAAAGAAACATGAACATACAGTCAACTATTTGCATGCTGGGGCTACCTGTGAAGTGATAGTAACGTCACCCTTCCTGACTATCCTGCAGCTGCCTCCATGGTTTGCTAGCTGAAGTTTGGGGCCCAACCTTGAACATGAACATCAGTAAGGAGAATGATGGTTCTAGTCCTTCCATAGTTTTCATTACACTCTATCTGAGAATCTCAAAGTCTTTTTTAATAGTTACTCTCGGCACCATGCTGCAAGAAAATGATACTACTGTTATTGCTCTTATTTCAATTTGAGAGATGGAAAGTGAGCTTCAGAGGCCGTATTTTAAGGTATCGCTATGACTGTAGACACAGACAGCCCCATGTGAGATCTTTAAGGCACCTCAGATTCTAATTTCCTTTGAAAAGATAGACACTGCACATCTATGTGCTTTTGAGAATTCCACCAGGGTCCCGTTTGCTGGTTTACTGTCTAACTAGCTTGTAAAATCTGCTGTACCTTGCTCAAGGTGACAGAGAACTTTCAGATACTAATTCTCAAATCATTCTCTCTTCGGTTTGCCTTGATTTCAGCCACTAATCCTTTTCCTACCTGAAGTCCATCCAGCACAAATAGCATCATGGTTGTACAGAGTTCAGATAGTGAGTTTGGCTGCTGTGTTTTCTTCTACACATGGCAAAAGCAAAGGGGTTGCTATTTGTAGCCTTGCATTCACCTTGCATTTTTATTATTAAAAAATTTCCAACTCACAGACTTAGCACAGTGCCATGGGTTGCTGATCCCACACATTTTTGTTAGCCACTTAAATACGTCAAGGAAAATTTGTACCATGACTTTTCTAGGTAACTGTCCTACCACAGCTTCATAGAAAATCTGGATAAAAGTAAGTTTATTAATACCCACCATAAATCTTTGCTGCAAACACATCCCATTCCTGCTTTCTTCTAGCAACACGAGACACAGAGAATAATCCATCACTGTTTCCTTTGCGACCACTTTCTCCAAACATGGAAACTGTGAAGAATGTTCTTTTTGCTAAAGAAAATAAATTCATGTCCTAATGGTTTATCTTATAAAGTGTTTATAATACTTCTTGTGTCCTCTGTATTTGATTTTTCAATGCCTATTTTCAGTGGATATCTCTTCAATTAGCAATTTTGCTGTTAACTCACACTCTCCTGTATGAATTTAAAATAATGTAGTTAAATTGAGAGGGCAGATAAAACTAGCAAAATAGTTATTTGAGAGAATCTTTTCTGTTAAACTTCAAGTTATGAAAATGTTGGAGCAAATTGTCAGCAAGCTACTTTTAATGTAAAATTATAATTATAAATCAAAGCGAAAAAATCCTTCTACTTTCAGAATCAGTTTTCTTTGTGACACAAACTGATATGGTATTTGAGAAGACATAATTGAAGATAGCACTAATAAATATGAAATAGCTTCATCCATCGACTAGGTAACGCTGTTGCTCAGGTTATCTCAGGATAGATTGGCCTGTTGCCTGTAAACTACTGCTCAAACACTTTATACGCCTACAATAATATATACAGAATGACAAATCTTTCAAAGAGAGATGTATTCTGAATGTCAGAAGTGACAAATTTCCTCGATATCTTATGTGATTTTCCAAAGCTATAAAGTACTGTACAGGAGAATTAGCTTATAGCTGTGCTGTAATTTCCCTAGCTAGTAAATTCAAGCTCTTTCTCTGCATTTAAATATGTTTCATAATAGGAAGATAACTTTATAATTCTCTATATGAGTTTAAACTTCGGGTCCTGATCTTGGTTGAAGTTAAGCAGCCTTGAAGTTAAATGTAAAAGGGGATTTTGTGCTATTTCTAAAAAGTTCTGCATCGTTAGAAAAATTATCCAACAAAAAAAATAGCTTGGGTGTTACAAATAGTTCACAAAAAATCACAATGCAATTGTCATATCTAAAATGAAAGTAACATAGCACATATGTGACAAATGTCCCTGAGAAATTAATAAGGCCAGTGCTAACAATCTAAAAACTTGGAAGATGCTGTAAATATTCAGATAGCTTTTTCCACTATATCAATAATGTTGCGATGTGTTCTGCCCGTGTTACGCCACTTCAAGAGCACTTTTATGAAATATGCAGCATTATATTATGTAATATTAGATATGTCCTTACCTGTTTCTCATAAATTTGCAAAACTTTTAAAAAGAACATTTTATCTAATTTTTTTTAGTCTCAACTAAAGATTTGCCAACAGTGACATCCAAGAAAACTAAAAAGAATAATTATCAATCACACGGCCTTCCCACCATGTGTGCTTCTGGGAGAATAAAAGATACTAGACTAAAATAACTCATATTGCTCAAATTTATGCAACTGCACTTTTTTTTTTTTTCAGAAAATGCTTCATATTTTTCCTACACAAGCACATCAAAAAACTACTTTTTAAGTGGAAGAGCTCTAAGGGAAGTGAGAAAACAGGAGATTCCAGATTAATTCGGAGAAAAGCTTTATACAAAGCAGCTTGCCTGCCAGCCCTTTTCTCCCAGCAGTGAGACATCAAGATCATGACTTTTTTGAAAGCCTCTTAAAAACAGGCAGTGAAGCACAAGGATGAAACCTAGCACTGTAGGTCCTGAAGGAGAGGCAGTTCTGAGATAGGCACCCATTATTAAGCTCACTGTCCATTCTGAGGTAGCAGCTACCTTACTATTGAACATAGACATAGGCTCTATGTTCTGCCTACTACAAGGTATATTGGTAACTAGCACTACTAGTTAGAATAGCAAGGCACATTAAAGCTTGAGAACATGTTGTTGTGTAGTAGGTGCATAAGTGGTAACTATAATTCTAATTTCAAGTATACTTCCAAAATGCTATTAGATTATTTTTTTCAAGTGCAAGAGTAATATTATTACCGTAAATTCACAAATCAGTAGATCCCAATGGATAGTCTAGCTGGCATCTGGAATCTATAGAATATGGCCAAAAAAAGGGTGACATTGAAAAATATCTTTTTGTTTATGAAAGTATTTTAGCTCTAGTAACACAGAGGAACTTATACTCTTCTAATGTCACACCTGTCAAACAGCTGATCCATAAGATTTACTATAAGCCCTATTTATCTTCTAAACAGTAAGATGATGGTTGACATGTAGAGAAATGCAATAAGAAGATAATAACTTTTACTCTTTGACAGATGTTTTCTTTTTGTACATAACATTCAAATAAATAGCAGTATAAGGGTATTATTTTTTCCTTAAGAAAGTTCTGTTCCATTTGCTGTTCTAAACATACGACAGTTCTACAGCATGTTGGATAAGCCCAGCTAACAGGGCCGATTCAGTGAGAATTAATATTCATGAAAAGCAAGAATGAGGTGATGCTGCCCTGATTCAGAGTACCTAGAGGAAGCTGGTGGCAGCAGTCAGTGCTGGGCCAGAATGCCCCATCTCATTCTTAACTTGAGCATGAGTGAGCTCCAGTCCATGATTTCTTAGGCCTTGCTGTTAATCCAGCACTAGTCAACTGAACACAACTAAGGGTGAAATTCCACTTTAGATTTGATGCCTCTGCACTATGACACAAAGCTGTGACTTGCCATGGGTTAGGTAAATTGCTTCATTAGCACACAGGGTCCAAAGATTTAAAATGTCAGTGCTTAAATGTCTATTTTAATTGTAAGTAAATAGCCATATATCCTGGGGTCATTTTACACCAAGCAATTTCAAATAAGCCAAAGAACATTTGAAGATTTGTTAGTGCATTTTGGTATCCAAAACTAGAAATGGACTTTCCAGCTATTTCAGGGTGCTTCAGTTGTTAATTAAGATGATATTGAAATGGATTTCATGCAGCTGGAACTGGTAGAGAGGCCAGGAACGCCCAGGCAAGTCTTTTCCATTTAAAGCTGAAAACAAAAGCAAGTTTGAATGATCAGTGATGAAAAAAATTATCACTTACTGTGGTTAATCAGGTGCCCAGAGGGGATAAAGTAGCATTTAATACATTTATGAAGCAACCAATGTCCAGAGTAATGGTTTCTGATTTAAGAGATGAATTGCACCTCAGCGTTGTACACAATAAAAGCAATTTGCTTCAAAAATGCCTCCACAGATTTTTTTTCCCTTGAAGATTTTCCTGTTACCTTATTGCAGAGAAGCTCCTCAAGGTCCAACACTGAAGCGTGCTGGCTTGCCTCACTGCAGGTTTTTCAGCTTCTGCATCCAACACAGGCTCCATGAACAGCAGTAATTCCTGTAGAAACCACCAAGGGGCACTGCCTGCAGCCGGAAGGGGGGGGGGGGGGGGGGGGGCGTATGAAACGAACAAAAAACAAACCCACAAACAGATTAGTGGAATAAAACACCCAGATTAGTTAAAGGACAAGATGCTTCCTGCTTGACTTTGATAGATCTCTTTGGCTATGTTTAAAAGAATGACTTAAACAGCATGAAGAAATGTTCCCAAGCACAGGAGTTTGACTTTGCATGGCTAAACTGTCAAACTGACCCAAACTGACTCTGAAAGTCACACAGAGGATTTCTGCTTTGAAAGACAGTGTTGGCCTGTGGGAATTCCCAGCAGGCAGTTTTGTCATAGGCACTATATTCTGGTGCTGAAGGCATTATATTCTGAAAAGCAAGAGAACTGAAGAGGAAGGCAGTCAGTATTCCGACTGTTGGCCTCCTTGACAGAGAGCAGCCCACCTACACTTACTATGAAGCGTAGATGTCAGCATTGGTACGCAGAAGGACAGGCATCTTAGCTCTCCATGAGCTAGGTTCAGCCTTGAACTGGGCACACAGACACCTTGTAGCAGGCTTGGGAGAGTTATTGACCTGAGATGTTGCCAAATCACACATTTCCAAGCAGAGTTTTGGACAAGCTAGAAGTCATTTCTGTTTGTGGCTGCCCCAAATTTCTGCAGAAAAACGCCTGCAATTACCTAACACAGCAAGTGATGGCAAAGCTCTTTTGGAGATTAAGTACCAGGTTCCAGTCCCAGCTCTGAAGCGTGTTTGTTTATTTTATTCACTGACTGTTTAACATTTAATACATAAACACTGCTTGGAACAAGAAAAGGAATCCACAATTCATCTTTTTTGGGCAAGTTTCCTGATAACAGGATTAAAATCTTGTGCTTATTCTTGCATGTTCTGTTTAGTCCAATGACTCTTCAGTTCTTTGCTGCACAGCAAGAAAGCTTCAAGGAAGATGGGAAACAACTGAAAGATCCTAAGATTATCTCTGATTCAGATGTTTGAACCTTTTCAGCACAAAAGCTCATAGGGATGTGTTCTCTATTCCCAGTGTGAATTACAATATCCAATCTAGGTGGACTACAAATTAAGTGATTTTTGCATCTCTTTCCAGTTAATCAGTTAATCTCATAAATTAGTTGATGCTGTTGTGTTCATTCCCATAGATACACCATAGCTACATTTTGGGTACATTTGGATCAAGACTTACAGGGCTCTAAGTAGGAAGGTTAATGAAAGAGTCCCAGTTTGGATCCAGGTAAGACCAAGTCACAGAAAGGAGCATTTGCAGAGCAGCACCCTTGCAATTTCATTGGTGATAACAAGGCATCTGAAGAACTGAGGTTTTTTGATTCTCATTTTAATTCTTCAGCTGACTTCTTAAATTCTAACAATATTCTTCTTCAGAATTCACTTGAGGTGACTATACACTTCAGTTATCCCATGGTCCTCTGTATTACTTTTTCATGTTGCATACAGCTAGCACTAGTTGCCTACTTATGGATGGGGTTTTAAGAACATCTACTGAAAATTAGGAAGTTTTTTTCCACTATTAAAGACAACCTTGGACGCAGTTTTCCTCAAGACTGCTGAAGGTTGAATGTCACTGACATTAAATTAGGTCAGTGTCAGCACAGAGATCAAATGGGAGACTGAGAATGAAGGTGTCTTTCAGACAAGTAGGAAAAAGGCTAGGAAATACAGCAAAGGACAAAGAAGATCGAAGTAAAGGAAGAAATGGGAAAGGGCATCTTTGCCCTTCGGATCTCCAGAAGCACATAGGCAGGTAATAACTCATTATCATGATGTCTGATTTGAATAGATGGTAAAAAAAAAGTTTGTGCAAAACTTACATTTTTATGGTGCCACTTAAAGCGAGGACCTAAATTTTAACTGGAAGTGTAATGATATCTTAGTTACTGCTCTGGAACGACAAAATGAAATAAATGCAAGATTCAGAATGCACAGCGCGTGCATTGAATATGTTTTGGTTAAACTGAGAAAACAAAGGTAGAAAGCATCCATAAGAAACCACCTTCATAATATCTTGGTCCTTAGCGTTCGTAATATACTGAAAGGATCTATTTCTTCCAACTCATTCTGCCTGGGTTGACCAAAGAAAGAAAAACTGAATAGAATACTGATTTTAGTATTTCTCACTTAGGGACCTGAAATTAAGAATGAAGCTGAGGTTCTGTATTAACAAACAAACAAACAAACAACAACAACAAAATATTTGAGCAATATCCCTCTTGTGTAAAGCATACTGTGTTAGTAACGATCTGAAGGAAAAGTCTCTTCCAGTCCTGTTTAAATAAAACTTAGACTAAAATTTTGTGTCTTCCACCACTATGGAAATTTCTCTTACTAAAAAAGGTTTTAGCTTCGGAAGCAATTCTACTGTAAAATCTTAATTGTATTCTAGGAACAATGTAAAATAGATCTCCAAAAAGTCGCAGACTATTGAGGGCATGATTCTTCCTCTTTCAGGCATCAGACAGGTTAAAGCCAGACTGAAGTGTTCTGGGTTGGGCAAACTAAAGATGTGCGCTTCTCCAATTTATATTACTTCTGGGATTTTTTCCCCTTTTTAAGTAAGGAAGGCTGAAAGACAGTGTATCTGATTTAAGTTATTTTACTGTGTATTTCTGCCATACTTGGAGATATAAATAGCAGAATAAACAGTCAACTACGCAAGCAAAGTTGAAAAGTCAAAGACCAATGCCTGTTTCTGCAGTATTTCTAGCCTGCACACATGCCAAGTGCAATATCACGTAACAAATTCTTTACAGGCAAGAACTAGATCTGGGGTTTCTTCATCTCCCACTGACCCCTCAACATCCTAAAATATAAATAAAATAAAATAAAATAAAATAAAATAAACCTGCATTAAAGTCACCTACAATTAACATAAGGGCAACCATATGTTTATGATTGAAATTCCAGAGATATAACAAAATAGTCTTTCCCATTTTTAATATATTCTTATTCAAGGTTCTGAAGTGGGAAGATGTGCTTTATCCAATATTGATGTGCAGGTAATATTTATGATAAAATGATGATAGGCATAAGAATGTCTGCAGAGCATATCTGATTATTAATAATATTTATTTGTCACTTCTTCCTGACTATAAGCATAAAGAAATAGACAAGCTTGCACAATGAAAACAACTTGAATAATTAGTGTCATTAGAATGCCAGTCTCTCAATGGCCTCTACAGGTGCAAATAAATTAAAATGGATGTATTGATTGCTTGGTTTTTTATTAAGGTTGTGTCATTCAGCTTAATCTGTCTGTCTATCTATCTATCTATCTATCTATCTATCTATCTATCTATCATACTAAATGAGGTGTTTTTTTAATTTTTTTCTGTATGTGAACAAAATATTTAGAATATTAGAAATAAATAGAATATCTAAAACATCTGTGACATGTTCCTAAGCTCTAATGCACAAGATGATTTATGATTATTTGCTACAAGAACCTAAATCTCTGCTGAAAGTACTGTGAAGGGTCACATTCACATTAGTGACTTGAAATTAAGAAGAAAATAGAGCTACTTTACTTTATGTTCTTGCAATTTTACAACATTTGAATGTATTCTACAGTATTCTAATGTATTCTGTCACTAACATACAAAGAGGGTTGAAGTCTATTTTATAGACATACTGCCCAGAAGTTTTTGTTAAGATACTCTGAATTTCTGCTTCCTATTTTGATGTTATTTATGTGTTTTGTCTTATTTATTTCTGTAGGTATTACAGTTTGTCCCTTAGATCTGCCAGACCTTTTACAGTTTTTGCAGTTCATTTTCAAACTTGGACATAAGTCACTATGTAACTGTCTGCTCTCTTCCAGGTTCTCATGTCAACATTCTTCTTAAAACCCTAATCTTTCACTGTTGCTGTTTTCTTGAGTGATGGTTGAATTTGTGATTCCTGTAAATATGATTGCAGTCTGAAAATGGAGACAGTTAAGCTAGGAACCCTTATTCTGCTGCTATTTAACCACAGTCTCCTGGGATGAGCTGAGTGGAAAGTAGGGGATGCCTAAAGCATTTACTATACTGGATAAGAAATTGGGGTTAGGTTTCCTTGTAAGCTCTCTCCAAGCACTTGTGACATTGGACTTATCTGTTAGACTATGATCTCTGGAGTAACTTTTCAGGAGGTGAGCTAACAGCTGCCAAAGATGGATAGTCAGCTAGAACACATCAAGGGTACAGATTATTAAAACAAGATGGAGTTCCTCTATATTAACAGTTAAATATGCTAATAACGAGTCTTAGGTCAGTGTAGAGGAGGAATCATGATGGTATCATGACAAATAATGAGATACAGCTTACCACACATTATGTGGCAGAATAAAGAGTAAAACTGAGGTCTACGGTAGCTCTGCTTGAGTTGATGACAGCCTCTCTGGCAAACTGCTTCCTATCTAGAGAAGTAGATCGGTTAGGAAAAGAACAGAGGAGAAGCAAGAGAAGTAGATATGATATTTTGCAGGTGCCCAGTTAAAAATCTTCAGGATCATGATTTTTTATCATAATGGCATCTGTCCCAAAATCCTTGCTCTATAGCCAGGGATTTCATTAGAACTTGTAAATGTGTTTTAAGATTATGAAAAGAATATTATCATACTTTTCCTCTAATATGATGATTACTGTTATGAAGAATGAGTGGCTCCTGACTGTGACAGCTCAATTCATTTATGGAAATTTCCTTTAGTTCACAACAGATACAGTATGGAGAATCTGACACCTAGTATACACTTCTAATGTTTCATTTAGAACTATATGAGAACTGCTTACCAAAATATTTTATCTTATTCCATATTTTTAATTTTTTGTTACAGTGACATTACTTTTTTGGATCTATTCCACCTGAATGTCAGAAAGTTCCCTTTCTGTATGGAAGACAAACTTGATGATGTACCTAAATAAAAAAGAAAGCTAAACATTTTGCTCAAAACAGAAGTATGCCATGTCTTAGAAAAGAGGTTAGCATTCTTTCTTTTCAACCTTTAATGTCATAACGTCCTCAGTAATGAACCAATTTACATAGGGCTTTGATTACATTGGATGAGAAGAGGATGTAATGGACGATGTGAATATTACTCCATTGAGCTCTTCAGCTATTATCTCTTCCTATCAAATGCAAATCACTAACCATATTAAATTTTTCAGACTCTTTTTCTATGTATTGCCATAAATTGTCTGAGACAGCTTAAGGAATCAGAATTTTAGATTTTATTTCCTTTCTTGAGAAATAAATTCAACTCAGCGTAAATCAAGATGAGCTGAGATTTCTGTTTTGCATGCTGATCTGCCAGTTGGCAGCAGCAAGTTAAACGTAAAACAAAAACAGTACCTCAGTATACTCAGATTGAGTCTTATTGTAAATAATTTCAGTAGTGCAATAAAGCTCCTTGGAGAGTGAACGTCAATTGAAGGTATGTCTCTAAAATGCTTGCACTACAAATTAAAGACAAAAGAACGTATCAAAGTAACATGCAAAAAACAAAGAAATAAGACATAAAAGTTTTGCAGTCACACATTTAAATATTTATATTTAACCTATAACTAACCTTGTCATTAATCATAAATACAGTCAGGAAGAGCGTTTCTAGAACGAACTATTGATAACTCTGATAAATTTGGAGAGTAGATGTCACCTTGTACCTTATCACTGAGTACTGAAGAAAATCGGAAGCCTCAAAATGAAATACAATGTAAAGAACTCATCTTTTCATTTCTTATGTTAACAGGGTATTTTATATGGCTCTAATTTGGTCTCAAATGACTTGAAAATTGCTCTAGGCCAGCATGACGCATTCAAGATGATAACACAAAATACACATATTTTTCAACATCTGTTTCTCTATTTCTTTGTTTTGCATACTTCATTTCTATTCATTCCCAGACACTAACGTGATCATTTCAGTTCTGAAAACACAATGTACCCTCACAGGTTTATAGCACCTGCACCACAATAGTTGAATCAAAGAGTTCACACAGTTTTTTTTTTTAATATATTTCAAATAAGAAGCAATCTTCAGGGAAATAAGGAAGCATAGATAAAATATGCTATCTTATCCATTTGTCTGAATAAGTGCAATTTAAAAGTAAAGAAGTGACATAAAAGAGGAGAATGAAACATAAAGTAAAGAGTACTGGAAAGCTGTGGAATACAGAATAATAGCTTTGCTTTTCTAAAGCCAGTGACGGACTTGAGTGTTTAAAGTTTATAATGTGAAATGAGCCAGATGAAATAATTATTTATCATTGGCTAGCAGAGAGTGAATTCTAAATGGAAAGCAGTTTTCAATTAACTGGTCATGCTACACTTAACTGAGGTTATGTTGCAGAATCAATCAAGAAGAAATGTTATTTGACAATGGTTCATGAGCTGGATGGTTCTTATTTTAAAAATAATATACCATTCTAAAGGTGGAGGCTGGTGATAAATCTTGCCACCCCTTGTAAAAAAAAATAAAATAAAAATAATAAAAAAAAGCACAATTCTATTGACACGATGTAAAATTTCAGAATACTTTAAAGAGATGAGTTATAGCTGTTGGCATCTTGCATCAGATAAATGTGGTATTATCTTTCTAATGTAATTCCACAGCTACTTCTATAATCAGAAGTACTGAGGTCTCTTTATATTATCTCAGGCTATGAACGTAGGTAATTAAAGTAGTATGTAAATATATGTGATACGCTAAGCTCACTCTTCACATTCAGATATTAAGTCCCCACAGTACTGACGTCAATGGCAAATCTCCCTTATCAGAGAAGGCATAAACCGAATCTGGTTTCTTTGGTCTTTCAAGCTTCTTTACTGTTCACCTGCAGAATTTCTGCCTTTTACCTTCTTTTCACATGCTGACTGTATGTTTGGGATCACAGAATCATAGAATGCTTTGATTTGGAAGGAATCTTAAAGATCTAGTTTCAACACAACTCTCATAGGCAGGAACAGTTCCCAGATGACCAGGTTGCTCAAAGCAGCACTGAACCTGGTTTTGAACACTTCCAGTGATGAGGCATCTACAGTTTCTCTGAGCAGCACTTTCCAATGCCTCACCACCCACAAAGTGAAGAACTTCTTCCCTATATCTAACTTAAATCTCTCACTCTTAAAGTCATTACACCTTGTTCTATCACTACAATCCCTCTCCAGTTTTCTAGTAGCTTTTCCTTAGGTACTGGAAGGCTGATACAATGTCTTCTCAGAACCTTCTCTTCTCAGACTGAACAAGCCTAGCTCCCTCAGCCTGTCTTCACAGGAGAGGTGCTCCACCTCTGATCATCAGACGGAGTCTCACTAGAGTGGACTAGAGAGGTACAATCACATCCCTCACTTCATTCGTCATGCTTCTTTTGAGGGAGACCAGCATACAGTTGGGCTGGAAGTGCACATTTATCTCCTCATCAACCAACAGTCCTCAGGGCTGCTCTCAACCCTTTCTCTGGTAGCCTGTATTTGAGTTCAGGACTGCCATGGTCTAGGTTCAGGACTTTTCACTTGACCCTGTTGAACTTAATGAGGTTTTCATGGTTTCATCTCTCAAGCCTGTCAAGGTCTCTCTGGCATCCCTTCCTTCTAGCATATTGATGTCACCGTTGACCATGACTGCTACCAAGCACACCATGACACTGGTCTCTACATAGACATTGAGACACTGACCACAACTGAGTTCTGTTATCCACTCAAGTCCTTATCCACCACGAGGTCCATCCATTAAATTCATGTCTCCTCAGTTTAGAGACAAGGGTATAATGAGAGACAACATCAAATGCTTCATATAAGTCCAGGGAGATGATAACAGTTGCTTTTAACTTATTCAGCATTGCTGCAGCCCCAACAGAGAACTCTACCAAATTTGTCACACACTTTGCCCTTAATGATGCCATGTTGCCCATCACACAGGCTTTAGCATAGTTTCCAGGAGGATCTGCTCATGATATTTATGGGCACAGAGGTGAGACTGACAAGCCCGTATTTCCCCAAGACTTTCCTTTTTCCTTTTTTAGAAATGGAGATTATATTTCCTCTTTTCCAGTCAGTGAGAACTTTACCAAATTGCCATGACTTCTCCACTATAATGGACAGTGGCTTAACAACTTCATCCACCAGTTCTATCAGGAGCCTCAGACATACACACCTTATCACTTCCCATTGTGCAACTTCAGGTTCCTTATATGGTCTCAAACCTGATCTCGTCCCACAGTAGAGGTTTTTCATCATCCTAGTTGTTCCTTTTGCCTTCTGTGATTTGGGCACTTGCTGGTGAAGACTGAGGCAAAAATTGATCGTCTCATCCTTCCTATACCTCAGGTAACCTTGTCTCTCATTTCCTTCCAGAGAGGGCCCACATTTTCCATAGCTTTGGTCTTATTACTGACATATCTATAGAAGCCTTTCTTGTCCATGTCCAGATTTAATTATATCAAGGCAATGTCTCTCTGTTCCTCCCAGGCTACCTATCCTCGCTTCCACCCTACTATCCAAGAATTAACTGTTTTGTTTTGATTTTTAACTTGCCTATAAAGCACTTGAGAACAGGGAATGCAATTTGTTCCGGCTTTATAGTTGCTTAGTTTAAAGAGCTTTTTGTCTGTGAGTCAGACCTTCAGGATCTTTTGTAATATAAACAAATATAAATAATGCTCATGTCTTGGAATAGCCTAGGTTTCTTGTGCTGAAGCTTTCAGTGGAAAATTGATGTGTGGATAAGGAAATGGGAGATGATATGCAGGATACTTGCAAACATTTTTAACATTTAGCTTCTTTCAAGTAATAAAGTAAATGGTTAATCGTATTAATTTTATTTAATAAATACATGCTAATGTATAGCTATACAAATAGTGGTGATATTTACTGAGTACCTAAAGGGAATTCTATTTCCCACAAATGCACATAGTCCAATTAACTTGAAAGAAACAGCTCATGTGCTTAATAATAAGTGCATGCATAAAGATTTGCAGAAACAACAAACTACATAGAAGGAAACACTACTTGGAGAAAGGAGCAAACACATTCTTCCAAATATCACCACTAAATCACCCTAGGATTCCAAAGCCCTTTATAAAAGCTAATTAATTATCCTTCATGTATACTGAACCCTTTATCAGCAGAACTCAGCATCTTTTGTAGTAACTAATTAATTTCATCTTCTGGAACCCTAGTAGGATAGGAAAATACTATTCTCCACTGAAGTTTTGAAGAAAGTCCCTTGCTTTAGTTATGCTACAAATTACCTATTGGTTCTAGCACGTACCTCTTATACAACACTGAATGCAGCAGCCTGGCAGAATGGGTAACAGTGATAAACACTTTCTAGGTGCTTGAGTTGTTTTTTGAAGAATAACCATTATGAAAGCCAGAAATAGGATACAATAGTCATGACTATGAATCCTCGAGCTAACTACTAAAAACCCACTTATGCTAAAAATTTTTAATTAACAATTTAAGACACTTCTCCACCTTCTTCTGTAGCATCTTGATTAAAATCATCTTATCTGGTGTGCAGATAAGCTCCACACAGTTGCTCCCTCTCTCCCCCTCCTCAAGTAACCAGAAGTAAAAAACATAATGAAAAAAATGCTGCTCTCTCACTCCCCTCTTCATAAGAAGGAGAAAATTTAATGAAAAAAAAAAGCTGATAGGTTGAGATAAAGACAGGGAGATCATTCACCAATTAACATCACGGGCAATACAGTCAGGTAGGGAGGTTAATACAATGTATTGCCTGTTGCTAAAAGATCAGAGCTGTGAGAACTAACAAAAAACTAAAAATACCTTTCCCCCCCATCCACCCTCTTTTACCTTTTGCCCTGATGCAGGTGAACAGGGAAGGGAGTCTGTGGAAAAACAGCCTCTAAATTCTTGGCACACCTGAAAATGCCGCTTATCATGAGCTTATTTTATGTTGTAAGTTCTACCCAGGTAACTTAGGGAAAACCCAAAAGATCTGATGTGATTCACCTCACTAAAGAGCAGGTTCTTATGTTCTAGCTGCTAGTTAAAATCACAGTTGGGAATTACTGTATGAGTTAACCAATAATCCTCCCAGGGCTAAGGATTCCCTCCTGAAACAGCAAGGGTTTCTGTGACAACTTCTCTGTCTCATATTCCTGCCTTCCAAGAGTGAGATGGAATAAATACTTCTGGATGCTTACAAAACCCTTTGAACACTGCTGGTAGCCAATGATTGATATGACCTAAGACTTTTCCAGGAGGATCTGTTCCATGAAATTCCCAGGCAAAGAGGTGAGGCTCACCTACCTGCTGTTCCCTGGGTCCTCCTTCTTCCTTTTCGTGTAAATGAGAGTGATGTATCCCTTTTTCAAGTCCCTGGAGACTTTGCCTGACAGCCACAGCTTCTTAAGTGTGATGGAGAGTGGCTTGGCAACGACATCAGCCAGCTCTGAGAAGAACTCTAAACTCTAGAACCCAGAACTCTGGGATGAAGAGACAAAATGTTTCTTAGGATAGTGATGTTAAACAAATCCTTTTTGAAAATAAAATCTTTGGTTCATGGCTAAACTGTCTGGTTCACAAATGCTATATCAATGCCTAGTTATATGAATACCTCATACAGGGGTACTGTGAAAGAAGGCTGTCATGAATGTGACATTCTTAGTTTTACGTTTCATACTGAATCAAGGATGTCCTGAAAACTCTCTGCTATCAAACCATTTCCAGAAGATTGAGAAAAATAATTGAAAAAGTGCTTGAGAGTATATTATAGTACATGCATGTACTGAAACAACTAGTTAAACACATCGATACTCATAAACAAATACATAAATGTTATGCTTATGTAATGTATATGTACATATGTATAAACGAATCAAAAATAAACTACAGTAAGTAAAAAAATATAATTGTTTTTGTGATGGCTGTTCGAGACAGAATAGCCCGATATACTGTTTTTCTTAAACTTTCTGTTTTCAACTTAAAGAGGAGAACTAGAACTGCATTCATTTTCAATTGGAAATCTTACTCAGCACTTTTGGTTCCAGAGATGGCATTGGTACTTTTAGTAATTGAATGCGTGCCCCGACCCAGAAATTCAGACAAAAAAATGCTATATCAACAATGCAATGTTCCCTTCTCCTGCTGTGCAGCTGAACTTCAATTTATTCAAATCTGAAGGTGATTCACTACGAAAAGAGAAGAAATCATCTTAGCCTGAGAATTATTTATAACCCTGAAGATTTAGGAGCAAACCCAAAGTGATCTTAAGACCCTAAAACATCCATTCAAAGGACTGAGCTACATAGATCTAAAAATATTGCAATGGGATTATTTTATTTGAAGCATTTGGATTCCGTCTGTGGTAATAGAGAAACTGAAGTATACTGAAAGCCTCCAACAGGCCTAACTGAGTAGTCTTTAAACTTCAATGACTGTAATAATTATTGGCATCTTCTTGCGATAGCCTACTTTATTTCTACTTTTCTAGAGAAAACTAGTTTGAAACCAGAAAATAAACATTCACTATATAAATTTCATACTCTGACTACACTGTTTGTATTTAACCTGTCAAATCAAATGGTTTATTTATATCAGAATCAGTGAGATTCATTCTTCAGCATGGGGAAGCTTCACAGAACTATATGTGCCTACATCATCTGAGTATTTTGCTCCACAGTTCTCAAATAAAAGTGTAGAAAAGTATAGAGATCAGTCTGTAATTAATTAAGAAGTTCTTTGTGTAGGATGAATCAAAATGAAACCTATTACAAAGGCACACAGCTTTGTGCAGTCATATCAGGGCTTGCTTAAAGCATGTGCCCCACAACAGATTTCCAGAGTAGACAAGATGCCCAAACAGCTGCCCCATTCCATACAAAGGTTTCTATTAGAGCCTGAATTCTACTTCAGTTTTGTCTCTAGTTCACATTGCTGCACTTCAGGAAGCTTGAACTAAGATTCAGCTGTTATTGAAATCACCTTTTTTTTTTAAGACCTTTCAACTTGAATCCTTTTCCTGACTTCTGTCCATCAAAGAAGATGTCCAGTATCCTTCAGGATACCATTTTCTGAAGATGATGAAGATATTCTCAGCAGCCATACTGAACATATAGGCATTAGGCCCAGTTTTAAAGTGCTAGCTCAGGACTTGCAAAACACTTTCTCTACACACTTTATTCACAAATCAGGAACACGAGGCTCTGGGGAAAAAAGCAGCTTTTAATGTCCTCCGGACCCTGATCACTAGGATCAGCCACAGACTAAGTCTACAGCACTATCAGGAACTGTAGGAAGACTGTGGACAAGTCAACGCCAGCTAGACAAATGTTAGTCGTGTCTGTAGGACGCCTGCATGATCTGTCTCAGCAAACCATCACTTATTGTTTTCTGTCCATTGACATGGTTACAACAAAAAGATGAGTTTCAGGTGAGAGCTGGCATGGGAGAGGTGTGATAAACCTGCTTTGGCTGAAAAGTAGTTCAGATTTGGCTCTCCTGTTTCATTGGGTGGCTCTGTAAGCATTAGGCTATTAGTTATAGCTAATTATCACACAAAGGCTGAGACAAGCTTCCATCGTTTTTCAGTCTTAACAGCAAAGATGTGACTGAACTTTCAGAATGAAGTCAATCTGGTTCTTGTATTTTAAGTGTGTACCATGAAATAAATTCTTAAAGCTTTTATGAAAGACAGAATGATCCATATTAAGTACAAGGCAGGCAAAATTGTGGCTGTGTATGAAGTTCCTTTCATCTCCCTAAAGACATACAAAACTCCAGTAGAAGATAGTAGTGGGTAAATTTCAGTACCTTAAGAACCTGAATCACAACATTTTAGTCAGAATATGGCAGATGTTGAACTTAATGCCTTAATCATAGAAAGCACAGCTGCTTTATTTATAATTCATGCAAACTGGAAAGAAAAATAAAAATACTCTGTCAGCCACTGACCCTACAATAATCCACAAATTCCATCCTCTGTTTTTAGCAATATCTCTTTCGCCTAAAATGTAACTATCATTTTCTAGAAAAAGGGTCACAGAATTTGGTCCAGAATTGCTCTGTGCTGGACCAAATCACATGGCTGCTTTTACCTTCAGCAGTGTGGTTACAGAATTCAGAATTCAGAAAGAAATACTGTGAAAAAAATACAAAAATAATGAGTAATGACAACATTTTATTGGTGCTGAGGTAGCTTGCCTTATTGCAGAATAGTCAGCCAAGATATTTGCACAGTATGTCCAGTGATAATTTTCACTTTTATTGATATTTTACACAGTAGGAGCAACGAAATAGCAAGCAGTATCTTCTACACATCACAGCATATCCAGGTTACACAGTGGCAGCAGCAAATGGAGCAGTTGCATAGAACCCCAAAGCTCAGTCAGTCACACAAGTAGTGCGAGTTGTGCAGGCATCAGAGGAACTGTGTTAAAAAGGTGAGTGCCAAAAAGGGGAGAGTGTTGGATTTAATGTAAGCCCTCTTCTGACAAAGGAGAAGGATGGCTGTCAGTAGAAACAGGGTGTCTAGAAATAGGCTCTAGTGGTGAGTGAGTATGGGATCAAGTCTTTCACTGCTGTCCCCCTTACTGAATTTAAGGATTGTGATTTCATCCATTAAGACATCCACTAAGACAGGTCTGTTGGCTACTTGAATAGGAAGATGCTGTTGTGTCTTTTCAGGTGCTAAGGTAGACTTTGCCCGATTGATTTTATGCTCACTCAGGAGGGATCCAATCACAAATGAGTCCTCCAAGAGAATAAAGATGTTCATTCAAAATAAACACACTTTTAAACACAGGATGACATCTAAAAATTAAAAAACCTGATGTGTCTCACAGCTCACATGAACTATTGCAGGAGGAAAGTGAAAACAACAAAAAATAAAAAAAAATCTTGCTTATTTTTTTGCAAAGTTCACGTTAGTTTAGTAAAATCAGCAATCAAAGCTTCTAAGCAGTGAAACAAGAATATGCAATTACACTTGACTGCAGAACAAGAACACACACAATTGTTTTTCATCTCTTTTTTATTACAGAAACAGCTGCAATTTTCATTTTCCTTTTTTTTTTGTTTCACTGTCAATACTTTTCTGCTGCATGGAAAATTTAAATAAATGGATACAAGTGAGCCACATCAGAACTTATCGGACTAAGCTGCCAAGAATAAATATTTAAATGTTCTCTAGCTGTATATGACAGCTCATGAGTGGAAAAGCTGAAATCCAAAATTTACCTGTGAGCAATGATGCTTTTCTAAAGTTCCCTCAGTTCCCCCTCTGCTATTCACAAACATCTCTTCATTCAGGTACACCACAAAAAGAGCTTGTCCATACATGTAAATACTCACATAAACAGTTCATAAAGGAAGAGCTAATGTTTTGGGTTATTTTATTGTTCTTTTTTTGTTTGTTTGTTTTGCAAATTATAGCTGGATTAATGTGGATTATTTTGAAAAAGATATTATCATTCCCTACTTAATATTCTGAAATAAATAAAATGATAAGGAGTGGATATATTTCTGAAAGATTAAATAGTTCTGATTTGAAAATTCATACTTCTGCTGCTGCCGTGCTAACCAAACCAGAAATATCCCTACATTTACAGCACTTACTGATTGCTCTTAGATTAGAGCTGGAACAGAAGTAGTTGGTCTTGGTATTTCTGAACATATGCTGTTGATCCCTATAGGAAAAGAAATTTTTTGTTGAGAATCAATGGAGCAAGAAAGTAACATGGGCAAAGTTTTAAATGCTGAATTTTTGACTGTTTCTTAGTTCCTGTTGTCCTACTTTGATCCTTCCCTCTGCAAGCAATGACTCTTTAAGATCTGACACACATTTTAAAGTTATGAATGTGAGTTTTAGGTAGGGATTATCTGAAGGACTCCAAGGGAAAGGGAATCATCAGCATGCAGCTGGGTGTAGCAAAATGCTAAGCAACTTGCTGACCTGTTCAATAGTGTCCAGCCCACTACTCATCCATACAGGATTTCATGATCAAAATTACCATTTGTATCCACACCCAACTTTCACTACTTGGTATTGTTATTGCAATACTGAGAAAGTAGCTAGAAATACCATGGCTTGCAAAGCTGTCAGGAGAACACTATTCATAGGAGCACTGCCATCTTCTGGGAGAATCTATTCAGTTTTGAAGTCAGATGAATTAGTTACTTCATCCCAACTTCTGCCCAGTACAGTGAAGGAGTCGTATTCCAAATAGCTGATCCTACAATTAAAAGCTTTGGATTTTCACCTCGTGATGTCTTACTTCATTCAGCACCAAGAAACAAATGTTATGAGTACTAACACATGGACTGCTGAAGAAAATCTTTTCAGTGGCCACAGAAGGGAAGAAATCACTTTTAAAAGACTAGATTCATACAAATTGTTCAAAAATTTTAACTATCATCTCTGCCAGTCCTACTCCTATTCAACAATCTAAGGAAAACATTAAAAAGTGGCTGGGTTCAATACACAGATCTTCATTATGAGTTTGAGATATATTAACCAATCTTCAAATACTTCAAATTATTTTTTATCTATTTTTGCCTACTGATAAACACTGACCCTCTGGATCAGGCTATTAATGACCTGATTTACGACATCTTCCATACTTAAACAGTTCAGCAGGAGAAAGCCTGGATGCCTCAGACACAAAGCAAACACACCAGTTATTTTAAACATCTTTTCACAAAATAATTTTATCTTCCATAGACTAGAAAAACACTGCCCAAAGACTCTTTCTGAAATTGATTGCCTACCTGTGCAACCTGGTCTAGGAAGCCTGCTTTGGCAGGGGAGTTTGATTAGATGATTCCTAGAGGTTAGTTTCAACCCCTACAATTCTGTCATTGTGTGAAATAACAATTCTGTGATTCTTTGAGGCTAACATATACCAAATCTCCACTTCCAGTGGGGCAGGTTAGAGAATTTCAATCTATAGTGCACAAGTAAGGAAACAGAGAAGATAAACTGCTTATTCCAATCTCTTCTGTGAGCAAATGTTATCAAGTAAAACAACATGGTTAAATATGTCAAAATATCTGATTAATTAAGTCTCAAAGTCTCAGTAAATGTATTTTTTACTGCTTATACTTACAAGCTACAGACAAGCTAATTACTATCACCTATCCCCAAGAAAAGACAAAAAACATATGATTGTCTAATTTATTTATGTTCACCAAAGTCACCAAGTCTCTTAACTTATCCCTAGTCTACCTCTTTTGCAATAGGCTGGAAGTATGTCAGATCAAGAGGAGTTGAAAGGATTAGCTGTTAGTCTGTGCTAAATCTTGTATTTCATATTTATGCAAATAAACCATTCCCAAGCCAGTTTATCAGTTAATGATAAATTCAGATTCTCAGCCATTCTACACTTGTCAAAATTAAAGCAAATTCTTTGGGCTATAATGAAACAAAATGGCTGGAAGGGCTGATAAGTGCTAGTAAGCCCAGGCCTAGGAGGTCAGCAGTTCCATAGCTGTCACCACCTTGTCCAGAGTCAGACTGGGACTAGTGCAGAACAAGGTTTATTTGCTTAGCAGCTGTCTGCAACCAGCTGCTTTCCTTCATCCCATCTCTTACCTCCAGCAGATCTAATCTGGGGCTGTCAGGGGCTCTCCACAGTGTTTCGAAGGCTAAAGTGAATTGAATTAGGCTACAATTATGTTGTCTAATGTACAAACACTTCTAGGCTCTGTGTTAGCTTCATGCCCAGAGAGATGTTCAATGCGGGTATTTTCTAATGTATGTTTACTCCACAACTCAGTTTGACCACTTCTAGGAACACCCACTAAGCTTGCAAGTATGAAAGTTATCTAATGAAAGTCCACAGAAAGAGGCAGATCCTTCCCTGCATGGTTCTTCCATACTGTACATAGCCTCAGGAAAACTTGCAGCAGACAGGCAGCTACATTAGGCAGGTACAAGCATTTGATTTGGGGTTGGGAGGGGATTGGGAGGCAGGGGGTGACAAATCTCTTCTTGGATTATGATACACAGCAATGGAATTATGATCCAAGTGCCCACACAAACATGGGTCAAATAAAATGAGCCAATTCAATCTGAAAGTGGAACCAGAAGCACTTCCAAGATCCAGGTAGTTTTCTAGTGCCACAGATGTAAGGAAATCATTAACTGAGCCCATAAAACAAATCCATGATTTTGTCACAATCAAGTCACACAGTAACAGATTTAAAAGACAATAGCCTTTTGCTAGCACTGAATAGAGACCTGCTATCCCATATTGTCTCAGGAAAAATAAAAGGCAGGGAAGACTTCAGAGAAAAAATTCAGTAAAAAAGAGAGACAGAGATCTGTCATAGAAAGGCCAGAGTGCCCCATGGTCTAACTTTAATGTACATCTCTACACAGAGAAGATGCTGAAATAATAGTCCTGAACATGGGAACTATTCAAGACCAAATTTATATAAACATCACCCACCCATGTGAACCAGAAACAGGAGAAGTGGAGAGTGGTTCAGGGACTGCCTAAAACTCACTGAGCACAGAGGGTTATGACCACACTTCATCTTCTCCTTCGATTTGCCCCTGTTCCTAACAATGCTTTTATGGGAAGGTCCAGAAGAAATAAAGATTCTCTGATACAAATTATTCTCAAGGCCCACAGTATTCATTAAGGATGCACTTTATATATGGGTCACTGCTGATATTTTAATTTACACTGAAAGTGATTTTCCTATATTCATTAAAGAGAATGGTTTTTGAGCTAAGATAGCATTGGAATCTTGTATTACAGCCTCAGAATTCAGATATTCAAATATTTACAAGGCTGTTTACAAAGAAACGGGCTGAAATGTAGCTTCCAGTGAACTAATTTATGAGCTCAAAATGAACAAAAATGATTGCTTGCTTTCCCACAAGAAGAAATCACCAAGTCTCACCCATACGCCCTTTCCTGTGTGATTAACTATTACTTCTGTACCAACAGATGACCTGCAGTAACCATTCACAAGAGGCTAAAGTCGTAAATAGATACAGTCTCAAAAATATTTATCCGAAATAAAAACAGTTCTCAGACCAGAAGAGCAACATCACAGGTTTGCTTGGCACACACTAGCATATGAAGACAGAATCTTCCCACAGTGCAGAGCCTATACAGTTTTCTCAGATAATTCAGGCAAGCAATGAGATTTATCAGCTAAAAAAAAAAATCAGATTCAGATATATAAATATCTATGCTAACAATGAATACAAGCTGGCTATATTTCACTGACAGCAAAAATAAATGCAGATCAGTTTTACTGGAACTTGCATGTCATAACTTGAAAGCCTATATAATGTATTTATGTTAGTAATGGGGAGCAACTGCACTAAAGACATGGAAAAATATAAAATAAACCTACAAACGAAAAAGATTGCAGATAACTGCCTGAATAGAATGTGCTGGATGCTACACCTTATTAATGCTGTGAGGTTATTAAAGTTATCTCCTATCATCAAACCATTCCTTGTAAAGCTAGGAAGCAGGTGGTACCAGCCACCCTCTGAAGATGCCATCCGCAGAAGCTACAATCCTCGGAACGTCTTTTTCTACTCCTTTGTAAAGTTCTCAAATGACTGTGGTGGTTAAGCAGAGCTCAAAGGTTTGACTTTCCCCACTAACTCATTCAGGGCTTTATAGTGCTGCCAATAACTCACATGTCAGGAGTGCTGGCTCTTCTCTCCTTTAATAAATGAGAGGAAGGACTGCACATCTGCACAGGCAGTTGCTGTGAGAGCTGCCTTACTTTGTTTTATGACAAAGGGCCAAAGAGTAGGGCATGCTAAACAAAGCATAGCAAGAAAAAAAAAACAAAAAAAAACCCAACAAGGTCCTGTCTTTACAGTGTTACAGTCCAAAGATTTTATTCCACAACCTTGAAGCCAGATCTGGAATAAATTTAGTTCCTAGAAATCATTCAAAATGTAGCAATGTTCCTATAAGGAAAGAATTCAGTTCTTTCTCCAAATGTGGCTATATTTCTGATATCAAAAGACTGAATCAAATTATATGAAAACGTTAAGAAAATATGAAAAAACTGTTTTGCTTAGGAAGATAGTTAGGATTTCAATGAACTGAAGAGAGTTAAAGGGTTAAGGATAGAGGTTCAAAGTACTATCAGAGATTAAAAATGCAAGCTGAAGTATTCAAAAGAGCCCAGGCAAAACAGATTTTTGTGTGCAAAGCCTCTCAGAAAACAAAATTTCCTGTTGCCATGGAAATTGAAACAAAACCAAAACCCATTCCCAATCAGAATGGAAGGCTGAGATTTTGAAACTTCCTGTGGTGGAAAGTTTTTAGGGAAAACTATGATTTAGTGTCACTAAAACATGTTATTTCTGACACATGACATGTTTTTATGTAGGTAGGGATCAGGATTTCTATATCTCAGCTCACTTCTATTTACATAGTCAAAATATTACTAACTATATCATAACACTTCTATGGAATACACAAGAAAACCATTTTCATTACTACATGCAAATGAGTTTCTAATAAATGTAACTGATCACAGAGAAGATTAAATGATGGAGTCACTGACCCTGGAGGTGTTCACAGAATATTTAGATGCTGTGCTGAAGACATGGTTTGGTGAGAACTGTTGGTGATAGGTGGACAGTTGGACTGGATGACTTTGTAGGTCTTTTCCAACCCTGTTGATTCTATGATTCTATGGTTTTATGATTCTAAATATTTCTGCTTCATGCTTTAATTTTTAAAATCACACACAAAATGGAAATACTAGGACTTTCTTAAAAGTGTAGTTCTGGGAAGATAAGTCAGACCCGTACAGTGCTCACACTGTCAAATAAGCTCTACAAAGAAAAAAGAAGAGGTGAATATGCAAAAAACTGAGAGTGGCCCTGGAATTTTGCTCCTGGCGTACTATCACACTATCCCATTCATGCTCTCAAGGATCACTGTACTGCCTAAGAAGACATTTCAGCATCTTTTGATACATATGTCCAGTTTCATCCCTGAAGACCCTTCATGAGAAATAGTAGTTGACTCCACAGAAGATATCAACTTCTTCTCTTAACTCCAAGACACTGTTACAATGGCAATTCATATGCAAAAATTTGAGCCACATAGTCTATATGTCTTCTCTTCACACCTCAGTACTCAGTACTCAGTACTCAGTACTCAGGCCTTTGTGATGCAGGTATCTAACCCAGTAAATTCATATTAAAGCCATTGATTCAGGCCGTCAGTAGAGTAAATTTGCCCATTCCCAGCAAACAGACAAATTATAATAAGTGTTGGCTTGTTGCCACAACAATGGAGTCACTGAAGTGAGTTGGGTCTCCACCAAGAAAACAATGGTCCAGGGTCTTTCCAACTTCTCAGGCTCACATCACCCTCCCAACTACTCAGATTTTCATGACTCAGCAGAGAATTTTTTTTTGGACCTTGCTCATTTTTGGAATCTGCTTTATCTTGTCACAGATTTATGTCAGTGTGACTGAGATAATGACCAGCTGGATCTGGGGCTGGGCAAGGAGCCACAAGGGAGCAGAAGGAATCCTTAAGCCACTTTTATCACCAACCCTTCATGTTCGCTATTGCTGGCTTGAGCTCAGCTCCCTAACTCCCTAAATAGTGCAGGACAAAAAAAAAAAAAAAGAAAAAAAAAAAGAAAAGCCTTTCACGTATATTAAGAATGCTATGCCTATCCAAGTCTTCTCTTCCATAGACTAAAAAGCATAAACATTAAATAATAATATTAGAGCAATTTCTCTCTTGAGCCCACCTATCCACTTTAGTGCTTTACTTCTGCTTACCAGCCACTAAGCTGTTACTGGTTGATGATGGTTTGTTTACTGGAAAGAGCCCTTTTTGAAACACATTCACCAGTTATTCCAGAGGGACATAAATACCCATTTGTAACTACTACTTAAAACAAATAATCTTCTTCCTAATCAAACTTCACTGTTATATTCCCATTAGAGGATCAGCTGAATAGATGGGGTACACCATGCTTTTTGTGTTCTGGTTTGTTCTTTTGTCTTTTTAAGGATGCTTAATAATGAAGCTCTCACAAATTTATTTAAAAATTTGCTCATTTCCTTTCTTAAGATGTGATTTTCTAGTATCTGCTTTTCTCCTTCCATCTCAACCAAACAAGACCATTCATTTCTTCTTACTAACCCCCACCCAAGCATCATGAACAAAGGAAGGCAATGGATGAGCTACAGCAGCCACAGAAGTGACATGGATTTTTTGCTCTATCTGAACTCTCTAAGGAACAGAAGCATTTTCCAAAGAATACAACTAAAACTAGATGAACATATTTTTTTTTGTGAATAGAAAATTCATTGAAAAAGGCTGTGACAGGGAGACCAGCTTTATTTCCGAATCCTGCTTATGGCTGGTGGGAATTTTCCACAAAGCAAACAACCCAAACAAAAACAAAACAAGAAAGGCAGGAGGGATTTTGGAACAGTGTACATTTCATTGTGAAATTTTCTAAGAGCATCTTGTTTCCAAAGATGCTGAAATGTTGCATTTCAACATATTAAAAAAAAAAAAAAATACTCCTTTCATTGTGAAACTTTTTTTAATTTCAAACCAGCCTAAATTTAATTACATGCAAAAAGAATTAACCCCTCACGATCAAATGAAACACTGAGTCAAGTAAAAAAAAAATAAGTTAATGGAGTCTTAAATTACACATCTTTTAAGCAGTTTTGTTCAGCAACCAAACAAAAACCTATTGTTCCCTTCAATAAAATATGGTACTTTTTACATAACTATGACAGGACAGCACAGGGGATGATTTTTTTCATTAAAGACAGATCGTTTTAAGGATCTCAGCCGAGACAAAGATCAGTTTTTCCAACAAGACCTCAACTTTTTTTCACTTCTTCATAGCTGAGGTCATCATTTTCACAGTAATATGAGGTCTTCTGCAAAACCACCACCCCATTTTTGATCATCACACTCCTCCTAGGAAAGGATTGTATAGGATGAGGCAACTACTGTCCTACATAGTTTAAATGTCAGAAAAGAGAGGCAAAAGAAATGATGGAAACCAGAAGAGCTAGAGGACAGAATGGCTGGCATAGGATCACATGAAACATCAACCAGAGCCACAAGGGAAGATCCCAATCCTTTGCAGTCCAAACCCACTGCTCTCCACCATGAAAGCAATGTGCCTGAGCCAGCCCCAATCTGTGCCTCACAATCTATGCTGCTTTATGAAATATCTGCAATCTGGGTTTCTCAATGGAAGCAGGATTGGCTTCTGATCCCTCCAACACTGTAGTAATTATGGTAACAAAAAGCTTCTCTGTATGCTCTGCCAGTGCTTGAGTTTCCATCACATTGTCAAAGATCTCTTTTAATTAAGGTGTCAAAACTTTACAGGACTGGCTTTCTCCATGCTGGGCTTTCTCAGATACCAAATTTCTTTTTCAGCTACTTTACTGACCACTTAATTAACAAGTGATTCATCATCTGACTAGCCAAGAGAGGTATCTCAATCACTGTGAAAGGAGTCAGAGAGAGGAAGTCAGCAATTTTTCTTTCTGTTCTTTTTTTTTAATGTTCATTATCTATAGTTTATTTTTGATGACTTAGCTCAACAAAGATCACACTCCAATAACTGAAAATATTTTGCCATGAGAGTTATTATTCAAATATTTGTCTTTTTTCTTATCGCACTATGCACTTCTCTTTTTCTCCTCCATCCAAAAATAAAAAAAAAAAAATCATTATCCCATGCAAGGTTTATTTCAGTGACCTTGTTTGCTAAACTACATTTGTGATGGTGAAGTCACCTGCGTTTTAAAGGAACCAAATCTTGAAAATACATGTGGGAGAACACAATATAAATCATTTATTCCTGACCTCCTTGCCTTTACTCTTCGTTTGCTGAATAGCTAACATTGTATGGACTGTACATCTCAGTGCATCTTATGTCAAAGGGGTGGGGGGATAACTGTATTACCAATGCCCTCTTGGGCTATTAAGTACAGAATGAAAAAGACCACGCAGTGAGCTAGACTGTCCTATCTTCCAGTTACATTCACAGTGCCTCCCTCACTTTTAAATGAACAACAGAAGGTGTACTGCAGTTAGTAACAGTCATGCTATGGTACAGTCCTCTTCCATGGAATATGTCTTTCTGTAGGAAGAGAGGAGAGAAAAAACACTTCAGAACATGTAGACAGTATATGCCAGCAAAGCATCACTGCAGCATGGCTCTTGTCATCAATCCCTTTTTTCTCTTGCTCCTTTTCTTCCCCCCAGCTGCAATCCTTACCTCTCTCCTGATTTCAAGACTGCAGAAACACAAAAACCTTGGAAAAACTGGCATCAGATTGATAAAGACATTGTGGATATGGCAGAAAATGCAGCAACTGATGTGGTGCAGCTACAGAAATCCACTGATGCAGAGACATCATCTTTTCACCCATCACCCCAACCACAGTGTGTACAAAAGCTGCATGGCACATTTCTGCTGCAAACAGATTCCCTAACCTAGCTTCTAGATTCCACCATCACTTATTTTCATACAGAGTCACAGTGGCCCTAAACAGACTCCTCTAACACTAAAATTTCACCAACATTATGTTCTCTTCTGTTCAAGAGCAGAAAAGCCAGGGAAAAAAATGTCTTTGAAGTGTTTGTTTTCAAGGAAACCTCATGTTTTCAAAGCCCTTTTCTGGATATCCCAAATCATATTGGGATGACATAAAACTTATTAAGCAGTGCACATGGAGGTTTTCAGCAGGTGACAATACCATGAAAACAAGCTCACAAAAATTGACTTCCAGCTCAAAGCACCCTTAGCAAGGACCCACATACTGCCTTTGCATGCTTGCACTGTGTTGTGTAATGGGATTGTTTTGCATGCACCACACACCTCTGTAATGCAGCAGCTCCTCAGCAAGTGCCAGCATGGTAGATGAACACAGGTTACCTTAAGAGCCAGATTTCTAAAAGCCCATACAGTAATGCTTTGACAGCTGTCCAATCAGTATGTATACATCTAAATATACAAAAGACTCAAATCACTAGCTTCCCATTTGCAAAGACAGTCTAAAAGCCAGAAGCACGTGACCACACCAAAAGCTGCTAGAACAGAAGTAGATTCATCTCTTCTATTAACCTTTTGTTCACTGAATACTGGCAGAACTTAAGTTTTGTGATTTAAGATACATTAAGTGTACCGTACCTGCATATGAATCGATACACTGGCTAGGAATGCTTCTCATGAGACTATAATTCATCCTCAAAACATATAACAATATATCACAGAATCATATAATTGTCAAGGCTGGAAAAGACTACTGATATCATCTAGTCCAGCTATCATCCCAGCACAACCATGCTCCACAGTGCCACATTTCCACAGCAAGACCTCCAGTGGTGGTGACTGTACCACCTCCCTGAGCAGTATGTTCCAGTGCATCTTTCTGGGAAGTTTTTCTTAATATCCAACCTAAAACTTTCCTGGCCTTTGAGGCCATCACTCTAGTCATTTCACTGTTAGACATGAGAAGAGACTGATCCCCAACTCTCTAACAGTCTCCTTTAAGGCAGTTGTAAAGAGCAACAAGGTTTACCCTGAATCTCCTCCTCTCCAGACTTAGCAATCCCATTTGCCTCAGCTGATCCTTGTAAGACCTGTGCTCCAGACCCTTCACAGCTTCACTGCCCTTCTCTGGACACACTCCAGGGCCTTGTTGTCCTTCTCATAGTGAAGGGCCAAAACTGAACACATTACCCGAGGTGCAGCCTCAGCACCTGCTGTGCAGGGGAAGGATCACCTCCCTGCTCCTGATGTGGCAGTTTCCTGCTGACTACAGGATATAACATACACTGTATTTTCTCCTTCAGGCTCAATTGTCTAAAAAGAATCTCCAGAAAAATATGTTCATTTCTATTATATATTTTGATTCTTCAGTCAATATGGAAGAAAAACTAAAAATAAGAACAAAAAAGTGTGTGATGCCAAAGGCAAAAAAGCAGAATTTCAAAATAACTTCTAAAAATTCAGTCTCCCCCCACATCTTCCCCACCAGCTATTTCCCTTTCCACACCTATAACTACAGCTAATTTAACCTCTAAAACATCCAGCAAGGAAAAAGACTGCTGTGCCTTTAGTATGATATGTTTTTGTGTGTGAAATAAAATTTGGAACAGTGGTCAAGAAAGTTGGAACACTGAATAAAAAATCACTGTCCCAGGGGATGTGGATGCTTGCTTAAAAAAGAGGTGTTAGTTTTCAACAGCCTTAACTTCTATGTGCCCCTCATCTCATTCAACACTCAGTTACCACACCACAGAGAGACTGTTTCTCCATATCTTCCTGATCTATTTAGAGGAAGAAAACAAAGCAAAACAAAAAACATATGTTTTTTTCTTCCACCCAGGAGGCTCATGAAGCCATGCTGCCAAACGCCAGCACCCTCCTGATTCACAAAGAATTCCTGCACACACTTCCAAGCACTAAGCTGGCTCTTTGCACAGTGAGCTATTTACTCACCACACTTTTTCCCACAATCCAAATGTGCAAGATTGCAATCTCATTTTCAAAACAACAACAACAAACAAACAGCAATAAAAACAACAAAGAAATGGATACTTATTTTTATACTTGGCGCTAAGCCACTTGGAATTAAATGCCAGGCACATCTACATCCTTGCTGCAAGGCCTAAGTTGGTCCTTAAATAATTGATAAAAAGCAGCCTGAAGTCATAGAATCATAGAACTGTTTGTGTCGGAAGGGACCCTTAAAGGCCATCTAGTCCAACCCCCCAGCAATGAACAGGGACACCCACAGCTCCATCAGGTGCTCAGAGCCACATCCAGCCTGACCTTTGGTGTTCCCAGGGATGGGGCTTCCACCCCCTCTCTGGGCAATGTGTCACTGCTTCACTAAGTGTAAAAAACTTCTTCCTTATATCCAGTCTGTTTCTCCCTCTTTTAGCTTGAAAACGTTTCCTCTTGTCCTATCACCATTCACAAGCAGAAAGAATTCTTTCTCTGGAATGCACGTTATTTGTGCCATCAAAAATAGTATTGGACCACAGAAACTGAGGGAACCTCCTCATGTTCACAGCTTCTAGGTTTCTATGAAATGGGGGAGAATATGCAAGGATGATTTATAGCATGTAGAATCATAGAATCATTAAGGTTGGGAAGACCACTGAGATCATCTAGTCCAACCATCAACCCTGCATGTTAACACTTCAGAACAATACAACCTCCAGTCAGCATGAAAAGTAGATACAGCATCACACCCTGAAAATAACCTAGAAAATGATTGTCCCTGAAACACAAAACATATTCTTGAAGCTAATTGAATGGCTTCAAGTTTGTACACAAATCTCTGCCTGTGATTCTGTAAAAGCAACTGGATTACACAGCATTCTCCAAATGGATACAACTAAATACTAGTGTCCTGAGCTTCTCCCTCATTTCTGCTTTCTCTCCCAATTTGCTTCTTAGAGGTGTAGAAGAGTAGAGACATTCAAATTCAGTGTTATTATTTTGCCTTCCAAAATTCTATTTGTGTCATACAGACCTTATTATTCTCTGACTGATACCCATCCCTTCCTAGGGACAGACATCTAAAATGTTAATGGCCCCAAGAGTGGCCTTTGGAGTGGTCACCAAGGCCATACAGCTTCCTCAGCACCACCAAGAGCTCAGAACTAAATATGCAAAGGAGCAAAGGGAGTCCCTTGTTTTCCCCACCACCGAGGCAGCCACAACCTTAAAACTGCAGTTGTAGCCAAGCAATATTTCAGTAGTTTCTCTAAGCTCAGAATTTTTTTCCTGGCTTCACAGCTGTAATACTGGGACTTGGCTCCATTATTATATTTATATTAGTGCACAAGGATAGACTTTACAACACATGGCACAGTCAGAATATTTTATGTAGCTTACAGGAAGCCAAGAAATAATGCAAATTTAGGTTGCAAAGGTACTGTCAGCATGCTGTGCCTGCCTCTGCCAACACAAGTTTGCTCCCTCTGGTATTTTATTATGTGTATTTTTTAATTACTACAGGAGACTGAACTTCAGCTTGCAGGTTATTCCAGACTGACAGATAGCTAGCAAGGATTTTTGGGAAATTTTTCTTGCAAAGGAAGCTGGTTTTAGAAATGCTAACGCTGGATTAATGCTTACCCAGCTGCTATCACTGAGCAGCTTTCAGACTTCAGGATAAATTCCTGCACCCGTCTCTGTGTGTCCCAGGTTCAGAGATCTATGTCAGAAACACAGCCCTTCCTACACACACAGTAGTAGAGGAGGACAGCAGCACCAGTGGTGGTCTAGCACTAGTAGATAGTCCGGTGGTCTAGAATGCATAACATCTACCTTTAGCTACCTAAAGGCCAGGCATCTAACCTAAAAAAAATCATATATCCTTATTGAATCAGAGAGTCACAGAATCATCAAGACTGGAAAAGATCCCTACCATCGTCTAGTCCAACCCCAACCCATTCCCACCATGCCCACTAACCATGTCTCTCAGTGCCACATCTGCACAGTTCAGGGATGGTGACTCCACCACTTTCCTGGGCAGCCTGTTCCAGTGCTTCACTACTCCTTCTGAGAAGAATTTTTTCCTAATATACAACCCAAACCTCCCCTGGCACAACTTGAGTCCACTGCTTTGCTTCCTTGCTGCATATCCAGCAAAGACATTTCTGCCAGCTTCAGACAGGACCTTTGAACACACCAGATGTGCTGTCTCCAGGGGAGGTCTGCTTTTCCCTGTTGGCAGAGGGAGCCCAAATGACCAGCCACACAATAGCTGAAGTTGAGGGAAACGAATGCAGCCCAGGGTGCCCTTCTCTGTGCTGTCTCAAAAGAACTCATAGAACAATGACACTAAATCAGCTCATAACAATCTCCAGCACAGTTGTGTGCTGGTTATAACAAGCTGTGCAGTGGAAACAGCAACGGGTGCTGTAAAAAAACAAGGAAACTCAGACAGTATATATGCTATTAAATAGCAGAGAATAGCTGGAGGTTAGCTTGCAATGCAACACCTTCTTTGGCCCTTCTGTGAAAAGTCTTGAAACGGTGAAAGCAGATTCCCCTACTAAGTCTCCATGTGGTTTTGCTTTTAATCAACAGAACACAGAATTGGTTAAGATTGCTCATTCCTAGCACATCATTGAAGTCAGAGCCAGAGATGAGTCCTCCCTCCATAGCCAGTTCTCAGCTCAGAGATGCAGGTCCTTATTCTGCAGGTTTGGGCCTGTCAGGGTTGCTGCAGAGTCTCTCTGTCCCACTGGTATATTAATTTTGGGAAAGTTGATGTGTACGTGGATGAAGGAGCCCTTGATCTGCATTTCTGCCAATATCCCAAGCAAAAAATATCCAATATATTCATCAAAAAGAAGTGACATGTACGTTTTTTCTCAAGGAAGAGTCACGTTTAATATTTAATCAAATTATACTATGCACCCAAAGGGGCTTTGCTTTTTACTTCTTAACTAAGAATTACTGAAGGACTGTTTGTCCTTTCTCAGCTGGGTAATGTCCAGATTGAAGTAAATAGCAAAATATTGTAACCTATACCAAGCATTTCCAATCACTCAGTGAGCCAGGCATTCCTGCATGTGCTTCTAGTGTGCATACAAAGGAGGACAATTAAAAGCACATTTGTATGTATTTTGCAACTGCCTCTGCCTGTGACATTCAGAAGTCTGAAATAAACTAGCCTCCAAACCAAAAGACTTAAGGATGAATGTGCAGGTGCAATAACCACTGACAGCCAGACCTTGGCATGGGCCCTGGAACAGGTTCTCCAGGGCTGAGCCACCAGAGTTCAAGGAGCATTTGGATAATGCTCTCAGGAATGGGGTCTGAACTTTGGATGGTAGTGTGTGGAGCCAGGAGCTGGACTCAGTGATTCTTAAGGGTCCCTTCCAACTTGGGATACTCTATGATTCTATCTAGAGGCACACTGTGACTTTTCCTTCTTCCAGATCATATTTGGACCATAGGCCCATCATAAAAAATTAACTACTGCTTTACAGAAATTAAAAAAGAAGTCTCAGCAAGTCGTGAATTTCTGTTATGCTTAGAGGATATACTGCAATTATGGTGCAGTGGGAAAGTGCTGAGATGGTTTAATGGCATCTGCTGTCTCCTGATTGACAGAGCATAAACATCTCAGCAGTACAAGCCTCAGCACTGCAGCTATAGAACACCAGACAGCAGTATTTACTGACTGCAGCTGAGCTACTGCTATCAAACACAAATTGCACTTCTAGCACAGGGTTATTTTGATTTTGTTGGAGAACTGTCCTTATGTGGATAAAGAGGTACTAGCAGCTCCACTAACACTGTCAGCTAATCAAAAAAACATTGGGGAAGCTCTCTGCAGCTTAGTGTCTTTCTGTCACTTGCTCTGCTCATTAAGGATGTGTGGAAATTAATAAATGCATTAATACACAAAATCCTAACCCAGATGAGACCGCGTGGTGCATTTTCCAGACAGAGCTGTCTGACACCTTCAGCAGCATTCTTTGACTTTTAAATTGTTAATATTTTGCATTATGGTACCTGACACTAATTTATACCTAACAGATAGCAGGCATTTTGTTTCTTTGATTAACACAGACGTGCTCTGGCACTGATTTATGCCACACTGATTTATGTGTCTTTTCCTCAAAAATAAATAAATAAATAAACAAGCACAACTCAAAGGGGTGATGATTTCTACAGCAGGATTCTTTGTTCATTTCACCTCAGCTAAGCTTTGCCTGCTGCCAGCCAGATGAATGAGAGATGCCTTTCTGGACTCAGAATGCCTTCCCTTCTTACCTCTCCACACCTCCACATTTGTTTTGTAATACACACCAGAAAGCTGTGTCAGCAGGGCATGAGCTGGGGCAAACTGGGCCATACCCCTTCCTGCACTACACTGGGAGAGAACTCCACAAGGATGGATGCTGCTGTGGAAAAACTGAATACCAGAAGGGTGGTGTTTGCCATCAAGACAAAGAAACTAATGATGTGCCAGGAAGCTGTTTTGTATAAAGACCAGCAATTCCCTCTCATACAAAATGGGATGCATATCCAAACATAATCAAAATCTGTGTTTTTTTATCTGAAACAGAGCAGCTGAGTGGAGAGAATTCAAGCAACATTTTTAAAGAGAAAAGCATATGGTACAGGAATAAGAAAAGCAATAAAGACAACCTGCCTTCTATTGGTACCACTTGTTGATAATATGCAACTCTAGACCAGGAAAAAGGACATGAATAGGAAACAAGTCCCCTCTTACTTCGAGTAAAACTTCCAAGAGTAGAACGAGCATGCAGTATTCCTGTGTTTATTCTCATATGCTTTTCGTGGCACTCAAGACTTGTGTCACTGTCTCGTACCAGCACAAATTTCAGGACTTGACATTTTGCTTTGAGAGAAGCATCTTTTGTCATAAAACAGGGCTCACACCCTCTATGTGAAACTGAAGTGCTGGAAATACTCCAGCAAAGGAAACAGATTACAAGAAAGCCTCTTCTGAAATACACAACTGAGTTGAACAGACCTCTAGTGTCATCCCAGAAATCAAAACAGCACTTTGCATGGCACATGGGTTCCCTCTTACTACACAGTCTAAAAGACAAGCCTCACTGTGTTGCAAAATTGATCTATGAGGAAAAAGTCAGAGAAACTTAGTGTCACATCCTTACGTGATCAAGCAAGAGTAGTTCAATTTTATGACAGATTACAGTTTAGTACAATTTCTGTGTAATGCTTAATATACAAAAAGAGATTTTTCAGTACTAGTTTTTTTTTCAACTGTTTAATACAAATTTCTTGCAGTTTTTGATGCATTACAATATTTTTCATTGCTTTTAAATTTCAGCAACAATGTGATCTATATACGGAGCATAGCAAGAGAGTTTCTTTGGACAGAGCAATTTTTATACTGTTATTCTGCTGGTTCCTATTACATTCAGATGTATGTACATATTTATTATTTTATATCATTGCGTCTTTGTAATGCCAACTGTTCACTAAGAACAAAACACATGTAAACTAACTTTCCCTTTTGGTTTTCCTGCATTTACAATGGGAAGAATTAATGTGGATTACCTGTGAAGCATCACATACCCTTATGACACTCTCCAAAACTCAAAGAGTTCCCAGGTCTCACATTACTACACTGGTGTGCAACAGTCCTGAAGAACACCTCTTTCCCAGGTTGGTCCATCCTGTTCACTTTTGTTTCACTGACCTATGAAGAGGTTGGAGCTCTGTGCCTCGGCAAGTACCAGCACAACTCAGCTGCTCATTCAGTGTACTTTACAATAGAAATCCTGATGTACCCCTAAAAAGAAAAAAAAAAAAAAAAAAAAAAAAGCCAGCCCTCTAGGCTGTTCTGCAGAGGCTAGAAATAGATTCTTATTTGGGTTTACTCAATCTTGAGGTCAGCTCCTACTGAGTTTTATCTGCCTGCATAGAAACTGACTAAGGGCTTCCAGGATTCAGCCCACTAGAGATTAAATGAGAAAAAAATAAATAAATAAATGCCATCTCTCTTTAAGCAAAACATCAGCATTACAGTCGCTTGGATTCTTCACTGCCCACCATCTACTTAGTAAATAGAAACTGACATTAAAAAAAAGAAAAGTCTTCAGAAGTATTATTGACTTCTATGAGGTCCCCAAGTTTCTTCAGAACTCCTTGGTAGGGGGGGCTTCCAGTTCCAGCTCTCCTTTCAGATAGCCCTGGAAGGTGTAGTTTGAACCACAGCAGGATTAGCTGGCTGCATAAGAAATCCCTGGAGAGGGGAGGAACGCACAGTGCCGCAGCACTCTGCCAGGCAGTGAGCACTACTCCAGCCCATAGAGCAAGCCAGGAAGGCTGCCATCCCCAAAAGATGAGTTTTAGAATAATGAGCTGCAATATGCTATCATATGTGTGCCCACATGCAGTGCACACCTTACCTCTCTGAGGGGCAATATGGTAGAGGAGAGTATTTCCACATGTCTCCAATGCTTGGCATTACAGCCTTGGACTGGGAAGCTGCTCAGCAAAGATACTGCTCATGTTTGCTTTTACCACTGAGGCAGCAATCTCCAGCAATGGAGCAGAGCTGACAGCATGCAGCAGTAACTTCTAAAAACTACCATGGCAGTTTACTTCAGTACCCACCAAACAAAGCCTCTGAAGAAGCCACTGGGGTGGTCTTAATCACAGCATGATCCTCACCAGGCACTAGAACTGCTCAGGTTCAGAATGGCAGAGATGGTGGCTAAAAGGTACAGTAAGCTCCTGTCCTGCCTCAGGCCACAAGTTTCATCCTGGTGCTCATGATTTAGACTCTTTGGGACCAGCTACTGGTAGGCCATGCTAGATGTGAGACATTAGGAAAAATATAGGCACAATGGGATTAATTTATTTTAACAAACTAAAAATGCATTGTGCTTTTGGAAATAAATATTATGCTGCCATGGAGTGAAAACACTATGTACCAATGCATTTTCTGTCCCAAGTTGGTTCCCAACTCCAGGGTTACATAAACGTGTTCGTGGGCACAGCTTTACATGCAGATAATTCCTTCTTTCTTCTGAAGTACTTTCTGCAGTATAAACTCCACTGGTGTGCCACAGTTCTTATATGTTTGGAATATACATCTACTTGAACAGCAGCAAGATTCTGCATAAGCTATCATATTGCTGCAAGAAACAAACACTGATCTCACATTTAAAACTGTTTTCCTGACTTTTTTCCTCAAAAAAATGCATATCATTAGTTGTGTAAAAACCAAACCAACACATGATATTTTAAAGCCTCTTATGACCGACGAAGCTTGTATGGCATCCTCAGAGCAAAGAATGTCCAAATATGGCTAAGAGTTAAGTACCCTGAGAATTAAACGCACTTAATAAATTCACTGGAGTCTTTAAGTCCACATTTACCAAGAATCAGAAAAGAAAAATAAAGGAAGGAGAAAGTGATTCCACTCATTTTCCTGCACCATTATCTAAAGTTGTTGTGTGATAAACATCCTCCACATCTTGGATGCTGGAGGCATCTGTTGAATCTTGGTCACTGACTACGATTCCTACTGAGGAAAGGCTTGAAATGAACGAGTGCATCTTTTTTGCATAAATATCTCTAATGTTAAAATAAGGTAGATCATTGCATTTCTCTTTGCGATCATTGTTGCACTGGTCTGGGTCGATATCTTTTTGCTTTTGATAGTACTTAGAGAACTTATTGAAAATAATGGTGATTGGAAGTGCTACCACTAGTATCCCACAGATAATGCATAAGGTGCCGAGTAGCTTTCCAGCAAGTGTGACTGGGTAAGTGTCCCCATAACCAACGGTGGTCATGCTGATGGTTGCCCACCACCAGCAAACGGGGATGCTATGCAGTTCTGATGAGTCATCATCCTTCTCCACTGAGTAGACAAGAACTGAAAAAATAGAAATCCCAACAGACAAAAATAAAAGGAGAAGTCCAACTTCCTGGTAGCTATGTCTCAAAGTAGCGCCTAAAGACCGCAGTCCTACAGAGTGCCTGGCCAGTTTCAGGATGCGAAATATCCTCATTAACCGCAGGATCTGCACCACTTTCCCCATGTTTTCAATATCTTCACTTTCTTCTTCCTTTGTGTCCACAGCCAAGGTGGCGTAAAATGGGATAATAGAGACAAAATCAATGATATTCAGTGGTTTCTTCCAGAACTTCTTCTGACTTGGAGCACTGATGAGCCTGATCACCAGCTCAGCAGTGAACCAGATGATGCACGCAATCTCCACAGCTTCCAGCACAGGGTCTTCAATCTCTCTGTCATTGGCATCCAGCCTTTGAAATTCGGGCATGCTGTGAATGCACATGGCCACGATTGATGCCAGGACAACACTCAGGGAGGACACGGCAATTAACTTGGCAGACAAGCAGTACGCAGGATTTTCCATTCTGACCCAGATCTTCTTTCTTATTTCACCAAAGCACAGATTATCAAACTTTTCCAGCTCCTTATCAAATATGGATGATTCTTCATTAGAGGAGTCAATGCTCCTGTCATTGCTTTTCTGATCCCAGTCTTTCTCAGGACCTTCTTCTTTCCTCTCCTGGTACCGATTGCTGCAACAGGAATCAATGAACAGCTCATTTATCCCCCAGTACTCTATTTCCTGGCAGAAGGAAAAGACACAGAGTTCCTCCATGACATGAAGTTTGCCAGTGTAGTAGAAGTTCAGAACATATCGGAACAAGGAGGGATTTCTGTCAAAGTAATATTCCTTGTCTGCAACACTGTAATCATCACATAGTTCTAGAATAGCCTCTTCTGAATGGCATTTGAGAAGTTTCCCAAGTCTGGTATGAGGAAATCGGAGCAAAGTGCTTTGATCCACTGTTTGCTTAAAGCCACCCACATTCAAATTGATAAGTTCTGCATCTTTGCCAGGTCTGCGGAAAAATTCACCATAAACCATTTTGAACAGTTCCACTGCTGATGCCCAGTAAGATTACATTGAACCTAAAAAGAACACAAAATATTATTAGATCATTAGTTCAGTTTTGCTTTTGTGATGCACTGTTTTTCCCTTTCCAATTGCTGTGAAATTCTGTTACGAAAGAAAAGAAAATAAGAAAAGAAAATAAGAAAAGAAAAAGAGAAGAGAAGAGAAGAGAAGAGAAGAGAAGAGAAGAGAAGAGAAGAGAAGAGAAGAGAAGAGAAGAGAAGAGAAGAGAAGAGAAGAGAAGAGAAGAGAAAAAAGAAAAGAAAAGAAAAGAAAAGAAAAGAAAAGAAAAGAAAAGAAAAGAAAAGAAAAGAAAAGAAAAGAAAAGAAAAGAAAAGAAAAGAAAAGAAAAGAAAAGAAAAGAAAAGAAAAGAAAAGAAAAGAAAAGAAAAGAAAAGAAAAGAAAAAAGAAAAAAAAGAAAAGAAAAGAAAATAGAAAAGAAAAGGGGAGGGGGAGGGGAGGGGAGGGGAAGGGAAGGGAAGGGAAGGGAAGGGAAGGGAAGGGAAGGGAAGGGAAGGGAAGGGAAGGGAAGGGAAGGGAAGGGAAGGGAAGGGAAGGGAAGGGAAGGGAAGGGAAGGGAAGGGAAGGGAAGGGAAGGGAAGGGAAGGGAAGGGAAGGGAAGGGAAGGGAAGGGAAGGGAAGGGAAGGGAAGGGAAGGGAAGGGAAGGGAAGGGAAGGGAAGGGAGGATGAATACCATTATTAAGCATTTTACAGAAGTGGGTTTAGTTTTGATGGTTTAACTCAGCTTTACAAAATTTTAAAGTCATGGATTCCAAGTAATATATGTTCCCTACAACTTCCATGAAGGAAAGAACTTTTCTTGTCTTCTTGCCACTCCAGTGCCTTCCAGAAAGAGGAAGAAGAGAGAAAATAGATCACCAAGATCTTATAATGGAGGCATTTCAAAGAATGAGTGTTTAGAGGAAGGTTACAAAGGATATTCTGAACTTTGACTTTCGCATTCCCTTCACCTTTAGCCTCTTCACATGCGAGGGTTTGTTTTAGGATTGCCACAAACATTACTAGAAATCTGTTTAATACTGTTCTCTCTTTCTAGTACTGTTATTGTACTGTTTTTCCACAGTTCTTCATGAAAGTAGGAGCATGGGGTCTAATGCTACAAGCATGTATTTCCTAATCTTTGTTCACAGACTTCAGTCAAACCAAAGCTACTGCGAACTTCATGGTATCCCTCTTGTGTGTAACAGCTACAGACACTTTTAAGACTTCAAAATCCAGGCTGTAGCTAAATATTTACTCTAGTAATTAATTCTGAAAAATCATGTCTGTATCCAGAGTAATCTTTACTTACGTAGGGAAAGAAAATGTTATTTTGAAAAATGGAAAAATGCACTTTTTTTTTCTACCACGGTGCAAGCCCCTTTAAACTTTTTTTAAATCTGGATTAGTTGGAATCATCATTAATTTCATTGTATGCATAGACTAACACACAACCAAGATAAAGTTACTGAAAAAAAAAAACCAAAGTATGAGACACACTTGTTTTCTAACTAAGCAAGACAGAGCCGTCAGTTTTTACAGGATGATAAACTACGTACATAAGACTGATTTTACAACTTAAAATGTAGTTTGAAGACAGGTATTTACTAGCTAACGGAATGACTGTATAACACAGCTGCTCCAAGTGTTTCCCAGGGCTCAGCTTTCACAAATAGGACTGAGACATAAAATAAAAGCACCAGTTTCCACTCAGAGATGAAGGGCAGAAGGACTAAGCTGATAAGGAGCTTCATTCAGGATCAAGAGCCAAGCTGTGATCTTACATCAGTATTAAACTCCCCCCAAAATTTCTCTGGGGTCTGGGGTAACTAGAGGTCAGAGTATATTCAACACCATGCTAAGTCTATTCATTGACTAATTTCAGTGAGTAAAACTCCACTTCCAGCAATTCATTAAGAGGAGAGCACTAGGATGTAATATAATGCTATAAAAAAGACACAAGATTTAAGATCATTGGCTGTGAGTGGTAACTATCATAAAAAGAAAGTAGCTTTACTCAGAAATAGCCAAAGTTAGAACCTGGTGTTCAGTAAATCCTTAGAAGACTGACTTTGACTTATTGTTGACATAGCACTTTAAACCCATGTTGATTATGCAGATAATATTCATAATGGAACCACCATGTGATCACTCTGCATAATGAATTCTGTGAGCAACAATTTACTGCTTTGTTTGGAGGGTACTGTAGTCATAATTTGTGCAAGATAAAAACAGAAAATGGATACTGATTAGGAAAACCATGATCTGGAACCCACTATAATCTTACTATTAAGTGACTTTCATATTGAGCCAAGAATGCACAGAAGAGTTTCAAGAAAATTAGGTTAAGAGAACCTTCATGATCTGAAAACGTTTTTGTTGCATGTCCTCAGTCCCTGAGCTATGGACCAGGATATTGTGCTGGGCACGATTAGAACAATTTGTAGTACTTAAACAAGTGACTCCAACCCTGGGGCAAAGACCACAGATGACAACTTCTCTCCCAGCACAACATGCTGTGTACTCAAGGGACCCTTTACTCAATCAGCAGACTTCTTTTACCAAAGGATAAAACTGTACTCTGCTTGAAACAATGCTTTCCTGGAGTGCAAAAGCCTGCATCATGATCATCCTAAGAACAAAGAGCTTCCACAAACTTCACAGCTCTCAACTTCAAGAACATAATCAAACTTTTTGATCTGTCCTTCTGTAAACAATAAGGATTCGTATACAGCATAATAAACCACTAACCATTCCAAAGCACACACTTCTTGCCCTAGAGAGTCTTAGAGAGGAAGCAAACACATAGCAGATGTTAGTTACTTGGTTGCTTTAATTGATTCAGTTGTTTTGATGAGCTACTGGGTAAGAACTCATATAGAATAGAAAATAAAATGAAACACGAAAGAAAGATGCTTACTGCAACAATCAACATTATTTTCTGAGAAGCTAAAAAAAACAAACAAAAAAACAGACCTTGCAATAGAAGTTCCAAATGTTAAGCTTGAGGGCCAAATAAAAGCCAGTCATAAGGAAAGCTGCGTGAAAAGGATATAAACATTAGAATAAAAAAACACAAAGCAACAGGATTGAGCTCTTTCCAATACAATATGGAGATGGGCTTTAGCCAACGCTTCTGTAGTGGTACAATGTTGGTGAGACCACAGATCCATTATCTGGCTTGGAAGGGGATAGCAAATTTCTGGGGGTTTTAGAATGCTGTGAAATCCCTAAAGCTCACAAAAGAAGAGCCACAGAGACAAAGTTTATATTTATGGACCCTTTGAGACAGCTACACCATGAATGTATAACATGTCACAAAGGGCTGTGGTTTCCAGTCTCTTTGAGATCAAATCAAAGATTTTTAGTGAGAATGTGAACCCTGTACCACAGATGTATTTGTTAGGAAAGTTTCTCTTTCTAAGATAAGTTTTCTTTCACATACTTTCTACACAAAGTCTTTGTACTCAATGAGGTACTACATAAGCAGTTTTTTGACATACTGCATGTTTAACTATGGTAGTGCCTCAGCTATTGGTAATCTTAAACTGGGATAACTTCTCCTTTTCTTAGCATTAATCCATCTGTGATTATCCAGGCACAATGAAAAGGAAGTTGAATTGTCTCATGGTGGTATAGACTATGCTGTACTTTGCTTCATAAAACAATGATAGCACATCCCTGCAGATTTTCTACCAGTTTATATCATGGCTAAATTGTCCATCACCTCAACTCCTTCTTGCTACACAGCAGTACTTCATAAACCTCTCAATATTAAAAACCACTCACATTTAATTATGATTTTTTTCTAAGAAGAAAGGTTATAGATGCAAAAGGCTCAAGGCCTGCTCACACTGAGGTCAGATGGGTTACAGTAGTGATCTGAAACTGGGAGAACAGAGAAATCCTTATAACTCTAAGAACTCTTCACAGAGCTCAGGGAATATTTTTTTCCCCTCAAATAATCTAATAAATTATAGAATTTCTACTTTAGGGTTCTAAATTCAGAAAATTGAGCTTTGAGAAATTAATTCTAAGGTGCCTTATCTGGGCACCCAGCTATCACCAGGAAACAGATACTGGTTCCGCATGACGCAGACAACTACAACAGATTCTAATTTCTGCTTGTTTCCTGACAAACCACTCTAACCAAGTATGTGCATCTTTAGACTTCAAACTACTTTTAAAGGTATATGACCCTGTTCAGAAATAAAACTTTCACCATATTTGGAAGTGCTTGAATTTAGAACCACGCTGAGTAGAGCAAATACATAATGCACTGCCTAAAAGCGCTTTGTATGCTTTCTGACCCACTGAACATAGTAAAACAGTTAAGTGCATATGTAATTTACTTATCAATCATGGTTAAAGTTTGAATTCAAATCCATTTAGTATGACTTAAATTAATGCCTGTCGGCTGGATAGTCATAACTGCTTGAACACACATGATTAAGACTAAAAAGATACAAGGAAATATTACTTGGTGCAACCTCTCTCATTGTGATATTTGCTGTACCAACCCAATTTTGTAATATTTGATTCTGTAAAGTTCACTGCAAAATCATTTGCCGTCTGTGAAGGCAGAGGTGAAAATAAGCCATCTAGCACACAAAGCAAGAACATCTGAAGAAACCATTCTGTGGTTATGGACATACTGTGAGGCAAAGAGGATATATGCATCAGCTAAACTACTTGCTCAGTTGTAATTTGTTTTATATATTCTATTAGAGATGACATCCTTTATCCAAAATATTACAATAAAATGCTATGAAAATAATAGTCATGCATCTTGAAATTGATTCAGTTCAGCCTCCCAGAAGACCTTAGGTAAATGAAGTTCAAGCTGATGTCTACAGAGCCAGATTTTGTTCTAATGTTACTTCCATGTAAACCTACATGGCCAAATTCATCTCTTGTTTGATTTTATTATGTAAACAGATTTTCAGAAATTGAACTTGCACCATATGCCTGTGCATTGTTACAATGAGATGGAAAAGAGAAAGAAAGAAGAGCAGCTGCTAAGAGCCCACTGGCAATAAGATGTAAAATCATTTCAACGTCTGTACCTGTGGAAAAACAGTCTTCAAAACAAAGTGAATTTTTGTTGAAAAAAAAAAAAGTAACTTCCTGCACAAGACTGCATTGGTCAAGGTAGAACAGGAACTACTGCAACTCAAAGTGAAAGAACACAAGCAACAATAGATGAATATGCTACTCCAGCCTATGGTTCATCCCACTGATCTCGTGCACTTACTTTCAGGTGGGTTGAATCACCTGTTAGAAAAGCAATTTTCTGTATATTAACTAGATAAGCAGCACAGGTGATTTGTAGAATGTCTAACTTGGTTGTGACTACCATTAGGTAAAATTACTACTCCTAAAAAGTGAAAATTGGCTGATGATCACTGTGTGAATGCTGGCAAGGACTGAGTATAGGCCAAGGGGTAGATATAAGGGAGCAAGTAAAAGCTGCTAACTGTAGCATCAACATGACAAAAACTTCTTTGAAAACATGGTTTGTGGTCTGAACTGCTTTACATAAAAAGAAAGAAGAAAGATCTGGTATCATCCGTTTATCAGAATGTCATCTTGTAAAATGATATAAAAAATAATAATATAAAGTAAAAAGAGGAAAGAAAAAATTATCCTCTTCCTAATCTGAAATGTTCCTGGGGATAACATGCATTCTGACAGTTAACAAGCCTGACACCCCTCAATGTTCCCAATGCCTCAGCAATTTACAGTCTGCTCAGATAAAATTAAAAGACCATCATCTACCTTAACTAAGTGGAATTGACAGATTAAAATGTGTTTGCTGGAAAATCTACCTGTAAATCCCCACCAATTAAGCACAGTCACAATGCTGTATTATGACACCTGTCAGTTTTCACACAGAAGATATTAGTAATTTCCTTGAGCTATATTGGCCTAATTAATGAAGTTAACAGAAAAATTTAAGATGAAAAGATGCACAATGCATTATTAAAACCAAGTCAACATTACTGTAGTTTGTCGATAGAAGAAATTATCTCTTTCCAGATTAACTCTTGGACGATAACTTTCTGTGATAGGTCACATTCTTGGCACCCTGCTTCTATTAGAAGTACAGGTTATAAACAAGAAATGCTACTTGAAGTGAACATTATAACTTCTTGGTCAAAGGACCTCTGCAAGCAGAACAATTTCTACAGATTTCTTTCCTTAAAATCAATATTCCATATCTCATTTTCTACAGAGTCCTACACTGTTCCCATTCAAGTACTTTTCCAACAAGTACAATAAATATATATTTGGTAGTTTGTGCAACCATTAATGGTCAAAAACATCTGATACATGACCCCAGTATCCCAGATTCTTTTCCAGAAAGGAAAAAGTGGCACGGAATAAAGGTATACACTGGTATATTTCTTACAAATAGTTCTTCGTGCTCACTGCGTTTCACTCATAAATATAGCTGGGCTTTGAAAGGTTAGTTACCCGAGTAAATAAGATGATGCAGATAGCCACACAAGGAATTAAATAAATAAATAAACTTAATGAAAAGAAAAGAAAAGAAAAGAAAAGAAAAGAAAAGAAAAGAAAAGAAAAGAAAAGAAAAGAAAAGAAAAGAAAAGAAACAACAAAACAACATATTTAGCTACAGTAGAAAACTAAATATTATTCCTGCATTCATAGTGCGGTGCATTATGTTGGTAGAGTTGAGAAACTGTGTATCTATCCAACCACAACCCCTCAGGCCTGACATAAAGGAGTCAGCAACTAGACATATTCTCTTTCTCTAATACAGAGGTTTATGCACCACTTAAGACTCTCCTGAGTTTTCAAGCTGAGCATCAGTTGCTCACAAGTCTCAACACAGAAGCAAGTTATACCTGCAACTATTATAATTCTCCCATGTTAAAGAAAGGAACTAGGAGTTTGGTGAAATTCTGATCATTTTTACCTCTTGAAGGGGAACAGAGAGTTAAAAGTAAGATTTAACTCACTGTCAGGAAGACTGACTTGATATTCAAAATATCCACTCATTAGTGCATCCTTGATTTTGTAGTTGTAAGGGAAAACTTATAATTTTCCTCATTTTGAAGTCTGAGGAAATGTTCTCTGCTTTTTAGCATGGATGACTCCTGACATCACAGGGCTGTTGATCATTTATGCTCTGTGAGATTAATTCTTCCCCTTCCTAATACTGAATTTTCTAGAAGCAAGACAGTATTCCTGAAGTGCACAAAGGCAAGTTGCAACAGTCTGTTGTTCTAAAGAATGACAGAACTACAGAATTGCAGAGGCTGGAAGGGAATTCTAGAGATCAAGTCCAACCCCCTGCTAAAGCAGGTTCCCTACAGCAGACTGCACAGGGAAGCGTCCAGATGGTCTTGAACACTTCAGAGTAGACTCCACAACCTTTCTGGGCAGCCTGTTCCAGGTATTGTGGATTCTAATCCACCACTCTGCTATTGGGCATCACTTGGTTCTCCTCCCCTAGACTTTCCAAATAGCGTGACAAACTAATCTGCTTTGAAATGGTCCTTTGGAGGCTATCTTGTCCAACCCAATGATCAGAGCAGGTCCAGTTAGAGCGGGATGCACAGGGCCAATGGTATGCTGAATATCTCCAGGGACAGAGAATTCTCAGCCTAGCTGGGCAACTTCTGCCAGTGTATGATTCCTCCAATAATAATTTTTATTTCTAATGTTTATCCAGAAGCTCTTTCTTTCTAACTTTGGTACACTGGTTGTGTCCTAGACTGTACTGTTGCATGGGGTTACTGAAGCCTGGATGGAATTTCTCCAGGCAGCTGAAATCCCTTTTAACAGCACCTTTTCAGCATACTGGTGTAGCATTATCCATCTCAGTCCTGATTACATCAACTTGGCTGTCCTCACATAGCATTTAACAAGAAAGGATATTTGCCAGAAAAGGTGTGAAGCAGGTATATGACAGGCTTAGATATAAAACTGCATCATTGCACAACTGTTCAATTGAATATTCAGAGAAGTAGCTGAGACACTGTTTCTGCATGCAAAAAAAAAAAAAAAAAAAGGATAGCCAGCAAATAAGATTTTCTCTGAATAAGCATCAACCTATGAGTGCAATCCATCTTAGCACCTGTCAGTACTACTATCCATTATGATTTTTTTTTTTAGGAAGTGTTGAGCAGCTACTAACACTTGAATTTAAATATGAAAAACTATATCTCACACTGGCATCACCTGTGAGATACTAGAGGCACTGTGTGAATGGGCTGTATTCTAGCAGCACTAATAAATGTGCTTACACACCTCGTAACAACATCACCATCTACTCAACTCAGGACTCAGAGTTGAGCCCTTTAAAGTTACTTAGAAAATTTTTGGCATTGCCTTTCAATGGCAGACAGTTTGGAACAAATTATGACAACAAATCAAATCAGAGGTAGTTTCAGAAGACAGAAGCAACCCTTCCCCACCTGCCTTCTCTTGTCCTTCATCTACAAATGTGGTTTTTTAACATCTGGGATGACCCATAAGGACAGGTGGCTGGGCAAAATCCTAAATCAGTAGAGGTTTTGCTGAAGATTTTAAAAGGACAAGGGATATCCCAAGTTTTTGCTTGGGTCACACTTTAGCTAGACAGATTCATAAACTTCCACAAAGAGCACCAAGGATTTCAAAGGAGGCACAGCAGGGGTGCCAGGTCTGTACCAACAAATACAGAAAGAGATCTGAGACCCTGAATATATATCTCCCAGAAAGGAGATAAATCTTCCATCAGTGCTTTGCTTACTGCAATTTTTGTGTTAAATTGAGCAGTGTTATGTTCCTGCTTCACTACCCACGTTCATGAGTACAAGTGGACACAAGCTCTTGTGCAATCAGTGCCTTCCATCTTCAGTCTAAGCTGGAAGAATTTATATTTCAGAGATTTTCCTTAGTCTTGAAGTACAGAATAGCTTTAGAGTAAAAATTAGATTTAAATAAGCACATTCAGTGCATCAGAAGAAACTAATCTAAGAACAATACGTATTTGTTTTCAATTGACAGTTTGCCTTTATAGGCTGCTGCTTAAAGCAAAGCATCACCAACCACCGCTTCAAGCAAAAACCCATTTGGCCTTAGCAGTAGAATGAATCTACAATTCACTAGGAGGAAGAAGAAGGCAAATGAAATTGCATTTCTTTCTTGTGGCTTACATTTGAATGAAGTACTTCACCATGCACTCAATAAAGCCTTGGAGTGAAAAAATGATGACACAAGAAGGCCAACACTACAGATTTAACTCTTATTAACTCTACCTCAGATGAAATCAAGTCCGGTAATGTTCACACTTTGAATCTGAATACCCAAACACTTGCTGCCAGCTGTAATCACTAGGATTTATTGCCGAGAGAAATATGCTTGAATGCCTCTGTCACCAGTCCAAGGCCAACAACCCTTGGAGATGCCAGAGGAGTCTCATGTGCTTGCACATTCACAGAATGGCTTGGATTGGAAGGGATCTCAAAGATCATCTAGTTCCAAATACTCTGCCATGGCAGGGTTGCCAACTACTAGATCAAGAGCAAATCATGGAAGCATAGAATCGACTGATTCGGAAGGGACCCTTAAAGGCCATCTAGTCTAGCTCCCCTGCAATGAACAGGGACACCTACATGTCCACCAGGTGCTCTGAGCCCTGTCCAGCCTGACCTTGACTGTCTCCAGGGTCAGGGCATCCATAACACCTCTTGGCAACCTGTGCCAGTGCTTCACCACCCTTACTGTAAAAATTTTTTTCCCTTATATACAGACTCTAAATCTCCCCTCTTTTAGTTTGAAACCACTTCCCTTTGTTCTATCCTTTTGTCAGGTTGCTCGGGGCCCCATCCAAGCTGGCCTCGAGCACATTCAGGGATGGGGCATCCACCACCTCTCTGGGAAGTCTGTACCAGCACAGGCACTTTTAAGTCTCACAGGTTTCAGTGTATGCCACAGATTACTTGTGTCAAATACACTAGGAGACGCATAGAACTGATTTATCCTTCACATTGCACTTTTTTTTTTTTTATTCCTAACAAACTAATCAAAATTAGGAGGAAAACAGTCCTTTCTCTGGTGTAACAGATTGAAAACAGTATGAGAAAAAGCAAAACGAAACAACAATTCACAAGAAAGAGAGACCATAAACACCATTTCTGCTTCCAGACTGAAAGACAATGACCTAAAATATCAACAAGAACCCATGCCATTCCTATCACTCAGCTCAAGCTTTTACCAGTTCCACAGATTAATTAAAAGAACAGTATTGATCCACACTGGCTGTCCTTTTCAGTGTAAACATTGCACTGGACAGAGAGGTACAGAGTTTCTTAGCTTAAGAAGAGTGCACAAGGCAGCATCCGTTCTGCAGCTTATTCAGGGAAAGGTGCCACTAAAATGTCATGCTCAAGCCATCTCTCAGTGCTTGTCATTAGCTAGTGCTAAACACCAAAGACTGATTAAAATTTGTGCTGCAGCAGTGGCTTGGCTGTTTTCAAAATCAAAGCCTAACTTATGGCTCCATTTATTCTTTCAACTGGCAATAAACAGAGCTCATAAAATCACGAAGCAACTTCAGAATTGTAATCTAGTTAAAACAGCAGTTACAGTGATTCAGATAACTGCAGCTAGAAAATATGTGATATAACCTCCTACAAAAAGAAGTCTTCCTTGGGACATATCTGATCCTCCCCACTGCTGCACTTTAAATTACAAAATCATAGAAAAGCTTAGGTTGGAGGAGACCTTAAAGATCATCTCAGTTCCAGTCCACTGCCACAAGCAGGGGTTGCCATCCTCTAGATCAAGCTGCCCAGGGCCCAACCTACCTGGCCTCGAACACCTCCAGCAATGGGACATCCACAGATCCCTGGGCAGCCTGTGCTAGTGCCTCACCACCCTCTGAGTAAAAAATTTATTCCTAACATCTAACCTAAATCTCTCTTCTTTTAGTTTAAAGCAGTTTTCCAGACCATGTAAAAAGCTGGTCCCTCTCCTGCTTGTAATCTCCCTTCATAGATACTGGAAGGCTGCAGGGAGGTCTCCCTGGAGCCTTCTTTTCTCCAAGCTGAACAAGCCCAACTCCCTCATCCTTTCCTCACAGGAGAGGTGTTCCAGCCCTCTGATCATCCTTTTGGCCCTTCTCTGCACCCACTCCAGCAGCTCCATATCTTTTCTGTACTGGAGGCCCCAGACCTGGACACATCACTCCAGATGGGGCTTCATGAAGGCAAAGGAGAGGGGGACAATCTCCTCCCCTTACCGGCTGGCCACAAACACACTAACTGAGAGCAACTCTACGCTAAAGTAATATAGTTCAGCAGTCATTGCATCTCACAGACTATGAGGTCAATCCCTCTCCCACTGAAGCCTCTTCCCCCAGCATCAGGGAGGTTCCAAGCTGCAGCCTGCACAGTGATTAGCATCACTGGAAGCAGCATCAGCTCAAGGAAAGGAGGTAGAAAAGAAGCACAGAGTTATCAGAAGTGTCTCCAGTTATCATCAAACTACCCAGACTGTGTCTTAACTCCACCACGCAAATCAAAATTGTTCATAGATTTTTTCTTAGTTGGTTCTCTGCCTCCCACAGGTAACCTACCTGTGGTTGTATAAACAGCAGCAATCAATTCATTTAACTCAGATAAAAATAAAGCACAGAGAAGCATAAAATGCGCCCTATATAAGACAACAAATTGCTAATACAAGATTTTACAAGATAGTACATACAAAATGCTTTTTTGTTCATAAATGTTGCAGCACTTTATTAACTTAGAAGCGCTGGGAGGAAGATACCTTCAGCTTCATGCTTTGGAAGCAGAACTTGAGACTGAGACTTGAGGGGTGACCTGTTCAGCATCACGCATCTGGTCAGCGTGTTCTACTTCAGCATTCCCAAAGCTACAAAGTCTCTGTCTTTGCTTTTAGTGAGAAATGAAGGGGGAGATGGGCCAGCCAAGCTCTGCACAGAACTCTGAGCCTGGTGTGAGAACAGCACTGCACTACAATGATTAAACACATAGGATAGTTAACCAGCTCCTAAGATATCAGTTGGCATCTAAATTGCTTGTCCGTATGATGAACAAAGGACAAAGATGCACAAAACTGGAAGAAAGAAAGGGGAAGCAAAACTATCTCAAATGATAAACAACCTGTCCTCCATACCAGCCGCATTGTTTTGCCCATATGCCCTTTCTGTTGTTTTTATTAACAAACCACTAAGAGCAAGTGATTTCCAAAAAAATAGGGGGAAAGAAAAGTTCATTTATTAGCCTTTATTCCAAGACAGTCTTATGCAGAAATCATGCAGCTGTCCCACTCCCAGTGCTGGCTGCTCAGAACAGCAGGGAATCCTAAGGGTTGATGGAAGCACATGCAAGATGTGAGCATTTGGGGCCTCCCCTTGGGCCATCTCCCAGCTCCTCACAGCTGTGAGAGGGTAACTCCAGAGATCTTGACTCGGACCTTCCAGAGATGTGAAGGCAAAATGGATGAGGTACTTCAGTGTGAAGGGTGAGCTAGAGAGCTTGTGGATAAAGGGACGGAGAAAAGAAAATCATGGAATCATAAAATCATTATGGTTAGAAAGACCATCAATATCATCAAGTTCAACCACCATACCACCAAACCACATCACTCAGTATCACATATCCACGTTTCTTCAACAGTGACTTCATCACCTCCCTATGCACTCTGTTCCAATGCTTCACCGCTCTCTCTGCAAATAAATTTTCCTAATATCCAATCTGCACTTCTGGCACAGCTTAAAGCCATTCGGTAATGCTAAGGGTGAGGGCATTGGGAGCACCTAGCAGAACAGAGAGCAATGGAGGAAACAATTTACAGTCAAAATGAATGAAGCTTTCCACAAACATTACCAACAACTCAGCCACAAAGACCATTGAACTTCAGATTGATCTTGGATCCTTGCAAAAAAATGCATGAAGGTCAGGGTCTCAGGCTTTATCTGTATCAACTGAATGAGCTGAATAGAGAGCAAACTAAGTTCCAGAAAAAAGACAGTGGTCACACTGGTACCTTCTGACTTCAGGCTGAAAGCTCATCTTTCCAGAAGTCAAATATCTCCTGAAAATAAGATAACTGGTGTCAAATGAGATCCCTCAAAAACTAAGGAGCAACACAGCAAACACCCTCTCCCTTGACAAGCAAGATAAATATTTTAACAGTCATCTCCTGTAGAGCAGAATGATAAACACAGCAAAAACGTTACACACAACTGTCATATATGGAATCTTCTTTTTAAGAAAAAATGAATTAGTTACCACAAATAACAAATGACAGCAGCTAGACACGCTACTGTTAAGACTTCAGATATGCAATGAATGACAAGAAGACCCAACAAAATAGAGTCAAATATAATGGAAAGTAGAGTTTAAAGAGAAGGAGTATTAGTAAAATATAGAAAAAGAAACAGGCACAGAAGGAAATGAGGTATAGCAAAGAATGAATGATGGAGAATGGAGAAGCAAATGAGGGTCGTGTCTTGGAGCAGCTGATAATCTAATGCAGAGCCAAAGGGTCAAAGACGGTTGTTCTCAGCTGAGGATTTGTCCCACTGCACAGAGCCAGAGAAGGGCAGTCAGACACCAGCCTGCCTGGGTGTTCCCCACTCAGAAACTAAAAAAGCAACATAGTAAGGGAATAAGATGATCTCATAAATAACAAAGGGGAAAGCAAATTCTGGAAAAGAAGAAAGAAGCTGAACAGAAATGAATGGAAGGAGAACAAGAAAGAGGAATAAAGAGACAGGACAAAACCAAGATTAGAAGAAAATATCCACAGGTTAGTGGAATACATTTCATTTATTCATGAGCTCTGTTTTAGTGTGTGTTCTTGGCAGGGATCCCATAACTGAAAATTTGCAAAGCAGAGAATGATGCAAGTTTGGAGACTTGAGTCTTGTTTCTAGTCATTAGCCTTGGGCAGGGCTTTTTAATATATGCACCCCAGTAGCAAGTAAACAAGTTCTTTAAACCAAGAGCCTTTAGGACACATGCTGCAAACAAATGGGCTTAGGCAAAGCCAGAGAGGGATTCCAGGAGCATAAGCAAACCTGGTTACAACCCATTTACAAGTAACCAGGAGTATGGACAGGCTGCTAAGAAAGATGTTGCCCAACTCTGCTGCTCACTCCAACCCCAGCTCAGGTCAGACTACAGAGCATCTGTCTTTCCCATGCATTTCTTGCTAACTGGCATTTGGTACACCTAGGAGCATGTGGGGCTCAGTGAGCTCAGCTGGCACAGGAAGGGCTGCACCCAGCTCCCAGCACACAACCGCAGTGGCAGCAGCACTGGCAGCTGTCCCAGCACAGGGCCAGCACCGTGCCCAGGGTAGGCTGTGCTGGGGGGGTCGCCAGGAGAAGGAGCACACCCCTGGCAGATGCTCAGAACAGGGAAAGCATAGCCATCTTCCTGTGAGTCTACCTGCAGTTCAACTCAGAAACTGCTGAGCCTGTCCCATGGTCATAAAGAGGGTGAGCAAAGAAATGCTTTACTTAGGAATACTCTGTTTGTACAAAGAACATTTTAAGAAAACATCCAGTCTGCATTTACCCTAGGGATCACAGTAAAGTTTGCATCAGTTCAGCCGTTATTCATGTCTGTTTCTTTGCCCAAAAACACAAATGGGAAGTTGAAGGGTTCCTACTATTTTTGTTTGTTGTCTCAGCACTGAGATTGATAAGACTTTCAGATATGGTGTTCAAGGAGAAAAGTCTCTTCAAAAAAGAGCTGTAACATCCTCTGCTATCCATACATATAGATTTCACTTATTTTAAGATCAATTTCAGCAAAACTTTTCAGCCTGTATAAGGAAGGCTTAATAGACAAAGTAAAAAAACAGGCAACTTGGATATTGGAAATAGATGGTTTTTGAGGTCCCTTCTATGATTCTGTGATACTATTTCTGAACCCTTCCCACTCTTCAAATCCTGCAATTGAAAAAAAAAAAAAAAAGGAAATAATGATACTGCACCTCTATAAAAATAAATGCTCTGAAATCCACGGATAGCAAAAGACACTCAAAAACAAGGTATGGGCATTGCCAGTTAAAGCTCTTCATCATTTAGCTGCCAACACATGTATAAATCATTTACCCAGTTTCAGAACGAGATCCTCTTTGCCTATCCACAGTGCTGTCTCAGAAGAAGCTCAGATAGACAGTCCACGATGTTTTTTCCCAATTTGCCAACTGTCTTTCATTGCCCCAAGTGCTACCTTTATGAACAGTGAAATCTGGAAAAGTCAACAAGGAAAAGATCATAGAATCGTGAAGGTCAGAAAGACCACTAAGATCATCTAGGACAACCATCAGCCCATCACCACCATACCACAACACAATATCACTCAGTCCAACATCTACTCCTTCCTTAAAAACCTTCAGAGGCAGTGAAGGTTTGAAAGACACAGCTCTGTATTAAAAACAGTTGATTCTCATCACTAATGATTACTGCTCTCAACATCACTGTGATGGGCAGCTTCTCCCTAGCAGCAGATACCAAGTACAACTTACAAAGTTAAAAAGTCACCACTGCATCTGACACACACGCATCAAACACTGGCTCCAGCATAAAGTGTATTCCTACTTCCTCGATCCTCTTTGGATGTTAATCTGAATAACTTATGCCATCTATTGGCCTTGACCAGAGACAGATGTTCAGAGGAGAACTTTAATTCTGGGAAAGCAACTGTGTTACAAGGGATCTGAGGGTAGGTCTGTACCTTCTGCTAATGGAATCAATACAGCGCAGTTGCTCTGATCCTGAGGTCCACTTTGTCTGGCTGCTGCTTCAGAGTGCAGCTCCCAGAATAATCATTTAGGTAAATAAGAGTGTTGGCATAGAGCTAGCTCACGCTGCATGGGAATCCAGACACAGCAGTGAGGATTTGCACTCTCAGAGGAGCACATAGGAAAAGTCTTTATTATAAGCTCCACTTCGACCTAAAATCAGGGAAACTATCTCCAACTCAGTAACTCTGCCTCACATCGGCCACGCAGAGAGACTTCTCTCCCATTTCTGTACCCATAGTGGCTCTTTAGCGATCCGCAGCTCCTCAAACCGACTTCACTTTTGTATCTAAATGCATTTTTAAAAGGCAAGGCAGAGAGCTCTGCAATGCGAAAGAGACTCCAAGACGTTCCCTATCGATCCGCTCCCGCGCTGCCCATTACAGGAGCGGCCGCTCGGCATCACCTCGTCCCCTCCGCGGAGCCGGAGCGGTGCCCACCGCCGGGGCCGCCTCTTCGCTGCGGGGAGACGGGGAGCTGCGGGCGACACTCGGCTGGAAGCGGGGCTCCCCGGCACCGAGCTGCAGCCTCCCTCCTCCTCCACGTCCCGCAAAGCTCACGGAGAAGCCATCCGAACCGTGCGGGGGCTCTGCCTACCTGGGGCCGCGGGGCTCCGCCGCGCTCCGAAGCGCTCCGCGGGAGCTATCGGGGGCGGGCAGGCGGCGGGCGGGCTCCGGAGAGTCCCCACCCCGGCCTCGAGCATCCCCCGGCACCTTCCCGGCGGGGCGGGCGGAGCCGCGTTGCTGCCGTCTGTGCGGGTCCCGCACCGCATCCCGGAGGGTCCCGTCCCCAGAACGCTCCCACCCGCATCCCACCTACCGGCGCTCCGTGGATCTGGGATGCTGCCGGTAGGGAGACGCAAGTTCCGCTCTCCGCCTCGGGTCGCTGCGAAGTGAGCTCTCGGCTCTCACCTTCCCGCTTTTGTGCCGAGCACCGCGGCACCGCGAGCGGCATTGATCCGCTATCGATCCGCCGCCGCTGATTTGCTGAAGTGGCGAAGAGACGGCTTTGCTGCGAGGCGTGGTGGTCCCCACGTGCTGTGTGTGGGGGGGGAAGTGGTTCGTCTCTCGGTGCTGTGGCACCGAGCTGTCTTATTTCTGCTTCGCTCTAAGCCCAGAGGCAGCAAGAAGCGAGGGCAGACACCCGTGTGACCGGGGGAAGAATTAGACCCAGCGATCCTGACGGACCCCTTCCAACTCGAGGTGTTCTATGATTCCATCTTTTGGCAGTGCCATTGTTATTTGGAAGAATGTTACGGAGGTTTGTGCCTTCACCACAAATGTTGATGCAAAAGGGAAAAGAACAACAACAAAAAAAAAAAAAAAAGGAGGAGATGGAAAAGAACAAAAAGGATTTTCTATACTTTTCATAAACTTTCCCAAACTTTTCCTTAAGGAAGCCCCCCAAACGTTGTTGTAACTTGCTTCAGGATTTGGAAAAAAACCAAGAAACAAGTAAATATTTTCCCAATTTCTTTTCTAATGAATAGAAAAAAAAAATTGCATACAAATGTAGCAATCCTCCCTCCCTCCCTCCCTCCCTCCCTCCCTCCCTCCCTCCCTCCCTCCCTCCCTCCCTCCCTCCCTCCCTTCCTTCCTTCCTCCCTTCCTTCCTTCCTTCCTTCCTTCCTTCCTTCCTTCCTTCCTTCCTTCCTTCCTTCCTTCCTTCCTTCCTTCCTTCCTTCCTTCCTTCCTTCCTTCCTTCCTTCCTTCCTTCCTTCCTTCCTTCCTTCCTTCCTTCCTTCCTTCCTTCCTTCCTTCCTTCCTTCCTTCCTTCCTTCCTTCCTTCCTTCCTTCCTTCCTTCCTTCCTTCCTTCCTTCCTTCCTTCCTTCCTCCCTCCCTCCCTCCCTCCCTCCCTCCCTCCCTTCCTCCCTCCCTTCCTCCCTTCCTCTCTCTCCTTTTTTTCACTCTTTCTTTATTTCTCTTTCTCTCTTTTTCTCTCACTTTCTCTCTCCCTCTTTCTCTTTATTTCTTGGTAGAATTCACTTTATGCTTTAAGCCAAATGATTCCATTTAACGAAGTTATTTAGAAAGAGTGGCCTCTTGCTGTCAAGTCAACCTAAATGCTCACCATGCTGTTGTGCTGCTGTGCTCCCAGTGATAATTCTGTAGCCTTACAATTCTGAATCACAGAATGGTTGAGGTTGAAAAGGGTCTCTTGATCCAACCTCCAAGACTGAAGAGAGTGGGAATCTTAAGACAGCATACATATTTTTCTCTGCTTGTGTTTTCCAGTGTTCCCTTAAGTTGCTATTGCTATGCAGAAAGAGTTCTTTTTCTTCCATGTCATGGTGTAAAATTGCACTAATGAAAGCTTGTTTATCGTCTTCCTGATCCATTAATCAGAAAAGCTTTAATCACTGCAGAATTGGCTTGTCCAAAAACTACGTGAACCCGTCAGTGCTGTGCACAGAAATCTGCATTTCTCCTCCTTTTTTTTCCTTCTTTTTCTGAAAAATCAGATTCTCCAGCAGTGTATTAAGAACAAAAGCAATGAGCTGCACAGAATGACATTTTGTTACACAAAGTTTATATGAAATCAAGGCACTGAATACAGAGTGACTTTCTTGGAACTGTCCAAACACAAGAAAATGTGAATAGAATTCTTGAAGATGAATGAGGCCATCTCAGTGGGTCACTTAGGGATCTCAGCATAAAATCTGAAAGATCCTGCAGAAATATTATGACTGCCTTTGGAAATGATGCTGCAGCATAGCAGTCTGTCAGAGGGTTACACAACCCAAATCAGTACAGGTGAGGATGCGAGAGGCTGGAAACTGCTCAGGGAGGGGAGCAGCTCTCCCCAACATCAAGAGCACTGGCATTTATAGAATCACAGAATCATGGAATCATTATTGTTGGAAAAGACTTTAAAATCATCTAGTCCAACTGTCAGCTCATTGCCACCATGCTCTCTAACCATGTCCCTCAGTGTCACATTTCCATGTTTCTTGAACACCTCCAGGGATGGTGGCTCCACCATCTCCCTGGGCAGTCTGTGCCAATGCCTCACCTCATGCTTTCTGAGAAGAAATTTTTTCCTAATACTTAATTTGAACCTCCCCTGAAGCAATGTAAGGCTGTTCACTCCTGTCCCATCAGTGTTACCTGGGAAAAGAGGCCAACCCCACCTCTCTACAAATTCCTTTCAGGGAATTGTAGATATGCCTATTTCCCTAATGCCTGCTGAGATCTTTGTGGGGATGTGGTGGGACTACTGCTCAGGTCCACTGATCCCTGTCCTCTGCCACCACCATGGCCGCTGATACGTCTCCTGGTTGTGCTCTGCTTGTTGTGTGCTCTCCTGGCATCTCACCCATCCTGCCAAGCTGCAGCCTGCATTATCGTAACTCACAGCTCCTTGCATCAGCATCATCTTGTGCTGCTCTTTTCTGGACAACGGGCCTAGTCCCTTGGGGGCAGCACATTTAGAAATGTCAGTTCTCTCCTCCCAGTATTCTGCATTTCCAGACATCTTCTCCTTCTCATTCACATCAGGAAATAACACATGACTTAAAAACTGCACTTATTTTTGTATTTGATGCATCATAGCTAATTTCCGCATAAGCAGTACTTGGGCACTGAGCTGTCTGAAGGAGCATCTTCCCTTACAAAGCAGTTTTTTCACACGCTTCCACTACAGCACCACAACTCCCCTGAGCTGTGCTCATGTTGTTACACAGAGGGTTGACTTGAGGGTTTTGGCAGGTTTTTGCATCTTCATTTGAATACACGCTCTGGAATTTGTTTGACTCTCTCCTCTGGAGAAGGAGAGAGGTCATTTCCAGCTTCACAATGCAGGAAAATTTATTGGCAGCTGTTGGTGGTGGGCATCAGCTTAGCTGGCAGCGATGGGAAAAGAGATGGAGAGAAACCCAGGCTGCAGCACTAGCACCATCATAGCACTGCAGAGGTTTGTTACGGTGCAAAATGGTACTTAGCATTGTTTATTGGCTTAAAAGGACTATGAGATGAAGACAGCTGGGGATGAGTTACATATGTAAGGCTGGCCCACAGTATCTTGTAATCTAGCCAAAGTCCAACCAGAAAGGTCTGTATTCAGAAAGAAATCATTATTGAGTGTCTAGACTCATTTTTTACAAATATTAACTCCTTCAAAGCTGTTGGTAGTAAATTAAGACAGAAACATTGCTTTGAATTCTTCTAAAGATGAGAAGATTTTCACGAGTGGAAGGAACGGAGTGAAAATTTGCACTAGAGAACATATGGCCAAATTGCAAGATATTGTGACCCCCATAAAATGATTTATTTCCTTTTTATGGCTCTCTGGACCACGTAGTGAGCTCATCCTATCAGGCTGCCAGTGGCTAATCTGAACTGGAAACAGCAAAGCCCTGAGCATTGTTGTGCAGGGTTTTGTTGTTTATGTAACTCTGCCATCCCAGGGGGGCTGGCCATTTATTTCCCTATTTGTTTCCTTCCCTGAATTGCCTTAATTCAACCAAATTCTGTCAGCACTTAAACCAAGGGGACCCTATTAGAGGCAAATGGACTGAGTGTTCTTCCTCCACAAATGCTCATCATTCAAACTGCCCAGCTGTGGGACGAAGTGGCAGTCACACTGCCTTAGGTAGTTTCTTGGAGAAAAAAAAAAAAAAAAAAAGAAAGAAAGAAACAGAGGAAGCAATTACAATGGCAATTCCTCTGTCAGCAAGAGCCAAATCTGATCTGCCTTGCTCTGCACAATCCCACCCACTCTGCTCCAGTGTGCAAGGAGACACGTGGGACAGGCACTGCAGCACGGCTGCTGCACCATGGCCACCAAGCAGCCAGCACAGGGGATTTCCATTTGCTGCACAACAACCCCTACGAATCACAGCTTATCACTCTCCTATTGACTGTCGTGTTTTTGAGTGCAGGACTTGGGATTTCATTAGCTGCTATGGCTGGATGCAGATTGTTTCTTTCTGCTGAGTTCTGTGTGTGATTTGCACTGCACCCACAGAGTTTTGGTCCTCCTGCTCATACCAATCAGAGGAGCTACTGTTGTAATATGTTTTTACATCATCTTCATGGAGACGTAGATTGGGAACATTTCTGTGCTTGTGTCCCCAGTCTGGGGGCTGCCTACAATCCTGTGATTTTAGAAAATCAGTGTGTATTTATAACTTTTGTTATTTAGTTCAAGCAGACAAACTCTTTGTGAGTTCATAAGGTTCCTCTCCATTTTGCCTGAGAAAACAGCTTCATATTGTGCAACAGAGCTCCATCAATTCATTAATTGCATATTTCCAGTGATAACAAACTACTTCCAAAAAAGATAGGTTTTGTGAGGCTATGACTTGAAGAAATGTTACATTTGCTGCAGAATCAGAACTTGAAGCTCTGGAGGTTTTGTTGTTTTGAATACTGATTTTGGTAGCAAAGTCAGAGGAGAATGCTGCTAACATTTTAATTTAAAAGTATCCGTAATTGCTTCTAGGAATACATGAACCTTCCCAGACCTTCAGTCTAACAGAAGAAATTTGTCAGTGCAGGATTCTCACAAGTTATTGTGCTATTCTAAGACACGTGTCTTAGGAAGAGAAGTCAGATGTATGTGGACTTGAAGCATCTTTCATTTCTGGAAAGGGCATTTTTCTGTATGTTTCGAAAACATATTAATGCAGAAGCTTGTTTGACAATAAGGTGATGGACTGCAAGTTCACTGAACCACTGTTCACTGAGATAGACAGGAAATTCCTGGTATTCTTCCTAACTCAAGCTAATCTGAAATTACAATGTGACCTTTTTAATAGGCCAAAAGTAGGGCCATATATATAAATGACAACTCCCATGGAAATGTTGATTGTGGCAGCTATCATTACATATCCCACTAAAACAGAAATTACACACCGAATACATAATCTGGCTTGTCTGTCACAGAGGAATTCTTGCTTACAATGAATTCACTGAGCTTTACAATGCTACTCCTTTTTAAAAAACTAATGAGAAAAAGTGTAACCATTTTAGGTGAAAGAAAATAGGATTCACCAGTGAGAGAAGCACATTTGCAAAGAATGGTGAAGACCATACATAATCTTTTCATTTCTTCTACAGGCTTATCAAGGGGTTTGGGTTGTTTTTGTCAGAGTTTTTTTGTTTGTCTGTCTTTGGGAGAAGATTTGGGTGGTTGGTTTTGGTGGTGTTTCTTGGTTGGTTGGGTTTTTTTTCCTTAGGAAGATGGAGGAGAAGTTTAAAAATAAACATTTGTTGTTGTTGTTGTTGTTGTTTTCCTCTTCAGTCATATTTCTCTTCCTTTTGCTTCTGATTTCTCCTTTGCTGGCTTTCTTCTTGGTTTTCAACTCTACTACCATTCACTGCTACTAGGACAGTCTCAGTCCAGGCCCATAATTTTGTTTGGGTTGTTGTGATTCAATCAAGTACAAAGGAAGAAATCCTGAAGATTTTATATTAGAGATGGGGCTATAGAAAGAAGAAACTGAAAATTAGAGTTTGGGAGGTGAAGCAATATTAAATGAATAAAACAGTATGAAAGTTATAGTAGTGTCTCAATTTATTTCTTTTTCAAATCTACAACATTTCTAGTTCAACATCATTTTCTTATTTTTTTAGGATTTGTCCTTACTTTGCATTTCTGTTCAGCTCTGAAGTCCTTGACACGTCCATTGCTCTGGAGCCATCAGTCACCAGCTGTGTGGGCGAAAGATAGAACTGCAAAGATTTCCTTCAAGACTTCAGAGAAAAATGAGCCAGGAATCAATACAGCTATATAGGCATATAGCTCTGATTATTGAGATGTAAGGGTATTTACATCTTGAAAGCATTCCACCATGCTCTTCTAATGAATAATGAAAGCAGTTATATAATTCTTGTAGGTCAGGGTTAGCCACATAAAATCTTTGGAGTGTATGAAATAACTTCTTCATTACTGTCCTGTGTTTATTTAGTGTGTTTGGGAAAAATGTAGCACTTAAAGCTCAGAACTTTGTTCACACTTCGGAATAGTCATAACCTATAGAAGCTATGGATGCAAACCATTGGTACAATTATTATATAAATTCCAAAGAAGGTCTATACAGACACCTTTCAGCTCTGGAGGTAGCACATTTTGTGTAACTGTATGAAGCTCACCCATTTGCATCCCTCCCAAGATTAGGTCTTCAGACTAAAATAATAAGCTAGGAACCTTTTTTGTCAGTGATGGGTGTTTTTTGCCCATGTATCTTAAACATGTTTGATCAGAGGAACTGCTTTTTTTAAGGGGTTTGTCTCATCTGATCAACTACAGGAAAACCTTTATCCTCATAATCTTAAATCCTAAGTAAATCCCATTCTATGTGGTTAAAATACAAGGAAATTTATCTCCATTTAAGACTGGATGTTAAGGAATTTATGCCACTTCTGTTATGATTTAGCAGTTATTGAAAAGGAACTGATCAAAATGACATCACCAAAAAAGCTACACAGTCTGTTGAGAGTGAGACACTAATCCATTCTCAGCAATGCAACCAAGAAGAAACATTGATGTTGGAGAATGATGCTTATTTTGACTCCCAGCGAATGTATAACCACTGTCGTTATAACAGCTATAAACTTACTAAAAACATAGACCTAGAACTGAGAAAGTGGGTTAAATGGGATGTTTTACCCTGTGTTACTATGAGCTTTAAAGCACAGTTTTTCCAACAGCCTTTTTGAACTATTACCTACTTTTCCATCAAACAGCAATGTGTTGCACTGTGCTAGGTAAGCTCTATAGTTTCTACCCAAAAATATGTCTGAACCCAAAACATAAATATATCTGAAACCTCAGCTTAGAACTAATCTCAAGTCCAGTGCCCAGCAAAAAAAAAATGATTAAGCAGTGGAGGCTGTGCTGGTTGTTGAAAAGGTGTGTAGCTGGCTCATATTTCATACTGCATGCACCTTTCTTGTGAGGCTTCTCTGCTCTTTCTTGAAGTTCGTTGAGTGTAAACAAGTTCCATATCATGAGAATGGTATCAACAGAGCATAATGTGATAAAAAGTTTGGTGCTGCATAAAGCCAGGAGCCATTTCACATCCAGCAGTTGAGATTCACCAAGGAGTTATGCTTTTTACTGAATCCATCTGCTCATCATTATCAACAGTGAGAACAGAGAAAGATGTCATCACAATAATTGGTCACAGCATGATGATGAGCCATCAACATAGCCATAAAAACTAACCAAGATATTTTCAGTACAGATATAGAAGCATTTGCATCAGCATGTATAAGCCAGTGTAATCTCATCTGCATTCAGTTCTGATCACCATAACACAGAAAGATACATCAAACCAGAATAGATGCTACTTAGATGTTCAGAGGAGTGGAGAGCCAAGCCTAAGAGATGGGATGAGAAAGAGTCAGATGCTTCGGTCCATAAAATGAAGAGTAACAGTGAGCATGATTTCTCCCTTTAAAAATGAGAAATAAAAATGATAAGAGTAATTTAAGCTCAAGTTGTACTGGTACAGAACAAATCAATATAAACTGCTCAAGAAGAAACTCTAGATAAAATGTAGAGCATTTCCAAACACCAAAGAAATAAAGACCTGGAATATTCTTTCATTATAGGGGGGTGGGGGGCACCAAATGATTGTTTTGAAGAGGATTTTAATCAGCCCACGAAAATAATTATATAGAGGATTGCCTATAATAGTGGCAGACAAGTACACAGATTTATGGACTCCTAAACTTCTTCCCAGTCCTGAGATTTTCAGGATACAGCTGCAAGTAAATCAAATAAAAACAGATGGGCCGATTATAAAGCATCTATGAAGTAACTTGATTGCTCAGTGGAAAGATATATGAATGCCATAGTGAGCTTAAGCTTAATGGCACTGCACACCTCCTTGTAAAAATGTAATAAATGGTACAGGGCTTGGTAAAATATTTATCTGGATTAATTATGAAGGTTCTAACAGCGCAAAAATACTGAGATCTTTGACCCCTACAGATTTATGAAAATTTTCCTAGATATCTGAGTTGAAGTAGATGCAGAAGAATCCGCTATTTTATTAATACGTTCTTAAATACCACTCACTGCTCTTCGCCTTGCAAGAGGGAAAGACAACACTGTGCTAAAAAGAGGCTGCAAAGGATTTTGAAACAAACTGCTATGCACAGGAGCACTAAAAGCGGTCCTGGGACATCCAGTGAATGAAGCATTGTCAGGTTGACAATTCATTTTAAAAGCTTCATCAGTACTTCTCTAATGAAAGCAGAGTGCTGCTCTTTAAAAAAAGAAAACAAAAACATTGAAAGGGGTTCCCTTCAACTTATGTAAAATTAAATCACATCACTAAGTCTAACATGTTTTTTTCTCAAGCCATAGTAGTCTTATCTCTAATAGGTTTGAATTCTGGACTAGATTACTTATATGTTGCATAGGCTGTGACAGCTGTACCACAAAAAAACACCTGATCTTAGAGGCAGAAACATCTTGATAGTCTTCCTCATTCTGGGTAATATCAGTAAACCCCATCTAGCACATGAAGATGCAATTTCAACATAGTAACATAGCCATTTTATGACCAGACATAGATAGGAAATGACTAAACCATAATTTTCAGGAAGACTCTCTCATGCCAACCTCGGGTCACATTTTCAGGTGCCTTACTTAGGAATTCTGACTACACCCATGTCATCTAAGTTCAAGGAAGGAGCAAACCACACTCCCTGCTCTTCAGGGTCACCAGATACTGCCAAAATAACTACTCTGTTGAAAATACATTGTCTGACAATCTGCCATAAGAAACAGAATGCCATTTCCATACATGGTCCCACCCCTGTGCCAAAACTACTCAGCTTTTCTCCTTGTGTCTGTGCCTGCACTAACTAAGAGCTGCATAACTATGTTTGTTCTTTTTTTCCAATGGTAGTACAGTTGGCCAGTTTTGTTTATCATGTGATCTCATAAATAGATGAAGTGATGCTCCCATGAGGACAGCACCTCATTCCTCAAGGGTATAAAGGCTCAGTTCAGAGCATGCGTTGGAACAGGCTGCCCAGGGAGGATGTGGAAGCCCCAACCCTGGAGGTGTTCAAGACGAGGTTGGATGGAGCCCTGGGCAACCTGGTCTAGTACCAGGTGCGTTGGAACTCATTGATCCTTGGAGTCCCTACTAACCCAAGCTATTCTATGATTCAATGGAAGCCAAGCAGGAAGGACTTGAAGTCAATACTGTGGGTAATGTATACTCAAACCATAGCCTAATCTGAAAGGTAGTGAATGAATGTTTTCACTTTGCAACACTAAGAGGACACCTGAACTACACAAGAAACTCTAATTATGCATCTATTCTATAAACTAATTAATGAAATTTCAGCCAGAACATGCACAGAGAAAAATCATGGGCCATAAAATACCAATATTCTCTTTTTTTTTTTTTTACTGGTTTCAAAAGGAACAATTCCTAATTTTCTGTGATTAGAGTAAGATCATAATTGCAGTCAACAATTTGATAAATTGATCTTTCTTCAGACAGAATCTGTTTCTACGGATCCTTTAAAAAAGGAGGGAAAAAGAACTCATCATTTTCAGTAGAAAATATCAAGTTTTCACATTATATCAGTAAAGATCAATTTCTGAATTTTTTTAATAGACTCATATTCCAAAATCCTGGCAAGTCTTTTCTGTCATCAAAGTAGAATTAAGAAGCAAAACAACATACAAATCAAACTGTACGAATTAAATCAAAACAGGTGTCACAGAGGATAAGAATGGATCATAGTTGTCCCGATTACTGTTATGTAAAGGTGACTTAGAATCATGGAATCACCAAGGTTGGAAAAGCCCTCCTAGATCATCCAGTCCAACTGTACACTCAACATCAACATTTCCCCACTAAACCACAGCCACGATCCTTCCTGGGATCGCAACATCACCTTGACACTCCCACCTCCTGTTCATTACTGTGGAGTAAATGCTTTCATCAGGATGACAACAACACCTGTATTAGAACTTGCCAGCATTAACAGCCAAATGACCAAGTGTCCACAGAATTTATTGCAGAATCAGCGGGAGTATAAGAAGCACCAAAAAGATATGACCAGCATCTTCTTATGCCACAAACTTCTCTCTTCTCAGTAAGTACTTTGTCTAGGGCCAGCTTTCCCTGCAGTCACTCAAAGGCTACGTAAATCCAAATTTATTGTATCTAAAATAGTATAATCTATAGTAAAACTCAAATAATCATCCATGTTTACATGGCCTTTTGGCATATATATTCTGTAGTATATGAGGAGTTTACAAGCTTTTTTTTGTATCTTGCATAACACTTCAGTGAAGGAGGGTTAAGAAAAGGTGGCATAGCTTTTCATTGGCATAGCCTTTTCCACAGGCTGCTGTGGAATTGGAATGGAAGTTATACCCATTCTGTTTTGCCTCACTGACCTTATGTACAAAGCAGTGTCTATAGTATGACAGACTGACTGGTATTTCTTTATCCAACTGATCACACCAAATGAGGGCATTCCAAGTTACCTTCTCCATATCTTCCACAATCTTTGTGATTAGGACCTGTTTCCACAGAAAAAAAAAAAGTATTTCTCAGAAAGCCAAAGTTTTTCCCCAGCCATCACAAGAAGTGTTGTGAGGCCTTTCACTTAGCACTGGATGCCTGCCTGTTCTGGGGAGATGAGATGTGCCATCTGAATTTGAACTTACCCTTCTTCCCCAGAAGGCAATGTAGAGATTTATGTGCAGAGCATTAAACATTGGTGCAGATGAATACACTTCCAAATTTATAAATAAACCAATCTCAAATACATTTCTACTTGCTTTATGCTGAGAAAATAGAGAACCTCATCCACCAGGCTTTGGGAGTCTAATCTAAAGGTCACTGAAATCAAATAGGATTGGGTTATTATCCATTCAAGATTGTAGCGCAAAACTTTAGATACGTCAGTAAACAAGCACAAAATTGTATTTAAATAAATTACAATTAGACTTACAAATTAGATTTTATACTCTGAAAAGATTTGTCTTGGTTCTGTGGTACCTCACTTTGACTGCTAATAAGACATCATATGGGATTATTTAAACAGACAGAACAATCTGTTTTTTTGTTGGAGCTGACACTGTTTTTGCTTGTTACTTCTGTTGCTGCAGAATCTAATTGAGACTAGCGCATGGTCTTGCATTAAAGAAAGTTTACATCATTCTTATAACACCAAGACTTATTTTCAGATAAATAAATGATGTTGTAATATCTCAAAAAAATTACATAAATAAGAGAAAAGATAGAAAAGAAGTGACTATTAATCCAGAGAATATTTTAAGTGACCACAGAAAAGACATTTTTATGTCTGTCTGAAGAGAAGAAGCCTGCCTTCTGACCATAGATTTGAGCATTTCAGGTTCTTCAGCTTCACAGGAGGATTGAAATTGAAAATGGGCTAAAAATACAAGAGGACTTATCTGTGTGACCCATCTGCATGACAGGAGCTAGTTTATTTGTCCATTACTTTGAGGAATATAAAAGTGCAATGACATCTTCAAATACACACAAAGGGAGAGAATGGTAGGGAAGAGAAAAATTTGTTGTCTATATTTGAAATCGAACTAGGTTACAGATTGCATTTTCAATTTAAGAACAAGTAATTCTTTCCTTGTTTATTAGAGATGTCAAGTAACCATATATAACTATGTATAGACAAAGACGGGGTTGTACATGGGCAGCAATTATTAATGGACATCACGAAATGATTAATAAAGAGCTTGCTTGAAAGCGGTATTCATTGCACACAGATGTCTGGACCACAGGCAGATGTCTTAAATTGTCTACTCAAAGCGCTTTTGTACTATCACAGTAATCTAAATTGCTTTGCGTTTGGTTCCAGATACTTCCACAGGCTGTTCTCTACTGCACATAAATTCCTGTCCTCCAATTCTAGCTGGACTTTAAGGATCAGATTACTTCCTGGTGTATCTCTTTGTCTTAATTAATCTCATTTTTATTCAGCCAGTTTGACACAGCCAAGCAGTTGAAATGATATTCCCAATTATAGATCTCACTCTTAACTACATGAATTATGGTTCTGGAGGACATCCACTGCTCTTGAACCACTGCGCTGAAGGACGTGACACTCAGAAAACACAGCAGAAAGAAGGTGGGGTGTAAGTATGTATGGATTTAAACTGGAAGAGGGTAAGTTTAGATTAGATATTAGGAAGAAATTCTTTACTATGAGGGTGGTGAGACACTGGAACTGGTTGCCCAGAGAGGTTGTGAATGCCACCTCTCTGGAAGCTTTCAAGGCCAGATTGGATGGGGCTGTAAGCAACCTGGTATAGAGAGAGGTATCCCTGCCTATAGCAGGGGGCTGGAACTACATGATCTTAAAGGTCCCTTCAAACCCAAACCATTCTGTGATTCTTTGATTCTATGATAAATTATAACTAAAGTGGTAGTCTGATCTTGTTTCTAAGGACCTTTGCTCACTGAAGACCTCCTTTCACTTATTTCTCCTGTACATAGGTCCCAGATTTGAGTTCTTTCATGTCTAGCTGCTAACACTATGCATGCTGTGTGTGCATAACACTATGTTCTTCACTGTGTTCTGACACCCCTGCAGAGAGGTTTGTTTCAAATCTCCTTCCTGTACCCTATTCAGAGAATAAAGGACTACCATAAAATGACTTGTAAAACTTTAACTAGGAACATTTATTCTTTTAAACCTGCCAGTCCCTTGTTTAATATGTGAGTTGTTAGCTAAACTGACAGCCATAAGTTCTGTACTGCCCCTCTCAAGGGAGAGTCCCAAGAAAACTGCCCATAGGTCTGAGACAGATAGCTTCTAACTCTCTAGGGATCTGAACTGAACTGTACTCCCAGAGCAGGACTGTGCCTAGCAGAAAATCAAGTCAGTGATGATTTAGGAAATCATTCATATCCCCAGAGGAGGAATATCTTGCAGCAGAGAAAGCCCAGGCTAAGTTGCTAAGTTCTGGTTAATGGCCTCATTCTATCTAATGTGTCTGTTCTTGCAGATAGTGCTTACAGATGAAGTGTGTATTTTTTGTGTCCCCATGTATTTGTTTACTGAACTATTTTTACATGGAAAATATTTGAATTAGCCTAACACATAAACACACTGTCTAGGAACGGATTCATGGTGGGAGGAGGATATAGGGTGTGACGGATAGGGTACTACATTGAATAAATATTATTTTGCATGGTAACCCTGCAAAGAAAATGAGCAATACATTTTCTGGTGGATATTTTATGAGGGTGAGACTGCAAAATCTCTTTTGGTTTTATTATTCCTATCAACAGTGAATTATCTATTATCTCATATGAGAAGTGCTGTTATTTGGATTATATTTATCACACATTTTTGCCTTCAAAATATGAAGTCAAAACACCTTTCAAACAACAGTTAACAGATTGCCCTCTAGATTATACAGACATCCTTTCTTCTTAATACAAGGGTCATGACCTGACCCTACCACTACATGACCTGACTCAGTTACTACTTGCTGTGGGAGAGCTATCAGTTATCAGGCAGGAGACTGGTAACACTAAGCCATGCTGATACTGGAAAATTAAATGCACGTTTCCACACAGTAGTTATCCCAGGAAGAAACTTCTTCCTATTCCTACCCTGATACTAACAAAAGTGCCAGAAGAAAAACTTTGCCATTCTTGGTGTTTTTGGCCACAGAGTTTGAGTGAAGTCATCTTGACTTCAAAATCTGTTAGAAATAACTATTCTGACAGACAAAATGTCTTCCTTTTTAGTTAAGTCAGCTGAAAATTTAGATTTGTCTGGGTAGAAATAGTCTTGGATTTATATGTGTTACTTTATTGCCCAGAGTCACAACTACAAATTAAGACAAGGAGTGCTACATAACAAAAGAAATTTAAAGTAAATAAATAAGCAGAAAAGTAAATGTAACTAGGAATTTATCTACAACTCAATGGTAAAACCAGGGGAAAAAAAGAACCGAACAAGCAGACAGAACCTGTGCAAGTAATCTAGAAGGGCAATGCTTTCAGCACTGCTGTGATAAACCTGAGTCGCAGAACTACTCTAATTCTCCTTCCACTCCAGCATGTGGTTACAAGTCCTTATGGCCCTAAATTTCCTAAACACCTTTTAGGAAAAAAATTATTCTCAGAAAGAGTGATGATGCACTGGCACAGATCGTCCTGGGAAGTGGTGGAGTTACAGTCTCTGGAGGAGTTCAAGAAGCATGTGGATGTGGCACACTGTTAGTGGGTGTGGTGGGGATGGGTTGGGTTGGACCAGATGATCTTAGAGGTCTTTTCCAACCTTAATGACTCTATTATTCTATAACCCCATTAAAACTGCAAAGACTGAATGAGGTGTCACCAGGATCCTGCTTTGTATGTGTGTATTGGCAAGTGGAAGGATTCATGGAAAAATGCCTGGAGTTCAGGGTAGAAAAGCATAAGCAGCTTGGACATCCAGCATAGAATTGATGTGATGGGTATGTCAACAGTGCAGATCTGCTTAAACGTCAGGTAGACTTCATTCAAGCTAGAGGAAATCTCAGGCACATCCCCAGTGGTACTTGAATCAAGGTCTGGAAAAGTGTGTTAACATTTTTGTAATAATTTAAATATTGACTGCACTGAGACGACAGACATCATTTTAACGTTAACTAATCGAGCGATCATATTTGCGATGTGCTATCCAATGCTTAAGCCATGACTGCAAGATCTCTGAAAAACTTCTTGTAAAGTTAAAAATTCATCAGATAAGGTAACATCAAAAGGAAATAACAGCAAAATACAGCAGGTGGGGATAAAATATTTTTTTCTGAGGTAAAATCCAGTACCTCAGAACTGGCTTGGTTTGTCCATTTTAATACTCTTGGTAAGGATAGCTGCAACAATTAGCTTCAGAATAAATGCTTCCATTTGCCCAAAGCGACCCTGGTGAACCGTTATTCGTTTTAATAACAAACGCTGAATTAACGCTGATAAAGGTGCAGCTGCCCGGCGGAGCAGGGCAGAGCATCCCCATAGGAGGGTCTCAGGCTCCCTCTCCAGGACACTGTTGTTAATTACAAACCTTTCAGCTCCGCTCTCCCTCTGCCTTCACGAGTGTGAAGAAAGGAGCAAAACCAGCCTGCCACAGCATAAACCTATGACAAAAGGATCCCCAATAAAAAAGTGTATAATAGAGAGGGGGACTTTTGCAGATCTCACTTCTCAAAGAGTGACGTGATCTGTTATAAAGTCAATGTTATTTATTCCTAGTAAAGTTACTAGAAAATACAGAAAGAAAATAGGGAAATAGTGCTCAAAGAAATAGGGAAATCAAAGCAATGTTTTGGCCATGAAAGGGGAGAAATGAGAACTGCCACAGGGAGCCCTGACAGTTAAGAATCTGTTTGTACAGAGTCACTGACTGCTGGACTAGATGAAGGCTGTCCTTGATGACATGGAATGCTGAATTACAGGACTCTATTACAGACAATAATCAAGCAGTAATCGATTTATTATTGTTTATGCTATTAATATTGCTGTAGTCACTCACAAGCTGGCTACATTCTGACCATCAGTATCTCAGCTCATCAGTTCCAGAAGCATCAGAAATCCATGCATTACCCCCAGTAACCAGGGTGCACCCACACTGATGGTGGGAAGCCAACTGGATCCGAGGCCATAGGTTTAATTCTCCTGCCTTTAGCAATTAGCAAATGCAGGGTCCTCATTAATGATCTACCTACAGTCAGACCCACTCCTCCACAGCTTTGGGGAAGATTTTCCCCAAACTGGCTGACCCTGACTAATAGGGATTATTTCTGCTACAGGTCACCCAGTCAGAAGAAATTCTTTACTCAGAGGGTGGTGAGGCAGTGACACAGGCTGCCCAGAGAAGCTGTGAATACCCCATCCCTGGAGGTGCTCAAGGCCAGGTTGGATGGGGCTTTGAGTAACAAAATCCAGCAGGAGATATCCCTTTCCAACGCGGAGTGGTTGGAACTAGATGATCTTTAGGTTCAAACCCAAACCATTCTACACTTTGTTTAAAGATGTCCATCAAATTCTACCACGTATCACCTTAAATAGTAGTTGGAACCAATTACTTCAAAGGTCAAGAGTTCCTTCTTTATTTATTATATAAACAGCCTTAAAGCTACACTTTACAAATCTGTCCACAGATAACTCCATCTCTCCGGGAAAGGCTATCAGAGCTTCTCTATAGAGAAAACAAAGTTAAAATGAGGCAACTCAGGAACAATAAATTGCCACATGTTACCAAAAGAGCACTTCTTATCTCACTGCCTTCTCTACCACCATAAAAGAAGCCTATAGCTATGGAGATGAAGGAGCCTGGATAGGAACAGATTTAATCAGTAAAACAAAAGAGCAGGTGAGTTACAAGTTTGTAATTAAGAGGACAAACAGCTGAAAATGGGTTTCATCATTATAACAAGGGCAGCTTTTCCCCTTAAGTTGGAAATCTTTGAGCTTTGTGGAAAGCTGATGATGGAAATTTGCATTTCTTTTTGACTGTTGGAAGTACCAAGGTAGAGGAAGAGCAAGTACACAATGGAGTTGGGTCTGGCATTGAGGTGAGAATTTTATGGTTGTTAAATATTTTCCTAAGTGCACCAGTGCTGTGAGCTTCTTCTTTATTACACTCAGCTTTCTAGTGGTAACCTAGGAAGTCTCATTTTGCAGTATCTGGGCTCATAACATCTGAGCAAAGAAACTTGAAGATTCTGTTAATCCTTGTTTTCTCATACAGGTTATTATTGGTAGGAATGCTCATCTGTGAAACATGGACCCAACTGTCATCAGGTAATACTGCTGTGAACAGCATTTAAAAATTAAATTTATTTATTTATGTATTTATTTTTGGCAGATAGTATCTGTATATACGTTTCAGAAGATTTTATTAGTTTGGGTGTGTTTTCTTATTGTTTCTACTATTATCATTTGTCTTTTTCCTTTCAGTGGATTGAAGGGTGACTCTCTTGTCTGTCTTGTTTTGTTTTATTCCAATTTAGGTAGTTTGGGGCAACGAACTTTCATCTTTCTTGAACCTGTTGCAGAATCCTATTTCCATCACTGACAGCTCCACGTAGCAGTGCCAGCTGACCAGACACAATTACTGCTGGAATATGTGTTCATAGCTGTGTTGGAAATATTGCTTGATTTTTTTTATTTTTTTTTTCCCACTGGGTTTGTTTATTTGTTCTTGTTTTTGTGTGTTTCTTTTTTTTAATCTAACATCCTTTGTTAGAGGACACTGGTATATAACTTCTGATACTCTTATTTACAAAACAGTGTGGGAATTACAGAATTTCTATTTATTATCTTCTGTGTTTTTGTCTTTCAATGCCTTTAATACAGGACTCATCAGTTCAGAGTGCTTGAAGAACACTTTGCATTTCACCCTGAGCATGCAACACCTTAAGGATAAATATTTATCTTTTTCTGCTGTTGGTAAGTTCATAGATTCATAGATTCATTAGGTTGGAAAGGACCTACAGGATCATCTAGTCCAACCATCCTCCCACCACCATCCCTACCCACCAAGCTACTAAATCAAATCCCTAAGTTGGTACAGAAGAAATTACAGGGAAGTATTGTAAATGGTGTAGTCTTTAAAATCTTTTGAGTTCTTCCTGCACTAGAATTTGCAGGATCGTAGTAAGCTAATAGAGTTGTGGAAGCCATTGTTATTTCCGTGTAAGCTATTTTATGGCCTTCTTAGTTATTATTTAGTGATATCAAGTCTAATTATGACGGTGCATTTCACTTTCACTTCAAAGACAGTGTAGGTAAATATGGTAGCTGATGGCACATTAATGCCGATGGATTTTCTTTCTGGTAAGAATATTCTCTAGTAATCACATCAAATCATTCTTACTGTATGTTTCTGTGTATAAGCATCTTATGCATAAATGGACTCTGTGTTTGAGGTATGTACAGCTTGAAAATATCAAGTAATTATTTTTGGCTATGAAATGTGATAGTTTTGTAGTCTGAGTGATTTGATCAAACTATTACATGCTTGTTGTCCTGGTTAAGATTCCTGAAGAGTCTCCATTGTCCAAGCAGGCGATAGAGAGAAATGTGGAGCTATGCCAGCCCTGGAACAGTGCCCTGATACTGCAAACTGTCATCATCAATCAACCATGACAACTCTGACATGGATCCCTGTTCTGTATTCACCCAGGCTTTTTTTTTTTCCCTTTAGGGTTTCACATTCTGCCACATTGGTCATTTATTATCTTCAGCCCTTTGGCTACTGTGTTTCTTGTCCCAGACTGTTTGTAATTTTAACCTCCTTCTCTTTCAATATACTTCCTAGCAGAACTTTATCTGTAATTCACTCTTAACTCTAACCATACAGTACGTAGTTGGGCTGTAGGTGACCTGAGACAGCTGAACCTCAGGGGCAAGAGTGGTAGGTTGCTGATGGCCAACAGAGAAGTTATACTAATTAATGCTCATCTCAACTAATTTTTCATAGATCAATCTGGCGTAGTCTGGGAGCTAGATGAGGCCCTGGCATCGCAGTGTGGATACACGATAACTTACAGCAGCAGGAATAGCCTTGTGTTTCGTGCTTCTGCGCTAAGTTGTCATTCTCACTTGGAGGTAAGTAAAATTAAGATGTGGCGCTGCTGTGTATAACCTTTATGTGGAAGATGACCAAATTATTAGTAGCTATTAACTGAGGGGGTTGTAATGTCTTGAACACTGGCTAGAAAAGAATTATTTAATTCCCTTTAAATGTGTCCAGAGCTCCAATAATGTGTTGACATTCAAATGTATTACATAATAGCACAGATGAGCACAAGAAGAAGCATAATACATGCCCTTGAAGGGCAACTGCCTTTTCCTGAATAAAAACAGGGAATTCCATCTGGCTGTTCTGCTCTGCTCTAGTGTTTTGAGTCTGAGATGCAGTAATGCTTAATCTCAAAAGTTTGTCTGTTTCTGTTCCTTGCTCACTACTGCTATGCTGTAAAACACAAGTTCAGCTACATCTTAAACGTTTTGTCCTGTCAAGCTCTGGAGCTACATAAAAGGCTGGAGTGCTTCCCCCCACCCCCCCCCCCCACCATTTGTGTGGCTGTGTAGATATACACCTATGTGTATACAGGATACAGGTTATGTAGTTATCCAAGTAGAGAGCAATGTTTCAGCATGGAGTTGCTCTTCTGTGGGAAGGTTGATGGCTGGATTTCTGAGTTAGGTCACAAGAACAGCTAATATCCTGCTTGGGAAAATCAGTCTAACGTATTTCCTGCGTCTGCACAGAAGGATGTGTTCACAGTAACTATACAAATCAATGTGGCCCGTACTCCTGATATGAAAAATGCTACAGCTCATCAGAAAAGTGCAAGTTGCTCGTATGGCCCACAGAGTCCCAGAGAGATAGTATGTGAAACCAGCTACATGGAGGTAAGGATTGGAAGTGTCTTATGGTAAAATACCTCAAGATGAAGAAGTAAATACTAGAAGATGCCACATTTGGAAGCAGATTAGATGATAGGAATGAGTACTAGAAACAGAGATTTTATGTCTTGCTATGAAAGGTTAACTGGTGAAACCATAGCTTGTACCTTGAGCTTAGTGATGCATTTATGTTGTGTTTATTTAGGTTACTGAATGGTGTTAATAGCCAGTGAAGTTATGGAATAGCATTCAAGAGGTTAAACTAATGGTTTGAACTTACTGAATATTGTCTCAACAAATTTTGAAATAACCAGAATGGAAACTTACTTCAGAAAGTATACCTACTATGCTGGGGAGAACTCCGGAGGGAAGAATCTCTCTTTAGAGAGGAAAAAGAAGTAAAGAATGATGTTATGGCTTTAAATAGAAGTGAGAATACTAGAACTAGATATTAAATAAGCTGAAATAAAGAGACAGGAGAAAGTGCTATCAATGAACCTCTCATACTGTCTTTTTCCATTCAGGTTTCTGTCAGGAGAGATGTTCCACAGAATGAGAAGGATTTTATCTTGAATGAACCTCAGGATTGGATTCTTTCTTTTTCAGAGGTAGTTTTGTTTGTTTGTTTGTTTTGCTGGTAAAAGCTAGTGCTGCTTTTGACACCACCATCTTTCAGTATCCACACAGCATAAATTGTTCTTTGCAAAAGAACACTTCAGTAGGAAGAGCAGAGCTCCTTTACCAACTAGTTTTTAGGATAGGCGTATGCTACATTAGAAATATAAACAGGTTGAAGGTCTAATCTCCAAGGAAGAAATGAAGGCTGGTTTCTTGACCTAAAAATCAAATTTTCCCTTGCATGTATGTAACAAAATCCGTAACTTTCATGGCCCAGGAATGATCTGCAGATAGGCTTTTTTCTTCTTGGACCCTATAATCTCAGTGTAGCCATACAGACAATCTCTTGCCCCATGATCTACCTCCAAACTGAAATGGATGTCTGTTTTTGGTTTGTTCTTTTATTTTTTGTTTGTTTCCAGTTTTGTATCTGTTCTTAACGCTGTGAAGAAGCTGAGGAAGACAAAGCTGGAGGTCTATCACACTGGCAGTATTTAGAACAGGGCAACAAAACTGCTGGGCAGCTGAATACAATAAATCATCCAGTGTAGTAAATAACTCACTTGAAAGAGCTTGTTCAAACTGTTAATGAATTTCTCTGGGTAGGCAAAAGCAATGGAAGCTTCAATGTGGCAGATAGTGTTTCATCGACCAGAAGAAAAAAGAGCACTGCTTGTGAGTGATGCTTGGAGAGCTGGCTTTGGATTTAGCACCACAGAAAACAGAATTCTGCTGCGAGTGCCATATAATGCTGCACAAGTTCAGCTGGTTAAGGTTGGTACACTCGCTCCAACCCAGGAAGTTGTCAGACTGTGCAGGTCTAACGTGATCTCTTTCTGCAGGCTCAGGGAAATACCTTTTCTGTGGTGAAATCAAGTATGTTTTACAAACAGCAGTGGATGATCCTGATGGTGGATACTTCTGTGGCATGTCCTGTAGGTGAGGAACATGGTACCTTACCCCAGTGCTTGAATATACAGAGACTGATTTGCAACTACAGTAATGAGCTAACAGCTTTCCTATCTTGTCCCTAAGATGGTGTGAATTACACTAACAAAACTATCATCTGGACTGTTCCAAAATACTCTCACACTTTCTGTTCTGGAGCAACTGGCTTTAAGGATGTGGTTGTTGAAGCTGGTGTGAATCTACGCAAACTCTCTGCCAAGGAAATGGCTTCCGGGAAATTTGTGTTATCTAACGACTTAAATACAATTACAGTGAAGGTACCAATAGGTGCGGAAGGTGGTTTTTACAAGGTTAGTTGTGTAGGATGGCAGGCAAAGTAGTTTCTCTGTTGTGAGTGGCTTTTGTTGTTTTAGTTTTTTTTTTTTTTGTTTGTATGTTTGTTTGTTTGTTTTTTAGGGTTTTTATTTTTTGTGGTGATATGTCTTGTTCTTCCTGGGCAAGCGTAATTCTTCCTTCCAAGTGACAGGGGAGAGAGAGAAGTAAGGAAAGGAGGAAAAAAGGGGAAATTAAACATACAAATTGCTCTTGTAAGCACTGCATTGTGAAGACTCTTATTAACAAGCAAAAAATAATGACACAATTTTATAAAGAACTAATGATTTGTATCCTTTTTCATGTGAACTCAGAACTTAGGCTTTGCAGACCTGTTGTCATGCTATAGGACGTGTAAATCTTGTCACTTTTCACGAAAAGCATTGAAGAGAGTGAGATCACCTGATTTGTCCATGAGGTCACATGATATTGGGATGCCTTGATACTATAGTTCTAAGTCTAGTAGTTCCTTGAAGTGAACTGGGCAAACACTATAACAGTTCCTCCTTCAACTCCTCTAAAGTTCAGTTATTTCCATGATAAAACAATCCCCTGCTGCTTTGAAAGTAGCGACAGGTGGGGGATGACTTCAAATGGTAGTCTCTTGATTATCCCGAGAATCCAAACTTAGAGAACTAGTGCCCATGATAGTGACACAGGAGGCACCACATCGGAGTTCAGTTCTTTCACAGGTGGTGATTTGTTTGGGTTTGGGTTTTTTCAGTCTTCCCAGCATAGAAGTGGCCTAACAGAGCAGAGGAGGACAATTATTTGGAGTTCTAGCAGATTCTCTAATTCTGTGGTATACTTTTGACTGTAATGCAGAATCATACTGAAGGGGTGTTGATTATAAAATTCCAGACTTTTGTGAGCAGTGGAAAACATGGCACAAAATACTACATCAGCCTGTTCTTGGAACACCAGTGGGAGGATAGCAAATGGGGCCTAACCAAGTATACCGTCATCAAGGAAATAGAAACGCCATTTGAACATGCAGGACTTGCTGTAACTAACAGTAAGTAGCTTAATGCTGTTTACTGAAGGTTTTGGTACTGATAAGAGAATAATGCTGACTTGTGCCTTTTCAGACCCAAATTTGAGTACAAGGCTAATGAATGTTACGGTAGGAATGTTTCTCCTGGATGTGGAGCTTGTGAACTTGACCATTGAGGGGACAACTGTAACTGTTTCTGAAGCTATTCAGCATGGATATTTAACATATGAGATTCAGTATGCTAACGGAAGCAAAGTCTATGTAATACAAGTACCGTTTGATGCACCAGGCATTAAGAAGGAGGTATGTACTAAGAGGTATGTACACTGCAATGTACTCTGGTGTAGAAATTGTATCACTCATTGTTTTTTCTAAATACAATTTTCCTAGTACGCAAGTGATGACACAAGAGAATACACACTCAATGTCACGCTGAAGTTCATCATCGTTCCAACAAGTGACACCTTTGCTGTCCCCATCGTAACAGTGACTGCTGTTAAAGATGCTGGTAAGCTAGTTAAACCTGAGCAAAATTGGTCTACATTTGGCTGCAACTAGCCTGACTGAACTCAGCTGTTAACTGGGCTGTGTTCAGCCAGTGATGCTGTCAGTGCTAAAAAGCACTTCTAAACTCTGATAGAAGTAAGCACATTGTCTGGTCATTAACTGTATTGCAGTACTACCCAGTGCAAGGGGATTTTGTGATGAGAATTACTTTCACCTCATTATCACCCATGGGAATGTGGACCAAAACTGGCTGCCTTTCATCTCAGATCAGCACCTGATGCCAGAGGCTGCCCAGAAATACTACTATAGCTTAAGTGACAATGGCACTCACTTGGCCATCTCTGTCCCTTTCCTTTCCTCCCTTGTGGACTATAAGGTAAGGATGCTGGTCTGTATGAATTAGAACACATGTTCTCTCTATGATGTATTCATATAATACACCGTGTCCTTGTAGATAAAAATAAAACATCCATTTGGGATAGGCTTCAAATAATTAATGGAAGGCATTTTCCACTCTTTAAGAGTGCTTTACAGTCAAGAAAAGTACTTTACAAGCACTTAAAGGCTGAACAACATTTTAATGGAAATTTTACAGGCGATTATATTTATGTTGTGCTGTAAAACTACTGAAAGAGCTCTTTGTGTCTGTCTCTGGATTAAAATAAAAATGTCTCTTGTGGATGAGATTTTGGTCAAGGACTGCTACCTTTGGTTTGTAATAACCAGCAGTCTTACTGAGTTTTTCTGGAGGAGAAAAAAAAAAAGTGGTGAATCTTCATTCTTTTGTTTAATCTGTGAGTATCATCCCTAGGATATTCATATTTCTGGAGTAATAGCTTCACTCCACTTAATCTTGAAGGATGGAATCACCTTGGCTACTAGGAAGGACTTCTCAATCTCATGCAGATTTCGGCCTTCAGAGCTAATACGTAAGAACATTACCTCTAACGTTCTGGGTCTTAGCTCTTTAGCTACTGTTTGAGTTGCATAAATACTCAAAAGTGTACACAGTCTTAAAAGTTTCTGGTGTTTATGCTTCTGTGATAACTTATCTACCTGCCATATTTTATGCTAAGTAATGTACTACAAGATAAGTCAAATTATAGTTTGGGGAGGCTATCCAATTTGGTCCAGGTTTGGTAGAGGGGGGAAAAAATCTTCTTGCTCTCTCACTTCTGAAAACAAGAACACTTGTCAGAAGGGTTTGGACTTTCTTGGGGCCTTTGCTGTTTTGTTTGTTTGTTTGTATTTGTTACAATGATGAAGATGGGCCTTGAGAGGAGTCAGCTTACAAAACCCATCATTGACAAACATACTCATCTGGACTGAATGTGCAGAAATAATTCAGCTAGAAAAGATCTGTTTGTGAGAGGAGGATACTTCCTAAGGATAAAAGAGGGAAATTGCTGTTATTCCATGTAGTGCACACACTAAAGATTCTAGAGTGGAAAAAAGAATTGAACATTTGAGCAAGAATTTAGAATTAAATTTCACTTTCTTGAGCTGCTGAAAGCCTTGCTAGATACAGAACTTTAATCTTGTTTTGCAGCTCCTGTATTCTGTAGTCTCATTTGTACTGATTAATGTGTTTTTCAGAGTGTCTTCCCAATGGCACAGTGGTTATTACTGCAATAAAATTAGTAAGACTTGCAGATCTGGACACTAGCCTGCTCGTCTTAAGAGACAGACGGTGCAAACCAAGTCTAGTGACAAAGAAAACTGCAACCTTCAAATTCAATGTGAATACATGTGGAACAAGTAGAAAGGTAAGGGAATATTGATATTAAGTTTACTTCCTGTTGTTATAAGCTTATCACTACGTATGGCAGAAGTTCAGAAGCTGCAGGAAGGTTGCTGCTGACAGGTGGTCACTTCTGAGAAGCAGTACACCTACACTCCTTTTCGGAGAACACAGAACTGAGTTATGTAGAATGTTTTAGTGAAAACAATTTTCAGAGCCAGAGGTGTCTTCTGGTACAGAACTTAGTTTGACATTGATTGTAACAGACTTGACTGTGAGCTAGTTGTCAGTATATGCTCACATTTCTTGTAGAAGCTGATTAGTAGCCACTAATAAATACATAAGCTAAGACTACAAGTGGGTTTCCTCTTCCTGCAGCTCGTGTATTACGTAAGTAGAAAATAGAAGACAAAACAAGAAAAGGTCTAATCTTGTTCAAATTCCAGTTGTAACAAATGAAACTTAATTCTCTGCAAGCTAGCTATAAATTCTGCTAAAAGAATTAGCTAAACTCTGGTCTCAGGCCCAATGCACTTGAATGATCTTCCAGCCCAGAGACAAGGTATTGTTGGTTGGTAAGATGTTCTTTATTGTGATTTTGCCATTAGCTGTTGCTGGCTTTAGTGAGTACAGGACTGTTGGCCATTAGTTTCTGGCCATTTCTAAGTTCACCCTGCTGAAAGCACTCTGCCAGACAAGTGAAGGGATGGGGATATTGTGTCTGGGGAGGAAAAGAGTCAGTTCTGAAGTAACCGTCCTTTCTGTAACAATATGTATGTTTCAGTTCAACAGCACATCTATAACATACGAAAATGATGTACTCTATTTCAGACCTGGAAATGACTTACCAGTATACCAGTAAGTACTGTTTCCTAGAAGGAGAATTGTTGAGGATGGTTTTGACTTCTAAAAATCTAATCCTAAATATTTTCCCTCAGATTAAAGTTTGTATGTGTTTACACAATCAAACGTTCAGCTGATGTCCAGTATGAAGCTAAGAACAACCTGCCATCTAGTACTAAGCCAGGTTCTGGCTCTCTTGATCTCTCGATGAAGCTTTTTAAAGGTAACTTTTCTGATCAGGCTTTTCAGAAAGGATAATTTTGGAAAAACTGATGGTTGTCATCTTGTCCAACTCTCTGCTTAAATGGGATGACTCAGAACGGATTGCCCAAGACTTTGTCCACGCTGCTTTTGAATAACTCCAAGGGCAAAGTGAAAGGCTTTTTGAAGGTTTAATGGGCTTTTTCCTCCACAATGTAACAAATGGTCAGGGATCTACAGTGGATCATATCACATGCAACCAAGATTTTCTGCTTGGGTAGTCACGTTACCTTGTGTAGTGGTAGTGACTTTTGGTTTCTCTCCCATATCAACCCTTAAAGCGTGGCTAAGCTTCAAAGAAAGAAGCTGCATCAATACTGCTGCAAAATGCTAACAGTCCTAGCAGAGCAGGCAACTGAAGCCTGAGCAAAACTATCACCATGACTGGGATGGCTCTTCTCTTATTTTTTCAGTGCCTTTCTAGAAGTAGCTTTGAACAAACATCACACTGAAGTGGGTTTTATGGAAGAAAGTGTCTCTTCTACATCTTCTGATTATTTTCTTCACTAGCTCCTATTTTTCTGCCATTGTAGCCTCCTTTGCTGACACTTATATACTGTCCTAGTTTTGATGATGCTGTATCAGAGTGAATGATGGTAGAAAAGCAGAGTGATTTGAAATTAGTGAATGTTTACCTGTTAAAAAGAAACTAACATCAGTGCTCTCTTCTAGAGAAATCCTATTCTGAGCCCTATCAGGAACTGGAATATCCTGTGGTAAAATACCTAAGGGAGGCATTGTACTTTGAAGTTGAACTGCTCCATCCTGCAGACCCAAGATTGGAACTGAACTTGGAGAACTGTTGGGCTACCAACTCCCGAAGCCAGGACAGTCTTCCACAGTGGCCAATCCTCATAAATGGGTATGGAGATCATCCCTCTTGTGAGTGGTGACTGTTCAGCAGATACTCTTAACCTTAGCTAAAAGAAAAGGGGAAGAGGTTAGAAGCTGTCTAGGAAGGATTGCTCTGTCCTGACTCTGTATCTGTTGAAGTACATGAAGGTGCCTGCACAGTAGCTATAGATTTGTGAAAATATAGGCTTGGATTATATTTGCTTTCTTTCTTTTTTTTTTTTTTTTCCTGAAAAGGTGTGAAAATAATGAAGACTCTTACAGAACAGTCTTTCACAAAGTTAATTACAGCCTTAGAGTAAAATTTCCTCAGCACTTGAAGAGATTTGAAGTGACAATGTTCACCTTTGTACAAGGCACAACTCTATCACAAATGCAGGTGAGAAATCTCTTGCTTTTCATGAGATGTTGACAGTCCTAATGTGTAGAGCAGTTACGGCACAAATGCTGTGGAAGGGCTCAAGTTGGTCAGGTACTGATGAGGGCATTATCTGCCTTCTTCAAGACATGACACTAGGAGTAGCACATAAAGACTACCCTAGCTTATCTCACTTTGAGTCTGTCTGTGCATCTAATTTTTACTTATTCCCCTGTACATGCTACAAATGTTCTGTTGTTTTTTTTTTTTTTTTCTCTAGCTGTATTTCCACTGCAGTGTTGTGGTCTGCAGCACTACACCACTGCCTTCAGGTATGACTTGTCAGAGGAGATGCAATCCTCAGAAACAGCTGGGTAAGAAAAATGATATTACTCAAGCTGTTCCTGGAGCTTGCAGACTCCTCCTGGTGTGTCTGTACAGAATATTAAAAGCTGAAATGTCTCACTAGACCGCAGTGCAGAACCGCGTCCACAGGGGCAAGTGTCATCTGGAGCAGTGCTCATTAGAAAGATAAAAATGGCCAGCGAAGGTTGGTATTGCTCTCAGATCACATTACTGACACACCAAGCATACTGCAGTTGTAACATAAGAGATGTTTCTCTTTTCCCTGTAGGTGAACGTGCAAATTTCTGATGGGCTTGCCAAGAACTGTTGAGTTTTATGATGCTGCAGTTAGGTGGCCCAAGCGAGTAGTCTGCCTGGGTTTACAAGGAAGGACATCTTAAATATATTTATCAGGAAAATACATTATCAGTGCCTACAGAGAAAAAGGGTCAGCTAATCAAACAGATATCTCTTATTAAACTGTGTTCTTCTCTTGTGTTCTTCTCTTGTGTTTCTCTAGAGCTTTGGAGTTATGGGGTTGTATTTTGTGTGTGTATGAGTTGCATCTGACCTAGTCTTACCAGCAAACATGTCTGAAAGTTTTCTAGTTATGCTGCAGTTGTGAGTCTGTTACATAGTAGAGGGAGTGTGGTAGCAATAGGCATAAAGTCAGTCACTGAGGTGGGTTGTTGTTAAAGATTTAACATTAATAAAGTGCTGCAGGGAGCTTAGTATCAGTAAGGCTTTCTGAAACAAGGTGGGCATGAACATACTTGATCCTGTATGGGACAGCTGCTAGAAAATCTGTAAGCTGTGAATCTTGCTGGAGGGCTGTGGCTCTGCAGTGCCAAGTTGCTTTCCTTGGGATGGGGAGAAATCAGTCACGGGTAGCACCAGTAACTCTGCTAAGCAGAGTAAACAGCCACTCTAGAAGAAAATAGGCTTCTAGTGGAGACTTAGGTGTCATGATAATACACCGTTATTAAACAACTGTTACTAAACTTTATCTACAAAGTGCTGAGGATTCTTCCCTAATAGGAGGAGTTCCTGTTAGGACAATATTGTCTTTTTTTTTTTTTTTTTTTTTTTGGCAGAAGCGTCTTTTTTTTTCTTTGCATCTGAACAGAGCTATGAAAGCTGTTCAGATTCAGTACTGTATTTTCCTGTTTCAAGGAAAGATATTGCTTGGCATGAATCATTATTGCTTAGGGCTAAATCTACAGCAATGGGTATAAAATGCTGTTTGCTTTTTAACTTTATTAAATAGAATTCTACTATAGGGGATTTCTGTAAAAGCCACCTTGAGCAAGAAACTACTTCGTGAATCTGTTTGTACCTTGTGAAGAAAAGCAATGCGTAAATGATTTGTAGCTCTGTTCTAATACCTGTACGGTGGTCTCATTAAACCAGTTCATGCTGTAACTTAAAGCTTGTTTTTTGTAAGTCTTCTCAGTCTTAGTTTCCTGTTAAGTTAATCTGCAGTTTAATTCACAATCTTTAGTGAATTCACCGAGCACATCCATAACATACTTCCTATGGTGTTGCATCCACCAGGTTCCATTTTTGTTGCTATGCAGGTGGCATAGTGACTTCCCTGTATACATCATGCTGAGTTTCTCTCAAGAAATAAGACCAGTACACAGTTCTTTCTGTAGATAGAGGTGCAGTTTTCTTCTGTTGTGATGGTGTTCTACCAGCACATTGTGGGCTGCCAGGGGCACCTTGAACCACATTCACCTCTGGGAGCACAGGGGTCAGGAGAAACGTAGTAACTAGGGACTAGTGTGAGTACTAAGTGTAAGGTAGGGTAGCTTATTTTAATATTGTTAATTTTGCCTCTGCTGTGACTCCATTTGTTTTATGATCTTTTTCTTCAAACCAAGACACAGAGAAAATCACTTAATAGAAAACATGCTATTTACAATCTTTCATCTATGGAATGTTTGTTCCTGAAGATTAGTCAATATCTTGTTCTTTCCTGTTGACAAGGATTTAAGAGATGTTGAAAAGCTAGATGATGCCCAGTTCAAACTTCGTTTCTACTCCTTAGTCTTTTTTGAACACTGTTTAGTACCATCTTGCAAAATGAGAGTTGTTAATAGTTCTGTGCTCTTCACTGGAAATTCATGAGATTCCTATTTATTTCAACCATGGAGAGTGATCTTTGTTATATACTGTTGAAAAATCTGAGACACAATCCATTTCAATATCAGAAAGATACTGAATTTGAAGAAGACATGACAGTACTCTCTGTACCTCACAGGTGCCTGCTTATACTAAAATAAAGTAACTGCCTTCCCGGTTTTATATCTCTAAAAAAATATATATATCCTCTTCAAGTGTTGATTCAACACCTCTTTGCCTTTTAAGTGGATATTTTATGACCACATGCTTTTCCCCTGGTATTTGGGATGTTATTTTTATATCCTTGTTAACACAAGTTGAAAGGAGATCAATCTTCTTTGTTTATGCTTTATGTCTCCTGCAATTTCAGCAGGTGAATGGTAAAAGTCTAGGGGGTAAAGAGAAGTCTGGTGTGATTTGTTTTTATAAGAAAATAAAACAATACTGGAAGTCTACTGCAGACAGATCGTTCCCCTTGAAATAAATGACAGTAAGTCAATGCTACAGCTAGCTGTATCTGGCTGTTGGTAGAAACAAGAGTTTTCATTTTTTACTGTACTCTATTATCAATTGCATGATTAGTGTTCTTGAAACTGCTGCCTTTCTTTCATACAGCAGCAACACCTTACTGTTAACCAAATTTTGGAAGACAAAAGACACTTGTTTACAGCTCAGTTAATTCTGGTACACTTGTTTTTCTCTTTGTTTTAATCCTTATTGTCTTCAGAGGAAAAGTCATGCACTTCTCTCTGAAGGAAAATGCTCTGAAAATGAGTTAATGATTTGAAAAGCTTTAATTTCTACAGGAAACCTACCTGATAGTCTACAGCTAGAATTTCCGTATAAATTCTTCTTCTGTTTCAGCACGTCAGTTCAGAAACATCCGTGTGCTACACTAACCAAATTCCAGGCAGGTAGCTACTTTGAATTAAATGCTTTGAATTGTAAATTTAAATCAAGTAAATTGAACTAGCCTCCTTACTGTACTTGGTATAGTGATAAGTGCAAGCCTAGGTTCATCTTCTCTAAAGGCAGAGGAGGTCTTCTAGAGAGGAGAGGGGAAGAATAGAATGGGTCTAACTCCTTGGCAGGCTCTTTCTCCATGACTTTCTTCAATCTGTTAAATGAGGAGAAAACAAACAATATTCGTAGCTGTTTAACAATCAAGTTAGGGGCCAAAACAAGTCAGATACTTGATTGTTGAGGACTGGTGTTTATATATAAATAAACACATACAAATGTGTTAGCATGAGTCTAAAAAATTATGCTATGCTGGTAGTTCCCCTTTGGAACTTACTGAAGCCTCTTAACAGGAGGCTTTCTTCCCATCAAACACACCTATGTGCAGCCCAAATGTGTAACTATAAAAGTTCTTGGCACCTATGTGGTGCTCCTCAGTTTAGAATTTCAAAGTGCTGCGAGGGGGCAGGCAACCACAGGCTCCCCTCTGTTCTGCTGCTCATAGAGCCACATCTTGCCTGTAGACCTTCTTCCAAGAACAGTCTCAACCACTGAGAAATACTCTCTCTTAGGTATCTAGTCTTCCTACCAAGTTGGAGTTTGTCTTCCATCATCTTCAGCATTTACCTGCATTTCTGAGTACAAATTGCAGCTCAGGGAAGCAGAGGGTGGGGACTGGCCTTCTTGATGTCTCTTGCCTTTTTTTTTTTTTTTTTTTTTTTTTTTTTTTGTAAAGGTCTGAAAGCACTTATTCAAAAGACAGAATAACCACTCATGGTGTGCCGCATCTGACAGCAGGATGGTATAGTGGCTTCATTAGTAAACTAACACTTCAGGAAGAAGTATCCCAAACTAACTGTCAAGTGTCTATATCTCAAGGTTTATTCCAAAATTGTAGCATCTTCTACAGAAGTGAATTAAAAGAAATTAATTAACTGAAGCATTTTAGAATGTTCTTCATTTGTCATTCTTGGTATTTAAACTCTTGTCCTGATGCTGAATGAAACAAGTCTCATTCAGACTACTAGCCTCTTGTATAAGAAAGTTGTTAATGCAGTAGAATAGTATTCTTGTGGTGGAGGCTTTTGGTGTTGTTTCTGTCTTTTTTTCTCTTCTCTAGCCTTCCTTAGTACCTGTGTTAATGAGGGAATTTCAGTTATGTTAACCCAGAAGAGACAAAAATGTGACTAGGGAGAAATTTTGGGACTGGAAGAGTTCAGTTCATTGACTGATCCTCTTTTACTCTCCTGTTTCTCTTTTTCTTTAGTATGGTAAACAACTCCATCCCTTAGGCATAATATAATGTAATTCCTTAGCCACAGACTTCTAGTGATTGCTGACTGCTACTACTGTAGCTTTAGTTTTGCCTGAAGTATTAATATATGTTACAATGCTTGTATGTGAAAGATTTTCTTTAGTTCTGTGACTTTTACAATTTCTTCAGACTGTAAAAGATTATAAATTTTTTGCCTCTGTTCTGTGAGCTATCAGTTTTGCTATTGGACTTCAGTACTGTCTCATGAAATTTACATGCAGTCCTGGGGGTTAGATCTTGTACTCTCGCATAGGAGACTTAAGCCTTGGTCTCTTTCACTCTAAATAAATATCCTACATCCTTGGGGCAAAGAAATGGAAAAGGAATAATCTCGATTGCGTTCCACTTTAGTTAAAAATGAATAGAAATAAGTCTTAACAACAGGACTTGTATCATCATGAATATAACAATCTCTTATCTTTCAGTGAAATGTATATGCCAAGGAGAAGAGCTACAAAAGGAGAGAGAGAACTGCTCTGTGTCTTTGAGAGTGAACCTGGCAGATCCTAGGAAGTCTAAGTAACAGAATCATAGAATGGCTTAGGTTGGAAGTGACCTTAAAGATCATCTTGTTCAAATTCCCTTGGCATGGGAAAGAGTGTTTTCCATTAAGTCAGATTGCCCAGAGCTCCATCCAACCTGGCTTTGATTGCTTCCAGGGATGAGGCAACTACACCTTATCTGGCCAATGTGTTCCTGTCCCTCACCACCCTCAGTAAAGAGTTTCTTTCTAATATTTAATCTAAATCAATCTTTGTTTAGTTTAAAGTAGTTATTCTTGTCTCCCCGGGTAAGGATTTCCACCCCAGCTTTCTTGTAGGACCGCTTTTTAGTTATTGGAAGGCCACAATGAGGTTTCCCAAACGGCCTTCTCTTCTCCAGGCTGAACAAGCTCAACTCTCTCAGCCCATCTATGTAGAAGCGGTGCTTGAGCCCCCTGATCATCCTCATGGCCTTTCTCTGAATCTCCTACAACAGCTTCACATCTTTCTTGTGCTAGGTGTCTCAGAGCTGAATGCAGCACTGCAGGTAGGATCTCACAAGACCAGAATAGAAGTCGAGAGTGATTGTGTTCCCCTTGTAAACTGTACTTCAACAGATAGGAGCTGAATCCAGCTACACTTCTTATTCCTGTGTCTTGGTCACTTTTTCTCCATCACCTGTAGGTGCAAGATTCCCTGAAAGGGGAATAACTGTTAGTACCAAAAAATCAAACACTGTAAGAATACTCTAGTAAACTAACCTTATCTTCAGTGTAGACCTTGGTCCTATTGTAATACAGAGTGCAATTTAGGACAGACCAAGGCCCATTCCCTGCGGGGATTTACATACAGCCACCTTGTGCTAAAGCTCAAAGTAGTTAAGGGCATTTTAGCAGCTAGTGTACTTTTAAGGCTACAGAGTGGGTAAAGGTCTGGTTGAACTAGTACAGGAGCAGTAAAGGGATCTGAAGCTCAAAGCATTGCTTTTCAGGTTACTTAGAGTTGTTGTTCTACCTTGGACTTCAAGGGAAAGGACTCCGCAGAAACCTAGCAAGCTATGGCTCAGTACTTTCAGTGCTTTTGGCTGCTGTTTTTCTTGGGGAAATTGGGAACATCAACCCTGATGCACCTCTCCATTCTACCTTAACAGGAGGTAGCCTGTAATCTTTTTGCGTGCTGTGTTAGAAGGAAGCTAGCTAATAAATAAAGAAAGAAAAGTTAGCTATCAGTGTCTTCCTTTACGTTTGAGTAAACTGAGATGGTAATGCTGGATGACCAGTCAAGGTCATAGATAAATTAGCAATAAAAGCGGATGTTCTCACATCCTGAGCTCTTTGCTTTGAGCACAACACTTTAGGCTTCCTTAGCTAAAAAGCATGGTAGTTACTTGTGGATCCGGTTGTGGAAGATAAAAGAAGCAGGGTCAGAAGAATTACCAAGCATAGATAGTCTATCAAAGCAGTATGTTAGCAAAGGATTATGTTCTACAACCAAGATGATAATGGTGGAACTACCATTTATTTATCTGCTGGTGCTTTGCCAGCACTAGTGAGCACATACTCCCCCTTTACAGCTGTTGGCTAGAGTGAGTCTTTGTTAAAAGACTCGGGATTAAGTTCTCAGCTCTGGTTCTGTTTGAGATCTTGTGGCCAGTGCACAATTTCATCTCCTTGACTGTTAGGAGATCATAGAATCATGGAAGGGTTTGGGTTGAAAGGGACCTTTAAGATCATCCAGTTCCAATCCCTCTGCTATAGGCAGGGATGCCTCCCAGTGGGCCAGGTTTCTCACATTCCCATCCAGCCTGACCTTGAATGCATGCAGGGAGGGGACATCCACAACCCCACTGGGCAACCTGTTCCAGATCTGACCTGTCTGATCTTGTCTGTGAGGCTCTTCAGCTGCTAAAAGCTGGACTCAGTACACAGGCTCATAGTAAAGAAGAGTATGGTGACATTAGTGCTGCCATCTCATGTGCACAGGCAATTTTCTCTATTTGGACAATTTTATAGGGCTTTAAGAAATGATACTATTTACCCTCTTACCAATGCCCAAAAGTTTGTGAGAAATGTAATGTGAGTTAAAACAGAGCAGGATATGCTTAATTGTGAATACATTTGAGTGATGCTTCTACCTGCATAAATTTGAACTTAGCTGTTTTCTGAAGACAGTGATGGATTTCACACTGATTGCTCTGGTATGCTTAAACCATCTGAGAAGAGTACTGAGTCAGCTTAGGCTGAGATGAGGAGAAAAAAAGTGCAAAACCTGTTTTACTATTACATATGCCTATTTTAGATATTTCATTACAAACAACCAAAAAGAGGAAAAAAAAGAAAAGGGAAATGCAACAAAGTTGTCGCTTTGCAGAGCTCTGCTCCAGGATGCATTCACAAATCTAAACCATCTGCCCCACACAGACATGTTGATCTATTCATCCCGGTGAGACAAGCCTGTTTCCTCTGCCTGCTGCTCTCCTGGTGCCTTGCATCTCCCCACAGAGAAAAGGTTAATCTGCCTTAATGAGCTTCACGCTGCTCAGCCTCGCAATGCTTCGACTCCGTGCCAGACTTTGCTTCTCTTTGAGCACTGCTGGCCTCGTTGTAGCCAAGTATCTCAGATCAATCTGCAATGAGATTTCTGGAGCTTATTCTTTTTTTTCCTCCAGTGTGGTGAGACCTATGTGATCTCAGTGGCACAAAAGTAAAAGGAATTGAAGAGCTGGGCTATGTCCTCATTTCTTCCAATTTTGGAAGGTTTCATGTGTGTGTTTTACAGGACTGCTAGCTGTTGCAAGAAACATCTTTTAATAAGGAGATGTTACAGTTACTAATATCCTCTTAGGTTTCAATACATCTTGAGGATAAATCTTTGCATCTTTCCAATATTTGAATCAATTTATTTCCCGACAGAGAGAAGGAAGAGACAGAGCTCAGCTTAAACTTATTCTAGTAGTTTGATGTAAAATTTCCACACTCTATCAGACACCGAAGCAGAGGTTTTTAATCTGAAAAAACAAACATGATTTGTTTCTGTATAAATTAAAACAGAAGATAGACTTTATCAGCAATTTATCTATACACAAACTGTTTGTTTATATTTCATTTCCAGTATTTAATGTTCATTTTTGGACTTAGCTACCAGCTATGTAATACAGAATACAAACTATGACATTGATATTTGTTATGAGCAAAGAAGTTGTTGCTATTACTTCTTTTCTTGATTTTCAAGTACAGAGGAAATGTGGACAAATAAGCAATATTTGAGCTAGCTAAACATGTTCTTCCTTATCCTAATATTAAAGTGCCTACAAATCAGTACACTTATAAATCCTTTGCAGTTGTTACTTTTCAGAAATTCACTGTAAAAGCTATGGATTTACTATTGTCTGCGTTAGACAGACTATCAGTCAGAACACAGATAGGTAAATCCTAGGAGGTTCAGACGGCTTTTTGGTTTGCATCAGACCAGGTTTAAAATTTGTCAGAAGCTTATTGTTAAAATAAACAAACAAACAAAAAAAAAAAGCAAACGAAACAGAAGGGTAAAAAAAAAAAGCAGAAATCAAGACTTCCATCTCAGCAACTTGCAGCTCAGGCTTTAGGCAGCCTTACATCACCTTCCAGCATCGCGTCCTATGCACGCAGCAACCCTCTCTCTCCCTCCCTCACGCTCCTCTGTCACCCCATGCAACCATGCTCCAACAAAGAAGAAATCAGGCTGATTTTGCTGTCTTTTTTTTTCCAAAAAGCTCTTCCACAGCAGAGCCTGGGGGTGCCAGGGCAGGTGCTCCAGCCGGGCCCTACACACGCTTGACGCTGTTGAGAAGCTCCGTCAGTTCGCTGATGTACTTGATGGTGTACTTGAGGGTCTGTATTTTGGTGAGGGGCTGTCCCCGCTGGCTGTAGGTGGGTGGCAGGTAGTTGCGCAGTGTGTGCAGTGCGTCAGCCAGGGTCCTCATCCTCAGCTTCTCCCTCTCGCTGGCCTTTCTCCGGCGCTGGGCTGACATCCGTACCTTGGTACCCTTGGGCAGCCGGGCCTGCCCAGGGCTGGGCAGATAAGCTGGGGGGAAGTCCACCAGGCTGTAGCCCACCAGGCCACCACCACTGTACGGGGTCTCGGCCACTGCTGGGCACGGGGATGAGGTGTAGGACTCAAAGGACGGCACTGGGGACAGGCTGTGTGGAGAGGAGACAGAGTGCAGCTCAAAGGCCCCGTCGGTATTCTTCCAGTCCCAAGAGGATAAGCAGACAGAGTGCTCCGAACCCAAAGTGTCTTCCATATTTATCAACGTCTCATGCAATTTGTCCATCCTGGAGGAGTGTGCGGGAGAAGCAATTCCCGCTGCCCGACAGCAAAGGATGGAGCTGCTGGCTGCTGAGACCTTTTTATGATGGAGGGAGGAAAGTGACAAAGTGGGAACGCGGGTTTGGCCAGGGGAGTTCAAAGGAGCAGCACAAGTGATAAGATGGAAAATGAACTCCTGATGTGCTAGTTTCTTCTTGGTGATAATTATCAGCCTTCAGCTAAAAAGCCTTTAAGCTAACAGGCAACAGCAAGGAAGGAGGAAAAAAAGATTATCTTCTTGCGACTAAACCAATTAAGGCTGCGCATCAACATTTAACGTTGCACTGAGGGGATAAGTGATGAGAGAGGAAAAAGAAAATTAACCATTTTACAAAACAGTTAACAGAGAGTTTAAAGATAGTGAGCACTAACACAGGCCCAGAATTTAAACTATTGAGCCCTCTTTTCAGTGTAACTCTTTGGAAGGAACTGCACTATAGCAGTGATTATTTGATCCATGCTGACTGTGGCTGAGGTTCTCTCAATAAATGCATCTTAATTGTGAAACTCAAAAATGGTTGGCTTGGATTTTGATGCGCGCAGCTCTGTGGATTTCTCATCTTGTTAGGTTGCAGTTTCTCTTTGAATAATTTGTTTTACAACAGGAGAAAGGGGAAAAATAAGATATTCCCTGTAGTCTGCAATTTAATTTACCATTTCTAGTCATGAGTTGAAAGGCAACAAGAAAATCTGTAGTTGTAAACAAAGTCAATGCCCTATTCAAAAAAAAAAAGATATGGGAAGATGTAATTTAAAAAATAAACAAACATATAGGAAATTAAATCAACATGAATTTTGGACCTGGACCTGTGTTAGTTAAAACTTAATTCAAAACTATACAGAGGTTAGAAATGCATAAGAGAAGACTAGAAGATTTTTACATAAAAATTTCTACCTCTGTGAATCTGTTTTTCTGCTAAAAAAAAACCCCATTTCCAGCCCTTAACTGAATACAACAGTGAAGTTAGATGTTAGCCATTTCAAATGAAAATGTATATCCTAAAAATGGATAGCATTAATAATGAGCACTTTTCATCCGTAGGCCTCAGAAGTGTTTACAGTGACAACTAATGATGTTTATTACCCCGAGGAGCTGGATAAGCAGTCAAGGAGGAACTTGCCTGAGATCACACAGCAAATTGTGGGGAAACTACTGAGCTCTGTAGCCACTGAGCAGCTCGTCTGCCAGTCACGACTTTATATTGATCCATAGAGGAAGCAAAATACAATGAAAAGAGAGAGTGAGTGCCAACATGAAGGATCCAGAGAAGAAGGGTAGGATTTAGTTTAGAGTTTCTGTGTAACAATCTCTGCGTGCTTAATAATCCACTCTGAAAAAAAAAGGGGGAGAAATGCTTTTACATAGTACATAGTCAAGACATGCTGGAAGATAACATTTCTTTGTGACAGTGAAATCGTCACTACAACCAATAAGAGGAAAAACCTTGAAAGTAGGAGCCTACTCAGTATTCTCTGAAGTCTCTTGTGGATTTTTGCTGAGTTTGGGAACAAAACATTTAGAAGCAGCTTGTAGGAGACTTAACTGATTTTATTGTGAGATGAGTAAGAAGGAACCACAAAGTGAAGGTGAAGGCTTTAAGCATTTGAACCCAGCCTGAGGAGATATGACTGTGATGAAATACACTTCATGCAGAAACTTAGGGCGCATCTTACCTTAGTCAGGATGGGTTTGGGTTTTATGGTTATCCTGTGTCATTCTGATCTTTTCTTTTTTCTTTCTTTAAGTAAAATGAGTTGTGATAGTCCTAAAAATCACAAATTCCTGCTACAGACTAAAACCAGGGGAAGATTTACAGCAGGTATTTTTTGTGACTCTAGTGAGCTGAGTGAGCTTCATTGAGCACCACTTTAGAGGTCACCAAGTCACAAGTCAGACTCAAGATCTGATTTAGCATAAAAGTGGGAGTCACTTTTGTCCCAGTTAAAATCTCTCCCCCATCCTCTGTGTTTTCCTCACAGTATTTGTATTTTGTAGTACCTTCATAGTGCATTTATAAATGCATAGTTATACATACTTGAAGTGTTCTGCTCATTTATTTTGATTTTGGAATCAAAAGTTAAGCCCTAAAAGGCTGCCAAATTTGGAAGCAAAAATTTCAACAAATCACTTCTTTGTTATCTCTAACCAATTCATAATGACAGTAAATGTCATCAATTGTGGGTAAATTATTGAAATACCATTCAGTCACCAAAAAATGAGAAGTTTTGGCCAAGTCAAGAAGCAACATAAGATCCATGATAACTATGTTCTATATCCTTTTAAGTTCAAGAGAGTATCATGTTTTTTAGCTGTTCTTGGATTATTAATTTTTGTCTGCAATTAGATCTCTACCTGCAATGTGAGAATCATCAGTTGGGAAATTATCTCACATAGTAGAGACAGTTATAATAGGAAAAAAATAAATACAGGAAATGATAAAACTGTTCATGGTGTTTCCTTATAGCAAGGCTTCTGAAAATGTGGCATGGAGGAGGGCATGGCTATATGCTGAATACCAAGTGTACCCTATATGGCCTATGACTGTCTGATGATCATCTGTTAAAGAGCTAATAAAATATATATATATAGCAGTCTTTCTTATCTTTCTTTTATTCAACTTGGTGCAGATTTTGGTGAGTCCCTTTTGTTCTCCCAACAATGCCAAAAGATTGAAGGGCAGTGAGATATGAGGCTAACACCAATGACATCCTCACTGACACTTAGAAAATGATGAGGGATTTTCTGCTTGACTGACGGTTTTGATTTCCATTTCAGTAATTTATTCAGCAGTATAAAGGCTAACATCTCCATCTTCATCTCTGTTAAAATGAAAGGCTCCCTACTCTGATTTCTGTGTTTCTAACGAGAGGGAGGAGAAGCCTGGATGGAGAAAAGTTTTTATATATCTAAAAGAAAAGCATAAAATTTTTTAGAGCTTTCTGTTTGTTTCTGATTCAGGGTTTGAATTTAAAAAAGATGTCCAGGTAATCTGCCACTCACAGATAAGGTAGGTAATTATGTAGATATTTAAGGATTGATCTACATTTTTGGTCTATAAAAATCCCAGCGCATATTTCCACCAAGATGTGAGGTTTGCAGGGGAAACAAACTTGAAACAGTGAGGAAGAAGTCATATCAAATGGGAAGAATGCAAGCTAAAATGGAGTAAGCATGGCTGAATATTCTTTTGACACTTAGCAGTCTGCCTCCTTGAGAGTTAGGACAGGAGTCCAATCTTACTGCACTGATAAGCAGCACATCATACAAATAAAGCACTTAGATGATGTGTTTTCAGCTTGCAATTTGTACCACAGAGGAAAAAATATTCTATATCTGCAAAGCTCTGAAGGCCACTTCATCCCTCATTGCACACGGCTTCCCAAGCACTCTGCTTTGCCTCCCACTCACCATGGAGCTTGCTGTTAATGGTCCTGCTTTGTACGGACCCCGCCGCCCAGATGTAAAACATAACATGAGCAGCTGCAGGTCTCACTGGCTTCAGCAGACACAGCAGGTGTTCAACACTTCTGAAAAGTAACACTGGACACCTCGGTTTATGCCTAAGGTGGCAATAAAGGAAGAAAAGGATCCAGCACATTTGTTATTCAGAGTCCCATTAGCCACTGGGTGATGTTTCTCTTTTTTTAATGCTTTCGCTTAATTTGCAGTAGAAGGGTTTTTTGTTTGTTTGTTTGTTTTCTTTCTTTCTTTCTTTCTTTCTTTTTTTTATGAATTGATTTGTGGCTTTTTCTGTCCTTGCAGAAGAGGGTCTAAATTGAGTCCAGTCATCTCAACTGAGATAAATAGGATTTGTAGATAAGTAAGCTGCACTGTGTCAGCAAACATCAACATCTTTTTCTGAGGTCAATATTCCAAAGAATAAGGATGAGCAAAGTAACTACAGCTCCCAGAGGGAAGCAAGGCAGTAAGAACTGGGTCTGATCCTGAGTCCAGACCCATAAATAGTAGTCCACAACTCCTTACTACAATCCATGAAAGCCATGAGGAAATTGGATCCCTAACTGTCATAACCACCTTTGGTGGCTAGGACAAGAGAAAACAGTTACTCATTTGTAGTAAGACCAGAAACTGCTGAGTTGTAGTGCTGTTAAAAATTCTGCTCTGGACATTTAAACTCTTCAAGGCTCTCAACCCCAAAATACCACACTAAGAGCCTGTTGGTGAAGGACAAATACTGTGGATGCCATGCTAAGTATCACCGATTTCACCAGGGCTTTGGACAGCGGCAGGCATCTTTCTGCAGTTGCCCTGGTGGGAGCAGGACCTATCTACTTGCTTTACATCCTCACATCTATTTGATCCTCCAAATACTGGCAGTCTCTGTTGACCGAAAAGTGACATCAGCTCCGCAATTCATTTAAAACATCTGATCTCCAAGCAACTGGCTTCCTAGATGAAAAGGCCTACGTGTGGAATTTACACCTATCCACCTTTTAAGTAGGGAGTTTATTACCTAGTGGCTTTCAGCTGATTTTTCAGGAATGTCTTTTTAATACCCCTGTTAACAGAAGTTGAAAGGAGATTTGGCTACGTGGTTGGTCTTTAATGTCTACTGGCTACTTCAGCCAGAAGGAAAGGGGAAAACCGAGGGGGAGGGGGCCTTAATGAGTCTCATTTTGCTCAGAAAATAAAAAGTTTCAGCTATTATCAGAATAATAGAAATCATTTAGATGGGAGAACTCCATTATCTCTTAGTGCAGACTCACTGTATCAGCTTTCATGTTTTTAGAACAGAGCATCTACTGAAATTGAGTTGATATATTTCAGAGCTTTTCATAAGAGAGGTGGAGGAATACCTCCTGTAAACATTTCAAGATCCTAAGCAATGCCTCCTGTCCTACACAAAATCATAAGTTTCATGAAGTACAATACAGTTTATTTCCCAGATATTCTTGCAATCTCTTTGTAACACCCTGATGGTTTCTTTTGTCATGTCTGACACTGGTTTTGCTAGGGCAGCACAGAATGGTCCCAGACAAAGTTCAAGGTTGGTATGCTCAATTTCCTGCCATTGCACTGATTCTTTGTGCCATGTGCTCCAAATGGTTCATTCTGCAGCGTGACAGATTTTCTAAACCTCACTAATTCTTATGAGAAATTCCAGTAGCCGGGAAATTTGAATTAAAATCTCAGTTGTGCATATTTCAAGTTGACTTGCAGAGCTGAAGCTGAATGTTTATAAAGGAGTCTATTTTTCAATTGCTCTGATTACATTTCATCTCAGGCTGTTCCTTTCCATCCAGGGAACCTCATCAGGATCTGCTCATTTCTCCTTTCCTCGTGTCTGAGCACTGATGTGCAGAACTGCTGCTCACTACTAATAGAAACCATATTTCATCTTGGTGCTAAATGAAGTTATGCTATGAGCAGAGCCTGCAGCTCAGTTTAATAATTATAACATGGATCAATAGTCTAGGGTAGGAGACAACCAGCACGTGTTAGATTATAAATTTTATTTAGCACTTATGTATTTCCCTCATTCTGAAATAGAGTGCTGTGTGCATGTAGCAGGCTTCTTTCCCCAAGCACTCAGTTAACGCCTGGGTGGGGACCATTGATTTTAAATTGCAAGTTGCCAAGTTGCTAAATCTGAATTTTAATCACATTCAGTTCCACAAACAGCAAGTCTATCGTTCAGTCTACTGATGAGCGGGAATAGTAATAAGCACTTTTTATTTCACTTCCTCAAATGCTTCTGTGAATTTTGCCTCACAGATTAAACTCAGTTGTATAATGGTTCAACAAAAATATTTGAGTAAAATTGATCCTGTTTTTAATAGCTGAACTTTGCACACACAGCAGGTTTACAAATGATACCGAACTGGGAGAGAGTGACTGGAGATATTGGAGGGCAGAGTTGCCACTCAGAGGGCAGAGAAAACTGAGAAGATGCTTGAAGGTACAGGGACAGCAAAAGCGTAGAGTTGTGGAATCGTTAAGGTTGGAAAATAACTCTAAGATCATCATGTCCAAACATCAACCCATCCCCACCATACCCACCAATCATGTCCCTCAGTGCCACATCTCCATGGTTCTTGAACACCTCCAGGGATAGTGACCCCACCACATCCATGGGCAGCCTGTGCCAATAAATCATCACTCTTCCAGAGTCTTGCAGGAGCTGGGAGATCTCCACACAGCACAGGAGCAGGATGACAAGCCAGGAAGCAGCTTCACTGCTTCCCCTGCACAGATCCAGGGAAGCAGATGGGCTGACCATCTGGAACAGGTCCTTGAGAAGGCTCCAGGTAAACCTGGTGGCTGCAGCCACCTGATGGGATAAGGAAGAAAAAAGCATCCAAGCTTTCTGCAGAGACTCCCAGTGGAAAAAAAGACAATGAAAATGTCAAGTGCTAAGTTTTATGGGCTTTCAATCTCTCATCAATTTCTCACTGGGTTCTCATTGTACTTCTGGTTATAGAAGACACCAATACATTTCCTTTCTGTCTGGAGTTTTAGATGGTTGGACTGAGTTGAAATAGCTGGGTGACAAGTGCATGAGCACACAGGACCGTATTCTTTGCCACTGTAGACCTTGTTCTCTTTCTTTGCCTTATAATCAGTTTTTACTTTCTGTCTCATCTAAATGTTTCTAATTCTAGCTTCCTCTCTATGACTAATTATATCTTTTATTTTTCCCCTCCCTTCCTCCCTTCCTTCCTCCTTTTCTCCCTCCTTATCTCCCTTCTTCCTCCCTTCCTCTTTCCTCACTCCCTTCTTCCTTTCATTTCTTCCTTCCTTATTTCTTAAGATTTGGTCTAGATATATATTTAGTTTTCAGGCTTTCTCATTCTCCTGTTTTTTCTTGGTAGAACAAGATGCCTTTTTAAACATCCTCTGCCCATATAAATCATACACCCTTGTTTACCTGTTCAGCTGTGTGGATAAATCTACTATTAGAAACAGGAAACACTTCATTATACACTTGAAACAGTCCAAAGCTTAGATAAATAGAATAAATATCTACAGTATTTATATTTGCATTATGTAGTTACAGAAAGGGGTTCAGTTAAGGTTGCAAAGATGCAAGAAGCCATTTACTTGAGGTCAACTTTCAGTTTAGCAAACTCTTATTATTTTCTTTTCTATATTTTTAGAACACAAGAGAGAGCAAAAACCCTAAGCTCTGACTAGGACAACTTATCTTCTGGCCAGTAAGTTAAGCTTATGCTTATCAATTAGGTCAAAAAGCAAGTAGATAACCAATCACACTCAACTTCCTTCACTCTTACACTCCGTTTCACTGCATGCTGCTGGCTGCCCCATCATTCTGCTGAGACATAGACATCTGGTGTGCACCCTAAGTTCCTACATAGTTAATGGCAATTAATGTGTGCATGCATGGATGAGCAGGTAGATCTTGCACCAGCAGATATGCGCATCTTGAGGGCAGATTGTGTCAACAAAGAGTCTGCTATTTTGGGGGCAAACCAAGGGGAGCAATAAATCATTGCTGATTGAAGGATCCCAGAGCCCCCATCTCTTGCTTCCTTAGACAGTGACTGTGCCAGGGGAGGGGTCCCTCTCTGATGAGATCTCCATGGTGCCTACCACAGCAATTGACTTCAAGATGCTGGCACTTTCCTTTTGCAAAACACTGCATAAAATGGGGACATGATCAGAATGCAACTGTCTAAATTTTCCAGGCAATATCACTTGGAAGCATTTGAGCCCCCGCTCCAGGGAAGTAGTTTTCTAAAGTAAATACTAGCAAATGGGTTGTATTCAAAAAAAAAAAAAAAAAAAAAAAAGAGAGAGAGAGAGAGTGAGAAAAAGGGGAATTGTGATTTCCCCTGACATTGACCTGACCTGTCAGGCATGGATGCACGCCCATCAGTCTCCTGCTCTGATCTGATAGCTGACATTCTGTGATGTGCTGAAAGCAAAGTAACACAGATGGATAGGGCTCTCTTTTGAAGAGCAAAATGCATTGGTAACAGAATTTTCAAGTACATTCAACATGAAGTTAACTCTTAGATTGTAGGAGCATCTTCTAGAGGGAGGGGAACAAGAAGACTGCAGATCTACTGGGGCCTCTCTATAATTATGCATATAATGTAAGCTAACATTTACAAAGCCCCTGCTTCTTTCAGTATACTTCAGACACTAGCTCATCAACACTCATTACACAGCTTTAAAAAGACTGAGCATTCCTTGGGGGAGCCAGAACCTCCCAAATACACAATGCATCATGAAACCAACTCCCAGGCATCCTCCAAGCATCCCCAAGCTCTAGCGGGCTTTCTTCCTCCAAGAGCCTCCACATGTCCCTACAAGGAGGACAGGTTGAGAGAGCTGGGGCTGTTCAGCCTGGAGAAGACAAGGCTGCAAGGTGACCTGACAGTGGCCTTTTAGTATCTAAAGAGAAGCTACAGGAAAGAAGGGGACAGGCTCCTTAGCAGGGTCTGTGGTGATAGAACAAGGGGAAATGGCTTCAAGCTTGAAGAGGGTAGATTTAGTTAAGGTATAAGGAAAACATCTATTACAATGACAGTGGTAAAGCACTGGAACAGTTTGTCTAGAGATGTGGTTGATGCCCCATCCCTGGAGACTTTCAAGGCAAGGGTGGGTCAGGCCCTGGGCAACGTGATTTAGCTGTGATTTCCCTGTTCACTGCAGGGGAGTTGGACTGATGACCTTTAAAGGTCTCTTCCAACTCTGAGGATTCTCTTATTCTGATTCCTTGTCTTCTCTTTCAGATGGAAAGCTCAGCTTGGAGAAATACTATGAATTTCATGCCAGAAGTTTTAGTTAGTGCCCCCCTTAGGAATCAGTTCTGAGGTGAGAAGAAAATGAATTCCTACCATTTGGATTTGGAATTCACCATTACAGTGCAGCAGAAATACAACTGATTATATTCAATTTAATAATCGTGAAGGATATAATGATCTCTTTTCAAACATTCAGATGAGTTCCTGCTGAATCCTATGAGTTTCTTCACTTCAGGGTAACACAGTAAACACTACTATGAATATCCTTTATATTTCCTAGGTTTTATGCTTGATTTTGCTCCCATACGTTCAGGATGTCAGTAAATCTCTGATTTTATTTCCAGGTTTTCTCTTCCACCTGAAGACTACTTTCATGCCCAGATCATAGATGATTACCTTCCCTCTCTGTTCCAACAACAAAGAAAAAGAAATAATAATATTTAAAAGACAGCTCCATGGCTATCTTTTCTCAAGTTTGCTAGGTGACAAAATTCTTGGTATCCCACACTGAGATGTGCCCTTTTAAGAGTAAATTCACATGGACAGAAGCAGCCAGTCTTCCTGTCTTGGTGGACATTATATCAGCATTTGTATTTGTTCAAAATTTTCCAAGAGGACTTGTTCCAGCTTGAAAGAAAATCTAATAAAATAAATTCAAACAAACTTTTTTCTTGCATGGTATTAGGATCACTCAAATTCAGCAACAGAATTGCAATTTGGGGACACTTTTGGCTAATTTTTGACTATTTTTTTTTCTAGTGTATTTCTTTTCAGCACTCTCAGAGCTGTGGGAGCTCCTGGATGCTCCACCTGGCAAAATGTGGCTGTAGGTGTCCGCCAGGGGCACAGCACTGGAGGGAAAAGATCAAAGCTCTATAAATGTGTCAGACTTTCAAATGCAAATCACCTGCCATAACTCTGCTGAGAACAAATCCTTCATTATCACCATTCTGTGAAAGGCTTAAATTAGCCTGAATTGGCTGGAAAGAACAAGAAAAAGAAAGTCATTTATCTTCCTGTGAGCTTTATTACCTTCAGATTTATTTGGCTAATGGTCCAATAGCCCACTAATCAGAATATCTGCATAACAAATTCTTCAAATGATCCAAAAATACAATATGTGATCACATGGTGTTACTATTAAAGTTAAACCAAGGTCTGCAGCAATGGGTTATTACAGTGTCAGAGAGTCTTCACAATATATTATTCTTTTAATTGCCAGACTGTGAGCTACTGAAATTTATACACTAACAATTATCACCTGGCTTCCTAGCTACAGGGTTGAACTAAATTTAGGGTCATTTATTACTGTGCATTTCCTAACCAGTATGTTCTCCAGACACATAAGTATATCCATCCTTATTTTAGACTGCCGTTATTTTGAGAACATAACTAATTTCTTAGTGAAGAAAATATATATTTTTTCCTTCCTAGTTTTTTAAATAGAATCATAGAATCATTAAGGTGGTGAAGACCACTAAGATCATAGAGCCCAACCATCGACCTATGCCTGTGACTGCTCTAGTCCATAACTTCAGTGCCACATCTCCACAGTTCTTGAACAACTCCAGGGATGGTGACTCCCCCACCTCCCTGTGCAGCCCGTTCCAATGCATCACCATTCTCTCTGAGAAGAAATTTTTCCCAACATCCGACTTGAACTTCCCCTGCTGCAACTTGAGGCCACTACACATCATCCTATCATTGTTACCTGGGAGTAATCCAGTTGAGTCCCACACTAAATGATCGGTTAAAGACAATATACAAAAAATGTTCCAAAGGCAACTGACAAGGTTGTATGTGTTCATACAAGAAGACTGTGCAAACATGCATGTTGCACCAGGAGGACTCAACTGCTTTGAAGCTTTTCCCTGTTCACTGTCACTTACTCTGACACAAAATCTTGGGCTTGCAGTAAACTGGGCCTGTGAGTCAGAGGATATCTGTGATTGTTGAGAGTCACTTATTCTGAATCTCTGTTTAATGATCTCCCAGCATAAAAGGTGTTTTCTTTGTTTGTGTGTTTTTAATGCATTGGGTTAAAAAAAAAAAAAAGATAAAAACCTTTACTTGCTGATGTTTTACAGGATGAACCTGTGATTCTGAACAAGTTGTACTAAGATACACAGATACAGATCACTATTATTCCAAGGAATATAATCTTATTGAAGGAATTTTCCAGTACAACAAAAATATCTTCAGGCAAGACCTATGAGCTCATTTTGCACTCTTCATATTATCATCATGGAGAAAGGAATGTCCTGCCTGTAAAACCTTAGTGCAGGCAAAAGGTGAGTGATTTTTATTTGTTTATGCAGTTTGTTAGGGTGCTATATGGAAATCAGTCAGCTACTATAGGATGCTTTAAAGCCCACCCTTCATACCAGTAGCACCAGAGATGGCAACATGAAAGGTTCTGGCAGAGTGATGCCAGATAAGGCTTTTAAAAAAAAAAAATAGCTAAACCTGTCTTTTACATCTTAAAAAAAATCAGCTTATGATTATCATAGTGTTTTCTTGTGGAACTGCCAAAAAGAATGTCATAAATCAGGACAACTGAGTAACACATTCTCTGTCCTTTGATATACTAACAACAACTGAAAACAGTATTTCTTTACAAATCACAGACAAAAAATGATGAAGCAATTTTTAATTTCTTTTATTTTTTTCTGAGCATTAAGGCTTGGGATTTTTAGAAAGGCAAAGATAGCAAAGCCCAGAATAGAGAGTGGTGTCCTCTTTGACAATGGCATATGAGCAGAAACTGAAAAAAAAGACGTTTCTCCTCGGAGACTCACGGATGCAAATTCCATCACATTCAATTGGACAAGGCATCTTTCCCTAAGGCTCCATGCTCATAACTGTGTGGGATGGCTACTTTCCCACAGAGAGGTGTCTCGAATACACTGGCTTTGTTCCCTTTTCCAGTTGAAATTTTCTAGTTATCAAGAAATTTTATAGCAAAAAGACACTCAACATTCTCTACAACTACACAACAGAATAAGAACAAACAGAGCAATAGCTCTCTCACTCAGGAAGCTTTCAGATTGCTATAAACTCAACTCAGGCTGGCAGCCTGAGCAATCTTTGTGGAGAAGAAAGAATCATCTCCAAGTTAAACCACAAAATCACCTTGGATGCAGAAAAATGCAATTAATAACGCTGGCCCAGAGCCATGTAGTCTTCTACAAAATGCGAACTGTCTGCTCCTTTGGCAGCGTCTTATGTAAAAGTTGCTTCCTTATTATCATCATCTTAGATCATACTGTGCCCTGTAACTAATTAGAAGAAAATGGACTGTCTCCTATATTTCTAACTGGCAGATCTTGTTTGGTAGATGCCATACTACAAAAGCTATCCACGTGTTAGCCTTGATGAAGTCTTATAAAGCCCACTTACAGTAGGCATGCATGTGGCTATAACTCCTGGAGCCCCTTGCTCCTTCAAACTCCAGGCTTCGAGGAATGGGAACACAGGGTTCTTTTTCACCCATCAAATGTAGTGCAGCATGGAAGAGTCAAAAGAATACTTACAACATAGAACAGCAGGCTGAGCTACAAAAGCTAAAGCTCTCTGGGACCTGGCTATTATGTTGCCCTGGAAGGCAGCCTGAGTTCAGTCTGAAATGAGGCCACAAATTACATCTGTTTTGCAGCAGATAAAACTTGGGACACCTTGTCTGCCATTTGTCATATGAATACTGCCCAAGCAGCACTGGCATGCTGGGATGGAGGAAGAAGCATGTAAGGATGTGGCTGAATGGCCAGAAGCATTGTGGTGGTGAATAGAGTTTAATCCTACTGGCAACCAGTCATGAGTGGTACTCCTCAGGAGGTCATCACTTGGGTCTGTTTACTGCTGATGTGGGTGAGGGGATTGAGCACACCCTCAGTATGTTTGCAGGTGACACTAAGTCAGGAGGAAGTACTGATCTGCTTGAGGGTAGGAAAGGCTCTGCAGAGAAATTTGGATCGGTTGGGTTGGTGGGCTGAGGCCAGCTGTACGAGGTTAAACATGACCAAGTTCCACTGGAAAACTGCGTGAAGGTTCTAAGGGGCAGTAGTTGACACTTGAACCAACAGTGTAACCAAGCAGCCAAGAAGGCCAACACCATCCCAGCTTGTATCAGAACCAGTGTAGTCAGCTGACCAAGGATATGATCATCCCCCTGTACTTGGCACTGGTGAGGCTGTACCTCAAGTACCATATTCAGTTTTGGGCCCCCCACTACAAGAAAGATACTGAGGCCCTGGATCGTGACCAGAGAAGGACAGTGAAGCCATGAGTGGCCTGGAGCAGAAGTGTTATGAGGAGCAGATGAGGGAACTGGGATTGTTCAGTCAGAAAGGAGACTTAGGGAAGACTGTAGTCTCTGTACAACTACTTGAAAGGACGCTGTGGTGAAGCGAGGGTCAGCCTCTTCTCCCAGGTGACTACAATGGGAAAAGAGGTAAAGGCTTTGAATTTTTCCAGAGGATCAGGTTGGATATTTGGCAAAAATTCTTCTCAGAAAGGATGACAATAGGAACAGCAGGCATAGGAACAAGCTGTCCTTGGTAGTCATGGAGTCAGTGCCCGAGAGGCATTCAAGAAACTGGAAAATGTGGCACTGAGGGACACAGTCAAGTGGGGATGGTGGGCCAGACTAGATGATTTTAGAGGTCTTTTCCAACCTTAATGATTCGATGATTCATCACGTGAATTTGCCCACAGATTTATTCAGCACAGACCATGACTGAAATAACTCCCACTGTATCTGAGAAGGAGCCCTCTCATCAGGAATGTTTGTGGTAGGACAACCAATTTGGCAGAGCAAATTGCATTCTAAAATAGAACCGATGCTCATGTACAGCTACTTCTACACAAATTTACTTTGCATTAAAATTAACCCTCCTTGTATTTCAGTCAGGCATCTAATTTGCTGTAAATATCCATCAGTACGTCAGTGTAGACAGCAGTTTTCTTGGAGCAAAACTTCCAAAGGATATCTGTTTTTCCTGCTATGCTCAGTGATCAAGATCTCCCCAAACCCTACCAGGAAAAGTGGTTTAGGAGACAAAGATTAGGTTTATAGAACTTCTAATGTTTTGTTGCTTTATTTATTAGTCTTCAGTTAGTTCAGTAGTGGCAGTAGCTACAGTGATGGATAGGAGGAAGAGAACTGTGCAAGAGTTGTTCTGTCACCCGTCATCATTTTGTTTTTCTTGCAACAGTTGTTTTTTTTCCTGAAGGGAAAAGCGCTAAATCTAGCGCTGAGTTTCGCCAGCAGCACTTAGGTCTGCAACAACTCCCAATAATATTCTAACTGCAGTTTCCCTTTTATCTACCCATACAACATGGCAGAGTTTGACACCTTTTTAGACATGAAAAGACTTTATCTTGTCTCAAGTAGCAGCTGCCATTAGTCTCTTTTCACCACATCTTCCAAGTTTCTTTGTTAAGGTAACAGCATACAGCCAAGCCTGTGCTAATCTTCCAAATTCAGCTTAGGCATCTCCTTCTCAAATTAGGAAATGCTTCTGTCAACTATACATACACACATGCAAATTCAATGTATCGATTGTGTTGCTAAGATAAACACAATGATTACTAACATTCTTGTTAGCAACATCTGTGAACATACTATGTCAGTAATATCTCCCACTGAAAAAGAAAGTAAAAGCAGCTGCAGCTCAATCGTGGGATATACAGGAAATAAGGATTTTCTGGATCATTTTTCACTATATATATATTTTTATCTACGTATATATTCCCCACGTCAGCACAGTAGTGATTTTCTGGTTGATTTCCTCAGCAAACTGAAATAGAGAATCACAATTGCGTAAGGAACATCAAATATTTCCTTGTTAACACACGCTATCTAACTTTGCTACATTAAAGTAGATGTACAATATGGCTTCTTAAGTGGAAATAATGGTATTTATCCCGCTAAGACAGAACCTCCATTTCTGCTCTGTATTACTCAGTGCCACCTGAGCAAGGACGACACTGACATCAGGAGTGATGCACCACTGCGCTGGTGGAGTATTTTCTGCAGATGTTATCTGTTATACCCATTCAATGTATTTAAACCTTTTCACAAATACAAGGGTCTGCAAAGAAGTCAGCTTCGACACTAAGAACAGCTCCAAAAAAGAGAAATTGGCCCTAATCCTTCCACTGAGTAAATTACAGCAAGGTGAGGAACTCCAAATGAATTTAAACAACCATTTCCCCTCTGCAGCAAAACACAAGTCTGACAATCTCCCAAGGAGAAGTGTTCCTATGCTGATTTGCTGCAATGAGCAGAGATAGTGTAAGACAGCATCCTATACATTTACTTTCACATCTATTGCTGTTCCACCTTTTTTCCCCAGCAGTTTACTATCTCATTATGAAAGTCACAATCCATAAAACATGAATCTGTCACAGTGTACTTTTGGAAAATCCCCCACTAAGGCAGTCATTTCAGACAGATCTGAAAAACAACCGAAAAAAAACCCTCTCCAAAAATGTAATTTACCATCCAGCTTTAAACAAAAATCTAAAGCACACGGACACACATGGCATGGATGAAAATTTATGGTCCTTCCAATAAAAGAGTACATTCTGATATACAGGGGGGAGTGGTTGTACAATGCTGGTATTTTTATTCATGGAAATTCAAGCTACTGATAACAACCTTTGCTATTCAAAAATCAGGAGCAAGGAAGAAACAGAATCAAACACAAGTGTTTTTACACAATCTGTTCACTATGGAACACAATGCATGGAATCTGTCCCTAATTCCCAGGTGACTGCTACTCTGATTCTCTATGGTGTTTCTGTTCTTCCAGCTATATGCTCATACCACCTGGGTGTGAAAGAGACTTATCTTCCAAACTGAAAATGTTTCCAACAGTTTTGGGATTTTTGCTCATCTGTATAACTCATTTCTCACTTAGAAAACGTACTACAGATCAGCTTTCTCCACCTGCCACTGGGCAAGCTAAGAAGTTACCATTTTCACCAATTACAGGTTACATTAACTATTTCTTCTTTAAACACAGCTGAAGTTTAGCTTCCTAACTTCTAAGGTTTTGGTCTTTGTAAGAAAGAATTGACTTCTTTATGAATGGCTGAATAATATAAACCAAGCAAGAAGATAAATGCTGCAGGTAAGACAGGCCTCCATTATGGTTGGTACATAGAAAAGTTATGAATGCTTAAGAACAGGAAAGGAAGCATTTTCTAATAAGCTTCAGAAGACAATGTTTTTTGTGTATGATCAGTCTGCTTGATTATAAAGTGGAAGGAAGAACACCTTCAGAAATCCAATTGCATTTAAGTTCCCGCTGTAAAATCAGATATTTACATGATATTTTTCCAGGGAGTCTGCAATGCCATTTCCAGAGTTTGATTTGCTGTATTTAACCCTTATCTCAGTACACGCGAATGTCAGATGGAATTGCATACCCTCTGTAAATTAAAAATGCCCTGATTTATAAACATTAAAACAGCCATCAAATGTTTTAAATAGCACGAGTGACGGCTACAAAACCAGCATATCCTTATATGGCTTCTTCCCTTTGCAAGGTGCAAACATTCAAAGAAGTTTATTGCAGGACACAGCATGTTTATGCCCAAAGGTACATCCACTGCATGTCTCTATCTGACCCTTTAGAGATCATCTACACATCCAGCATCCCACAGCTTGAAAGGCCATTTTAAAACTAGCAAAATTAAATCAGCGAGGCACAATGGAAAGTTTCAGCTGCAAAGAGCTGTTCTGATTTGTCTTATTAAACATACCCAATAGCAGGCACTGTTTTTACTTAGTCTATTTGTATAAGCAGAAGCACTAATAGCCTTAACAACCTGGCAGGGAAAAAACAGACTTCATAATTCAAAAGTACCAGCCCTTGTATGCCATAGTCTGCTGCTTACACATTCAGAACACAACCAATATCTGCCTATGGTGTCTGATTCAGTATCTCTGCCAACATTCCAGTTTTAAACTTTAGCACCAGTTCAAGTATTTCACAACGCTTCTTACTCATCATGAATGTTTGCACTTCCATTGATACAACACACAGGAGAAAATTGGAAAAAGAGCTCTGCAAGAGAGGAAGTTGCAGAGTTAATTGTTACCATAATTATTTTATGAGGAACCTAATTGCTTTTGAGTCGTATTTTCAGTCTTTCAGACAGGGGAAGGGGACTGTCTGTCCATGCAGAAATCTGAACATCACTTCCAGCTTGTGCAGGACTGGAACCTGTGTCCTGAAACAGTTGTTCTGAACTTTGGGAACAATCAACTTCAACTACAGAGGAATCTTTTGGAGATACTTCCCATGATAAAGTCCTACCAGCTTGCGTAAAATTGTTTTTTTTCTCCCTCCCTTTAACTACAAATGCTGTGTCACTGCTTGTATTTTTGCTGCTAGAAGAGTTATATCTTTTGTTTGTAAAAGCTTTTTTTAATTGGCCAGGGTTTGGCTGCCTTTTCTTCTGCTTACACACTGGATTTTTATTCATGATCTCCTCATCACTATCCTCACTAGAAGAGCATTTGCTCTGACACACACTCTTAAAAGAAGTTTTCCAAGCAGCCTCAGTATGAGATTTCGAAATGTTATGGACAGGTGCAACATTTGTTGGCTTTCGAGACAGGGGAAGCACTTCATACACAGTATGCAACGGCTCTGTTGTTTGCCCACTGGGGGCCAGAGGTGCTGAACAGCTTATATTACAGCCTTTTTGCATCAGTTCATGCAGGGTGTCATCTTCTTGAGAAACAGGAGCAGTGGATTGAATTGAACAGGTTTCTGGCAGCACATTTTTAGTGTCTTGCACTAGTTTATTTAAATGACATGAGGAAGAGAGATGACCTTTGTCAGGTTTCAATGCTGCCTGTGTGTGCTTTAAACACCTGAAAGGCTCCTGCTGCATTACATCTTCTGACAGCACAGGCTTTGATGGAACAGAAGTTTTCTTAAGTATACGCTCACTTAAAGACAACTGTTGAAGTTGTTCCACATGGCCATCTGAAAGCAAATCAACAACAATAAGAGAACGATCTTCATCTGACTGTGCAGCACCAGAGTATTCTGAGCTATCCTTTACTGTTTCATGATGTAAAGGACATGAGTGTTTTCTGTATGCAGTCAAATCAGGTGCTGGATCACAGGTATTACATCCACAGCTTGGTGAAGTGCTGAAGAAGGTTCCTTTCCTATCAATACTGCCCAGCTGTAGATCTGTTGTCACAGACGATGGCACTCCTGAGTACTCAGTAAATTGTGCTGGAACTACAGATGAGTCAGTCAACGTACTCCGTAAGTGCAAGCAAGGTGATGCTGTCAGAGAAAGTCCAACTGATTCTGACACCTCAACAGATGTTACACAGGAAGCTGCAGCTATAACTGGGTGTTTTGATTCCGTGCTTCTCTGGTATACCTGATATTCAGGTGGAGTTTCTGTATCAGACTCAAAGTCTTGCACAGGAATATTTTCATGTGTAGATCTGAAATTCATTTGAGACAGAAGATGGGTAACTTCACCAGAAGCATCAGGTAACTCCTTTTCTTTCAGTCTGTTTTTCTTATCTGAAAAAAAAACAAAAACAAAATGCACGAACATTGGAACACTGAACTTCTCCCACCGATGAAGCAGTATCTAGTTCTGTTTCTTGTATTCTGGCAATGCCTGTAAGTTAACGAGATAAATATTTTTGGACTTACTTTTCTGTTTCTTTGCCAGAGTTTCTGACTTCTCCATTTGGTAAAGAGCAACAACATCTGGATAGGCAGCCTGAAACAAAGACTCCTCCTCTACTGTAACTACATACAACTCCACAGGCTCATCTTCTGCATCAACATAGTGTTCTACCAAAATTCAAGAATTCATATTAGACATAAATATAGAAATACTTCAGAAGATAAAAAAAAAAAAAAAAAGATTGGAGTGTAAGGAATAAGGAAGATTTGTGAAGAAACAAATGGCACAAGTTTTGAGGCCTAGCTATGGCACAGCCATTTGCTTTCTGACATGCTCCTAGGTCATAAAGACACACTGAGGACAGAATTCTGTCATCATGAAACAAGACAAAACAAGATATATGAAACAAGAGTCCAGATTTTATTAACTACAAAAAGTACTTGATAACCAAGCCCCCTGCATTCTGGGTTAGTGGTCAAAGTGGGTGGTTTGAGGTGAGGAGGGGGGGGTATTTAGTTTGTGTTTGGTTTTGTCTGGTTCTATTTTTGCTTCATTTTGACTTTTACCATTGCTCTTCATTTCAGGGTATCTGAAAACTGACATTTTCTTTCACAGGACACTTGTTCTGATCTCATCCACACATCTTCTACTCATAATGTTATCAATCTATTTTCCTCTTTAAAGAATGCTTTTGTCTTTTTCTATGAACTACTCTTCAGTATACATGGAAACCAATCCAACCTGGTTTTTGCCATTCTATTTCGAAACAGGGAACTCCATTTTTAACACGTGTCTTGACAACCCTATAAGAAAAGTAATCAACACGTTAAGTTTTGTTTGAACAAGAAATTAAGAATCTAAGGAAGAATCTAAGATACCCAAGAATATTTTGGTATTCTAGTTTATAATGATTCAACAAAGGACAATAACAGTGTAACAGTTCTGTAACAGTGAATTTAGCACAGTTTGTTTTTTTTAATAAATAAATAGAATGGAACAGTAAGCATATGAAAAAGCAGGCTCTGTTGGAACATAAGACTGCTGTGTGTATTATTTTGTGCAGCAGCAACATATATATTAGTATCGTCATCTAAATTTTTAGCTCTGTTCAAAATGAGCATATAGCTTGAAGCAGAGATAAGAAAATAATTACATTTATGTAAAAAAAAAAAATAAAAAAAATTAAAGAATTCCTCCAGAGGCAGAAGTAAAATATTAGGTTCAAGAACTCCAGTTACATTACCGTATGGCCTGCAGTTGTTTTGAATCAATATATCCAGATTTTCTCTGGATCATATCATAACGTGTCAGCAGCACTAACAGTTTTTTACAGGCATAATGCTTGTCCCATTCCATCTTTTCAGAAGCAAATATCTGTTAGTGTAAAACAAAACAAAAAAACCAACATATGCTTTAAAACTTTCTTACTCTGTATCATCTCAAGCTTCAACAACTGTATAGTAGGAACATAGAACTAAATGCTTAAAACATCGAGAACATTCTGTAAGTTAGAGTAATGTCAAACTACATCTCACTACCAAGTGAAGGAACAGTTATCTCCGTAAATGAGCAGATCCACCTGCTGCCAGTAACAAGTCAAAGGAACAGCGATGTGAAAGAAAAGCCACATTCCAGATGGCCAAGCAGAGCTGTCACAATGAAATTTGTAGCAATCTACAAGTCAAAGCCAAAATGGCAGTCTAAGGGATGGTGACATGTGAATTCCCCATCGAAGAAGAAGTTCAAGATGGAGCTCTTGGTGGGTGAACTGATGTGCACATCCTTTGGGACAGGATAGGGATGACCCTTCTAGCTTTACCACAGCCCAGATGAAACAACAACTCTGACTGCTATATCATGATGTTGATTAAACTGAAGGCTCCAGCTTCTAGAGTCAGGCCAAAGAAGACAACCTGTCACTTGCAATATGATAAAGCCAGTCCCCATGCCAGTTTAAAGAACACAGAACTCCTTGCCAGTTTTGGCCTGACTGTCCCACCACACAGTCCAGACTGGGCATCTTCTATCTGTTCAAGCTGATGAAAGGCAGACTGCAGGGGCAAAGCTTTCGTAGCAATGATGCTGTCACAGCAGCTGTGAAACAGTGGGCAACATCTGCTGCTGAAGATTTTTTTTTTTTTAAACAAACACAGCATGTCAGCTCTTGCTCATTAGTGGTGAAAATGCATTGCTAATAGTGGCAATTATGTTGAAAAGAATGTGCTTTACAGCAGAGAACTTGCTCTACCAAATTGTGGTACTGTGTTCTTTGTAGCTGTTGTAGTTTACATGGAAGTGAGAGGTTGGCACGGCTTTTGGAGCAACCTCTGTATGTCACTTTTGAGCTTCTCAGCACTGGGAATTAGAGGGTCTCTGTACCTGGAAGGTGGCAGCACTCTACTGAATGCAGGCCTGTCATCTTTTTTGGGGAAAACATTCACAATACAGAATAAACATCTCTGCTTGTTATGTAAGGAAGCTGGCTGCTTCAATGAGACTAAGAAATTATTCAAAACAAAACAAAAAAAACCTCATGAAGTCTGAAATCATAACTTGAATTACCACATACACACTGTGTTGGTATGAGGACAAGGCAAACATAAGTAATAACAAGAGCCATACCTGTTAAAACCTCTATGAAAGATGGGAGAAAAGTAGCATTCCTGAAGCATTATGTCTCAAACACACAGTACTTTCTACACTACAGATGATCCCGTGCTCAGCAATCCACCCTAGTAACACTAGACAATGAAAAAGGGAACAGTGGCAAGTGACCTTTTTTCTGAGTTACTTTACTTGAGCTTTTCTAAACGTCTGTTTACATCAACTAATTTTTCAAAGTTGTCAATTTTTGACCGTCAAAAAAAAATGAGGTGAATTAAAAAGCTGTAGCAAGGTACTTTAATTATATTTCCAGTAGAATTTCCGATGAAAATCAAAATCACAGATCACTTCCTTAAGGCAGAAACAAGAAAACCCACAGAGCTGAATATCCAGTATTTTCACATATACCTGAAATGCCAATAAATTTGGCCTTTTGCATTCCATTATCTTGTTCACTTTATTCTTGTTTACAAGAAATTCCTGGATAACCTTGAGATAAAACAGAAAAGAGGCAGTTGAAGGAAGGGCAAAAAACCTGAAATTTCAATTGATTTGAAAAATTAATCTTTAACTAGGCTGCTTACCTCAGAGAATGGAAAGCCTTCACAACTGCTGGCCTTTCTGCAGGTAAAACAGATGTGTTAGGAACTGAACAATAGGAAAAATGCACAGTTTAAATGCTCACCCTGCACAGAAAGCAGGGAAAGCAGTTCATTCCCAAAACATTCCTACTTTCTGATATTGTCCTCCACTGCACTTGCTTGTTTCACTTGCTCTAACTGATGCCATTCACAAGGGCAGCAGTATTTGGAGTCACTGGGTTTGCAGTATCTAGTGCTTTCACAGAATTTACATCCACTGCGCTCATGTTCCTTGTATGATCCTACAGAAGATGCACAAATCGTGATGAGAAAGGAGGTTCTAAAAACCTCCAAAAACAATACTAGGAATAAAAACATAAAGGTCAGAACACACATGAATCTGGCATGAATAGCAGCTGTAAGCAGATCTGAGTATATTAGCAATATACCTACCACAAAAACTGACAGAAAGATTTTTAATTATTTTCTTAAGATTTTCCCTAACCATTTCAGAGTTTATGCTGGGGAATTTACCATAAATGAAGCCACAGAAGTAGCCTACGACACCTTAACAAAATAATAAGCAATAGATATTCAAAACAAGCTTTTTTCCCCTTCTCAATATCATCCAGAGTGATGGCTTCAAGCAAATTCACCAACCAAAGATGCTACAAAAATGGGGGTAAGCCTAATTTCCTTCCAAGAAAAAGCTACAGCAAAATCCAGCAATGCAAGTCCTTATGCAAGGCCAGTTTAAGCAGGAGAACAGAAAGTTGCTTGTTTGTCAATACAGCATGCTGTGTTTACTTTTTTAACAGTGTCAGTAAACATCTGGGATCACACAGTGCATTTTCTTAATATTCTGCTATCAACTGGTTTCACATTTGAAAAACAGGTTCCATCCTCAAAAAACCTTCATGCAGATACATGGATGGTGCAGAAAATGTGAAGTCAGAAGCTGAATGACAAGCAGAGCAGTTCATAATGCTAGTCGCAAAAATTCGACCAGTGAATGACCCCAAACATCTAGTATGAAAAGCAAACAAATGATTAAGCTAAAATTCAACTCTTTCATCACTGACCTGGATGATGGCACTCAGAACAGTGCACTGCCCTTTTAACAACCAAAGGTGGATTATTATCACACTCAAACTGCTCTTTCCATTGCTCAAACCTATAGGGATGAAATTTAAAGAATTAAGAAACATTTTACACTTTCACCCTCAAAATAAAATGCACAAGTACTCCCTTTGTACTTCTCAGGCATTTGCCTGAGTTTTAGTTTTGTAAATATACTGTTGCTGGATTTCCACTACATTAAGATAACAAACACAGAAAGCATTTAGTCTCTCATTCTTAATCCATAAACCAGTTAAAAGGAAAAAATCAGCAAAGGTGTCTCATCAGTCCTTGTGACTTCTATTCCAATGCAACAACATAATCTAGAGCTAGATGTCAGCTAATATGTAAAAGTTCACACAACACACCATGCAATTCATTTAGCAAACAAGAATGCAGACACCTGTCACTGAAAATATATATGTATTACTAACACTGACTTGGAGCTGAAACCCATACCAGAAAGTATGTTAACTAAAATCAAAGTACAGCATGCGAATTAAAATCAGCATACATGGTAAATTTCCACTTTACCTTTGCAGTAAGTTTTGACCTCTCAAAGTCTCAATTAATTTTAAAGCCTGTTCTTTTCCAACTCCTGGAACGCCCTATAGAGACAGAAATGAAATGTTATGAAATGACACACGCAGTCCAGATCTTCATAAAACACTGCCTTCATAACATTACTGACAGAAATAACAAATAGCAATCCAAGGCACTGAGCTCAACTGAGAAAAATAATTTTTGACAAAGTTATGAAGTTAACTGCAGTCTGTTGCCTTTTCTATACAATCACCCCTTCTTTGTCCTTGATCTGAAGCTGGACACTACAGCTTTCTTACCAACCAAGTGCCAAACAAACAGCTGAAACTCTTTGTTTTTGGTTTTGTTTTGGAAATACAGACTCTATCTCAAGTCAAGTTGTTAGAAACTCAAGAAGATAGGAAAAAGAAAAAGCAAAATGCTTTCAACCCTGTCAATGGTTTACAGGCTGTAAACAGTTACAGGAGAAAGAGAAGCTCTACAGCAAAGAAACCTTTAATACTTGAAGATTTCAAGCTGAGGGGTTACTTACAGTGAGTAGTGCAGAAACATTTTCTGAAAGATAATTAAGAACTCAAACCTTAAATAAGTTCTTCCCTCAACTGTTTGGTTTTGATATTTACTACATTATTACATCTGCAGTACACTGTCCTTTACAGGAAAACAGATGACTGCCACAGATAACTGATGCAGGCAGCAAATGCTTTTCAGAAGCTGCTCAAGGACAGAAATGCAGCACTTCAGGGTAACTCTTAAACACACTGAAGAGCAAGAGACCATTGATTAAGAACAACCAGAATGATTTAAAGGTACGTGCTGCTTTTCAGTTCCTCGTTCAATCCTCATACCCATTATTTTACCAATTGAATATGCACACCATATTGAGTGTTCCTACAGCACTGCTACAGATGAATCAATAGCTCAGTTTAACCCAGATGCGATGACTGAATAGAATACATGCAACTGCATGAAATAAATCTCTTTTCAAAATCAATCAGAAGTTGTCACTGGACTATGGCCAGACACTTGCGAGGACAACCAGGAATTCAGCTTCCACAAGGAAAGCATCATTTCTGTATGCAATCAACAAAGCAAGTGCAGTTACAGGGTGGTAATCTCACTTATCTATTCTGCCAGTCCCACACCCAACGTACTCCTGAAGTTCAGCTTTCCTTAGAAGTTTGTATCATTGTTTGCTTTGCTGGGATGCAGCAACTCCAAAGACGGGCCTGGTATTACATAATCATGCCATTTTAGGACTATGCAATGACTTGGCATTCCAGAAGCTGCTAGGGGCACTACAGAAACTACTGATAAGCCACTGTTTTCTGCCTCTCCCCTTCTCATTAGTGTTTGTTTTGCAATAATAATGAAGTGTTTACAGATTCCTGTAACAGAAGCAAGGCTCTCATTAAAAGAAAAAGAAAAAATTAGAGCAATGCATTCTTGTCTGTTGCTTGAAAGGACAGATTTATTATTGAAACACAATGATTAACTTCGACAACCACTGCAATTCTGAACGGGAGAAACTATAGCCTGTGGTCACAGTATGATGAACTATACAGAAATCAAGTTTCATCCCATCTCCTTTCCACTCCAGAACTGTTCAAACTCAACAACAACAACCCAAGAGCTTTCAAGGAGAAATGAAAAAAAGAGCCCAGTGAGAACCCTTTCACTTCATTAATCACAATAAAGAATCTCTAAGTTCCACCCAGAATTAGTGTTACTAATAACTACAGCTCAAAACCATCCCCAAAGGATACAGACAGTGATGTTTTTTTTCTCATTTTCCTCAGCCAGGAATGTACTACACATGCTAATGAGTACAAGGCATGTTGGCAAACACTTGGTTCACACGTTTGACCAATATCATCAAACTCCAACTTTCACATGATGAAGGTGAAGACTAAGTCTGAACTAAAAATGTGAGATTTACGAAGACTAATTCTATTTTGATCATCTTTAAACTATCACAAAAAAAAATTATAATGACTTACTAAGCATTCATTACTAGATCTCAGCAATCATGTACTGTACACAGTCCTTTCAGCACGTGGAAGTCTTTCATGATATCCTGTCTTGAAAAACAATGAACTATAAGTAGCCAATAAAAAAGTAAATTGTTTACCTTTGGAAGATAATCACAACCCAGAAGAATGGCTAGTCCAATCAAAGACTCTCTGTCACAACCAAGCTTCTCTTTAATAGAGGACATCGAGTAACAGTCAAGATGTGGCTCCTGAAAAAGAAATCTAACATTTATTTATTTATTTGCACAACACCAGGGAAGGAACTGCCATGTCTTTCAAGCTGTAAGCATGGACACCAACTAAAGAAACTGCCTCTCAGATACAGCTAAGAAATACAAACCCGATCTCATTTTTCCTCCACTTCCTTAGATTTACCAGACAGAGCACAAAAAATCATTTCTGATTTACAGAGAAAGCATCGACTAAGAAAATCTGGATCTGCTAGCTCTGGAAAAATGCACTCTTAATAAACATTTTCTGCTCAAGGTCATAAATTGATTGCTTTTTTACTGAATGATCAAAACAACTTGTTAGCTACTACATAGACTGTAAACACACTCATAATGAATAAATCAAACATGCAAGATGTGTGCACACAAACCAGCCTGGAGGCTGACCACTTCCATATGCTCTAAATGGGACTTTATAGAAAACAGTGATTTAACTGAGACTGTCCACTGTAAAAGAAAAAAAATACTACTTAGCATTATTACACATCAAAAAGCACCACAAACTCAGAAGATAGTACTGTAAGTGTTCTTCAGTCCTGTTTTTTGCTCTTAAGCCCACAACATGGACAAAATACTCCTATCTTAAAGGATTATTTTAAATCCACACCAACTAGCAGATGACAAGCATGATATCTAAGAAATTGTTTCAAGGGCCTCTTTTTATTTCCATTTACATCTCTGGGAAGACTCTAAAGAGCCAGCAGGATCCCCTTCTGACCCCACTGATATACACTACCTTAGAGTTCATGGCAAAATTCCTATAAACTGTTTGAGCTCCATATAAGAAAACATCTCCATCATTGGTAATGCACCCATCGACGTGGCCTTTTGCATTCAGGTAAGCACACATTGCTTCTGCTTCTCCAGCTGCTTGAACCCACGGGACACCTAAACACTCCAACAGCTGGAGACACTACATAAAAGAACCCAAAGGGAAATGCAGGTCGAATGTTAAATTATATCCAGTTATTAGCATGTATTCTCATAGAGGCTTAAATGTCCACTCTGAAACATATAAAACATTCTATCATTACAACAGCTTTACAAAAGGAGATTATTTGACAGTCAAAGGAATATTCAACTAAGACCATTAATTACAGATCAATATGTTATGTATTACACAGCATGGTTATCAGTTACTCCTTTAAAAATCTGACTACTCAGTACACTGTGCTAGTCCAGTGTGCCCTTCAACAAACTGTCAGACTCCCCCAAAACATCAAGCATGAAAGTACAGTCCTGGACTTTACACTGGACCACAATTAAAGACATACTGAGATATATACACATCCATCCTTCCTACAAATTTGTCAACAAAGTGTTTGTTTCAGAATAAAATGTGAATACATTCAGCTACTGAAGCCATGAAAGTCTGAACACTTTATTTCACAAAGCTCTGAATATACAAGAATGGCTAAAGACCTGTGATAATGAATTAAAATGAAAATTACAGTTCTTTGCAGCCAAGGCTTTTCAGCTGAGAAGAGTACACAAGCTTTCAGTCTAATGCAGACTCACAACAATATACTGAAGAACAAGGTAGCTGAATTTCTCTAATAATCACTCAGTTATGAGTGTGGCTCATTACAGCATATAACAGAGTACTCAACAACATGAAAACTGTTCTCATACTGTGACCCTACTACAACAACCAACAGGTGCTGCAAAATTTAACTGCTGTTAAATTACTGTGGGGAACTGTGTTCCCTGTAATTCCAAATACTGTTGAAATTTGTTCTGCAGAAATCTACTGATTCTGAGTTCTCTTCTTCAAACTGTTTAAGGTTTCTATCACATCAAAAAAAAGAAGTATCAAGATCTGAGATACTCACCTCTTTTAAAATGGATTTAAAAGAAGATCTCCCCGTTCTTGCAGCCCCATGTTTCTTGGAAGCTCCATATCGCATCTCATTTCTCTTACTCATGGTGTCTGCCTTCAGCCTGGGGGCCTCGCCTTCCATGACAAACACCAGTTTGATCCCCATTGATGTGAAAAAAGAGTACCGAAAAAAGAGGTTTCTGCAATAAAGTAAGGTGTTCCAGAATTAAGGAAAACATCCAAAGAAATCAAGGCTTTGTTACATCCCTCACCTACCCCAGGCACAGCCACAGAGTGATAAATGGCTTTCGTTGGAAGGGACATCAAAGATCATATAGTTTTAACCCCTTGCTGTGGTCAAGGTTTCCAACCTCTGAATCAGGCTGCCCAGGATTCCATCCAACCTGGCCTTACATGCCTTCAGAGACAGGGCATCCAGAACCTCCCCCAGCAACCTCTTCCAGCACCACATCACCCTCTGAGTAAAAAAATTCCTAACATCCAACTTAAATCCCCCCTCTTTTAATTCCTCATTATCCTGTCACTATCAGACTGCTGGCCACCCCTCTGTTAATGGAGCCCAGTGTACTGTTGGTCTTCTGTGCTGCACAAGCAGACCTCTGGCTCATGTTCAGCTCCAAGCACTCCCTTGCAAGGCTGCTTTCAATGAGTTCTTCTACCCTGTGCTCTTCTCTGGGACTGCCTCCATGCAAGTGCAATACCTTACACTTGGCCCTGCAAAACCTCATTAGATTCTTGTGCATAAGAATCTAGCCCAATCTTAGCTTTCTCTTCATCTTCTATGATGAGAAGCTAACAAAGCCCAAAATTTATCAATACTGGTGTATTAGATGTAAATGAGTGTTGCTGCTCCACAGACTCATAGATACTGTTACTATGCCAATTTATTTCATATGGAAATACAAAATTCTTCCTGTCACTGATGTGCAAGACAGCAGTAATAATTACCCAGTCTATAACAGTAATGTTAAGAGTAATCACACATATGTCTTTTCCTATAATTCCTGGATCAATCTTCCAAAAAGAGCAAGCAAACATTTGTAACTCTTCAATTGACACGGAAAGACCACTGCTCTAGATTTAATTCTGTATATTTTTCATTGGTAAAAGAGGATAAACTGATGTCTTGGGCTAGTTCTATTTTTGTAATATATACATATAGTGAGAGGGATATACATGTATATAAATCCAATTAAATAGAAGTTTCTCTAAAATACTTAGCAAAATAAGTTAACTTCCATCTGCCTGAAATATCTTTTTTTTTTTTTTTGTGGTAGAAATCTGTCCATACCTTCATCTCACATTTGAAAGACTGTGCAAGGTACCTGGGCTGACGTTTCCACTCTGCTGCATGTAAGACTTATCAGAGAGAAGTGAAGAATTCATGTTAAGCTTCAACCTCTATTTAGTTCTGCATTTGTAATCTTATCAATGAAGTTTTAAGAAGTGATTATAAGAAGATGCTGACATTTCACATCAGTATAGTTGCACTAACCAGAAGCTGTTTGTTTTTTTTTAAGATTTGTATATAGTTTCATGTTTGTCAGCATCATTTGCAAAAAACAGTGCTTGCAGGTTATGGTTGCTTATACTTGCTCATTTAAATTTAAGACATATTACAATGTTGCATACAAACAATTCTTCAGGCTTAGAAACATTTACTACAATGTGGGACCTAACAAGAATTCTAATTCATAAGCAGCATGAGGCTGAAGTATGCATGACCCCTGGTACATTCTGAATCTACCAGCCTCCAAACAGCCAACATAAACAGCTTGAATTTCCCTAGTACCTTCCAACACAGCCTCAGGAATACATGGCAATGAGTGTGCTGATTTTTGTTCTTGTAGCTTGATAATTTGTACATTGTGCAGCACTGTACCACAGTAAGACCAGCACGGTTCTGTCTGTACCCATCTCAGCCTTACTCACAGTTGAGGCCTCAATAATGGCACACCAGGTTCAAGAAATCCCCATTTGCAGCCAAGTGTTACATTGAATTTAACCAGTACAACTGCGCTCTCATTTCAAATCCTTTCTGCACACAGCAGTACAGATAATAACAAAATCAAAGCAACACAGTAACATGAATATTACAGATAAGAAGTCTTAAGATCAGAAGTACAAAAACTAAATCATACAGCTCCAGAACTTTTGGTTACAGTTACCTATTTGGATACCATACCTCAGATGTGGCTTGGTAACTACTCCAATCATCTTTTTAACAGTCTGTGCTTCACAAACCCACAGACTTAAATCAACAGCAAGTGTTTTTCCTTTGAGACTACTCAAGCTTACAGAGTGCCTCACGGGCTCAAGGATTTGCCACAGATTAGTCACTCCCATTGTTCTAGCTTCTTTGCTGTCAGCAGGAAGGTTTCAGCTGTGAAGACTAAGCAAAATAAAATATTTTCATAAAATGAAACGTGACATACTATGAATGTTAAGATCAGAAAACAAACAGCCAAACATCATCAGTTTTGCTTTTAGGAGCAAAGAGCACTCACGACTTCTGAGCACTCCACTTCACAGATGGAGTATTACTAGGTACGTTCTTTGCATTATATATTTTCAACCTAGCAATCCAAATACAATGGCAAATTCAACTGAAACAAAACAAACAAAAAAAAAAAAAAAAAAGAAAGCCATAAATTACGTCTCAAGTGTCCCTTACATAACTAAACTCCAAATCTTATTTAAAAAGGAAGTAAACAATATCCACACTCTCTGAGAAAATTACTTCCTGATACGAAGCTGTAGGATTCATCTCAAAATGTTTTGTCATGTAATAGTAGCTGACATGAAAAAGCAGCCTGAGGAATGCTCAGAATGACAGAACCAAATTCTCCTTTGTCGTCCACAATGATATAATAATGGCAAATGGACAAATACAGTGGCATACGGAATTCAAGTTAGACATTAGAAAGCAATGTCTAACAAAGTCTGTGATTTAAATGCGCTTACAGAGCTGTCATTTACACTAGTTCATCACTGGATTCCCTTTTCCTCACTTTCACAGAATCGCAGAATAGCAGGGGTTGGGAAGGACCTCTAGAGATCATGGAGTCCAACCCCCTGCCAAAGCAGCTCCCTAGCCCAAGTTGCACAGGTAGGTGTCCAGGCGGGTCTTGAATATCTCCACAGAAGGAGACTCCACCACCTCTCTGTGCAGCCTGTGCCAGTGCTCCCAACACACATTTTTGTGCAACTTCCTATGCCTCAGTTTCTGAGCATTTCCTCTCCTCCTATCACCATACACTGTTGAGAAAAGTTCAGCCTCAGCCCTTTGCCTCCCACTCCTCAGGTACTTAACAGATGTGGATAAGATCCCTTCTGAGTCTTCTTCTCTCGAAGCTGAACAGACCCAGGTCTCTCAGCCTTTCCTCATTAGAGAAGTATTCCTTGGATCATTCTGCTCTTCATATCTTGCTGCTTCTATAGGAAGCCTCTAACCTGTAAAAGGGAGGGAAAACCCTCACAATACCCCTCTATTCTTATACCAAGTTTGCCTCTTGCTTACTTAATTTCCTCTCAATTCCCTCGATATCGGAAGATAAAAATGTTTGACATCTTATTTCTATTCCTTGTGTCTTGAGTTTCAAACTGTACACACTCGGAGAATACACCAACCCACGTTTGAAACTATAACTCAATGAACTCCAAGAGCTCCTTAAGACACACAGGAGCTACATGCCACCTTGTGGCCTCCTGTGAACAGGGTTATGTTAAATTCAAGGAGCTTCCTCATCCAACTACTGGCAGAACAGCAAGTCTCTTTGCAAGGTGCTTCGTTTTGTATTCCAGAACTGTTTTAAAGCAAAATAGCCATTCAGTAACCTATCACTTCTGCCACTACAGGTGTTCTAGACTGATTCTAAATTAGATTCTCAAAGAAAGCTTTACCATCAACAGCAATCATGCTTCCGTAGTGCAACTCTACAGACACAAACCCAGTTTTAGTCTTATGTGCTCACGGCATAAGATAGTAAACTTCTGTGGACATTGTTGCCGTTATGGCTTAAGGATGTAACACGAGTTAAAACGAGGAATAAAGCGTACAGACACACATCATTACTTCTCGAAGCACAGAGCAAGGGGAAGCTATCAAAAGGCACACACACCTTCTCCAAAGACACATGGGGGATCCGGGGGAACCACAGAGAGGGGTACCCTGCTTCAGCCTGAGAGAGATGGAGATCCAAGGAGGGAGGCTGAGCCCGCTTTGCTTTCTACATAGCGACCGGGGATGATCACAGCACCATGAGATCGCTGTCAGGAAGCACGAACTGAAAAACAAACAACATCAGAACAAAACAAACCTTTTCAAAGCCGCCAGCCCTCCCTCCCATTTAAGCACTTGAAACTCCCGCGCAGACGCGCCCAGCACACCCACACACACCTCACGCCGCGACCCCGGCTAAGCGTAGGGACCGCTCCCCACGTCCCGCCCGAGCCCTGGGTCTCCCGTAACGAGGACGGCCGCCATCCCCACAGCGCGGACGCTCACCCCGCTGCTCCCCGTTCCCGAACCGCAGCGCTCGCCCCGCAGGCGCTCCGCCCTCTTCAAAATGGCGGCTCACGGAAGCGGCCCCTCGGGGAGGCGGCGGGCAGCGCGCATGCGCCGCGCTCTTGGCGGCTCTTCCGTTACGCGCGCCCGTCCTGCTTGGGGGAGAGCTACTTTGCTCGGGTGCGGTGTTTTGCCGGTTGTACCGGTCCCCGCCGGTGGAACGGACAAGGTAGGGCGGGGAGCGGCTGGCCCTGTGCGGCCTCGGCGGTTGGGGGCGGCCGCGGCGGTGCGGAGGTTGCGATCCCTCTGCTCGGCGCTGGTGAGGCCGCACCTGGAGCGCTGCGTCCAGTGGTGCCCGCCTCACCTGAGAGTACGGGCGGCAGTCTGACACAGGGCTGCCAGCGTTGGGGGGCATTGGAGCTCTCCTGTGAGGAAGGGTGAGAGCTGGTGCTGCTCGTTCTGGAGAGGGGGAGAGCTTACTGACGTCTGTCGATATCTGAAAGGAGAGTGCAGGGGAGGGCTCTTCGGTGGTGCCCGGAGCTGTGACAGGAGGCAGTGGGCACGGACTGCAGCCAAGTTCTTCCTCTGAGTACTTCTGTGCTGGGCTGGTGACGGAGCACTGGCACAGGCTGCCCCGGGGCTGTGGGGTCTCCTTGCACATCTCCAGCGGTCGCCTTTCACCAAAACAAACGGCTTATTTTGTTGACAGGCACGTGACAGCAGAGGGACAGGTTACATTTCCTCCCACCCTTCCTCCTGTATCTTGCACTGTGGGTCTTCTCTGTATCTTTTACAAACCTCTGTTTTGTTAAATGGAGAACAGGCAACCCAGGTTGAATATCCAGGCTCTAGCTGACTGTGTGCAGAGTGGTTCAGCTGCATGCATTGAGTGGCAGCTGCTTCCTGCCTTAGGTGAATGCCAGGCAAGCACGAAGCCTGGGAGGCCTTTACTTAGTGGTGTTCCTCAGAGGTCGGTGCTGGGTCCGGTTCTGTTCAATATCTTCATCAGTGACCTTCACGAGGAGATAGAGGCCACCCTCAGCAGGTTTGCTGATGATACAAAGCTGGGAGGAAAGGCTGACTTGCTGGAAGGCTGTGCTACTGGACAGGCTGGAGAGTTGGGCAGAAAGAAACCAGATGAGGTTTAACAAGAGCAAGTGTAGAGTCTTGCGCCTAGGGAGGAGTAAACACATGCACCGGTACAGGTTGGGGGATAACCTGCTGGAGATGAGCTCTGAGAAGAGGGACCTGGGTGTCCTGGTGGATGACAGGTTGGCCATGAGCCAGCAGTGTGCCCTTGTGGCCAAAAAGGCCAATGGCATCCCAGCGTGCATTAAAAAGAGTGTAGACAGCAGGTCGAGGGAGGTGGTCCTCCTCCTTTACTCTGCCCTGGTGGGGCCTCTCCTGAAGTACTGTGTCCAGTTCTGGGCTCCCTTGTACAATAAAGACAGGGATCTCCTTCAAGGAGTCCATCAGAGGGCTACAAAGGCGTGGAGCATGTCTCATGAGGAAAGGCTGAAAGACCTGGGTCTGTTCAGCCTTGAGAGAAGAAGACTCAGAGGGGATCTGATCCACTTCTATAAATGTCTAAGGAGTGGGGGGCAAAGGGATGAGGCTGGACCCTTCTCAGCAGTGTATGGTGATAGGATGAGGAGAAATGGCCACAAACTGAAGCATAGGAAGTGTACACAAATGTTCATGGGAATTTCTTCAGTGAAGTTGACAGCACTGGCACAGGCTGCCTAGAGATGTGCTGGAGTCTCCTTGTCTGGAGCTGTTCAAGACCCGCCTGGACGCCTACCTTTGCAACCTGGGCTAGGGAGCTGCTTTGGGATTGGGGTTGGACTCCATGATCTCTAGAGGTCCCTTCCAACCCCTGCAGTTGTGTGATTCTGTGCTAGAAAGCCAGTGTAGTGGTTTCGGTATGTCTGCTGTGAACAAGGCCAGCTGGTACCAGCAAGGTAGGAAATGGGGCAGAGCTTTGGACCTGCATTGCAATGGGAATGGGAAATCCTTTGCCCTTGGTTCCATTGCAGTATCTGTGAGCAGCAGTACATACTGTCTCTGGTAAATGCATTCTGTCTTCCTGTGCTATAATGTTAGCGATGTAAATACTTTTCTACTGTAAAGTGTGAGAACACTTATCCAGTATTGTGATGCTGTGTTTTCCGTTCATGCTCTTATTATATGCATAACAATAATTTGTAATAACTTGTAGTAATTTGTGATTTTTTTTATAACTGTATCTGTCTTGCCCTTTTTTTTGTGCGGTTCATAGCTGTGGATTTTGTTAGTAACTGTGCTCATACATTCGATGCTACTACATTTCATTCTCTTTACTAAGTCACTGCTTTCGTATTGTCTTTCAGAACGACATTTCTGCTCTCACTTATATTATTGATGTTCCTGACTTTGTCAACACAAGTGTCCATTTGCATTCCTACTTCATATTGCAATATAGCCATAAATGTAGACTTTGGATTTAAAATATGATGTATGATGTCTAGTCCTTTAAGCAAACTTCTGTTAACATTTGTCATTATTATTCATTGTTGACTTCCCATCAGCCTACTGTATGTCTTAAAATACTTGTACTAATCTTTATTTTTTCCAGTTGAAAATGGAATTCATATCTGTGACCTAATTACAGCATTTAAGACATGTACGTTTTTCCTTCTTTGTAGTGTGAGATTTCAATGGATCAACAGATTGAAGAAAGACCTGGCTTCACAACAGAGTGATGGATAAATTCCAGGAATTTACAAGTAGCTCTGTACTGATCTGAGAAGTACATGGTTCTATAGAAGACTGAAAATAACATAGAAAAAGGTATGTAACTGTACAAAGTGTATTTGCTGCTTGCTTTATGGGAATGTTGTTAGACTGCATAACATAAATTGGAAATGGCAGATGCTCTGTAAATATCTAAGAGATATGTTAAGAACCCAGAACTCAACCTGTAATCCCTGCTGTAGTTGTAAGAATGTCAGCTGGAAAGCTCATTGCATTTCTGTCTTTTATTTTGAAGTTTCTCCATTGAACTTAATATAAAGTATTGTATACTATTTTTTATCAATTATATGCACTAAGACAATGAACAAATTATTAAGCACCGTTTGTAAAAGTCAAGGAATATTCACAGTCTTTGTAATGGTGTCACAAATTTTGCTGTCCATGGTGTTTGGTGCAGTAAATGTTATTGCCTGTGCTGCTTGATAGTATGAACCTTTTGACCTGCTGAAATCAGGCTAATGTTCGACCAGAACATTAAGCAGGCTCAGGTAAAAGGACAACAGAATTCGAGGGTTTGGAAGGGAGCTCTAGAGATCATGAAGTCCAGCCCCTGCCACCCTCCTCTGAAAGAGACTGCAGTAGGTTACACAGGAAAGTGTGACCCTACCCTGACCTGTTACAGAAAAGATTAAATTTTGACTAGTCTTAATACTTGATTGTTTTGGTTAGATGTGACTTGAGTAGACCTTGTTACTTTTGCAAGGTTCATTTCTTAGCAGCCACATCAGTGCAGTGGGTTATTTATCCATTTGTAGAGGAGTTATTTATATGTGCATACATGTGTAGGAATGTTCTCATAGAACTGCAGTCCTTCATTAGTAAAATAACAGCATTTTGCTTTCCCTGATCATGTAATGTGACCTAACAAAAGCAGGCATGCTGTCTACAGAAACAACAAGGGAGCAGCACCATAAATCTAAATTTTCCTTTCTTTTACTTTTTGCTATCTCAGATATTGATTTCCTAGCCATTTCTTAACTGCTTATGTAACATGTTTTACTTTTCACTGTGCACATCACTTTATTCAAACCTGCATTGGTCATCTTAATGATAGTAGTGTACTTCTACAACTTTGAGCTCAGTTACTGACCAAAAGCAATTGTAATAGATATCCCGAATTGTAATGTAACAAAGAAAATAGAATTCAGGCTGATCTCTGTTGATAATCAAGAAACTCAGCTGGAGTAGGATAATGAAGTTGTTTTATTCTGTGTGATTGACTGTTGGTGTGTTCTCACTTAACAGATTATGTTTCAATCTTCTGTTACTTTCATGTTTTCTTAGTACTCATGGGTAAGAGAAAGGAAGAAAGTATTTCAAAGCCTCGATCCCACAAAAGACAAAGACAAGACCACGCAGATGAACATAGTGATGAGTCCAGTGACGATGAAAACTCACTCTTTTCAGCTGATAGTAATTTCTGTTTAACGTCGGTAAGTTGTTCTAAAAAAATCTGAAAAAACAATTATGATAAAAATCTTCCTTATATCCAATCTAAATCTCCCCTCCTAGTTCAAAACCATTTCCCCTTGTCCTGTCACAAAAGATCTTGCTAAAAAGTCTGTCTTCTTTCTTATAGCCATCTTTTAGATATTGAAAGGCTGCTATCGGGTCTCCCCAGAGCATTCTCTTCTCCAGGCTGAACAGTCCCTGCTCCTTCAGCCTGTCCTTGTAGGGATGGTGTTCCGTCCCTTGAATCCTTTCTGCAGCTCTCCTCAGGATGCACTCAATACATATCTCCTGTACAGAGGACTCCACATCTGGAGGCAGTACTCCATGTCAGGCTTCACCAGTGCAGAGTAGACGGGCAGGATCACCTCCCTCAAGCTGCTGGCCACATTTCTTTTGTTGCAGCCCAGGATGTGGGCTTCATCGTATCCTTCGGCTTCCTCAGCTGTGAGGGCACACTGGTGTCCAGCTTTTTGACAGGGCTGTACTCCATCTTTACATCCCCCTGCTTGTACTAAGAGCAGGGGTTGCCACGGCCCAGCTGCAATGTCTTGCACTTGGATTTATTGAAAGTAAGAAGATTCTCCTAATCCCACTGCTCAAGCCTGTCTTGGTCTCTCTGGATGGCATCCTGTCCCTTGGGCATGTTGACCACACCCCACAGCTTGGTGTCATCCACTGACTGCTGAGGGTGCACTTGATCCCACTTTCAGTGTCATTGATGAAGGCGTTAAAGAGCATGGATCCCAGTACTGACCCCTGAGAGATGCCACTTGTCACTGATCTCCATCTGGATGTTGAGCCACTGACCACCATTCTCTGACATGATTTCACAACCAATTCTGTGTCCACTGAACAGTCCACCCATGAAATCCTTATCTTTCCAATTTGGAGATTAGGATATGTTGTACGATGTCAAAGGTCTTATTATAGTCCAGATAGATGACATCTGTGGCTCTTCCCTTGCCCAATGACGTAGTTACATCATCATAAAAAGTGACAGGGTTGGTCAGGCAGGACCTGCCTTCGTTGAAGCATTGCTGATTGTCTCATATCACCTTCCTCTCTTCCGTGTGCCTTAGCATAACTTCCAGTAGGATCTGCTCCATGATCTTCCGTGGCACTGAGATGAGGCTTACAGGTTGGTAATTCCCTGGGTCATTCTTTCTACCCTTCTTAAAATTGAGTGTGACATTGTCTTTTTCCAGTCATGGGGGACTTCACCCGATTGCCAAGACTTTTCAGATATCATTGAGAGTGGTGTGGTGACTACTTCTGTCAATTCCCTCAGACCTCAGGATGCATCTCATTGGGACCCATAGACTTATGGATGTTCAGGTTCTTCATATTTGCTTAATATGGGAAGAACAGTACTCCCCCAGTTCCCACTTTCCAAACAGTCTGCATGAGGGCTGTGTGTAGAGCAGTTGCTAGTGAAGACTGACAGGGAAAAGTTACTGAATACCTGAGCCTTCTTGTCTGTTGTTACTTGCCTGCCTGTGTTGCTCAGCAGGGGAGGGTACACCCCCCTGGACCTTACTTTTCTGGTTGATATATCTGCAAGAAGCCTTTCTTATCCTTCTTTGTACTCCTTTCCGTGTCCAGTTCCAGTTGGGCCTTGGCCTTCCTGACCCCTTCCCTACGCAGCCTAGCAGCATCCTGTACCTCTCCCAGGTTAGCTGTCCCTTCTTCCACTGCCTGTGCATTTTCTTCTTGCTCTCCAGTTTGACCAGCAGGTCCAAGCTCAGCCATGCTGGTCTCTTGCTTTCCTTTTCTGACTTCCTAATTTATTCCATGGAAACTACAATAGATAAGAAGAACACAGTAACACAGTTTGATAGAACACATTCTTGGCTATTAAACGTTATTTTTCAGCATCATCAGCACCATTACTTTTGCATTTTCACCAGCGATGAGCTAGAGCCTGTGTGCCACCCTTGTAAAAATCTGCACCAGTGGAGTTGACCCAGTGCTGAAATACACCACCCACTGCCTCACTGTGCTCTCATCCTCTGTTTGGTCTCTATAAATGTTCAGCATGTGTCTACATGTCAGTGACTGCCATTGTTTTTGCATGGAGAAATTCAATCATACGCTTTTGCTTCATCTGCACTTCCACATCAGGTGCCAGTTTGTCAGGCTGCCCTTCACCTGCACAGCAGCAAAATGTCATGGGATATTGGTGGGAAGGTTCAACCTCTGCAGCCATACCACCACCATCTGCCTCTGACATTGTGGACCAACATAATGAAAGGCATTGCTTTTGGAGCAGCCCTCATAGTATTCTGGTTCAATGGAATGAATACAACTGAAATTGACCAATATGTAAAGCACAAAGATCCTGCTTTATCAAAGCATGGTGTATTTGGTGTAAGTTGTAGGAAAGACAGAAAGTATATTTAGAAAAGCATGATTTACTGAAACGCTGTATGCTTTGATTTCATAGCTGACAATTGCAAATGCTAACAGAAATGTTTGAAATGAAATGAAACTTGAAGACGTGAATAGTCTTTTCTCTCCTTCTCTAAGAGTTAAAATTAAAGTTTGATGGTAATCTGTTAAAAATATTCATTGAGCATAAAAATACAGCCTTGCATATTAAACGATCCTGATGTTGAGTTATAGCCCACAGAGATGTAACTCATCCTTTATTTCCATCAGCAGTGCCCACTGTTCTGTGTCACTGTTTTCTTCATTTCTCCTGAATGTTTTTCTTGCTTAGAAAACGTTTTTTTCTGAAGCACTGGTAATAAGATGAAAATTTATTGTCAGAGCAATATCTTACAAAATGTACATTGGAGTGTCCCTTTTGCTTCTAGTTTCATTTCCCCCTTCCCAATTTAACTCCTGTTTCCCTCTTTCGAGCTCACACAAAGGCTTTTTTGCAGTGCTGTTTTGATAGCAAGAAGTCTTTCTGTGATACTCCTTATTAACTGCTCTGATAATTGTGTGGAATGTATGATCTTAATCTTTTGTATCATATAAAATATAAGTTAGGAGAGAACAGATGAATTTTGCTAACTGTTCTGATCTTGATTTACGTAATAACTGTTCTATAACGAGCAGTTTTCAATGTATCATGAGTGACTGCTGATTTCTTTGTGGTTTGTCACCATTCATGCTTTCTATCACAGTCATTTGAAATGTGTTTCATTAAAATAAAACTAACATAATATCTGATTATTTAGACTGTAGGGGAAGCTGGGATAATTGAAAGTATCCAGCTGAAGAACTTTATGTGCCATTCCATGTTGGGGCCTTTTCAGTTTGGATCAAATCTCAATTTTATTATTGGAAACAATGGAAGTAAGTATTAATTGCATCACTGTTATACCAATGAACACTTTTGTTTAGTCTTGAAAAAGTATAACTTATATTTGAAAAAGAATTACTAGTACATCTGTGGACCTTTTAGGACTGTAGATGGATTCAGTTTTATACTTGAGAATCAGTCTATCGCAGTACTCCAATGCTAGTGGAAACAGTTTTAGATTCAGAAGTTTATGAAAGATAATGTAAGAAAAACTTTTCTTAGCTCCGTTATACATACATTTATATTTAAGTTTCACATAGGAATATGTTCATTTCTTTAAATACACAGCAGCTGTCCAAGTATATGTCAAGTAGAAACCATTGTAGAAGGGTGTGATACTTAAGTTCATTTATTTTGGAGGGAGAATTTTGAAAATTAAACACGAATATTGAAAAAGAACTTAAAATAGTTAGTTGGGTGATAATATGTGTTTGGTTTCTTTTCATTTAAAAATATTTTCTGTATGCTAAGGAATGGAGTTTTCTTTCCTCACGAAATTAGGATGTCTCATTCAACACAAATTGATGAGAAGTAGAAGTTTGGCTCAGCATTTTTTTCTGTGGGAGAAAGTCAGAAACACCTTATTTATTTATGTTCTTTCCTAGAGCTGTGGCTATTTTGTATATCTGACAAGTTTAAATCCAACTGCTTGAATATGTAGGCAGTCAAACAACAACTTCTAATATGGATGAACTGAATATGAATTCACAGTAACTTTTTTTTTTACTGTATGCTTGTTTTTTGTTTGCTTTTAAGAAAAAGAAAACAAAACAATAATTAAGTGCTTCTGTTACAGGTGGAAAAAGTTCTGTTTTAACTGCACTGATTGTGGGACTTGGTGGAAAAGCCACTGCTACTAATAGAGGTTCCTCGTTAAAAATGTTTGTGAAAAGTGGAGAGACGTAAGTAAAACTTCCATAGTTTGAAGGGGGAATATAATATGTTGTTTAGAGACTGATTAGGGTTAGCTGATCTTTATTCTGGTAACTTAACTCTGTTCTCTGCTAAGATGAACAGATAAGAATAAAAATCACAATGCTGTAAGGGTCATATTAAAAATAAAAGTTAACCAGAAGCATACCATTAGCTAATGCGTAGCAAAATGTGCTGCCTAAGCTTAGTTCTTGTAGTATTAGATGTACTTCAGTATCCTACAGACAGATTGAAGAATTCATTTAAAAAAATCATAGGAAATGAATTATTACTGTTGTGTGAGTGTGAGGTTAATTCTTTCTGTCTTTCTAGTGACATGAGTGTATATGCAGTGCAAAGACCTTGACATACAGGGGGATTATTTAATGTAAAGGAGGTGAATTGGTGTCTGCTGCAAGAGTGGGGATAGTATGTTTAGGGGAACCAGAAAACAGATGAGATTTAAAAGCTTATATTTACATAAAGCTGTGACTTGAAGCCCCAGACATTTCCTTTCAGAGGTACTTGGACTAAAATTGTTTTAGTACCTGCCTTGTGTAATAAGTTTTCAACGTTTCCATTAGAAACAGAACATCTGAATTCAGAACTGAAACCATAACCCTTCTTTTCCAATAAGAAAAACAGGCTACCATTAAGGAGTGAACTATAGGTTACTTTGTTTAGGGATGGCTATAGAAGATAAGCAGTTTGTAGCTAGTCTGGAGACAGGAGAATCACCAAGAAGGAGCTTGATAATGCAGCCTGAAGATTAAAGTACTCAGGTATGAAGGAAACGTGGGAGAATCTGCTCATTTGGTTTTGGCTCATACCTTACATGAAGGTGCAAACAGGACAGAGTATGATGATCTTTCTGTCCAAGTGTCTTTAAGGCTGTTTTGTTTCTGACAGCATCAGTGAATTTTGTTCCAATTTGCACTGTGAATGTCTTTGAGTTATGATCTGATATGACAGTTTTTTGTGGAAAATTAGGAAGTTCTGATTTTTTTTTTTGTTTGTTTAATTTGTAACTCATTTCAGCTATCTGTGTTTTCTCTTTAGTTCCGCAGATATCACAGTAATGCTGCAGAACCAAGGCAGAGATGCATTTAAACCAGAACTCTATGGTGACTCTATAATTGTGAATACACACATTAATCTGGAAGGGAGCAGAACTTACAGACTGAAAAGCAAATCTGGTTGGTGATTGTTGTGCTCTCAATCTTTAAAGCTCCTTCAGTGTTTTAATTACTTTAAATGCCTTGATGTTAATGAAAGATTTTCTTAGAATGTCAACTGTTTTGCATTTGTGTTGGCATGTTAGACCTCAGTATGCTGGCATGTCAACAGCGATTATTTCTCTCTCAAACACTCTTCCTCTCCCCGTTAGGGACTATGGTTTCTTCAAAGAAGGAGGAACTCTTAGGAATGCTGGATCACTTTAACATACAGGTAATAATTAGAGTGTAATTGAAGACATCAGCTTGTGATGCTTTATTTTGCTAAATGAGATTTCTCCTTTTCCGTGTTTTTAATGATCACTTGCAATGGCAAGAGAGCAGTAGAATTTAATAGAACTTGTACAGTGCTGAATAAGACCTGATCCCATGCAGGTCAGTGTTCACTGTCATCTGCAAGCTTCAAATATCCTGTCAGTGAAAGATTCAGCGTTTGTAGACTTCTTTCATATGTGGAGCTTTGTTGTTTTTTTTTAATCACCTGCTGACTCTTTCACTGTTTGCTGTTACAGAGATGTGTTGTTTTTTTTATCTGCTTAAGTGGTTAATGAGTAATCCATTATCTTATACTTGATGTACACTATTCAAAATACTCCATCTGTCAGATAATAGAAACTTCTGTTACTCTGTATTGATTTTATTGTGGAAACTTCTTTAAGAATATATTGGGCAATTCCTTCAACTGAATGCAGTACTTTGGATAGTTGATCACAGAGGAATTAAACAGCATTGTTGCACAAAATTCCCAATTTGGGACTTGTTAAGTAAATAGAATTCTCCATAAGTCACTGATGTATGAATACAGTTCCTTCAATGCCTTTTTTTGTCATGCAGATTTGCACTTGAAGTTTCTGTGTACGTTTCTATCCCTGCTTTCAGGGATGTGAGATTTTAAGTCTGTTGTTCCCTAAAATATAAATATAGTAACGTATCCAATATTGCAGGTAGAAAATCCTGTGTCTGTTTTAACCCAAGAGATGAGTAAGCTCTTCTTACAGTCTAAAAATGAGGGTGACAAGTATAAGGTAAGAAAAACCATTGAACACTTTGATTAAATATTAAAAGGTCACTTTCAGAATTACTCAGTTGGTTTCAAGTAATTCTTTAAAAAATGCAGCTCAGTGAAACAAGCAAAGAAAATATTTGAAGCAGATATCCTGACTTCAAATTTTGAGACACATCATATAAGGGGTGGGGAAAAAAAATCAAAACAGTTTCAGAAATCTGAAGTTTAAATGTCTAATTGGAGCAGTCATCCACTTTGCAAAAACTGTTCTGAATTATTTTTTTTTTCCTTTGATGGCACTGATAAATTCATCATGTTTGTTTTTGCACACTGCTGAGGTAGTTCATTAGACAAAAGTACCCCACAGGTTATTTTAATATAGGTGTTATTTAAGTGAATTGCACTGAGCGATTTTTCTGTGCTAATTATTTAAATTTCACTTATGTATGCTGCTGAATCTGACATCTGCATCTTTTTGAATTCCTTTCTAGTTTTTTATGAAGGCAACTCAGCTGGAGCAAATGAAGGAAGATTATTCATATATCATGAAAACCAAAGAAAATACACGTCTTCAGATAGAGCAAGGAGTAGAGGTATATAAAAGCTGCAATAATTGTTAGTACAGCTTTGAGCTCCAAAACAACTAGCAATTAAACTATTAAGCTCTGAAACACATCTTCCGGCATCTCATATTGCATTGTAACTTTATGTACTCACAGTTGAACTTGTTTTTTTAAAGCATCTAAAAGAGCTTAAGCGACTTTACTGCGAAGAGAAGGAGCGCTATGAAAGCATCGAGTGTGTGAATGAAATGCAGAAACGTCTTGAAGAGCTGAAACATAAAATGGCGTGGGCAGTGGTAAATTTCTTGCTAAGATGCTTCCTCAAATGAAACTTACTTTACATTATTTCTGAATTGCTGCAGACGTTCTGATGTATGCTAATGTTTAGGTGGCTGAGATGGAGAGAGAAATACAGCCGGTCAGAGAAGGCGTCAAAGCTGAAGAAGGAAATACAGAGAAATTTGATCAAAAGCTGGAAGAATGTCAGGTACGTAAAAGGTTGAAACTATGTTAATTTGTAGTTTAGTTTTCTTGGCTCAGCAATATGAATAGTATTTAAAATGGATGCTTCTTTAGCTTTAAGCTACTGAAGCTGTCCACCTTGACTTTTTACAAGATGCTACAACTTTACAAATACCAGTGGTGACCGTTAGCACACTTATTTGGCCATCTGAAACTTAACAGTAACACTTCCATATCTCATTGCTCAAAAATCCTAAGATACTTGATTTTCTGTTGCTCATTAGGGGTATATGTGTGTGTATTGCTTTCATTCTGATAGCTCTCACTAAGATAAAGGCTGTTATATTGACTAGGAATTCAGGATGCCTTATATTGCATGTAGCAGCGAGTGGCAGTTTAAACCTTTTCGTTGTTGAGAGTCCTTCCTTACTCAGTGCTGATTTCTGTAACTGTATCACACATAATCACAGAATTGTGGGGGTTGGAAGGGACCTCTTGTGATAATCTATTCCAACCCCCCTGCCAAAGCAGCTCCCTAGCCCAGGTTGCTCAGGTAGGCATCCAGGTGGGTCTTGAATGTCTCCAGAGAAGGAGACCTCTCTGGAAACCAGTAGAGTATCTTTCTGAGATCTGTCCTGCAAGTTTCCTTGGATTTCATTGCAAAGAAGATCAGTGTCATGATTCAAAAAGACACTTGGAATTAAACAATCAATTTGGATAGTACTTCAGTCTTCTGAAGATAACAAGAAAGAATAATAAGAGATGGACATTCAGAGTTATATATGAAACATATGATTTGAAGAAAACTTATACAGTGTTATTTTAAACTTTTTGGCCTCTTAAGACTCCTCCAGATTTTCTGAATGGCACTCATTTTTTACTGAAAATTTTTATATGCATAAAACTAGAAGTATATATTTTTACAATTCCAAGTGTTTTTACTTCATGGCCAAACACATCTGTGCAGTACTGAGGAAACACTGTGTGGATGCTGGTCTCATCTCTTTCTGTGTCAGTATTCTCAGCTTTATTGTAGTAAGAGCCTGATGTTTGAGTAAACCATGAGTAAAAAACTTTTGATAGTTCATTGGTTTCCAGGGTGTGCTCCTATGTTTATTTTCCTCTTTGCATATCTGTGGTGTCAATTACTTGTGAGACATGTGAGCACATGGATTCTTTTCAGTGATATTTCTTCTATAGCTTGAAGAGATTTTGAAGAAAATGTTGTTTCATTTCTACACGCGTATCATTCTCTTGTTGCCCTAAAGATCAAAATAAATGAAGCAGAAGAAAAGTATAAAGCAATACAAGAGAAGTTAATAACAGTAAATGGTGAAGCAGAAGCCCTGCATACTCAATGCGTATCTTCAAAAGCTGAGGTTCAGACAAGAAGAAAAGCAGTCAATGAAGCTGAGGTATGCAAAGGAACAGATATAAAACCTTAATCCTGTCCATGCTCTACCCGTATGTACTTCTCTGTCTGTGTTTAGGCTTTATGATTGTCATACAGCTCAGTGTTGCTCAAAGTAGGTGTAATTTCTGGCTTGACTGGCAAGCAGCTTCTGTTCACAGTCATAGAGTCTATATCTTTACACTGGTGTTAAGAAATTGACAGCTTACATCAGCATAAGTAAGATCTGGGTGTGTGAAAAGAAGGAACAACAGTTAACTTGAAATTTTGTCTAAAGAGCTGATAATTGTTTGTTGTGCAGATGCAGTTCAGTGTTTACTTCCTCAAAACTGTAATTCTATGTTGGAATTACTCTTCTATTCAGCTGATAAGTCCAATTTCCTTCACAGGTGCTCTATAATCGCATCAAAACTGAGCTGAAACGTCTGGCAAAAGATGATGAACAGCTACATAACCGAATTGAGGAAATGAAAACACGGTGAATATTTGTACTGTGGTGTTGTTAACGTACAGATACATTCAGAGTGAGCCCTTCTGAGTAACAAGAAAATGCAGTAAGAGAAAACAAGAGAAAACATACGTTTCAACTTTCACAGGCTCCAGTTAAATATTTAAACATCTCTATTTTGTATACCAAGGTTTTCATACAGGCAGTTGGGCAGAAAAAAAAAGGCTTTTCTTCTTCCTGATCACATTATACATTTTCTAACTTACACAGTGTTGCAAAATAATTATTCCTTAAACTGAATGTAATAGGAATGCAACTGAGGGTGAGTTATTTATGATTACAACTGAAAAATGAAATAAATCACTGGTATCTGTTCTGTAGGTCTTGTAAATGGTCTGAATCTTAAATACATCTTTGATGCATAGATCTTATGTATGTTGTGTTTAATAAAAGTTTGTATAGCTAATTATTGTGCAATTTTAAAAAACTGAAGTAAGATGATTTCTTCTAGTGCTTATCAGGCTTCAGAGCCTGAAAGGCTGGAAAAACAAAGGAAAATCACACAGCTAAAGGAGAAGTTAAAGGCGTTTCGTGATGAAGAAATAATTATTGGCCAACAGATGGATCAGTTTCAGCAGGCTATATATAAGCATAAAGAAGAGCTCACTAAACTGAAGTAAGTTACACTTTTCAAACATAACTTTTTTCTTCATACTGTAAGAGATCTCTTCTTAAGTACCTGCCATTCCTTGTGCTTCAGTTTCTGTATTTGCTTCCCCCACCTGCTTCGTTCCTCAGTTATCACAGGACTTGCTAAACTTTTCTTTGGCGCAGTATGACTGAAGCTAGAAAGTTTTGGAGTGTTAACATAATGTACAGGATAAGTATTGTATCTAAGTGCAGATTTGTAGAGACTTTGCACCACTTGCTGTAGATGTCTGTTTACCCATGACTGAATTAGAAAATGTGTCCCTAGGTTTTGATTTGGATACCTGAACTTGTACAGTAGAACCGAAGGAGTTTGTGGTGATGTTGGTGTTTGTTGTTTTAAGACATTTGGAATTAGAATCATAGAATCATAGTGGTTGGAAGGGACCTCAAGAGATCATGGAGACCAACTCAGCTGAAGTATTATTTCAGACATCTTTTACCACTTTTCAAGGCAGTTCTGTTGTGGTCTCTTTAAGACCTTTACAGAAGATGGTGAAATATGAAAATAGAAGTTGATATTGATCTTTTTTTTTGTCACTTTATGTCAGTATTGCACATGGCTTACACAGTAATGCATGCTGTAAATTTACTATTTGTTAGATATCTTTATTTGTATTAAGAAAATCATGTTAGAATACTATCCTGCTGTTATGTTTTTTTCTTCAGTTGGGTTTTACACCAAGTGAAATTGTACTGCTTGATATTTTTGGAACCATTTCTGTTCATCTCCTTTGACGGCATTTGTACCTTCATTTGTGGCTTCCCTTTCTACCTTTCACAGTGATTAAGAAGAAAGGTCATGTATAACTGTTGCAAAGTAGCATTTTCTTACTTGTGTGGGGTTCTTTTTGATTTTTGTTTCTCGTTTTTTTTGAAGCTCTGAAAATAGTTGCAAGTGTGTAGCTCACCATACATTGAAATATTAAGATCCTATTATATTAGTACTTGGAAAATAAGGTGGTATCTATTTCTGTGAAATGAAGGCCTCATAGGCAGTTCCTATGGAAAAAAAAAATCTTTTCTCTTAGGAGAGAAGACTCTGATATGAGACAAGACTTGGATGCTAAACAGAAACACCTGAGAGAGCTGAGAGACAGTAAAACAAACGCCTTTAAAAGGTTTGGACAACATGTACCATCATTGCTTGAAGAAGTTGAAAGAGCCTATAAGCAGGGGCAATTTAAACACAAACCTGTTGGGCCTATAGGTAAGGATGACAGCTTTTCAGCTTTTTCAAGATAATTTTTGAGCTGTTTCTTTAAGGATTTTTTTGAAGAGCTGATAATGTCAGTGAACTTTAGTTGTTTATGAGGCTTCAAATGTATCTTCAGTCTGGGAAACACAGAGGCTGCCACTGTATGCTAAAAGTTTGCACCACAAGTAAGATTTCAGTGCAGTGCTGAGCTTTGTTCTGTGTCGAAAGTCTCCTTTGCATGTTGCACAGAGCTCGTGTAGAGTATTACTTGAGCACAGTGACAAGCTTTATGTCTTGCATCACGCTGCTGTGCTCTAGTTGATTGTACGTTGGTAATAGCAGTGTCCTACTGTTAAAAGAATTTTGCTTAAAATGTACAGGGTTGTCACACTTGAGACGTTTTGTGTGGAGCAGAGTAGAAAAAAACTTCCTTGGAAAGTCTGATTTCGTTTGTGTTTGTCAGAGATGTTCAAAGCTACGTTCAGTCTGTAAGTGGCAGTAAGGGATTCAGCATATTCTAGAGGTAAACGTAAAGACAGTGTTTAATTAACTGGAATATGAGGTGCTTGCTGCAGTGAGGATGTGTGAACACAATACTGCCAACAGGTGATACAGTGGAAATCCTCATGTCAGTTTAGTTTGCAGCATAGTCATTCATCTGCCTTCAGCCTTAAAACATGACATTGTTAATAAGTGATCTTTGCCTTGATTTGCTCTTCCTGTGCTGCCGTAATGCAGTTAATAGTGACCTTTTAGAACTTATAGGGAGAAAAAAAAAACAGTAAACCTATCTGTGTAGGCTTTTCTAGGAAGAGAAATTGTCTGTTCTCAGGGATAGCTGGTCTGTTGTGGAGATTCTTCTTTAGTTAACTTTTATTTTTCATTTTGTGGGGTTTTTTTTCTACTTTAAGAGAGATTTATTTCAGACTCTTAAAAAAGAGAAAAAAGAAAACAAAAACCTGAAGTTGTCCAAATACACTACATAATATTTATGTTATATGTAAATATTTTATGTTATGGGCCAAAGCTAAAGACGTGTCTTTTATGTTTGTTTAGGTGCTTTCATTCATCCAAAAGATCCTGAACTGTCTCTGGCTATTGAAGCGTGTTTAAAGACCTTAGTTCAGGCATTTTGCTGCGATAATCATAGTGATGAAAGAGTTCTTCAGCAGCTGATGTCAAAGTATTATCCACGTGCAGCTAGACCTTTAATAATTGTAAATAAATTTCGTGATAAGATTTACGATGTTAGACACAGGTAAGTAATGATTTGAACTTATATATAGCTATAGCTATAGCTATATATATGTGCATATATATATATATATATATATTGCTACAGTGGTTCAAATTATTAAGAGATGAAAAGAACTGTTTATAATCCAACTTAAAGAATGTTGTGTAAGTTTTATGCGTGGATGTTATTTCTTCTTTTCTTTAGTGGAGTTCATCATCCAGAGTTCCCGTCAGTTCTCACAGCATTGGAAATAGATGGTGCAGCAGTTGCTAATTGTTTGATCGATGTGAGGAGTATAGAAAAAGTCCTGCTAATTAAAGTAAGGCTCTCCACTCCCTACAGGCCTTTTAAAGCAAGGCATTATCTCTTTGTATAGTATATACAGTACCTTCTCTGTTTTTTATGGATCACAAATACTGAAGTAGAGAATTTTTTCATCCGTGAAAGTCTGAGGGATTGGAACTAGTTGAACTTTAAGGTCCCTTCCAGCTCTGCCATTCTGTGATTCTATGAAGCATAACTTCCACACACTGAGAGGAGGTGAGGGCTCTGGTGGCTCACTGGACCCTAACTGCAGCAGTCATCAGTGTTTTAATGCATTACAGGGACGTGCATTTCTGCTGGAAGGCTTCCCATAAGACTCTCATGACAGTGATATGCTGTTGATGTCCCACTTTGAACACCATTAGACAGAGTAAACTGACAGTGACCATCCTGACCCTAAATATGGGCCTTGTTTAACTATCAAAAAGATTAGAGCTTTTATTTTTGTTATTTCCTCACTCTTGCTTTACTGTCTCACCACATCACTGTGTTCATAGATCTTGACTTCCCTCTCTAGAAGGGAGATCACTACAGGTCGGGCAGAAAATCATGCTGATTTCTGCTGTGCAGCTGCTTGGGGTGCTATTGGCCAACATTCCTGGGTATTCTGTGGCATTTTTCTCTACAGAGCTCTCCCTGTCTCTTTCCAGGACTGTCCTAGTCGATTCTGAGAGTATATATCACCCTTCTAGGTCTCTTAATTTGTCCATTTTTCCAGTCTAAAATGCGTGCCTGTGGTCAGCTTCCTAATTGCTGTGTCTTTACTAACTTGGATTCAGCAGCTCTCAGTTTTCTGTAGTCCATGTGTTTCAAAAACTTACTGTTCACCCCTTCCACTTGAACCTAGCAAGCAGCAGGCTTGTGCTTGAGAATTCAAACGCTGCTTTTTGGATATTCACCCACCCACATCTATGTGAAATTCTTTTCCATCTGGTTGTGTTCACTGCCTTATTACTTTTAAGACCTACCTGAACAACTTCAACTGAATCTGAAAAACGTTGAAAAATTGTTATGTAGAGGAGGTGACACTTCAGAATGGAAGAGTATAAATATTAGTTTCCTCAGACAGAGACCTTGTGACCTCTTAATCTGACACAGGCAATTGTTTTTACCTGCAGATTTCCCGATCTTTAATTTAATTTTATTTGATGTACTTAGGAGATCTCTTTGAAAGATTATTTCCTCTGTGTGTGTTCCACTTCTGATAATTAAATATACTTAGTGTGTAGTAACCTTTGGTTCGTGATTTTTCCCATGGCAAATTAGAAAGGACTGATCAGACTACGTAATTTACAATTTAGAAACTGGCAGCTAAACTAAGGGGATTGTTTTTGAGAATGTGAATATCTTACTCAATGGAGAAAAGCAGATTCCAGACGTTACAGACTTTTTCAAATCATTCTTCAAGTTCTGTGTTTCTTATTTTCTCATTAGGAACGTAAATGATTTCTGAGTAAGAACTGCTAGATCAGTTTTAAATTGATATCTGTAATCATGGTAAATTTTCTATAGGTATGATAAGGCAATTTTGTTTTTCAGAGTAGCTGTAAAGCTCGTGAAGTAATGCAGTCTAACAATCCTCCAAAAAATTGTAGAGAAGCTTTCACTGCTGAAGGTGACCAAGTATTTAACAGAAGATATTATTCTTCCGATTACCTCAGACCCAAGTATCTAAGCAAAGATGTTGAAGCAGAAATAAGGTTAGCAACTTGCAATGTTGTTTTTGTTTAAAAAATAATGTATTTCCTGATGCAAGTGATGGAATTGTGTATTTGTTTGGATGTGTTTGTCAGAGACACCCACCCTCCACTATTCTCTCCCACTCTGAGGTTTACATATCCTTTTTGAGAGTTGACAGTTCAGGAAAACTTCTCTTTCGATGCCTTTACTATAAAATAGTAGTTTATCTTTGAAGTCTGGTTGGGTTTTTAAAATCTTAAACTCTCACCAAGCAAACTGGGGACACTGAAATACCAAATTTAACCCAAAGCAGCGAGACATTTATCAGGAATGGTATATGAAATGTATTAAACACTGATACGCTGATTCTGGGATGAGACAATCAGCTCAGTCCATTTCATATGTCTGTAACAAGTTAAAAAGTTGATTAAACACTTAAACACAAAGATTGTAGGTGTTGTTTGTTAATTTAAAACTGTTAAATTAGTAAAATTTTGCCATCTTTTTGTAGGGATCAAGGATTTAGTTCTTAGTTCAGAATTTAGTTATTTATAAATAATTAAATAAAAATTATAGGCCTTATTATGCATTTCAGATAGGTTTACCACATGCTGAAAGAACTCATTATAGAAGTCTGAACTTTTTTGTAGGAGGAAAAGTATGAGAATGTATGGAACATTTTTTTCATGTTATCTTCTCTCTGATTGGAAGTGGGTTTCTCCTAGTCAAAGCATTTGTTTTCTCTCAAGATGCACTAATATTCTTAGTAGTAATACTGCTGTTTGTTTCTGGTATTTAGCCTGTTTGCCACAGTTGCTAACAAAGGTTACCAGTGGTTCAGTTTCCATAAATGCTTTGTTCTTGTGGGACTTGATAACCACCAGATAATGACTGTCAACTGTGAGCTCTACTGTAGAGGTTTGGTATTTCTTTACTGATCAGTAAAACCATCCAACAGTAATGAACCTAAGATATTTTTTGTGCTTTTTTGGGCTTTTCTTTGTCACACATTTATCTGTGTTTGTTCATCAGTATCACATTATTATTTTTTTTAAGTCTCTTGGAAAATGAAATTGCAAGCAGGAGAGCACAGTTGACAGCATCTCAGCAACGTTTGTCTTCCCTTGAAAATGAAATTAAGCAGAATGAAAGTCATCTTCATCATCATCGACAGCACCAAAGAGAACTACAGGTGAAAATCAGATCCCTTTTTTAGATGCTGATGAGTTTCATTTTGGCTTCTATAATATATTTGGAGCAGATGATAATTTTCAGCTACCCTTCTTTTTGCATAAAAGCAGGAAAGATTTTATATGCTAGCATCTATAGTACACCTTCATCATTTAGGACAGAATGATGGAAGTTTTGGCAATACTGCTGTTGTTCTTTGTGGTATTTTTGTTTCGTTCTGTTTTTTCCCTGTTGTGCTAAGTCTCAGAAATAAAATCTCTGCTGCTATTTTGGGACACAAGTTGGAAATTGTTGCAGCATTTAATAGAGATTTCTTTTTGCTACATTCTCCCCTTATGTATTTCTTTTGAGCTTTGCCTTTTCATTCCCAGAATACTGCTTCTCTTCATGCTTTTCTTTTTTATTCTTGATCCTTTTAATACGTTGAATATTCCACACTTTTAAGTTTTGCTTAATTTGTATTTTTCACTAAACCATTTTACAACCATCAGTTCTTATTTTCTGCCAGACTTCCAATGTTAGTGGAAGATAGATATTTATGGTCAGTAATGATGTTACTGTTAGGAAATATGAGATTATATATACCATGCAAAATTATATTGAGTTAATTACAGATAACAATCAGCATACAAATGACAACGAGAATTTATATTAAATGGATGTAAAATATTTTTAATTCAAATTTCATGTTGAATGGAAATGTGGTTATAATTTAACGCACATAATACTTTCACATTAAGCTCTGCCTTACAGAAATGGATTGCATAGGTAAGCAGGAAGAATTATTTCTGTCATAGCCACCAATGAAGCTAAAAGTCCAACTGTATTTCTTTCTATGTTGATTTCAATGAATAAACGTGATCTCTTTTTTTTAGGTAAGCTTAGTATTTTTTTTCCTAGATAAAAATACGAAGAACAAACGCAGAAATAACGGATCTTGAGAATGTCGATGAAATCCAATATATGGACATCCGTGTCCTGGTAAGAAAAGATTATCTAATTTTAATATTAATGTGGAACAGTGTCCTTGAATGTTGACAGTGACTGAAAATTAGAAACAAGCAGGGGGATAAATAGTGAAAATTCTTATACTTTACAGAAAGTCAGCTGTTACGTCAGTGGTATTATTGTACATCTGATGGGTGTTTGTTTTGTCTTTTTTTTTTTCCTACTTCTGCCCTTCTCCAAATGAGTGGTGCACTGTGGCTGCACGGACCTATGAATTTTCATTGGTCATTCTAAGTTACAAAATGCCTTAAAACTTGAAGTGGGGGGAAGCAGTGAATGTAGGTTGGGAGGTCAGAAGTGGCATCATCAGAGCGTAGAACACTTGGGACCATAATTTGTCACCCTGTTACCTCTCTGCCCTGAATCCATAGTTCACAGTTGTCTGATTGTGAAGAAGCATCTTAGTACAATACAGCATTCCATTTAAATCTTTTCCCTAAGTTTTTGAATATATGTCTTTTTAAAACAGGAAATATATATTAGTAATGGTATAATTGTCTAGGGAGCAGTGTCAGTACAGTTACTCTTCCCATATTGCTCTAAAAAAAATAAGGTATCGTGCAAATGTTTGTCTTCCTTTTGCTCTTCAATGTATTTTGACAGGAAGAAGTGGCTGAAGAAAATAAAAAAAAGATGGAATCCGTAAAACAAGAAATGCAGGAAGAGAGCAGAAAACTGGAAGAACTGAACAAGATTCTTCAGGCAGCTGAAAAAAGATTTGAAGAAATTAAAGAGAAAATTAATCAAGTAGAAGATGACTCTAGTCCAATTAAGGTAGCAACAATTCCATACTTAATAAAAGAGCATGGTTTTTCTTGATACATTTAAGGCCTACTTAAGAAAATAGAGCATCTATTGTTTTGACTTGTTTCTGCTAAGGCCTGGCTAAGAAAATTCATAACTGGTCTGTTTTCAAGATAGTATTTAGAGTTCCATATGAAACGGTTGTTTTTCTATAAAGCTACACAACCACAGAAGGTACCTTTACATGGGTCTGATAGTTAGAGATTAGAGAATACACTTGGAAATTGCAGAAAATTAACACAAGGTAAATAGTGAATTTAATTGCAAGATTTGGTGTTGTCAAGTGGCAGTCACATAGAACATGAATTAATAGTTTAAAATTGAAATAACAGAGTTGAGCATATAAAAATTATTCGAAAGAAGTGAAAGTAGGGAATGAAAAAAAGCTCAATATTGTTACTGTAGAAATCTCTTATGTGCCTCACAAAAATTTATTGATGTGTAGTCAGTCTGAATTAGGAAAGCAAGGGTAAACAAGAAGAGGAAGGAAACAGATAAAGAAAATAACTGATATTAGCTATAACGTAGCTATTACAGAAATTCTTAAATGATCAGCATCAATCCAGCTGTAGCTTTAAAATATGATTACAGAAAGTTAAGAGCATCCATTATTGTTGATGATGATTGGTTTGTTTTCATTTGTTGTAGTTTTCTTGATTCTTATAATCCACGTACTAACTAACAGGGATGAGGAATGAAATTGCCTTTTAATTTATGTTGTCATTCTCGATAACTCTACCAAATGTCACTGAAATGACATGAAGTCAGTTTCACTGCATCAACGTGCGATATGGAAGTTTTCACAATCTATATTATGTAAGTTGCTCCAAAAGTAATGCTTCCTATTTATTTTCATGATAACTAAAACAGATTAAAAAGGAGCACAGTAACACTATTTGACAGAGAAAATTCTCAGCTATAAAACACTATTTTTCACATAGCCATCACCATTAGCTATGCGTTTCTGCCAGTGATGAACAAGAGCCTGCATGCCACTCTTTAAAATCTGCATGGCTGTCTGGTACATGGCTTGTCTTTGTCACATTTGCCACTGCTGAAACACACCACCCTGTGCCTCGCTGTGCTCACCTCCACTGTTTCGTCTCCAGTACTCAGCAAGCATCGATCATTGCCAATGGGTGCCACTTTTTCCACATGAAGGAGCGCAGTGACATGCCTTTGTTGCACATGCACTTCCTTATCAGATGCCATTTTGTCAGACTGCCCCCTGCTGCCAGCTGTCACACTGCAACAACAATGGAATGTTAGTGAGAAGGTTCAGCATCCCGCCAACATAATAAAATAGGAGGCATTACTTTTGTAGCAGCTAACTTTGGTTAGATTGGGACACTGAACTTTCTTTCACACAGCCAGGTAATCAAGTACATCAGAAGTTCTGGCTAGAGTGAAACACAATAACTGTGTATTTTGGAGATTTAGTAGAAAGAACATCCCAACCACAATTCCGTTGTGATTTAACTCTGGTAAGCTTCTCAGCAATCTGCTACTTCTCACTCACTCCCCCAGTGTTGGGATGAGGAAAAAAAACATAAATCTGTGGAATGAAAGTGAGAAAACCCATGGGTTGAGAGAAGGACAGTTTACTAGGTAAATCACAGGGAGCGTTCACAAGCAAAACAGAGGAGGGGATTTATTAGCTACTACTCCTGGGTGGCAGATGTTCAGCCACTTCCAGGAAACCAGGTCTCCATCATGCATAGCAGTTTCTTTGGAAGAAAGAAACCAAGTGTGTCCTCCCTCCTCAACCTTTTCTCCCAGCTTTTATTGTTGAGTGTGATGTCATATGTATGGAAAACGCTTTTGCTCCATTTAGATCAGCAGTTCTGGTTTTGTCCTCTCCCAGCATCTTGTGCACTGTCATCCTCCTTGCTGTCAGTGTATTGTGCAAGGAGGAAAGGCGTTAAGTACTGCTCAGCAGTAGTACACTGCTGGGTTTACACAGCAAGTTTTTTGTAGTAGGAGAGTTGCAGGGGTGGCCTCTATGAGCAGAGCCCAGCAGCTGCCCCATGTTGAATCAGAGCCAGCTCCAGCTGCTCCAGAAGGGACCACTTGCTGGGCAGAGCTGAGCCACGAATACCAGAGCCTCCATTCCCCATCCAGCTGTACCTCTCAGGGGGAAAAAGTAGTAGAGAGCGAAGGAACAAAGTTAAGTCTGAGGAGAAATGGCAGGTAGATGTTCTTAGTTTTTTTTTTTTCTTGTTTCTCCCTATCCTACACTGTTATTAACTGACAGTTGTGGGGGTGGAGGTAGAAAACAAAATAAATAATACCAAGTGATGTTGTCAGTCAGGATATTCAATAGATGGTGTAATTTAGAAAGATTATCAAGATGGCAAAGGAACAATCAGTAATAAGGGAAATACTCACCCATCTCTGAAGGTCAAGGCTTGCAGGGGAAAAAACTTCACAAAGGAGAAATCTCCAACAAGAGATCCTTTCCCAGTGGTGGTCAGCCCTTAAATGGGGTCTGGGAGAGGTGGAGTCAGACTCCACCCCTTCTGGTCACCAGTGAAGGCATTGCCTTCACCTGTGCTCCCACAACTGACTCAGTGCTTACCTCAGGTGATCCATCAATGGTTCAGGCCATGATTCAACAGATCCCACACAGCAGTAAATTAATCTTTCCCAAGATGAATTTGTTTGGCCCATAAGGGTAACTGGTAAATGATGTCCTCATCCTTGTCTTGACCCATGAGCCTTTTTCAGTGTACACGTTCTTTTGTCCTATTTAAGGAGGGCAGTGAAGGGAACAGCTCAGTAGGTAGGTGGCAGATAGTCAGGGTTAGCAACATGTAACTAAAATTCTGGTGGGTAATCAACACTGTTTTGGTCACCAGTATGAAACTTAGTAACGTAAGAGCTCAGAAAAATTTGTCTTAGCCAAAAACAGTGCAGATTCCTAAAACTGTTTGTTACTTTCTCATCAGAAATGAGCACAGATTTCCTCATAAGTTACTATTACAGTTCCTGGACTTTGGGTTCTGTAGGACCATTCCTTCTAAAATCTCTTTTTCAAAGTAACGTGATTACATTTGAAAAGTGTCTACGTATTAAGGAGGTGCTTAGGCATCTACCTCATACAGTTTACTTTTCACATCTTGACTTCCTCAAAATAGGAAGAATTGGACAAAGCAGACTCAGAAGTGGAAAACAGAAGACGTCGTTGGCAGTACTATGAAGACAAAAAGAAAGAACACTTGGCTTGCATAAAAAAACATAAAGCATTACTAGCTGCCAAAGAAAAAGAATTAGAGGTAATAAGATTGTTCTACTCTTAAAACATACAGATAATGGTTAATACTTGGTAAGCTGAATATTTTCTCAATTATGTTGTAAGCTATTTGTGTGTAGATCAAATAAACTTTATGTAAATGAATCTAGGCATCTCTGTCTGGCAGAGCACCGTGTCAGTGTTGATAAAGTTAACTTGCCCTTCTGCTTTTATTCAGATGTGGAGATGGGAGTGCCTCCACCCAGAAATACGTAATTTAAGTTAAATTAAATATTACTGTTTTGCTTTTGGGGAGCTAGATTTTTCTTCTGCACAGATTTCATACCTGACCTTTCAATGACTTGAACTTGTTAAGCTTTACAAACTTTAAAATCATTTATGGAAGCTCTTGGAAGATTAAGTCCTACTGAAATATGGTGTGTTTAGTTCCTCATTTATCTGTATTAGATAAATAGCAGTGAATACATTAAAGTTGTCAGATGTTTTTAATACTGAAATAACTGCCTGCTTAGGAACATTGTTAGTAAAATAGTCAGTGGTAACAATAATTTCTTTGTAATGAGTGTACACAAAGAACAATACAGAACCTTTGGTTTTGCTTGGAGGCCTTGCCTTCTCCATGGCACAAAATATTGGTAGCAAAGACTAACAGGTGTTTTGAAGATGTGACAGTTAATTGATTTTCAAATGTTTCTGTAGGAAAAAACTGCCCAGGCAAGGCAAATCTACTCAGAGCGCATAGAAGTCAGCCGTACTGTCAAGAGTCTTGATGCAGAAATGAATCGCTTGAGGGAGAGGATAAAGACAGAAAAAAGTCACCGTGGAAACACAGAAGAAATAATACAGTAAGTCATTGTTAAGTCATTATTGCACAGGGTTGATTACTCTGAAGTTACCAATCAAACACTTGCACTTAAGTATTTAGAGGTACCCCAATTATGACTAGATGACATGATCAAAACTCACTGTTGTTTTAGGATGCATAGTGTTAAGCATTCTTCTAGTCTAACTAATCTAGAAGTTACTTGAGATTTTGACTGCAGAGTATTTCACTTGGCTGTTCTTGTACATGAGAAGCTTGGTCATTACTTCTTTTAGGTTCAAGAGATTCTGTTCAAAAGAAAAACAAATAGAGGTAAAAATTACTGAATCACAGAATTGTAGGGGTTGGGAGGGACCTCTAGAAAATCTTGTCTAACCTCCCCTGCCAAAGCACAGGTAGGTGTCCAGGTGGGTCTGGGATGTCTGCAGAGAAGGAGACTCCATCACGTCTCTGTGCAGCCTGTGCCAGTGCTCCGTCACTGCACTGTGAAGTTCCCACACACATTTGTGCAGAACTTCCATGCTTCAGTCTGTGGCCATTTCCCCTCATCCTGTTGCCGCACACTGCAGAGGACAAGGGGAAATGGCCACAGATGAATGCATAGGAAGCTAAATTTGTTCTCACTGGTGAAAGATGGATTACCTGACGTGTTGAAACACTCTCAGCCTTAACATAGACCCTTACAATACTATTTCTGTTTGAATATTTAAATTATTAAATTGATTTTCAGCATTTACAATGGTTGCTTGTTTTTAGTCTGATACATGTTAATGCTAGACTTTCTGTTAATTAAAACAGGCGATTTCTTGACGCAAAGGAAAGATATGAGGATGCAAACAGTAAAGTAAATAATTTAAGGAAATTCATTAGGCTGCTGGAAGAAATAATGACACAGAGATTCAACATATATCGTCGGTTATTGAGGTAAGGTATTTTTACTGTGGTTTCAATTTTCAAGTAACTAGGATGTAAATATAAGTATTTATTAAACAATATAAAAAAGAAAAATTTCCATGCATGCTGATGTTATCCTTGTTTATAACGTGAATGTTCATCATAAAAAGTTGTTTCTGCTGTTCTTCACACCTGCTAGTAGAGTGTGGGTGGTTCAGGGGTGTCTGAGATTGCATTCTTTGGCCACCAAAGTATAGTGGTGGTATTTAGTTGGTGCCTGTGCTTCAGAGGGTAAATTACAGAGCAGGCTCACGAGAATTATATCTTTTCAAGGTGATGTAGCTCTCTTAGATTGAAACCTGTTTCAGAGCCTAAAATTTACAGTGCTAAAGTTACAGATGCTTATCACTGGAAATACTCAGAAGTGTATTTGAGAATCATTTTGACAGTACTTTGCTCTGGATTTTTTGAAACACACTTGAAAGTAAATAAATTTGTTTTAAATAAGCCAGTAGGCATTAGATGGTTTGAATATGCTGTAGTGAGTGCTCTGACATACCTGACAGTTATACAGATTATGTGATAGTGGGCAGCACTTGGACAAAACTGATGCTTCTTTTTTGAATTCTGTGGTACTTCTGAAGTGAGGCAGTACACAGCTGTTGTGTCCCCACAGAGTTCTAGTGAATGATGTCTCAGCACAGCTACTATATGTTCTTCTACCTCCCTTTTGTCTTACATAGTTTTCTAAACCAGTCTTGCTCCCAGATCAAGTACTATTATACCTGACAGTTTGGGGGCTGCTTGGTCTGGCAGTTGGATCTGTCCAGATCCCTCAGTAGGGCGTTCCTACTCTCAGAAAGATTGACATTTCCTGCCAGCTTGTTGTCAACTGCAAACATACTGAGGGTGCACTCAGTGTCCTCATCCAGGTCATCAATAAGGATACTGAACAGACCCAGTACCAACCCCTGGGGAACATCACTTGTGACCAGTTCCCAGCTGGATTTGACTTCATTCAGCATCACCCTCTGGGCCCAGCCCTCCAGCCAGTTCCTTACCCAGCTGTCCTGGTTCCATCCCCTCCCAGCTCCCTGTGCTCTCCTCAGCTTCCTCAGTGGCAGGGCAGCACAAGAAGCTGGAGAATTTAAGCATCCTTGATTCCATACAGAACTATTGACAACTCTCAGCATTGTTTTTCTCATAAAATCAAAACATAGCTTCATACCAGACACTACGAAGAAGAACAACACTGTCCCAGATGAAAGATAGGAATAGACCAGCCACTCTTTCTCTTCCCTGTGCTGAAAAAGTGTAAAAATGTTTATTCAGATTCTGCAGTTGGGCAGCCTGCTTTCGTACAGAGTGTCTGTACTGAGAGTGCCCCCTTTCCTTCTTTCAGTCCCTTAGTGTCCTGTACTTCTTCCTGTGACTTCTTGGGAATGTCACATCAGAAGGACTGTTCTCTATTCTTTTACCAATGCAATCCCATCTCATTTATCATTCTTTTCAGCAGAAATGAAGGGATATCATATAGCTCTTTGAGGGAACTCTGTTTTATTGCCTGTTGGGGAATTATACAGCATAACTGAGGAAGGGAGGGAGTGCAGGAAGGAAACAGTGCTGTCAAATATCTGGAATCTGGCAGAGTCCTCATAGATTCTTCACTGTCCTCACACAGAACTAATACTGGATGGCAAAGTAGCAGAATGCAGTCCTTCTTCTGTTAGAGTTGTGGAAGAAGCATGTGAGAAGACTATTAATAAAGTCTATTAAAGGTATTAAACAAGAAAATACAAAGCCAGTACTTCTGGATTTCTGCACTTGTTGCTTGGTGTCCATGATTCTCTCCAGCATGTCCGATGTTTGATGCCAACTGCATTAGGAGTGTGTTTGATTTAGGAAAAGGTTATTGATGAGTAGGGCTCAGTGTTTGAGGTTCTGATGTGAAGCTGCTGGTCAAAAACTAAAATCTCGTGTCCCTTTTTCAAGTATTTTAAAACTTACTGACCTGATGTTTGTTTGCATGATTCAACTGATGCAAGGCTCCTTTCCCTACGATGCAAACTGTACTTTGACCACTTGCTACGCATTCGAGGTTGCAGTGGAAGGATACTTTTTGATCACAAAAACGAGACGCTTTCGATAACAGTAAGTTATTTTATATCGCTTCAGGTGTGATAATGTGCCTCAAAATGGTTGTTTTTCTTAATGTTAGGAATTCACTCATCAGCTGTCTGAGTTAGTCTTTCAAAATTATTCATTCCTGTATCACTGATAGGAAGCTTTGCTCTATCTGCATGAATGTTCATTGGCTTGATATTGTTTAATCAGCTTTAAGTGGCTGATCACAGCATCACAGAACTGTAGGGGTTGGAAGGGACCTCCAGAGATCATCGAGTCCATACTCCCTGCCAGAGCAGCTCCCTAGACCAGACTGCACAGGTGATAGCTCCCATGACAGCTCCCAATATTACGTATTTTCTGTGTATTCTGTGATTATCTCTTAACGTGCCTCCCCAAGAGTCTTAGTCATAAGTATTTATGTTTTTCCTGTGGGAGACTTCAGTTCTAGGAATCAAGGGGAAAATGTATAGTGACAGCATAAATAGTTGTTGACACTGACCTCATAAAACAGGTGAAGGACAGGTACCCAGAACACCCAAACTGAATCTGTAAAATGGGAAGGCATTATGTAGCTTTATCAGTTAACCTTTTGTTTCATTGTTTCTCAAGCATGAGATTTAAATTTAATCAAAGAAATTAAAAAAAAAAATGAAGTAAAAAGAAAAACCAACAATCAACAACGACAGATTGTTTTCCTGCTATTTTATTAAGAGTAATTTAATTTAAAGGTTAATTTAATTAACAAGATGAGAAAATGCTTAAGTTTCATTAGGGAGAGTGCCACAAGGTGTCACCATAAGCAATGGAACCAAATGACTGCTTTAATATTTCCCTTACTCTGATGAATAAACTCCTCCTTTAACCACAGCTGTGGATCAGTTTCCTGCTTTTCTGTTACAGCTGGAGTAACCATCAGGTTTTTCTGTAATGCAGTGACACTGGTTGTTGGTGTATTAAATAATGCTCATACATTTATTCTCAAGTGACATCTCTGTGTCATGTATATAATGCATTTGCATTTAAATTAACTTCACTGTTAGTGAGTTTGAAAATTGCTCTGATGTTTTTTATTTGCAGGTTCAGCCTGGAGAGGAAGACAGAGCTGCCCCCAGCAATGTGAAGTCTTTATCAGGAGGCGAACGTTCCTTCTCAACAGTTTGCTTCATTCTTTCTCTGTGGTCCATCACTGAATCTCCTTTCAGATGCCTGGATGAATTTGACGTCTACATGGTATAGTTCAAATTGCATTATACATATATTTATCCTTTCTGGTTCATGCTTATTCAGTGTGGTTTGAGAGGAAAGTCAGCTCTATGAGATAGTAGGTGGTCTTGCCTTCAGAGCCCCTTCCCTCTACTGATCATCAAAGATCTAGAGGGCGGTTACATCTGCTGTGGTGCTGGACACCTGCCACAAGAGGGCTCCATCGGCCTTGTTGTAAGGGAGATAAACAGCACTCCCCTGCAAGCTACGGAATCGGTTGTGTTTCACCCCTGCTCATATTTCACTTCACTCTCACAGAATCACAGAACTGTAGGGGTTGGAAGGGGCCTCTAGAGATCATGGAGTCCAACCCCCTGCCAAAGCAGCTCCCTAGCCCAGGTTGCACAGGTAGGCGTCCAGACGGGTCCTGAATGTCTCCAGAGAAGGAGACTCCACCACCTCTCTGTGCAGCCTGTGCCAGTGCTCCGTCACTGCACTGTGAAGAAGTTCCCACACACATTTGTGTGGAGCATCCTCTGCCTCAGTTTGTGGCCATTTCCCCTCGTCCTATCTTTGCATTATGTACATCTTTTTCAGTTAGCCTTCATAAGTATGCTTTTAGAAATAATGCGTAAAAAAAAACCCAAACAGAGAAATAAAAAAGCAATAAACAAACTGATCTGAGCAAACAGAGACGAACAAGGCTACATAGGATTGTTCCAGAAGGAATGCAGGGCGCAGAATTTTATAGGAAATGCTATTCAAATAAAGCAAAGTTAATCTCAGCATACCAGTAAAGTAAGAAATATTATACGTGTATATCAAGGAAGGAAAAGAATGTTTTATAGAAGCTTTCTATTCTGCATATATACTAAGAAATAAAGTAGGGATTTCCCACAGTTTCCTTGATAGCTTTCAGAATGTAACCCGAACATTTCTCAAGCATTGTTTTTATTGGCTTTTTGTTTAGCTCAGCTTTACTGTATATGGATCAATTCAGGTCGTTCTTCCTATTGTGGTGTTTTCTGATTCCTGCTTGCCTTGTTGCCCTAATTGTGCGGAGATGAGGGGCACAGTCAGCATCACTGCCTGATAAACAGTTTTGCCTTTAGGATATGCTCAACAGAAGAATTGCCATGGATATGATTCTGAAGATGGCTGACTCTCAGTGTCATCGGCAGTTCATCTTGCTCACCCCACAAAGCATGAGGTAATCACGGCACTGCATTTCCTGGCAGCAGCAGTACGTGGATTTTTGATTGCAGGGAGCATGAGTAGAAGGGGAGAAATGGGAGTTTTGTAGCAGTAGGACAAACAGTTGAGCAGTTCTGTGCTGACGGCTCTGGGAATTTAGCAGAATGTTTGTTGCCCTTCCATACTTAATGGCCCTTAACACGGCAGTTCAGAGGCTCTTGAATCGATTTCTCTTGATCAGGAGGAGCTATTTGGGGCTTCTCCCCTCCCCAAACTGACGGAACACATCACCGTTTTCCCTTTTTCCTGTTAATGCTTTTGTGCTTTCAAGAGGCTTGTGTGGGTTGTTTTTTTAAATCTAGATCCTGATAATTTGTATGCTGCTCTTGATGAGGTTTGTTTCTTTTGTTTAATCGTCCCCAGAAAAATCCTACTGTATAATTCCCTGGTGAAGCTATGCCCAGTTAAGGGGAGTCACCAGTTCTTGTCTGCTGGCCAGAAGTAATTACTGAAGCCTGCAGAGATCTTTAAGTAGTCTTCAAAATGAGGTTAATGAATTATAATGGTCTCTCCATCCTCATACAGTGTTTAATGGAAATACCTGGAGGGAATTTCTGAAACTATTCAATAAAATTGTAGGACTCCTCTGCGTGGAGACACCTTCAGAAAAAGTACCTTAAGCACTATCAGTGGAGAAACCAGAACACGTGTATGGTTAGTAACTTACTTCAGCCTTAGATTGGAGTAATTAATGATTCTTATACAAAGTATGTGCCACTCGTGGGTCTGTATGGCAAATACAAAGTGCTTTGGGTGGTTCTTCCACGTGGAGCTTCTCTTGAGAAGTTCCTTTTTGTGATTCAGGGTCGTAGCGTTGGAGATCCCGGATTGGAGTCAGCCTTGATCTGAACTTCCAGTAGGAGTTTAGTGAAGGCCAGTGTCTGTATTTAAAAAGGGTGGAAGGAGAAAGATTCAGTTGTTGGAAGGCAAATACGAAACAGGCAGAGTCAGATGGGAGTAGAAAAATGTGTGAAGGGAGAGCGCAGTTTAAATCCCGCGTGCTTTGTTGCAGTTTTCTGCCTGTGAGTTCCCGTATCCGAATCCTCCGAATGCAGGACCCCGAGAGGGGCCAGAAAACACTGAGGTTCCGTAATAGGAACCAAGAAGAGGAAGATGATTAAGTACGAGGCGTGTGGATGTGACACAGGATTGAGGACATGTGTGCACTGATGTCTGTAAAGTCGCTGGTTGCTGTCGTTGGGTAAGAGGATCTTTTCTTAGATACCCTCAGGAACAGGAGCTCCTGTATTTTATATGTGATTTGTTTACTCTTATAAGTACTTGGATATGTTTGTACAGCACGGGGTTTTCCTGCTAAAATCCTGACAGCTCGGCTCATATTTTTAACAAACAACTATTTAAGTGTTTCTGTTTATGGGGAGAGAAACAGACGGGTGGAAGGGGGATATGACATGAATTTTGTGTAACTGCAAAGTTATATTTTAATAAACAGAACTGCTGCTTGCCACGATGCTTCAGTGTCTCTGTGCTCTGAAGATTGGCCTGAAGTTAAAAATGTTGGTTTATTCCTCATTGTGCTTTATTTCTTGGACACGTGGGTAGTTCCTGCGTGTTACTGATTTACCCTCTTGCAGTAGAAGCACCGCAGCTGAACACGAACAATAATTTGTGCAGTGTGGGTTTTCAGAATCACAGGAGTGGGGGATTTCGTTGTGTTACGTTCTCTGAACAGCAAAAAGGGATTGTGTTCCTTAGCAGTGTGTAGGGCAGAGCTTGTCCGTGAGCATGAGCTCAGGGAAACACGCTGTGTCTTTATGTATTCTTCATTCTCACTCTTGCACAGACTGAGCTCGCAGGCATTTGTTGTGTTAGAATGAAATAAAAGGATGGAAGTCTTTCAGTGTAGAGGAATGTAGCGGAATGTTTTTGCGTATGGGAACTTCTAAATTATAGGCTGCTTTGCCCTGGTACTGTACTTGAGTGACTTTTACTGGGGGTGGATGGAGAAAGAAAAAACGTTTTCACAAACTGCCCCAAATTAATTCCCTCCTGTTCTCTCCAGGAACTCATGATTATTGGGAGCTCTTCAGAAACAATTAGTGTGGAGTTCAGCTTTTGAGCATAGATATCTAAGTGCTTTTTTTAACGATACAGGAGTCATTAAGAAACATTTACAGAATCACAGAACTGTAGGGGTTGGAAGGGACCTCTGGAGATGGACCTAGTCTAACCCCCTGCCAAAGCAGCTCCCTAGCCCAGGTTGCACAGGTAGGCATCCAGGTGGGTCTTGAATGTCTCCAGAGAAGGAGACTCCACCACCTCTCTGTGCAGCCTGTGCCAGTGTCTGTCACTGCACTGTGAAGAAGTTCCCACACACATTTGTGCAGAACTTCCGATGCTTCAGTTTGTGGCCATTTTCCCTCATCCTATCACCACACACTGCTGAGAAGAGTTCAGCCTCGTCCCTTGGCCTCCTGCTCCTTAGGTATTTATAGATGTGGATCAGATCCCCCCCTGAGTCTTCTTTTCTCAAGGCTGAACAGCCCCAGGTCTCTCAGCCTTTCCTCATGAGGGAGGTGTTCCACGCCCTTTATCATCTTTGTAGCCCTCTGTTGGACACTTTCCAGCAGATCCCTGTCTTTTATGTACTGAGGAGCCCAGAACTGCACACAGTTCTCCAGGTGAGGCCTCACCAGGGCAGAGTAGAGAGGGAGGATCACCTCCCTTGACCTGCTGGCCACGCTGTTTTTAATGCACACTGGGATCCATTGGCCTTCGTGGCCACCAGGGCACACTGCTGGCTCAGTTGTACTGTTTCTGGAGTTAGTATTTACCAAGTAGCAGCTCCTCATATAATACCTCGAAACTGACTGCGTGGTCCTAAGCAAATTGTAAGTATCTGTGTGAGAACATTGGTGGGGGGAGATGGGACACTGCACCCTGAGCTAAACCTTCCTGGAACGTGAGCCCAACTTGCTGGGAGTCCAAACTCTTACACGGTATGGAACCACATCTTCAGTATGATTTGGTTTTACAATGGAACAGGAATGCTTCAATAGATTTATTTCCTCCCCGTTTTCTTCAGCTTCCAAAAAACAAAAGAGTGCAGAGTACTTTTGTAATGACTCGTGGGAAAAAGAGGTTAAGGAATATCACTGTGTTTCTACTGAGCTAACACTCAGTGCTTGCCCTGAGTTTTCTAGGGCCTTGCTTCAGGTACTGGAGCAAGTGGCAGTGATTGTGGTCTTTGGTTCAATCCCATACTGCTTCTAACCTAGCATTGTGCCTGATGAAAACCTGTGCCTGGCTGCATGATAATTACAAGCAACTATTGTCGCAGTAGAGAATCAGCTCCGAGTAAACTGCTGCTGGAGCAGTTGCTTGGATACACTTTGCAGTGATCCTCCTTAGGTCTCAGAGCTCTCTGGCTGTTGGCTCTTAAGGAGCTGAGTTCCCTGTACCAGCTACCTAGAGCCTGCCGATGTTAGGTCTGAGCCTACGTGTGAGCTGTAGGCGGTTGTGGATGGCAGTGCAGTCCTTAATGTTTTATTCGAGGAGATGTGCCCGGCTGCGTAGATTTGAGGTGCAGGGGAACGTGGAGTGATGCAGTGCAGCCCTTAGAAGCACGTGTAAGCCAAGGAGGCATCAAATCCCAGGGTTATCTGACGTTACCATTTCAGCTCATGTGGAAACAAGGGGCATATCATACTCGGGACTGTGTTGCACTTTCAGATCTTTTTATTTGTAACTTACAGCCAAACATACAAAGTATACCACTGTTTGGGCAGAACACTGCCTTGCGTGGGAGGAGTGAAATTCTGGTATTGAAGAAAAAAATAGCAGTTGAAACGTGTTTTCCTGTTTCTTTGGAATCAGAGGAGAAACTAACTAGGAGAGGATGGCTGTGGCTGTGCTCACGATCGATTCCCCCTCCCCTCAGCAGTGTTTGTTAGCAGGAGGTGTAATGCACTGTGAGCATCTTCCCTCAGCTTTAAGACGAGTGCTGCCATTTAGATCCGAGATCAGAGAGAAATCCTGTGCGGCGGCACGTTTCATTGCCTGCTCTTTAGCTGTCAGAACTACGGTCTCACCTCCCAGAGCAGAGCAGGAATCTCCAACGAGTGCCCGTCAGCCTTCAGGCTGCTGTGGGGGCACAGCTGTGGCCAGCTGACTTTAAAGCAACTGGGAAACGCTGCGGTGTGTGGGTGCTCCCCGTGCTCTGCAGGCACAAACCTGATGGGTGTGTGCAGAGATGAGAAGGAAGGCTGCTCCTTTACCCCTTCCCATCCTCAAACTGCGAATGATCAATAGCAAATCTAGAGAGCATCTCTTTATAGAACGCCTGTAGTTGTTTCATGGCACGTTACAAGTGGAAAAACTCTTACTTCAGGTGGGAAAAACATTAGAAGACCAGGGTGAGGCCAAGCAAATAAACTGTATTTGACGTCCAGCCAGCTGCAAAAGTGATGCAAGCACAGGTCCAGTAGGTATACTGTTAATTGTAGCATCAACATCTCAGAGGATAAACAGCTGCTCTGTTGGAAATACAAGCACTACAAGTGTTCACTTCGTATAACATGACTCTCATACCGAGTGAGTGCAAAGTCTTCTTCATGCTTTCCATAATGAAATATATATATATTTCCCAGTAGTACAGCGACAGATAATTAAAGATAGATTTTCTTTTCTCTATTGCCATGCTGAAGACGTGAAATAAGAATTAGGGGAAGAGGTCAAACGTTATAAATTTATTTGGGACGTATATATTGCAACCTCTGTGGAAGCTTTTGAAAATTCAGGCAAAGATCGATACACTTCCAATAAAACCTTTAAACTGCCAATAAAACAATATTTTAAACATTATATATATATATATTTATATGTACTTTTAAGGGGAACATTTTAGCAGGGATCGCTTTGTTTTTGTACTGCATTCCTCTGACATAGCTCTTTCCGGATTGAAGGGATGCAAATGAGGTAAGAATTAAGGCAAACCTAAAAGGCATGCAAATGGAGCACGTTTATATCCACTGACAGTACGAGCACACGCGTGGATCAGACTCGAGAGCTGAGAACTCTCCCCTCCGTCTGTCCAATACTACTTTACAGCAGAATGGTGGCGTGGTTTATAATAAACAATTAACATTACCGTGGGGATTCAGTGTCACTAACATTACTCAGTCTAGGAGACACAGAGCTAGCATCAGTAAAACATGAACAATAAATAATATAATTCACTGCAGCACGGGACTGCTGCACAGGCTTCGGAGGAACAGGGCTGGTATGAAATGACATTGCACACATCACGTCGTGGCAGTTTATTTTTATAATATATACTTTTAAAATTCTTTAGCAAATGACATTCTCATGCACACGAGTGTTTCAAACACAAGAAGCAAGTCCATTTATAGGTAGTCCAAGCAAATTTCTGTGTGTGTGGAAACAGCTGCAAACTGAATGGAACATTAAACTTCTGTGCAGTCTATGATGCATTATACACGAGCTCATTTTTGAATGTCACACTGCAGGAGTAATACGATGGAAGGATCACTCTTTGCAGCTTCTTTGAACTCATCCAGTGTGATCTGGTCGTCTTTGTTCTTATCCATCTTACTGAAGATCTTGTCTACCCGCTGCTCGGGCGTCAGGCCATCCTCATTCATCTTCATCATTATCACGGTGCCCACCATTTTGTAGATGGCCTTTGGAAAGAAACCAAACAGAGAAGTCAACCTAAGGGTTAGCTCGATTCTATTTGGTTTTGTTCATCTATTTTTTTAACGCATTCAAATTCACAGCGAAGCAATTGCCAATCTCCCTGAGGACGGTCCCCTCTCACAGAACCTGATGTCTGTTCACTGACAACACAGACAGATGTGTTTTATTTCCTCCTCCAGGTGCAGGTATCTTTCAGTGCTTGCACTCTGCATGCTGGAGTACGTTTCTTTGGTTCTACAGCACCAGACTTCTGTAACCTACGTGCTGTGTTGGATCCACCAGTCAGCAGACACACGTGCATGTATATATTCACAGCACTTCTCAGAGGTTACACGTCTGTAGGGTGAATACCCTGAAAGAACAGTACCCACACAATATAACGAAGGTGGACGCTATATTTTTGTATGGCTTATCCAGATGGCATAAAGACAACTGGTAAATTAAGGAAAGGCTCACCTGTCACAGCTGAGGTTTGCCTGGAAACCCACAGAGGAAGGATCTCCAACGAGAGAACCTTCCCCAGTGGCGGTCAGCCCTGAAATGGGGTCTGGGAGAGGTGGAGCCAGACTCCACCTCTTCCGGTCACACAGGTGCATTGCCTTCACCTGTGCTCCTGCAGCCATTAAAATATCAGTGTGTTTAAATCCCTTTGGCATGGGTCAGTACTGGATAAACGTGCATTAAGTGCTGTTTCAGCGACACAGCACACGGCCTCTCCTGTGTGTTTAAAACCTAGGAGATACGTGAACGTGGAATCAAACTGCACAGATATTCAGATGTGTTCTCTTTGAGCGCCGCACGGATCTCACCTCTATGATTTCCAGCATTTCCACCCTTGTAATCTTCCCGTCTCCATCCAGGTCGTACATGTTGAAGGCCCAGTTCAGCTTCTGCTCAAAGCTGCCTCTCGAGGTGATGGACAGTGCGCAGATGAACTCTCTGAAGTCGATGGTCCCATCTCCGTTTTTATCGAAGGTTCGGAAGGCGTGCTGGGCAAACTTGGAAGCATCTCCGTACGGAAAGAACTGCAAAATCAAATAAATACAGAATGGTTTCCAGCTTTCAGCTCCAGGAGTTCAACCCTACGGTCCAAGCTCGACCCCACCGTTAGGGTTAGGGGGTCTGAAAGCAGAGCAGAGCTGACTCTGCACCAGAGCCAGACTTGTACTCATTCTCATCCGAGCTATGCTGCATTCAAAACTGTTTCGAATCAGATACCTGATGCCCATTTACATTTACAGCTGTTTCTATTTGCTGCCTTATCTCAGGCTGTGAAACACAGCGACCAAGGTGAATTTTAACAGCATTTTACTCAGCCTGGCAACAGCTGCCACCAGGTACACCTATGAGCTCCGTGGTATGAGAACTGTCTTACAAAATCCTCACAGTGTGAACAACCGAAAACACGTTCTCATTTGCCAATAACTGAACACAAGCAGCTAAGATGGAAGCTGAGATGTGGTTCAACGACACGGGGCTGTGCTGCTCACGTTTAATATCCGCTGTTGGGAAACGCTGCAGTGGGGCAACATTATACATGAGCGTCACGTGGAGGACTTCAGCTTTCTTTGCATTTCGGGCTCTGCATTAGCACAGAACACTGAGATGGAGAAGGTCACTGATGAAAACGGCAGAGAAGTGGCAGCCACTCGGAGAGAAGGGAGGGATGAAGCGAGGCGCCAGGAGCTGCTGCTGGCTGGGGGTGCTGATGGCCGTTTCTAAGTCAGTCGTGGGGAAACCAGAACGTCTCACCCCATGGAGTGAGCGTCAGCAAGGTATGTCTGTCCCTCATGCCACTCTTACCACATCCACGGCACGTAACAGAGAAAACCATCCTAAGTTTTTCATCACAACCAGGGCAGTGATTTTTCTCATCTGAGCTGAGGAAGGCAGTGGCATTCACAGCCTCGTAAGGGGAACAAATGGGATCGATGCCTTTTTTTTTGTTATCTCTATGTACTTCCCTCTAGGGAGAAAACACAATAAAAGGTCCTTTAGGGATCAAGGACACTCTTCTCCAGTCTGTACCTGCTGATCTGTTACTTTTAGCTCACAACAACTGAAAAACGTCGTCAAAACGTGTTTAAAAACCGCCCTGAAGGCTTCTGTGTTAAATCTCAGTCTTAGCCAAGTGGAAATGGGAGATGCAGAACGTGGGCAGACAAGCACCCGATTTCGGCAGGATGGAGTACGCATGGTCGTGCTGCCTCACACGGCGCTCACTGACTGTCTCAAGGACACGAAAAGGAACACAACGAGGACTGTTGCAGGCCTACAGCAGCTGGGCACGTGCCTGGAGGGTTTCGGAAGGTCCAGAATAGGACACAAGGGGCAGGGGTTGGACTCGATGATCCTCACGAATCCTTTCCAGCTCAGGGTGTTCTGCGACTCTTTTGATTCTAAATAGGATTTTATCACGCAGTTAAAAGCCTCAAAGGGAGAGTAAAAGGCTACTGCAGGATACTGCAACTGGCTGGAGGTGCAGTTGCCTCCCACGAGAAAAGCCTTAGGCAATTCTTGCTGCTACAGCTATTGTGTTAGAAAGTACTTGCTTACCCTGTTTATCTGCAGTGTTAGGATTTTATTTCCTCTCTTTAAGTTTACCAGCCACGCAGTTCAACTCTGAGAGCACAGCAAATGAGGACTTTGCAAGGAGGGAAGTCTGGGTTCTGCAGAAGCCCAGACCGAGCTCCCACAACACAGAGCCACGGCATTAAGTCTATCTGAAACCACAGCACGTGAATGCAATTGGTGTGTTCATCGTGAGCAGAAGCCACAACAGTATTCTGGTCACTGAGGAGGATGCCTGAAGCAACTGGGGAGCAGAGTGCTGCTCTGCAGCTTTTCAGGAGGACAGAGCTCTGGGTTCCTGCCAGAACTTCCACGCGCAAACACAAGAGTTGGTTTACTTTGTAATCCTGTCCTTTAGAGAATGTTAACTTATAATAATAATAATTTACTGTGTTCTTACAAATGTATCTGTTAAGATGTAAGGATGGGAGGAGATGCATGGGCTGAGATGCTCTGGGAAGGTTCTACCTGCCCTGGTCCCAGGGTGAACTGCAGGGCTGCACCTTTCTGCACAGAACCCATTAACAAGAGTGTGACCAGAACAGCCCAAAGGGTCACCACGGAAGGAAGAATGTGCCCTTTCACAGCCTGTACAAGCCAGCACTTTTCTCCTCCTGCTGGACAAGCTTTGACTACCTTGAGGATGCATGGTTTGTGAGCAGGTCAAGACTGGTACGTCTTTAAAACAGATGAAACCCTCATGGTAAAGAGTTGCTGATGAGGAGCAAAGTAAGGACAGGAAGGGCACAACACGCCACTGTTATTTGTGTTAAGTCTCATTCTCCAGAGCCGTAGAGCTGACTGTTGGCAGAGAGCATTCCTGCAAGGGTGGGGGAAAATGCCAGCTACAGAACACTGGAGATCAGGGAACTCTGAGTTCCCAAATGGGAACATCTTACACAGACTTGTATTAGAGGGATCAGACAGTGCACAACTGTTTTTCTTACTCAAATCAGTGGCTGAGCGTCTTTGTAAGGAGGCAGAAGATTTGGATTCTAGCATTTCCTCCAGTAAGAGCATTTTGAAATTGACTTCATCTCAGGTAATTTTCACAGTTTTTCTTTAATCCCGTCTGTATCACAACACTGAACACAGTGTATCATTAGCAGTAATCTAGTGACTCCAGTGGGGTCTGAATAGTGCCTATGATAACAGCAAATTTAAAGCTATTCCCTTACTTCTAGTTCTGTCACAGAATCACAGAATTGTAGGGGTTGGAAGGGACCTCCAGAGATCATGGAGTCCAACCCCCTGCCAAAGCAGCTCCCTAGCCCAGGTTGCACAGGTAGGCGTCCAGGTGGGTCTTGAATGTCTCCAGAGAAGGAGACTCCACCACCTCTCTGTGCAGCCTGTGCCAGTGCTGTGTCACCTTTGGTCACCTGGCAACAGTTTTCCATGAGTTACCATTCTTAGGAAGCGATACTGAATGAACTGAACGATCTAAATGTTGCTACTGAAGTCAGGACTCCCCAAGACATTTGGGCAACCAAGGCAAATTCCAAAACAGGACCCAGGCAAGAAGGAGTGCAGAGCCATCACCTCCATAGCCGGGTCTTCCACCGCTCTAAGGTGTCCAGATGTTCGGTCTATGGATTTCCAAGGGCTTTCCTCACACAACACATTTGAGCAAACTTTGGACACTGTGCTCCAGAGGCAGTTACCAACACCCTGCTACACTGAAGTTCTTCTGTGCTACCATCCCCAAGTGCTGTTTAAAAGAAAAGCATTCAGACTTAGATAACCACTGAGCATTTGAGTCTCAGAGCTTTCAAAGTACAACTTCACTACAACAACAGGCAAGGAAGAAGTAGCCAAGAATACAGCTCCACGAAAGCAGAAGTAATTTTGGAAGCTGTGCGTGTTTCCATTCACAATTTAAACAAATGTTAATTGATCTGGATCCCAGAAATGAGGATGCTCCTGTCCTGTTCTCTGCTCTCAGCACAGAGAAGCACACATACCCCGCTGGACCACATGCCACAGGAAATGGAGTGAGGGATATAACAATTCAGTTTCATCACCGATACTCTTGGAGATGGAATCGGACCACGTCCCCACACTGCGCTAGTGCTGTGATGCTGGAACATGACCGAGAATCCCAGAAACAAATCCAAACATGACATTCACTTGTAAGGTACATCTTTTCCGTCCTATCCCCTGTTCCTCCTCGCCCTGTGTCATCACTCCATCAGGCAGAGAAATCCTAAGAGAGATCTGAAAGTTCTCTGGGTGGCCGCTGATTTCCTCTTGCTGCTGCCTTTCCAGACAGCACAGTGTGACCCAATTTACTTTTCTACCATCTTCTCCCATTCAGTCTTCCAGGAGTTATTAATTTCCCCTGGCTTGTCACTGGTGTACCAAAGCACTTCTCATCTGAAGAGTGTGAATGCCTGCAGTGTGAATGCCTGCAATGTAACCAGGACAGAGTCTAGTCCTTTCATTGTGCTTTATGGAGGCAAAAGCTCCAGAGCTATCACAGTGGGATGACATAGGATCTGAGCAGTACCACGACCTGGTAACACTAGGCTGCATGGGTTCCATTGGCCAGATTCCTTCCAAGGCCTGTAATAAAGCTGTGCTCTCAAGTCACCAAAAAATGTGGGTCTGACTGCATTCTGCTGAGTGTCAGGGCACAGAATTACAGTGGATCAACACACACGTATCTGGGCTTCAGCTGAAAGGTGTGGACTTGAACCTTTCAACACTGCCACGATTCACTGCTGCAGAGCAATGCAGAGCTCTTTGCTGCAGCAAGGAGAATAAAAACAATAGGGAGAAAACATCCCTAAAAAACACGTAGGAACATGAGAAATGGATCTCAGCAAAGGACACAAGAAGACTGAAATACTGTTGGAATTACTTGAGATGAGCATTTAGGAAAGGATGAGAAAAACGGGACAGCTGAGCTGCAGTGCTGAGTGTCTGTGAAGGATAATCCCAAAGGCCACCAAATATCAGAGCCCAAATGACTCTTCAGATCCGAGTCGTGGTTCTCCATGTGTACACCGTTGACACTGCAGAAATGGACAGTCTGAAGCATGAAGAGAGTAAATACTTGAGAATTCAGGAGCTGACCCTGGACAGTCAGTGCTGGTTGTCTGCAGTTGTCTGAGATACAGGTCGGGCTCAGAGAGCAGAAAACAAATCAAAGCCCGTGAGAAAGCAAAGACCCACAGCAAAAAAGCAGAGCCAGCGTATGCCAAAGTGTTAGAGGAAGATGAATGGGAAGTAAGAGACTGTTTCCCCTTCTGAAACACATATGCGGCAGGGTCCGCCTCTACACATCTTTCAGGCTGAAAAATTAATCTCAATATTCACGTCTGTGAGAGAATTAGTCATTGACTAGCAGGAAATGAATCGATTTTCAATCCCAGCTTTTCTCTGATTAGATTTGGACAATGGGAAACTTAATTGAACTGTGGTAGTGCTACAGGTCAATGCAATAGCATCAGTTATTAGTGCTAAAAGAAAAATCTTCAGAGAGAACTGCCATCAAAACAATTAGTACTGCTGCTCTATAGCAGGAGGAGCAGGGCTGATTAAATGTTATTTCTCTTTGATCTCCCTTAACTGAGCAACAGCACTGGAACACTTTATGTAAGTTTGGCACAGCCTTCCACTAGCCCAAGGTCAGGGACAGCACAGGGCTACGACAGTGTCAGGATCCTGCTGTGCTGCAGCTAGGCACCAGGCTCATTACAGCATCCTTTTTCTTTGACTTTACGTTATATCTCTTTAGGAATCTGGGAACACACCAGATGGAGAATACACTGATCTGGGACATTTCTTTTTATTTTGTTTTCCTTAATTTCTGCAAAAATGCTTTATCTTCCCAGCGAGTTTTGGCTCCAAAGGTTCGGAGCATTAAGTTGAACGCTATGCCTGCTGGGCTGTGAAGCCCTTAGTGCAAAGTTCCCAAAAGAACAGGGCTATGGAAGCAAGCATCAGTAAGTGCTATTTCCAGCCAGAAAGGGATCTGAATCACGAGTCACTGTAGTCTGAGATATCCGTCTTATGAATATACAGATGGAGCCGCAAGAAAAGATTCTTCTGCCTGAAATATCTCAAACACTTTATGTAATACAGCCTTGTAAAATGTTTACAGCACTGTGGAGCTGTTACAGTGAAGCACCTCCAAAAGGGAACCACAGAAGATGACTGCAGGTGGGAGTATCAGAGAACCGAGGACTTGAACCTCATCAGGTTGGGCATCAGGAAAAGGTTTTTCACCAGAGGGTGGTGGGGATGGATCAGGCTCCTCAGGGCAGTGCTCACAGCCCCAGGTGCTGGAGTTCAAGAAACATCTGGACAGTGCTCTCAGTCCCATGGTTTGATTTTCAGGTAGTCCTGTGTGGAGCCAGGGGTTGGACTTGGTGATCCTTAAGGGTCCCTTCCAACTCAGGATATTCTATGATTCTCTAAGATCCCAGTGAGTGCAGAACTCCCACTCTCCAAGTGCAAAATCTGTCAGTTCAGGAGTTACCAATGAAGTGCTTTAGCTTCTAGAGAGAGCTAGCAAGCCCTGCACAGCCACAGGAACACCTGACAGGCTAAATAACTGCTTTACAGCCACAGTCTCTAAGCCAGTCACCATGGAACCATGTGCACATAACCCCTATCTTCATCCCTCTGTGCCCAACCAACTCTGGGGGATGGATTTTTTGTTTTATATCATAAACTGAAAAGCCTTTTACACTGCCTGAGGGCTACAATGAGTACTTGGGAACCAACATGGGTAAATCCTGACATCTCTTTGCTTGGAGGCCACATAACCAACCCTAAGTGCACACAGACTGATACCTGAACAGAGTTGGTGAAAGGATGTATTGCAGAAGAAAGTTCTAATGCAAAACAAAAGGGAGCAAAGCTGAGGGGATGGAAAAGCCCCCTAAGTTAGGCGGAGGAAGGTATCAATTTTTGTTTAACAGATAGAAGGTAGGTGACAATGATTTGATATCATCTTTCTTTTTTCCCTAATGTCTCCAGGCACATCTTACTGACTTCCAGTACTGGATTTGAAAGCAATCCAACCAGTCACAGAAGAACTGTATGAAAATGAAGTTTCTAATCATTTGAAACTGGAAAGAGGCCCACATTTCTGAGTTCTGCAAGGCCTATCTCAAAGCTTTTCTTTTGCAATGAGGCTGTAAGCAGATTTCAGGTTTCCTTCTGAAAATTCTGAACAGACTTGCATTGAATATTCATCCATCTGTAATCTTTCCAATTATTTTCTTATGGAGAATAACAACAAAATAGTACTCAATACAATGGGATTTTAAGATTATAGCTTCTCAGATAACATAATTTCTTCCATATCTAGGCTTTCTCTTGAAGTATGAACCTTTTAAAAGGTCAATGCCAAGACTTGCAAGCCGAGCAGCATACAAATACTATGAAATAACAGCATTCTGACACAAAGGATCAGACATATATACATGCCTGTATAAAAGAAGGGAGCTAAATCAGTTCTTACTTAGGAAAAATATCTTGTAAGACTTCACTCTTGAGTGATGCTAAAAAAAACATGAATAACATGGTTCCACATCAATAACAGTATTGTTATCATTGTTATTAGCTATCACAGTATCCATGAATCTTGGTTGAGAGAGATTCCAACAAAAAATAGTGACCAACAATAGAGAAAAGAAGAGTCAGTGCAAGGAGCCTGGAAGACTTTTCTTTGTGACCTGACTACAATGGATTTTTCCCATGGATGGGAAAGAAGGGAATGAAACAGTCAGTGTCACCTTCTGGGACAAGGTGGGCACACGAGCTGGTCTAGAGGAAATCCAGGAATCCAAGGAACAACAGACCTTGGGTACTCTGCTCCTTTTCTTTTAGCTCTACAGATCAACTCCCCTTAAGGGAGGGGATCTTGACCAAAACTTCCCAAGAATGTAAAGGAGCATTATACTCTTCCTTGTCTAAAACAATTCAAGAAAGGAAAGTCCCATTGTAAGTCACTTTTTCTTTCCATCATTTATCTTCGTCATCTGTACAAAGACATGTAAAACCACCCCCCCATGTGCCAAATGGATCTCTGCCCTCATACAAAGATGCCACCTCCCTGGGTAGGCTGTTGCTGGGTAGGCTGTTGCTTACACAATTACTGGCTGTGCTCACAGGCCAATGTTTTCTAAAGGTTTCTCCTTTCTAGGCTGTTGGTCTGCTAAAGCAGATAGTATCATCCTGCAGAACAGAGCTTCTCCCTACTTTCATCTTTCTTATTCCAATAAATTCTTAGGGGATGCAGACTTCTACAAAATTAATTTAAATGAACTGCTGGGGGAAAGGTGGGAAGCAGGCATCTCTCCTGCATCTGCCTGCTGGAATAACGCAGTGAAGCTCCTGAGTAACTTAAATCCTTCAGCACATGGAACCTCTGAAAAGCAGCTGAAGCTCCTTTTTGCCATCAGAAAGCCACCATTACGCATGCCTTAGTCTGAAGGAAAAGGCTACAATGGGGAGAGCAGCCTCTTCTGCCACAGATGTACCAGCCAGGTATGAGTTTACCCAGCACTCGCTTCATTTAAGCTCTTGCAGTTCATTTACTCACTCTATAGGTGACTCACTACTAGAAAGCAGTAAGACCTGCCACAATCAGCCATACAAAAGGGTAACAGAAAATAAATTCTAAACAGTGCAAGAGAATGAGTGACTTTTACATCTGAAATGATCTTTATCTAAAAAGATGAAGAAAGTTCTATCAAAAATGAAATAAAAGATACATCAATATGAATTTTTAAAGGAATCTGCTACCTGTGCTTGTTTCTTATTGCCAGTGTATGCCACTGCATGCACCATCTGACATGGTCACAACAACTGAAGTTTCAATAACATAATTCTGAGTCAGCTGAAAAGGATACAACAAAGGCATATAAGCACTACGCTTTTCTAATGTTGATTCCTTGCTGCTTTTTTATCACTCGAGCTTAGAGTAGTGATGTGCTCTCCTTCAGATCACCTCACCCTCTGCACCATACAAACCGAATATACCCGTACCACTTACACTGCGCATGAAATGCACAAATGTAGAGCTGATGCCTTCACCGTAGTGCTGATGTATTTCTGGTCCAAGATCAGTTCCATTGCAATTTGTCCTCTCTCCGACAAAAAATGTCTGAAACCTGAAGTCCAACTAAGTCCACTTGCCGGAAGCGAAATCAAGGTCTATTTCTACATGCAGTGAAGAATAACTGGAGGGATGGCTCAAAATCAATGTTTGCCATTAAGAAACATTACTTCAAAAACACACCCAAAAATGTAGAGTGGTGCCATCTGAACTGCCCAGCAGTATGATTAGGGAAACCATCTCACACTAAGGATTAAACGTTGCTTTTCAACACTGAGTAATGAATATGAGTAATAGATTAGAGTTTTTCCCTAAGTATTCTTTTAAACATAATAAATAAATCAGTCTGTAGGCTCTCGTGAATAAACAACAGCTACTCAGTCCTTAGCAAGCAGGCAACAGAATAACAAGAATAATAGCTCAGAAAGTGTTCCATATAGGGGTGAGAATTCAGAGCAGGATTAGTCATACCTGCCTTTGGATAAGTTAGCTCTCTTATCTTAAGAGAGCAGCAGATCACAGAATCATTAAGGCTGGAAAAAACTGCAAAGATCAACTAGCCCAACCATCAACCCATCACCATCATGCCCATAAACCATGCCCCTCAGTGCTACATTTACCCCTTTCTTGAACACCTCCAGGGAAAATCTCATCATCTTTAATATTCTTGCATATTAGAGTCAATAATGATGAATAAAAAGCCCTACAGCCATTAAGAGTAGAACAATAAACTGTGTAATCATGACCAAACTCTGCGCTAAAACTTGCTTCCAGAAGAATGCTGGTTTACACTTGCCAGGAAGGATCCTCCCAGGAGCTGTTCCCAGTGATGCCAATTGCAAAACTATCCTTTTTAGGTTCGCAGCTGGGAGATACATCTCAGTTCCTGCCATTTCCCAAGTTCATTCATACCTCCTCTATGACCTGATGGTCTCTAGGGATTATTTATAAATAAACACTAATATAATACATTTCACACATATTTGATAGACTCACGTTTCATGTCAGATGCAATTAAGGATGAAAAATAACGAGCCAAACCTCATAAAATGTTACATTTTCCAACAAAAGCAAGAACAAAAATTACAACAGAACTAGATTAGAGCGATCCAATAAAGCACCCTCTTGATCGGCTTCTATTTACATGGAATTAACAGGCTGGCATATTCATACTCCAGCACGAGCACTCCTCTGACTCTGTCCTCCCATTGCATTCCTTTCTCAATACACTCCTGGCTTCAAGGGTCTTTCTGATGGCCAAAGGATTTTCAAACCTCTAAACATCATAAATCATCCGCCCAGAGGTATTTGATGAACAACCACTATGTTAAGGCAGCTGTCTCTAGAATGCATCTCCGCATGGCATCTGACGGAGCTGGCATTTAGTCTGCTTCAGTGTTTGTGCTCTCATAAAAATAGGGCAAAGCCCCCCTCCTCATAGCGTGAGTTTTTTATGGAGAGGTGGCAGCATCTTCATAACTAAGGCTGCAACCAGATTTCCTTGTAAAGGAATCTCAGAATTCTTTACTCGCTGACAGCCACATACCTAAGAGTGATAATACTACGCAGGCAAAGGCCTTCAACAAAGCGGGCAGAGAATTCAGCCTCTGAGGAAATAACAAGTGTGTGCTGAACAAGAAACAAAGGGCCACTGTCAAACAACAGGAGAGAAGAAACTAGTAATGTGCCTCAGATAGTACATGTCTAAAGTTAAAAAAGATAGCCTGCTGTGGCTTATGGGCTCCAAGGCTTTTTACTGCTGCCAAAATATGGCGTTGGGATAGACCCAAGTCTTCCAGGCTTGGATAGAAAACTATATTTAACGTAAATAAGAGTTCTGCTGGTAGAGAAAAGTCTCAAACTGAAGCACTTCTACTTGCTGCTGAGGGACCTAGGCATCAACAGTTGTTCCACCCCCACCCTCCATCCCAATGGCTGTGTCTGGCTTCTCTTATTGACCAGATCATCACTCAGTTGGGCACTCCTGGCATCTAATTGGAATGACAGCATCACCTGTGCTACCTCTATTCTGGCAGCACTGTTTGTTGAGAAAAAATGTTTTTGTGAGCCAATGCTCACCAAGTAAACAGTCTGCCGCATGTGGCTTAGCAGTCAGTCTGACAAACACCAATGCCGAGTTCATTGCTTCACTCTTCTTTATCAGTGGCAAGAGATGCTGTGTCTTGCTGGGTGACGCGTCCCATGACAGGTACATAACAGCAGCCATGACATGCACCCCGTTCCCAGTGAGCACTCTGTGACTTCTTCCATTATGAAGAATTGCATGATATCCTGAAAACATGACTAGCCTAGTAAAGAACACAATTCTAATTCTCATCTGAAATATGAAGTGCTATTCTCCCCCTGCTGTCTTTAACTGATGACATACCTATAACCTTTCCAATTCTACTAATGAAAAATTTATGATTTTTTTTCCAGTAGAATTCATAAAGATCTGCAACAAACCATTCTAGCCACTGATGCAAAATGACATTGAGAGACAGCAGTAGTGTGGTGCTGAAGCTTGAATGCAATGCAAATTTGAGGTCACAAGATCATGTGTTTGAGACCTGTCACAAAGCTGAAATATAACCTAAGCTGTCACGGTGATACAGTGGCAGTACTGTTGAGCATGCTGATGAAGTGCCTAAAATCCACAGTGACTGTAGAGCCAAGGGAGAGAAACTGGGCTTTTTTTTCTATCCCTGAGCACGTAAATTTGGTGCTGTTGTCCTGTAAGCATGCTCCCTGAGATGTCAGTCAGAAGGAACAACTGACCTATACTGTATTTATAAAGAGTGGCATAACACATTGACTTTTGAACTGAAATGTATCCTTGGATATTTCAATTGCTGCAGCTGGCTGTGTTTTCACAAGAGGGCAACGTACAGTTTCTAGTCACAGCAACCTACTTTGTGCTTTTCCTTTGATATGAAGTTCCTATTGCCTCTGGAGAGGTAACAGTGTGTAGATTTAGCTAACTGTACTGATTCATTAGATGTGTGGTTAATAACAGGCTTTCAATTTAAAAAAGAGCTGCTTTCACACCCACAGGGATCTGAGTGATCCCAAAGGGATTTGCTAGCATCAGTCTAACCCCACAACCAACCCATATGGATGGACACCAGCACAGCGAGGCAAAAGAAGGCACAAACTTGCAAGATAAACAAGCCTCTTACCAACTCTGCCACTTTTTATATCTTATCACTTCATTATTTTTTGGGTCCGTCTGCTTGGGACTTTGGACCAGAGAGCACCTCACATTTGAAGACCGGGTCCCCACTGAAATACAGCAAGTCTGAGATGTACTGGGCACAACAAAGCCAAAGTCTATGCACGGCGGAGTCAACCTACACAGTACAACGTGTGCAGTGCTGACATCTGAAGTCCAAAGCTTGCTGCAAATTATACAGTATGTAGACATCAGGAGGTGACAATTTAACTGCAGTCTGCACTGGGAGGTGTGGAGGCACATAATTCTCCCCAGGAGGATTCTCAAATCCAGACACAACTATATGGAACCAGCTTTTTTTTTTTTTTAGTTTTGGGTATTTGCAAGATTTAGCATGGTTGAATCCTTCCCAGCACTTGAGCCTGTAAGCAGTGCAGTACTGAGAGGGAAAGCCAACTTCTGGCTGCTCCAAAAAGCCCAGGAATTACAGTTCCCATGTAAAGCAGGTGAGATCTTGGTTTCTAAATACCTTGGATCACAAATCAGATCCTCTTCCAAATTCTCCATGGAAAGACTGGAGTTTGTTTTTAGGCAATAGAAACAAATGCCAAGGCCAACCGATGAGCCAAGATGAGGCCTGAGTTTTGTTTCTGAACAAGTCCTGACTGTTTCCTTGAAGTTAGTCACCCTCTCTGGAATCCCGCAACACTCACTGCCTTACACTGCACTTTTAAGGTCAGGCTTACAGCTTTTACTCAAAGATTGCCCACAGCTGTGGGGAATAAGAAGCACAGACACAGTGGGGGAATGGTTTCTTTCTGCCCCTATGTCTCTCCATTTTTCAGTCTGCTAAACCCACATAGGATCCAATGAGCTTTGGGGGGCTGGCAGAGCTCTGGGGTGCAGCAAGCAGTGACCATTTGCACTGGGAACAGTTACAACACTGGAAAGAAGATCCCCCCATTCCTCGAGCAGTAGCTCGGTTGGTAGGGATGGTGGTGTGAGGACGGTTGGACTAGATGATCTTGTAGGTCATTTCCAACCTAATGTATCTATGAATCTATGAATCTCAGCTTGCATCCTGTAGGCTCATCCTCCTCCCTCCATTTGGGCAGCAGATCCCAAAAGGCACAGACTGTTCTACCTCCAGATTCCCCTTCCACTAACATCTCTTAAGTTTAACTTGAAAAGATAAAAGCAATTTAATTTTTCCTGCCTTCCACTTGAAGGTTTCGTTCTAAATGTATTTTGACAGCAGAAATAAAGACTAAGTTTTAATAGAAATAAGTGAACCACAGACTGAATTATGTATTTCCATTTCAGGAGAGAATTTCACTGCTAATAACATCACTCTCCTTCCAAAAGCATGCATGACAGAATTCAAAACATTTCTCTGTTCCATAATGGTATTTTATATCAGCCAGTAGCTAGGCAGCACACACAGCACAATGATTTCTCCCTCACATGTGTGTGTGTCATGTGCCTTGCTTGCTTTGTCCAGGAGTTGGGGTGGGACCATCCAAACTGCTGAACCAGTCTGTCTGGAAAATGTGCACACCAGCGGATTGAAATGCAGACTGAACTCTGGCAGCATCCCTGCACTGGAACCCTGCCTAGAACCTTCCTTTCTTCATATTCTGTGTTCTCTGTGAGCACAGAGCAGCTGCAGCTTTTCTGTAGGACCACCACCTCAACAATCTTCCCCCAAAATGGAAGCACGCACCAAGGCAAGGTCTAAGCTTTGGAGCATCGTAATTTTCCAACAGCTGATCAGCTTACCAAAATGGGGTTAAATCCCAAACAGATGCCTTCCTCACAAGAGCTTCATTCTTAAACACCCACTGAAGGCAAGAAGTGTTGCACACTTTATTTTGTGGCTACATGGAAGGTGACTGAAAGCATTTACACCAGTTCCTAAACTCTAATGACCACCACTGGATCATTAGTAGTGACCTAGATGCAAAAAATCTTTGATCTTCTTACTCCTGGGTTATTATCCAGTTTCTAGATCTCCTAAGGTCAATCAGAGTGGACAAAAATGAGGATGGATGAAAAATGTGTGCAATACCAACGAGAGGACCATGGCACATCTGATCCCCAAACACCTCAGTGAACAGAGCACACAGGTTGCAAACAGCATTAATATCAGCAAGACAGAAAACAGTATTACATTTCAAAGAAATCTAGGAGTGAACAGCTTGACGTAATGAGATACAGAATCTTTCACATGTAGGTCACCAGTTTTAATCCAGCTCTGGTCGTAGCAAACTCTGGTCATTAACATCTGACAGCTGTCTTGCAGTGATGGAAAATGAGATGCCAGCCCTGCTTTAATTGCTGGTAGTATCTGCAAAATAAAACTTATCAACAGAACTGGTAATGCTGTTAACAGATTAGGTGGGAAGGTCAAGGACAGACTGGGCACTGGGAGAGGACCTCTAACCCCTCGCCAAAAAGCTTCATTTTCAGCCAGTGCCAGCTTGAGATATCTCAAAGGCAATGAGTCTTTGTAAAGGAACAGAGGATAAAGAAAGAAAAACATGGGTTGAAGAAAAACCCTACTGCCCTGGACACAGATCAAGGGCCTGACTCCAAGCTGGTTTTCTCACTAATATGGCAGAGCTACAGCAGCTTACACTGCCCACAGCTTCTCCTTGGTATCTCCAAACAGAAGTGCGGACCAGCAGATGAGAGGGCAGACAGACTGAGCCATGGAAGGCAGAGAGCAGACCAAAGCAGTGAGAAAGAGACTGAGAGGAAAGAAGGAGTGAGATGGGGATGTAGGATGCAGCTCTTACTCACACAGTCAGAATTAAGGGCCATAGAATTGTAAGAAGGCTGGGTTGGAAGGGACCACAGAGATCATCTGGTTTCAACCCCTCAAAAATTATGAACATGAAAGAAAACTCCTTACTGCTGCTTTCTTAAGGTTTTTCTTTAAAATAAGGGACAGTCTTATAATTCCAAAGCCTGGGTAAGCTAACGTTCATATTAGGAAATGAAAGAGATTCTATAGCTTGAAAAACAGATCCTCCCACTTTGCTCTAATAATAGCATCTCTATTTTTCGGAAGAGATTTAGCTTACATTATCTGCCCGAAAATCACACAGCCCATCTCAGTGTGTTACCAAAGTCCCCTCCACAATGCCCAGAAAGAAGCAATCACATCCATCATGACATCTGCCCCTTAAAACAGACAGCTGCTCAGAGCAGGCAGGATGAGCTCTGCTCTCACTAGGAGGCTGGTGAAGGTACTCACTGGATTACTTGCTCAGACTCCAGCAGTGCAAAAGGTAAAGGAGTTGAACACTGCTTTTTGTAGCCAGTGTCTCTTCAAGCATTGCACAGATGTTCTGCATGAATGCCTCAGGTTAGGCCTCCAGCAGTGCACTCCTGATTATATACATAACATAATTCTACCATACAAAGTGTAATATTTTTACACGTAATAGCCAAGTCATCCAAAGGTATTTGCTTACAATAACAGCAAAATGAATACATGCCTGAACAAAATAGCTTAGAGTTAAAAATGATCGTTTTAAGTCTTCCTTCTTCACAATCACCAGTTGATTTTTTCCATTCAGAATCAGAAACATGCCAAAATAGGAGTCATCCTTTATTTTTAAGTAGTTTTTTAATCTTCTCCACATACTTTTGGAACTGCGACGGTGACAAACACGAGTCACTTATCCAAGTATTCTGTACCTTATAAAAACAGGTCTTTTTCCTATTGCATTTTGTAATTGCCCAGTGTCTACAACTTGTCATTTTACTAGCTGCTCCAGCTCGTAGTCAGGGACAGACTTAGCAAGAGATCTTGCTGTCTCTTTCTCTTTGAATACTTTCACTAAGTAGATACAGAAATACACTGAAGCAGAACAGGTCCAGGTGAGAAACTTCCCAATTTCCAGGTCAATCCTGCTTAGTGTTTTCCATCCAGCTCTCCAGTAACCACTAGATGGTGGTGGTGCATCCCACACGCTGAGCATCCATCACTTTTTGTTTGTCTTTCTCCACAACAGCGAGGAAGAAGAAACATTTCAGCACAGGGCACAGACTTCCACTGTGATTTTGGTCACCCAACTCTGATCTACCCCACACAAGAGCCAACTTTCTGCCACAAAAGTTGCATCATACAAAACTGTAATCCTTTGGAACAATGTCGTGATATAACCGACTCTGCAGGACTTTTACAAAAACAGAAATAATTCGAGTTTCTCTAGACTGCAGTTAAAATAATCACTTTCTGTCACATCGTGATGCATCTGCCTCTGTTGAATCTAGCTCTGTAATTGGCAGTGCAAATCTTTGCTTATTTGCTCATGGAATTTATGTGTTCTGTTGCTCTTCCTTCAAGCAATGTAATTAAAAGAACCTGCTTAGCATAATTAATTTGCAAACAGGTTGGATGAAACAGGATTGTATCCCAAAAGCTTTTTCAGCTTTAAGTGAAACTACTTCAAGCATCTCTTGTATGTCAACTTCTTGTGTTCTGCATTTTGAAAGCTCTTCGCTTTAAAAGGTGCCGCAATTAGTAGCCCCGTTCTGAGCTGTGCTGCTGATGTACAGCAAGATTATATAGCTCATCCTGCACACTGCACCCCCTGGAATGCCCAGCCTCTGAGCAGTGGGAGGCTGCACAGTCAAGTGCTCTTCTACATGAGGGCTTCCTGCTGAAATCAACCTACCATCCTCAAAAATCCTCTACCATTAGCAGGGGATCAAGTCTACCAAGTGAGACACCCAGATCTAGCCTCTTATTAATTTTATTTATTGATTTTTTTTTTCCTGAGACCCTGTTCTCTTAACATCTGCAATGCAGATCTCAGATTTCTAGAGCTCTCTCCCATTACAAAACACATTTCCAAATAAGTGGTAATAAAGTGTTCATTTATGGCGTTAACAGCTTATCTCTAGAGACTTTTAATTTCAGTACAATCACCACTGGATGATAACAGCAGGCAACTGGAAAGCCCTACCCCCAAAACTCATTCAAAGCTGATCATCCCAGATTAGAAAGAAAGAAGATTATTTTAATGATCTAACATGAGAAAAGATCCCTTGGGCAGTTTTATACAAAGAGGGAAATACATTTAAGACATGACTCTGATGGACAAGTGATGCACATCACCACGTTTTTCCTTGAATCTTTCAACCACATGCATTTGCATGGTGACTTAAATACACGATGCCTGTCAAGGCAAGGGATAGGGATTATTCCTTACTACAGCTGATGCGTTGCAGTGAAGCATCTCTTAAATTCAGCCATAATGCAAATTACTTCACAATGTTTTGGTTTCTATTTATTATATGATCTTCCCATAATTATTTCTAATTATGGACTGGTTATATTGATTTAAAATAAGCAGTTCTTTTCTAATACAAGCTCTACAGTAATCACGTAACAAACTGTGTGGTGCTTCTCAAAATATCACCAGTAGGGTGCACCTGGGAGTGAAGCTACAAGACTGATTCAGGACTGGAAGATGACACTGAGGCACTAAACTGGTCATTCCTGAAAAAATCAGACACATCTAAAATGCTTCAAAAACGTGGGGACCTTTGAGCACATGTAGCTCTTAAGAAGAGTTATTATTTTATTAACGAAGTCCTATTCCACATCCACAAACACTTCATCACATCACTGGAGCGTTAAGGATACATCACAACAAAAGAGCCATGAAAATAGTCTGCAGGACTTGAGGTCCTGGCTTACAAATTTACAACCAACAGGGAAGCTCATCAAGATCTGCAAGTAAAGCTAATGATTACATACTGCATTTTAAACCATACATTTATAATCAGAATGATGATACAAAAATAATTTAATAGATTTTTTTAAAAAAACACATTTTGAAATCTTATTAACTGGAAGGGAAACATGAACTTGATTACTTCTTTAGGCTTCATAATCTCAGTGAGTTAGCATTAAATACCTTATTAAACTCTAACAATTGAGTTTAATTATTAAGGAGCTACAGAAAGAGACATCAAACTCATTCAACAAGGCGTAGACAACTTCAAGAGCAGCAGACAACTGCAACTCCGTTGCTTTCTGTATCTCACAGTAGAGCTCCAATAATATTTCCTGATATCTAAGGAGGTCTCAGCACGCAGTGGTGTCTTTCCTGCATGACAGTATTTAGAGGTGTGCCTGGCCTCATGTGAATCTTTGTTGTGTAAAACTTGGAGGAATTTTTTGCATGGAGGCTTTTATTCCTCTGTCCAAACTATGTATGACGGACATAAGATTCAAAACTCATTAGGGGAAGTCAGAATGACAGTTCCAAACATGCACACAGCTCAATCACATCAGCTTTATTTGCTGACAGCAAATACTGTCCAGACAGACACAAAATGACAGACTAACTAGGACCCAGCAGTGACCTCAGCCAGAAGCTCTGACAGAGGACAGAGCAGAGCTACCCCCTTTATTCAGTACAACATGGAAGAGCTTGAGAGGATGCACTAAAACCAAGAGTCAAGGCACTGAAGCAGGAGTTTGCAAAACTAAGTTTAAATCCCCTTGAGTAGGAGCAAGATTACATCTCAAACTCAGAAATAGTTTAGGTGCTACACTATAAAAGGAGGTGGGAGCACAACTTTCATGGAAAGGCTGGGATTTGCTTTGTTGTCTGGCTCCAGGAATCTAGAATGGAGGCACACAGCCATCTTCAGCCCAGGTCTTGGAATGCACATCTTCCAGAGAGCCAGGCTCAGCCTAGAGCTCCCTTCTTGGTATTTCTCCTTGGAGAAGCAGTTCTCCCCTGTGACTACTGTCTCAATTTCCATCAACTTGCCATCCAGAACAGCCACTGCTCACACCCTGCGTATCAATTACACACAGAGCCCTCCTCAAGCAACAGAAAGCCAAACAACCTGGCTCCTGGTTGCACATCACAGAAGGATAGCTCACTGACATCAAGTAACCCTTCTTGGTGGGAAGGTGCTGTTACCTACAGAAGGAAGGTGACCTTCAAGGATGAAGGCAAGGCAACGAGAGAAAGATAACTTAATGAGTTAAAACACTGCCTCACAAGACCAGCCTAAGATTTGTTTATTCACAATTTAGTGAAGGATCGTTGTCCAGAAGAATTAAAGACTGCTTTCACAACTGAAACCATCACAGCTTTTCAATAGCTCCTGCTGCCTGCCAACTACAAGAACTGCACATCTGACAATGACTTTCCCTTCTGCTCTAAGTAGACTGATCCTATTTTAGCCAGAAGAGGAGCACTGTTTCTTCTTCCTTCAGCACACAATAGTATTTTGTAAGGATGCTCTGAGATGTCAGTTTGAAGAGAGATGAAATAAAGGCTATCTGCTTTTTCTGGATGTGCTCTGTCATTCCAGCTTCAAGAGCTTCTGGTTCAGGGGTAATAACATAATCTTGTCCCCCAGGAGTCCCAGCTGGGGTCACTGCAAGCACAGCTGCCAGTGCAATCATGGGCAAACAATCTCCCTCTGATCCCAAATCAGTGATATTAAGGGATCACTCATCTAATTAACCTGGCAAACAGGGACATGGTCCCTTCATGCTCCTCTTTAACTGTGCTACTGAATAGAATGATAAATGCTTGCCTTGACTGATGTCATCAAAGCACAGTTGTTGCTGTTTTCATTTTGTTTTCATTTTATCTTACTTACGAGTGCTTTACTTGTGATCCTGAATGCTATTTAGTCTTTATTTCGCTTTTCAAGTGCTCCCCAGGTACATTTGCTCAAATTGTTTCGGAGAAGTTAAAACACATGGGCCTAGGTGAGAGCTTACTTTAATGGAAGTCTTGGCATGAGGAATAATCAAATTAGCTGAAGGTTTACTTTTCTTCCCATGGCTTTCCTCCACTGGTGCCAGTGAGAAAATCTCTTTATTCCAAATGCTTTAGGTTGGCACCTTCAGGCACTGCTGTTCAAGAAGTAATTAGATCCCCTCTTATGAATCATAATACATAAGAGAAAAGGAAAGATAGCCATGCTCCCTGAGACAGAAATTACTCCTCTGAGGATAGCACTAGGATTTTTAAATGAGATAACCATTGCTTCTCATTACAGCGTTAGGTATAACCCCAGAAGAAAAGACAGTTAAGACTAAGAATACACTGCCCTTTAAAACAGCATTAACATGTTATAGTCAACAAAAGTAATAAAGTGCAGTGAGACATAGGAATCCAGAAAATCCAGTTAAAGGCGCAGCATGGATATAAAAGGGAGCAATTCCAAAGGCTGGCATTGTTCAAGGGAGAGCTGTTTCCTCACAGTCCTCTGCCATCAACAGAGCGTGAAACATTTCACATAGGGTCAGATTAGAGAACTTACAAGAGGTGACCCTGGGGAGGAGCTGATCCCTCTTCTGTAACCATAGGGAAATGTAGGTGACACTCATTTCCAACTTAGAGAGGGACTTTGTCGGAAGTCTTTAAAAGAGAAGTGAATTATATCAATCCAGTTACCTTCATACACATGCCCACCCACCCCTCAAAGAACTCCCAGATGTGTGGAAGGAATGCACAGGGTTGACTCCTTCCCAGCAGACCCTAAATGCACGAATCCCAGTGGATGGATCACAGACCCCATACTAGTGATGCTGCCAAAATACAGCAAAAGGAGACACAGCTACCCTGGTGCTGAAGAAAAAAAAATCTGAGTTCAGTCAGAAAGAACCATTGATTTAATCTGATTTCTTGTATGTCATTTTTCCATGACACTTGCCAAATTTCCTTTTAAAAAGTACAGTGCAGTTCTGTAACAGAAAGATAAACTTGTCCTGAATTTTCTGAATTATGTTAGAAATCTAGTTATCCTGTTCTTGTTTTCCACAGCCATAAATGTTAGCATCTCATTTTTCGCAATATTTTGTTTCATTGGTTTTCAGCACCTAAATGTTTGGCCCCAAATGTCACAACAGTTTTGCTGCCTTGTGTCAACAGTGTTGTTAGTAAAACTGTGCACCAGAGCACAAGCAATATGTGTGAAGCTTGCTTTGTTTCCCAGAACTCCAGCATTAAGGGATCACACATATACACATTTCCACACAAATAGAAGGAACTGAAGTAGGTACTAGGAATTTATCGCATAAACTGCCTGTCTAAAATGACATTTTATGATGTTATATTCTCATCAGACTGTGTGTTGTGAAGTGCATAAGAGTAACCATTTTGTAGAAAACTTCTCTTAAATGCTCTAATAAAACAGTAACTTCTTACGTGGCCTTCTAAAGGAGTGTTTTCAAGAATTATAAAATGATTTCAAAAGGAAAAAACTGCAGCCTTTGTGGAACCTCTTTCTACACTGTCCCAAGCAGAAATTATCTCTAAAATCATTCCATCCTGTCCTGCCCACTATCTCAACAGAGACACAAATAGAGATCAGCTCGTCTCTTCAAGGAATTGATCCCACCCTAACAGTTTGGTGCAGGCAGTATTATGTGTCCTTCCACAACACACCCACAACTTTCCCCTCTTCAAAATATCCTCTCAAAAGCTGCCTGTGGCTACCACAGGCTTGGCACACTCAGCAGGCTTTTGCATTGTGGATTTTGCAGCTATTGGCACTGTCTCTCCATCCACTTTTACGATCCATTTCCCCCATGCACTTTTTCTTCCTTAAATCCAGACCGTAAGGCCTGCAGAGTGAGGTATGCTGTGGGCAGATACAGCACCACACATAATGGATGCATCCTCAGCCTTAAATGCTTATGTTATTAACAGCAAAAACATGTCCAACATCCAAATCGCATCTTACACACCACTGCCAAAGTGTGTCATGGCAAATAGAAGATAAAAAAAAAAAACAACACACAACTAAACAGGCCGCCATGAAGCCTGCCCTCAGCCTGCTCTGCTCCAAGCTGATCAAACCCAGGGACCTCAGCCGTCCCTCACACCTTGCCCTCCAGACCCTTCACCACCTTTGCAGCTACATTCCCTTCTTGATGTTCACTCTGCTCCTTGCTCTCCAGTACCTAACACTGCACACAGACCTAAAACTTTACAGTAAGTTGTGTCAAAACAAAAGCAGCCTGACAACAGTTTATTTTCACGAGCAAATCATCCGAATAGAACAGAGTTATAATTGACTCTAAATTACAATTCACTCTTAAGTTTCCTCAAACACAACGCATTACCTTTATTTACACGTTTCAAGACTGGAACTCTACTGCTTTTCTACCTCCACATTTCCACATATTTCCAAGACCACATGCTTGTTATTTTAAGTATATTACATATGTATATTTCTCCCCATCCTTTTCGCAGACCTGGGATTTAAATCCCAGCTTTGGCAGGTAACTCAGCTCTGTTGCTTAGCAGCAGCTGAGACACATGTAAATGCAATAATGGAAATTCTCGTGGTTACAAAAGTGGAAAGCTCTTGCCTGCTGAAAACGGATGTTTATAAATTGGCTGGGAGCAGAGTAAGTGGCAATATTGGATTAGAAAAATTCTTTCCAAACAAAATACAGTCTTGAATACATAGCTGACCAGCCTAGATAATAGACTGAGGTTAAAAAAACAACAAACAAGAGTCAATATTTAATTATGATTGTTTTTATGTATTGATCACTGTAGCATTTAAACTGTCATAGGATTACTACTAAATGAAGTGGGAGGAAGTCTACTGCAAAACTTTCACTGCCTCTACAGAACTGCGATTTCATATTATCGCAATTTATTCCATTAAAACCTACTTTTAAAAGCAGGCCTACACATTCACAGAAATGAAATATCAACTACAACTGATGCTTCCTAATTCTACAGCAGTAACGAACCTAACTGGCCCCCAAACTGAAAGAAACGGATGACCATGATCCAGGTCAAAGATGAGGGCTGTCCATCCATACATGTGCTGGCACGTGGCATCCTGGAGGACTGTACCCATGTTCATCACTGCATGCATAAGGCCTAATTCTTTGTATGTGCAGGACACAATTTAGCTTAGATGTCCAGAAGCTAATTGTCTAAGCCTAAAAGGCAGCTGCAAAACCCAAGAATCTCATTATAGGGAGTATAGAGTAGTTATTTCCACAGAAACATTACATTCTGCCAAAAATAAATGTCTGAGATAAATTCTTCTGATAAATCTCCTTCAGTACAATGCTCATAAAAGATGCTAAGGTGGTTTTACATAAAGTAGATGAAATGAATAATCATCTGGAAAGGCTTTTCTTTCATTGACTCCAGTGAAGCCCCAGTGACAAACTAACCTTCAGATGGCAAAGTTAACACTTATATCCGTTCAGGAGCTCAAAGTCAGGGATGAGAGTGACAAAGTAAAGAATGCCCTGCATTTAAACTCACAAGATCTAAGCTCTGGACTAATTATCTCCTGAAAATTGCCTCTAGCCTATTTCTATTTCCTAACCCAAACTTGTTCTTACTGTCTGTAAAGCAGTTATTTTGATACCTAGACCTCCTATGATACTCTATCAACAAACGTACTCTATACTACAATGCCACACCCCCCAGAGCTCTGACTCCTTTTGTTATTTACATATTACATAGGGACATACTGCACAAGATTGGATTTACTTATGTTTTATTTCTTTCCTAAGCTCTGTTCAGCTGAAAGGAAGAATTCACATTTCAAAACTTCTTACTGCAAACATGTGACGAGATGTTTTATTTATTCCAATGGAATACCATTTATTTGTGATTTTATGGGGGTTTGTCAGCTCATCTCTCTCATTCTCTATTCATTTCCATCAGCTGTGTCTCTGGATCCCATGAGAACACTTTGATTTTGTTGCAAGGTCTAGAAATACGATAATCAACAAATACTTCTAGGTCAAATCCATCATCACAGTGCCTGCATGTCCTTAAGAAATACTGATGCAATTAACAGTGATTTACCACTCCAACCAGCAAGAGAGACATACAGTATAGTTCGGCTTACATAGATATTTTTAAATTGTCCCTCTTTAAGATCTTTTTGAAAGATAAGCAATTACACTTAAAAAAAAAATAAAAAGGAAAAATGCTTAATTCTTGCATGGTGTTTTGCATTTTGTCGCTGTACAAACATTAACTAATTAAGCCTCACAATACCCAAGTGAGGAATGGAAGGAAGCATTATTATAGTTATATATTATAATTATTCCGTCTCATTTAGAATTTCCTGGCTTGTGACTTTTAAAGTAATTATTGTAATTATCATAAAACTAATAAAAATCAGAAACAATCATATTTTTTGTGGTATGAATCTGCCTTAGCCAAGCAAATAAATAGTTTAAAAATGCCTATAAACACACTAGCCATCTAATAGCTCACTGGAATTCTTGAGATATAGTTAAATAAATTCCTTTGGAGAATGGATTTTGCCTCCCTTCTCATAGATTATCTTCTAACAACATGATTTGCCCATTGGAGATGCCTCTGCTCTCCAGTCATAGCACGCTCATGTAAGTTTCCCCTGTAATATTAGAATTTTCAAGGACTATGGGGATAAAGTCCATTTTATTAAGAATGTTGCAGCGACATACAACATTTGAACTTTCATCTGGCTTCATCATTGTAGCCAGGCACTGCAATTTCTTGGGATTTAATCAGAGCTGGACTAGCCTCAGAAAAAGGCCTCCACGTAAGGCTTTTGAACGTAATAATTAAAAATGGAATGATAATTTGGAAAAGGTTCTCAGGTGGTTTCTATTAGTTGGAAAGATAGTAACTGTGGTAATTTTCTTCTTTTTTAATTACGTAGTATAGATCCACCATATGTACTAATGCACATACAATGAATTCAGCAGAAGAGAAAAAGCAGGAGTAATCTAATGAACTGAACAGACTTTTAATATTGCTTACTTGGTAGCTGCTGGAGAAATAAACTAAGCAAAGAGATCTGATAACATTAAGCAGGTAAGGCCTTGCCTTGGAAAATTAATGTTTCTGTAGGGTGAACACCCTGAAAGAATAGTATCTGTATAATATAATGAAGGTGTACAGTTTATTTTTGCACAGCTTCTCCAGATGGCATAAAAACAACAAGTAAATAAGGAAAGGTTCACCTGTCACTGAAAGTCAAGGCTCACCTAGAACTCCACACAAGAAGGATCTCCAACAATAGATCCTTCCCCACTCATTGTCAGCCCTGAGTTGGGGTCTGGGAGAGGTGGAGTCAGACTCTACCCCTTCTGGTCACACAGGTGCATTGCCTTCACCTGTGCTCCCACAGCTGACTCAGTGCTCACCTCAGGTGATCCATCAATGGTTCAGGCCATGATTCAACAGTTCCCACACAGTTTCTAATGATAATCCTGGGATCACCTAGATCACTACTCAGTCTTACAGCTTGCCACAACTACATGCACACCCCAACCACACAACATGCTTACAGTTCATCTGCCTAAAGAAAAGGTAGTCATTATCAAATGCCATCAGCAGAGGTTTTCCATAAGCGAACTCTTTTTTTCTCCAGAGAGTTGACAATACAATCCTTGTGCTAGCTGTAGACAGTATTTTAACTGTGTCTGCCTCATGACACTTGAATGACCATTTAGCTAAACAGATATGCTAATATGATTTGTTTGGTCTGAAAAACTTAACTGAAAAAAAGCCCAACCAATAAAAAAACATAAAACACCACAATGTTGTCAACGGGAGTCTACAGATGTCCAGCTTCTTCTCAGGCACACTTCTAGATACTATGTTTGCCATTCACAGATGAACTTGGTAAACAGATTACTTGTCTGTGGAAGTTACCAAGGGAGAAGGAAATTTAAAGCAAATGATAAAAAGAGGTGAACATATTCTCATCAAACACACATACACACACACAAAAAAAAGAATTGCAAGGCCATCTGCTGTTCTTTTCCGGAGTATATAATATGTTATAAAAGAAGAAACTGGTAAAACGCAAGCCAAGCCTTGGTCCCACAGAAGGTGTCAAATCTCCCATGGATTTCTACAGGACCAGTGGCTATTCAATCTGTTCATTTATAACCTATGGAATGGGTATTTAAGGACAGCAGTGCTGTTCTTATCAGAAGTATGTATCTTGTCACAAATGTACAACCTACTGCAGGGAACCTCCTGTAGCAGGGGGGTTGGACTAGATGATCCCCAGAGGTCCCTTCTAACTCTGATTCTGCATTAACATCACATATGAAATGGATTCTCTAGATAATGCGCCCCTTAACAACACTTCCTTCATCACCTGTCTAAAGAATTAAAACAAGTTAGTAAAAACGTATGCCATTTTAAACACTCCAGTGACTATGATGAGGTTACACTACTTCTTTTTCCTTTCACTACTCAAACTCATGCTGTTTGACATCACAGCCACTTGACTAAGATTACTGACAAAACAATTTAACAAATAAAATGATGTCAAGAAGTGAAGTAAGAACTAAAACTGAAATAGCAAATTGGAAATATGTTTTCAAATATTAAAAAATCAACCTGCAGAAGTTCCATCTAAGTAAAACATTCTGAATAGTTCTATTTCTGTGTTTCTTACAAGGCTCCACTAACAGTAAATATGGGATGCTCAACCATGCCCACTCTCTTTGCGTTATTATGCAGAAATACGCTTATGGGTCTGTATGTTGTGTAAGTTTTCAGCTGTAAATTCAAATCACCCTTTACATAAAGGACTCGGTTGGCTTTCTGATGTTGGACTGCACTTTTTGTAAGGTAGAGAGATAAAATGACAAAGTTCACCACACAGGATGAATAACCACAACCAACAGCAAGCGAGGTGAAGCCATAGCATTCCTTACTCAACAAGACAAATTTGCATTAATTCAAAAGCTGGAGAAGAAAATGATTGAGATATACACAATCGCATCAGGCTTTGCCATTCATCTAGTCAGTGCCCTGGGAGAGGAACTGTAAGAAAGGGAAAGGAAATGGAAAAAAGGGGAGGGGGAAGAAGGGGAAGGGCAAGGAAGCTCCTCCTTCACTGAAGAGAATAGATTCCTTTTCTCATAAAAAGATTAGTGTTTCTTTGTATTTATTGCTTTTTTGTTTGTTTGTTTTCTCATTTTCTCCCCTTGTTCTTTTGGCACCAAGATGGGCATTCTTCTCTGCACAGCGACACAACTTCAGCTGTCCACTGACCCAGCTATTACACCAGTATGCTGGCAGTGAAAACTGCAAGAAAATGAATTCCCTAGTATTCTGCATCAAATGCTTCCCCAGAGAGCTATGTTGACTCACTCACACCACACATGGGATTTTTATGCCATTCTATGTTTTTACTGTATATGAGAGGAAAGGAGAAGAGGAAAAAGTGTTCCTGAACAATCTTGTACTTAGGCAGTAACATCTGCCATCCCACTGAAATAAGTGGTCCTCTTAGGACTGTGTACTTGCTTTTGTAGCAAGTATGTAGGACAGTATTTTTACAAATCTGGAAACTTAGAAACAGACCACAGTATTCTGGCAATACGAAGAAAGCATGGGCATGAGCCCAAAATAGACAAGAGCTAAAAAAAAAAAAAACAATTGGGATGAACAATCCCATGGAAATAAAGAAGACTGGGTGCATATATAGAAAATGCAAACAACTGAAAACTGCTTGAAAGCATGTACTATTGGAGACAAAGCAGGGATAATGTTTTCATAGGGATTAACTGTTCTTGAGCACTTTTCCCACGTGTAAAGCACAACATAATTTTTATTCAGATAGGTTGATTTGGCAGCTTCTCTGTTTCTAGCAAAAATTGTTTTTATTGTGCCTGTGCAAGAAAAATTCCACTCTTGGATGGAGCCAGAATGTGGCTCTTTCACCTCACACTGACAATCGCCTGCTGGACAGAGCTCAAGAACTAATTTCTCACTGACATTTCCCTTCTACAGGATCCCATCAGAAGTTTGTGTGCCAAATTAATCATTTCCAAAAACCTTTAATACGTTTGGCTAGGTGTTAATGTAATTTTCTATAATGAGTGTGCTAAATTCTGTCTTTGGAAACAGATTTGATTACTCTGAAGAAACATTATTCTTACAGAAAGAGGTAATAAAGAGGTGTATGACTTTACGAGAAATTGTTTCATACAAAGATATTATTTCCTCCATTTTTGTTAGAATTATTTTTTTATTCAGCTTTATTGCCCTGAACATACTGGAGATTTTCTACTTAATCTTCAAAGAGATGGGATTTCCACATGTGTTCTTTTAGACCATATACTCTTTCATGTTCTTTCATGTTTCACAGACACCTTAGGTTAGAAGAGGCTGGGAAAAGAGATCATGCTTACTCTCCCTGTTCTTGGCCATTCATTAGAATAACTGTAGAATTTATGCCTGTGAAAATAAAATCAGGTCCATTAAACAGTGTTTGCCTGCCATACAGGAAAACTCCAGGGGAAAAGAATCTTAAAAATAAATGAGTGGACAGACTAATAGACCATGGGGGCTGATTTGCAGTGTGGATTTGGCAGTAATAACACAGTGCCAGCAATCTGCTGGGCAACCCATGTTACATACTATATTTGTCTGTAGCAAGAACTAAGCGATAAATAAATAATTGCTTCAGTAAGCCAATATTAATATAGCATCCTTACAATTAAATAATATAACTATTTCTATTATGAACTCTCATTTTCAGAATCGTATTTCAGATACCAGCAGTTCCTCCAGCTCAGAATAATATGACATTAGATAAGCTTTAAAGAGCTGTTCTCAATTTAAATTGCAGCTTTCTTGCTGATTTTTTAAGAACTACCTGATACTGGATTTCAGTAAATTTACCATTCTCAGACTAAGTGTAATTGAAGTATTAAAAAAAAAACATGTACAGACTTTATATTTGAAGGAGTTCAATACTGGGAACCATGAACTTCTAAAGCAATAAATGGAGTCTCTCCTGCACAAATGAGCAACAAAAAAGATGAGAAGAAAATTATATGCAGTACCACTAGTACAATGCTGATGCTTAGCACTACCTTTCTGTACCTTTAGATGTGCACAAAATAGCAGGACTGTATTCCTCCAAATCAGCTTTGGGATTTGGTCACTGCTATGCAATTGTGAGCTCAGGGCAGTGGATCTCGATCTAAGTGATTTGTTCTCATCAAGAAACAAGAAGTTTAATGTGTGCCTAAGTCTGTATCACATTTACCAGCCTAGATGTAATATAAGACTCAACGGGCTGAAGAAATTGGACCCTGAGGAAAGGAGATGTGCTTTACTTCTAAAAAAAGTTATGCATGCTAACCAAGTAGAGGGGACAGCACCTGACCTGCCCAAGTGACACCAGCATCTGTGAGAAGGAAAGTGAGAAGCTGTGATTTACTAGGAGGGATACATCTGCATCCCTTCCTGCTAGGGCTAAGGCATGTGCATATGGGCAGGGAGACTCCGAAGGGAACGGAGGACACAAGCATCTCCCTGGGACCACGTCCAAAGAACATCACCTTCTAGCTACCACTGTTTAGCAGCTGGCTGAGAAGCAGCTGGCTGGAGTTTATTCTGGTGAAAACAGAACGATGATAGGAGTGAGGCTGGCTTCTGAAGTCATCAGTGGGCTCTACCTGCAAGGCTTTCACTGTTCAATATCTGGCTTTCATTAATTACATCATCATCTGCACTGACACGCACTATAAAATCAGGCACTGTTAACTGCTACGCTAATAAACACCAACACAACTAAAAGCTTTTCCATTACCAAAAAGATGTAATGCAAAGAGCACAGACCTAGTCAGCGTGGGCACACAAAATACTGCAAACTGGAGTGTGCAAACACAAAAGGATGGCTCCTTACTTTCAGTCAGTTCTTAGGTATGTGGCATGATCAGTTGGACAAGAACAAGGAAAACAATGAATACCCTTCAAAGAAAGCTGTGAAGAGCCATGAGTATGCATACAGATGCACAGTTGCTTACTATGGAGTAACAGTATTTCTAGGACATATCTTTCCAAGGGGATACAAGTACCTAGAAATAACCTGGTAATTAAATAAGCTTCTATTGGAAAATGCTGACAAGCTTCAGACATAATCTTACTTCAATTAATTAGTTACAATTTTTTTTTCAACTGCCTTTGTTAACGTGCAAATAAGCCCAAACAGACTTTGATACTCACTTTGAGGTGAACTGTAGTGTTGGTTCACACTTGTGCCTGCACTGCTGTTTCTGCAGGCTGCAGGGAGATTCTATTTAAAACTGAGTGTTCAGTTCTGGGCTGTCAATGCAACCAGACAGCCGAGTATCACAACTTCTTATACAGGTGGATTTCACACCCGACTCTTCTGAAAATGCTTCACATGTATTTCTGCAAAATGGCAACAGTCACTTCTCATCTGAATTTCCTTGTGTTGACTACTTCTTCTCATTTTGTTTTGTTTGTGATTGAACCCCAAATTAAGATAGATAGCTAATTCTCATGCCAAGGAGCATGGCTTATGGTCATCAATTCAGCAATCAATAGGTTTCTCGGTGAAAAGTGTATTCCTGTGAGCTTTAATTAAACACGTAAAATCAAAATTTACTCTCATTGAAGAGAACTGAAGTTGATATCACAAGGACTGGAAATGTTCAGACTATGATTAGGAGAAACCTGACCAGAATCTCAACTACAGTCTACACAATGACAAAAACTGAATTTAATGATGAGCTGTGCTTCCAGGTTTCTCCATAGCCCAGAACCATGTTGAAACACTTCTCGTTTCATTACCTGCATAGCTACAGCTACCCATAGCAGCATGCACTGCAGTGCTAACTGTGACATGCCATGTCAAATACCACAAGCACATGAAGCAAGATGAGATGCAATGGTTGGCCAGGAAAGTAATGTTTCAGACTAACTGAGATCCTTTAATTTTTGACTGTTCCTACCCAGTTACAGAGACTCACAAATGCCTGTCTGGGAAGTACAGAAATGTACTATTAATAAGGTAGTTTTCCAAAGGAATGATGAGCTCAGTGGAAAGGATTGAGTAGAATGGAGGCAGAGATGTACTCTCAGGGTGCAGGGACCCATTCTGAATGCTATGTTCCCATTTATGTTTTATGAAACAAGAAAGTGGTGGTTTTTGGGTTTTGCATGTGAGATACTGAAAGCAGATTCCAGTACTGCTACTGGTCATGAATACTATGCCGTGATGTGCTTGTATGATCCCCAGAAGACAAAGAAATCTTTTTCCAAAGCATTTTGTAGGAAGAATGAAGAACAAACCACCTTACGTCAAAGAAATAGAATGAAGGTCATTATTTATATTTTGACCCATGAAAACCTGCCAAAGACACAAAGGGTAACGTTAAGCAAGTGATTCAATCACTGATCTCTTGACTATCCATACATAATGTAGAGTTTGTACGCTCAATTCATTTAAATTTGATTGCTAAAGAAAAAAATATATCTTAAAAAAAGGACAGTTAACATCACTAATCACTCTCTGCACTGCACAATCCTGAAGGGCTTACACTAGTTTGTGAGCAGTCTTCCTTGTGATGAGAAGGAAAACCCTGAGGTGGTATGAAGGGAGCTAGGAGACACAAAGTTTCAGGAGGGAAGAAGTCCAAATTACTTGCATTCTGTACGAAGTTTCATAAAAGCAGTGAACTACTGGTGAGTCTTGACAACTGCCGTAAGGTCTACTGCAATACTATTCAAATAAGTATCATTACAATAAATACTAAACCTGAACACCATAACTACTCTGAAACTTGGCTCCATCCACAGGTTTGTTTGATTGCTGTTTTTTTTATTTTCATTTTTGAGGTCTTCAACATTCAAGTGTTAACAGTGGCTGCCTCCTTCATGGCTGCACCGCACACTTTCTGCATTATCCTTCAGGGGAATCATAACTGTATTCATGAATTCAGTGTTTTCCTACAGAAATAATTACAGCATCCAAAATTTATTGCTTTGATTTCTCTGAAGGAATCCAACACAGATCAAAATTAAGCTGCAAAGGAACAAAGTTCCTTATGAAGGTGCATGATAATTTTTTAGAACTGGCTAGCTTACTTCAAAAATAATAACAGTTTAAAAAGCAAGAACAATGATTTACATGCTATTGTTGGAGAATTTATTCGGACTCTTTTTTTGCTTCTTTTTCAGACAGACCATCCCTCCTTCCTCTCATGGAAGGGCTGTTAGCAGATATAACTGAATTAGTATCAGTAAGACTCATTCCAGAGACCTGGATACTCCACAAGCTGCTATTTAGAGCAGAACTTCCACCTTGCTGAGGTTTCTTAGTACACAGTGTTGTGTTTAATGGCCATAATTTCAGAAGTTCCTGATTACTACGCTCATTCTACTTTGTAGTTTAAATGAAAATTGTTTGTTTGTTTGTTTTAAACTGTATTTTATTCTTCAGTACAGCTGTTGAACTTTAAATCTCTACGTACTGAAGACAGATTTCAAAAGATATTCCATAAAATGACTTCCAGTCAGTATTTTTCCCGGGATCTGCACAAGAAAGAAATGCAGCAGAAAGACATGTTACCATCACCCTCCCCTTCCCCGAATCATTCTGTAAGCTTCAAAGTTAACACTGCCTTCGGGCTTCGGCTGATTTTGTTTTTATGTGGAAGGCACATTCTGAGCCTTTGTTTTAAATTCACACAGCACAATCTGAGCTTCTGTCTGAAACATACAATAAGCCTATTATGTGGTTTTCTAGTAGGCCTGCTTTTTGGTAGAGCACCTGACTGTTCGTGTTTATGTGGAGAAAGAGGAGGAGGAACAATAGCAAAAGCAGTTTGCAAGGAAGGTGACCAGACAGCAAATCTTGTCTCCTCTGGTTTTAACTTTATCAGAATCCAGTTTTGACGCAGCACTGGAGTACTGAACATATGCTACAGTCTGCAAGGTTGGACTGCAAATATATCTGTTTTTCAGCAATATTTTACATTGCTTTTGAGCTCTGCTATATTAATTTTCCTTCCCCCAAAACCTCAATTGCATTTTTACTGAAAGGTTTTTTCCTCTCTAGGAGCATATATTTGTAACTATTCTGCCCGTTGTTGTCTCAAACACATGGTTTTTGATTAAACGTTTGAGGAATGCTTTAAGGATGTTCACCTAGCAGATTGCTCTGCAGTTCCCCCACCAAGCAAAACATTCACAGATACCAGTGCTGTTACTGTTATTTCTTACTACACGCACTGCTTCTTGCAGAGCTGCCTTCTCATGGCCCTGGACCAGAGCTATTCTTTGCTTTGCTTGTTTGCATCCAATGCTATTTCTAATTGGCTCTAATGTAACAATAATGGTTTTATTATCCCATATCAATTTAAAAAATTCAATAACGCAGCAGGACTATAAACCTGTTTAACGATTTCTAGAATCATGTTTACAAATAAAGGAACACATGTGTGGTTTTCTGAGTTGCAGGTAAAATGATGTGCCCTACTGTGCAGGAAGACACCATCATATTGTCCAGGAAGACTGCAAGCACTCTGAATGTCATTTTTGGAAGACATCAGCAGCATATATAAATGTACTGTATGAGTAGATACATCAGTATTTTTGATAATCTGCCTGATTTCAAAAGATGCTGTAGATCTTTAGCAATACAGAAGTACTGGCATAACATGCCCAAAAATTACTTTTGCTACAGGGAGAACTTCAGTGGTCAGATGGCACTTGTGAAACCAGCAGAGCTCTTCCAGTTAACAGAGATATATCTCAGGAAAATCAGCTTTTACCAGAGTAGCTGCATCTGTGCTTGAATCATCCACAAGCACAGTTGTGCTGTTCTGGAGTTCCACTTCTTAACATGCACTGAAAGCCTGAAATGCAGCTCTAACCCTTATGATTTTTGAGGAGCAATGTGCTGTCTTTAGAAGGATGCTACTCCATCTTGAAAATATGGATAGAGAAGATACAAATATACCCACTTATATTTCAACAGACTTTTGAGAGTCATTTTTTTTTTCTCTTTGCACATTAAAACAAGCAGCTAGAAATCAAGTCCCTTCAAAGCAGGAAATATGAGATAGAAGCCAAAAATATGACCAACTATTTGACTGTAATTTAGCAAATGGCATTACTATACTTTATATCTGTAAAGCCCAAACACATTGCTAAATAATAGATGTGTAATAAATTCACAGAGCAACCCACATTATTTAATGATAGCATTATACTACAATGCTCAGCCCTACCCTTCCAGTTAAAGGACCATTGGTGCTTGTTTCTGTTACTAAGAATCCAGAGGATATACTTCTTATGTTCAGTGACCTAGTTCCAACAAGTATCACAATATAGAGGCTTATTTTCCAGTTAATAAACGTGCATAATTCCTGTGAATATTAGTACTGTTTATGCACACTTGCACACTCTAGGGCATATTCATCTAAACCCAGTGATTTCATAACATCTGAAGCAAAATTTATTTGGCCCTCTAGACTGAAAGAAACCCTAAATAATGATGGGAACAGTCCAGCATGTTTTATTTGTATATTTTATTTTAATGAGAATTTTATATATTAATTCCTTCATCTCTGTGCCCACAGTGTTTTACATAAGACAGAGGAATTAAAGAATTCTTAGGATAGAAGAAAAAAAAAAATGACATAAAAAGAAGAAGGAAACAAGCAAGGATTTAGCTTAATGGTTAGAACATTCACTTTGGAGATGCAAAACATAGGTTCCAGAAGGTCCCATGGACCCACTTAAGATACCTAATACTACTCCTTGCAGCAAGAGGTTGGTTGGAGTGCTGTGAGCAGACCAGAAGGACTCATTGCATCACAGGTAGAGCTAAGATGCAGGGGAATGTGAGCAGATTCAAACTCCTAACAGACACATGGTAATTGATTCCAGATTTCCTACAGCTTGTAGAGTACTTTAAGCAGTGTGGCAAAGATAAGGCTCTCACATTATCTTTCTTAAGAGAAAAAGAGGACTCCAGTCACCTGATTTTGCTTTGACTTCTAATAGATATTTCCTAGATATTTCTCAGCAGGAGAGGTTTGAAGTATACCACTCCCACATGGAAACAGATGCATGTACCCTGCAGAAATGTTGAGCTTCATACACATTCCTGTCCTGAGCATTATCCTGTGGTTTTGCTTTGGCATACTGGTTTACAGCAGGCTGCCTTGATGTTGAACTTTCTGAGAATGGTATCCACAAGTTTCTCCTGCTCCCTTGCTCTGTGGAGGCTGCTGGGGCAGCATTTAAATCTCCTGGTGGCTGTGGGCCTACAATGCACAAAGAAGTTATCAGGACATTAACTGGAAAGCTGTACAAGCCTTCAAGAAATTCAGCACCACGGAGTTAGACATGAGACCTACAAACTGACCAAAGATTCTGCATCTGAAAAAGAATCTGTGCAACCAAAAGCATACCAGAAGTTTTGATGAACCTACAAGACTACAAGCAATGCTAAAAATACAGCAGTATCCATTATGTTTCCTCTTATTTAATGCTTATTTAAAATATTGTTCTTGATGAAATATTTTTATAAACACTGCCACTTAAAGCACTGCAAATAATTTTTGCGTATAGTCCATTTGTGCAACTGCTATTTATTTTAAGCATTGCCTGATTTGTATTCCTAATGGAAACTTCAATAGCAAACATTTCCATGCCAAGCTACAGTAATTCCCCCTTTTAGTCAATACAGTCTTCATCTACATCAGTAAACAGCACAGTACAATTGACGCAAATACGCAGTGGAAGAGTTCATGCTGAAGACCTGACATCCACATCACACACGTTCCGGATGTTTTAACTTGGATGAGTGCTAGCCTGGACCTCTGGTGTAAGTGCATGCCTCCGAGCAGGCATCAGAAACAGTAATAAGGGATGTGATTCTGGGATACATTTTCTAGAACAGTTTCATCCACAAAAATGCAGCTTCTGTGCCCCAGGACTCACACTGTAATTATTCAAAAGCAAACAAACCAAACCAAAACAAACAAAGAAAAAAAAAGTACCAAGAGATAATCAGGACATTACCTTAAAATAATGCTCCTGGGAATCCTAAAATGTGCTTTTTCCTTAAGCTGAGGACATTTTCTATTGTATATGAGTATAAGAAAAGAAATTTCTTAGCGTCTTAGTATAATGACCAACACTCTTTGACTAATCCACGTGAAAATGTATGGAAATCTTCTTCAATAATACCCTGTTCTGACCAAGAACTGAAATGTCATCTCTCCCACTAAAAGTTCACACAGAGAAATTATTAATCAAAATGAGCTTCACGCCTTTTTACCCTGAATAGTCATTAAAGGAACTGAATTGTTATAAATGTTTGGATCTCCTGCTGGTGGCTTCCCCTGGCAAGATTAAATGCTGAATTTGAGTTTTTGTCTGCAACCAGGCAGAACACCCTACAAACAACAGGTCCTCATGACTAACAACACTCAGACCATTAGTTCTCTGACAGCCAAGGGCCGTCAGTTTAGAAGAAATTCTGTGACAGCAGGAGAAGTAAGGCTCTGGATTCACTACAGCTAATCGTATTTCTCTTCTGCAAAATTAGTATTTTGTCCTGTATATATATGTATTATTTACAGAACAACAAGAAACTGAAAATAGATATATGACAGCAACATCACAGAGCAGATCTCACAAAGCATAAATACCAAAGCAAGGGATTATTTGGTGTACACTTCTAAAAATATGTGAAGTTATAAAACTAAAAGCCAGATACTACAGCTCCCTAGGAGTACAGGGCTGTCTCCAAATTTCAGTACTCGTGTACTCTTCATTTCACATTCTGCAGTACCATTTTGTACATTTAATACTGAAATTACTCGCCATGAGTAAAGTTTCTCGTGAATGTTCAGTGAACACTCCAAACAGCCTTTTGAAGGAAGTCCTAGCAGCTCCGAGCTATTTCAGAAGATCCCTCACAACACCCAAAATCATAAATAAAATAAAATAAAATAAAATCCCTCCACTGCAGTTTGTCAAAAAGAAAACCTTGATTTCTAAAGAGTTAAAGACTTGACGTGCTTTATTAGGAATATTTTATAGAGACCATTTACATTCCTCAGAAACACGTAAGAGAAATTATTAGATGTCTAATCCCAGGGTTGTACACCGAGTACTATTTAAAATAGAAGCTATAAATTATCAGTCAATAACAAGCACAATACCTGAGGCAGTAAAAATTCTTTCAACTGAAAATAACAGTTATTAAAAAGTCATTCTTTTTTAAGAAAAGGATTGTGAGGCAACATCTCTAGCCATTAATATTAAAATATGAAGACAGAGGCTTATTTATGTAAGCTGAAGTTAGCAGTTTTTGCAAGGGCACACATTAAAAGGAAGAAGGGAAGAAGTGAAAATTTACAGTCATCTGGTTCAAGGCTGAAGAATTTCAGGACTGGACTCTAGTATGCGTTTACAGAAAAAGATAGTCCCAGTTCTCTACAGAAATCACCAGTTTACTCGGCATTAACTACTCACATCTGAAAGGGCTTTGAACTTTTATTCAGCCTCACACTGTATTTATGAATTGTTCTGATCCTCTTCATCACTGCCATCCTGTATTTTTCCTAATTAAAATTACTGTGAAGTCTCTGACCTTCAGGCAGACACTCGATTCTGAATTAAAATACAGTTATCTTTGCAACATGAATATACTTTTAATGCTGCCCCCATGCACTTCTTGTTACAGAAGAAATGCATACTAAATTTAAGGAAAAGAATACATTGCACTTGATAAAATAATGAAGAATTAAAAGAAAATAAGCTGAGCAACATGGCTTTCCTTTCATACCTAGCAAGAATGGAGAGACAGCATGCAAAAAAGAAAGGCAGTACCTAAAATTTAGAGAAGGAAATTCTGTGTACACAGTGCATGATTTACCTACAGGACATACTGCCAAAAAGCCTCACCTCTCTTGCTGCAACTAACAGAAGGGTAATGACAGTCCACCAGTCACAGGGTTTATATTCCACTGGTATTACACAGATAGAGCATGGCTTATTGAACTGAACTGCAACCTCTCACTGAAGATGAGAGAGGCCCTTAAATTACAGAGTGCATTTCTTTGAGTAAATCAGTTTTTTCTCTTAAACTTTTGGTTCCAGTTACTGTTGCCATCAGAAGAGTTGGCACAATGAGGGTAACACTGCCCACTGACATCTCTGTATTCACCACTGCTTCTCCTAGTGAAGGAATTCCTCAGTCTCCAAGAAGGGCAGCTCATGACCATGGGCTGCTTTGCACTACTTGCAACCTCTTCGAAGGCCAAACAGTAGGAACTTAATAACTTACCTTTACGTAAAGCTGCTGAAACTCCTCAAGGTTCAGTCTACCACTGGGACAGTCCTTTAGAAATCCTTTGTACCACTGTTTTAGCTCGTGCTCGTTGAACTCCGTGCTCTTCACCAGATCTTCCATCACCTCAGGGGCCAGCTTGCTGTTCTGCTTCCCCATTCTGCCTGAAGAAGAAATAAATTAATACAATTAGCCAAGTCGCCGTGATCATTTTAAACTTGGTTAGGGACAAAGCTCAAACACATCACTTGTTTTGTAGTCACTCACTGCTGCTTTTAATCAAACACTGCCTTACAGATTCCCCCAGTGAACAGGATGCTCTGCTATGTTTGAATATCAGAGGATGAAATGGTGAAAAATACAGTGTACTTCTATCACTCAGACATATCAAGGTCTGGAGACAGACTGCTCATCCACCTTCAAACTAATGATGAAATCTCGTCTTTAATAACAATAACATCTAAGTGAAAGATTTATTTTCTCCCCAATTTGGTGAGAGATTATTACGGATCCTTTGGAAAGTACTACCCCATTTCACTGCTGTGCTGTTACCACATCAGAGCTGCCTCTACATTACTGATTTCTGTAACTCTTAGCTTTTCCTTTTAGTAAGGCTGAAAATGATGACTTCACTTCTTTCCCTTAAGAAAAAAAAAAAAAAAAAAGAAGTAACAAAACTTTTCACACATTCAGGGATGTCCACAGAATCTTTCTCTTGATAATCTCTCTGATATGACATTCGCATTTGCAGCTACTGCTCACAGGTACAGGGCTGCTGACAGGCTGCACTGCAGGGAAGCAATGACACATACAGCATCACTGTAAACTCCAGAAATACCCATTATATTGGTCACACACCTTACATACCAAGCATACAGAAACACAAAACACACACGTCTGCATCTGTAAGTACAGAACTCTGAGCTATTGATGTTGACCTTTGCCTTTGAGATATCTTTTGAGATATTTTTGTGAAATCCTTTCCTTTAGCCTGTAACAGAACTACTGTACTACAGTTTGTTCATGACAGGAGATGTCTTTTAGTTACTTTGTAATTGGATGACACACAGTACTTAACTTGTCCTGTACAGTGCTGCAGAGAGATGAATAATTTCTTGCCTGAGCCTAGCTTAGCATTTCCATTTTTATCTTCCAGTATAGCATCTGTCTCTACTGACAGCACTGCACTGAACGCATTGGTTTCTAGTCCACAGCACCACCCATTACTGATATTCATCTATCGCTTTTGGCATCTTCTCCTATTTCTATGTTTAGTTTCTTTCCTCTCAGAAGGAGATACTTTGTTCTGTTCCAGCAAATCGATTATTTATAAAACTTTACAGGAACCATCCCTGAATGGGCACAGAGCTTCCCATTCCTCTCCATGTCTGCACGACCAATGCATCCCCTGGTGCCATGCTACCAGCAGCAGCCCCAGCACTGAGAAGGACGGCATCGTTCTACAAAGCACTCAGCTGCTACAAGATTGAGAAATTCGGTCTTTGGAAAGTGCAAGGGTCATTTCACCACAAATACTGCACAGTTCGACCTGCCTGTTAACTCCCACAGGCCTAACTGTATGTGCAAGTGTCTGGAAATGCAATTTATGGCATGTAGAACAGTTGTCCCAGCCTATTTTGTCTTTTTTTTTCTTCTTCTCTAAACCATATGACCCTTTGCAGCCTAAAGTCCTTTGCTTAGGACCCAGAGGACCCTTAAAAATTTTCATCAATTGTAGTAACTACCTCAGGTAGATTCACAAGGCAGCTTCTAGATCTCATACTTCAGCCAGGTGTGCTTTTAACTGACCCGTTTCACTTGGATCTTTAACCCCACTAATATACTACTTCCATGTTAAAAAAAAGCATCCTCAGACAGGCAAAGATCCAGTATTTCTGACTGACAAATTTTCTGTCCTTGCTAATGTAAAAATCACTTTTCTGCATTGATTGTGTTTGCTTTACAGTCCATGAACCTACGCTACGATGGAAGCATGCAGGACCTGTGAATCAGCACCATTTTCCACATTTATATGTGTTATTACTTGGCAACATGGGCACAACACACCATCAAAAATGGAGTGGGTCTGCATGTGTGTAAGAATAAAGAGCTGGACAAACATCCACACAGGAAACCTCTTCTAATACCAGATGCAGAGAGACAAGACAGGGTTTTTCTGGCTTGTCCCTAGTTTTGGTTAGCTACTTGTTCAGACATAGATTGTTCAGTGAGTCCTAAAAAATCTTCCATCCTCACCTAAATCATTGAAAAGCATGGCTAAGACCTTAATAAAGTGTTCCACAGAACCAAACCAGTATTTGAAGGAGGTATAATTTGGGACTGATTGGCTTTGTACTTTTACCTGCTGCTCCAGTACAGTATGGGACATGCTGTGCTCTGTTCTGTTTGAGATGAGGGACTGCAAAGGCTGACCAAGCTGGTCACAATGCCTTCCTGTAATTAGGCACCCATTCTTTCTTCTTGATTCAAAGCTCTTTTCCTACAGAATTGAATTACAATCTGTAAGAAAGCTCAAGAGGCTCATATAATTATCAAATATAAACGCACACTTCTGGCTCTGGGAGATCCAGCTTATTTGGGAATAAAAACTCAAATACATAGATTATCTAGTTAATCACATTCTAACATCTTCTGGAGTTTCATTGAATCTCTTTATTATTATTGAAAAAGTACAATCACCCATTAGCAATGAGCACATCACTGCCAACACATTTAATTTTCTAAAATGAAAACTACTTTTAATTAACTTATAATCATGGTTTCCCAAACATGTTTTTTGTTTTTTTTTTTTCCTTGTGAAGATCTATGAATATGCATTAGGAAAATACAGGAGAGCACAGCTGCACAATCACTAAATCTTCAAGAGGAAAGGTCACTCTGCAAGCTTTTCTTTGTCTGGTATATTTTATTCTTTCCAACTACACATTTGCTTCCAACTTCCATGCTTCCAACCACGCAACGTGACTGTTCACGCAGTGCTATTCATTTTCTGTTGCACTTTCCAATTGTTAAAAAAAAAAAAAGTGGGGGGAAACAAAGGGAAAAAAAAGGCAACGTGCTTTGGATCCAAATGAGTATGGGGGAAAGATTCATGATAAACAAGGAATGAGTGAAGTGGGTGGCTATGAGAATGAGCAAAGGTGTCGAGCTTGTTCTCAGTGAAATTACTTTAGTAGGAGAATGCTTATTAGTATTAACAAGAGCAGTACAATGCGGGTTAGAGATCAAGAAAAATACTGAAGCTCTACCGTTGTGCCACACACAGCAACAGCAATGAAGGCTGAACTTAAAAGGCACATCCTTTTGGCTGAAGTGCTGCAAGAGACCGTCAGCTGCCCACAGACATCATGCTCCCAAAACCACTCAGGGCAGCACGATGTTGGCTGCCACAGAGCAGCACCACAACGGCTGCTTTTACACTAGGAGGGTCAGTTTTAAAGCTGGAATTCTATGAAAAAGCAGATTCCTAACCTGGGGCAGCCCAGGCTGCATCAGCAGCAGGCAGGGAAAAGAAGAGGATGTCTTCCAGTTTTTCCCTGATACACGTTTTGCTCAGTATCTTTCCTGCAATGCTACCCCATGTCCCACATGAGCTTCAGGCCTCTGCTCTCCATTGGGCCATCATCCAAATCCCCTGGCCAACAGCAGGGCTTTTCCCTGCAACATTTTGCAGCTATTCCCACACAGGCTCATCAGGTTTGCCTTTCCCACATGGTTTGCTAGCGCTAAACTGCCAGTGTGAGATCAGTTATTAACCGGATTAAAGTTCTGAGTATTAAGGCCTAAGCAGAAAAAAAAAGAAAAAAATAAAAAAGGTTAAATTTCTATAGCAGAACATGACTTACGGAAGCTCCTTTGCTCTTTAGTGATTTCAAAACACCTCCAAACTGTTGCTAACACAGCTCCAGTCCCACCTGCTTCCTTTTCCCCTTTCTCTCTGTTCCCCTTTGGCCTCCTCGGCAGGTTTTCAATTTTGAAAGGTACCAAGTGCAAACAAACAGAACTCCGGTCGTTTCTATGGAAGAGTAAACAGTACTGCTAAAGATGTCCTATTTATGCCGAAAAATGACCCAAATTCCTTTGAAAAGACGGCACTAGCAATGTCCAGTCAGGTCTCTAAAAATCCAGTTTTGTGCCTTTTTGCTTGCTCTGCTTAAATCAGTTATATAATATTGTTTTCTCTCCAAGTTGCATTAAGGAGAGCGTTGCCAGCAGGTTGAGAGACGTGATCCTTTCACTCTGCTCAGCACTGGGGAGGCACACCTGGAGAGCTGTGTCCAGTTCTGCAACCCAAGTACAAGAAAGACTTGAGCATAGTGTAGAGAGCCCAGAGCAGAGCCATGGAGGGGACTGCAGCACCTGATGAGAGCTGGAGCTGCTCATGCTGACTGCAGCAGGCTCGAGGGGATCCTATCAATGTACAAGCTCCCCAGAGGTATTTAAAGAGAACAGAGAGGGGATCTTCTCGTAGCGACCAGGAAAATAAGAGGCAGTGGACACAAACTGAAATTCAGGAAATTCTGAATGTAAAAAACCTTTTTTTTTTTTTTTTTTACAGGTACATGTTACCCACAGAGGTTGTGGAATCTCCATCCCCAGCAATACTCTTAAGTCCTGCCAGACACAGCCTGCCTGAGAAGCCTCCATCAGAAGGGTACTGGATTACAGTGCCTCCAGAGGTCCCTTCCAACCTCACTGACTCTGTGAAACAATTAGGGAGAAATGGAGCAGTCATACTGCCTGACTTCTGGTACCCTCAGTAGTCTAGTTTCACTAAATTCTCTCCCTAGGTAGGGAGGAAAAAGGTTCATCAAAAGGACCATTTAGAAGAGGTGACCACAGTCACCTCCTCCCCTTATTGATCCAGAAGTGCAGGCAGATTCACCTACGACCCTAGGCACAGACACCTACCTGCCCCAACTTTTCAGTACATTTTGTCTGCTTTAACACCTGCTGCTTTCCTGCTCTTGCTTTCCCAGTGATTCTGCATGAGCTGAGGAGGAAGGTCAGTCAACATCTCTGCAGCTACATGGGGTATGTGCATTAAATGAGTCCTCTAGTAAGGCAAACATTTTTCTTGCTCTTGCCTGGCTCAGGGAAATGGGAATGAGCCGTGTGGACTATGCCAGAAGCAAATGACAACACTCCCTTTGCCAGCTCAGCTGTGCTGGCAGGCACTCATTAGGTTGGAAGGAAAGCTGTGCTTCATCCCCACCCCTCTGCCCACTCCCAGCCCACGTACTCCCACACGAACGTGCTGACTCCTGAGGACTACAAGTGAAATCCAGGCACTAAGCAGGCAAGCGCGGTGGGTGTCTTTGCAATCTCTGACACAATACAAATCTATTAATGGTACATTAAACACTGCATAGACTTCAACATACTTGGATATATAGAGGGAACAAAACCCAAAGCAACTAAATGCTGGGGAAAGCACAGAACTATGCATATCATCCACAGTAACAGAATGATTTTCTTGTTATTTTTGATCAGGCTGTTTACCAGATTTCCAGCAATGTACTGCTAAGAACTGTAACTCCTGACAGCTCTCAGCATTGTTCCTTCCTCCTCAGGCTACTTCTGCCACGTCTCTTCCTCTGCTAAGGATGGATAGAAGCAGCTATCAAATCACACAGATGCTTCGATCCCTCACATACACTTACTGTTTGTTTCACAAAAGGACAAATCTAGCTGTATCCTATCACAAACAATAAATCCAACCATCTCATCCAAAGCCCCAGGAGAAGAAATATCCACGGGATAGTATGCGTGGAAGAGAAATTTTCCCGTCCAAACCATAGATACGGGCTACAAATCTAACGACCTTGTCCAACAGCAGTGCTTCCTTGGCAACTTACAAAGCATCTCTTCCCTTGAGCTGCTATCACTACTTCCAAGCCATTTTACATGACATAGGAATGACCCCCAGCTATGCCCTACCCCACCACAGGAGCACACTGCACAAGAAATGCCCTTTCTACCTGCAACACATGAAGAAGATTATGATCCTTGAGACCAAGTAGTCCTGCTACTGTTGTATGTACCAGAAGGATTGTGCAACACCAAATAACTCCTACAATTTGAAGGAACACTGGAACAATGGAAGATCAACAGGGACAGGCATTGCAGAAGCCTCCCCCTTCCACAATAATGAGGCTTCTACGATGAAATTTTCACCCAGTTTAGACTGTGTTTTACACTGGGGAAACCAGTAGAAAATCCATAATTAAGCAGAATGTATGTGTGTAACCCCATACTGATGTTAGGAGCAGTCATAACACACTGCTGATAACATAAGTCATGAACTAAGCCTGAAACAAACAGGCTAGATTCTGATAATGTTACACTACAGTAAAAGCTGGAATAAATCCAGTTATTTCAGATTACTCTACTGGTTTTACTAAAGATTAGATTCAGGCCTGCAATCTCTCTGTGTAAAAGAAATGGGAAAAATAGAGGGTAATAACATTAAGGAATGCAATTATCCAACTGAATTGAATAATAAACATAGAGAAGAGGTTTAAGCAAAAGAAAAGATATATATTTTTAAATGTTACTTGAAACGAGATGGATATTCAATTAGATTGAAGCAATAATAATAAAAAACATTTGAAAGGGTAAAAGCTGCAAAGGAAGATGCTTTAACAGTACAATTGTTTTGTAGGGCTGTGTTTTTTTTCTCTAGGTGACAGAAATTGGATTTATTTTATTAAAGATGAGGAAGCATTGGGATTTGTTTTCTGTTGAGTGTGAAATGAAACCAGAATGGGAATTTTCCAAACTTTGAACGTGCAAATTGAGAGCAATCCTAAACACACTCCGCAGTTGATCCACTCCTGTGGGTCTCAGTAGGGCTCTTATTCAAAGCCCAACTCCAAAGCCAACAGGTTGGGATCCGATGTACATCTCCGTGTCCTATTTCTGCTCCTCTCCTCATCTGGATTAGGAAACTGCTTACAGCATGCTGTAACTGTCTTTTCTCCTGTTCAAGTGGACTTAGAAGAAAATATGTATCGTAAAGCAGAAACTCGTGTAGCTCAACAAGACCAAAGAACTCAGATCAGCTTCCAGGCTTTACCACTTAGCTCTAGCCTTGGACAGGCAGGGACAAAATCTCACCTTCGCCTGCTCTTTCTCTCTACTTAAACCAGAAGGAGGAGGGCATCCATATTTCTACAGAAAGTACTGGTTCTGTATGATCTCCAGAACATTTTTACTGGACTCGTCCTCCTTAATTCTTTTTTGCTTCATTTTATGCCGTATATATTTTGTCATGTCCACTTCTCTTTCTCCAACATTCAGACTGCATTTGGTGACCTATTTGAGATCTCCAAGACAATTTAGAGAATCATTCCTGAAGGGAACAATAAATATGCTCGTTAAGTGTCAGATAAACACATAAGTGGATCTGTTGCCATAGTTTCATTTTGCTACTGGCCCAGCCTCTATCAGCTGAGGTCATCAGTAAGTAACGTGGAATGTGAGTTGTGGAAGAAGTTTCATTTATCAGCAGTTGGATTAATATTTTCTAAACCAGTCTATTCTTTCCAATTTTGCCCTCATTAATGCAGTACATTTGCTGCATATTTTTGTAATAATTCATATGCTAAATACCTTTCCAATTAATTTATGTAACGGTTAGTATGATTATCCACAATGTTCCCCCAGTAGAGGTTTGGATTTTGTAACAAGTTTGTTATGTGCCTTACATCAAACATAATTTGACTGATTGGTCTGAGGTTTTATTCTACAATCTAAGGCTTCCAAAAGGTTTTCCCATGTGAGACGCCCTGAAATCCATGACATCTGAGACATCAGCAGTTCAGTGTACTCTCTGGAACAAGCTGCATTTCAGCACTGGTCTTTACAAGACTTGCATTTCAAAACAGCTGATTTTTAGATATTTCAGAGACTTACTGACTATTCCACCTCTTCTGGGACAGCTGCTGCAAACTTTGCCTGTTTGGAGGGCAAAACTGACAAGGTGTGTTTGAACAGAATAGTTTCCCTGAGTGAATTCCATTCTTCTTTTGGAACCATGGGATTTCATTTATGTATAAATACACGTATAAAAACACATCTAAGTTTTGTTATGTCAGACTAGACCAGCATCACCTCTGCCTGAGAAACTGATTTTTTTTAGTCAATTTGAAGACCAGAGTTTATTCAAATATTCAAATATTTCTCTTTCTGATCCACAGTGTTGATGATTCATGCTTGGGGATATGATTTCTTAGACTTCAGACATTGCCCTTGACCACATTTACATACAATCACTTTTTTTTTTCCCCTCCTCTTTAACTTTTGTTCCTTTTTAAGTCAGTACTCATTTATTCCAGGCAATTTTCTGGAGAAAGAGCACATGTTTTCATTCCACACATATTTCAGTCTGATTTGCTTGCAGTATTCTGGTTTAGTCACTGTAGCCTTATGCTACAGTGATATGATATGAGAAAATTATCAAAATGCTCTACATTGGTATGTTTACTAAGAGTTCTTGCTCACCTTCCAGCCCTACTTTAATTTGGGTTTGAAGTCACCACATGCCTTTTCAGGACTGTGGAGTTCTCCTTATGATACAACCTTTCTATCCACATTCCTTATCACCACCTTGCTTTTTGCCCTGGCGGATGAATCACATTGAACACTAGCTGTCGAAAGTGTTAGTTGTCTTTGGTCCCTCTGCAGTCAATGGAGACAGCCAGCAATCTTGAGTGATTCACTCCATGCAGAGAAAGTTGTCTGAAAGAGGCAGGATGAATATATGCACATCTATTTTAAGACAGGATGAGTCACCCTCTACAAGTGTTCCTTTCTTACCGATGGTTGTACAAGCCACATGGCAAACTTGCTTAGATGTGAAATTCGATTTCTAGATGCTTAAAAGATCCCACCACGCTCATCAGCAACAAAGAATGCAGAATTGAAACGCTGTTCCCGATCTCACTAAGAAGCACAACACAGATTGCTGGAGTTGATTGTTACTCTGTATTAAAACTTCTATTCAGGTGTGAGGGACACCAACTCAAGCACATTGTACTGGCTTAACAAGTACAGGCCCTCTTCTTTATTGCTATTTACTTTTAACAAGACAGTGTAAAATCAACTCTTTCTTCATTTCAAGTTCCTTAAAATAAAATAGTTTTAAGCAGTCAAAGTGCAGAGATCACACTACTAAACATCGTCTCATTACGCCCTTAATGTCAGCTAAAGTCCCAGCCTCGAAGAATGAGAAAAATATTTAATAAACACAATATTGTCTGGCAAGAAACTTCACTGTGGGCATCTTAACACTAAGTTGGTCTGAAATAAATACAAGCCGATACAAAAAGATAATTTCTATCTTTTGCTTCCACTCTGTTCCTTCAGGAAGAGGGCACACTTCAGACTGGAGTTAGTTTGCTTCTGCACACACATCTCTGACCACTGTGAATGAGCTTGTTTCAACTGATGATTCTGACCTGAGCGCTCAACAACTACATTACTAAAAACCACATGACTGTATTATGATAGATATTAACAGAAGAGGTTAGCGGGAAAGCGGATTACAGCTTTTTATTTTACTAAAACCCTTTCAGAGTCAAAACAAAGCGCTTACATTGTGGGTAGCGATCCATTGGCACAACGCTCGCTCCAAATTCATTATAAACCAATCGTCAGAACTATCCCTTGTGACTGCTTCAGATGAAGCATGATTAAATGCAGAGGAAATACATTACTGAGAAGATGAATCATGATTCTGAGGAACGAAATCAATGGCTTTACACTTTTGAGTTGGACACTGAAGGGCGGTCAAACGTTACTCACAGAAACAAGTGAGCAAATGAATCACGTAAACTGCTCAACGAGGAGAACTACAGTTCCAACCTGACTGGCAGTAAGACCGACTATAAAGAGAAACAAAGAAAACCTCAACATGTTTCCTTCAGAAATAATTTTCAAACAAAAAGCGCTTCGCTGCTCTAGTACGAATTATAAAGTTTTCTCATTGCTTTTGATTTTTACAGTTTGGAAGATCTGCTACTTGACAGCTTCTTTGTGTGTTTTTTTCCCCACTGTCATTCTGTGTAGGCAGGCTGGGAACCACCATCTCACAGCAAAGAGAGGATGAACTCACGCTTTAGAAAGTATCGACTGCTGTGACCTAAACCTGCCTGGTCAAGAGCAAAAAGTCATCAGAGAAATCCTGCTCATCTAAATTAATTCATGAGGCTTCTATCTATAGGCTCTTCCCCTGGAGCTCTTCAGCAATGCCTTCCCTTAACCTGTGGTTATGTGAGGTGCCCTGCTGTGCACCTGGCAGTTAGGCAAGAAATGAGGTGCTCCTGGCCTAGCAGAACCACCCAATGGTCTGCTACACCTTGCCTACCAAGCTGTCAGCTCACTATTTACTCATGCTAGCATGCATGCAGCCAGCAGAGTGCACAGTCAGCTGTCACAGCAGCTCAGGGAGACCTGTGCAGGGAGCCTGACCTTCCAGGCTGCCCCTTTGCTATTTTATGGCATAACACGCAAGGGGTTTAATCACAGCTGAGATCTTCAAGTCATTTCTTAGCTGTGACTAGTATAGTTAATGGGCACTGGAGCAAAAAGGTCAAGGCTGGAGAAGCATAAGACTGAAGTAAGACTGAAGTTAGAAGGATTCGTTATGCGTGCTTCCTCCTTTAAGAGTTTCAATTTCCAGAGCTGTCGATCTAATATGTATCCTAAAACACACAACTGATTCAAAATACAAGAGTGGCAATAATGCAGATTAAGAAAACGAGTCCTTCAGCACAAAGAATCCATGCTATGTCGGCAAACACGGCACCAAAAATGCACATAATCATTACCATCCCCTAGTATTTCCTCATTAATTGCCACACACTGTTTGAAATCGGTCTGATAAGATAATTTAGATGAGTCTCACAAACCATTCTTTCTGGAACAATGCAAGTATTTTTATAGACTACAGAACTCCTAGCAAGGTTATGTATTTATGGGGAGAAAAAGGAAAGAATGCACACTGACATTAATATTGATAGAAACTGCAAAATGAGCAAGAAGGACAGAGCAAAAGGAACTGCCTCTCTGCGAGGAGACTTTGTGTCCCCAATACAGGAACCTCATTATTATTTCATGACCTTAATGGCAAGCCTCTAAGCCCTGCGTATGCCCTTCGTAACTTCAAATTTATTACAGATATAAAGCGGAAGATCGGGGATGTGCAATCGCTGAAAGCTCTCAGCTATTTTTTGCCAGTTTTGACTTCTTTTATATTGCACAACAGTTACGGAAGACAGTAAGGTAAAAAAAAAAAATAGCCAGTTTTCATACATCCCAAGCATGAATCACAGCATATGGTCTTTCTGTTAAAAGATGAGCCAGAGGGAGGGAGGGAGAGAGAGAAAAGCTCTCATGCTAAAGGACTGCATAATTTTATAATTTCATACATTAAAAATAATTGGAACAATTTCTTCCAACTGTTTTCAATGAGAGCTCTACTGGAAGAAATTTTTATAGCTGGTTATTGCAGTTGTGCTAATAGAACACTCATATCCTTGCCCAGCTGAATCTCTGTACGCACACATGTTTTTTTTGTGGTGAGAAATCAAAGACAGACAGAAATCGGTGAGAGGCACAATCTCAATTTCACCATTACTCATCATGGCCAAGTATAATAAAATCTATTTCGCTGAGGAAGGAGAAGGAAGAGACCCATACAATAAAGGACACATTTGTAGTACCACCACATCCAGAACTTCTGTGCCACATCCTGTAAAACACAATAAGCAAGGTACGGAGGGTTGTTTTTTTTTTCTACTTGAAGGACACGTTTTCTTTTCAGATAAATTCCTAAGTGCTGTTTTTCTAGAACATGCAGTTCAGGAGTTACTTCTCCGGAGAGGAGAGAAAAAGGTGAACAAAAAAATGCTAGCAACATTTTTTATTTGGGCATCCATGAATCACGAATTCCTTCAGCAAAATACATGGGAAAAGGAGGGAGTGATGGATCCAACAGAAGAGCAGAAAGCAGTGGTAATGCAGGTGAAGAACATGAAAGAAAACAAGAGAAAGCTATATAAATATTTAAATTACAGCATTATGAAATCCACCAAAAATGCTGTCTGAATTCCTTGTGTTTATTATCTGCCAAGATAGAGCAATTGACAGTGCCTGCTACAGCCTGACATGATGGTTCAGAATCCCTGCAATGGTCTGTAAATAGCATATCTGAAACACCAGCTGCAGTTCCATTAAATGCCCTGGGAAAATAAAATTTTGTTTGGGTTCACTGCCTGCTATATAGATAAAGACCACCTGGGAAAACTACTTCAGAAGACCCAGCAAGAAAAAGACAGTAATACAGGCCACAAATCCCAGAAGGCGTGATGTGTAATTTTAATTCTCAGGGGGGAAGGGTGCTTGTTCCTAATAGGGCTGGCTGTCAACGGACTGTCTGTGGGAACAGATGAGGTCCACAACACTGGACTATGAAGGTGATGGACAGAAAAATAAACAAATAAATAAATAAAATAGCAAACTAGTTATATATATATAACTAGTTTGCTATATATATATATATATATATATAGCAAACTAGTATATATATATATATATATATATATATATATATTAGTATATATATATTAGTATATATATATATATATATAATATATATTATATATATATTATATATTATATATATATATATATAGTTATATATATATATATATATATAACTATATATATATATAGTTATATATATATATATATATTACAGTTTTAAAGAGCATAGCTCTAGCTGAGACAACTCTGAGGGTCTTTCTGAAGCCAACAAAGGAGTCCCTCTCCAAATCAAAGGGCAATTCCAGGAGGCAACAAGCAAGGAGGATCTGACTGGACAGCGCTCGGCTGTGACATTCATAGCAACTGCTCCCCCAGGTGACAGGCGACAGCAATGGGTGAAATACTTACATTTTGTTCTGTGACACTTTGCAGCTGCAACTGCATTGGCAGCCACCATGCCCTACTTAGGTTTGTCGAGTTTGGAAAGCTAGGAATATCGAGCACTGTCCTCCTTGGCATTACATCGTGATTGCTCTGCTCATCACTTGGGAATGCTGAAGTGAAAAGGCTTATAAAATACGACTTGCTCTCCCTAATGATTCCAGAGGCTAGGAGTGATTTTGATGATGCCATTATCTATTTCATATTTCTTATCCTGCTGCAATAAAGTATACAAATTGCTGCTAGGAAAGAACAAAAATATCTTGAATGACAAACATAAATATCTTTTCTCTATAGTCAATACCATCATTACCATTTAATTTTACCCACAGCTTTTTTAACTTCAGAAGTGCCCAGAAACTCTACAATAGAGATCCCATTGACAGTGGAACCCAATCACCTTGAACGCTCTCTGATTTGAGCACCTATACTGCAGTAGATTTTTAGGCCACTGGAGACGCAGTCATCTCCAGACAGAGCTTCAGTGAGCTGAGCTAAGACATTTCTCCTAGGATGGGATGAGTCATGCTATGGAGGTGCTGTTCTCCCTCTGTTGACTCTCCAGACTATCATGTCTAATAATCACTGATTAAATTACCTTTTCTGAGATTGTCTGATCCCTTTTTGACCACATTTATATCCCGGTCTCCACAACATCCTGTGGAAATCAGTTTCATAATTCAATTAAATGTTATACAATAACTTCATTGGTGACCCTATTTCTTGTACCGTGAGAAACAGTGACTATTTCTTAATCAGCTGCTCCTCTTCAGTCATGACACAGCCAGACTCCGTCCAGCCTTTATTCCATATTCTTCTGTGTCACTCTTCTAAATTTCTGCGTTTGTACCACCTGCTTATCACACAAGTGGCTGTAAGTACAGACAGTATGTATTGCTCAAACAGCAGCATATTCTTTGGATCAGGCCCCGTACGTGCTAAATGTTATATTGGAGATATGTTATAGAGCTTTTACTTCTCTCTGGCATGACGATACAGAAGAAAAGTTAAAGGAAATAAAGGATACAGACCAGAAAAAAAAGGTAAACAGCAGAATAATAATAATAAAAAAGCAGCAGCAAGAAACAGTGCAATCTTAAAAGCTATTGTGGCAGTTGCCAGGAGCTTGGAGCAGCCAGAAAATCAAATCAGAGGATGCAATATAAAATACTGTTGGCTGCCAGAAGGCAAAGAATTGTCTGAGCTGGTTATAGTTGCAGCTTTTTTTTTTTTTTTTTTTAATTACTCCAAAAAGACTCAGTATTAAAGAACCTGTTACAGAATCCCCTCTGGAACTGAACAAGAAAAGACTCCAAATGATGGACTTTCAGAAGAAATATTTTCAATCCCTGAGAAAAAAAAAAAAAAAGGAAAATAGAACAAACGATCTTCAGGAAATCTGCCTGCTTTTTGCATGGTGGAAAAAATCCCTTCATCTTTCCTGACCACAGCAGCCTGGTAACTCAGGCCAAGGAAAGAGGGAGGTGAGCAAGTCAAGAAATACATAGGTCAAGAAACAGACTCAGGGAAAAAGATTCTCTGTCTTTTCTCACTGCTACCAAACTCTGCATTGTGTTCTATGGGAAAATGTGCACACTCTGGAATGGAAAATGAAGACTTCGAGACAGGCAGCGTAAGGAACCAGGTTTACAAAGACATGTAAGCACTTCCATGAGACTGGGGGACTTGCTTAATGTAGGCACTGTTATTTAACTTCCTTGGTTCCTTTCTATTTGAGCAAGTCAAGGTGAGGTTCAAGATAAATGCATCTACCGGCTCTCCAACAGCTTGAGTGCTCTTATGAAATCTCACCAAGTACCTAAATAGCTATGCAAATCTCATCTGAAGTATTTAGCTGCTGTATCCCCTGCTCAAAACGCAACTTAAACTCTGTCACCTCCACTTTCTAAGCAAATGACACCAGCATACAAAGCAGTGCAGGCACTGAGCTTCATTGTGAAAGACAGCGCATCCGTGTCTTGTTTTGTGAGGTACCACTGCTCTGCATTCCGGGGGTCTCAATTTCTCCTGCACACATGTAACATGCAGGTTGGCATTTATTGCTTCATAAAAACAGCTGGCCACATGAATAACCATATGTCTCACTAACAATGTCCTGGGGAGTTAAGCAGGCCAAGCTGTGAGCACACTGACGGACTGGGATAAAGGATGTGCCCAGTGCAAGCCCTGGCCATAAAGCTGCTGAGTAACACCTAGACTACTAAAGATTCACCTCTAGATACATACAATAAATATAGGCTAAGCTGGCTTTATTTTGCAGACATGCTTAGCGCTGAAGGTGTCCATGCAGCATGACCCTGGCTCTTATCAGGCAGGTTAGATAACAGCAAATTGACTGTCAGCCTCAGTCCCAGGCTGTCCCTCCTCTCACCCTTTTCCTATGCTTCTGGCTCCCTCCTGCTCCATTAGCACCTGCCAAGCCACTCCCAGTGAGTCTGCACCAGCGTATCCTCATTCTTTCTCCCAGCTTCCTTCCCTCTCTCCTTCCTACCTGGCTCCTATTCCCTGCTCAGTGCCAATTCTCATCACCCTCGGTGTAATATCTGCACTTTTCTCTTGTTGGCTTCTCCTCAGCAAAAGCAGTGAGAGCAGCTATGTTCATAGCATGCCAGGTGTATGCCTAAGTGTAACGAAAAGACCTAAATACGCTTAAGCTGCAAGGAGAATCATCAGGGCAACACCTTATTGACATTTAAACAATCTGTCCCTTCAAGCACACAGATAAGGCAGGCACCCCGTGGTGCAGAGTGGGAGTGGGGCTCTGCCAGCACCTTGCAAAGGCGTGAACCAGGAGGGATGGGGCAGGCCTGGGCACGATGCTGTGCTATACAATGTTTGAGAGCGTTTCTGTTAAAAAAGCAGACTGTGAAGTGAATTATGTGGCTTTTAATTATGGTGTGCAATGCCTAAACAGCCCAAGGCTGCCAGCTGAGAAATGCTGTGGTTCACAGGTGCAAGATGCCAATGCAGGGAGGAAGAATGCTGCGTATCTCCTCAAGTACAGGCAAATGTGTGCCGTTTGTGTGCACGTGTGTCCTTCTCTGACCACCTGAAACCACTCAGGGCTGCTCAGAGGAGGAAACGCTCCCTGGAGGACTGCTGGTGGCTGCAGAGAACAAGCAGCTGCCTTCAGTGATGGAGTTGGAGAGTGAGATGCAGCACAGCATCTAATTCTTCTCATCCTAACAAAGAGAGTTGAGCCTCTGTGGGGTAGCAGTGGTGACTGCTACCCATCTCCTCACCCAGGTTTCTTGGCAGAGGCTTGACTTGATTGGTTCATTTTTCTTCCCAGAGCAAAAATAGAAACAAACCCTCACTGCTGCTGGTCTGCCCCTACAAAAGGCTAAAATGTTAAGAAAAAAGATGGTGGGGTCAGAGATGTCACTTCCACTTGTATGTTTTCCTTAAAAAAAGTCAGTTAGAATGATCAGTGTTACGAGGAACAATCAATTTTTTGTCTGTTCTCAAATCTAACAGGCATGGGAAAGCCCTGAGGAGATGCAATCCTCCAAACAGCCAAGAAATTCCATCAAATTATTCCCGCCACCAAGGATAGCCACTCGACACTGCTCATTCTTTTCTGATGTCATACTTCCACCGTGTTCCAGTATCGCTGCTCCAAGCTTGCTTATAAACATTATTTTTCCTTAACTTGAAATGAACTAGGTTGATTTATGACTCCCAGAATCTGGCCGGGCTCCAGAAGGACATCAAACTGCCTGTCTGTACTGGTTTGTTCCCTCAAGAAACTGAATGAAAAAGATTTCTATTATTAATGATGACAGTTAATAGCAAAAATCAGTTCCAGTTCTCAAAACTTTGACGTGACAAAGCACAACAGAAAACTGAGCAATCGTGCTATTAACACCAAACAATCTGAAACGATTGTGAAGGAATCCATAATGCTTTCTCTAGCACAGCACCCACAACTCATGCACAGAATAGTACTGTGGCAAGGAACATGATTAATTACAGCTGTTTCTACCTGGGTGGTAGCCATTAAATGCTGGATATCTAATCTAAACTAGTCATCAAGGCTCCAGTATACAATGGAAAGAAACAGGCACCCAACTCACCAAGAGGTAATTCATCCTATGCTAAAGTGTGTGTACAAGATAAGTGGAATTAGCTGCTTTCTAGGGTTGCCTATTCTTGTTTGACCAGCAAGAAAGCTTACATGATTAGTACTGATGATAAATCATAACTGTCAGACAGCAAAGATGGCACGAAACAAAGTTCACCCCTGGAGCTCAGACTCAGGTGACTCTCCTGTCTCTGGAACAACTGCAGAGTCCATAACCTAATTTTGCTTCAATCCTTGGAGCTTTAGGCACTGCGTGGCTACTGAAGTCCAGTGAAAAGGCAGCGGATCTTTGCTAAAACTGTGAGGACAAAACAGCAGCCTGATGTTAAAGCAGTTCCTGTGCAGATTCTGACCAAGATATTTTTGGACAATATGGCCTACTATTCACCTGGCTCAAACAGATCATTTGGGGGCCCAGATTTGCTAACAAAAATCCCACTGAGGCAAGGTTTAGATCCTCTCCAGTCCTTACCTAGAAGCCATTATCATACATTCCATTAGATGGTAAGCTTCTTCCAGACTAAAAATGGGAATATGCCAATTCCTTTAGTTTTAAAGCTATTTTTAATAATTTAAATGTATTAGTGCCAGTGACTTGCTGACAGTTCTATGGGGAGTTGTTTAGTACCCAATGGTTAAGGTCATATATAGGAAATAAAAGAACTTGTATTTGTAATAAGTTTGTAGAGTTCCTAGTAATGCCATTTCTTATGAATGTACCAATAAAAGGCTACTTTAGAAAAAAGCATATGTGTTCTATGTAAAGAAAAAGTGTCACATAACAGAATTCATCACCTGAAGACAGGAAGACATCCTATGAAGTCCTGCTTCTCCAAACACTACGGGTAGTTTTTACATTTTAAGAGGAATAAGTTATTAGGCATCTAAACACAGTGCAAAACTGCTGAGTTAAATAGAGTGCAGCAAACCCATTCATAACCAAGGGTCCCTGTTCAGGCACTATGTAACTCTCTTCACGCCTCACGACATGTTTCTCTGGATAGTCACTTTTCTTAAAGAATTGACACCTGAAAATAGAAATGACATGCAACTGCCACTAACCTCAGCCTCGGTTAAGGTTCTCTGATTTGCTTTCAACTATGACATATGCTCGCTTTGTCCTTGCTTTGCTCCCCAAAGCAGTTTATAAAACATGAAAAAAGGACCGCTTTGTATTGTATGGAAAATAACTGTGCTGTAAGGAACAATACCAAGGCTGAAATGCCTAAAATTAGACCTGCAAACTTTGCTTACATTGGCAGCAACATCTATGCATCCGCACTGTCCTAATCCCACATTCTACCTCTTCTGTTCTTGAGAAATACACTACTTTCTGAAAAACACTGAAGTTTAAAATTAGCAGACTGATTCAAGGACTCTCCCGACCCTGGCAACTGCTTATTTTGATCACATCCACCTTTAGGCTTTAATACCGAATGAGCAGATCAGCTTATTTTCACAAGGGGGAAGGAAGAAGCAGTATTTGCATAACAAAAAGTCGAATACCTCAGCAGTGGTGCCTGCAATGATCCTGTCATTTCCAGGTTGTTGGTTTTTTTATTCCTCCTTAGAAACATCAGATGCAAATCTAGTAGTTATGTTTTTATGCCTGAAAGCAAGCTAGTGAGAAGATAGGCACTATGGAAAGTGGCTGGCACTGGGCAACGTGGGACTAACAGGGACAATTTAGTCATAACAGCTCAGCATCTACATTTTACCCATTCTTTTCTCAGCTGCACCTATTCAATTCCCACCGTATACAAGAGGGTGAATAAATAAAAGCAAATCTATCCAAAAGGTCAAACTTCATGGATTTTCAATGAAGAAAGCCACACAAAGGCTCAAGAGAAACTGATGCTAGCTACTGCATTAAAGATAACTCAAACTGTTGTTATCGTAGCGTTTATTTTGAGTGACTCCTCATGGAATTTCAGGATAAAATACAAGATTGGCAGCAAAACTCAAGTGGGTACAGCCAGAGTTGTCCAATTCCAGCAGACTATTGAGCTGAGATTCATGTCAGGATTCATTTCTCGAGTTTATGGCTACAGCTCTCTCTGAAGTGCAGCACTGTTAGTATTTGCAGAACAATGATACAGAAACAGCAAAACCACCTCCACCACCTAGACACCTGCAGTGTGCACTGCTACAGCACTTTTCAGGTACCCAAAATACCTGAGATTAAGTGACCAACAAATGCTACACCTGAGTTACGACATTACATACAAATGTAGGTAAAGCAGAAGTTATTTATCCATCAAAAAATGCTGGCACAAATCTCCAGTGCGTCACTAGCACTGCAATAAAGGCCTTAGGTAACGAATCAGGTGGGGACATCCTCTCAGAAGAAGTGAATTTACCCCAGCTTTACGAAGCGAACAAGGAGCCAAAGAGGTTTTTTTGAGGTTAGGCCCAGTGGAGGTCTAGACAAAACTAGTCCTGAGCTGCATTCTGTGTTCCCCACTGGAAAATCTGCCCATAAAAAGTTATGTCTTCAAAGTAAGATAAAGAGTAGCCTGAGCCTGAACTCTATACTTCATCACACCTACCTTGTTAGCATTTCCTAATATTTCCTACACCCTGGACACTGCATAGGCTGCCCTTCAAGCTCCAGGGGCCACGCAGTGGTACTTCAGCCAATGCTCAGCTTTTGGAAAATGAATTCAGGTGCACTGCATCACTGAGACAGAAAGGAGGTATTAACCACCTAGCACCTCACTAATAGGTTGTTACAGCATGGGAACCCTGAGAAAGGTAAATACACCTTTCTCAGGCCCACGAAGGTTTGTCTTTGTTCCAAGCCCAGGATGAGGTAATTTCTTCCAGGGACAGCCTTTGATTAGTGCCTGATTAAGCCAGGTAATTACCTCCTGGATTTTGTGGGCAGGAATGCTCTGTGTAGTCAGCCCATTTAAGAAGCCGTGGTTTCACTCTCACGCCTTGCTTTCTATTCTTCCATTCACAGAGCTATCCTGGGCTCTCACTGCTTCCTAACAGCAGTCTTTCAAGTTTCTGTAGTTCTTCCAAATTCGTCTAATGATGCAATCACTACAGACATGCCTATAATTGAAGATTAATTCAGACTAAAATAGGTAGTGGATAAGAATTACAAAAGCTATTATGGAGAAATTCAAAGTAGTAACACTCCTGTCTCTTTCTTGCTTCTTAGAAAGGCATTCTGTTAACGTAGCCTTTTTTTTTTTTCCAGAGAACAACAATTTTCTGGACTAAGAGAATGTGTCCACCTTTTCTGAGTGGCTTTTCACAGAGAATATCAGAAGCAGGAGTGCTCCTATTTGTTATTCACTTCACTACAGAAAGCGCATGAGGTTATTACCAGACACAAAACCAGAAGAAGCCATCTGATCAGTTTTGAGAAAAATTTAGACAGGTCAAGGAAACACCACGCTAGGGAGTGTATTTCAAAAATAGCATTCCTTTTGAACCAGTGTTTCATCTGCTCACTGCAGATGAAAGGGCTGTTTGCTATTTTCCACCAGGCATATTCTGCTTTTCCGCTACTGAGGCTTGATTTTCTTTTGGTTGAGTGGAAAGGAGATTTGGGGAAAACCTTGCAGGAATGGCACAGCTCAGGGAGCTGCCCTGCTGGTTAGCAATGCCTGATGCCCAGAGAAGCACTGACAGACATCGTCTCCTCTTGCTTATTCATTTCCCCCTGGGAACAAGCACAACTGCAGGGACTCATTAGGGTACATGCTGTTGAAATGCCTCAGGCAGAAAAATAAGCAAAAAATCCAGTGACTGAACCCCTTTAGCTCACCATGGGATGTAGGGCTGCTCCAGACCAAGCAAAGCCCCACTGCAGTTACAACATGCCTTTAAAAACCTTATTTAGAGCTATAAGGTTCAAATGAATGGCCTGAAGATACAGAAACAGATGAGAACTGGCAAGCTCTTTTAGCTGAAGAGCAACCAGGCGGAGCAGAGTCCTACCTCCAGAACAGGCAGCTAAAATGAAGTTTGTTGCAGAAGTTCCTTGCTGCGCTGAAAAAACTGGGTAACAAATGCTTACTAAAGGCAGATTTTCATCTTCTGTCTTTTGCAATGTGTAGCTGGCTGACAGCACTTAAAAACAACTCAATGGCATCTGATGGAGTCAAACTGGCTTCCAGCCAGCACGATTTGGTGCTCAAACAACTTCACTTTCAAATGTGGCAGTAACCATCACCAGCACAGCTGGCCAAAGAAACAGATTTTTCAAATGAGACGCGGGGAACGCACAACTGCTGGGCCATTCTTCATGAAGGATGTACCTTCCCTCTTCTTCAGCTGTAATATTTAAAAGAATGTATTTTTACCTGGTCTCAGTCTTGACAGCGTCACACCCATTCCCCTCAGAAATAAGCAAGCACGCATAATGGCTGCCTCTGCCTACTCGTATTGTAGTGACAAATCTCAGGCACAACCCACGGATTAGCAGAATGTAACCGGTTGTGCAGGTTTATTGCACTGTACTGATAAATTTTCACGTCCCCATTTATCCACATCAGACTGATCTCTGGGTAACGCTTCACATTTCAAAGGGGAAAAGGCACAAAGTCTGTCTAAAGCAGAATGCAGCTATAAATTATAGCAGAGCTCTCCCATTTTATAGTCCACCGTAAAGCACACAACTGAGGTCAGATGCTGTTTCTTTATAAAGCTAACTGTTCAAATCCATATGTGAAACCGACCTGGGACCTCCTTTTTTATCAGTTCTTTGACAAGCATCTGTGCATGAGCAATTTTCATATATGGAGTGCTGACATCTGCATTTTATTACTAAAAAAAATAAAGATGAAAAAATATGTCAAGGACTATGGCTAAACTGATAATTAAACATGATACAATAATTGTGTATAAAGTGATTTAATTAATCCAGTGTAATTAAAACTCGGAGATAACAGAGACATATATATCCTCACTATCTAAGAGTCCAATCTCTGCTCTGTAATCCACCTTCTCACCAGTTCTAGCCCGTATGGATCCTTATCCCTGTGTCCAACATATCTCAGCCACAGAAACAGAGGAACCTGGGAGAAAATGGAATAACCTGATGTTTCCACTTCATACAAAGTTAAACTGGTAGTAGTCCTGACAGGTAGTAGCCCAGTAACTTGAAATGAAGGTAAAAAATAATTAACACTTTTAGTCCATTGCTGCTTTTATTTTATTTCACAAACTATATAGAGACAGCTCAGAAACCACCTGCTTGTGTAAAAATGCATAAAGGTAGCCAGTACTTCTGAACCATGCTGCTTAGGTTTTTTTGTTGAGCACATCAGAGAGCCATGAGGAAAGATCGGCCTCAGGAACAGGTCACAGGCAGACAGCAGCTCTGCACCGGTTCCATTCTTGTGTGAGCAGATGACTTCATAGGGCCTTTCATCTGATATAACCCAGTTCTGCTGCTAGAAAGAGTTACACCCTCCAAAGAAAACCTCTACCGCTTTTGGAAACAACTCTTTACCCAAAGCCTTGTGCACACCCAAGGGTTTGTATGGCTGGGACAGACCAGTGTGAAAATGGGATTCTGCTGCCATCCAGATTTCTAAGTCTGCATCCACAATCTTTTTAACCCCAAACCTGATAACCTCATCGACAGCTCTTGTATTACTCACCTCGCTGACAGATCCAGAAGCCAGACAACAATATGGGAACTACACTTTTGCTGTATGGGAAAACCCATCTGAGGAAGAGACTGTCCATTACTCATGTAAAGGACAAAGCCTTGTAGCTTCAGAAAAACACTTACACATGTGCCAGCAGTTTTCAATACAACTTATAACAACTAGAAATAGGGGTTTTGAGGTGCTTTTTTCCTACTTCTTTCAAATTAGTGAATTCCTCCTGCAAGAGAAGCTGCACTGCTATCAAGCAGATGGGTAAAATGCAGCCTGGCGTTCAATGCAAGATTCCAGGGTCCTGGATCCCATCCTCTGCTCTGCCATCACTCTGCCAGAAGCTCTGGGCCAAGACTCGTTACTGCCTCGCGTTTCATCATTCAATATGATGTGAATGAAATCATTTCAAATCCTATAAATTTGCCAATACTGTAGGTGTCTCATCCCGTCCAAAACTGACATCTGCAATAAGAAACTACATTGCACATAAAAAACAAATGCAAAACAATGAGCAACTTGTCATTTAGATTCTTGAAAATCAGAGCCTCACACTAACAGCTTTTTAGTGTGGAAAATCAAGATTTTAAAAAGCAGCAGTTTAATCATAAGACCAATGAATCATATGAGAGAACTGAGAAAGTCTTATGAGAACACTTCACATTTTACCTTTCAGTGCTTCCCCCTGCTTAGTTTCATGTCCCAAATGCCTCTAAATGAACCAGTTTCAGTACACCCGCACAGAACTCACTGCCAGGGGGAGCCTGCTCTGGGGGAGCTTCTCTGGTCATGCTCAGGACTTACTTGTCCTGCTGAGTACCATCTCGATTCCTCTTCTTCCTGGACAGCAACCCCTAGCACCCCTCTCACGGGTACAAACAAAGTTATCACGGTTCAACTGAGTAAGATATCCTCTAAGCACCTGGATCAGTGGATGCTTTTCATCTAGAGCAGTTTTGATATAGCCTGGCCATCACTGCCTGTGAAGAAGCAGCTCAGAGAAAAGCAGCACGGATCAGCTGGATTTTCACCAAATTCAGTTTTTCCCGGTAACTCAACAATTTTTGTTTTTCTCACAACATCTACAAAATCACGAGAAGCGTTCCAACTGTTGTAGCGTCACGTTTCAAATCAATCACCTCTTGTGAGAGAGGCTCTGCACGCCTCAGCCTTTCAGCTCCTCCTAGATGCTGACACCTCTACACTCCGCTATTTACGAATGATATCCTATTCCCTTTCCTGAGTGTCTGTGCTCACTTCCCCCCCTCCTCACTGATTCATTTAAAACCTCATCTCCCTAGCACTGAAATCCTCACTGATGCCATCCTGCCTACATCTCTGGCATGATTCACGATCACACTTGCTCTTTTTCCCCAGATTTCATCTCCTTCAGGCTACCAGCTTGTTGAACACTTACACCTACATCTGCAGTCAACTCTGCGACTTCAAGCCACTAATTCTCCCGTGCATTTCAATCTAGCCACCTGCACAAGTGTTTTCGTGGCTCAGGACATAATTTCTTCTATCTGGAGATTAGCTGACACCACTGATGCATTGCAGTTAATCTTCACTAACACACTCCCGTTGGCAATAGGACACTTCATTGAGAAGCAGTGGGTAACACGTGTACAGTGCTCCTGCACCCCTTCTAATTTGGAGGGAAGAAGTGGAATGTTTGAAATATCTTGAACCTTGTTTCTCATTTATTTATAGTTACATATTACAACAAAACCCTACATTCAGTGAAGAGTCTGTGAAGGAGGTTCTACAGCAATGTATCATACAGCAGATAACTAGTAAAGTGCTGCTCAGCTCTTCCTTGTCTAAAGCCAGCTGATTAGCAGCGTAGATGTTACAGCATTAATTGATATATACATCTGATTACTGACAACAGTAACTAGGATTTATATCCAAAGAATATGTTATGAAAGTTTAATAATAATTTAGCAGTCTCCTACATCACATCTTCCTACCCTGTAATTACACAACACAGAAAACAAAACAAAACAAATAAAAGCATGTGGCTCTGATCCCACGTGGAGGATGTGATCCCACTACACAGATTTACCAGGAGCGACACAGTGGACCTTGCACTAAGACACAGAGTTAGAGCATATTAGATTGAGACTCACTTGACAAAGCAGGCAGGCACACAGCAGGAACACAACTGTATTCAACATCTGCTCACACTGTACTGTGCCTTCTTACAGACTTCTCTTTGAAAATGCCAGTCTAGAGAAACCTGGATGCAAACCCAGTTGCACATAACATTTTCTAGGATCTGCCTGCATTGCAGTCCTGCTGGCTTTGGCACTGGGAACATCCCCATCAGGGCAAAGCAGAGGGCAGTGTAGGCTGCAAAACCCCTTCAAGGGCAGGCTGAAGACCCGAGCACTAAGCCATGCTAAGCGCTGAACTGCTGTGTCTGGCTTGCTGCAGGTACACCTAATACTGCCTGGAGTATGTCAGCATAGTTCATTCACAACCTGGCGGCTGCAGACTGAATGCACCTTAATAAGCCCTGCAGGAGACGATCTCAGTCACTGCTATCACACATGGACTGGTTCAGTTGCTCTGTGAAGCCCCTGAATATGCATCCTATCTTTCTGCACGGAGTGCAGTTACTACATCTCCTATATATTGCTAAAATTTAATATAAACATTTAACGTTACAGCACTGTAAATACATACAGACAATTCCTAGAACATCTACAAGGGCCAGATCATATTTTACAAAGCTCACAGTTGAAAACAAAATTAAAAAAAAACAACCGTGATTCAAATGCCCAAAATGGAGGAGGCATTGCACTGCGATGAAGCGTGCAGTGCCAGGCTGCAAGGACTGGGAGCCTCTCAGCTTGTAGGGACTGATGGAGCACAATTACTGCTGAGAGGAAGCAGAGACAGAGAGGAAAAAAAAGGGGATCAGGGAAAGCTGAAGGATGAGATAAGATAAGGCAGACTTAGCACCTGCTGACACCTCAGGGTTACACTCTCACATAACAGAGAGGGAAGCCTGGATGAGTTATATTCACCTTTTAACCACGCAGAAAACAATAACACTTATAGATCTGTGGTCCAGCAGCACCTGGCCATGGTAGGCACTGGAGAAAAATAAAAGTAATAATAACCCCTTCCAATCCTTCTATTTCCCCAGGTAAGAATTAAATTAAACAATGTCAGGGAACTACATAGCTAAGCACTTGCCTAATGTGTACCATAGCAAGAGACAGTAAATGCTGCTTTTAATTAAAAATGATAAAAGCTACCTTGCGACACACTTACCATACCTGAGCAGGGACATGGAGCCTGGGCAGATACCTCTCTTAAACACTGTGGCATTTCAGTCACACAGCTGTGTCATCAGAAGTTCACAGACAGGAGAAGGCTGGCATATCTTATCTACTTGTACAGGGAAAAACAGTTTGTCACTCCCTGACCCTCTTCCGCTAAGGGTGCATAAATTGGAGCTTTAACAAGGTAAAACATACGATCGTCTGATTTGAGATCCACAAGTATGCTAACCTTTTGTATGTTCTCACGCCTGCTGGAGCTCACTGCTGAGCACCCTTTGTGTTTCACAGATTCATAGATTCATTAGGTTGGAAAGGACCTACAAGATCATCTAGTCCAACCATCCTCACACCACCATCCCTACCCACCAAGCTGCTAAATCACATCCCTACTAAATCAAATATAAGGTGAGCAATGTGATCAGATGCACGACTACTTATCTGTCAGACAGATGTGAAGTGAAAAAACAGAAGTGAAAAATACAAGTCAAAATTAGTTAAGAATTTATTTGAAGATACAGTTCTGTTGTATAAACCAGCTGGATTTGCAAAAAAACATCAGTACGGTCAAACAAAAATTCCTCTACAGGCTACTGCATTTTCAAACTGAAATCTTTATCCCCTTCAAGGCAGGTACTCCAGGGTGTTTGATATCCTGAATGCTGGACCTCGTTTGCATTATTGGAAAAAAAAAGTGCATTTAAAATGAAAAATGATGGCCGAAGAAAGTACAGTACATGTTCTGTTGTAAAGAAAGACTGTCAACTATGGTGACGTCACTTGGGTATGTGCTGAACATTGGCAATATCGACACTAATAATTTCTTGCAGCATTATCCATTACATAAGCAGATTTTATTTACTGTGCCAAAGCTTCGTAAAAATGTTATTTTTATTAACGTCTTTAAAATACTGATTTCTTATGTATGCCAAATTCTATTAAAAAGCAAGAACATTTCCATTCAAACTGCTAATATCCACAATTTCATCCTCCGAGAGTCCTCAGTTACTTTATATTTCTAAATATGGCTGATAAGAGTACACAGAAATATGCTGCATTCTACCAGCTTTTATAAACAAGATGTTCTAATTTTAGATGACTCCATTCTGAATAAAGTTTAATTAAATACACAGATATTCTGAAATGCAGTCCGCAAAATGGACGTTATTCAGCTCTCCTCAATGCCATTTAATTCCATTTCATAGCGAATGATTTAATATCTACTTTTGAGTAAAAACGTTTTCTCCTAAGTGGAACACTCATCTTTTATTTAAAATGAAGAAAAAAAAAAACAAAAATACAACAACAAAAACCCAACCCACAAACACAAACATTTCCAGTAACACACTGCCTTTGCGGAATTATTTTTAGATGCTAAAATCAAGGCACAGATCCCTTACAGACACCTGGCTCAAGAGATGACCTACTTAAGTGATACCCTTTCAAATGCTTCTGGGAGGTATTGGCTCAAGAACCAGTAATGCAGTCCAGAAGCAAGATGTAAGGTGCACGATTTTATCACCAAGGATTATTAACTATTAGAAAATCCCAAGGGGAACCGTGCTAATTTTTCATGACCTATGGTTTTTAAATCAAAGACTTGTTTGTTTGTTTCTCCCCCCCCCCCCCAGAAAAATGTGGATCATGACACTGCTGCCCAAAGAAGGGCAACAAAGCTTGTGAAGGGCTTGGAGAATATGCCCTACGAGGAGAGACTGAAGGAACTGAGGCTGTTTAATATGGGGAAAAGGAGGCTGAGGAGTGACCTCACTGCTCTCCCAATATCTGAAAGGTGCTACAGCGAGAGCAGGTTGGGCTCTTCTCACTGAAGACAGTGACAAGATGAGGGGAAATGGCCTCAAGTTGTGCCAGGGGAAGTTTAGGTTGGATATCAGGAAACATTTCTTCACAGAAAAAGTTATGAACCACTGGCATAGGCTCCACAGGGAGGTGGTGGAGTCCCCATCCCTGGCTGTGTTTAAAAACCATTTGGATGCAGTCCTCAGGGACATGATGTAGCGGAGGGTTGTTAGAGTTAGGGTACTTATGGTTGGGTCGTGGTTGGACTCGATGATCTTTAAGGTCTCTTCCAACCTGAGTGATTCTATGGTTGTATGATTCTATGCCCAGGAGATCAGACATGGGTATCAGTGAGTCAGTGTTACGGGGCTGTGCTGGATGCTTGGTTAAAATTTTCATTACTCCTTGTAAGCAGCCATGGGCCTGAAACCTTCCTTCTCTCTGAGCTTCGTATTTAGCTACAAGTTAAAATAATTAAAGCAATTTTCATCAAATGGTTGAGAGCCTTATATTTATCAGTTTAAAAGCTCTGTAAATTACCATCACAGCTTGTATTCTTCCTGAGTATACATTTTTACTCGTGAAGTGCTGAGAATATAGCCTTCATCAAAGACTGAACAATCAAGGTAATCCCACTGACTGGCGTTACTCTGTTTGATTCAACTCATGCGGAGTTAAACAAAATTCCACTATTCAAAAATAAATAAATAAATAAAGTACTAATATGCCATTTGTGTTATCAGCACAGATCTCAGTCTGTAGGTGTTCCCATAAACTCTGGGAAGGTCTGTCTGCAGACATTAGGTACACACATTCTTTCTGGTATTTGGTAGACGACATGGCAGAGGTGCACAGAACTGACGACACTGCTCTGAAGTCATCATCTTTGAAGGTAAATCAGCCGTAAGTCAAAAGTGATTAAAAGTAATTTCCATTTAAAAGCTTGGTGTCTCACATTTTAGTGTCTAAAAGCGATAAATATTATTACAGCTTGGCTTTGTGTATTTTGTCCCCCATTCTGAAGTTGTGTAACACTGACCATATAGACATGCCTCATCAGATTGCTCTGCGATGATGAAGTTCTTTTAAAAGTCTTTATTTTCCTAGTAGGAAAATATTTTTTTATAATTAAAGATCCACTTGATTACATCAACTTATCAGCTCTCATGACTTCTAAAATCATGGACTGTTGACAAACTCAAGTCAAATTCTGACTCCGACAGAACACTGCAATCATGGAAATGATATGATCCCTTAAATTTGCACTTTTATGCACTTCAAAACATGACTTAGAGGGGGTGTACTCAAGGCATAAAATCTTCAGTGCAATCTATCAAACTTCTTCCTCTGTCCTTGATATCAGGGTTTCAGAATACATTTTTAGGTCAACAATGCATTTATCATCCCACTCCAAATGAACACGGTTAACTTCTGTTAATGGTGGCTTTATGAGATACTCCAGAAAACGTATTCTGTTCTTTACTCTCCTAAAGGAATTAATAATGAAGAAAAAGAGTGATACTTTTATAAATGCATCAGTGAAACTGAGTACTGAGTCATTTGTATATTTTCCTTCTCTTTCAGCTGTCCCCTTGAAACCACTTAGTTTTTACACCTTTCAGCTGCAGCAGCATCTCTAATAACCTGACTTAATTTCCTACATGTGTATTATTGTTCACTGAATCATATTCATACTGAAATGTGGAAAGGCTCCTTGTAAGCAGAGATCCTGCAGGTAACATCTGCGTAACTCTGAAACACAAAAAATGTCTCTTCTTTGCAACTTAAGAACTTAAAAAGCCACCTGGATTTGAAGCCCTACCTGGAGATTATGTATTTCACAACAAGCATCCTTTCTATCATGTTTCATAATCTTTGAAAAGGATTATGGCTATCACCCGTAAAGCATTAGTATAAAACTGAAAGGATGGATATTTGTGATGAATAAAGATGGAGCTGGGGCTAAAGGGAGAAAGCACCTCAGTGTGATGGAGCGCAGCTGGATCCCAGCATCCTGCAGCACTGCACATGCTCACAGCCTTCCCTGCTCCCGTGGGCTCTCGTAGCAGTATTGCTCTGAGCAATGCCACGTACAGAAGCCAGACAGTAAGTCACGATTCTTCCCAAGGGTTAAGGGAAATAAGCAGAGAAGAACATAACTGATAAAGAAAAGGGATCCAAAGATGCAAGCAAGGCACAGGAAGGTGGGGGAAGAAACAAAATTACACTCCAAGGGAAGAAAGAAAAAAAGGCAAAAGGTGCACGGGACAGCAAGAGACATGCAGATGGTGGTAATGGGGACTCACAAGAAAAAAAAAGAACAGATTAAACCGTCTGGCTCATTACGATGAAGTCTGAATCAAAATTAGGCATGAGGAATAACGCAGGGAGACCACACAGCTGTTCTCCACCAGTGTCAGATAAAACCAGAAGGGTACAACCCACAGGAATCAGAACTGCTCTGAAACAAGCTTCCTTTGGACCACTGTTAAAAAACAAAGGGTACTGTCCACATTAAGAAAACAACATGCATTAACAAAGGGATGAAGACCAGTTCTGAAAACATTCTACATCAGAGGTAAGAAGAACGTTTTGTCATGGTGTCATGTCTCAGTAGTACGTATTTTAAAAACAAATGCACCTATCACGTTTTAAACCTTCTGACTGTAATTCCAGCCAGCGTACGCTGAGGTTTAATTCACACTTAGAAGAGCCAATATTATTTGCCCCAGACACAAAGCTCTGGAAATGCAAGGGAATCCACAAAATTTGTGCAACTGAACTTCTAAAAGGAGTGTGATGCTCACATACAACACATAAAGAAACGCAGGAATGCACGGTGCAGCCAGACATAAAACTAGAATCCCCAAACAGAAAAACAAAACCAGAACAAACAGCTTGACAAGAGAATAATTTTGGAAGCTCTGTTGCAAAGCGCACTACGTTTGTGCGCCTGTTTAAAAGAATCTGCGTTCTTAGACCTAAACCACTCCAAGAGACTGAGAAGAGAAGGAATGGTGACACAGGAGCACGGTATGGAGAGGGGCTGGAAGGCAGGGAGCCCAGCACAACCTCAGCCCCACTGCGGGATGTCACACCTCCTACAACATGTGGTTCCTTTTCCCAGCAGCACCAAAGCCAGCTTTGTCGCACCGCTCCATCCTATGCGGCCAGCAAAATTCCACCAGCACATCCTGCCCTGTCCTACCCCAGTTCACTCAGCCTCAGCCTTACCCTTCTGTCTGGACTATCGTTCTTCTCGTGGTTGGTGCCACAGCGTGCTGTCAGCTGTGATGCTTCTCGTGTACCAGGGAAATGCGACAGCTCTGGCATTTGCTCTGCAGTTGTGAGGTTACATAAAGCTGTGCCCGCCTCAGACAGGTGCTGCTCAACACTACTGCCGATGCGATGTCAGCTCAGTGTTCCAGAACACCAAGAACTTCTAAAAATCAATGAAAATCCAGTGGCGCGATTTTATGTACAATGTGTTCGTGTGGGGCACGAAGACACCAGTGTGATTAAACACCGCAGTTCCATGCCACAGAAGTTTGGGACTCAATTCCCTTTCTGAGTCCGACAGGATAAGGATTCAGTCCTTAATTAAAGGGCAGGAATAACACGTAATGAAGATTAAGGATGTTTCCTTATTTTTCCTTCACAGCAACATTAGCCCAGACTGCTTCGTGCTTTGTTTGAATGGAGAAGCAAAATGTAATTAAAGTTTTAATTAAAATTGATCGCGGTCCACAAAACTGAAACGGATAGCGCCGTGCTAACCTCATACCGGATAACTTTTCAAGTAAATGGAACTGTGTTCTTTAACCAAAAACGAGCATTCTGTCAGGAATAAGAGCAGTAGTGACAACTAATGAATCTGAAGATGTGCCAGAGAAACAAACAGCGTATTCTGAAAGAGGCAGTGTGCATACATCTCTCAGAGACTGCGCTTCCTCACGTTCTCATTCTCCTCAGCACGCGAGGATTCTGCTCCTCATCACATCCAGCTTAATAAATACGTGTGTCTTTCTCCTCTTCCTAAGAGGCGGTGCGATCTCCGTGAGCTCAACTTTCTAATAAATGAAGAGGATGCCTATCCACAGAAACACTCACCCTAAAATATCACTAAAAATATTTCGCCGGCGGAATGGTCGGGAAAAGCAGCTGCATCTGTTAAGCACATCTGCCACGTTAACATCTTCAGTGCGGAATTTACTCATGTATTTGCACTCGGCTAATTGGCTCGCGAGTAATCACGCTTCAGTCGTGATGAATAGGGCACGTTTGAGAAATGCCCTTTCTTTGAAAGGTGGGAAGCCCGGCGCTGCGGGCAGCGGGGCTCCGGTACCTGCCGGTGCCTGTATACCCACCGGTACCTGCCATACCTACCGGTACCCGGGCTCGGGCTCGTTCTCCCTGCCCTAGAAAGGCACCGAGGGCCGTCCCGGCAAAGCCTTCCCGGGACTGCTCCTGGGGGGGGGGGCTGCAGTTGCATAAGATCGCGCTGCCCTCCCGCAGAAATACCCATCCCCATTGTGAGGGGGGGCACCGCGCCGCGCTCAGGATGGGGGAAAAGGAGGGGAGAGCCTGGGAAGGGGGAGAACAGGGAGAAGGGGACACTCCGGCCGAGGGTGGGGAGGTGGTGGTGGGTACACCCAGCACGGATGGGGCTGCGGGGTGCCGGGGACACCCCCTGCGCCAAGCGGGCTGGGGGGAGCCCCGCACAGAGGGGGGCACGGCAGCGCTGCTGAGAGCAACGGGAGGGAAAGCGGCGCTTGGGGGGAGGACGGGGGCTCCCAGCCGCCGCCACCGCACCGCTCCGCACCGCTCGGCGCTCCATCCCGTGGCCACGGCCCCGTCCGCTCCGCAGCGCCGTGCTCAGCCCGCGCCCCGCGGCCGCTGTCCCCGGCTCCGCTCCCCCACCGCCCGCTCTCGCCCCGCAGAGCCCCGCGTTGGGCTGCGCGCCCCGCAGCCCCGTCACCGCCCTCCGAAGCCCGCTCACTCCGTGCCTCAGCCCGGGCTCCTTTGTTGTGGGCTCGGGACCTGGCAGCCCTTCGCCTTCCTCCTCCTCGCGCTTTCGGGTGGGAAATGCCCGGCACCGCGGAGCACCGCCGTCCCCACCCACCTCCGTCCCCAGCAGCCGAGCGCGCACCGGAGCAATCGAAACGATAACAGAGCTCAGACGTGCGCTGCGAGCACGGCGATGGCGAGGGTCGGCTGCGCTCCCTCCTCGCGGTGACCTTGCGGGCTGCTCCGCTCCCTCAGCGTGGGCTTTTTTTTATATATATACTGCCCGTTTCTTTTTCGTTGGGAACTGAAGGAGCGCTCCGCTCCCTCGGAACGCACTTCAGAGCGCCGATGGCTCGGGTACCCCCACGCCCAGCGCAGCGACCGCGATCCCCCGCATCGCCGCCGTCCCGCAGCCCGCTCCCTCGCCGCCTCTCCGCGCTCCGTCCCGCGTCCCGCCCGCACCGCTGCCCGGCCCGCGGCCCCCGGACGCACTTACAGACGGCGCTGGGAGCGGTCGGCGGTGCGGAGGAGGGCGCTGGGGCCGCGGGGTCCCGCCGGGGTGCTGGGGCCGGAGGGACGGCGCCTCGCTGCGCGCCCGCCCGCACCGCTCGCGCCGCAGCTCAGTGCGCGCCCCCGCGCCCGCCCGCCCGCCCCGCACTGCAGACCGCCGCCGCCCCGCGCCGGCCCCGCGCACGCGCCGCCCGCGAGCATGCGCGCGGCCGCCGCGGGCGGGAGGGAGAGGGGGAGCGCGCGGGAGGCGCGGCCCCGCGGTGCGGTGCGGGGTACTTCGGGTACCCGCAGCGTTGCGAGCACCTGCCGTCTCACAGACCGGCGCGTGTGCACGTGGGCCGTAGTGAAATGGCCTCCAGCGCGGTGGCCCGCAGCCTTCAGGTCGTTCCCGCTGCCATCCGGAGCCATCGCGTGCGTGTGTCGTGCCACGCGTGGCAGCCGTCCCCTCGTGGCTGGAGCCCCTCTACCCGCACACGCGTGTGAGCTGCGGAGCCCGGAGCCGTCCGCAGCCCTCGCGCGTTCCCGGCCGCGCTTTCAGCGATGGCTCTTTTCCACAAGCCTCTTAAAATAGCGTTGAACATCACGGTAGATGTTCAGGCTGCTGTAATGTTGTTCAGCCCTTTGATATCAAACCCGACCGATCCTGCGACCCGACTGGTCTCCGGTGTAAGACCCAGCTCATCTAGTGCTTCCCTCGCTATCACTGCTGCTGTAGTACAGCGTATAACTAATCGCTAGGCCCTCTCTGTGGCAAAGCTGTACATAAATATTTACTTTTACGCATGGTGGGTTCTGCCACTGACTGTTTACAGGACGTAAATTAAGTGTATTTAGCGTGTCCTAAGAGTAATGGTAGAGGAAGCAGATGTATACAGCAAGGAGATGAAATGAGGGCAAAATAATGACATCCATATATTAAGAAAAGGAGCAAGTCATGCTCAGTTTTCTTTTGGTACTCTTGTTCAGAAAAAACCTCACAACCAATGTCTATGCACAATGGATGGTAGATGGCCACAAGATTTGGTTTACTGTTGAAATGCTCCAAGTATTCAGTTACAGCACGAAGCGATGTGTTAGGCTTCGTACAGTGCACAGGAAGATGGAGTATTTTCACTTCGCTAATAAAGATAGCAGAATTTCTATTTCTTCTTCTGTGATAAAGAAAAATCCCTAATTTTGCACTCAGGTTTGGTTGCTGTGCAGTGACAGGCTCCCCAGGGCAGTGGTTTTGGCACTGAGCTTGTCGGAGTTCAAGGAGTGTTTGGATAATGCTTTCACACATAGAGTCCAATTTCCAAGTGCTCCTGTGTGGATCCAGGAGTTGGACTCCATCCTTACGTATCCCTTCCAACTTGGAATATTCTGTGACTTGAAGTTTGTATATATTTTTTCTTTTCCCGTAGCATTTCTCTTCCTCAGCTCCTCTTTTGATTATCTGCACGGGCAAAAATGCAGCCTGAAAATGCTGAAAATTGAGGTTGCATCCAAACGTGCCGTTAGGAAGTGATGCACCTCAGCGAGTGTCTGAAATTCCCGTTTTATTTGATCTTGATTGATTTAAATTGTTTTGTGTCATCTCCGTATTTACTACCTCATTGCTTGCCCTGCCTGCCAAATCATTAATAATCATCTTTGGCGTAATGAAAGATAGAGTGCTGTGGCATCTGCTTGCTGTGTTTTAACCACGTATTTCCTGCGTCTCATTGCATTCTTTATAAGTTTGCCTCTTGCCGTCGCAGTACTGGCTCACTTGTTGGCCTGTTCTGACTGCACCCGTGCTGCAGTGACCGTGTGACTTCAGTGCATCTTGTCACAAACCTGGTGGCAGCAGTGTGGCTGTGTGAGCACAGAGCTCTCAGCTGGCTGCAAGACTGGGTGTTTCCTTCGTATCTTAGGAGATTTTGCTGCTTTTTTGTTCTCCCACAGCTACCAAGGTGGGAAGATCTCAGCTAGTTGAAAGCTAGCTTGGAGTTGTCTGCTGCGTGACTGTCACCTACTGATGACACGCCTGTCAGTATTGTTGAGGGACATGTATTTCAAGGAGGTGCTGAGCATTTGCTTCCCCCCAAAGAGAGAAGCGTAGGTTTTATTTTTAAACACTGGAGATAATGCACCTTTAAATAGGACTTTTCACATGTGGCTTTTTCTTTTTTTTTCATGACATTCGGTGGAAGAAATTCCACCTACTATAAAAAAGTGCCGTTTGAGCGGATGATAGTATGTAGTGAGTTTTCATGTGTGACTTTCCTCGTCTACATTTTGATTATTCTTCATAAATTCGGGTTACTTATGTTTTCAAGTACATTTTGAAGCACGGTGTTTAGGTAAACTCGTAAGCTATTATTCGTTATGGAAAACTTTAGTTTTTCACAGCATGCAAGCCTATTTGAAAATTCAATGTAAATATAAACTCCTTGTGGTACTGCTCAGTCCAAAAGGGAATGGCCACAAGTTGCACCGGGGAAGGTTTAGATTAGATTTAAGGAAACATTTTTTCTCTGAAAGAGTGGTCAGGCACTGGAATGGCCTGCCTAGGGAGGTGGTTGAGGCACCGTCCCTAGCGCTGTTCAAGAAGCGTTTAGATGAGGTGCTAAGGGATTTGATTTAGTAGCTTTGTGGGTAGGGGTGGTGGTGTGAGGATGATCTTGTAGGTCCTTTCCAACCTAATGAATCTATGAATCTATGAAAATATCCATGAAAATGCTTCCTTTTGCCCTAAGCCAACAATTTAGCCAGTGTTGCCTAATTAGCCCTGCACAGGGTTACCATTAAGAAGGAAATAATGCTACAATCAGCATTGGTGCTCTCAGGATATGTCCTACGCTGTGCTGTCTGACATCTGCAGTTACTGAAGGCTTTTGTTAGCTGGGTGTGACATTTTACTAGTTCAGACCACTGCCATTTTCAGCCACTTCACATTCATTTTTAATCTATGTAAATGATAATATTGTATGTTAGTCTGCAGAGAATTAGATCGTCTTGCTTGTTTATCATATAGATAATTGTAGGATTTTTCATTTTCGTGCTATTCAGTTCTTTGGATTTAGCAAATGAAACTAATTGTTGCCATTTAGCAACTTTAAATTTGTTTTGAAGCTAAAGAGCAGATTGCTCATAATGGAGCTACAGCAGTTTCAACAAAGTCAGGATCTGACCCAAAATTTCCTACTTAATGTGTATCAGAGTTTATTTTAGTGTAATACTGAGCAGTATAAATGTAATAATTCTTAGCATGCAAATGAAGAGCACATAAGTCAAGGCCACTCTCCTTTTACAGCCTCTGATGGCTCACATGGGTCTCCTTTAAGGTTTCAGCATTGAATCCTGAGCTGCCCACGCCTTTGGAAGAAGCCAAGTGATGCTCTGTACTTCTGCTCTTATCAAGGGAGATAGGCATCTCCAGAGGGAAATTCAAAATCTTATGAAATTGAGCATCTTCTTCGATTTTCTCTCCCTTCCTTGCTTTAGAGAATTCACTGTTAAAAGGCACAGCAGTCTCTGAGAGAAGTCACTATCTCGCCAGGTGCCTTACTGATAATAAGATTATGTGTTGATTTTTGGCTTTTTGCATGCTCTCCTATTTTAGAGAAACCAATTTAATTGCAGAACACCATTCCAGAGTCTGCATTTTCTCTCCCCCTGTTATGCTGAATAGTTCCTAGTCCTTCTATACTTGCTAACTGTTACATGTTCTATGATTCTGTGATTAACGACGTGTATGTATTGTACATATCAATTGCAGAATAAATTTGAGCGTATATCTACGTCTGTAACTGTAGACTTCATATTCTGCCAGGCCTTTCGAAGGAGACATTTCCTTTCTCCTTTCTGTGCCCCCTTCCTGCACGCTGGAATCTACTTGTCTGTTACATAGGGAGCTGAAAGCAGCAATGCGGCTGCAAGGATTGGCAGAAGAGAGCTGCTCCACGGCTTTATGATTAAATGAAGCTGCTGCAACACACTGCAGTTGGAAAAGGGTGAGATCCTTGATACTCAGATGAAAACAGTGCGTGTGACCAAGATTACCAGCTTCAAAATGACTGCAGATGGATTGTTTCTGTGATGTGCTACATAGATTTTACGTGTGTTTATGTTATCTTTCACGTTCGTGTCTTAATCATTTCTTTTAAATAACGTCCCTGAGAAAACAGAATAAAATGTGCTTCACTAATAAGTGCATTTTTTTCTCTGTGAGAAATGTAAGTATTTTATGTAGCTACATCACTTTTTTATGTGCCAAACCAGATAATTTATAATTCATTCTTTTAATTAATCAGATTATTTGTTAGTCCTCATTTTCGCAGTCTCGTGGAATGAAATGTAAAGAGAGATCATTTATGTAACATCATCTCTGGTGTTATGTAATGTACTTACAACCGAGGAGTGCATGCAATGCCTAACTTTAGATACCTGAACTTGATAGCTAAGTTAATTTTCTGTACCCTTGCATTGCCTCTGGTATCAATGGAAGTAAAAATAAGCATTGGAAGAGTAGATCAGACCAGAAACCTGGCTACTGAGAGTGAAGAAAAAATATGCTTAAACTGAGGCACGTAAATAAAGTGCCTAAAGCGAAATGGCGTGAGCCCAGGCTTCATACCAGTAAACTGTTTCCTACAGAAGCTTTTCTGGTTGCTCTTCTTAAGCGAGCATTTGCTCAAGTGGAAATAAAAGGTTGACATTCTGGACCTGAGTAGTATAAGCTTCAAGTAAATAATGATTGTTTAGAAGGATAGGAATGACAAAACTGAGAAGCGTTTCATTTTCTACGGATGTCCTAAACATAGCATCGTGTTTCCTTTGCCATTTAGCTCAGGGCACAAATCCTATATATACAAAACAATTCCTGTGAAGTCCGAATGGTCATGCAGTGTTGAGATGTTGCAAGAGGGCATTGTTTGTTTCCTTCATCCACGAGTGATTGTCGTTAGCTAAAGTATTGTAATGGTGACATGTAAAAAGCTGGAGTACAGGCTGTGGAAGTACTGCAGAGAATACAGGCAAAGGCACACGTCTCAGGTAAATTGTCATATTAATAATAAAATACCTTGTTACACCAACTCGTAAAAAACAGGTTCTTTTAGGTTTGTTTTTTGGGAGGAGTGGGGAACTAGTATGCTTGTTTTTTGTCGTTATTTTTATTATTACTGTTTGTCGTGCAGTGAAGTGGTAGTAGTGCATTTCTAAACTGCATTGTGTGTATACTTTCTGGTAAAACATAGGAGGGGAGCACAGATGGAGGGAATACAGGTTTCATCAAGACATTGCCTATGGAGAAAATGCGCTTGGATCTTTCTTAGCATACTTTTTAAAAAAGAAAAAAAAAGAAAATGAAATTGTCCTTTTATTATCAAACTTCACTGTGAGACGCCATTACTTCTCATAGCAGTGTTTATTTCAGAACCGGTACTGTTAAATTTAATTTGCTCTGGGAATCAGCACTTCTGGATCACAGTCCCAAAATCAGGACATGCTGCATTCAGGAAGCAGGCAGCAGGGCACAGGATATGTTCAGTGGCACCAGACAGAGGTGCCACGGATTCTGTGGTTCTGTAATCTCTGAGAACCATCTGTGATAGTACGACTGTCCACCAAACATTCTCATGTGTTTCTGAGCATTCCTAAATATTCCACTCCCTTTGGAAATCCTATGGTTAGCCCTTATTGTTACACTTCGTCCATTCTGTCTTCCACCTTAGATCCCTGTATGCCCACCCTACATTTCTGCCCCATTCCTGGAATTTCCCATATTCTTTGTCTCACTGATTGCCTGTTACCGGGGTCACAAACTCAGAGTGCCTGTTGTTCTTGATGAGGATTTGTACCAAAAAAGGTAGTGAACCTTTTGTATGTATCTTAAAGTTCAAAAGTGGCTTATTCGCTCATATCAGATTATTTTAATTCTTTTTACCTCCTCTTGTGATTTGTTTAGTGCTAGTAGAAAAGTAAACTAAGCAAAACGGGGAGCACTGTACTATTGCTGTCAGAAACCAATCATGCTGTAGAAATATAGAATGGAAACTGGACAGAAAAAGAGCAAATTCTTTGCAAAATTGTCATCAGAAGCATTAGAAACATTTCTGGATATCTTCATGACACTGTTGTTGCCTGAGATATCTGTGGATCTGGAGATTAATGAAAAATATTTATGCATTATTATTTGCTTTTGTTATGTTTACCCTATTTGGGTATAATGAATGTTTTCTGCGTGTACAGAATCTTGTTTTATTTTTAACAGGGATTTTTAATTATTAACTGTTTGATCAATTATTTTGTATTATCCTGTAGTGTGTACTGTAAGAGCAGCCTTCCTCCAGTTTTCCAAGTCTTTACTGATCATGGGTTTTGTGCCATGTACTAATTGGTGCCTAAATAACTAGGCAGCGTACATCAAGTTATTCCTGGATGCTGTTTTGTTCAATAATGATCCCGTTACTTTCTGCAATCTGAGAAGTGAACAAATGATGAACGAAGTTGAAATGAATTTAAGATCAACTCACTGAAAAAAATATAAATGCCCCAGCTCACTGTTGTATCACTACAGGCTGCTGCTGACTAGATGGTGCGTTGTAATATAGCACTGTACCTCAGCATGAAGAGCAAAGAAATGAATGCAGTGCTGAGTTGGATGAGTTTCAATAAACCCAGAAACTAACGGAGGCTTGAGAAGAGATATTTTAACTAATCAGTATTTATAACACCTTTTCATCAGATTTAACGAGGTCTAGGGAAATGTTGACTATATTTTACTTCATGTAATATTATTAGACCCAACAGTCCTGAGTTTCTGAGCAGTAATTTGTCTTTCCAGATCAGAAGTGTTAGATGAGTAGTTAAAAAATGTCTCTTAATACGCCTCTCATATATTGCCTTAGATAATGATTTTGGAAAGAATTTTACAAGGAAAATGGTTTACTTTGAAGATTGTTCTAAGTCAAGAGATGATATTTTCCCAGTTAATAAAACCAAAAAAAAAAAATTGCTTTTCAAATAAGTAAACTGGAACTGCACAGGTCTATGAACACAGCAAACATATTTAGATGTCTTCCTTTTGCCGTACTGTTCTTTTTCATACGTTGTTTGACAAATATTCATCACAACCTGTACTCATATACTGGGATGAAGATGGTAAGATCCCATCCTTCTATTTCTTCAGTACCTTAACTACGGAGTTCCAGAAGCTGATCACAGCATATGGAATCACGGACTCACCAAGATTGGAAAGGACCTCCAGGATCATCCAGTCCAACCATCGACCTTGTACTTCATCCCATTGGCCTTGGCCCGGTGATTCAGCCTGTCCAGATCCCTCTCTAGGGCCTTCCTACCCCCAGGCAGATTGACACTTCCAGCTTGGTCTACAGACTTCCTCAGGGTGCAATGAATGCACTCATCTAGCTCAATAAAGATACTAAAGAGGACAGGCCCCAGGACCAGCTCCTGAGTAACACCACTTGTGACCAATTTACATGATTCCTGTTCTCTGCACTAACTGTATTACAAAGCAACAAACCCAAGGAGGCAGGCAGTTGTTCATATCTTGTGCTCTGAAAAGCTGCCCACTGATAAGAGCAGTGTTCCACATTCTCTTTTCTGCGTGAAGCAACTCCGTTGGCATATACAAGGTAGAAAATCAAGAGGTATGTGAGATGCTTCAATCTAAATGTATCTTGCACACAACAGCCTCGTTGAAGATAATATTTCTCTCTTCTGATCACACTGAGTTTGTCTAGTGGAAAAGTGACAGGTTTTATTAGGGTAGCAGCCAGTAAAATAATAGTGTTGGACAAAAAAGGTGTCTGTGCTTCATAACGCTATGCCAGATAGAGACACTTAATGCCAAACAAGCTCACTGACATTCTATCAGTAGGACTGCAACTCCTTCCTGTGTATGAGACATATAGAGATCACGATGCTGCATTCTGCAATGCCATTTATTGCACAATCTTTTTTCTCTCATTTTCTCTCCATCCTTTTCTGTATTAACTGTATTAACATCTCCCATCACTAGCACCTATTTGCAAGCATGGGCTAAAATTCTCTTGACCAAATTTTGACATAGGAGTAGCCCTCTGTACCCGAGTTACACACTGCTACCAGTATTGTCAGCTGGAAGAAAAAAACATTTTTATTGTTTATCTCCTCCTGAACATCTAAGATTTGAGATTCAGCATCAGCCTAGAAGTGCCTATTTTTTCCACTATCTGTAAAGAGAACCTTGAGTGGCTCCCTCAGTGCAGATGAACTAAATTAGATTACATGAAAAGCACCCTGTAGTTTTCAGGCTGGTAAGAAATATCTCTAATTTTATAAATGGCAGTGCTGGTGCTCAAATCTGAGGGATCTATGCCATTGTCCCAATTGCTTCACTGCTGATTTTGCGTTGATTTAGATTCTGTTTCCTCTTCTGCAGACATAGTGTATTTTCTAAAACAGAAGATCTAGTCCATGGTCATTTGAGTCTAATTATCCATTAATCGATACTCTGTTTTTAATAGTGTCTTTTAGGTAAGTTCAATGAGAAATGGTTAATAGGTCAGTTGTAGATTTACCTTTTAGAAGTAAAGCGTGTTGATTTTTTAGCAGTTTAGAGGAAGTAATTGTACCTAATTCAGCTTTATTATAAAGAAATCACCGTTAGCGTAAGTCAATTTACATTCTCCATAATTGGCTGTGATATCACCACATAGCAACACATCTTCTTTGTCTTAGAGACTTAGATGAATCAGCATCTAGTGGAGAGTATCCCATACTGGACATTTAAATTACAGAGATTAGGTGATCATTGGCTGCACAGTGAGAGAGGTCCTACTGCTGAGAACTCCTTTATTTCTAAGAATATTGCTCTCAAGCTCCATACCATAAGGAAGCTGTGGTTCAAGTTTTAAAGCTCAGTTGTGTTCTAGATATCTCATCTCTGCAAAACAGCTAGTAATCTATGATCCGTTGCTCAGATGCTCTTATTAAAGTATTACGGAATGATTTGTCCCACTTAATTTAATTTAACTTTGAATGATGGCATAACTCTTGAGAAATTTATCTTGCGGTCAGTAAGAGTTGTTTAAGTGTAGGTAAGTGCATGCATAATTTGTGTGTGCAACTACACACAAATACACACAATGTCAAATATACTTTATATATTTCCTAATCTCGTATATTATTTGTCCTGTTTATAGATTTTTATAAATAATTTGGTATTTTCTTTGTTGAATGAGGTTTATCTTTTTTTTTAGACATAACTTATCTCTTAGTTGGTTTTCAGGGAGCTGTTATTTTTTATTTCTGTGTATGTTTGAACACACTGTAATTTCTTTTATATATTTATATATATTATTTTCTATAAAATGTGTTGGCATAATTATGATATGAAACAATATATTTAATAATTTTAAATAAATAAAAAGAACTGTGAATATGTGGTATATCTTTTATTTGGGAATCATGTTTGTCAGTTTGCAAGATACTCTGTATAAAACAAAAGGCCTATGATTTCTAACAGATCAGAGTTTGGTAGCTGACCATGTTGAAGTTTGACCTAGCAGAAAAGAGAAGCCATCTAACTTTGCAGCTCAAGAAAAGGCTTTTTGTTTGTAACATTTTTTTCCCTATGGCTTTTACTGAACACAAATGTGATGCATATTCTTGAAAAGAGAACACTGAATTCTTCCTGGATTTATGAACCCTTAAGTCCTCGCTCATTTCCTTTTTTCTCCCCCATAATTTCCTCTTTTTCTTTTTCTTCTTCTTTTCCTAAGGCTGTGGAAATAATTTAAAAGGCAGATTTTGATCAAAGTGATTGAATGATCTCTATTCTTGTCATGACGCTGAAATTCCATTTCTCTTTTGATGTAACATCATCTGAATATATGAAAATAGTTTATAAAGAATAATAGCTGTGGATTTGAGTGTATTGAATCAACACTGACTTACAGCTGTTTTAGGAAGTAGGACTGAAAGCATTTACCGTTTGCTGCAGTGTCTCATTTGTTGACCTTTAGCTATACCAAATCATTACATGTTTTGAAACTCGTAGTGATATGTAGTGAGGAACAGCCTACCGACCTGTATGCTGTGCCTGGGTCCCAGGGCTTGCTGAAGTCACATACTGTGCTCTTGCTATTTACAGCAGTGTCAGGAAAGCCCACGATCACAGGGAAATGTACCCTCATTCAGCTCAGTCGGCAGGGTGGGCAGGATCTGTCATCTTTTCCATTTTTTCTGTTCATTGCTGTCTGACACACTAACAAGTGAAAGTATGTATCTGCATCTACAGTATTTTATACTTAGTCTCTCTCTTTTCTACTATTCAGACTGGGGCAACTTTAAAAGCTATGAAAATTGCCATCCATTCCCCTTACAATTAACTGAGATAAAAGTTCACTTTGCAAATAATACTCACGATGTCTAAGTGTTGTTATTGATTATTCCAAATTCATTAGGTAATTGTTAGTAGTGCTTCCGCAGGGAAAAGACATTTTCACTTTGATTAGAAGCAGTGTAGAGCATTTCATGATTATAAAATGCATTTTCCTCAAATAATAACAAATGTTCTTGCTTTTGTCATTGTGTTGAGTTTCAGCCTTGTCAACACTGCTAACATTCATCTTTTAGTCACTGTTCTATATATACCAGATGATTTGTTCTCAAAAAGTCATAATCAACTACTGGTGATTCCATATGAAATATATTAAAAGACAGTTTCAAAATGCCTAGTTATACAAGATGTGCTGTAAAAAACGAGGCTGCAGTACATTAAATCATCACATTTCCAGATGTGCTGGTGTATGAGATGCACCTCGTCTAGGAGTTGTATTCCTGCCTCATGTGAGATGTTTTCCAGCCCAGAAGCAATATTGATATTAACAGCCACAACATCTGAAGACTTCACAGAACTAACCGCTAACACAAAAGTTGCCCGTGTGCTCAGTGACACACTTCAGCTACTTCACATTAGCTCTGTGTGACTGCCAAAAAGAACTTCTGAGAACCAAATTTGGATGCCTGATTGAGCATGAGTGTTCTATGGCCCTGTCTGATTTCCAAAAATAATACTGTTTATCAGACTGGGATGGAGAGTAATAGTAATAATAAATAATAATAAAAATAATGTGTGTATAAGTTACAGTGCACTGATTCCCTTACAAATGCATCTGATTTATTGATACTTAAATCTTGCTTGATGTTAGGCAAATGTGTCATAATCACACTGAATTAATGAATTCAGAAATGATGTACTTGTCACATCTGATATATAGGAACAGAGGAGCTTCTGTCTGGAGGAGAGTTTTAGAGTCATGGATTGCAGATGTGAATAACTGAGAGTAAATTCTTGTCTAAGAAATATGACAAGTCTGCCATTATGATCCCATTACAAGAAATGTTTCCAGTGTCCAAATCAGACATTTTAAATATGAAGACCTTCTGGAATATGAGTGTGTAATGAAAGCACCCTCTGCAACATTGACCACTGAGTAATCCCAGTCAGTTGTTCTCGAAGTCCAAACCTCCTGTCAGTAGAACAAGGCATAGCACTATGCTGTTCTGCCTGATGAAGGATCGGCGTACCCTCTCTTTTCAGAAAGTGTTTTCTGAAAACACGTACACCTTCGAGCCTCGTGACTCCGTGTTGTAGGGAGTTCCACCTTCTAGTTGTACATGAAAAGCCCTACATTTTGTTTGTGCTGTTGGACCTTCCAGAACACTAATTTTAGTGATACCCCTCAGACCTTGTCCTGAAAGGAATTTCTTATTGCCTAGTTGACATCCAAAAAAGAACTGGAAAGAGGAGTGCATAGCAAGGTGAGAAAGTTCACCGATGACATTGATTTGTTTAGTGTAGTAAAACTGAGAACCACATGAACCACTATAGAAGGACCTTGTGAGATGAAATAATAACCTGGCACTTAAAATTCAGTTTGGAGTAATGTAAACTGCTTCGGCTTCGCATTTAAATTTATGGGCTTTGAAATGACTGTTATTGCACAGAAGCTCTTCAGGTTTTGATAGATGGTTCAATGAAAGTGTCAGCATTCAGCAGCCAAAAAAAAAAAAAAAAAGCACAAAAAAACCTAAACCGCCCCCAAATCAACCAACCAGAACTAAAGAGGGAAAAAAAAAAGCAATACACAGAGATGAATTTTAAAATTGATAGGAAAGGAATAAAAAAGCAAACTAGAGAGTAGGAGAATGTTCATATGCCACTGCCTCAGTACGTGAAGCACCTGCAACTGGATCTCTGTGCACTTCTAATCCCCCATCTTATATAGTACGTGGATTTAGTGGAACTGAAAACGGATCAAAGGAAGCACTGAGGATAATCGAAGGTATGAAACTGCCTCTGTACTGGGATCCACCAGAATCTTCTTTGATCTGAAAAGTAAATCCTTGAGCAGGAGATGATAGCTTTGAAAATGTTCAATAAATAGCATGGCAAAGGTATGTAGGGATTGATTGGTCATTGTCTTTCAATGCAAGAGAGGCACTGAAGCAGGGCACGGTTTTAAATAAAGAGAAAGGGCTTGTTCTTAAAATCATGAAGCTTAAGCCGTGAGATTCTTTGTTCCTGCTTTTTGTGGCTAATAAAAATTGATGTGTATTTAAAGGGAGACTGGAGAAAATTCCATTTAATAAAAGTCCCCAATATGTAGACTGGGACCAAACTAGGAATGGCTGGAGTCTGTGGAAGTTCTGAGTGGATGTGTATATTTTATCCCATTCTTATTGTCTCCCCAAAGTGTGTGAGCTCCTGGTTGCTGCCAGATTGGATGCCAGGCTGACTGACCTGAGTGTGAACCAACACAACACATCTGAATTTCTACAAATCACAATTTTATTTTACCTGTTTTATAATTTCATCACTTTATAGACTTGTATCCTTTTTGCCTTTAATCATCTCCCTTCTTCAGTGAATTACTGTTTTCAGAGACTGTGTGCCAATTCCTCCAGATCTTTATTTTATTTTTTAATCTATTTTTCTGAGCAGTAACAACTAGTGAATGCATCCTAAATGCACATTTGCAATTAAGGTTATTTTTCTTCTACATACTATTTCTCATTTATCAATAATAAAATCTATTGACATTTTAATCGTGTAGTCACTTCGGATGGTTCTGGCATTTTTTCACAATCAGCTATAGCTGATAGTTTTCCACATCATTTGTATATATATATGCTGAAATATTTTCCAGCACAGGCTGTTCAAAAATAGAGGGAAAACAAATAAAAGCCATGTCAGGCCCATCAGTTTGGTTTCCTGTGAGGTTTGATGGCCTTAGGTAGTGACTAAATACACAATACTCAAAGGTGCACTTCAGGTTCTGATTTTTCACTTCAAAGGGCACTTCAATTTTGCACACTTATTTAGCAATGCAGTCTTGAAAATCTTGAGACGCTAGAGGGGAAGTGGCTGGGCAGGACTTCAGAATCTTCCTAATTCCCCTGATGAGAGAGCATTCATTCTTCTGCATCCTGAATGTCCCCAGGCTATCAAGACATGATCCATCATGCACTTGGACAAATACCTTTACGTGAGAGTTTGGGAACCAAAATGAATAATCTGCACTGCTTTCATTACCTTAAGACACTCTAGGTCTTATTTAAGTTGTCTTTTGCTTATGCAGGAGATGCAGTCAATGTAGGGAAAGCTAACTTATGAAACTTCTCGGTTGCCCAAGGGTATTTTGCACACTGATTATGTTTTTGCAGAATGTTATGTGTGTGCAGCTTACTCTTAGCTTGGACACCGTGGACTTTCCAAGGTAACCTAGGCTTTCTGTGACACTTTTATCAACTCCTAAAGGGCTCCACTTATCTAAGAAGCTGTCTGAGCAGCTTGTGCAGTGTACTGACTGCAGAGTTGGGTGATCTGTTTGCAGTTCACCAGGCTCATTTCCAAGGACATAAAAATCTACTGGTAAGTAGCTATGACTAACTCTTGGTTTTATCGTGACTCTGACACATAACTTCTTAACTATAAACAGAGTTCAAGAGGAAAGCAGAAATGTAGATATTTTGTATCTTCACTATGTGTTTTGTTGAAGTGATGTTTGTTTAAACATAAGCTCTTATTCTTGGTAGCTTTTTATCAGAAATAGAAACTATTCTAAGACGAAGTGAATCACTGCATGTTACTCATGCATCACCCCTGGTTTAGTTAGTCTGCACATGATAAGCAGAGAGATTAAAAGAAGACAGCAACACTGAAAAAGGGAAAGTGGATTGCCTGAAATGCAGTGCTATGACTAGTTTTCATATCAAGCACCCTAGGGGCACTGGGGAATCTCCACTCTTAGAAATACTCAGAGCTTAACTGGAAAAGCCCTGCACAGCTTGATCAAAGGTTGAAGCTGCACGCAACCTGAAGCTTAGCTCTGCTCTGAGCAGTTCTGTCCTGATGATCTCCAGTCTAGTTTCATTTTTTTTCCCTGCAGTTCTTTGAAGATGACCACATGTTATGCACAATCTCTTAACAAAAATAAGTCAGGCTTAGGGATCGTATGGACTGAGTTGATTATCTTGCTAGCATGAAGAGTACTGCATTCTGAATGCATTCAGGTGTGTATGACCTGAATTCAGCATCGGTGCAGGCTCAGAACAAAGAAGTTTTGAACTGTCTGGCAGGCAGAACTGTTTTCTCCCTTTCCCTTTATGAAGAAGATAGATAGTGGCAGCTAAAATTAGATGAAGGTCCTTTGTATTTCTGTGCCTAGTACTCTGTATACAAAATACCATTTTTTGCTTCTTCTGTTTTGGAATCAAGTTGCAAACAAGGTAGTTCAGCTGGAAAATGAGAATGTCTTCGGGGATGTAGAGGGAGTTAATATAATAGAGAATGATATGATCACAGCAGCCGAGCAATATGATCAAACAGTGTCTCAGGTGATAGGAAGAGAATGTGTCCAACATACCAAGTCCAACATGGAACAATTTTTATTCTAAGTGACAGCTGTCAAATGTGTAGGATATGAAGCATTCGAGAAGGAACGTCATTGCAGTGGACAAAAGAAAGGGGTCATGCGGGGATGATTCACACTGCAGTCATATGGGTTTGGGTTAAGTTTTTCAGTGTATCTTAAGCATGTTCTTTTCATATCCCCCAAGATGCAAAGTAGCTCCTTTCAGAGGCAATAAAAGAGTTTTATGGGTAGAAAGACCAAACGATCTTCAGAGAATTCAAGTCATGCCTGTGGTTTCAGAGGACTGAAATCAGTGCAGGGGGAAGGCGATGTATGCAACTCTTTTCAAAGGGTTAAAAGAGGAGGTCCTTTGTCCCTATTAGCTCTTGATACAGTGCCTAAAGCAATCTTGCTGTGGTTCTTCAAGCCCTTCATTTCCTTTGTTTTACATCAGCATATTTTAGTTTCACTCTGTTTGAGTTTGGAAGAGAACAACTTGGTTTTGAAATAGTTTTATTTTATTTTTGAAGAAGGCTACTTTGTGACGGTGACAAAAGAGTTGTCACCATTTTATAATGGTAGGAACAAAGAGGAAAAAAAAAGGTTTGAGTACAAATGGAATATAAAAATATCTCAGTGATACTATGCATGTGGTGAATATTTACTGAATAACCATTCAGTTAGATTGTGATTCTGGGGACAATTTTATTCCAGGTCCAGCTCTGTGGAACTAACATTGCTGAATCATTCTCTTCTCAAAGAGCTATTCCATAAACATGGAAGCTGGTGGTGTAGTACATTTCCTCTGTGATGCTTTTTGTTTGTTAATGTGTATGCATTCTGCTGAGAATATGGATTTAAGGTGTGTAATGCCGACAGAAACACGTGAGCTTTGTTGTGATTGCAAGCACACTGGGTAAAGTTGAAGTTCTACCTTCAGTTTATGAAAGAACATATACCAAAAAAGATAGCAGCTAAGTATTTATTATTGGGGATAATATGGATTGGTGGAATTTTTTATTTAAGCTATTTCAAAATTACAGTTAGACGGGATGTATTTGAGTTTGAGGTGCAGATAGAACAGATACGATAGAAGGTATAAAAGTATTTTCACACAGGAACTCTGTCTATGGACATTTTAATGATGGAGTGCTTGTTCTAGATGTGTGACAGTAAAATGTTGAAAAAGATTAATTTGTAAAATATAATTCTAAGAATACTAATTACTCTGTTCGTAAGTATGAAAATATGTCTTTTTAATGATGAAAAAAAGTGGAGGATGATAATAATTTCCAACTAAAACAGCAACTTTACCTTTTGAATCTTAATTATCACAAGGAGAGCTACTTTCAGAGTGGAAAGTTTTGCAGTGTGATTCATGACAGAAACATGATGGATTGCAACAGACCTTTGGTCTTGAATTTTGTCTTCTTAAAATGCAGTTTACTTACAATAAATTGGATGGACCAGGCTGCAGGCATTAAGCTAGCAAGGCCAAACTGAGATAAAGGTCTCGAGCAACACTGCATTGTTGCATTTGGCCAATCAAGACAGTCAAGTTTTAGCATCTTATAACTCACATGGACTACTGCCATTATTTTTGATACTGTCTTTGTCAGTATTTAACTTAATATCCTGATACAATTTCTCTGATCTTTCTGTTTCAATAGTTTGCAATGCTTCGCTTTTCTATTTTGAGAGAGTTGAAAACTGAAGAATGCGGAGCATTCAGAATGTGCTTCAGTGAAAGTCTGTCAATTTATTCCTACAGTCTACGTTATATGCAACAAAATAAGCCACAGGTGTGAAACAATTGGAGGGACTTCAGTAAAGAATCTTATTTTATAGCCATAAAGATGTAAGAAAAACTACTCTTTATTTTTCATACAATTTTCATTATTTTCACTCTTCAGAGACATAACCATTTTTAAACCAGCCCCTATCTACCTGTAACCCATGCATGCCAAGGGATTTCACATCAACAAACAAGCAAGGAGCTGTGCCATTCCGAAGACGTGAAAAAACACTGTGAACAGAATAGCTTCTCAGTCATTTGTTTTCTGGAAGTATGTTCTCCAGTGTAGGGAGTAGCACACAGAAGTGTGTGAATTTTAAGGCTGCATGCCTTAAAATCCTATTTCTAGTTTATATCCTGATCTTTGTTCATCATAGAATCATCACAGAATTGTTTGAGCTGGAAGGGACCCTTAAAGCCCATCTAGCCCAGTCTCCATGCAATGAACAGGGACACCTACAGCTCCATCAGGTGCTCAGTACCCAATCTAAATCTCCCTTTTTATTTTATTTTGAAACCGTTTCCCCTTGTCCTATCACAACAAACCCTGAAAAAGAGTCTGTCCCCTTCTTTCTTACAGCCTCCCTTTAGATACTGTAGTTCCATACGGTGTTGTGAGCATTTTGAAATGTGAATGTAATCTAATTGATTTCAATGAGGCTTTTTGTTGCTTGAACGCAGACAGGAATCATATCTTGTTAAATAAAGACTGATTCAATTAGTATTATGTCTTGAGCATTAGGAAGCAGATATTAGCCAGATTTGTTTACAAAAGCAGAAATACTGAAAACTGTTTAAAGTCTCAGTTCCTGAATGCGTCCATGTGCCAGGAACAAAAGGACCTGTTGGGCTTCAGAGGACCCGATCGCTGTGGCATGGAGATAAACCCTGAAAGAAATATCGGCATCCTTCAGGATGTTTCTGTTTTAAATCCCTGCTGTTAATGGTGTTAAAGCAGCCAGCTGGTCTCGTGCGCACGTTAAAGAATAAGCATTTTGAAAGGAAATTTCATCAGGGGGAGAGGAGACAGCTATTTTAGAGGCACAGACCTACGTGAGCGCTTGGTATTTCTGGGATATCGTTCTTGACTTAATCAATGTGAAAACGGTAAGGGAAAAAGTGGGAAAAGGCCCTGGGTGTGAGCATCTGCTTTCGGAACGCTCATAGAGAGAGAACCGCCTGCAGGCTCACGCACCGCAGTGCAGGAGGGACCCGGCGTCCCTGAGGGAGGGCGGCGAGAGGCGGCAGTCGGGGGACGGCTGCTTCCCGCCTCCGGCGGCTCTGCCCTGAGGCGGGCTTCCCTCAGCCCCGGCGGGTGGGAGCGCCCCGCGGTCGGGCAGGTGAGCGGACCGGGATGGAGGCGGCTTCTTGGGCTGCTCGGATGAGCTGCTGCGTGCTTTTTCTTTAAGGGATGCATCGTGTGACGCCATAAAGTGTCTCGTAAGCGGGATTCGCAACTTTAACTGTCCCACAGTGAGGAGAGGACCAGCAACTTCTGTCAAACTTCTGTCAGCTTTTAACGACTTTAAAGGGCCCTCTCCTGAAGACTACATCATCACCATTTTCCCCACATTTCTTATCACTATTTTTTCTTCCAAAATGCGTGGAGTATGCAGTTAGTCCCTTTAACTTGTCGACACGATGAAATTATCGTGCTCATTTTGATTTTGCCTGCATCTGTGTCTTTTGTAAATAATCTCTTGAATTCTGGATTGTGGTATTAAGTAATGTCTTTATCTCTGCCGTGCATACGGAGCAAATATCAGTTTGATCTGTGATAGCATTATTGGTATTTTGTATTGGAAATAACTAAAAGACTGTTTATTATTAATACTTCATTATTTTCTTAACTTTCAGCCTGTCTCTGCAAGTATAGAACTTTTCTGAACATGAAAAACACTTATTTTCCAACATTTCTATCTGTACCATCAAATGACAATGAATTCCACCTTTATCCAAAGTGTGTTAAAAGAGAAAGCCATCAGAAAAGCATGGAGAAAGAGGAGCAGCTGAAGTTGGAACAAAGTACACATGCGAACAGTTATCAAACACCTCCAAAGGAGCCTCTGTATTTATCACAAATACAAAGCAGCTCGGTATCAGAAAATGGGAGATGTGATAGAGGCAGAAAACCTTGCATAAGAGAATCTTTCCAGTCTCAAGCTTCTAACAGTGAAAGACTGTTACGTAAAGTACTAGAAAATAAACTGGCCACCAAAAAATGGAGTCCTGAAAATGGAAGTCAGAATGCTATAGAAGATGACATTTCACTAAATATCCGTAGACAGCAGGGTGAAAAAGAATTATGCAATCTGTGGAGTTCTACTAGCACACACAAAAACCTACGTGTACCTAATCCCTTCCGACTGCATGAGAACAATGCAGAGCAGAATAAAATAGCTGACAGCAAACTTGAACAGAAGTCTTCGGATACACCTTTAAACAGGAACTTGTTTCAGAGGTGGAGAAAATACCAGCTTTCACAAGTTCCATTTTCATGCAATACTTGTTCTGTGCTGTCTGATGCAGAAAATGAGAAAAATGTTTTTGTGGATGGAGTATGCAGTACAGGAAGCAAAGATGATTACTGTAATGATCATGGAACTACTACAGAAAGGGGTGGCAATAATTCATCATCTATAGTTCCAACACTAAACCCTTTTAAAAGTGTGCGACCACTGGAAATCCCTACATTTTTGATGAAAGAGAACACATTTCAATTTCCTAGTATCTCAAATAGAATAAGCAGTGAAATACCGTCAACTAACTTGAAGGAGATGGTTGGGAAGGTGCTAAGAGGCCAACCAACTCTGATGCAATCAAAGCAGATACGTGGTGAGCAGAAAATGTCTGATGTAGGGAACCAGAAATTGCAGAATGTTAAAAACATTGTGAAAGCTTCATCTGTTGGTTCTGAATTTGAAGAACAGGATTATCAAGCAACTAACAAACAAAAGCAGAGTGCTGTGGCAGAAGGAGGAAACCTGCCTGTAACTTATGCCAGGGGCAGCAGCACTAATTCTGATTGTAATCAAATATTTGCTGAAAGTGATTGTAAAGTGCTGGAGAATTCGGATAATGATGACGACCAGAAGTCAAGGGTTCACATTTACATCGGTGCTAAACAAGTTCAGAACAAGAAATTCATCAGCGTTATGAGGAGGAATAGCAGTCATGAGAACATGACGTTTCATATACAGACAAGCACTGCAACAGCAACATTAGAGAAAAATAAGTTAGACCTACACTACGGTCTGCACGATTCCAACAGTGATATTAGTTTGCAAGAAGCAGAGTCAGAACTATTTACAAATGAACTGCTTGATATCAAAAGATATTTAATCAAAGACATTACATGTCGAAGTAGTTGTACTCCCATTGTTGTGCACAATTTTCCAGACGTAAAAGTGAGTTTTGGTGCAACGAGGGAAAAGAGAACGTTCAAAATAAAGTTTTCCTTTCAAAACTTTTTATTTGGAGCACTCAGGGCATGGACGAAATCGTTAGCTAAAGTTATGCTTATGTGTCAGGCTGACAGTATTGTGCCCTGGTTTGATGTGTGTGAAGCATTAAATGAGCAGTGTGATACTCGAGAGGTGGTCAGGAGCAGCGTTGGTGCAAGCCACAAGAATAAAGCACTCATTTGTTTGCTGGCTATCATTTCAAAGCATCTGAAGGTGAAGCTGCCGAAGAAAATTCTTGCTTCTGTTTTCAATAAGAAGAATGCATTCTTACCAACTGAAGGGACGTTTGTGAGAGCAGAGAAGCGTGCTTCACATGGCAGAAAGCAGATGCTGTTAAATTCACACACGGACATTAATCTGATGCAAAACACAGATTTTCACAAAAAATATGAAACCTATCCTGCCACCGTAAGTTCTAAATCTGTGGATAGCATCAGTTTACAGTTACATAGTGAATGCCAAAGAAGATATTTTTCTGTATCTTTAGGTAATGAAACCTCCGCTTTCCTACCCAGAAGGATCCTCTTTCATAACCAAGGAAGTGGATTATTTAAGGGAAGATTTGTCAGAAAGCACCACCTCTTGCCCAGAAGGAGTGAAAGATTCCACAGCACATCCTCGGTGTCTGTCAGTCATAGAAAGGCTGCGAGAGAGCAGATGTTGGTTGCTAAATGCCTGAATTTGTCTAAGGACAGTTGTGATCATTCTTTGCCAGGAAAGATGCATTACACTCTTAGGTGTTTGAGTTACCTCCCCGCCTGTTCACAACCGAGGTTGGAAAAGGTAAATAATAAATGTGCAGATTGGCAGATGTCAGTAACTACCACGGAATGGGCTAACAACAAACCAAAGAAAACGTTCAACAGTTATTTTTGTGGAGAGGAACTTAGAGCTTTACCTCTTAATTTAAGAGACAATAAAGAACATGAAACCAGTAAATGTTGCATGAAGGTTACGAAGGAGATGATATGTAAGATGAAAAAAGTCTCAGTAACTTTTAATGGCATAAAGGCTGATAGGAAGGAGAATTTCAAGTCCAAAGAGCTGCAAGGAAATTCTCATGGTTTTCTGTCTAAAAAATCGTTTCCTCTTTTTGACACGCACAAAAAAATTCCCCTCACTAGTGATTCTGAAGACTTCGACCAGATCTCACTTGTATATCAAGAGAATTCTCTCAAAAAGCTGTCACTTGTACAGAGCACAGTCACAAGTTCAGAAAGCGTTCATAACTTGCTTGCTAAAAGTAAGGATGTTGCAATGTTACCTGAGCAGTCAAAACCAGGCATGGAAAAATGCGGTTCTCTCCTGTTAGAAGGCGGCCAAACGAGCAAACCAGAATATTGCAGAGAAACAGGTGCATATACACTACAATTATTTCATGAAAAGGAATTTGTACAATCTCCAAACACACATTCGAATTCTGGAAATAGATTTCCTACTTCTTTAAGTGGTTGTCTGTATATCACTTCGCTACTCCCTAGCAACTCTTTTGTCTATAAAGCTGGAGTTGTAGGTGAAGACAGACATAGAAGGATTTCCTTAAGTGCAGAGAAACTAAAACATCACTCCACTGTGCCTTATCTGTCCACGAGAAGTCCTGCTTCTGCATACTCACAATTACAGGCGAATGAAACGGTGTATTTTTCTTCACCAGGACATACTGAGACAAACAAGGCTGTCAGCTTAGAGCCAGCAGCTCTGGAACAACATCTTGAATATGTAAACGAACAGGAAGAGATAAGTGATGAACAAATGCATGGAACTAATGAAAGTCAATGTGAGACGGTAATGAATGACTTGATTATGTCATATTCAGAAGATGAAGCTAAAACATTCATTGCTGCAGAAGAGAAATTAAAAATGCATTTATCTTTAATGAACAATGGATGTATTGGAGACGTAAAAAATGAGTGTTTACCTTCAGAAAATAAAATCACATGTGAATTTGAACTGAAAAGAAAATTTGATTTAGTGCTAGAAGAGCTACAAATGTTTCATAAAATTAGCAAGGAGGATGAAAACAATTTGTCTAGGGTGGAAACAAACTCTCACAACAATTACTGCGAATCAATTAGTTCTGAGGGTATAGAAGAAAATATAGAAAGTGTTTCTGAAAAGAAAACAAATCTTCCCTCCCCAGTCTGTGGTGCTATAAAAGGGGAAAATGTAACTGACAATGATGAACGTTTATCAAACGAAAAAATATCACTTGAAAATGAAAATATGGAAGCATCTCAGGAGTGCTGTTCGAGTCTGCCCACTGAAGAGTTGCTACATTCACCTAGTGCAGAAGGTAAGTACATGAAATTATTGTCTTCCAATAAGCAGATATAATTGTTTTTTTGCAAACACAGATCTATTTTTCTTTGAAGTTGCATTTCTCAACTCAAAAAGTACCATAACTGTATCTGAGTTTTCACTGAACTGTACAGCGTCTGTGGGGGCAAAGAGATTTTCCAAATGTGAAACAGCCATGCTGCTGATGCTGTTGAGCACTGTAGTAGCACTTGTAGCTCTGAATTCAGGCTTATTCCTCTACAGATTATTTCTTTTTTTCTTAATCTTTGTAACAATGAGCCCTAAATAAGTATACAGGGGGAGGTGTCCCTGCCTATAGCAGGGGGTTGGAACTAGATGACCTAAGAGGTCCCTTCCAACCCAAACCATCCTATGATACTTATAAACAATATGAATGAAGGGTATAAGCACACCAGGGAACGGTCATAGAACAAATGTATTCCACTGGAAACTTTCTCACTGTTGTGAAAGTCAACTTTAACTTTTCAAAATAAATTCTGCATAATATTCAGAACTTTCTTCGGTCTGAGAAAATGGAAGGGTAGAATGCTCACATCAAGAGTGAGGCAGTTCCTCAGCTATTCCATTGCTTGTGTAGCGTTCTATATTGAATGGCATTTTTCCACCCAGCAAGCAGGGTGTACTTCCACAGCACTTAAGATTCTGGCTTCCAAGATAGACATCTATGAAATTGCAGAGGTTTCATGGAGGTAATTAGTGCTCATGAAACAATTAGAAGAGTGTCATAGAAAAGTGTTCTGTTCAGTGAAATTGTAAATGTCTAATATACTGCCTGCATCCCTTGTCCCAGAGTATGAAAATCTAACTAGATATTGCATTAATTGTTCACTAAGTGATCACTTTTCTACCTAAATCTGGAGTAAGAAGATTTAAGAGAAGAAAATGTATCTACACAAGGCTAAAGATTGCATCTGTTGTATCTACACAAATATGCTTATGAGCTTGTGACAGACCTCTGAGAGCAAAACTTCATGTTGTAATATGCATGCATATGTTTTACTTACATCTACAAATTAATAATTCGGTTAAACAAATGTAATTATTTGTTTCTAATATTGGTTAAGATCTTAAATGTTTCTTACACTTCCCTTTTAAGGCCGCTTTTATTCAGTTTACAAAAAGCCATACACGTGGGACCCTGCTTTTCTATCCCACACGTGTTTGAAGGAAGAAAATTATAATTTACAGAAAGAAGGAGGTAAGAGTATATATTTTTTATTTTTATTTTTTTACTTGATTTACAGTTTATCACTGATCTACCGTTGTTTTTTTTTAGTGGTGGGTGGATTCTAGCCTCTGCCTTTGGAGTAACTGTTATTACTGCTTAGGGAGAACTCAAATTCGAGAATGCTGCATTGTGCACAACAGCACAACATGGCTGCATATATTCTTGGCAGTTGTGTTCAGCTTGCTAGATCAAGCACTGTAGCTTTTGCAAAAGAGCAGCAGTACAACTTCCCTTTCGTCATCCTCTGTTGCTTTTGACCACAAAGCCAAGGACAGAGAAAACTGTACAATTCCTTTACTGCTATTAGCAGCAACTACTTTAAATGCACCACCTCCTACTCTTTTTAAGTTCCCATCGAAGCTTCTCTGGGTTTGTAAACAAACCTTAACAACGATTGATTTCCTTTTGAACTCATGATCGGTAACGATCACCTTTTCCAGACCTCTGATTCCTAGGGAAATGCCCCACTCTATACTTTCTTTCCAGAACATGCCAGAATCAATAGGCACCTGGTACACTTCTAGTGGAAGAATGTGAAAAAACTTCATGTTCAATACATCAACCTTTTCAGCTGACAGAATATATACGTTGAGTATCTTCTTTCCTTGAGGAGGCATTTTACTTCTTTGCTCCCATCCGTGTCTAGCAGAGAGAATTTTACCCCATTTGTGATGAACATTGTCATTGATTATTCCGAAGGAAAGACCACATCCGTGGGAATACTAACTGTATTGACAGGAGTTGATGCCAGAAGTTCTGCTGATGTGTGTCTGTCTCCCTCAACTTTTCAGTAGGATTTTGAGCCATCATATGTGCTCTTCCATGATTTAATCTGGTTTCAGATTTTTTATAATGCCGTTTCTGCTATAGCATTCAAGCCTGTTCATTTATCCAGTTAAGCTACTGAAACTGCCAGAATTCAGCATATTACTCCCACAGTTAAAAGGAAGATTGGTAAGGACAGGTTTAATACTTTCTGATATCAGTAATTTCTTTGTTTTACATCCCACTGATTCATCACACAAAGTGACTGTTGCCTGAAGCTGTGACTGTTTGCTATGGAGGTACCAAGGTGGGACAAATGGATTTATCATCAGCAGTTTTATTGTTCATCTTGATTTCAGAACTGCTATGCTTTACAGGCTGCATATAAGCCCATAATATTTGATTGACTTTTATTGCACACTATTCTTCTTCCTATAGACTCTTATGAGTCTTATAAAATACATAGCAGCAGTACTACCTCATTATTGATTTAAAAATGGAACTTTTTTTTTCCTCCTGTCAGTAGGATTCCATTTGAGTGCCTGTGACTCTGATGGGCTCACTATTTGACATCCTTGCTAATTACTCATTGCTTTTTCTCACAGAATCATGAAGACTAGAACTGGACAGGGTCTTGAAATTTGAGACTTTCTCACTTGTGTGATTGTTGTTTCTGTCAGGTGCTTCATTCTCCTAATCTCTAGTTGAAAAAGTCATTGTCTTTCATTCTGTCCCAGTGATCTGCAAAACAAAATAGCTTCTCAGGGATGATTTAATAATGCTCTAGATTACCAGATGCTCTATACCTTACCTAATAGACTATCGAGCAGAAAACCTAAATCCTCCTCTTCTTCTTTGTGAGAAACGAATGGCATGAGTTGAAGTGTTATGATTATTATCTCCACAGTGGAGTGATGTGTCACTCTGATTTGTTGTTGCACATCCAAATCCCTCAGACTGGTGGTAAGTATTGAAGCATACTTCTCTCAGTATGTTCCTCCACTCTCAGAATGCTGATTGATATAAACTGCACAGGACTTGCCACTGTGTTAGGAAAGTTCTGTAACATTATGTTGAGGATCCTTCTAATTAGAAAGGATATGAGTGTGACACAGCTGCCAGTATTTCAACTTCAGCCTAAAAGAATATGTGAGGGACTCTACAGCATAACAAAATGCAGATGGGACAGGACTAAGAAGTTGCAAACAGTGTTCACCAAATCTTACATATCTCAATATATTTCAGGTGTAATATGGTGTGGAACTCTTTACTTTCCCTTACTTTCACACTTTTGTTTGCTTGTTTGTAGGATACTTAGGATGCTTTCTGTCGCACGAAGTTACAAGAGTACAGCCTCTTAAAACATGCAAGAGACCCATCAGAATCGGTCTGTCAAAAAAAGCTAGGCTCCAAAAACTTCATCCTTATTTGAAATGATGTGCTGGAATTTCTTACCAGTCTTCAAATGGGAACAGTCTGCCTGAAAATTGTTGAAACGTTTTTACGCTACGTTTCCGTGTTGTTAGTTTGGTCTTCGTGGTTCATGTATATTTTTAGGTGTTAATATTGCAGTGCTCGCTAGTAATTTATTTATTTATTTAAGAATATTCCTGTGAATATTTCATAGCAAAGAAGTTTATGATGAATGTTTGCTAGCAGAAATGTTAATGGAAAGATGAGACCCTTTTAAAGTTCATGCAATGTTAATAAAATTTGACACGTTTTTCTCATCTATTAGAATATACTGTCGAAATTTTCTGTCTTGCACCTCATTAAGATCCTCTGCCTGTTTAAGTAGTTTAAAAACAACTCGTTATTTTCCAAAGTGATTTGTTACGAATGTTTGTGGATGTGTGAGGGACAATTCCAGGAAGATAAATTTACTAAATTGAAGGGTATTTGAGGCTTTGGAGTCGGTTTCATCTGAAGCACTCTCAGTTTTTATCTCCAATTTTTATCTACCCTCTTTTAGTTTAAAACTCCTACTCCTGGTTCTATCACTACAGTACCTGATGAAGTCCCTCCTCATCTTTCCTGCAGGCTCCCATTAAATATTGGAAGACTATTCTAAAATCTCCTTGAGGCCTTTTCTTCTCTAGACTAAATGACCCCAACTCTCAGCCTGGTTTCAGAGGAGAGGTGCTCCAGGCATATGGTCATCTTCAATGCAGGAAAGACACTGAGGTCCTGGAGCATGTTCAGAGACAGGCAGTGAATCTGGTGAGGGTTCTGGAGCAAAATGCTTATGAGGAGTGGCTGAGGGAACTGGAATTGCTTCGTCTGGAGAAGAGGAAGCTCAGGGGACCCCTTATTGCTCCCTCCAGCTCCCTGAAAGGAGGCCGTGGAGTGGTGGGGGTCGACCTCTTCTCCCTTGTAACTCGCAATAGGACTAGAGGGGATGGCTCAAGTTGTGCTAGGGCAGATTCAGGTTGGCAATGGGAAAAATTACTTCTCCAAAAGAGTGCTCAGGTGCTGGAATGGGCTGCCCAGGGAGGTGAGGAAGTCACTGTCCCTGGAGGTGTTCAGGTAATGTTTAGATGCTGTACTGAGGGACGTGGCTTAGTGGGAAATACTGATTGGTGGATGATTGGACTGCATGATCTTGGAGGTCTTTTCCAACCTTGGCCATTCTACGATTATATGATCTTCATGGCCCTTCAGAGGTCAAGAAGAAAACTTTCAACCTTCTCCATGTGACCGCGTGCTTTTTTAAAAAGGAACATACTTTGTATAGCATTGGTTGAGAGTTTCAGTATGGCAAGCATTAAAAAGTGAATCAAATAGTGCAGGAATGATGACAAACCCCAGTACGCAATAATAATTGGTTGCAGCTGACACAAGGAAAGCTGAGCAAACTGAATTGATAGGGAAACACATCTATAGAGAAATTATTCTATGGAATCTGTAGAATGTTATGGGATCATAAATCACTACACATTGAATCTAATTAGATGAACGCTCAGAATATGTACTATACTAAAAATGTCAGGATGTATATCCTATATGGATCTAAATAAGAGAAGGAAATTTAGTATAAAATGTTGAGAGGAATCACTGAGGTAATAACTTTTAAGAAAATGATTGCAAACTACTTGACACTTTTATTATTGTCCTACGAAACAGTAAAAATGTCTGATGAACATTTCTCTCTGGGAACAGCTGCTTCTAAAACATACGTTCCTAAATTGCTCTCTGTGGACTGCATTTTGTCCAAAAGGCATCTTTCATCTGTTATAAAAAACACTTCTTTACACTGAAACTCACTAACTTACGGTGCTGGATGAACAACACTGCTCTCTCATCCCCAGCCTCTAAAGGACAGGATGAGAGAATTCAGTGCAGAAAGGCTCACGAGTTGAGATAAGGACAGGGATATCACTCACCAATTACTGTCACAGGACTCAGCATGAGGAAAATGAATGCAATTTTTTACCTACTGAAACCAGGCTATAGCAGTAAGATCTGAAAGCAAGTGAAAACATCTTCCACCCCTCAGCCTTCCTCTTTTCCCTCCTCCTACCAAGCAGTGCACAGGAACATCTCCTGAGGACACCAATCTCACGTGTCAGATGGGACCCAGCATTCCTCACAGCAGAGAACAACCAACAGGTGCTCAGCTATTACTTCTACCACAAGCTTGGGTTCTTCTGTCCCCAATACCTTGCTCTTACTATAGTTGTCTCCACATCTACTCCAGGTAATTTAAAAGCAAAATCTAAGGCAGAGCCATTAATCGCCTCCCTTGGGGAATGTGTAAATGAGTCTGTAAATGCTCTCTAAGAAGTATCAGCTCAATTTTCATTGAGTGCCAGTGAGTAGTAACTGATGAAAATTCTTTTGTTAACTGTTCTTTATTATGTATCTGCCTCAAAGCAATGAGAGATCGTCTGTAGGTATCTCAGTGTCTCCTCTGGGTCTTTGTCCTCACAGTCTGACAAGCAGTACTTCGGGTGCTGCCCAACATGCATATGCTTTCTGGAATGACTTCTTACCAACGGCTTCTTTACCTCAGATTAATAAATGTTGATGCTGACAAGACCTCTGAGAGGAAAAGATATCCAGAGAGCCATTTTCCTATCCTCTTCCTGGGCAAACTTGTGATAATGTAAGAAATTTGAGAATGCAATGAAGACATTGCATTTACAGTAATCGCAGAGAACTTCTGATGGCCGAGGCTTAGACGTATCTCACTTTTGTCCTACCACAAATGGGAACTCCCACTGTTCAGGGCGCTGTGATACTAGATGACAGCTGTTCTAAAAAGAAGCTATTAACCACAGGGCTTTATAGACCATGCTAGATGAGTCCACACTGACTTCCACAAGCACAGATTAATCGGAGCTTGTAATGTCCAGAGTTCAGAGCTATGAAGTCTATAGCAGTGGTCTCATAACTCTGTGTTATTACTACCAAATAAAAGGATGCACAATCAGACTGTGCAGATAAGAGGGAAGTCCAGCTGAGACGTTATGTAAACTTCATGCTTTGCTGGTCATTCGTCTGGAGATAGCTGCTAGCAGCACGCCTTCATCTTAAATAACATAGAGAGCATTGGCACTGGGCATGCCAGTCTGGCCTTCTGCCAGCTTCATCCTCCCCGTCCACTGTAGACTGGAAAAGCTCAGGTACACCGTTACACCAGAGAGAAGGATGCAAGTGTTCAGCTGTGTAAATCAGCTCTAGGAACTGGCCTTGCTCCATTGGCTCCTCTGGAGCTGTGTGGCTGGCTGCCAGGTGAGGAGTCCACCGTATGCCTTTGTGTGTCTGTTTTTAAAGCAACATGGATAGAGGTTTTTAATGAAAAATTGAATTCTCTTGTATGTACAAATAGAGATTTTTTTTTTTAATAAATAGGAACTGTTACTGAACTTGTTCACAAAGAACAATCTTCTTGTGTTGCTCCAAAAGTAATACCTCCTACTTATTTCCATGGGAAATCCAACAGCTTCAAAAGGCACAATAACATTACTGGACAGAGCAAATTCTCAGCTACAAAACTTCAGTTTTCAGCATAGTCACCACCATTAGGTATGCGTTTTCAGCACTGATGAACGAGAGCCTGCATTCCTCACTTGTAAAAATCTCCATGGCTGTCCAAAATGTGGTATGTTTTTTATACTTGCCACCATTGCCCCACCCATCACCTCTCTGTGCTCGTATCCGCTGTTTGGTCTCCATCAACGTTCAGCAAGTGTTGGTGAACGTCACTAAGTGCTATTTTTTTCCACTTGAAGGAATTCAATGACACACCTTTGCTTCATTTCCATGTCAGACACAATTTTATCAGACTGCCCCCCTGCTGCCATCTGTCACACGACAACAAAATATAACGGGGTATTGGTGGGAAGGTTCAGCCTCTACTGCCGTACCATCATCATCTGCCTCTGACATCATGGGCCAACAGAATAAAGTAGGAGGCACTGTTTTTGCAGCAGCTCTCAGAGCTTTATCTTCAGGCAGGATCTTGAGCCCCTTATACCCTTTCACAATAGCCAGTAGAAGAATGCAGTTTGTGAGATTCCGATAAGCAAGGAAAGCAGTGTACTAAAATCTGAGCCAGCTTGAAATGAGCTTCACCAGGAATAACGTTAAAAATAGAACTATCAACAACAACAAAATGCAGCAAAATAATACAATCACAAACAATTACACAGTGTTTATATATCCATTCTCAACACAAAACATTACTTTCAGAGCAGCCCTCATAAAATACGTAACATAGTTAAGGTATATAAGTATGCTTCGTCTTGGAAAACAGTTGTGCACATATGTATGTACTGCCAAGAAGTGATGACATGAATGAAGTGTGACTGTGAAGTGAGGAATAAGTTTATTCAGTAAGAGAAGGCATGTAGAAGTCTGGTAAAGAGACATGACCAGATTTAAATTGAATGTCTGATTGCTACTCTATACATTCCATTTGAAAATTGGAAGGTAATGTATTAGGGTTGAAAATCTTGTTGCAAATTGACGATCTTTTGGCAATCTTGAAACCTATTCTCAAGTTCCTTTATCAAAATGGAAAGCACAGCTGCCTGTTTCTTGCTGTTCACAGAACTGTGTTTAACCAGCGCTACAAAATGCATAAAATCATTTGCCATCACATGATCACTGCATTGCCCTGATGTCCCAGTCTCAGCCCAAACTGTGCTGATCACACAACACTCTTTGGTTCTTAATCACACAACACTGTTTGGTTCTTGTGAGCAATGGGTGCACAGACAGGGCCAGGCTGTGACACTTGGTGAAGCAGAGCTGCTGCCATGATGGCAAGGGGCACAGAGCAGCCACGGGCCATGGGTTGGACATATCTGCTCTATTCTTTCAGGAATTACTGTGTTGGAGAGGACACAAGAAACACAAGCAGTGTCTTAAAGAAATTACAGAGAGGAAAAAAAAATAAATGAATCTGGCAGAGAGGGAAATAGGGCAAATTAAATAAAATTTGTGCTCAAGAAGGGCTAGACAGCAGCTGGAGTTTTGTTAGAAACTCAGATATGGATGAGAATTTCCAACCACAAAATCATATAACTGAAATGTTTCTCAGAAATTAAAATCTCTTGGCTATTTTTATGTCCACATTCTGCCAGAGGTTCCTCTCTACCTGACTCACTAGTCTGCCCAGGTCTCGCTGAACGGCAGCACAGCCATCTGGTGTGTCAGCTTGCTGAGAGAGGACTCCATCCCATCACCCAGATTGTTGATGAAGATATTGAACAAGACTGGACAAGTATTGACCCCTGAGGATACTGCAAGTTACAGGCCTCCAAATAGACTGTGTCACCGATCATATAATGGTAGAATGGCTGGGGTTGGAAGGGCACTCAAGGATCATAGATTTCCAACTCCCCTGACACAAGCAGGGCCACCAACCTCCAGATCTGGTACTAGACCAGGTTTCCTGGGACCCCATCCAACCTGGTCTTGAACACCTTCAGGGATGGGGCATCCACAGCCTCTCTGTTCCAGTACCTCACTTGTCTCTCTGTAAAGAACTTTCCCCTGATATCCAACCTAAACCTTCCCTCCTCATGCTTAAAACCATTCCCCTTTGTCCTATCACTATCTACCCTTGTGAGAAGTTGATTCCCCTCCTATTTATAATCCCCCTTTAAATACTGGAAGGCTGCAATGAGGTTTCCTCACAGCCTTCTTTTCTCCAGGCAGAACAAGCCCAGCTTTCTCAACTTGTCTTTGTAGGGGGAGGTGATCCAGACCTCTGATCATCTTTGTGGACTTCCTCTAGACCCTCTCCAACAACTCCACATCTTTCCTGTACTGGGGACCCAGACCTGAACACAGTACTCCAGATGGGGACTCATGAGAGCAGAACAGAGAGGGACAATCACCTCCCTGTCCCTGCTGGCCACCCCTCTTCTGATGGGGCCAAGGATACTATTGGCCTTCCAAGCTTCAAGATCACACTGTAGTCTCATGTGCAATTATTCATCCACCAAGACACTCAGGTCCTTCTCCGCAGGGCTGCTCTCAAGGAGCCCTTCTCCCAGTCTGTCTATGTACCTAGGATTACTCTGACCCAAGTGCAAAGCATACATTTTTTTGTGAACCAAAGAGAGCACTTTCCTCTTTCTCTGTGAAAAGAATGCAATGTATTTTCAACCTGCCCTTGTTGAAGCTATCCTGGTTGTCCCATATCACTTTTCACTCTTCCATTTGCCTTAGAATAGCTTCCAGGAGGATCTGCTCCAAGATTTTCCCTGGCACTGAAATGTGGATTGTGGAGTGGTAGATCTCTAGGTCATCCTTTCTACTTTTCTTTAAAATGGGAGTAACATTGCCAGCTGAGAGAGCTGGAGCTGTTCAGCCTGGAGAAGAGAAGGCTCTGAAGTGACCTCATAGTGGCCTTTCAGTGAAGGCAGCTACAGGAAAGAAGGGGACAGTCTCTTTAGCAGGGTCTCTGGTGATAGAACAAGGGGAAATGGTTTCAAGCTTAAAGAAGGTAGATTTAAGTTAGATATGATGAAAAAGTCTTGTACAGTGGGGATGGTGAGGCACTGGATGAGGTTGCCCAGAGATCTATTTGATGCCCCATCCCTGAGGGCTTTCAAGGCAAAGCTGTGTCAGGTCCTAGACAGTCTGATCTAGCTGTGGTGTCTAGATGTCTTTCTGAGGTCCCTTCCAACTCTGAGGATTCTGTGATTCTATCATTCTATCATCTTCTTGCTGCAGGAGGGACATTGCTCCCCAGTTCCCACTTTCCAAACAATCTGCTTGAGAGCTGTGTGTAGAGCAGTCAGTAGTGCTGACTGAGGCAAAAATGTTGTTGAGTACTTCAGGTTTCTCCTTGTCTGTTGTCACTAGCCTGCCTGCGTTGCTCACAAAGCGAAGTAAGCCTTTGTGGACTTTCATTTCCCAGCTGATGTTCCCACTGATACCTTCCACAGCTTCTTCCCAAATTTCTGTACTATGTATTCCAGTTTACATCACTCATAGAACCTATGGGGTTTTTTTGTTTGTTTGTTTTCCTTTTGTATAGTATTTTAAAAGAAAAAATGCCTGGTATTGGAAAGGAATGGCTCACAGCACTATATAATCAAGAGCAAAACCTCTTCAACTGTTTGGTCTCCATAAATGTCCAGAAAGCATCGATGAATGGCAATAGTATTTTTTTTTCTACATGGAGAAATCCAATGACACAGCTTTGCTTCATCTGCACTTCCATGTCACGTGCCTTTTGTCAGACTGCACCTCTGCTGCCATCTGGCACACAAAAATGAAGTGGAATATTGGCATGAAGGTTCAACACCTGCTGCCGTGCCACCACCATCCTCCTCTCACATTGTGGGCCAACATAATAAAATGGGAGATGTTATTTCCAGAGCAGCCCTCATAATTATTTTTGGATAGTTCCGTTTTCATTTTGTTTACACATTAGGTAAAGGAATTTTTTCAAGTTGAACATTATTTAGTTTATTGGAGGAGTATGTTGGGGGATAGAAGACTTGAGGGATGGGTCATATGTATGCCGCAGGCAGGAGCTGATAGTGGGAAAGTTAAAATCTTACAGATGTCTGAAAACAGATCTTGAATGATGTTCTCATCTATCCCAACCATTCCCAGCCTTTCTGGAACAGACTTTTATTTGAGAAAACTCTTAATGTCTTCTGTGCTAATTCAGCCTGAAACTTGTGCCCTTTACCCTACGTACCATGGCATTCTTCTTTTTACCTCAGTTCCTTTCCACTTCATAGCTGCGTTCATCCCTGAATTTGCTAAGGTTCTGTCAGCACAGAGGTAAAGCAAATAGAGTTGACCTTCCTGGTTGCAACAGAAGCTAGGCTGTGCTTCAGAAGTACATCATAACTTATCGGTTAGGGTGAACTACTGGTCTGTTCTACTGTCTTCCCTCTGGGAGATGTTCCTTGGTAACAGACGGAGGCAGAATTATCTCAGAACGCTTTCCAACCACTTCTGTGTGCCTGTGTTAACACTAGCTGTTCTGAGTTACCCAGCTTTGCAGCAGGAATGGTTGTTAAAAACAGCAGTGGTAGAAATCTTCATTTTCCAGGTATCTGTGGAATGTGATTGTCAGGGAAACTTGAACATGGTGCAGATTTTGGAGCTGGCGTTGTAAGTGCCAAGAGAATTAACACATAATCTTCTTTTTCTGCCTATGTAATAAGCATTTGTGGGCAGTCCTATGCTCGCTCTTTTTGTATTTTCTATTTAACGTGTGTATTTTGTTACTTGTTTTTTAAAAACCCTGTCATTAGCAATATACCTGTAAAATAGTCAGAAGGATAATAGGATAAAAGAAAGCTATAGAAAAAATGTTTTGACATATTTTCAGAAGAGGATCATTTTAAGAGGAGGATGAAGGCCTGAATTATGATTGTACACTACACTATAATACTGTTCTTTTATTCCTCCTATTTAGAATGTTACTGCTTGAAAATAATTATAGGGTGCAAAAAGTGGAGGTATGAGAAATAAGTATAGTTAAAAATGAAAAGATTACAAGACTGTTCACAAAGCTGAAGACACAGTGTAGGATGTGTTCATCCTTGTGAAAATTCTTCTTTTGCAAGTGCTGTCAAGGTCAGCGTCAGCCTGAATTCTTTAATGCATGCTGTAAGTGCTAGCTGTGAAGATTAGATTTGCCCAGAGCTACTCTGATTTGTTTATCCAGCTTTTAAAAATACATGTGTGTGCCCTTCTATTAAATAAATTTCCATTAAAAACATCATCAGTCCAAGCTTATATCGAGTCCTTCATTACACTTGTTCCCCGCTTACTTTCTGTTTTGTCTCTGGAATATGTACAAACAAGTTTTCAGCTGCACACTGCTATCATGTTTTCACATTCAGTAACAAAGGAATACTCTATTTGCTGCATTTCCCAGATAAGTCAAAGGAATTACATTGATAGAAAATGTAAAGGGTTCAGCATTAGGGGTGATCCTTGGAAACATAAGATTGTATTTGTAATTGCTTTTATTTCTGTAATGAATCTTGACCTGCATGAATTATGTCATTAATGACACAAAATAATCCAACGTACAGTATTATTTTGTGCACTTATAGTATTAAAGCTGACATTTTTTCTGGAGCTTCCAAGGAAAGAGAGAAAAAAGTAGTCCTCTTTTCCAGTGTCTATTTATTTTTTTATATTGCTAGATCAAATATTATTTTTTCTTGCTAGTGCCAGATTTTCTTATGGAAAAAATCTTGTAGGATTTTTTTTTTTTTTTTTGCATAATTATTATTTTTTTCTTTCTTTCATTTTTTTTTTCTGGATAATAAAAAATAAAAATAAATACAGCCTAATTCATCCTGATTTACAGATATGATCCTTAATGATTTCTTGAGATACTGATCTGTAAAACAATGAGGTAGAAGATACTCCTGGGTAAGCAAGATCAGGAACAGTAAGAATTTGTCAATCTTTGTATCTAGTACCTATATGCTCAGACATTTACAGCTTCACTCTTGACCATTCTTCCCAACAAGCTCAGGACAACAGCAGATGGACATTGTTGGGCAACACTGTGGTCCAGAACTTCCAGAACTGCTACTCTCTAACTACTGACCTGTTTAATATGGTCTTACCTGTGCAACCTGGTCTGGGGAGCCTGCTTTGGCAGGGGGGTTGGACTACGTGATCTCTAGAGGTCCCTTCCACTCCTACAATTCTGTGATTCTGTGATTCTCCTTCAGGATACTAGAAGGATAGTAAGGAGGAGATTTGCTATCAGAGATTTCCCATTTTTGTCAATTGTTTTGACTACAAGATTCAGACAGTGTTTGTCATTGTTATGGTTCAAGGAAGTGACACTGAGTTTCTCAATTTGATATCATTTGATATTGCTTCTTTGGCACATAGCCACCTGAAATTCCAGGCAGTGATGAGCTTACAATTATCTCTCTGGATTCCCATGCTGCCATATACTTCTGTCTCCTGGCTCTACTGTTCTAGAGAAAATGTTGTTGTTGTTGTTGTTTAAACTACATTATTTTCCTCCTCAGGCTCATTCAGTATCATAGCTGTGCTTCCTGCTGTTGATGCTGTGCTGCCAGTGGCTTTGCAAGTTGACCATCGTTATCATTGTCAGGCTGCCTGTTGAGGTACTGACACTGTACGCACAGCAAAAGTCTGGGTCTCTTATTTCCATCCTTGCTCCACAATATACTGTGGCAGTTCTTACTGCGCTCTTGTGAATTACTGACAATTTCTGTAATATTGTTTCTTTATGAGAAAATAAGTATAGGGTGCAAAGATTGGAGGCTCTGCAACAGATTATTTATTGTTTTCTTATCGACACAAATATGAAAAAGTAATATTCGCTTTGGAATAGTTTTTTTGTTGTCCACATTTTTTTTTTCTCATTAGAAAAATACTAATTTTCTTTCAAGAAAACAATTAGTTCAGTCTCAGACAAAACACTTTATTCCCAGTGTAGATATTTCTAACAAAAGCAAAGAACAGAAATGCAGTGGGAAAGTTCAGGCACCAGTTGCACCACCAGCCAGGAACATTGCCCTCAGTGAGGAGTCAGGACACTTACATAATATAGATGTGAGAGGCTTTTGTTGAAATCCTGCCTTAAGAAACTTCACATTTTCACTTCTGCCTGCCTCATGAATGCTTTTGGTGACGTACTGTATGGATGTATCTGTACTCAGACGTCAGCTGCAGACAGTTTTAACAAGAATTGACAGCTGCTTGCCCTACCTTCTCAATAAGTATGTGAGCACTTAACCTCACATGTCATTCTGATCTCTTCTATCATGAATATTTAAGCATTTGTACAAGAAAGAAGAACTTTGGAAGAAGAAATTAGAGTAACATGCTAGAACACAGTGATTACTGCTGTGGTCATACATTCTGTTCTGAGACAGCATTCTGAGCTCCCAGTTCTTAACTACACACCATAGTACCTGTTATATCTGCATGGTACCTTTGAACATAATTCCAAATTATTTTGTGTATAAATGAGGTGAAAACTAAATTCTGTGATGGGGACAGTGATTTTTGGAGCAGGAGCTACACATGTAGCTAGATGGTTTGTTTTCCATCTCAGTCTCATGCTAATGTCAGCTCTTTGAAGGAGGATTAGCATCTCAGGTGGTAACATTAATAATGAGCTCTTTCTTGAAGGAGCTCACTTCTTACTGATTGTTTCATTTCAGTTTCTAGATTAGTGTAAGTGTTGAAGTGTATCAAACTATACTTTAGAAAGGACTCAACTGCAGTTTCACTGAAATCCACTCCACTGGAAAATCAAATCCAAGTACTTATGCATAGTAAAGAGTTAATTCTGGTGTCAAAATGGTACATTACGCTTGGAAAAACTGGTGGTAGATTCTTGCCAAGCAGATTCTCCAAAACTCTCTCCCTGTTTCAGTCTGACTTTATTACTTGTTAGTGAAAGCCATTAAGCTTAGGTATAAATAAACTGGAAATCCAGGCCTCTCTGCTAGCTGTTATGATACAGAGATCTTTGTTGCTTTGTGGTTATATGCCCAGTGTGCTCCTCTTATCAACTCTGGATTCTGGATTCCTCTGGATCTGACCTATTAGCACAGGCAGCGATACTTAATTGCCCCAACCATAGCTTCTGTCAGCACCACTTGGCCCATTCTAGTCTGTTCACATGAGTAAGATGACTAATGGTCTGTTGAATAAATCCCATTCAGAAGCATCATTATTCTCTCTCAGTGCCAAAAAAAGCTCAGGACTGACAAGCAAGTCCTCTGGTTACTAACAGTTTTGAGGTCCAAGTGTAACTCTCCCTTTTTCTGATCCTTTCAGGATCTGAGGTATCTAAAGAAGTAAAGAGACTCTGTTTCAGTGTATTTAATCCAGCAATACTGGGTGATAAATTGCAGAATTTGTGATTACATTTCTCTGTAGAACCACACACAAACTGACCCTGTTTGAATCTTCCTCCCTCACACTGTATTCGTATGTAATAAATTAATGGCATAGAAAAATGTCAACTTCTTTTCCCCTGTCCTTGTATTTTCTGCTTCATGTTGTCATCCTTGCCAACAAGAATGTTTTCATTTCATGTTTATTGCAAGATCTTTCCATTTTTTATTCATGTAACTGTTTCAAATGTTTTTATATTCGGTTTCTTTGGTGAATGCTGCGCTGAATTTGTACTGGTCTTGTGGAAGCTGCCAGAAGTATTTTAACTTGATTATGATCAAACAAACATCATGCCTCAGACCATTCTCCTTATTACAAAGATTATGATTAAACGAATTTGATTGGCAAGTTCCCTACTGTCAGTCTTACCAACCAGCAGTCACCTCCTCTCTCATGTTCTCGATTTAGTAAGCCTGTTCTAGGATGGCTGCCAGATCGCAGTCAAAGTGAAAGAGGCAGAAACTTCAGTTCCTCCAGCACTTCCTAGCTGATCTGATCACACATACCTACAAGAGCACTTTCAGTCCGAACTCTTCTGTACTTTCCTTAGAAAGTGAAGGAGATGGACTGTCTTATTACTTATGCCTTTTTTTTTCATGCAGAGCATATAAAAATCATAATTTTTCAAATATCCGTACTGATGTTCCCAGACTGTTTCTCTGAGGCATAGAATGCTCCTGCACCTCTGTTGGCAGCACTAGCCACTTTCTGAGGCCCCATTCTGACAACTGTCGTTGTTCCTTGAAGAAAAGCATAAGGAAATATGATTTCAAACCTTACTGATTACCTTTACTTAACATTATGTCAGGAATATACACCAACGTGCCCTTTCAGAAAATGCACTCTAAAATGTGTTTCCTAGAGCGGATTTCCCTGTGTTCTTATCTGGTTCCTCACATCAGCTGCAGGATTGTTGCCGTGAAGAACAGAGCTGTATAAAAAGTAAGAGCAATGAGATAAGGTTATACAGCGTAGATCTGGGAATGACACAAACATTCTGAAAAAAAGGAAAGGAGTCAGTGGAAACATCAAGGAAAATAGGCTTCAGAAGACTGATTTTTGAGTGGTTGTGTGTACAGCTACGCGTTGGACTCGATTACCCTTATGGGTCCCTTCCAGCTCAGGATGTTCTATGATTCAGTAATTCTATGATTGTTTCAAATTAATCTTACCAGAAATATAAAACTCAATATTTGCACGAACTTCTGAAAAATACGTACATTTTGTGAATGTACAATGTGAACAAAGAGAGCAATGAAGCGTTTTGTTTGTGCTAACAGTAAAGCAGTGCTTTCTGAGTGTGAGCTGATGCAATGTTGCATATTCTTTGCGGAACCCATTTTGCATAACACTGAGCCAGTAAAGCAAGGAAACATTCTGTCATTATTCAGCCCTTCATAGATCTCCGATTTCACTGAAGGCAGCCACATGATCCCACATGTTTATAGCAGGAAAAACAGCAGTTCTTAGGAGATAGAAGTAACTGGCATCATCCAATAGTCCGTCTTCTCAAAATTAAGTTTCACCTCAGGTACAGCACTTGTCAGATGTGAAAAAACAGTTCTACAATTTAAAGCAATAATATTTTTTTTTTCCAACATTCTATAGATTGGTGCTGTTTACAATAGATTAAATGCTTGGTATTCTTTTCAGTTATAGAACTCCAATACCAGTTTATTCAATATGAGTAGTATGAATAACTTGGAAAATGATATGAAGATTGAGAACCTGAAATTATCGTGAGAGGAGATGAGCATACAGGAAGAGAGAAAAGATGTAAACAGTACAAACAATGTTGTTATTTTCCCTTCCATTCATCCTGTGACTCCGATGCTTCCATTGCTCTGAAGTACACAGGAATTTTAACACATTTCTTTTAAAAACACTTTAAATTCTATTATTTCACTATATGGTATAGGCAAACTAATTCTCATTTCAATCTTTTATCTCACCTAAAATTTAATAGACTTAACAGCCAGAATTGATCTTTCCACATAGGAACATGACTCATCAAGATGTTAATTTACTGTATAACTTTACACTGTTCCATTTTCTGTAACCATCTAAACAAAGTTTACTTGCTATTCCTTATTTATCAACTGATGAGGCTATTCATTCCCAGTTCTGACTGGCACTATTGATTGTCTTCTCAAGGGTCTGATTCCAGGCCGTTTGAAGACAGGGGGTGACATCAATAATTCAGTCCTTTGGATCAGGCCTGACTTGTAATCAGAATAACCATCATTGCTTTGTCAGCTGCTTTTCGTTCCCACTGATTTTGTAACATGGTGAAGCAAGATATAGTTGGGATTAGAATGAATATTGAAAACACGGCAAGGTAAATGCATCTTCTACTTAAATAACATTAATGTTAAATCTTCTGATATAAACATAAGGGTAAAATATACCTTGGTTTAATTCAAACCTATGAAGAATGAAGGAGACCATAAAACAAAATGAAATCTAATTGTAGCTTGAGTGAAATAATTTGAATCTCCCTTAAAATAGGTATGTTTCAATTTGAAGCTCCCGACTTCGTGATCTGTAACAAAAATCCCATTACAATACATTAACATTAAATTTACATTTATGTTTTTACTTGAACATTTAGCAAATGGGTTTACTAGGCAAACAGGAAGCAGCTTCCCTATGACCAAAATACTCTGTTAAGTTTTCCTCATTAAATTACTTTCGTGCTGGTGATTCATTAATATTCATTCACTAGAATCTTGCAGAGGTCAGTCAAAAGATAATCGTGGGAGGAAGACTGGATACCTTTCCTTGAAACTTTCTTCTGTATATTTAAAAACATTTTTTTTCTTCTGCTTCGGAAAATCTAATTTGAAAGAGGACTTGTGGGCTATCAGTTGGCTCTTGCTCCAAGACAGTCCACCAGAGATGCATACATATGCACTCTGAAGCTCCCCCCAAAAATGTAAATTTAAACTAATTTGTGGAATTATTGACCAGCACTGCTGAAGAACAGCTAGCTGTGAAGGGAAATGAAGAGCACCTCAGTTTAAGAGAGCAAATAATTGTCTCGTATCAAGCAGAACTCCAATTTAGTCAGGCAAAATTGTCCAAGTGCCAAGCTGGTGCTTGGCCAGAGCGCTGCAGCAAAATCTTTACTTGTAAAAAAAAGTAGTACTTCAGTATTAAGGAATTAATGAACAAATGCTAAGGAGTAGAGGAGTGCTGACTTCACATTTCAGCCAAAAATGAGCAAACTTCTGAATATAAAGGGAATTTCAGCACTACGTTGTTATTATAAACACCTTTAAACTTCAAGTTTAACTCTTGGTTTTAATTACAGATTGAATTTATATGCTGCTAACTCAATCTGGCATATCATCACTTTTTCGACACCATCAGACTGTTCCCTGGCTTTTTGATCTAGTTGTGGTTTATTCATAAAATGGCTTGGGTTGGAAGAGACCTCAAAGATCATCTAGCTCCAGCCCTCTGCCATGGGCTGCATTGACCAGATCAAGTACTAGATCATGCTGCTCAGGGCTCCATCTGACCTGGCCTTTACGATCTCTGGCCTCAAGGCCACAGCTGGGCAGCAGGGAAGGCTCCAGTGAGTGAGAAAATGACTGCAGATGTAACACTTTAACAGGACCCCAGAGATCTTACCTCTCTCCCAGCTCAGGAAATGCACACCTGAATGTGGTGATACAAGCTCTTTCACATTTGGAGTATGCATACATTTGTATACAGAACTTGAGTCATGAGAAAGCATTTCAGTTTGTTGCTTTGCCTTGTGTTTAAACCATCTTTTCCCACCTCACAATGAAAATACCTTTACAGTGATGGATTCTCAGCCTCTGGGGAGGCCGTCTTTACACGTAGGAAGATTCAGAACAGCATCACAGAGTTCAGAATGGAAGGAATTATGAGGTTTGTGTTTTAATAATTTGACCACTGGGCACTTAGATAAAAGAGTGATGATTCCTTGTGTAGTTCCAAATCCTAAAATTGTTTTCTGTTTAATAAGAAAATGCAGAAACAGGAAGTGGAAGTGGAAAAGGATGCAACTCACGGCTCTCAACTGAATTCCGTAATCACCATTTTACTCAAAGTTGCTGGCAAAGTGGTCTAAAGAGTTTCTCTGGTGAGATAGTGAGACAATTTCAGTGATGGGGAACAGGTTTTAGTTCCACCATTTTCATTCTGCCTTCAGGAATCGCTACCTGGCATGGTTGACAGATGGAGATTTCACTTTTAAGGGTGAAAAGAGAATTCATACCACTTTGTATAGAAATCGTAGGGTAAAAGATGGGTAATGTTGTCACAGATGTGTCCTGCAGGGTGTCTGCTTCTGCCAGCATCAGAGAAGTCTGAGAAACTTCCTAGATTAAATCCCACAGGGAGGTGTCTGCGCATTCTGGGGCTCAGGGCCTTGGCTGATATGCCCGTATTCACAGTAGGGTGGCTTGACATACACAGAGGTCCTTTTAGCATGGCAAGCTAAAGGAAAATAAAGGTAAAAAGCTACAGAAATGAGGTTTAGCTGGCCACAGGAAGTGGATTTTGAAAACTGTCTTCTTTCCCATATATCTGACATGAGTGAGATGTGGCTCATGGTGAATGTGGCAGAGCTTTTGTAGTCTCTGAAAAGTTAGATATATCCGTAGAAAAATAATGCATTCTGCATGGTCTACTGGAACAGAAAATTAAAATGTATGTGTCTGCTCTCAAGGAAAGAATTATAAAATTATGCTGATAGGTCTGATTCAGTCTCACACATTGAGACGTATCACCTTTCCCATGTTGCTCATTTCTTCAAGGATAAACAGCATCTAAAATGAGCACTGTGAATAAATTAAACTGTTCTTTTCAAGTTTAATTCAAAGTAAAAGAAGTGGCCAACAAAGTTATACATACTACCACTCTCTTGTGAAGGACTTTCACTGGGATTTTTAAAGATACTTTGCTATACCTAACAGTTCCCCTAATAGAAAATATGATTGGTTTCAGAATAGACAATATGATTGGTTTCAAAAGACTCCCAGAAAATAACTATAATTAGGCTGATTGTCCCCAAAGGCTAAAGGTGTTGCCATTCTAAAGGACCAGCTTAATCAAATCGAACTCTGTCTAGATATTGCTTATCACATTAAGAAACAATCTCATATAAACCTAGATAGGAAGGATGGTGAAAACTGAGGCAACTGCAGTAAATACGTGGAAGTAAAATAAAACTTGAAACGTATGACATTACAGCTCATATAAAACCTGCTCTGTTTATATGTAGAAATGTTCTGCCAAATATTTGACAGAGCATGGATGACATTTCTGTAATTTATACTGGAAAAAAAGGACAGCAAATCCACCGGCATCACTTAAAATCAATACAATCCCCAGCAAGTGTCTGCAATGCAGAGGATACAGGGGCAGGCATTTAAAGACAGTCAGAAAAACAGGGGATGTGAACAAAGTGGCAATGAAGAACATATACACAGATGCCTGAACGCAGATTTAAAAGCAAAAACACCAACAAGAAAACAAAGCACAAAACCCCACACGGGCTAAAGTTGTCCTCAGAGGATAAAGCATTTTTAGCTTGCAGCAGGCGGGAGTGAGCTGTGTCCTTATGGGAACAATGGTGACATGGGAACGAGCTGCCTTCAGACAGACTTTGGACAGTAACAAGTGCTTCTACATGAAGTCATCAAGTTATCCTGTCTGTTCTCCTGTTAATGCGTTTAGGGGTCGCTTAATGTGAAGGATCCACTCTACCACCATCACAGCGGTGTTTCACTTTATCCATTTCACCTTCTTGCTGGGGAGATGTAGAAATAAAAAATGCAGTAAACTCACGTTTGTCTCAGGGCCTATCACTGCAGTGAGAAGGTGTATTTCTGTGAAGCGAAACCCAAGGATTTAGCAACATACATTATACTGACATAAGACAGAATCTTCTGCCTAGAGGACATCTTAATGATATATTGTCTGCAGTAAGGGTTGCTGGTTGCTTCTGTGTGAGGCCGGTTTTTAACCTTTCAAATTGAAACGGCCAAAACAAAATTAATCTCACTGATGTATTTGTTTGCTCTGGAAAGTTAAAAGCTTGGTGAAAAGCTGGTTGGCAAATTGTATTAGTAGGATGTGACAGTTTCAGTAAACCAAAGACTTCCTTTTTTAATGAACATAATGCCTCAAAAGCTTCTGGGCTATAGCGGCACCAAACAGAGTTAATTTTTATTGATCTGAGAATTCCAAAGGGAACCTTTTTATACTTCAAGATGTTAAAGCAGTTAGGATTTAAATCATCCTACGTGCATCTGGAGAGCACAAATGAAGTTTATGGTGTATGAAATTTAAGAATTTCACTTTTATGGAATATACAGAATTATAATAACGTTATTCCCGGCATGAAAGACGAGAGGCTGAACTAACACACTCCTGATGTAGTGCTGGCACCTAATAGCTGCTATTAAGTACCCACATCCTGTCTAGAAATCCACAGGCATTAAATTCCCAGAAACTCTGGCACAGAGACGAAACTGTGGTCCTGGGAATGTTCCAGGTAATAACGTGGCAAAGAAAATCAGATCTAGGCTGTATTGGAGTGGCTGGGTTGCCTGTGTGCTATGGAGCTGAGATACAGTGATCTTGCACATTGGCATTCAGATGATGTCACTAATGACAAGTCTGAAAGGAAATACAATTAAAAATCAGGCCAGTGGCTTGTTCTGCTCCTGATTTACTGGTGAGCTACAAGTAATGGCTTTCCCCTCTTCTAAATAAATTTTTATATTCTTTCATATTTTTAAGACTTTGATTACTTGTGGGCTGGAAGCCTCCAGATGAATCCAGGAATTACTGAGATTCAGAACAACTCTAGAGTTACAAATATTATTTCTGATGTGACTGAGGAATTAAAACTGTGTTTGTTACCTCAAAGTTAGTCAGAACTTTCACTCTTCAGGGCAGGCAAATAACATCTTCATACCTTTCAAAGCCTCTGAGCCCCAGATTCCTTTTTCTGTATGGTTTCACTGAAGATCTTCAGGGAAGACTCATACTTTATGTAGACTGTAAGATCACATATGAGTTAGACTGCCTTCATCCTCTAAAGCCATTGCGATTCTTAAAGATTTTTGTCTACTTCCCAAATTAATGAGAGAGAAAAACATGCAGTAGCAAAATAAAGTATAGTGCTGGCAGTTCTGCTGAGTATTTCCAGTCTTTCCAGGAGCTGGGGTATCTATGTGGAGTTTGATTCTGACCCCAAATCCAAGCCAAGAACAAATGCTTCCACTTTTATAGAAACGCAAGGCAATTCAAACCTCTCTACTTGATGAATGCAGAGAAGTATACAGAAATCCTTCTGCCCACGGGTGAATTAAAAAATGAAAGTTGAAAAGGAAAATAATTGGAATTTGCTGTGTTGCCTTTTTTTACTAATTTTTTAATTAATATTCTGACTGAGATGGCCATTTTGGAACTGTTGCTTTCAGCTGCATGAATGAAAAGTTCTACCATGCATGAAAATAATAGTATTGCATAGTATTGCACTGATGCTGAAAGCGATTTGGCATCCTCTATGCATTTAGTGCTGTATTTCAAGAACACAAATTGTTGTTAAACTATTAGACTGGAGATTTTTGGCATTAGACTTCAAGCTGATGCAAATAGTACCACAGGCAACAATCTCCAGTTTGGCTATTCTTAATTCCAGGAGACTCTTTTAGAAAGGCATTCCAAACCTATTTTAAATCAATAGACTGAATGGCTGTTTTAACACTACTAACTCCAGTGGGCTTAGCACTTTTATCACTATTTTTCTGGTGCTAAAAAAAAAAAAGAAGAGGAATGGCATTACTTATTTTTTGCACATCTGAGTGTTGAACATATGAATAAATTACATTTATAGGTTCTGAGCATACAGCACAACCTTCTAGCTGCCAACCATCAACCTACAGCCCCATCTCCCTGTGCATGACCCTGGGCTGGAGTACAGTGACATAACTTCCCAGGCACCAGCATGGATAGCATCCTAAGCTCATAAAATGGTGTCCTTTCACAAGCATGAATTGGTTGGAACCAACGTCGTGTTTCTGTTTTATTTTAAGATGGTGCCAAAGAAATGGTTCTTATAATTTTTTTAACTTGAGCTGAGAAGGAAAAGCATTCATGCTGCCAGACACCAGCATCAGCTGGGCTGTGGCAACAGAGATGAGTCCTCTTGCCTTTCAGCAGAGACTTTCCTGTAACTGTGCTTCCCTTTTTCTCTCTTCAGCAGCTGAAGCTTGTTTGTCTTTCCATCAATGGAACAGAGACGTGCTTGCAGCAATTACTCTGGTAGGAAACACAGCTATCAGTACAGTTTCTCTGCTGAAAACCACTGTGGTTTTAAATTAAATTAATTGCACTTTAACAGAGCAGAAAAAAAAAAAAGAAAAACAAGTCTCAGCTGGGAAATGAGGAGTTTACTTCAGATATTTATCTTAATCTGGGCTCAGAACCAAATCACACTTTCTGTTATGAGTGCTGTGGCATTGCTGCTTACTTGAGCTCTTTTCAGACCAATTCTTTGTGAATAATGTCATATTCTTGACTGCAAAAATGAGCAGAGTCTTAGCTGTATGAAAAGCTCATATTTCCAGGCGGCAAGGGTTTGAATTCCTTCAGAATGTTGTGGCAACTGAGCTTAAGCCTCCCATGTCTCTCATGAGCATTCGAGATACAATGATGTTATTATTGAAAAAAGACAGATTCTATCTTTTTCCAGTTTTTCTCTGTGTTTTGTTTTCTTAAGTAAACATACATACTTTAGGAGCCCCTAAGTGTTGTACGCTTGTGTTAAATATGCTCTAAAGAGGACATTTCCCAGTCTGCAGCACTGCAGCAGAACAAAGGAACATCAATCTGTGAATCAGCACTGGTTGGGAAAGAGGACTTCCTGAGAGCACTGCATTTCTGGGTGTGAGCAGAAGAACTGTAAATAACGAAAAAGGGAGATGCTTTCTACGTTTGGTCTCTGTTAAGGGTGGCACGCAGCTGACACTGTTTGATAAAACATTTTAAATTAAATATAATTTACTTTGAATGCAAAATACTCTAGAGATAACACCATTCCACCATGGAATTACCTAGCCATAAAAACAACTTCTGTCTCTCAAACTAGCAGCCCTTCATATTTCTCTTGTAGTGCCATTAAAGTAACAGGCCAACAGTGAAATAATTTTACTCCATTATTTACATAAATACTTCATCACTTATTATGTCCTTGCAGGTTATTTGTCACAACAATTAGCCATTATAAATGTACATTTATTTCACTTATTTATATTTTAGAATTATGTCTCTTGCTCAATTAGTCACCAGTGTTTCTACTGAGGCACAAGGGCTGACTCAGAGGACTTAACTCATCCCATTCAGAAACAGTGAGGCAGTTCCAAATCTAAATTTTGTAGACTCTAATCTTTCATTTAGTTGTTTCAGCAACAAACTTGCCAGTCAAACCATCTAATAAATCTAAATTCATCCTAACATCTTTATATGTTAAATTGGAAACACGTTTCCAGAAGCCAGTTTTGACTGTAGCTGGACCAGTTTTCTTCCAGTGATACCTATCTTTCTTTCCTGTTGACCTGAAGACTCAAACTCTCAAGTAAAATACAGCCAGATGCAATGAAAGCTTTAATGTTTTTTAATTATTTTGATTTCTTAAATTAGCCAGTGTGCTGCATAACATGATGGGCACACACAGAATCATTGCCTATATCAAATATTAGACAAGTGCACAGGAATGAGGTTTAAATGGTTTATGTGACAGAGTGATATTTGTTGGGATTTGGCAAACTTTGCCATAGGAGAAACTGTATTACAAGGGGTTTGAAAGGAAAGTCTGTCTTTCTGCTGTTGATCATTATTTCTGAGAACAGAGTGTAGCACTGAAGAAGTCAGGGGCAAAAGAGGTAACAAGAAACAAAAAGCTGCAGGGCTGTGTGCATTTACTGGGGAGCAAAATGGGTCAGAGAAAAAAGAGCAAAAGAAGTTCTGTAGAGGAAGGCAGCAGATGCAGTGGGATGCTAAATGAAGTTGTTAGAGAGAAGGATTACAGCAACTAGGTCAAAGGATTATTCTTAAGGATGGAAATGTCTGAATTCTGAGAGATGAAAAGTGATTCATTCCGTAATTGTGATATGTGTCTCTTCACATTATGGCCCTTCAGTAAGTTACAACAATTAAGTCTTCTGATTTTGCATTATAACCTTAAAATCCATACATAAACTTTTACCATGAAATTGATACCAAACAAGATATCATGGATATTAAAGGCATTACTTCAAATGACAACTCCTGTCTAGATCATTCATTATTTTTCCCTTTGAGAAATAAATACATTCTTAGATCTGAATGCTGTGGTTTCAGACGTGCACACTTGCTTTTGTTTCTAAAGTAACATTCTGGAAGCCTAAATCAAAATCAAGATAGAAAGACCTCCAAATGATTGCCAAAGACAAGGTAACATGACCTATCTTCCTAGAGAGGTTCTGGTGCCTCAGTGGACAAAACCAAGCAGAATGCCTGTTTAATGAGTGTACAACACAACGTTTCCTGGCTGGACAGGATTCAAAATTAAACATCATTAAATGTTCATATATAGTAGGTACAGGGGTATCTCTATAAACATCTTTCTAAAGGAAGAAATCCTTGCTTTTGCTTTTGTCCTTGGAGGTGAAGGGAAGTGGCAATTCTGCCTTCTTGTATATGTGGATAAAGGAAATTCAAAGGCTTAAAACAAAAGGAAAATAACTAAACAAGCACTGCTGTTGTTTTTCTTTTTTTTTTCAGATTACATTAGCTATGATTCATGTTCCTATCCTTCATTTTTTCATACTGTACTCTCAGGACAGCAGCAAAATTGCAAAGGGATAAATGAGTATTACGTTGTCAAAAAGGTGAAAGGCCTATCTATCACATCCTGGTTTTTTGGCCAGATAATTTGTTGAGAGGGTGCGAAGCAGTAAATATTCTAGGTAGATAGGTTGCTTCATTTTTTTAAATTATTACTATGATATATGTCTATCTATATAATTTTGATTTTGAATCACATTCAGGTTGCCAGGGACCCCTGGGTCCCTCTGGCCCGACCCCAGCTCCACAGGGACACCCAGAGCAAGGAGCACAGCACCACATCCAGGTGTCTGCTGGAGATCCCAAGGGAGACCCCACAGCCTCTGGGCAGCCTGTGCCAGTGCTCTGTTACTCACACAGCACAGAAATGCTCGTCAGTGTTCGCATGGAAACCCCTGCTTTCCAATTTGGGTGTTTTGCCTCTTGCCCTGGAAGCTAAGATATGAGTTGTGTTGTTGTTTTTTTTTTTATTATTTTTTTTTTTATAATTAAATCTAAATGTCAATTTCCCTGAAAGAAAGGACCATGCTAATGTGCAGTATAATTGGGTAAACACTGAATGAGGTCCTTAAGGAACAGACACAAAAAAGCAGTACTTCTGTTAAGCCTCTCTTTTCAAGAACTTCTCGGGTCCTTTCCAAATCCTAGAATGTAAGAAAAGATATTTCTCACATCAAAAAGTCAGGCAAAACTTGCAACAAACTTAATATCCATGTAGTTGACAGAATTTTTTTCTGTTTCCTCCCCTTGTTTCTGTTCAATGATTCCTTCAGAATTGTAGAGGTTAAATACCATATAGAGAAGCAATTGTGGGTGTCAAAGAGCACCCATTGGTATGAATCAGTCACCCACCAGGATTTTATTTTCATCATCAACAAAGATCCTGAGATTTATTTGAACCCAGAAGGAAATTAAACAATGCCCTGGATGGTGAAATGAGAATGAACATTTACACTGGGATCTATTTTCTGTATGATCTAGTAGTAATTACATGGTAAATCCAGTGCAGTACCTCAATGGACATAATGAAAGGCATAGAAAACATATACCCACACTGTTGTTAGGAGACCTTGTTGCTCTCTATAACTTCCTGAAGGGAGGTTGTAGTGAGCTGGGAGTCGGCCTCTTCTCTCATGTGGCTAGTGATGGGATGGGCTGCATCAGGGGAGATTAAAACTTTATGTTAGGAAATACTTCTCCCAAAGAGTGATCAGGAGCTGGAATGGGCTGCCCAGAGAGGTGGTGAAATCACATTCAAGGAATGTTTAGACATTATGTTGAGGGACATGGTTTAGTGAGAACAATTGGTGATAGGTAGATGGTTGGACTGGATGATCTCGTACAGCTTTTCCAACCTTACTGATTCTATGATGAAAATAAAAACATACTGCCCTAATTGAATTATCTAAGCAGGTATTTTAAATGGTGCCACAGCACGCCTGAATAATGTTAAATAATAAAGTTCTATCTACTGTAAATATATATAAAAAAGGAATCCTTAATCATAAAGAGAAAATATCTGTGCAGTCAACAAGAATGATAAGTTCTCAATGAGCTGACTTACCTCTATGGACAGTAATCTCATATTGCATGGATGAAGGAAAAGAGAAACTTATCTTCCTCTACGATACATCCTTGCCATAGGTGATACGTGTATTTTCATAGCGCCGTAAATATCATCTCAAACATTGTTCACATTGCTTATGGCAATCCACGGAAAAATAGTCTTGTAAAATCTTAATAAAAAAAGAGTTGTATTCTGAAATGTGATGGAATCAAGGTGTGGCGAAAAGAGATGGAGACAAAACATCATTCTTCACACAGAAGTACCATCAGTTGACCTGAGGAACTCTGTGTAGTTTTTCTTACATCTCCAAAAGTGTATCGAAAACCAAAATATCAGTAATGGGGAGTTTGTGATGCTGTAAACTGTAATTACAGTTTTACTTTGTCTTTGTGAAAATTGTCCAAGTGAGGAGAGTGAGAAAAAGCCTACACACTGGCAAAAAGTTTCAGTTCCAATAAATCAGTGTTTTCTGAAAAAAAAAAAAAAAACATTTTTACAAAACTGCTTTGTAATGCTGCACATCTTAAAATGCAAGAAAAACCACATAATTTATTCACACGCTTTGATATGTATTTGTTCCATGATATGGATCCATGTAATCATAACAATCTCCTCCAGCACTTGAAGATCAAAGGCAATTGAACTTTGCTGAGCTCTTGGTGAAATCACTTAAATTATAGCAGACTTTAATTTGGTCCTTTCTATTCGATGAAATTTAATAGTTCACACACACACACACAAAAATGTTGCATTTGGCATTTAAAATTTATGTTATAACAATAGAAGGAACTGTCTTAGTGTATGAGAAATGATTCACTCAAAAAGGAATTAATAAGCCTGGCTGTTCTCTTATGCCACTGCAACCCAGAAGTCATTTGCTGGCAAACGACCAGTGAGAGTGGAAAATAAAACCCTGGTGAATGTCCACAACGAGAAAATAGAAGGAAGCAGGAAAAGAGCTGCTTGGGTATACATTATTACTTTGTATTTTGCAGAAGAGATGAGTCAGAATCACAGCCCCTTGTGAATTTACTGTCTGATAGGAGTGAGTAGGGAAGGAGCGACCCAGATAAATGAATGGTGCTGATGCATTCTGGTGAAACAAAAAAAAACTTCACTTAATGGTTTTGTCAAACTATATGCAAGCATTTGCTACTTCCTAAAAGTCATGCATGTCTTTTTATAAATCAAAGTGAATGGTAAGTTGATGTCAAAGTTTAAAAGATGTGTTTTAACAGAGAACTTTTTTAATTCATGAAGGGTTATTATTTTCATCTCCACATTGCTTATGGTCTCCTAGGCTAAGAGAAAAAGATGTCAAATCAGTCCTACTTTTTAAGTGTTATTCTCTATGAGCACTGTTAACTTCGCTAGTTGTAACTCTTTTGGAGTACGTTCCTCTGTAGGAGCGGGTGACAGCTGTGCCCTGAGAAGCCTTTTTTCACTCTGGTACCTCAGTCCATAATCACCAACTATTTGTGTTTATGTAAACACCCAAAACTGACATGCTGATCATTTTACATTTGAAAATAAAACCCAAAAGCCTTTATTCCTTGTCTACAATGTAAACACCTGAGGGAACACGGTGATCCTGTCTTGACAAATGCAGATTTGCAAGAACTCTTCCAGTTCATCACTGGTGAAGACACTGAGAAAGCTAAAAGTCTGCAAGAGGTGGATTTTCTTGGGCCTTTTACTGAAGGACAGCATTGTCTTGTTTTTCCTTTATTTTTTATTTTTATTTTTATTTCTTTGTCATTATTTAAATTAGCATTTAGGAAGACTCGATATTGCATAGTTAATTCATAGATTCATAGATTCATTAGGTTGGAAAGGACCTACAAGATCATTTAGTCCAACCATCCTCACACCACCATCCCTACCCACCAAGCTACTAAATCAAATCCCTTAGCACCTCATCTAAACGCTTCTTGAACAGCGCTAGGGACGGTGCCTTAACCCCCTCCCTAGGCAGGCCATTCCAGTGCCTGACCACTCTCTCAGAGAAAAAAATTTTCCTCAAATCTAATCTAAATCTTCCCCGGCACAACTTGTGGCCATTCCCTCTCGTCCTGTCATTAGTTACCTGGGAGAAGAGGCCGACCCCCTCCTCACCACAGCCTCCCTTCAGGAAGTGGTAAGAGTACAATGAGGTCTCCTCTGAGCCTCCTTTTCTCCAGGCTAAACAATCCCAGCTCCCCATATCCCAGAGAGTCTGAGCTCCTGATGCTCAGCATGTACAAATTCATTCTGTCTCCTTTTTTGCAATTTACTTTTCTCTTCCCTCTTCCATCTTCCTTTACCATTTTCACTGTAATGTAGCACAGTGAATAGGGTGAATGAAGTTAACCTGCCAGCATTATCTATGGTTCTGTTTATTTCTTGGAAATTTGTTTGCCCCCTCTGTGCTAGCTGAATAGGAAGCCCTCAGATTGTTCTGGCTATTTTTAAATATTATTATTATTATGTATTTTTATTCCATGTATATGACTTGGAAATGCAATAGATGATAGGACACTCTTTCTGTTTATCTATGTATAATATATCTATATTTGAAGTCATCATCATTTATGCATAAATTCTTGCATATTCATAATCATAGCAAGAACGTCTTCACTTAGTATTCTAAAACTTTTTCAATTGTCAAGGAAAGAATCAAAAAAACCACAGAATATCTGGAGATAGAAGGAACCCATAAGGATCATCGAGTCCAATTCCTGGCTCCACACAGAACTACCCAACAATCAGACCATAGTGGGAGATATTTATATCTGGCTACCAAAATTTGTTTTCTATCTTTTCTCTTTTTAGCAATGAAACCAATACCATGACTTTTATCTCTACTGAGGTCATACACTAATTCCAGCATTAGTATCTTGAAATTTGAGTAATTTTTTTAATTCTCTTTAAGTAGCCTGCAAAATACTATCCACATTTACTCTAAGAGTTTGTTAGTCTGCTGGCCCTGGTCTAGGGAGCCTGCTTTGGCAGGAGGGTTGGACTCAATGATCTTTAGAGGTCCCTTCCAACCCCTACAATTCTTTGATTCTGCGCTTCTTTTCCAATATTATTAATGCAGGAGAATGCCTCAGGAATCTCACTGTAACTGTTGGGCTTTCAGTTGCTTATTGCCTTACCTGAAAAATCTTTAATTGCCGAAGAAACCTCACAGAGAACTTAGACATTAGATCTGTTGGCAAGGTAGTTGCCATTGTAAACATACATCTTTGAATGAACTTCTTATTAATGAGCAATTTATGTGTATAGCTAGTGGTTAGTTTATTCCATTTAAATAATGCACCTTAAAAATGATGTTTGTATTTGTGGTAGGTTTGAGATTAACATGCACCAGAAAATGAAATCCTCTGTTTATCCTCCGGATGTGACCCCATTAACAGTGTGATGTGCCACACCCATTCCCTGGAAGATCTACTAAAGCATAAGTTCCTTTGTATAGAGTTGCAGGTGAAAGTGTTGATAAGTAATTATTGTCACATTCCTGCATTGCTCCTGAACTGAGTGCAAACATGCTTTTAAAAATTACTTTTACTGTTATTCACCATTTCCCAAGCAATTCAGAGGTCTGGCTTAGACTTGCTTCATTAATGGGAAGGGAGTCTGAGTCAGTATGACAGAGTATCACTGCAGCACATAGACAAAATAATATGTTTGAAGAAGGTTAATCAGTATACTGCAGATGTTCTGCATCACTCTGAAAACACAAGGATAATACAGAACCTACTTTGCTTCTCCTGCTGCTTGTCTGTATGAACAAACAATTGCAGATGAGAGATCAGAAATATAAAGTACCTTACAACATGGGTATGGTGTGCAGTTTAAGGATTGCCTCTAAGGATGGAGGAAGAAATTGAGAAATAAATATATTTTGTTTCAGGAGTGCAACTCAAGTCCAGGCTGAAGATGTAGGTCTTGCATAACAGCCTTGCAAATATCAAAAGTCACACACCTAGATGTTTGGTTTCTGGAATTACATCTCAGAGACTGCACGAGTATGTTTTGATTTAGTTACTAAAATATTGTGAGTGATACACAAAATAGAGAAAATAAACTCCTCCATCACTGAAGTTTTATTTGGAGAAAATCAGGCTTGGAATAATACATGCATTTTTGGCAGAAGTTGTCTGTAAATCACAACTAGAACCATATGCTGTTTAAGATTATCTCTCACCAAAATATAAGCTGTTGTGTTTGTTGCTTTCTTTTTTTTTTTTCCAGAAGCGTTTCAAAGACTATTAGCACTTATATCACTGAAGCACTACTGCTTCTCTTACATGGATATCTTTGATCTCATTTTATGAAACTCCCTCATGCTGTCATTTAAACAGAATGTTGGAAAATAGCTGGGGTTTTTTGTGTTTTTGTTTTGTTTTGTTTTGTTTTGTTTTGTTTTGTTTTTTTTGTGTGTGTGATTGATCTAAGGCATATGCTATGATTTCTGATATCCACTATGCTGTTAATCACCAAAAAAAAAGTCATTAAAAATGTTAGGGAATGCATAATATCAGAATCCAGAAACTCATCTATGTTATTAATGCTATCAATGCACATCAACGTTATATTCCAATCCAGACATATGTAAAAAGAATCTAATCTGCTTTCAGATTTATCATGTCCTACACAAGTCTTACCCTGAATCTGAGTAATGTGATCATTCTCAAGTAACATTAGTAGTGAAGACAGAAGTTGAAGTCAAATTTATATACATTCCGGTTCAGACTCATTTTGTTGGAAGAAATGTTACTGCTCTGTAGTGAGATCAAGTCTCAAGCCTGTTTTGAACAAGAGACACATTTTGAGATGCTTAAAGGAGGTTCCAAAAGTCTGATTTGAAAGTGAAATGAGCAACTAGCTAGTGGCTGAAGGGTAAGAGAGAAGCTGTGTCTGTACTAGGAAATTAAACAAGTGTAGGATCATTCTGCAGTGTGGAACATCTGATATCTGGGCTATTCAGATTTCCCCTAGGTGTTTCAGCCTGAACGCTGCACATTGAAAATGCTGCTTGACTTCAGCTGGTTTCTGAGCAGTGCCTAGGAGCTGTTCAGGAGGAATAATATCCATCCTGGGACAGCAATGTCAGGGAGCAGCCTAGCAGTTCAACAGCACAGATGACTGCCATGCCACCAACCAGGCCACCTTCCTCATTAGTGTAGACTGACCTGCATTTCTGCACAAGTCTGCTCTGCAACAAGGCAAATAACATCACGCATTGTCAGGGCAGCACTGTCTGGTGGGATAGAGCATAGTGAGGGACACGAGGAGCTTAGCACAATGGTTCTCATTTAATTAAGATGGCCTGCATCACCTCTGCATTTCAGCGAAAGTTAAATCTATAGTGCTTCTGGTGAATGCAGCATCCCTGGAGATGCTCAAGGTCAGGATGGGGCTCTGAGCACCTCATGGAGCTGTAGGTGTCCCTGCTCATTGCTGGGGAGTTGGACTAGTTTGCCTTTAAGGATCTCTTCCTGACTCAAAAATTTTATGATGGTATCACATGGAACAGTAAGATGTTGTGACTATGGGAGGTTAAAGAGTTTCCTTTACGTAATCTAACACCAACACGTGATATTCTTCTAGATTAAGTAACAACTGTCAGTGTTCACTAATCCAGTGCTGCAGCTCTGTGATAGAGCGCAGCATCCTGAAGTGACCCAAGCTGCAGTTCAATGTGACTGCCTTTCCACACCAGTAACACTCATAGTTTATACGTGTAGCTCAAGGTGTGAGACTGAGAATACTTGAACTACCTATTTTTTTTTTTTTTTCAGTCATCTTGAAACCTAGATTTCATCCTGTGGTTTGTTATAGATAACTGAAAATGTGTGTCCATCTGGGTCTGGCCAATTTAAAAGAGAGATACAACATCCCTCCAGACATTTCTGGTCATACCGATTCTTATCCTCTCCCTCCTCTTCTTTAGTACAGCTTGTTTTGAAATGCATCTAAGATTAAGCTGCTGAAAGAAGGCAACTCCAGTTGATACAGGAGCAACTTCTGTATCAACATAAAACAAAAATAAGTTTTAATTGCTAAGTATAAATGTACCTTAACAAAAGAAAAATATAAAATATAAAAGAAAAAAAAAAAGGTTAGCTAAAGCTGAGAATGTATTTCCTCTTCAAACTGAGGGAAATAAAATCAATCAACAAAATATCTAGGGTGAATTAATATTTTTCATGTGAATTCCAAAATTCATGTTATCCTCTCATGACATTTCAGTCTGATTGTCAACCTAGCTCTAATCTGAGCTTGATTTTACACCATAGATTAATGTAATCCAGTAGGAAATACTATTTCCAGAGCTCACCTCTATCTATTCTCCATGAGCATAAAGAAAAATATTTTCATTAGGGAAGCTTATGGGCTGATGTGTCACATCTGTGAACAAGGTCTTACCTGCATGCGTAGAAAAGAGCAAGAGGGGCAACACCCAAAGGGCTACAAAAATCACGTTCACCTCTTTACTCACCTCCTTGAGAACAGGGAGTAAAATTGATCTTGTGAATGAACTAAGGAATGAAAGAGCCCATCAGTGCAGAGGAAGCTTTCAGGAAGATGTGACACTCAATGAAAGTTTGTTATCAGCTACTCCAGCGCACCAAAGCAGACATTTAAGGTTTCATTTTCACAGAAGTATTCTTGTGCTACATACACAAATCTGCAATTCTAAACCAATAAGAGAATTTGACATAGAATTCAAGAGCATGTAATTCAATTATTGTAGCAGTAAACCTTCTTCCAAGTAACCTTAAAATAAAATAAAATGGGAAAGAATACTTTTGCAGAACAACACAACATGCCATATGAGATCTTTGACAACATTTTGTTGACTTAATTGTTTAGACTGGTCTGAAACACAAGGGAGACTACAAAGCTGTACCTACTGCAGCAAGCTGCCCTTGCTCATGGACTATTTCTATATGACTTGTTTTCAGGACTGAAAAATGGAGCCATAGAAATTGATTTTAGTTGCCTGTGAATTCCTCAAAGCATGAGACACCTTTATCTTCAATGTTATCCTTTGTTGTGGCATTAGTGATACTTCTGTAAAATAAACTTCACTGTCAAGAAAATTATTCTGAATGCAGCAGTTCCTCAAGGCTTATGAATGTCCTGGAAAGCAAGAAAAGAACTAACTATAATAAAAGAACATAACAAGTGTGAAACAGACCTGTGAGCTCAGTTATGACTCATCTCTACACAGCATCATCTAAACATGATAGTATGCAAGTACATTCCCCCTAGTTAGCAGTTGTCACTGAGCTCTGAATACGTTTTTCATCCGCATTGCTATTACTTTAATAGCAACCCCTAATTTGGGCTGACATTCCACTGTTCTTACTTCACAATTTATACTGACCTCAACCAAGCTACTTAATGTAGGAGTAAGATGTTGGGGTTCAATTTTTATTAATAAATAGCATGCACATGTCTACTTTTCCATGACAACTAGCCCATTTGAAGTCTCTCTTCATCTACAGAATTAGTATCCTATTGAACTCTGCGAGTTAGGACAGCATCCAGCATAAATGCCTCCAGGATTCCTGTAGCTGTCCAACTAAGAGGAGGTGCAGTGCCAATAAACACACCATGCCAGGCTGTGACCGGTCTGTGCTTATGTCTACTAAAAGACCTGAGGTGTAGAGGAGCATCTCAAGAGAGTGGGGTTGGCTTAGCTTGGAGAAAGGAACACTGATGGGACATTTGTCTTACTTTCCCACCACTACTGATAACCAAGAGAGAATTCTGTGGCACTGGGCCTTGTGAGGAGCACGGACGGCTGCAAAGAGAATAAGTAGAAAGAGTATTGTTTGTATTTCAGTCTTCCACCATACTGAAAACATAATGAAAATATAGGAAAAAGGTCTGTATGTTTTTAATGCGTAACTTTCTGAAGCAGGGAAATTCATTCTTGTGTGGGATGTGAAAAAGAATGCAGTTGGACTCTTCCACGTGACTGTCATAACTGGGAGCCAAGTCAGTAGGGATCAAAAAAGAAAAAAAGAAAACCAGCAAAAAGCCAAAACAGCAAACACAACCCAAAGACAATTCTTCCATTTTCTGAGCCCTATCTCAGTTTGTTGGAGGACCATCATCAAAACAGAAGTGGGAGGGAAGGCCATACTGTGATCTATGAAGGAAAGTCTTATATTTGTCTACATGAGTAATAAAAAAAGCAGACACAGAGTACAAAGAGTGGGAATACTCAGGCTTGCTTCTTGGAAACGGTTTCTTGACTTAGAATGATGAAAATTTTGCACTTCTAAAGAAGGCATCAAAAGCAATAAATACGGCTGTCTTTTTTATTACATGGCTTTTGTGATACAAAATAGTGTAACTCTGAAATTATTAAACTCTTGTTCACGTGGGTGTAAGGCAACAAAAGCTGGGAGGATTAGGTAGGGTGGAAATGCTGATGGTAAAATTGGTTGTTTACAGTTCTGCCTTTCAGCGTTCAGACGAGCTGGAGCAGCTTAAACGTCTTATGGATAAATAGCTACAAAGAGAGTTCAAAGGTTAATTTAAACAGTTTTAAACCCTGAAAAGTAGAACTATTTAACTACAATAAAAACATGGTGTGTGCAGTGTGTTCCTCAGACTAGGGGTGATGCTTTTTCCTTTCTACCAGTGTGTCATAATGCACCATCCCTCCTGACAATCCTGTGAAATACAATTGTGCTGAAAAGCTGTATTAAAATGATGATGTTCCTCTCTGTTTCTGATGGCATTTGATTGGAGAAGTTTTTATATGTAGGTCGCTCTGAAAGAAACGCCTTCTATTTATTTCCATGGAAACAACAACAAATATGAAAAACACAATGAGGCTATTGATAGTACAAATTCTCAGCTACAAAGAACTATCTTTCAACATTGCCACCATCATTATATGATTCCTGTGGATAAGCTGATCGTTTTGTGGTATGGAAGCTGTGCATGGCCCTCCAGAATGTGGCTTGTCTTTGACATCACTCTTGTCACTGTGGAAACACACCACCCACCACCTCACTGTGCTCACATCCCTCACATCCACTGTTTGGTCACTATAAATGTTCAGCAAGTGTCAATGAATATCAGTGGGTACAGTATTTTCCACAAGGAGGACTTCAACAACACCTTTGTTTCACGCACTCTTCCACATCAGACTCCATTTTATCAGACTGCCCCTCTGCTGCCACCTGTCACATGCCAACAAAATGGGATATTGGTGGGAAGGTTCAACCTCTACTGCCATACCATCACCACCCACCTCTGACATCACAGGCCAACATAATGAAGTAGGAGGCACTACTTTTGGAGCAGCGCTTATATACTTCCACATTAGCATGCAATTCATATTGGTAAATTTGATGCCAAATCAAAGGAGTAGCTTTAAGAATGTGAAAACTGTCACTACACTGGGTAGTACAGTGCTAATTCTGTGGCAGAATTAAATTTGATGGACATAAAAGTGGTCAAGAGATTTTCATTTCTGAAAAACATTTCAGACGTATATTTTTGTGACTGTAAATCCTCGGCCATAACTGTCTAACAGAACCCCAGCTGCTGTATGACCCATCTTGAGGACTAATTTTATTTAATTTGCCTTATTTCCTTGTCTGCCTGGCTGTTTTGGTTTTCCTCTGTAATTTCTTTAAGATACTGTTTGTGTTGTGTCCTCTCCAGCACAGTCATTTCTGAAAGAAAAGAGTGTCAGCGTTCATATGCTTCAAGACAACAGCTGAGAGGTTAATAGGAAAGCACACCTTGCCTTCTGCTTCAGGAACGAGTATGGAATGGATTTGAAGATGCGAGGACTTCAGGAAATGTTTATTATCTAACTCTCCTTCCGTTCACTTAAACCATCATTCTTCTGTCTCCATACTCCCTCCTGTTTTTGGAGGTTGCCACAGCGATCATCTGTCCCCTACAGCATTTGTGTACATCTACTGAACTCCAGAAGCTCTGCTGTGAGTCCAGCTTTTGGCAGGCAGAGTCTGTAGGAAGTCAGTGCCTTACAAAGCTGACTCCTGTCTGCTTCTTTCATATCTGAAGGACTGGAGGGCTGCAAAGCTTTTCGCTTTTTTATTTTTGTTTTCATTTTTTCTACCTTTTTTTTTTTTTCTTTGCTTTGTTTTGTTTTGTTCTGTTTTGTTTTCCTGTGTGTATGTCACTCTCATAAAATTTTTACCACTGTCTATAGGATTTGTTTTTACCCCAGAGCTTCGCAGCAGCAGAATGTCTGTAACACAGTTCTTGCTATCCAAAGGGGCAAGTACCCACATTCAAGAGTATATTATTTACTCTTCTCATGCATTTTTTTTCAGTATTCTTCTATCTCAGATACAGCCATTTTATGATTTTATGATTCTACGATCCCTTCGTAGTATAATTCTGCTTTTAGAATTGTTTCAGGATCATGGAATATTGAAGACTAACAATCTATAAGCAGTAATGCTTCGTCGTTCCCAGTTTCCTGTGTAACGCAGTGGGACTCCACTGGATAAAATGATGCCACAGTGCAAGTTTAACATAACATGTTATAAACCCTATTGCTTGAATACTGGCCTGTTATACAAAAGAAATATGCAAAGGAATATAAATAGATGCTTCCTCCCTGCAAATATAAAACTGATCATCTTCTAAGTACTGCAAACTGAGGGCTAAAAAGGGCAAAGAAATCAAAAGTGTTAAGCAGTCCTTTTTACACTGATTAACTCATTGGTCTGATCTAAATATAATCTTTCAGTCTCAAGGACTGAGTTCCTTTTGGGATTTAACATGCAGAACATACACCACTGGTTGCTCTTCTTTTTCTAAAGCTTTGCTGACACTTTTACCAGCACGTCCCACCTGCAGCACAGAGTTTGGCCCCAGATTTGCAGTGTGTACCTGTATGTATTTGACTACAAAGTGTGCTGCGTTCAGAAGGACACTTGAGTGATTAGAGAAGCAGTTGGAACAGAAATAGAGGCTAAGAAAAGGCTGGCATCTTAAAAGCGTATGGCACAAACCTCCGATAGCTTCTCTATTACAAATGACCTATAGAGACATTACAAGGCTTTCTGCTGTATGACCTGAAGCCACTGAATGTTTTCAGCTAGCACTGTTAGGTGCCAACATATTTGTTTCAGACCTTCTGACGCTGATATTTTTTTTAAGCTAACTCCGGTACTGTGCAACACCATTCCCACTGAAATATTCCTGGGTTGCATCAAAGAATAAGCAAGCACTTGAATTATCACTTTGAAGCCTTCATTTTACTTCAAAATATTTCCTCCTGAGTCTTAAAATGTAGCTTAGGGTTCTCAAGGCATCAAAAAACAAGTTATAGCTCCAATACAGGGTCATTCCTGACGTCCTTCTTTCAGAAAATGCAAAAATCTGCAATCGGAGAAGCTGGAGGGAGGCAGACAAGCTGGAAAGATATAAGTCATCTCTTTTACAGGAAAACTGACGGACAGAATAGTTCTGCTCAGAGATGAATGAGCACATGGGCATGGTAGGGGGGAGCTCTGGCCCCTTTTTTCTCGTTGCCAGCTGTGTATGAATACAGCCTGTTCCCCATCAGCTGCCCTGCTGATTGAGTGAGGTCAGAGGGGCATCCACGCTGAGCTGTAGCAGCACAGAAGCTGAATGCTCTCAGAAGCCATTTTGGCTGTACACAGACGTGAAGATTGTCTCTCTGTCCAGGGCTGTCTGAAAAGAAGATGCATTGCTGTTGCGCTAGGCAAACAAGGAAAATGCTTGAAGTTTTGGGAATGCCTTTCGGAAGCTTGCATAACCCAGTGCATTTCTAGAGCCTGCTTACTAACGAGGGTTTTGTTCTGAAATGTTAAAGGCTGGGATTTCTTCTGAGGAGGGAACACTTCCTCTCTTCCACCTGGAAGCCAAATCAGCAGAGCTGTGTGGCAGCACAGGCTCTGTGCTCAGAAGAAGCAGGGAGCAGTGCTTTTGTGTAGCATCAGCTAAAATCGTTATGTGGTCCCATCTGTTATATCTCATTGCAGAGACTGCTGGAAATCAATTTTGTTTGTTGTTACTGCTAAAGAATTCTTAAAGGAGGTAGATTTAAAGGCACCACTGTCCAGAACAGCTTGCAAATTTCTATGTTTCTTGCTCATTAGGGACCACCATTTGGTACTGGTTACTGCCATGTTTTACATGACCAAGAGAACAATGCTTTCAGAATCTTCAAAAATAAGTTTTATTTGTGTTAAGAGAATGCATATGTAAACATCCTAGAACTGTTTGTGATTGTGTTGTTTTTCTGTTTTTCTCTCTTTTTAAATCTTAGTTCTATTTTGTTATTCCTGGGAAAGCACATTTCAGTGTGGCTTAGGTTTTAGCACACTGCTTTCCTTGCTTATCAGAATCTCACAAACTGCATTTCCTTTATTGCCTTTATTAAAAAAAGGTATATGGGGCTCAAGTTCATCTCATGCCTGAAGATAAAGCTATGATGGCTGCTCTGAAAGTAATGCCTCCTGTTTTATTATGTTGGCCTGCGATGTCAGAGGTGGATTTTGGTGGTACAGCAGTAGGGGTTGAACCATCCCACCAATATCCTGTGACATTTTGTTGCCCTGTGACAGCTGGCAGCAGAGGGGCAGTCTGATAAAGTGGCATCTGACATGGAAGTGCAGATGAAGCAGAGATGTGGAGCTGAATTCCTCCATACGGAAAAACTGGCATCTATTGACATTCATTGATGCTTGCTGAGCAGATGCTTGCTGGAGACCAAACAGTGGATGTGAACACAGTGAAGCAGTGGGAGGTACAATTCAGTGATGGTAATGTTGAAGACCACTTACACCGCAGACAGCCATGCAGACTTTTATGAGCGTGATATGCAGGCTCTTGTTCATAGCTGGCAAAAATGCATAGCTAATGGGGGTGACTATGCTGAGTAGTGTTCTGTAGCTGAATTTACTCGATCAAACAGTGTTATTATGCCTTTTGTATCCATTGCAGTTTCCATGGAAATAAATAGGAAATACTACTTTTGGAGCAACATACAAAAGAACTTCAGTGCTACAAAGCCAATGCTGAAATGCTTAACTGTTGGATGTTCTGCTGCTCTGTGAAAACCCCAATGCACAGCACTCGACATCTGTCTTCTACTGAGAAGTGTCTAAGCAAAAGAAGAAAAGCAGCAAAATGGGTTTGCCAGAATTGTGCAGTGCAGCTTTTAATTCTGGAGTTTAATATCGAAAGTTGAAATAAAAGCAAACAATCCAGTCATCCTTTCTCCACCCTCAAACAAAATTTCCATGAAGCTCGTGATTAGAGAGTTTATGGGGGACTATTTCATACTCTGACCAGACCTTCTAAATAGCTGAAAAGCATATGAACTAACAACCTACTTCATGTACGTAGTGGTGTGCTGGAAGCACAGGTGTTCAGGGATGTACTACTCTCAGTAACTTGACAGAAATTACTCTGCTTTGGGTAATTAATCAATCTCTGGGAAAGAGACTTGTATCTGATCCCTTTTCTCAGTACTCATGGTCCTTCCAAGCCAACAGACTAGAAAGTCAACCTTTATCTCTGTCAGTAATTAAAGAAATAGCATGGGGAAGAATGTCAAAATGAAAATTCAGTGTAATTTTCTCAGAAAAATGAGGGTTTGGAGAACTAGAAGCCTATCTCTTTGAGACCAGCAGGGGAGAAAATCCTGCCTGCTCAGCAAGTGTTTTGGCAATTGGGTACAATGGGCACAAATGTGGCACTGGAAGGTTTATCATCATGATCTTTTGTGGGAAAATGAATCTGAGGAATGTTTTAAAACCCATTGCATCTGGCTTCACAAGGGGTGAGACAGAGAGAATTCAGAATGAGGATTAAGAATTTTATTACTATAGTGTAGATGTGGGCATCTATAGCACTTGGGTAAGTAGGCAGTGGAAGACTATGCTAGGGCAAAAGTGTACTTTTTTTTTCTGTGTCAGGTTTATATCTAAACTCCTGTTGATCTTAACCTTCTGGTTAGTCTATAGCCTTCAAAAAGCTGTTCCTACTGTAGAAAATTCTTATGTCAGATTCTAGTTTAAAATATACTTTGTTCCTGAGAGCAATTGATTAACTTGGTGAGGTATGTACATCCCAGTTCAATGCACTTTCTACCTCTAGCAGTACAATCAGACCAAAGGAGGTACTGAAATTTCTGATAATGCTGCAATGTTATCTGTGTAGTGCTCCTTCATTCAATTGTATTTCTTCATGGTCTTGGGACTAACTCTTATAGAACGGGTCAAAAGTGACAAGTGCTACCACAGTTTGCTATTTTGGCATATGAGGCCTTGAATTATCACATTCCTCACAACGCAGTATTCCAGCTTAAATAAGATTTCTTGAAGATATGTGTAAGATTTACAGATCCCAGCCATATGCTGCAGTAAGAGCATTTACATTATGCCAGGTCTGTACTTAAACCTCTGAGAGAACTTATGCATCTAGAATAAGGATCATCTCAGCTCTGAAAGTGGCTGGTTAGAGGATAGGTACTCAGTGTGGCAGAGCACATACCTAATTAGGTGGAACAAATCTGAACATATGTGTGGAAAAGAGGTGAGGAAGCAGATCCTGAGAAAAGTCAGGAACGGATTTCCCGTTTTTGCAGTGTCAGGATTGCACTTACTGATGGATCTCAGTTCTTCAGGTTGAACAAGTAGCACAGGACCGACGGACTATGGGAGCAAATAGACTGAAATACAGAAATCAGATAAACTTAAGAGCTGAGAGTGGTTATAGCTAGACCTTGGGAATTTTCCAAAGGCTGTAGACAGGACAGCGTTGATTATGTTGGAGCTCAGAAGGGCTCCAGCAATTGGTGGACTCAAATTGAGACTGGAGGAACATGCACAACTTTCAAGGATGTAGCAGGCAGGGAACTTTTTTTTATTTTAGTCTGTCCCACTTTGGTTCTCCCTTGTTAAAAAGTCATAAAGCATGACCTAGCAAATCAAAGCTCTCTCCGGGTATTTTTGGTGTGTTCACTTGGAGAGTACAGCAAATCGTTTCAAAGCTCTGGGTGATTTGAATGTCCTGGCTCCCCACGCAAGAGTGCTGTAAAGTGCTTTTTCCTGATTTCAGAAATTTAAAATCTGTCTAAAGAAGACAGATGTTAATTTCTTATTTGCCTCTGAGTTCCTAAGTTTTACTCCATAAAACAAAGAATAAAGTTCTTGTTTTGTGAGTTGTTTTTTTTTTTTAATTTTGAGGACCAACTCAAGGAAAGAAGATTGTCCTTTTTCTCTCTCCCTGCTCACCCGCCATCCTTAATGTTCTAGAAGAAGCACTGGAGGATCTCATGCAACCTCTATCTCCAATGCAAAAAAATGTGTCTTTTTGAGTCTAATTGGTTCTATATTGCCTCTGAGACCTCCATGATCACATCGCAGCATTTGGATGGATATTAGCTGTGCTATAAGCCATGCCAGTGAGTGGTGATGTCTTCAGGTTGGCAGTGAACGATGGGAATAGCTGGTTTCTACTGCTTTACTCCAATGAAAGTCTTGACTGTTAGAAAGGATCCAGTGGTAACTCAGAAAGGCTTTAAAATCAGTTGAAGTTTCCTTACATAGAATTCTTAGCCTACCCTACAATCATTCACATTAAAATTTTGTAGGAACATAATTGCAGGGACTGTTTCATATCTAAGTATAATTTGCTGATGGGCTTAAAGGGCGAAATACACAAACAGCAACTGGGCTTGCTTAACTTTTTTTCCTTGTCCCTTTTCATCATCTATTTTCTAGTTAAGTTTTGAGAGTCTGAGAACTTTAATTTTATGGCTAACAAAATATGCTGTTAATTTTACTACATATTAATTAACTTCTAATCTTTTTTACAAAGCATGTCTGAAAAAAATCTATCATATTTATTTATTTATATGTCAATTGGTATATATATTTTTCTAGAGACAGCATGTCTCAAGTAGAATCATCAGAGGAAGTTTCAGATCTTTCTGAACTTTAAGGCATGGACTCCCTTCCCCTAACTTGAGGTCCTTTGGTGCTTCTTCTGACATTATCTTCTCTTTATAGTCAATGGAAGAGGAAGACATGGCAGGTTTTGCAGACTGAGTTGGCCTCTTGAAGTCCACATCTGTTCTGTGTAGGAGGCTGTTGGCTCTTTCTCTGCAGAGCTCTGACACCTCAGCTGAATTTCTTTTCTAAGAAGTAAAAATGTGGCATACAGACAGGGGGAAAAAACAGTGTTTTATTTCTTTTGTCATCAGTTGCATGAACTGGATAAAATGTAAGGAAGGAGATAATTCTATTGTACAGCTTCATTGGCTGCTTTCAGGCAGTCCAACGAATAAGAGCTGTCTCAGAACTTTCCCTAAAATCTGTCCCTAAAAACAGAAGTTGGTGTTGCCTATCCTGGCACTAGTTGGTACCTAACTCCAGAACTGATTCCCCTGTAACTGACAGAAATGTTTGCAAAATAAGCAGTTCCTGAGTCCTGAGGTAGCGGGAGCCATTTGGGATGTGGTAAGAACCAAATGCTCCTGAAGTGCATAAATTTCTGCTTATCTTGAGAGAACTAAAAGCTTCAGCAGTTCTGATATTTAGTGACTGACCTTTTGTGTTGGGACAAAGATTAAAGAGAATAAAAATCAAAGGGAACTGCAACCAGAGCTGGCCATTTTATGTCTTTTTTTTTTTTTTTCCCCACATGAACATTTAAAAAGAAATAAGAATTTAACTAATTATCAGATAACAGCTTTAGCAAATGAAGAGCCAATTATTTAATCTTGCCCAAGTTCACAATAGATGGTAAAAGAGAGTCAGAAGTCCATGCTGGAAGCATCACAAAATGAACAGCTGCCCTCATGTACTTGGGTTTTGCAGGTTTTGCTCAGCTTTGTGGAGCTGCAGGATGCATATTGCTGAACAAGAACAGTTGGTCAGACAGATACTGTGTTTCAGGAGACAGAAGAGGAGATTAGGAGTAGCATCTGCATAGCTTTAAAAGTGCACACTGTGGCTTTGTAGGGATGAGCCAAAAAAAGAGGTTTCAAAACACAGATACCATAGGAGGGAAAAAGCCACGCAGCACAATGGTGTCCCAAAAAAATTGCCACTGAGCAGTATGTGAAATAGGATTTAAGCTGTGACAGAATTCCAGAGGGCACCTTCAGCAGTACGAGGCTTGCTGAAAGTGTGCTGAAGCAAGCTGTCTTAACAACAAGGAAAACGTATCCTCTCAATCTGCAGTAAGCCTTCCTGTTTTTCACTGAGGTATCTGATTATGACTCAGAGCTCGGTGGTGCTCAAGGCTTCTTTTGGTGGGCCACCTCCTTTGCACAAAAAAGGAATGGGTGAACAGTGGAGCCATCATGAGGATGTATGTCCCTGTGAAAGAATGGCCTTGAATGGCCGAGTTTCTCACTGATTTTAATACAGTTCACCGCTGTGATCCTATCCTTGCTATGATGTTCTAAAGAGCAACTTAACTAAAGCGAATCCATGAGCTGAGTTAAAGATGTGGCCACTCTTGTATGCTGCCGAGATAGATAGTAGAACTAAATTGGAAAGGTATTATGGGCTGTGGCCAGGTATCACCTGCCTGCTGGCCTAGGGCACAGTCTGGCAGCAGGTTCTCAGGTGAAAACAAGATTCACAGCTTGAACATGCACACATACCTGTAAAGTGGTGACTGCCACCTGGGGTTGTGCTACCTGATATGTAGCGTGCTTAGTGAATTCTGAGACCTCCATTTTAGGACTCTGTTACAAGGATCTCACAGGATTTAAATGAAGTGTTCATTTTAGAGAGGAGTGCATTACCCAGGAGGAGGATGTGCTGTTCTTTCTCCATCTGTTGAAAATAGGTCAGTGGAAAACCATACTGTAAAATAATAAAAGCAATGGGACTGTGCTTCTGTCTTCCAGTGAGATAGAGCAAGTGGAGGAGAGGAAAGAGAAAAGAGAGATCCTACTGTTCAGAGAATGGTAATGTGTATTATGTTATTAAAATTATCAGCGTCCAGCAATGCCATAGAAGATATGCATTATGCTGTGAGTTCCTTTAGTAAAATGCACAAATCCTGTTTTATTAACCAGTAAAACAAGCTAGCTTCTCAATATAAAAAGATTTATTAGTAATGAGATGTATTCTCACCACAGCAGTGGTATTTGTAACAAATCAAGCAGCACCCCGTCACTCACAAAGTGCCATGGACTTTAACTCATCTAATATTTTTGAGAAGAAAGATTCCATTATAAGACTAAGAATTTTTGCAAGATTCATCCTTTAATTATTTTTCCCCATATACAATTCAAATATAATTTCACCACTTAAAAGAAAGAATTCTTTAAAGTCTTAGAGAAATTAAAAGTCTTTAATGAAACCTCTGATTCAATGTCCTTGCTAACCATATGGAATGCAGCAACATCCTTCAGATGATTATTATTACTCTTTCAATACCTGATGGATTTTCAGAGATTGTGTAAGTATGCAATTGCTTGTTAATTAATCCCTGAATCAAATGTAATTAAAAATATTTCTTAAAAGGATTAGTCATGTACATATCTCCTTTTATTTTGAATGATCTTGATAATTGGTGAACATGGATTCTTCGAACATTTATGAGTTGAAGTGTTTAGTTTCAGTGAAAATATCAGATACACAGCTGTTGGCCTAGTGAATAATAGATGTTATGGGGTCAACAATTCACATTTTAAATGGTATGACCTGACATCATTTGGATATCAGAGAAGGCTCTGATATTCATTATCACCACCTCATTTGTGTTGCACAGCTCTCTCTTTAAAATGGGTCACAGAAGCCTCACCAGGGCAGAGTAGAGGGGGAAGATCACCTCCCTTGACCTGCTGGCCATGCTCTTTTTAATGCATCCCAGAATGCCATTGGCCCTCTTGGCCACAAGGGCACAGTGCTGGCTCATGGTCAACCTGTTATCCACCAGGACATCCATGTCCCTCTCCTCAGAGCTCCTCTCCAGCACGTCCCCCCAACCTGTACTGGTGCATGCAATTATTCCTCCCTAGGTGCAGGACTCTACACTTGCTCTTGTTAAACCTCATCTGATTCCTTTCTGCTCAGCTCTCCAGCCTATCCAGGTGTCGCTGAATGGCAGCACAACCTTCTGGTAGGTCATCCACTCCTCCCAGCTTCATATCATCAGCAAACTTTCTGAGGGTGGACTCTGTCCCCTCATCAAGGTCGTTGATGAAGATGTTGAACAGGACCAGACCCAGCACCAACCCCTGAGGAACACCACTAAGTACAGGAACACTGCTAAGCACAGTACTGGCCTGTGCCACCAATCACAACCCTCTGAGCTCTGCCAGTCAGCCTGTTCTCAATCCATTCCACGCTTCCTCAGCTTTGTTATAAAGATGCTGAGGGACAGTGCCAAATGCGTTGCTGAAATCAAGGTAGACTACATTCACTGCTCTCCCCTCATCCACCCAGCCAGTAATGACATCATAGAAGGCCGCCAGGTTGGTTGAGCGTGACCTCCCCCTGGTGAACCCATGCTGATAACCTTCTTCTCTTCCAATTGCCTGGAGACGGCACCCAGAACAAGCTATTCCATCACCTTTCCAGGGATGGAGGTGAAGCTGACTGGCTTGTAGTTGCTCAGATATTCCTTCTTGCCCTTTTTGAAGACTGGAGTGACATTGGCTATCTTCCAATTTTCAGGCACCTCTCCTGTTAGTGAATTTGGAAGAGCAGTCTGGCATCATCAGTGGGTGGTAAGCTTTAGCCAGCTTCTTCATGGAGAGATGTGCTGTGGAGGACAGGACTGGACCTCACATGCTGGTGCCTGCACAGCCAGACAGGTGCCGCCGGGGGAGTGCTGATGCAGGCTGTGGAAACAGATTGCATTTCTAAACAAGAGCCTCACCTGCTGTGGTCCTGGTCCATGTGCCATCATCCTCTAAAAATTATGCTCTTCGGGGAACATAATGAACACACATAACATGATGTGTTTCTCACTATCAAATTGTTGAAATAATTCCTCATACCTGTCTGTAAAGAGATAACAGACTGAGACCATAGCTTTAGATTTCAAAAGAATTGCTTTTACCCGTGGTTTTACTGCTAACTTCACTCTGTTCTTTCTGTGACAGTCAATGCTTGTTGCTGATATCTTTGCTCTGCCATCATTTGTACTGAATTCAGTGGATTCCTGCACTGAGAACCTCAGCTAGAAATCCACAGGACCTTTCATCAAGCCAACCGTAAAATAGTGCTTAGGATAAGGATGAATTAAATAAAAACAGTGTCAATGAATAAGGAACATCAATGGAATATTATCTAAAAATGAGCCCAGTTATTTATTAAATTGAAAGCAGCACCCTCATTGAAGTTTTCCTTCTATTTACCACAAGATTTGACTACATGACTAGGGGGAAAAAGAATTTTTCTAAATTGAATGCACCTTCTTCTGACTATTTTGTCAATTTACTTGCATCATTGTATCTCAGTAACTGATTCCCTGCTGAGAACAGGATATAATATTAGATATAATATTAGATGTTTCAGGACAGAACCCCTTTTATAATAATAATAATAATAATAATAATAATAATAATAATAATTTAAGTAAAATATCTCATGTAGAACTGCAATTTCAACCAAATTTTAATTATATTTCTCTTTAATTATATTTCTCCTTTCTGCATTTGTATTATTCAAGGACTATTATTCAAACTCATTCACAAACAAACTCATTTTAACTACCAAAAAATGTTTACCACTTTTATTTTGAACATTACAGGAATCTCTAAAGATCTTTCAATGTGGACATAAACAATGCTATTCCTGTAATGACATGATTTTGAATTAAGAAATTATATTTCTCAGGCTGCAAGAATTGGCCTATTTTTTTTTGTTTTGTTTTGTTTGAGAAAAAGAAAAACACAAAGTAATTGAACCAGCAGTGTACAGAAATTAAAAAAAAATCTAAAATGCTTAACCCAGGAAGACTCCATGTAGAAACATATAATGGTAGCACCACAATCAAAGCATGATATTTTGGATTCATACACTGCGGGAGGAAAACAACGGACTTCAGAATGACTTCTATAACATGAAGACAATTTATTCCAAACATGAACAGCATATATAGACAACTTTTGTGATAAACAACTTCAGATTGGGCCACAACAGCCAAGTGTCTGCTTCTGATTCATTGCTTCTCTCTTCCTTGTTCCTTCTCTTCCTTCTGACCTTCATCAGACCTTGTTCTCTAGCTCAAGGTCATTTCTTCTAATGTACTTCTCCACCTTCCTTTATATAACTTTCCACATAATCCTCCACAATATATCAGAATATAAGGATGTGGTCTAAAATATATTTTTTTCATACACAATACTTTACCTTTTCCCTGTTCAAAGTGTTGTACTTGTCACCCTTCTTTGATGACCAAAAGAAAAGATTTATGTTAGTAACATCCAATGATGTGGGTCAGGGCTAATGTCATTTTAAAATGAGATTCTGAAGGCAGGACACATCTGCCACATTAGTCACCTTGGGTTGTCTTTCAGGTCAAGGAAGAGAAGCAGGTGCTTTTCATAGTAATTCTTTTTGAACAGCTGCTTTACATTGAAATAGATTGCCTTGAGTGACTTGTTTGGATCTGCATGCCTGTATCGTAGAGGTTTGCCTTTTCTGGAGGATTTAATTATTCTGTCAAGAAACCTAAAAAATTCTAGATTTTATTTATAGTAAAAAAGAGAATAGAATATAAAAAAAAAAAAATCACCTATAGATCCAATTAACTGACCAGAAATAAATGAATTTACTTTACATTATAAGATTTAGTCTTTGAAAGAATAAAAACTCCACATCATTGGACTTAGTGTGATGCTAATCTGTGAATTCTTTCACCTTATTCTTAAAACAATTTCTGCAATTTAATAACTTGATTCTTCACAAATCAAGCTTTTTCACTCATGTGGAATTTAGTCCCTGATCCTGAATTTAAAGAGCAAAGGCAAAATCCAGAGTCAATATTTTTGTTTGTTTTATTTTTGTATTCAGACTTGCAACTGTCATACTAAATGACATATGTCCTCACAGCAGATAATCTCACAGGTCAGCTCAAGAGGTATTTATATCACAGTAATGATGCAGAAGGATACAAATATTTTGCTCAGAACTGAGAAGCGGTAAAAAGTGTGGTAAAAAGAAGTGGTAAAAGGCAATATTTTGGCAGTCCCATTTTCACAGGCCTAGTTCCTCAGGATCTTTACAGCTAACTCTTCTAAGTCTTTGTCTTTCTGTGACTGTCTATATAAGGTAGTTCATCTCCATTTTGAGAATGAGAACTCGCTTTGTGTGACTTGAGAGTTTGTAGGAAGAGAAGCTTCATTGTTTTAGCTCTGCTGAATTTTTATGAATTTGCCTTACAGTAGTTTAGTTAGAAGGATAACATTGATTTTTGCCCCATAGTGTTACTTTCCTCTCAGCAAATTCAGTTCTGGTTCAACAAGAAATCTTTAAATGTTGGTTGAACAACAATTGGCTACTTCGTGCTCTGGGTTTGTGCCGTGGTATTTCTTGGAGATGATGTCATCTTCTCTTGCTGAATCTTTCCTGGATGACCCCCATCTGGCTTTCTTCCCAGAATGTAAGGAGAGAAATGGAAAGGATGTTACAGGAGTTGGAAGATAGGACTTACCCCAGCACATATATGAATACTGAAGATTTTAGACGTAGGCGTTTTCGATCTATTGAAATCTTGGCATCTAAAGACTTTGAATGGTTATATGCTCATTTCTGAAAGCTTATTATTTAGAAACTGTCAACAATTCCAATAATCATTATGCCCCAGGAGAGAGAATCCAGAGCACTCATGTTAAATGCTGTCTTTGCTCTTGCTCAGAGTGAGAAAGGAGCTTGAGTCACTGCTTATTTTCTGTCAGAATCCCAGAGTCTTTTCTCAGCTCTCTGCCCACTTGCATCCAAAAAGCAACTTATAAGATGGTAGATGGGCTTTTTTTTTTCATTATTTTTCCTATAATCAGTTTGGGCTTGTGCTGGAACACACCGAGCACTGGCACCTGTCAGAAAGATTGTGCGTACACTCTGCTACATTTCTTGATGCATTATGTCTTTCTAAATGATCAGTGGACTTTCAGCACTGTTACTCTTCATAGCACTTTTAAGCAACAGCATAATACTATGTAAGTAATATTTATGGAAATTATTGATGAGATTTAATGAAGTTTCTCTTCTAAGAAGAAACTTAGCTAGAATTGACCTAGACAAGCTCTTTTAGCCTACAATTTAATTGGCTTGACTTGGCTATTCTTTGAAAGAGCAGGCTTGAGTTATTCAGCTCTTCAGGCCATTTTATGTAGTGTTTTTCTAACTTTGTTCATTATTTCGCTGGGAAACCAGAATGAAGGATAAAAGTCATTATGAAGCTATGTCCTTCTTAAAGTCTTTTCACTTATGTAACAGAAAAAAATACCCTAATTAAAATCTATATTATATACTTAAGAGTTTATGAAACTGCAAAGTTTAGGGATGCTAATAACGAAGCTATTTTTAAATGATAATGTATTTAAAATGTATGTTATGCAACTAATGTTTTTTAATATGTGCTATTTACCCTGGAGACTTAACCAGCTCCATAATATTCAATTTAATTGCAGTACCACACAAATCTTTTATGACAAACTCTGGCATATCACTGCATCACCACGTTTAATGAGTATTGAATGGATGATATGACAGTAAACCAGTTCCTTGGCCTTGTATTTGCAGAATGCAATACGTACTGCTGCTAATAATGAATGTGTCTGTGCTTTGCTTGTTTTCTGTAGGATGTAACAGCCCTTTAGTATCTCAACATTTCCTAGTACCGTTTTAAAGGACTTGGCTAAAACCTGATATTCAGTTTTAGGCCCCTCACTACAAGAGAGACATTGAGGCCCTGGAGCATGTTCAGAGAAGGGCAACAAAACTGGTGAGGGGTCTGGAGCACAAGTCTTACGAGGAGCGGCTGAGGGAGCTGGGATTGTTTAGCCTGGAGAGAAGGAGACCTCATCGCACTCTACCACTTCCTGAAGGGAGGCTGTGGTGAGGAGGGGGTCGGCCTCTTCTCCCAGGTAACTAATGACAGGACGAGAGGGAATGGCCACAAGTTGCGCCGGGGAAGATTTAGATTAGATTTGAGGAAAAATTTTTTCTCTGAAAGAGTGGTCAGGCACTGAAATGGCCTGAAGTGGTTGAGGCACCGACCCTAGCGCTGTTCAAGAAGCGTTTAGATGAGGTGCTAAGGGATTAGATTTAGTAGCTTGGTGGGTAGGGATGGTGGTGTGAGGATGGTTGGACTAGATGATCTTGTAGGTCCTTTCCAACCTTATGAATCTATGGATCTATGATATATTTTCTTACATTCTCCTCAAGAAAGCCATGAATGATGGCAGCTGGTGAAAAGAAATAAAGGCTTGAGAAACTAAAGATGAAAAATCTGTGGCCTACGTTAATGCTTTAGGGAGAAACTGCTTTGACTAGCACTGAGCATGAGGTGCAATGGAAATAAATGGGCTCCATAGCCCTTATTGGGCTGCAGGGCGTGGAATGAAGATGCCAGCAGGAAGAGGGGAAAAAGTAGAGAGCTGACCTGCTGTTTAAAACAGCCTGCCTAATTGGCTTTAGATTTACAAGAAAGTGAAATCTACCAGACGTGCAGTGAGATCAGACCTGGGAAAAGTGTATAGACAGAGCCCAGAAAAAAGACAAGAGGTAGCCAGGTGTGGAGAGCTGTGCCTGGGGGTCAGTGCTGCAGGTGAACTGAATCACTTCTTCTCAACACAAGTGGATAGAAGGATAGTTAACTACTCTGTAAGGCTCTATCAATACTAGTAGTTTAAAAGCGATCCAACAAACAAATCCAAACCTCTCCAGGCACAATGCCATGATAGGTTTCACAGCCTGTCTACCACAAATTTCTGATGACTGAAGAGGAGATGGAGTTTGCTCTGTTCTGCACAGCCCTTAACCATTTCCAATGGGAACTCTGCCCTGAAGTCCTTTCCACCCTAAATATTTAGGGAATGCAGGGGACTTCCTATCCTTTTAATATGCTGAAACACAATCGTCCAAATGCCGTAGAAAACTGCAGAGAAGGTTCCTATTCACTCTGTAGGTTCCCATCCTCACATTTCTGTGTATGAGACTGAGCATAGTTATTATTCCCACATTTGTTTTCCAGTTTTCTACAAAATCTGTGCAATTAACAGCAGCCGGATTGTTAATAGGAATAAATACATCCTGGTATGGAAAGAGGGAAGTCCAATGCTACAGAGCCTCCAACAGGGAGCACTGTTTGTGCTATAATTTTATTCCCTTGCATATCTGCACTTTTGCACCATGGGCAGGTGAGCTTGTCTGCTCGGATTGCTCCATTTGTCTGTTTTTCTGAAAACATTCACAGTACAACTTTAGGGTATACGAAAGCAGCACTTGCATCATCTACATCTTTAACTATTATTAGCAGGACTGGGGCCATAGAAGAATTTACAGCATAGATACCTCCATCACTACATTGGCAGGAAGATAAATGTGTGGATTAGAGCACTCACTTCTTTGTGCTTTTGATTATTTTCCTTGTGGTATAGAGCTGCTATAAAGTAGTAATACTTTTGTCACATTTTTTCCCATTAAATAACAATTATTTGCCGTTAAATTGATGATGCATCTATCATTTATATGGGTAGCTAATTTATCAGTACTGGGAGGAGTGACCCAAACCAGAACATTCAAGAAATAATGTAATATAAAGCCTTACAAAGTACAAAATATGAATAGGATATGAACTGCCCCTCTAAGAGTATTTTTTCAGGGGAGTTTGGGAATAATTAAAATTTCTACAAGATCAAGGCTCTTTAAAACTGAATTTTGCATTCATGGTTATTATCTACAGGTATAATTACTGTAATTTTTATTTCTCAGAGCAACCCTTGATCTGCTGACCTGAAAAACCACCAAAATGATGCATCTTCATTCTTAGTGTTAGATTTCATGTCGTATTATCGTATATCATCAGTATTATATAATACAAAGCGTGGACACCGTTAGGAGCAGCTATTGAGAGATGTACGGCTAGTGAAGCTTCATGATTACACAGATGTTACAGAAAATCAACTAGAATGGAAAGGTATTTATGGCATTAAATAGGCACAAAAATGTATTTGTAATGCTGTGGCAAAGCTAGACTGTTAAGCAGCGGCATATTATTCTTAAGGACACATTAATCTGACGTTAAGAAATACATTTCATTTTGTGCTGCTGTCTGCCATTTAACATTAGAGATCAAAATGGAAGGGAAAATGATTATACTTTACTTACTCAACCTGTCACCTCGAATTTGAAGATTTGTGACAAATTTTCTTCTTTCTTTTTTATTCCCAACCCAATGTAATGACAGGTAGGGATGGGATTTATTGGCCTTCTCTCTCAAGTTTCAGTATTTTTATAGGAAAAATCAAAATGAGGCAAAAGCTGCCACAGCTAAGCTGCTGGGCTGATTCCTCTGCTGTATTGGAGAGGCTCCATATTCCCGTATGCGTTATGGGATATTTTTTAAGGACCTTTTGTAGAGTTAGGGTGATGTGACAATGCTCTCAGTAACCAGACAATTCCTTGTACCAGACAGTGAGCTAGGTATCTTGGGTGGGGATTCTTATCTGTAGAGAATGAGGATATTTAGTTCTGCAAACACTAAATTTTAAAAAAGTGTTTCTAAAAGCCTTTCTCCTGAGTTTCACAGAGGGTAAAGAAAGAATTTTGGAAGCTGGGCTTTATTTTCAACTTCAAAGGACTCGAATCACATCCTATGTAGAAAAACAAAAAGAAGGTGGCCTATATAGGGCCATAAGTGAAGTTATACTGCTCTAGGCTAAACTGAAATATGCATGTTTTCCACCTGTCCTGCTGAATCTGGACCTTTGCTCTAGAGCTCAGAGAAGACATGCAGAGGACACAGGTAAAGTTATTTAACTTCATAGAGAATTTGGTGGAAATAGCATTGAGGTTTAACTATGGGAATATAATTTTCTAATGTAATCTAGATAGAAGCTGAAGTGCTTGGGGACAAATGATCAAAGAGAATTAACATTTGTGAGCCCAAAACACTGAAGAAATTAAGGCTGTTTTGTACAACTAATTAACAAACAAGACCAAAATACTGGAAAAAAAATATCTTTAATGCAAAGATATACTTGTTCAGTAAGGGCAAAATGTTTTAGTAGAGTGGCAAAACATCTTTAAGACATATTTTTACTGTAAATGGAATGGGTGAAGATTGCAGAATTATACAACTTTTACTGAGCTTTGAGGAGAATGAAATGGAATTTTCTTTGCAAGTATCTTTTCTCCTTCTCCAAGTGCTAACTATACCTAAGCATGCGAAAAACTGCTTTAATTCTTCCATGTTCTTCCTTTACTTAGGCAGGTGAGGAACTTAGATATGCATTATGTTTATGCCACTTAAAAAAATAATGTAAATAGTTGCAAAATTATTTTTAAAATGCACCTTTAACTAGTTTAACTAAACGGCCTGGGAACATTTTTCATTTTTCAGTAGTTTTTCAAAAGTACTAAATCACAGAATTGTAGGGGTTGGAAGGAATCTCTGGAGGTCATAGACTCCAACCTTCCTGCTAGGTTCCCCTACAATAGGTCATGTAGGAAAGTGTACAGATGGGTCTTGAATATTTCCAGAGGAGCAAATTCCACAGACTCTCTGGGCAGCTTATTCCAGTGCTGTCACCCTCTCTGTAAAGAGGTTCTTACTTGTGCTTGTATAGAACTTCCTCTGTTTCGGTCTCTGCCTGTTGTCTCTTATTCTGCCACTGTGTGTTGCTGAAGAGTCTGGCCCCATCAACTTGACTCCTGCACTTTGAATACTTACGAACAGCGATGGTGATTTTCTGTCTGTCTTCTATTCTCCAGGCTGAAGAGTCCCAGGTCTCTCAGCCTTTTCTTGAACAGGAAATGCTCCAGGCCCTTTATCATTCTTGTTGCCCTTTGCTGCTCTCTCTCTTGGCGATCCCTGTCTTTCTTGAACTGGGGAGCCCTTTCTCCAGATTGTTGATGGTACTGAACAAGACCAGGCCCATCACTGACCCCTGGGGAACACCGCTAGTTTCAAGCCTCCAACTAGACTGTGCTGCTGATCACGACCCTCTGAGTTCTGCCTGTCTGACAGTTCTTAATTCACCTCACTGTCTGCTCATCTATCCCATGCTTCCTAAGTTTCATTACAAGGATGATGTGGGAGATAGTTGTCAAATACCTTGCTGAAGGTACATGACATTCAATTCTCACCCCTCATCTACTCAGCCAGTGATGTCAGCATAGGAGGCTACCAGGCTGACTGAGTATGATTTCCCCTTCGTGAATCCAAGGTAAATGGTGGTTGCATCCAGAGCATGATGTTCCACCACATTTCTAGGGATGGAGGGGAGGCTGATTGGCCCACAGTTTCCCCTGGATTGTGTTCCCCAGGGGAACACACCTGTACACTTTCCTGTGTGACCTGCTGGTTGACTCTGTATGTTTTTTGGGGGAGAAACTCAGAAATGCCTGATTTATTTTTTTATTATGTTCTTGCCTGTAGTTGTGGCTATTCTATGTATCTAAAAAATTAGAATTAAAGTGCATGAATTCTTAAGCCATCAAACAACTGTCTAAATTATGACTGAACTGAATACAAAGTTGCAAGGACTTTTTTTTTCATTTGTTGATTTTTTTGTCTACAAACTTGGTGGGGGTGCACTTTCTTCCTTAAATCATATTGTACTGGTACCAGCCCTTCCATTCACCAGTTCATAGATATCATGTTAAAGTACTTTTTAATAGCTAAAGAGCCAGAAATAAATATTTTCACACATATTGCAAGTTCTGCAATATTTCCCATTGTCAGTAGTATCAAAGCTATAGGAAAGGGTGCCAGCTATTTAATGGTAATGACAAAATCCCTTTTAGTTTATTACCCACAAATTATGTAAAAGAATAATCATTTGGCTCTGGGCTGGTCAGATGTTTATGCAGTAGTTACTGTCAGTTACAACAGACAGTACAGAACAATTTACTGACTCAAGTGAAGACTGAGAACCACAGCCCTTGAACTTGTGTGTGCTCCACACCAAGACTGTGCTCTTGGTGAAGCAGCAAAGGATGTGATTTTCCCTTGATGCTGCCAGGGCACACAGGTGATTCATACTGAATTTGCTGTTACCCAAGGCTCCTGGACATTTTAAGGAGAGCTCCTTTCCAGACAGTCAGACCCCAAGACAGTAATTCCATCTGTGTGTTGTTATGTCTTATGCTGGACTTCACATCTATCTTTTTTTAAATCTCGTGCAGTTATTTGGGCTCCATCATCCAGTTAGCTGTACATTTGGAATATAACATATCTGTCATGGACTGGCTATCTGAAATCCAGTTTTCACACTGCCATGAATATTTCTTGTTTGGTTGCTACTGGTCTGTACTTGATATTGTACATGGTTCCAGTCTATCTGACTGCATCTATTGCTAGTTTACTGCTCCAATACTAGACCTAGCTTGAAATTAGCTTACTGAGATACCATTCAACAGGCAGGTAAATGCTGAGTGATAGTAATTGAGCCATCTCCAGCACTGTAAAAATATTTTGCAGTCACAGCAGCAAATGTGGATGCTGTGTTCCCTTGGCCGACAGCACTGAAATCCACCAGACACTGTTTGCAGCACATCAGTATCAATTTGACCTCCACTTGATGTTCTCCTGAGGCCAGTGGCTTAGTGCCAGTTACGTAAATCACCCATACCAAGTGTATTTCCCTTAAGCAACGATTCAAATGTATTTCCCACGTGGTGTTACACATTAACAGTACAATGGAAAAAATTCCGTTGTCTGTCAGGCACTGAAAAGAAGAAAATGACCTCCTAAAGGAAAGGAGTGAGTAAATCCCCCAGCCAAGATGAGTTCAGAGTAGTACAAACCTCTGCTATACAACACCTTTCCATGCTTTGGGATGTTTGCTAGGACTATGCTGAACCAGAATGATCTGTGCATATCTGAGCATTGGAAAAGCAAAAATTCTGTGGTAACTTCTCCTCGTCTTCTAAAGACAGTTTATTTCTCTTGCGCTTTCTCTGCTATGTTAAATTAGTACCAGTTGTGATGGCAAGATTAAGAGATCCTTGCGGACTCATTGTGAAAGGCAGAGGATTTGCTGCCAAAAGAAGAAAATAAAATAAAATGATATCCACTGAATTATCAGTTCCCAATATTGCTGTTGCTGTGTTATCTTTTTTTTTTTTTTTCCTCCTGAAACAAGAGGAAATCCTTCCTTTCTGTTTTATATAGCCCATGGATATCTTTAAAGCTGTGTTCCATGAATAATTAAATAGGTCAACCAAGGTCTTCCCACATATTTTGTGCTGTTGTCTTCTTTCTGGAAAGGTATTCACAGGTGTCCTGTTTCCTACCTTTTTTTTCAAAATCTGTTCTTCACACATTTCTGTTGTACTTCACACTGGTGTATGGCTTGGCAGCCACTCAGCTGTTGCTAGATTTGTGTTGTGCTTCTGATACAGTTTTGGCTATCCTCTTCTACCTCCCAAGATGCTTTTTTAATTGAATTACTTACTCTTATTATTGAAAATTAATTTGAACATAACAGGCACAACCTTTAAAACCATTTGCTCACATTTGCCAAAGCTCATTCATGACTCAGAGTAAGGCATCGTAATTATATATACTTGTGTAATAAATTGTGTTTGGCATACTTTCATTTCTTCTTTTACAAATCATTTTTTGCTCTGATTCCAATTTTTAGGTATATAATATAAAGGAATACTAGTATGCATTAATAAACTTCTCCAAACATGTATATAATTGATAATACCCGCTATTTTTTAATCAAGTAGAAATAGTATATTTGCCCCCAGTTGCAGAAAAAAAAGATATAACCCTGAGACTCTATATAGTACTGTGACTAACAGTATTATAACATTGCTTCACTTCCTGTATCCATCACTAGATTTGTGTACAATGTTTTAATGTTGTTCCCTGACTTGATGTTTGATTGCATTTTTTTAATTGAAAAAAACCGTTGTATTATCTTCTTTGCTACCCTAACTTGATCAGTTGTTAGGTTTTGAGAGTGGAATAAAGTCTTTGCTTGAATTTGACAGTAGGTTTGCACAGGCACTAAAATAAGGATCTAGGGACAGAATAATGTTTACAGATGTACCTACTGGAAGCATTTTTATTTTGTTTATCTTTTTGAATGCTACTGATTGGGTTTTTAACAGTTTCTTCCAGGAAGCTTTCCAAAAAGAAAGATTTGTGTTTTACGGAGGTATTGCATCATTTAGAATGAGAAGAAAACAGTAGTTTGAGATTAATGAAACACAAACTATTTATTTATTTTGAAAATAAATTGATCTTTAATTGCTAATTATGTCATCCCCCTTCACTGTTGCAGCCTGACAGATCTACAAAAGCATGTACATCTGAGTGAACAACCTTCTTCAAAAGGAAGTGGAAAACCTAGTCTTTGAACTTCAGTATCTATGGCTCTGGGTTTCTTAGTCATACATAAAGATGTAGGACTGAAAGGATCCAAAGTTCCTTTGTTTATCCACCCCAAACTGTTTCTTTGAACATCTACATAGAACATTAGAAGATATTATAGTCTTTAAAATCCACTAACAGTAGCTTGGTATAGTTATTGATGACAAAAAACTACCTGAACCTTGACCTTACATCTCAGCAATTCCTTAGACCAGGCTTCATCCCACTTGTGGGGCTCTGTGTAATATCAGTGTCTTCAGGCCCAGCTGCCAACCAGCCAACCAAACAGGTGAAAATAAGACTGTGGAGGTTTTCTGGATAGGTGTCACACTGCAAGTAGAAGGATTGAAGGACTGAGGTTGTGGATTTGAGAAACTGGTTTTGCACCACTGTTCTTTGCCTCATCAGGGCAAGGGCAACCCCGTCAGCGAGGGGCTGCTGGGCACCATTAACCTTCTACATGGCAGTGGCTGTGATGTGGTGGGGGCAGATACAGGAGCTGTAGTTGTAAAGGTGTCCCAGAATGTGGCATGGCAGCTTCAGGAGGGAGATGCTCACGACATCCAGGACCAAGATCTACGTTGTAGTAGATATCTTATAAAGAAATGCTGGATGCTTGTAGTGTGTGACTTGCTTTTATAAGGCACGAAGGCCCCCCTCTGCTGACCTGACAGAGGTCTGCTGCATCCTGGGAGCCAAAATCTGGGACACTGCTGAGAGGGTGCACAGCTCATCAACATCACAGACTGTTATCCCCTGTTGTCCTTTCAGTATTGGCACAAATGATCACAGAATCATAGAATGGAATCATAGAATCATGAAGGCTGGAAAAGATCTCTAAGATCATCTAACACCAATACTGCCCACTAACCATGTCCTTGTGTACCACATCTCCACGTTTCTAGAATGCCTTTGGGGTCAGTGACTCCACCACTTCCCTGGACAGCCTGTTCCACTGCCTGACCACTCTTCTGGAGATGAAATTTTTCCTAGTATCCAACCTGAATTTCCCCTGGCACAGCTCAAGGCCATTCCATCTCATCCTATCTCAGGTTACCTAGGAGAAGATGTTGGAAGGCAGAACATGAGTAGGATCAAAGAACACTATAAAGCCCTGAGAGCTTGAGTAAAAAATGTGGGAGCCCAAGTTGTCTGCTCCATTTTACCAGCTGGAGGAAAGAGAAACCAGGAAGAGATGTATAATGCATATCAACTCCTGGCTACATGGCTGGTGCCAGCATGGGTCTGTAATGACATCGCTTATAGAGTCTTGCTTTTTTTATCTTGCTTTTTTTTTTTTTTTTTTTTTTTTTTTTGTAGTATGTCTTGAGATTACACATGAGAGATCCAACGTGGTGCAAACTTATTCTGAATATCTGGAAATACCAACATCAACTTAACTGCAGCAGTAGGTTTGTATCATGGTTTTGGCTGAGATAAAATTAATTTTATTCACAGAGGAGTTTATGATGCTGTGGTTTCGATTTTTGATGAAAATAGTGGTGATAGCACAACAATATTTTAGATGTTTGCAGAGCAGTGCTTACACAAAGCCAAGTACTTGAAATCAAATAATTTCTAAGTACTGTTCTATTCTAGTACTTGAAAACAACTGCCAGTTTTTTTGTCCGTTTAAAATTAATTTTCTATTTTGGAAATATCTTCCTCCTTGTTTCTGGGGTGAAAGATCTGACACATAATCAGAAGTTCATTTCACTGATATAAATGACCTCGAGTATGTTGGAAATGCTATAAAGCAAAATACAACATAAAAGTAAAATCAGAGGACAAGTCTCATTATTCTCCTTTTTTTTTTCCAGTATTTCTATTTTAAGCTTTATTAAAACTAAATCAACAACAACAAAAACAAAAGAAAACAACAACAAAAAAAAAACAGTTGGAAGCAGACAATTATACTCTGGAGTTTGCAGTTTGCCAAAGACATCCAGAAATCATCAAATACAAGCTCCATGATGGAAGAGAACTGCTTCTATTCTCAGAGGACTGTTATCAGAATTCTGATAAAAATTATTCACGACTGTGTTCCATAACCTGACCCATTCATTTCTTCCGCCTCTTAATTATGCTCAGCGCCATGATAAACTGTAAATGAAATTTAGACCTTCTTGCTCAGGAAAGGGAAAGAACATTTGCTTGTGGTAACAATCTATATGCATTTAAAGACTGAGATCTTATTGGATAAGAAAGGTATTGGATAAGTAGAAAAAAATCTTTTCTTCCATTGAGATGGATGAGCTGCCTGGAACCATAAGGGTTATATAACAAAATACAGTGCAGCTGCAATAAGTTGGCATTCGTTTGCCTACGAAGCTGATGGACAAAAGACCTGCTGGTGAGAAGCATCATAAATAAAAGTATAAGGTCTCTCTACATTTGTCTCAGCAGGTAATTAACAAAAGCTCAATTTCACAGATTTGTTATTCACTGAAAGGTAAAAAAAAAAAAAAGTCTATAAAGGAAATATTTTTTTAGTAGAATTTAATCTCCATCAAAATGTCCAGGAATATTTTTATTAAAAATCAAATTTGGAAAAAAATTTAATCAGTTCTAACCATCTGTTGCCTTACTGGAAGGTCTATGTGCAACTTGTAATTATCTGTATTTAAATATAATGATTCCAAGCTATTTAACTATTTAAGCCATCAGCTATTCTGTATCTAAGACTTCCGTAGAAATTGATAATGCTGCGGGCTGAGCATCCTGCAGCTTTTGCTTTGCTGTAGTTCACTCTCTAATTCACTCTGTTGACTGCCCAAAGAGGCAGATGACAGCAGCAGTTTGCCCTCCTAATGTTGGGGATTCATTTTACCAGCTTCTTAGAGGCCAGCCTTTTAGCATCAGCGCTCACACTGTGTTGCCATCCCCATGTTCTCACACTGGTGAGTCAGCCCTCAAAACAATAGGTGACTTGAAAAAAAAATCATATTTAAAAATTAACATGTGTTTGTTTTTGATTTTAAACCATTCTCTCACTTTGCCTTTTTCATTAATCCCCAGTTTTCCAGTACATGAAGCTAATCTGGGAAATGAATACTTTAGATCCTAAAAATGAACACTTGGAATGGGCTGCAGGGAAGTGGTGGAGTCACAGTCCCCAAAGGTGTTTAAGGAAAGGGCAGATGTAGGACTTAGGGGCATGGTGGTAGGTGGATAGCTGCAGTAGATGATCTTAGAGATCTTCTCCAACCTCAATGTTTCTAAGATTCTGTGATTTCTTTTGAGATCTTTTGCTGTGGATGCAGGAGTCAGTGCCATACACAAAAGGATCTTGTGAACAGTAAACAACACAATAGCTGTCTGTTTTCTGGGATTTTATGATCTGATTTGCTGGTGGAATATTCTGGTTCAACATTTCTGAGCTTACTTTTTGATAGACAGCCTACATTTTCCCTTTCATCTTAATTATGGTCCGATATGTCACTCTAAGTAATTTCCCCAGTCAGTAACAATTCAGGTTTTATGCATCTCTCCCTTTTAACTTCGGACTCCATTCAGTACTGTGCCTGAAATGACTAAGATATTAAAGTCAGCAATAGGATCTACATTTTGAATGAGAAATAAATTAGTAATATCAGACCTGAAGGCAGCTCTGATTATCTTTGCCACCGCAGATGCTTTTTGGTTTCATCACTTTGTTCACCCACTCATTGCCAGGGATACCTTAGAGGAAAGGGATAGAACAGCATCTGAGCCTGTTCAAAAAATAAAATTGCACTGCATGGGTAATTTGTGTGGATGCAGGACACAGCCTTTACACAGAAAATACAGTCCCTGTATTCCTGGATTCTGGATCTCTGTGATCCTGCTACTCAGAAACTGTGGAAATTTTGCTTGGAGAAATTTTTGTTTTCATTTGGGAATTTTTACCTCTGTCCGTTTAAACATCTTAAATATATATATATATATATATAATTTACAAGAGCACCTGACAGCATCAGGCAGTTCTTCCTTTCAGAAGAAAGCTGTGCCTTGAGGGCTTGATTTTGTTTGTTTGAGATGTCTTAAAAAATCCTTTTATTTATCTCAGTAGAAGCACATGTTTGAAGACAAAGATTGTGGATATCATTTTGTGGCTACGGAGTTATTGGGTTCTTTGGGAGTTCAGCTGATTCTTCTGAAGTGAAGAGTTTAGCTGGAAGGGAATCTGTATGTATGCATGTGTCTGTGGAACATGGAAAACAGAACACAGCTCCAGCTGCTAGGCCTCTGCTTATTAATTTCCTGGGTAATAAAAATCTTGAAAACTTGATTTTCATTTCTGGGACTGGGTAAGAGAAGTATTTCTTCTTCCCTATAACCACAGACCGTGTTTTCATCCCCACATCTGTTTTATACCAGCTGAGAACCTTTTCCATCTCTGCCTGAGAGCTGGTGCAGCTGTGTCTGTCTTGGCAACACCACAGTCCTACACCAAATCTGCACTCTTCAAGATCCTTGGGGAACTTCAGAAAACCTCCCGAATTTTTGTTCTTCTATGTTATACTGCAGCAGCTCTGCTCCAGCAAGAGTTTCCATATCTACTACAATGGAGGGAGGCTGATTTCTTCATGCATAGCTCAGATATCATTGTGGCTGTTCAGGCGGTGAGCATAAATTCATCTGAGTGTGATTGCATAGGGCTGGGTACTGAAGTTTCATGGCAAAAATCCAAGCTATGTCTTGGTCTACTTATACATCCTTGTGAGTGCTCACTTGTACTTTTCTCTGCTTCACCACGAGTGTGTTTTCTGCAGTACAGCATTATGCACAATGGGGGTGTGCGACAGTTCAGCTAGTTTCCTTCCTCCCAGATTTCTACTGGAAGAAAAAGCAACACAGAAAATCGTTGCCCTCTAACATAGGAAAAAGAGGTACACCTAAGTCAAGAGAAGTAGTTAAATATTTAGAGGTCTTCTGGGAACCTATTAGTTGCCCTATTATGCTACTATCCTGATTTCTTGCAGTGTTTCTGTGAAAGACCATCTTTCATGGAGTTTTTTGGGAAAACTCTCAGATTACTTTAGAAATAAGTTTATCAGCTCCCCCTAATTTCTACTATTTTAAAATTTCTCTTATTATTTATACGAGGAACACTAAATACATTTTTGTTACATTTTGCAATTCAGAGATAAAGGATTAAGGAAAAGTCATATTAGCAATGCTTATTTATACGGTGGGCTTGAGACTACTGTACTGAAACACTTAATTTATTCCTTCTTATATACCTGGTAAAATAATCCTTCTGGTGCACCTCACTCTGTTGTAGAGACTCTTCAGAAGCCTACAAGCTTAGGCTGGAGGATGTTTCTCTGTTTCAAAGGAACAACTTTTCATTTTGTGCTGGGGAATACTTGCTTAAAGGATACTGCTGAGAAACTAACTGACATCATAAAATATAGGCAGAGAGAAGCTATCTTCTGTGTTATTTTGGAGTACTTTCAGTAGAATTTGCTTTGTGAGTGCTGAGTTCTGGATAAGTGGAACTAAAGACAAAGCAAACATTTCCACACTGAGATGAAGAATCCTACCTCAGAACATAGTAGATGAAAGATGTATAAAAGTGAGATTCTTATGTAGATTTATAAAAACTAAAACAGTATGGAATTATTATCCATATATTTTTATGCAAATACTTCTAATATCTATAAAATGGAAGAGCTACTGAGCCTAGTATATTTGAAACTGAAGAGTCCTTTTTAGCTTCTAAAATAAAAGAAACATTTTCTAAAGAGACTTTGAGACAGACAAAATAATGAAGATTAACAACCCTAAATTCAAATTAAACACTGCTACACTCCTATTTCCTTCTATTTATCATGATTAATCTATGTCCTCTTTCCAGGAACACAGAAACTATCCAATCTGGTGCTAACAGCGAAAGCTGTTGGTATTTTAAATGTCACTAGCATTTTGATAGCTCATTAATATTATTGCAGAGAAAACTGAAATCCAGACTGCTAGTGGTGCTCCAGTAAAATCCATTTACCAAGGTTAAACAAGCCTTGTTGATTTAATGCTGAAGAAGTAGCACTGGGATGTAATACTGCTTCTCTTTATCCAGTTTTATGGCTTGTCCTTACTGTGGTGTTGCTAACGTTAGCTGGTTTTGTAACGCTATTGCTTTTTCTTAGCAGAGGTGATAGGAACAGGCCGAGCTGGGTCGTTTCTGCTGCTGCTAGCTGCTTGTGCTAAAAGCTACATATGGCTCTCTGTGACCACACTGGTGACGGGGACACATCCCTTAGAGTGGTTTGGTTTGAAGCCCTAGCTGCTGTCAGCTGTAATTGAATAAGCACCCCTGTGGGATGTTCCATTGTGTATTCATGGGCTGAATATTTAATTTGCTAATGCATATAGAGCAGAGTTGTAATTACTTTTGCCCTTGTGATAGGAAATCCAGCACCAGGATCTTTAAGGTCAGTTTCAATTTGTTTTTCATGCAGTCCTTTTTCTATGATAGCTTCTCAACCCTTACAGGGAGAATTAGGAACTGAAATTCTGTTTAAAAAGTGACTAAAAATCAATCAGTGAAATTGTGTCAAAATTTGGTCTCAAAAAAGCCTAAATAATTAGGAAAATATCTTAAGTAGCAGATGAGATAAAAATTCATACATAATTTTAATATTTCATTCCAGAAATAACAAGATATTTTCATGAACTTTTTGTATTAAACTTTAAATCACCAATATTCAAAAGCACATTTCTAATAAGTAAGCAACTAACCAGTGATTTGTTGCTGCAATATTTTTGTAGCAACCCATTCAACTATATCCACTATGGAAAATAAATTTCTATAGGTGGAAAATGAGAGGACAAAGTATTCTGCTTCCAGCCACAAGGCATATTATCCTAGCAGAACTCAACATTCATGGGATTCTTGGCTCTGTATCCATATGACCCTCTTCCTTCCTGAGATTATGAAGTCCATATAGTTCTGGAAAATGTATGCACTAATTTCAGAATAAAAAGTATTAATTCACTGTCAACTCATTCTTTTAATTCCTTTTTTTCTGAAGAAAATCATTTGCCACGTGAAAAAAAAAGAAAACATTCTATGATTCTGTGAGTCTATGAATTGCAAATGCATTAATTCAGTACTGCTTCTTGGAGAATAACGTTTCCTTGAGGAATCCAATAAAGCTCTAAAAATCAATAAAGATGATTTTCTTGAAACGTTAAACCCCATTATTAAATATATATAACATATTATTTCCCAAATATTCCCAAAAGAGAATCCTTCATCATGTCTATGGGAAGCTATTTGCATACAATCTAATGGGATGCAAAATATATTTGGATGCTATGCTTTGAAAAACAAAACAGTAATCATATCTTCAAATATTTCTTCAATATATTCATAATATGAACACATTTTCCAGACTTTACTGGAGGAACTGGAGAGGAAAAAAAAACCTGAAATGAAAGAGATGTTAACTATCAAGGCTGCCACACTGTGGTGGGGCAATTGTTTGGGGACTGCGTATGGATCTCTTTTCTTTGAGGAGGGATTTGTGCACATATTTCCCTTTATTTATTGATTGCCTGCTGCATGCATTCAAACAGTATATGAGAACAACAGATATTTTTGGACCTACTGAAAAAAATAATTCAGCTTCAATAACATTCTTGAATAACCCTATATGCTATGCAAAGTCTTCATTTCACATCACATTTCCTTCACTGTGCTTCCATTTTATTTTTATTATTTGTGCTTAGTAGTCCTGGATATGAGTAGGAATTAAATAACGGATGCTGAGACATTTGGAAGCAGACTGGCTTGTAGCTGTTGAAGTCTCCTCTAAATTATGCAAGAATTGAGCAGGTCCTCTTGAATCAGAATTATGGATACATATAACCAAATTTTGCCTGTGTCTTTTGATTATTATTTTGAAATTGAGGTGTTTTTTTTTTTTTTTTTTCATATCTGATTGTTAAGTTCTTGAAGTGTGTAACATCAAATACCTAAACTTGTAGGATATTAGGGTAGAAACTGAAGATGACTGTATAGTTGAGAGGGAATAGTCTCCATAAAGCATGTCGGGGTGGCTCAATTTGGCAGTGGTGAGGTTTCCAATCTAGGAGCTCTAATTGCTAACTCACACTTCTCTCTGCTGACTGTAGAGGGAACCTGGGCACCAAAGGTATGTGCTTGCATTGACGGCATGAATATTTTCCACTCTCTGAAGACAAAATGGAATGGCTGTTAAAGCCCATGGTGTATTTGTTTCCTAGTGTATTCTGAGGAATGCAGTGGTAAGGTCTGTCTTGTACCTTTTTCCATTGGCTTACTTTGGAAGTAGAATTTACATCAAAAGCAAACAGGTACACATGTACATGCATGGTTTGCTAGTTTCAGCATGAGGCATTAATCTTTTCAGTTAATTTTAGAAATTATTGTAGTATCTCTGTCTGCAAGTTCCTTTGGGAGGTTTAACCTTTACTGTAAGTGGTAATAAGAAACACATTTTCTTAATTTATATTTACAGTATATGTGTACAGACTAGGAATATACATATGCTGAAAAAAAAAAAAAAGAGCTTCAGTAAGGCTTATCTGACACTATTTATCTAATCTTATAACTATAACCAACTTCCCATAATAGAATTATATCATTAGAAATATTTCTCCCCCTTCATTTGCTGCATATGAGTGTGCTTTTTGCCTGGATTTATAATGTAGATTTTTTTTTTTTTTTTAATAACACATTTTTCCTCCAATCTTCCACATTTCTGCATATACAGAACATTTCACAAGAGCTTTCCAAGCAAGTGACAGGTCTCATTCTCCTACATCTAGCTAGATTCCTGCCTGGAGGACAGCCCATTCTCTTTGGCTCCGGCAGCACATTCTGGGTAGAAGTTAACTTGCTTTGCTAATGTTCTGAGCCATAGAGAGCCAGCCAGCAGTATTTTTACACTGAGCTGAAGCTAACAAAGCCTACAGCTCAGCAGCATTTGTTATGCAGAAATTTCTCTCCCTCTAATGCAGCCTTTTTCTCTTCAGCAGTGGAGAACAGTGCACCCATAAGCTTTAAGACATTCTTGCTGAAACTTGCTAAGCTGATGTAGCGTCTTTGCCCCTTGCTTACCTGAGTGAATTTCATTTTTGGCTTTTTTTCACAGCATAAACATATCTATTTTCTTGATGGGTCAAGTGTAATAGAAGCAAAAAAGGTACCATAAATATTTGCAAGGGAAATTAATTATGCACAGCACCAACAATTCGAACTTTGATTTAAGTTACAGCAGCTCGTACCTAGGGCAAGGGGAAATTTGTGCTTTCTGACATCCCCCCTCCTTCACTCTGGTTCCAAGTGTTCCAACTGTTGGCTTCTCTGCAAGATCTGCTTCAGTGTGTGTTTTCCATGTGGTCTGTACAATCTTCTGAATTTCTTTTTACCTGGGGACAGGTGGAAAAGGAGAGCACTGATGTGTGTCTATGGGCACCGTGCTATTCTGGGGTTTCTTAATGTGGTTTTCTTCAGTGAGAAACTTGGCACCAACAAAGTGTCACTGTCTGTGAGGGGAGAGGACATGGGGAAAAACAAACTTGTGCAAGCTTTCAGACTTGCTGCAGCCCAAAGCTTGAGTATGACTGTCACTGAAAAGGTTATTCCTGTCATGTTTTGTTTGTAAAATGCCCTTGGAGATGGTGGCTGCTGTACAAAACGGCAAGTAATAAAATGCCATTATAGTGCAATTAGTTATTAGTACCTCAGATGGCTGAAATTTGGTTTCTTAATCCCTTCTGCCATGATGTATCAAAGAATATGAAAATACAGGGAAAGTGTTAGACAACAACAGTTACAGTGCAGCATCACTGGCAGTATAATATCTCTGAAAAGAAGGTGGTGTAAACCAGAAGTGAATAAGATGGTACAGAAATGACTTTGGGATTAAAGAGTACAAATGAACATACAGTTTAATTTAGCACTTTTCTATACAGTCCTTGAGAGGTTCATTACCTCACTCTGAGCTCATTCTGTAAAATAGTTATATCTACTTTTTTTCTTTTCTTTTAAGAACAGAGTGACAGCAACTTTATTTATTACGCCAAGGAAGGAATCTAAGACAATTTTGATTGAATGGTGCAGCTACTGTCTTCAGGGCTGCTAACTGTGACTGTACTGAGGAGATGTGGGTATATGAGGTTTGCTGCTGCCTTTCTGAAGTAGGGCTTGAAGAAGATACTTATTTCAATAAAACAAATTATTTTCCCTATGCTGGCAGCTTCATCTTCACTTCTTGATGCCATATTTTGGCACAGCAAGTTTAAGCAAGTGGCTTTTGAAAACATGGAGGATTATTTATTTGGCCAAATCTTTGGAGTTTAGTGATGAATCTCCTTTTCCTGCCCTCAAGTTTAAATATTTGCTCTCTGAAATGTTGCTGTGATGTTTCAAAAAGGTTACCACTGTCAGTATTGACCTCTCTGGGAGTTATTTCAAGATGCATTAGACTACCCTGGTGCACATGACTTGCCTTGGTGGTGTGCAGAAGCTGTGTGCTGTGTCAGCTTCATAGCCCCTGCCTGGCCAGGGTGTGTGGTGGAATGGACAGAGATATCATAACAATCATCAAATGTATTCAATTTTCACCACATATTTTATTTTTAAAGTCAAACATACATTTTTTCTTTTCTTGGAAAGGTAGGTTGGGAATGACTTGCAACTTGATGGAAAAGTTTCATCAATTTCTGCTTAAACCACGACAGAATCAAGTTCGTGATTATCTCCAGTGTTATCTTTTCACAGCCTTCTGAGTAACCAGATTTAATACACTGAGGTATTTTAGGTGCATGATTGCAGGCTATCTTTCATTCAACATCTCTGTGAATTATGCAAGGATAATGCAAAGTAATCCCTGAACTCCATCTCATTAATCTCCTGTTTCTGCTAGTTTTCCCTAAAAATCACTTGCCTTTGGAAGCACTCTCCACTCAGTTGTACCTGTCTCTAATTCTGCCTTGTTTCAGCGGCTGAGTTAATGCTGATTATCCGAGGCTACGAACAAGATGGGGACTAATTTTCTACTCTTCATATTTTTTGTAAAATTTAGATTAGCTGGTGCAGGTTGTATGGAGGATAATATAATAACAGCGGAATCTGCCAGCTGAACAAAACTGGTGGTCAAGCAAAAAAAAAAAAAAAAAGATCAATACAACGAAGCACTTATTCCTTCTTTTATTGCCTTTTATGTAGAAGGTATTATTAAGCATATTACAAAATTAAAATATTGAAAGGGGACTGCAATATGAGCGAGAGGAATGAAGATGTAACAAAGAGGGAAGGATGGTTTCCTCAGGTTAGAGGAAGGTTAACAAATCAATGAACCTGTGGAATAAAGGAAAGTAGCTCCAAATGTCAAGAGCTGCACTGACCTGTTTGAATGATGAATTGTAGCGCAGGGAACACTATGGCGCGGGGCATGTAACAATATGCCAGAGCAAGAAAGGTTTCAGAAATGTCACCTGTCAACAAATTGCACTGCACACCTCTATTATTGGAGTCAGCTAATATCACGACCTTTTCGCATGTAATATTAGCCAATGCACTGAAAAGGAACCCTTAACATGTGTGGTTTGGTTAATACACATCTCTGTAAACATTATTTTAACACAACGAAGACAGTGCCAAAAACATGGAATGAATGATCAGAAAGTGTCTGCACAAATGGAGAGAGCACGATATGGAAGCAAAGTTAATGTGTTCAAAATCAAAGAAGACTGCTGTTTTGGGAAAGTTTTGTTTCTCAAACATACTTTCCCACTGCAAACGTGTATATTTTTGTGTATTTTAATTTCAATTTTAATTTTTAATTCTGGTAACCTTAGCGTTGCAGCACATTGCAAGCTAGCAGTATTTCAGCTGAGTGATGACACTGTGTAAAATTGTGAGGGCATGACAACCTAAGGAAAGCTTTGGGGCAGACAGTGTAAAATGCAGCTGTATGTCTGTGGTCATGCTCTTCCTTCAGGAACCCATTAGGACAGGTATCCAGTACTTCTCAACACACCTAGGATCATGAACTGAAAAGCTATTCTGAGAGATGGCTTAAGTCCCCACAGCAAAAGTCTCAGGAGTCATGCTGAAAAGCGTATGCCAACTCTTCTAATTAATTTTGCCATGAATCTGAAGATCAGTAATCTGTAGGGAAAACTGAAAGAATTAACAAACAAACAGACAGTATTATTTGCTTCAGTTTTAATTTATTTATTTAATGCTCATGGGGCATATTTTGTGCAATCAGACAAACAATTCCGCAGACAAAGGGCGTAAAAGTTTTCTGTTCCCTTTGCCCTTCTTTCTCTGTGACTGATCATTGCTATTTCAAAACTTCAGTCTATAGTTTATGAAAAAGATACGACCTAGAAACTCAAAGCTTTCTCTGCTCTGCCTCCTCCAGCCCACACTCCAAGCAACAGCACAAGCACAGGCAGTTGTTCCCCATGGGTGGAGGGACATGGAGTGAGCGTGTAGGCAGTGATGATGCATGAAAGGTAGAGGGTGAACGTGGAAAATACCTATTTACAGGCGTCAGTTTTGCACCAGCCAGGGATTTGATTACTTTATACTAGGTAGACTCCTAGGGTTTGGGAGTAAATAGGTTTACTCTAGCTGCGCACCTGGAAGGAAATTCTCAAACAAATAGACTTCAAAGAAAATTGCCACAACAGCATGGATTTGAAGTTTCTTCAGTGCTCATGCAGGTAATGTGGAATAAGCCAGCCTCATTCTGCTAGGCTTGAGAGGCATCTGCGACAGCTACATGGGAAGGGAACATACCATTCTCATTCACAAAATTTGATGAAAGAAACAAAGATGTCTTGACCAATTTAAGAAGTACAGATCAGATGTCTGAAAAGCCCAGTAGTTTTCCTCTTTCCCCCTAACAGTTCTTAAAACATCACCAATTTCCTTCTTTCAGGCAACAGTTTATGATAGCTTTTAGACCTCTGTCTGAGGTGGAGCTCCTGTAAAGTAATAGACTGGAGATTCTCGGTGTCCTTAGGGACCATGGTGTTATTACTTACAGAGCTGCATAAGCTGGCAAGTGAATAACAAGAGCTTTGCACGGCAGGTAGCTCTGCTGAACACTTTAAATACAGCCGTGAGCATCAATCGCACCGGCTCAAGAATACTCCTGGGAAGTATGACTCAGAAAATATGTCACATTTTATGTGATAGTGTTTTTCTGTAAGTTTCTTCTTGCTTTCAAGAGGTAATGGTATACTTGTAACAGTAAGAAAAAGTTAAAGAACAATGCCCATCAAACATTTACTAAATTGCACTTGCCCAGCCTACTCTTGTTTTTTTTGCTTTAGGGGTCTGTGCCTGGCAAGCTGTAACAAGAATTAGAACAGAGATTTGGAGGTGTAAGCAGCATGCTCACTCCCCTGCACAGCCACAGCAGGAGTCCTTACTGAGATCAGATCTCACTCTGACAAGCTTAGGCTTCCTCGGCAGTGGAAAGAAGCCAAAAAACTGATCCAAAGCCCAGAGAATGTTTTAGTTTTTTGTTGTTTTTTTTTTCCCCCTCTTTGAAACTCACAGAAACAGGGCCACTCTGAGACAGAACAGTCATAGACCTTGGAATAAAGAAAAATACTAAAAAATATTTTCATTATTTTTCCTTCATTTTTGCTTCATATATAAAATATATGTATTTATATATAATATATATATTTATATATATATATAAAAGAGGCTTTTGTTTCATACTTGTAGTTCTTTGTTTCATTTCTCAGCTTTCCCTCTTTAATATGTCCTCTTTATTTTTTCCTAGGTTAGCTAGTACTTTCTCTTTGTAATCTGTTAATTTGCTCCTTCTTGATCATAACACACAGATATCAGGTCTAGGTTTGCGAGAAAGGGCAAGCATAAAGACCAAGGTGTGAGAATGTATTACTCTTTTAGAGCTTTTTTCTCCTCATCTGGTCTGTGGATTAGCACCTTTTTACAATTATTCAATTGGAAGCTTGTGCAGTGATGGTAAGTGTAATGTTAATTTCTTGGTGGTTGTTGTGGAAGAGATGAGTAGAAAGCAATCTGCAGAAGGAACTTCTTTTGAGGATCTGTACAACCTTCCCTTACTTAAAAATCATTCCCTTATTCACTTCCTTTCTGACTTTCCTTTTTCCTGGGATAAGACTGGAGACCTGGGGCACCTCTATTCATGAAAATGCTTCTTGTGCTTGTGGACCAAGGTATCAAGGACCTACATTCTGACATTGGCAAGACCCATTGCCTGAGCAAGTGCGAACCTAATGTCCTACTACTACGTAAAAAATTGGCCAACAGTCATACTATTACAATGAATTAAAATCAAAGCTTGTCTAAAAATGGAATGGAAACCAGAAGATAATGAGAGAAATATGTCTACTGATTATATATATATGTATATATATTTAAATCAAATTAATGGCTCAGGAAAAACCTTGTGAATGGAAAACAGAAAATGCCATAACTATCTTGCTTTATTAATTTCACATTTGGTACTAAAAGAAAATACCACTTTCTATGTTTTGTTTCTTAAGGTTGTCACATGCTGTAGAAAAGATGATGACAGGCATCTGAGATGAGAACAGCACAGTTTCTTAAAACAGTATTTGTGAAGAGAGCACTAGTCTTTGATAAAGGGAATCTTCTCTGCGATTCTGTCACAGCCATATATGAATATCCAAAAACTCGTGGAGCTAACATCTCATTTCTTTGCTACTCCTGCTACAGACCAATAAAGAAGATTACAGCTGCAACTCAAATATCAGCTGACAACTGGAGTTTGTCTATACCTCTTAGCAGAATATAATGCGGTTTTTGATTGATGCTCATTCTGAATGCGGGCAAATCATCTGGCAGACAACAAAATTACCCGGTGACCTAATGTCCTGTCACTGATACACAACTAATTATATGAGCACTGATCCATATAACATCCGTTATGTGAATTTGAATGCCCATCTGTTCACTCCAGATTAATTGTGACACTGATAACTCCACATTATGAAACTGTTATTATCTCAAAACTCTCCACAAAAAGAAAAAAAAAGATCCTTTTCAATCAACCCAAATTCAAACAAAACAAAACCACAAACCTCAAGCCAGAACTGACCACTTCTCCAAAAAATGCAAGCTCATAAGTTCAAATATTCTCTTCACTGCCAAATAAAGCACATCAGGACCCAAAGGAATAGCTCAGAGCACAGAAGGTGCCTAAAAAAGTTATAAAGAGGATATTCTTTATCCAATCCTTTGATCCTAAATAAGGTTTAAAGAAATACCGAAAGGTTGAATTTATCTCACTTAACATTAGATATCAGTGACTTAGATATCGGGATCTGAGCTCATCGTCCTTCCAGGCAGAGAATCATTCAACCTATTTTGGATGTCTGCTTAAGGACAAGACAGATTTGCCCCAGAAATACTTCTCTCTACTTCTCCAGCTCTACAGTAGCTTAGCAGTTCAGATCTGATATAGATACTGCACGGTATATGTATACTTTTGGTGTAGTTTCAGGTAATTTGTGAGGAAATCAATTACTATTGTATGCAGCATCTATTAAAGCCACTTTTTCTTGCTGCCACCATATCCTTCTCAAATATTTTGCTTTCCACTTTTGACGATTCCTCACAAATCTCTGTAAATACAGTCTTTGCTGGCAGGGTCTCTCTGAGACATAGCCCATGAATTCATAGCTTCACTTACTACTTATATTACTGTAAGAAATTCCATTTGAAAGATAAGTCCTAAGACCATTTCTATGAACTCCAATAGAAATCTTAGCTCTTACAGATGTACTCCTAGAAACATCTTTCATTTTCAGCTAATTTGCAAGTAAATACATACATATACATATACATATATAACATATTGAGCCATATAATTTTAAAATAATGCCATTAATTTGTGCATATGTTAAAATACTTACATATTTTACTTTTGTCTTTCATCTAGCAAATTGAGCAACATATTTAGATCCAGTGAGGATCAGCCGGTGTCTTGTTTGAAGTCTATTAGTTATATAGTTGCAGTTGCATCTTCTCATTTCCATGTTGCTTTAGTAGACAGTTAAAATGGATGAATGAAGCCAGTAGAATCAAACAAATGATGAACATTAATTTTAGTGTGAGCAAAAATGAAAACTGCATTATCTGTTTCAAAATAGTATTTTACAGCAATATTTATTAATTGTTTAATTTTAAATATCCCACCATTATTTAAGCATGACCCCATTATTTAAGCATGAAATCTAAAATACGTTCTCTTAGCCAAAACAAATATACCATCATTTTTTCCTATGTAGTGTAATTGGTAGCATTTAGTTCTTCCTGTCTTTTGCAAGAAAAATATTGAGAAATTAACACTCAGAGTAAAAATTTTGCAAGCTGAACAAAAATTTCTGATACTTTGTGTAAAGGCTCAATCTTAAAAATTATCTTTTTGGGTGCACAATAAAATATTGATATTTAATTAGACATATTTAATAATTTTACTAAATTTTCATATTCTTTGTGTTTAAAATATAAATACATTTTCATCTACCCCAGTCATTGTGGACTATGAAGAGAAATGGGTAGTTCTGTGCAGCAATCCATCACATTCTAACAGTGAGAGCAGACTACATGTATCATTTACCTGAAATGAGTATTTCTGTAGCTATAATGATAAAGATAACACTCCTAATTAGTTAATCTGCCAAAGGTATGTACCTAATTCCTTGTATCGACAATTGAGTGTAATAGTATTTGACAGTGCTTTCTGACCTACAGAAGTAGAATTCATCTGAGTATGGGTATACTCTAGGCATACATTGTTATGCAGAAGGCAGACTACGAAGGAGAAGTCCATAGGAGAAAGTGGTCTTATGTGATTGAAGAGGGTCCTTACTGCTTAATCTTAACATATAGTTTTATATGTGATAAAATGTGTTCATGTATTATCCAAATAAACAGTTAGCAACTTGAAGGAACTTAATGTACGAAAAGTATTTGTGATTATACTAAGGTGGAAGGCACTATGGATGCAATTGAACTCATCTGCTTTTTAAACAGCCATTTGTGACGTTTGAACCTGAATCATCATCTAGCTTCTCTTTATAATTAAGAAGGGAAGACTATTCTCTGCAATTCACCTGATCAATTTAAATGCTTAGCTTAGAATGAGATAAACCATTCCCTAGAAGGCCATTTCCCTCCTGAAGGAGCTCAGATTAAGAACTTTACACTAAAGACATCTTCATTTGATCCAGTGAATCCTGTGCAGTTCATCTAGGAAACAATGTCTCAGGACACAAAGAATGTCCTATCTACTTTGGTTCAAAAACCTGAATCCGAAGAGGGAATAAGTCAAGCATACCAAGGAATGTGCAATGAAGGTTCACTCACTCCAGAACTGAGAAAAGGGGTTGTCCAACGTATATGAGGACACTATACATTATTCTGTGCACATCTCTGCATATTTTCACGGTGTATTCAGACAGATTGTTCCAGTCACAAAGTAATTCAATTTATTGGCATCTGATATCATTTTGAACATACCTGAAAATTTAGTACATAACTTGTTTTTAGCCCATGTTGCTGGAACAGATCTTCTTGTTTCACTTTCATGGCATGTGCAGACCATATGGCTCATTATGTTGCCTGTCATGTTGCCTCTTTCTTTTTTTCCTTTAGACATCTAAATTCTTTGACATAGAGGAAATAATAACATATCTATATCCAAGACTAGATTATTTCAAAGACAAAGACCTGCATACTAATCTTTTTTACTATGCTTATCAATTTATTCATTTGCATGTTCTGGCACTAGAGATAATGGCCCTATTTTTGCAAAAAGTTTGTGTTATTGGCAGTCCTCGTATTGCTTCATTATTAAAGCAAAGATGTATACTTCCTTCTAAATGCACTTTAAAACATCTCAGGTTTCTGTGATGTGATGTATCAACTCTGTTGGTTTTGTTTGCTTTGTTTACCCTGAATATTTTAAAGTTGTTTTTGCTAGAGAAATAGCCATTGTTTACATACAATGGGTGAACTTGAAGGTGTTTCTTAACAGGAAACAACATTAATTAGCTACTTCTTCTAATTGCAACCAACAACTTAAGTCAATTATTGATGACAGGAACTTTATAATTACAATAGACATGGTAGTTTTACGGGGTATTTACTGTTAAACCACACTAAACAAACCACAACAAGTAAAATCCCACACAGGATAATAATGATTTTTCTTTTTTTTTTTTTCCATTACTACATTAAGTTAGACAACTTATCTACTACTGGTAATTTAATGGCATTGTGTTCTTTCTTTATGAACTTTTATGGACAACATTTAATGTTGTGAAGGGTCAGAGAACTTAATTTTGTACAGAAATGAAGGCTTAGGTGTAATATTCCTTCCTTTTCACAATGTCTTTGAGAAAGATTTTTCAATTTACATACAGATAGAGCTCAGCACTTCTGTGAGAAATCAACATGGGAATGAAAACTAAAACAGTGATTTTAGTAAATTAGAAAATGCACATGCTGACAGTTTATGTTTTCATGTTAAACTGAAATGTTAAGAGTTGTTTCCTGAATGAATTAAAAACCATGAGCAGTGTTAAAAAAGTATTTATAAAATGTTTAAAATCATCTGGTTTTAGTACTTCTCAGGAAAAGTAAGGAAATGTCAGTATCAAAATAAATTGTAGCTTAAGTCTTAATAAGATTTTGTATCTAAATTTATATTATATGAAGAAACTTACAATTTGGAATAACGTTATACAAAGCAACGTTAATAAGGACATTTTTCACTGCAGCAAAGATTTCAGATTGCCTATGTATTATTTTGCTAATAAAATCCACTTGAGTTGGGCTTAATTCACATCTTCATAGAAACACGAAGAATTAACATCCTGTAACTAATAAATCATACAGCTCCAGGAGTGGAAATCTGTCATAAACAGCAAGAGCAACAACAACAAAAACTATAGTAGATTTTCTCATAATTAATTATATCTTGGCTTTTCCAGTAAAAATGGTGACAATTGACTGTGATCATTATCTCAGCCAACTTCAAAAATAATGTCATTAAACCTTTTCGAAATGCCTTGCAGTCATCTTGTGTCTTGAACTTTTTATTTTTATTATACTGTGCAGTATGTTAGCTAAAGGTAAAACTCGAGTTGCCATATAAATAGGTTTTAAGGTCAAAAGGAAAATGTTGCCATTCGGAATAAACTCTTTATGGCTTTGCTGATGCCGTATGTCAACCGTCAAAATGATATTATCTTCATTAAAGATATGTGAGTAATGTTAGCTCTATAGTTGATCTGTTAGTCACCAGTGTATGCTTTCTGCTCAATTACTAGATGAAATAAATTTGCAAGTAATTTTCAACTCCAAAAATGACAGTGAGGATTAATCAAATATGTGACTAAAGAAAAAATATTATTTAAAAAAAAAATGTGAAAAATTTTATTTTAGTTGAGTTATTCCTGTTCTATATGGTGGTAATTGGAACCAGACTAGCTTTTAAGATTTCTAAAGTTTAAAAACTTTCAACAATTTTGTTTTTGTCAATGCTTAATATACTGCCTCCCTCCTAAGATCAATAAATGTTCATCTATTCTGTAACCCAGAATTCGGAATGAATTAGTAATATTAAATTTTCCTGTGTGTAGGAATCTATGAATAACCAGGTTGATGAAAAGTTAAAATACGATATAGAAAAAAATTATAATGGAAGCCTAATGAAACAATCAGGTGGCAGTGACAGTAAAAAGAGAGAGAGATTTTAAAATAACCTTGATTACTCAGAAAAAAAGCAAAGGAAGAAAGTACTTCAAAAGCTTTACTTACGTTGTAAAGAACATAGTTGCCTAGGCATTGGTTTTCAGTGTTTGTTTTTTGTTTGTTTGTTTTAGATTCTGTAGATGGATTGACCTTTCATGGAGACATGGGATCCAGGTCTTTCAGAAGAGAGGTACAGATCTGCTTCAGACTGTATCCTCTCTGGAAGGCCTGTGGTGGATTCAAGTGTATTTTAAAAGACAGCAGAATCAAACTCAAGAGCAACTGGTGGGAGTTCCTTTCATCTAGTACAGGCTGAGCTGAACAGCTGCCTAATTTCATTAAAAGTACTGTCTAGATCTCTGCAGATTGCAATGGAAGCTGAAATAGTTACTGCCATTGCATGTAACATAAATTTAGATGGTTTACATTCGAAAGGAATTCTGCTATGTGTTTTCTGTCATGTGCTCTATGTAGTGTGGAAGGCTGGGGTGTAAACTTTGGTGTTTAATACCATCAGAGACACAGCAAGGCATGCATTCGGCTTATGCACAAGCTTCAGGAGGCCTGCACTCTTTTGAAGTAGCAGCTGTAGGTCTACTAGGGTGTCACTGGGGGTCTGGTACTAGAAGATAGGATTCAGGAAGCTGAACTGTTCTTCCAAACTCCACAGTCTTCATATCTGGCAGTCTTTTCGAGTTTCTCAGCACAACAGTATCCTTGTACTGAGTAGATCACTAGTTCCCATAGATGCTGCTGTGATACAGGTCTATATTAAATGTCCATTTTTCTATGTAAGAACTGGGCTCGATTTCTTAATCTTATGAAGCCAGGTAAGCAAGAGATTGAACATTTTAGAAATTATTTCATTTTGTTTTTAAATGCATGAGTATTGGCAATAAAAATTACAAAAATTTTGTTCTAGACCATTCTAGAATACAATTCATATACTTATATTATTATATTTATTTATATAATTATATTGCATCATTTATATTCTATATATCATTTATATTTGCTAGAATCCTAACCAAAAAGAAAAAGAAGAAAAATTTTCCTTTACTGTACTGTGCTGTGCTTCTTAACACACTGTATCATCCAGTAAGATCATTCAATTGTGTGATTTGAATCTTCAGTTTGTTTGATTTAAATCTACCAAGTGATGGCAACTCAGATCATCTACTAGAATTACATAGTTTACAAGACTAAGAAGGTGCAAGTTTAATCGCTGTTTTTCAGCATATCTTTTGTTGTCAAAAGAAAAATATTTTAGCTAGAAAACTGATAGTGCTTGCTAGTGCTGATCACAACTTTTCCAGTAAAAGTTATTTCAGGCAGACAAATTCAGTTTTCAGCATCTGTATGCACACCTGGAGAGCACAGGAAAAGTGGAGAACACCAAGAACTGAGCTTAGAGACCACCTAGAAAAGCTGTTTGTGTTGATATCAGTAGGGCTGCAGGAGATTCCCTGAGGTGATATGATTGTGTGGCCTCTGAATATGATCTGTGAAAAACCATAGAGTTTGAGGGAAGTCCCTTTAAAACTGTAAGACATGCAATAGAAGATGAGACTCATAGTACCCTCATGCTCTCTCCCACTTATTTGAATGCTAAGTAAATGGACTGACATATAAATGGGTTTAAAATTGTCTAAAAACCCGTGCGTTTGGAAGGAAATTTTATTTAGAAAATAAAGTATTATTAAGTAAATAAAAAAACCTTCCCAAAAGTATAAAAATTCAATGCAGATGATAGACAATTCAAAAGTAGCTACTTCCTTCAGCTGCTCATTGAATGCTTTGAAGCATTGTAATGAATAGTTATGAGAGCTTTATTTTCTTAAGTCTGGGAAAAAAAAGTGCAAGGAAAATGCTGTCAGGGTAGGTGGTGAATAAACAATGTCAAAAATCCATACATATTGCAAAAAGTGCATTGATTGGTTCCTTAAACATGCTGTTGAATATAAATATTCTGGCTTTCCAAAAATGCTGTGGTGTCTGGCAGGGTCATGAACAAAGCGAGTCCCCAGCAAAAATTCTAGATGCCTTTCCCCAAAGGGTTCTTTGAATGTAACTAAAATGACACATGGGTGTAGGAGCATTCCTCGGGGCACTCAAAAAATGGTGCAGATGAGGACATTTAAGTGAAAGGACATTCTGAGAACACAGTGCATTAGTCAGACTGCATCACAGACTTCATCCTCCCCATCCCTCACAAACTGCATCTTATGGAAAAGAAGAATTGTGACAGAAATAACTGGAAGTACTGATAATCTGCAGAAATCATGCTGAGCATGTAATTATGCTCTGCACTTACAGGCACACCCAAACATATCTGTATGTATTTGTATAATCAATTTGCAGCAAAAATACTGCTGACCAAAATGTTTTTATGTTGTATGAGTACAAGGGACTGTAATGGAGAAATTAGAATTACTGTTTTGAGTAGTTATTGCAAAATGTATCGAAGTGATGTAATCTATATTCTGAAATGAATATTTAAAAGAGAGAACTTTAAATTTTATTCTGTATATTTACTTCAGATGATTAAGTTCCTTCTTGAAGCTTTTATAAATATGTGAAAATTACAAAAGGTTCTTAAATTTGTTTTCCAGAAAATCCAGACTAGATCTTTCAGAGCTGCTTGTTCTAGACAATAACTACTCTTTGGAAATGCCTACTGTGTGTACTTCAAGTGTAAGTATGATGCAAGCATTTCCCTTTCATTGAACAGCTCTCTGTAATTCTAGGCAATGTGGTGAAAAGATGAAATTCCAATTAAATGACATTTTTCACTCACTCACTTATAGGATGAGTGGCAGAAAGTTTTCATACTTCCACCAGGAACTTGTCCCATACTCCAAGAATTGGACCTCGCCCATGGTTCATGTGTTCAAATGAAGTAATATAGTTATTTTCTAATGATGTTATGGATTTTCACTCTCAGAGAAGTGCATGAAATGATTTTCTTGGTATGAAATAGAAACTGCTGACTTAGGTTTTTACAGAAATTTGTGAAGTCGGTTAGCTTGAGGTCTGTTAACAAATAAGTTAGTTCATCATAAATCCACACTTCTGAATCTTCTTTGACATCGTTTACATTTTTAATAATTTTATAAATTGAATATTATGTTTGTTGGAAAATATCTCTTATACTAATCAATAAGGTCAGTGGATGTGTGCTTGTAAATTGAGTTTCCTCCTTCTTCCTTCTCATTGCTAGCAAAACAGGAAGCTCTTAAAGAATATTTATACAGTAGTTTTATAAATGCCTAATGTGTTGAGGTGCATAAAAACACGAGTACACTGAAAAATCTATGTAGAATCATAGTACCATTGAATACTTAGAGTTGGAAGGGACCTTTAAAGGTCATCTAGTCCAACTCCCCTGCAATGAAAAGGGACGTGCACAGGTAGATCAGGTAGTGATGAGTCTGATTCTGCCTCACCTTGAAAGTCTCCAGGGATGGGGCATCAATCACATCTCTGAGCAACCTGTTTTAGTGCCCCACTACCCTCATTGTAAAATACTTTTTCCTTGTATCCAGATTAAATCTACCTTCTTTGAGCTTGAAGCCATCTCCCTAAATATAATGTAACCTTAGGTAGTTTAGATTAGCATGAATGGTTTATAATTTCTTGACTAGATGAGATCATAAATATCTGCATCTCATCTTCTATAGAAAATGCCAGAATTTCAAATACTAGAAAATAAATGTAGAGAAAAAAAATCTCTATTACTAGTTTACTGAGTATTCAAACAAGAATCTGCAGTATCTCCCTTCATTCTTAACTTAAGTTTCTGATAAGAACAAATTTTATTTTCCTCCTTTCTGCTGCTTTTGTAAATTACACAAAAGCCATGGCAATAGCTAATCTTCTATTGTGATGAGACTAACGCCTGTCCTGATTATCAACATTGTCTCATACTGTCTCCTTCTTCAGCCTTAACTGCTTATTTTCATCTACTCTTGATTGCCTGTGGGTAGAAGACAATTTTTTGTTCTGGGTTTAAAGAAATTTTATCATCAGAATGCAAACCTGCTACATAGGCATAGTCTTCAGTTATAACAGTAATGCAAATTATTACCTCAGAAAGGAGGTTTTCCTCTCCCTCAGTGAATCATAACTAGATGTAGGTGAATTAAGCTGTCTTGACAGAGTTCACTATGTAAATGAAGGTAACGTAGAGAAGCAGGAAAGGACTTACAACAGTTGGCCTTAGTGAATGTAAATAACCGTGTAAGCAAATACAGGGTACATCTACATTAACATTGTTTGAGTCAGGAATGTGATTCTTAAGTGAACACAATGGTTATCATGCATAGTTTGGCATCCTAGAGTGGTCTCAGAGGACAGAAAAATATTTATTTCATGCGAAACTAAACCAGGAGAGGCACTGCAGGAGTCTCCTGGTGTACTCCAACTTCTAATGGACATTCAGTTCATGTGACCAGAGTAGTTCTAGACTGATATAAAATCTCCAAAACACAAACACTGTGAGTGCTGACTGCTTGCAGTTATTTCACTCTACAGATTTTACTGCTATTGAAAGATGGAATTTTTTTATATACATCATTGCAGATATTAATTTTTTTTAATAAACATCAATGACATCTAGAAATAAAATAGTAGCAAGAGAAGCTTTTATCTAGTCTTCTTACTTTAAAATTTAAAATCACTCTGTTCCTATTTGTCCTTATTCCTAATCTGACAGTGTGATATGGATAGCATAGGCCACTTGAGAAAACCATTTCTTTAATTAATCTAGTTATTTTTGCAATATACACTTACTACAGTTTTATAATCAACTCCTTACAAAAGGGGAGTGAGTTATTTCAACAACAGTTATTATGGAATTTTAGCTTCTAGGACATAGTTTTCACTTAGTGACAAATCACTGAACAGAAATGCCCTCTCTGAGTTCTCTCTTCTTTCTAGACTCCACCTTCCTTCCACTAGCATATTTATGTCAGGGATTTTTTGTTTTTGCACTTGTTCTCAGGATGATATCCTTGGTTCACCTATGGAACAGGTAGAATAACATAAAGCGATTCTCTGAGTTTGCTGTATCTTGACTCTAATTTGGAAGGACTGATTTCAGAAGGATGAACATATTGTAAAGATTGCATATTGTTTCACTCCTTGGCATAATTCCTGATTTTATAGGTATATATAAAATGATATGTTCATGTCTGTCTAAGTCTTTCTAGGTATCAAAATTTGCAAATGGAAGTAGGAGGCTGTAGCAATCCCTCTCTTAAGAATTGACCATCTGGAAGATCTTGTCCAGAGCAGATGCCACATTTCTTTTAAATTATATTTGTAATTACTGTGCAGCCAAAGTCTGAATTCAATTCCTAGTCTGCAAGGGAAATTTTCCTGCTTACTGGAATGTGCGTTTGACTTCAGTCCTGAAGACATGTAAGCTTAACACATCCCTTTCTTAAATGAAGGCATAATTCTTGACCTAATATTCACTGTAGTGCCATATATGTCAGTTAACATTCCCAACTTTCTGAGCCTTTAAAGTTTAGTTACCCTCACCTCGCACACAAATGTTCCTTCTTTCCCAGGAGAGTCAGTTATCAGTCAGAGCAAGACGAAAATCTTGCAGAAATCTGACTGGAATGAACTTGCAACTTGGGTCATGAGCTGATTCAGTGCATGACTGCCAAGTGACAGTGATCAGAAATTAAATACCAGTGCCTCTTGCCCTGTTGACATCATCTTTACTTCTGGATTTTGAATTTTGAAGTTAATATTTACATCTTTGCCATGAACAAGGTAGCTAAATATCATTTGTATGAAAGTGCTCTTTCTCCTCTTTCTCAAGTAAACTTGACCCAAGTGCTGTGATTTGGAAAGAAAATACCAACTGTACTAAAATTATTATGAAACATTGACTGTTGAAAATAATCATAGAGGGATTAGAAGGCTTTCCCACTGGGAGGTGATAAAGACACAAAAAGGTTGCAAATGTTCCCAGGAGAAATGATAAAAACAGTGTGAGAGGAAAGTCAAACTGGTCAGGAAGTGCCTAAAGGGATACAATAGCTCTTTATCGCATGGGTGGACAAGGATTGTTTGGTTTTAAATGTAACTGGCATCAAAGGACTAAACAATGAATGCAAAGCAAGAGATTTGCTTGAGGTGTCTGACCTGTTTGTAGGAGAGGAGTATTGATGGATTTTTCCCCTTGTTGTGTGTTATGTAAACTGGAGATCAAATTCATCTAACTGTCCTGATTTTACCACCTCTTTACAGAATTTCCCAATTGGTCTCTAAAATTCAATAATTAAATTCAGACACTGTAAAAGAGAATGAAAAAAGTGTCTGAAAAGTGTGCAAACTGAGGTTAGGGTTTCATTGTCCTTTTTTTAGAGATGAAGTAAATAAAAAAGGTTTTTGAGTTTTTCCTCTAACAGGTATTTTATAAATGCAGTATTTCTGCATTACTGAATCTTCTAAGCAAAATTTAATGCACAAATGAAAGATTTCTTAAATCCTTTTGCTGTACCACTTACATTTCCCAAAGGCCCTGACAGGAGATGTGTTCATTAGCCTCAGGAAAGCCACTGCCTCCATTGCCTTCCAGTAGCAAACAAGAAGCCTTCCCTGAGTGGCTGCCTTTCTTGCAGTTTATGAAATGAAGAAATACACTCACCACATGCAGTTTGAAATGCAGTCTTTGTATGGTAAAATCCAAAAAAACTCCTGGTTTAACTCCACCTGGCTTCTGATATCTCTGGTACAGCCCAGCCTCTCCATCTCCAGTTCCTACATAGTTCTTGTACTCTTGTTAGACTGAGGCTACTCTTGTTAGACTGAGGCAGGGATAAAGTCCAAACAGAAGCCCTCCAAGCCCTGATATGTTAGTTCTGCAGGCTGCTGCAGAAAGGATTTATGGCTAAATGTCACTTCTGTTTAAAAGTACCAAGGGGTTAAATCTGGTATTATAAATGTCATTTCAGGGGAAGCATTCCAGATAAATGCTAATCCGCTCCTTAAGCACTCTCCAGTGATTTTCATAAGCACTCTTCAAAGAGTAAAAATAAAAATATCATGGTACAATGTAGGCATTACAGTGCAGACACTCTTCAGCCAGCATGGTTGTAAACCCACTGGCCTGAAGCTATAAAAAGCAAGGGAGTCCCTGCCACAATCCCTGTGGATAAATAGAAGGAAGGACAGCTGCTGAGAAATGTCTTTCTAACAGAAATCCTCCAAGTGACATTTTAAGAAACAGGAAGGAAGGAAGGAAGGAAGGAAGGAAGGAAGGAAGGAAGGAAGGAAGGAAGGAAGGAAGGAAGGAAGGAAGGAAGGAAGGAAGGAAGGAAGGAAGGAAGGAAGGAAGGAAGGAAGGAAGGAAGGAAGGAAGGAAGGAAGGAAGGAAGGAAGGAAGGAAGGAAGGAAGGAAGGAAGGAAGGAAGATATAAAAGACTGTTCATTCCCTTTCACTGGGAATTTCTTTAACATATGTTGTTGTGAGAGATTTTGTCTTGAAAAATTTTTCTTGTGGCTCTGCACTGAAGTCACAGATGGCGGCAGTTTAAGTCATGGATCCCAGTCAATGTCTCTGTCACAGCACAATCCCATGAGAGATAAATTAATTGTATATCTAGTTTATGGATGTGGTAAAAGTTTGAGTTTCTGGAATACAGCAGTTTCCCAGAAGGGGCAATGTTATAGCATTCAACTCTGCTATAGGGCTATGGATCTGTATTACTGAGAATTTAATCTTCAGTTACAGTTATTTGAAGCCCCTTTTCTGCTTCCCTGTATGTAATATAAGTGGTCAGCACACCAAAACAGGATAGGGAATTATGTCAGTTGTACTGGGGCGTAAAAGGCAGCTTCCAGAAACACCTTGAATACTGCAGCTGTCCCTGCATTCCTGGTCCTCCTGATTGTTGTTGCCCTCGCTAAAATTTCCATAGTACTTCATCAATTATAAATAAGTAGAAGATAAAAGTAAGGAGCTGTGACTGCACTGCTGAGAACTCTGAGGTGCTCCACCACAGCAAATGAACTGTGGCCCTTGAACTGTCAATAGGAAAATATTCTCACTTGTTGCCCAGGATGATCCTCTCAGTCACACGTTCATCTCTCACATGTCATTTCCTTGTCCCTCAGGAGACCTGCACACTGGAACTGCAGCTGTCCCTTACACCAAGCAGTTGGGTGTGTGACAAGGCTCCTAGCCAGGAACAGAAACTGCAGTGCTTCTCACAGCCGAGAACTGTCACCACGGTCATATAACTTGATGCGAACACCCCTGTCATCATGATATCAATTACTATATGTCATTTTGCAATGAGAAAAGGGATAAAGAGGATAAATGCTGGAAGTGCGCTTGTTAATAGTGACTGGGGGCATGAAAAAGGATAAGTGCTGAAACGATCTTGGTAACTTGTGGATTGTATGGTAGACTGGGAGCAGAGAGGAGTTTTGACATAAGTAACATGAGTGTTATTCTTTCACCCATTATAAACTAATTTATGGTGTAGTTGTCAAAGCCATTGCTTTGATGAAGGAAAAATGTTGTTAAGACAGGCTGGACTTCTAGGTAGAGGTGTGTACTGGAAGGGTTTGAGAATTTTCAAAGCTGCCTTCCACATGCATTTGAACTAAGTAATTTGCACTGCTTAGATCACCTGGTTTCTGTAATAAAAAGAACAACAAACTGTAGTTGAAGACAAACTCACAAATGGTAATGCTTGCAAACTGCCTGCCCACTCCTGTAACCTCCATTCATCTAAATCTGCTTTGAAGAAGATTGGACTTATCAATTCACTGTGATATTACCTTCATTGTAGTATCAGATGCCCAGTTCCTTCTCTGCTGTACCTAGTTGAATTTTGACCCTAACTCAAAGTATTGATTATTTATATAAGAGCAACACAATCCAGCAACACATCAATATTAATCTTAGAAAACATATCCCGATTAACCTTCTGCAGGATGCTGTTCACCAGAATTTCTGCATACCCAATAATGCTAGGAAAGTAAAATCCAGAAACAATTCCTAGAGTAAGAACAGCTGAAGGTCCATATAGATAGATAAAGGTAATATTATCTCACCTTTCTAAACATAATTATCTGGATAAAACTGTCAAAATCTTTTGAGCAGCTGAAAGAGAAAAATAGATTTTTTAAAAGACAGTTCAGCCAGATGCAAGCCATAATGAATCTTGCTTCTGGTATCTACCTCTCCTTGGAGACAGAATTTAGATTTAGAAAAATAAAGACTTGCTCAGTGTAACTAAATAAGTCACTGAGGTATACAGTTCTCACTTCTTATCCACAAAATATCTTCTTGATAACAGATAAATATCTTACTTCCATTTCCCTCATTTATCTCAAAATGTAGTGATACTTTCTTAAATTAGTTTAGTGTTCTCAGTAGCTGTACATTTCTGTGACTAATTTGTCTTTTTGATACTTTTGAATTTTCAAGACAGCAGAAATATGCTTCTGTGATGAAGTGAGATAAAAGATAAAACTCTCAGAAGTATTCAGTAGAAAAAACAATTGAGTTTGTATTGGTCAGCCAAAACATCTCATTCTAATTTCTTTATACAATCCCATTTTGATTTTTTGCTTTTCCTTTGATTATTTATACTTCTGAAATTTCCAATTAGAAAGTAATTGAAGAATTACAATCTGTTTGTTTTTTTTTTTTTAATTGTGAAAATGTAAATGCAGATTGTTTTCATGGATGGAAAAAGTATTTTTATGAAGTCCATATTTAAACACAATATGAACATAAAATTTCTTTTCTGGATATGCTCTTAAACTTAACTTTTTAGTGTTCTTTTTAATTTTTAGTTGCAGCCATTATTGATCCATAAATGCTCTGATCCATCAATTAATTCAGCAACATATTCATTTAAAGGGCAAAACATTATTGATCAAAATTTATTAAAATTTAATTATGTCTCCATTTCAAACATTGGTAATATTCCAAGATGTCCATGATAAATAACAAGATGCATTGCCATCATGAGCAGTAAAAAAAAACAGCAACAAATGTGCAACGGAGAAAATAAAAAAATAAGAAATTAAGAAAAGAGATGAAAGAAACAAGAGACGCTATAAAAAATAGCTTGCTACATTTACAAACATCACTTTCACATTATTCGTGAACAAATAGAGATTCCAAAAAAATTTAAGGAGCTGTTATTGAAAAATAAGAAAGTGTAAAGGAAAAATCCACGAAGTTCATATTCAGTGCATATGAACTTGTTTAAAGCTTTTTCAAGAATAACAATTAACAATTTTAGATCTTAAATTAAAAAATACTATAAATAGCATCTTTAACTCAAAGAATCAGTGAAGTTGATAAGTACAAGCATGTAATGCAATTTTGCTGGGGATTTTCATGTCATCTTGATTAGGGCACACTGCAGGCAATCAGGAATAGGATGACAGTGAGATTTTTTTTTTTCTAAGACAAATATAATATAAAATTACTTTGTCATCTTTTCATTTAATTCTGTACCTAATTCCATGGCTTCATACTTTTGATATCCACTTGTGTGCTAGGGATCTTCAGTAGTGTGTTGCAGCTGCTCCTCAGAAACGAGTGACAATAAAAAATTTGAGAACTGTTCTGTCTGGGCAAAGATTTTGTATGCTTTGGACTCTAGTAATAAATAATGATGACTAGAAAAGTGATTTCAGTCACACCATTGCAGAATGAATAATATCCTAGTTAAAATCCAGGGTAAGAAGCACAGAAACTAACACTTTTACAAAAAAGACAAAAATATCTCTACGGAACTTGAGTTTGGGATCCCTACCCAAGTGAAGAAAACTACAGTTAAGGATGACTTGCTCTCATTCGTTAATACATACTTACATATGCTGTGTCTTCTGATTTGTGAAATGGAGCATGACAGACAGCAGAGAACTGTCTCATGGAGCGCACCAATTAACACTAATAATAAAAATAATGCATGCAAATCACTTCCATCAGGTTTTCTTTTCCTACAGGGGGAAGCAGAGAGCTTTCATTCCTTTACTATTTGGGGGTTTGCACAGACTTCGCTTCCCATCACTTTGGGAACTCCCTTGCCATCCCTTTCCTCTTCCTTTTTTTCCCCTTTAATTAGCCATTCAACATTTATATCGTTTATTTTTGTAGTTAACTCTTGGAGATACAAGTATGCATACTTTACTTGAAAGCATTAGCAAAAGATGTTCACTGTAAATAAATTGGTTAATTTGTTCACTGAAAATTATGTCTGCTAGAGACTTCAAGGCATCAGCTGATCATCTTTCTTCTGTATGGCTCAGTGCAGTAATAGTGAATGCGAATAGTGACAGCAAAATGCTATCAACTATATTCTCGTGTATCTTCTCTTTGTTGGACTTGGTATAACACAAGAAATTTTACCTATGCATGTTTATTTGTGTTATGTACATTTTAAACACTGTGTGCATGAGGATAATACATGCCCGTAAACATTCATTTCTTTTCTGTAAAGCATCCGTATAAAAAAACCTTAAAAAGCCAAGTCATTCTGAGCAGGAGAAAAGCAACACAAAAACCTTCTTGACTGTTATTATCAGTATAAAATCTAAAATGTAGCTACATGAATAATTGACATGCCTTATATATCTTTCATGTATCTTTAGTCTTTATGTAATCACCGTGCCTTATATCAGCATTGGTTTTGCCACCTACCTTCACCTTTTTTTTTCTTAATAAAGGAATTCTATTTTCTTTGTTTTCCCATGTGAAGCCTAAAATCTATTCCATTTCTCCACCATGCTAGTTCTTTCATTAAATATTTCATTTTGAGGCATTCTTCTAAACCTTTTTTTCAAAGTATGAGAGACCTTAAAAAACACCAGCTGTCACAGGCATTTGGACTCTATGCTGCAGTCTCTGGGTCTGTAGCTACTTAGCACTGTCCTTTACTTCAGTTCTTGGAGAGTAAACAAAATACTGCATTGCAGCAAATCAAATTTAAAGAGACACGATAGGACAGAGGTCTTGATAAGAAAAGCACAGCTTCATTTGCCTCCTAGAAATACAGGAAACAAGAAACTTAGAGAAGCAGAGTATTTGCTCCTTATTCTCTTTTTCTGTTATCAAAACTATTAAATAGAGCCTGTTAGACATGTTGTGTTGTAAATTAGTAGGCCAGAATTATGTACTTCTAAAGGAATATCACAAAGCTGCCAACTGATATGGCTATAGTGAGTAAAGAAATTAGGGAAAAGAAGCATATATTAAAAAGGCAACAAATTATAAGTGCTGTTCATGGGTTTGTTGGTTTTCGTTTTGTTTTTATTTAATTTTTTAAAATCATTTTTTGATAGTTAAAAGTAAACAATATTCTCCACTTCAAAAAAGAGCGCTGAAAGTTAAATGGGCAATATCAATCGTATGAGATTTCCAGACAAATGTACAGACAGTACCTTAAAGTTGGGCTCTTTATTGTGTTTTATGTAGTACTCAGAGGCAAGATACACATTACTGAGGGAAGTGGGGATATTGAAATATTGAGTTGAAAAAGAAATATCTCTGTCTCATGTTTGCAATTGCTCCAGCACAGTGGACAGTGGTATAATGCAGATATAGGCCAGTGCTTTCTTGCATAGAGGTTAGGCCTATCTTGTGGTCTGCCTCTTGTCAAAAGCAGCAGCAAGTAGAAAATGTGCTTTTCTGTAGATGCTGCTATCCTACTACTTTAAACCCATATGGAGATCTTCCCCTGAGACCTGCTAATATTTTAGCTCATACAAGGACAAATTTGAGTTCAGGCATCTCTACTTGCAGAACATTCACCAAGAATAAGTCCTGAGAGCTGAACTTGGGTCATAATAACCATGAAATGTGTGACAAAAGTGGCTGGAAAATTGCCCTACAGAAAAGGACCAGGGCATGCTGGCTGGTGTGAGCTAGCACTGTGTTCAGGTGGTCAGGAAGGCCAATGGCAGCCCAGTGTGCATCAAAAAATGTGGCCGGCAGAACTGGGAAAGTGACTGTCCTCTTCTATGTGGTTCTGGTAAGACAACACCTCAAGTGTTGTGTTTAGTTTTGGTCCCTCACTACAAGGTTATTGAGTAACTTAAGAGTGTGCAGAGAAGAGCAACAAAACTGGTGAAGGGATTAGAAAAGAACATTTATGAGGAGCTACTGTTGTCTGTTTAGTCAGAAGAGGAGACTGAGGAGAGACCCCATTGCCCTCTACAACTTTTGGTAAGGAGATTGAAGTGAGGACAGTGTCAATCTCTTTTCTCAGGTGACAAGTGATAATAAAGAATTATTTCAGAATTGTTTCTTCACAGTGAGGTTGGTAAAAAAATGGAAAAATGACTATCCCTGGAAGTGTTTAAGAGATATGTGAGCATGGCAATAAGAAATATGGTTTAATGTTGGGATTCATTCTTTCCTGACAAAAATCACATCTTTGAATGGTTTCTGTGAGTGGGAATTTTGTGTGATGTTATCTGAATTTTATTTCCCTGTTCAGATCATCATAACATATACAGCATAATGTGAAACAGTGGTTAAGAAAAAAATGGAAAACCCCAAATTCTTGTCAAATCATGTGTACATTTTCTGCAAGAGTGCAAAGATATACCTGAATGAATTTGTAGCAAAGTGAAAAATGTATTGCAAAAAATACTTAATAATAAGACAGAAAAATGGGCAGAACTCACAATTAAATATTCTTCTAATAAATAAGGAACAATCTTTCCAGACAGGCAAAAGAGAGTTTAAGGTCACTCAGATTCAATATATATTTGGAAATATCTTGAAGTTTACTGTTAGACTGAGATTAGCTTTCTTGGTTTTATATTTGCTTTGTGGAGTCTTAACTGAGCTTTTTGTATTAAATATTTTTGCAGCACTTATTACAACTTTTTGATGTAATTCTTCTTAATAATCTTATCAAAACGTTTTTAATATGCTTTGTAAATTAAAAAAGGATAAAAATTGTTTTTAATTTCAGAGAAAAGGAAAACATTTGAAAAGAGATATAAACCTGGCCTGACTATGTGGGACCACAATAATTACTTTAATTCTAAGTGGTAACAGTAGCCAAATAGTGATGAGTTCCTTTCTACAGTTGTTTTTAGCACTTTTTTTTAACTGTTTGTGTGATTTTATTTGCTTTCTTAGGAATGTTTTAAAATGATGCTTATTTGTGCAGAGAAGAAAAAATGTCATAAAATAAGCATGAACTAAGGAGAAATGAGGGACCAAGGACGAATATGATGTGTTGGGACTAAGGCAAACTGGGCCCAGTTCCCTCTTCTACAATAAATTTAATGTGACCTTGAGCAAGCCATTCAAAGCTATGTTCAGAAACAATCTTTAATTCCAGTGATTGCTGCTTAAATCAGATATAATGATCCTCAAAATCCTGCTGCTATCTAATTGCAGTGCCACCTGGATTTTCTTGGCCCCTGTAAATTTTGTCAGTTGTGTTCCCAAGGCACCCACCATTCCTTAGCTCTCGAAGCTCATCTACATTATGCTGAATATTGAAATAAAGACTTTCTGATCCAGGTGGTTAGCAGGAGACTAATTCTGCATACTTATTATTATAGTGCTCAACACAGGAAGTAAAGAGACCTTAATTCTAGTTTCCTTATTCATAGCTTTAGTATTTAGAGAAATTAAAATAGTTTCAGTAGCCAACTGAGACTTCTTCTCAGCAATGGGATTTTATGTTCTAGTGGAAGGAAGAGTAATGTTGGTTTCTGTTAGGAAGAATGAGAGATTTAAAGTGTTTTTCAGACCCAGCTGGTGTGCAAGGAATGTGCTTATCTTGAGAGCTAAAGGAACAGAAGACACAACATTTTGTCACCTATCTAAAGAAGGACAAACTGATCTCTGACAGTTCCAGTTTAATCTCCTAGGTAAAGAAAAAGAGGAGTTTAGCCTGCGAACTTAAATTTTGGATGGATAACATTAAAGTAACTCAGCCTCCATTCCTTATTCTAGGAAACTGTATGCTCTGTAGGCTCCATGCTAAGGTGCCATAGCTTCTCACTGTGAGAACTATGTACTCCAGTTCTTGTCCATTTTTTAACAAAAGCATCAAAGGATCAAAGTATGTGCTACAAAGTTATATCAGACCTTCTGTCTCCTACATTCTGGCTTATTATGCTACCATGACAATACAACTAAGTCTTTACATGCTTTTTATAGGGATGCAGCCTACCTAAGCCAGGGTTATGGATCACATGGGATTACTGGATAGGTAAAAGTTCAGTGCTATGAACCTATGAACCTATGCCACTCACTGTTCTTTTCGCTACATTTCTCCTAAGGGCCGTGTGATAAATTAATTAATGACTATGAGACACTTGGTGTAATGTAAGCCACATGAATAAAATAGAGATGATACTGAATCAGTAAACTGCTTTTTGTTCTGTTGCTTAAATGATTTATATGTTCTCAGAGTGCTCCTTTCTGAACCTTATTTCTTTTTCTTGTACAAAAAATGTTTTAAAATGTAGAGAAAGCATCTGTCTCAGACTACAGATAAGTTACTTCCAAGTGAAAAGTAGCTAAAATGACGTGGCTTTGAAAGGCAACTTAGAGTGCAGTAATGATAAGGAAAGGCTTGTTTTATTCTGGAAATGGTTTTGGAGTGAAATGTATGAGGTTGAATTAATGTACATAGACATTCCAAAAACAAAAAAAAATATCTTTGTACTATGTCTTTAAATTTTATTCTGTCATGAAATTAATGTTGAGTTAGATATTCAATAAAATGGTTGACATTTATGCTTAAATGAGAAGCTCTACATTGCAAAACATTACATTGTTAAAAACATGTTGACTCTATCACGGGTGACAATCTTAGGATGGATTTTAAACCTAAATTTGTGTTTGTTAAGGTGAACAAAAAAATAACAGAACACAAAGCCTATTTGATATTGATTAATGTTACTCAGTTGTGCCTTATAAATTTCAGAGAAGTATGCAGCATTTCTGTGGACTTCAGTCCTGATTTCCTTGAGAAAAAAAAAAATTAAGGTTCCATTTTATAAAAAACTAAGCTCAAATCATATTGTCAATATTGTTATCTTTCATAGTGACATATAACATTATACTCTAATTTGTCTCCGTAAAATCCATACCAAGCTCAATACATTCATTACCTTTTTCTCATTGGCCCTATTTCAATAGGGTTGCAGAACTTGTAGTTCTTGTTAATATTCTTTGTAGTGTGGTGTCATGGTTTTATGACGTGGAAAATTAAAAATTTGGAAGATGGGGTGTTCTAAAGAGACTGGGATTGAAGCCATAAAATCACTCATTGAACAGTAAAATACTTTTTTTCAGGAATTCAAATTAGTGTGTCTGAATCTCATAGAAATCAAAGGAAAAAAGACTGAAAAGGATTCAGAGAGCTCTGCTCCATTGCTCTATCTCAATGAGCTACACTAACACATTTGACACATTTCTACATTTCTAATATCTCTTATCTTCTTTATTGATTGATTGATTGATTTTCTCTGGATACATCTGTGCCTGATTAATTGTTCCCCAATATAAATCCATGTTGCTAATCACTCCTCTGTTATTTCATTAAATTGCCTTGAATTGCACTATAATTTTTCACATTTTGCAGCTGCTGTCACAGAAAGAAGCTAGGTTGTTTTGACATGTCATGTTCCTGACAATTCTGTGTTAGCACTTAGCAGGTCATTGCAAGCAGACTGATTACTCTGTAGTGATAACCTGTGTCATGCATTAACTCCAATAACAGAGACCATGAAAAGGAGGGCAGCCAGCTACCTCTCAGACAGACTGTCCCATCCAGAAACTGTGTGACAAAAAGATCATATTTCGGTGTGGCCTCAAATTTTACAATTCTTATCACTCAGAAATGGATTTTGAAGGGCTACAATAAAAAATAGAAGTTGGGACTTATCCTGAATTTTCAACCACTCCGAAAACCTAGCAGCAGGGATAAAAGTGATTACTGGGCTGAGGATAATTGGAAATTGCACGCTTTGCCACTGAGACATATGCACCTGATCTAGTCTAAACTATATTGTTATTTTGATTTTTCTTCATCTTCAGCTGTATATACTAGATTCTTTGAAGACAGAGTTTTTTATGCATGTTTGACAATAGTTTTTCCAGCACATACTCAGCTGTGTAGCTGGACTGTCTTTTTCTCTGACACAGAGAACTCTCAGCATTCAACACCCTAAAAGTGAAGAATACATCTTTCAAAAAAACCTACCATTTGTGGGATTAATATATATATACACATTCACTTTATACTGAATCTCCACTACTCCTGATATTTTTCCTCCCCTTTCTACAAAACCAAGCTTTATGCTCTGAAGTGAACAGCATCAAGGCAGTATTTGAAATTCTTGACACCTGAATCTCTGTTTCATCAGAAAAGGTAAACACACCTTTACTCTCATATCTATGAGAGCTGAGATATCTATGCCTATACTCTTGATCCTGAAGAATCTATGGTGTGCTCTAATTCCTCTATTTTTTATGCCTATGAAGCTGTGCAACAAATGATTCTATAGCAGAGGCATTACTGTGCATTCCCTACACACAAATTTAATAAAATATGTCATAATCAAACACACGTTCGATGAAATAATCCTGCCTCAAAACAGATAAATGAGATTTGAGCTTGTGGATTTCTAGATCTATGTTCAGTTCATTAGAAAATGGATTCACAGAATTCTTTTTGTAGGATGCTTGCAAATCATTTTTACCATTTACAAGACTAAGATAACTTCATTATTGTATTTTTTTTACAGAGCTGTGTCAATATGGTAACTTGTGTTCTATGAGCTTGGCCTTGTAATTGAAGAAACAAATATGAGGCAAGGCTAAACAGAGAAAATAATCAGAACCCTGAGTTTTCTACGGTGTTGCCACAGATAGGGAATCTTGCCAAACACTTATGTTTATATACATCCTGTTTAGAACTGAAATGCCTGTTTAAATGCACAGTGAATCTGTGTGGTTTCTCTAATGTTAAATGGGTGCATTTGTTTTTTTGTGGATTTGGTCTGATTAATTTCAAAATGAACTGACTTTTTATTCCTATTATGTAAATACAAAAATTCTACTGTGTTAACTGCTATAACCTTCTTCAGATTTAAACAAAATTCAGACAGATACATATCAGTGATTGCTGGGGACAAAATATCTAAACTTATAATGCATTACAGAGATGACTTCTTCCAATTTTCCAGAAAATTCAAGAGGTATGAAAGGTCATAAATCTTTACTGTGCACAGCAAATGGAGTAACAGATTTCACAGAAAATCCAGGCAGACTGGGGCATGCAGTATTTTTGTGACCCTTGAAGTGAAACTGAGTTTCAGCCTAAGAACTTCTCAACAGTGAAGATCAACAAGTTTACTTTTGTCTTAGTTTTATCTGTGACAAAATAGTTTTCTTCAGAGCGTCTGGTATGATGCCATGTTTTGGTTCTAGAAAAAAACAATACTGATGAAACATCTATGTTTGTAGTTAGTGCAGAACACTGTTGTACGTGGCCATGGCCACTTGCAGTGAAGGGCCAGGTTGATGGGAGGGAACAGAATTAGGACAGCTAACAAACTGGAAAAAGAGATATTCCATACCATATGACATCAAATGGAAAGAGTTTTGAAGGGGCTGAGGATTCATCATTTTTATCTTACACTGCTGTGGGGGCTAGCTGGGCATCGGCTGGGAGGTGGAGAGCAACTTATGTATCAGTTGTTATAAACATTTTTATATATGTATATATATTTGTCATAATTATTATATTTTTCCTTTTCTTTATCTTACTAAGTAGTTTTATCTCAATTAACGAGTTCTACTTTTTTTTCTTGATTCTCTCCCCCATCCTAATGGGAAGAGAGGGAGTGAACAAAAGATTTTGTGGTGCTAAGCCAACTGCTGGGTTAAACCACAACTTTTTCATGATAACTCTGTATAAGAAAAATATTTTAGTAAAGTTTTTGGTTTGTCTTACATCTTAATAAAAACAGGAGGGGCTGAGAAATTGTAAGAAATTAATGCATAAAATAGTCTCATGATACATTTAGGCTCCACTGATCTCTATTTAATTAAATATTAATAGATGGTGGATTTAAATTTTTTGATAGCTTGCTTATGCGAACATTTAATTATATTGTAATGCTTAGCAGTATGTATTATCTTCTACTGCTTTTCAAGAATCTCCCATATTGTGTTAGTTTGCTTCAAAAATAATGGGTCTCCAACATAAATGATTCTGTGATTCTAGTAGGCCTCATGCACACAAACTTGTGTCTGTGTGAAATTCAGATACTAACAGTACCTTCAAAACTACTTCAATAGTATATGGATAAAAGATGTATAGAAGGAAGATTTAAGAAGAAAAATCTTGGTGACCAGTTTTGGAGGAGCCAAAAGCTAGAGATGAGCAGGAGGAGAAGCCTAAGAAAAGATCCAACCAAAACTGAGGACTACAGAAGTCCATAGATTCATAGATTCATAGATTCATTAGGTTGGAAAGAACCTACAAGATCATCTAGTCCAACCATCCTCACACCACCATCCCTACCCACAAAGCTACTAAATCAAATCCCTTAGCACCTCATCTAAATGCTTCTTGAACAGCACTAGGGATGGTGCCTCAACCACCTCCCTAGGCAGGCCATTCCAGTGCCTGACCACTCTCTCAGAGAAAAAATTTTTCCTCAAATTTAATCTAAAACTTCCCCGGTGCAACTTGTGGCCATTCCCTCTCGTCCTGTCATTATTTACCTGGGAGAAGAGGCCATCTTCCACATGAATGAAGTCACCCAGTGATGTTCAATAAAAGCACTTCAAATGCAGGTAAAAGGTTTGGAAAGAATATTTCCTTTCTCAGCCACAAACTGTTAAGAGCTGTCATATTGTTAGCATCGGAGAAAAGCTATCAGAGAATCAGAGGTGAAGGTGGCAATTAATGGGGCATTTCTCTGAGTGCAGAAGCTTAAGTTATCCACAGTAATAAGAGAGAAATATTCCCGCTGCTCTGCTCCCATCATTATTCTCCATCTTAGCAAGTTAAAAACAGTTATTCAGTTTCTGACATCAAAGACACTACTTGCAAAGATGGTGAGAGGAATTCACAGTTGACAGTATGCAAACCACGGAGCCTTGTGAAGTATAAAAATGTGAACAAAGAACAAAGCTTTTTTCATGAGTCATTTTTTCCTAATAGAATTACTCCCTCAGAAGAGTCAGGTCTTATTTCTCTGCCTTATTTCCTGTGTTAGAAGTGATAGATTAAAAGAAAATGAAAAATACAAAAAAAAAAAAAAAAAAAAAAAAGAAGAAATAATCATTCAGGTTTTAGATACAAAATCAGAATAAGAACTATTTGTGAGAGAACTGCTCCTTTCTAAATATTTCTAGGACATCTAAAACAAACTTCCTTAAGCTATTAAAAATATTGAATACTTCTATTTTAGGCCGAGCAATTTTGATGACAGTACCTCTGTGCCAAAAAGGGTTTCTCTCTTGGGCATTTCTCTTATACAGGAAGTACAGAGTTTGCATTACTACAGCATATCTAAACTACTTAACAGAAAATATCTGTTGGAAATCTCTCTGGAAAGTTTCTTAAGTTATAGCTGTGCGCCTTGTTAAGCCTTCCCACTTAGCTGCCTCATTAAAAATAAATAAATAAATAAATAACACACAGAAATGGACCAAGTTATTTCATTAGCTCCTTACAGACAGACAGAATTTTTTATAAAGCTACTCTTGGCCCTTTCTGAGATCCTTTAAATGGGATAAAAAAGAGGATGGGAGAAATACAATGGAATTGTAGATATGCAGTATACATGTATAAAGCCATTTATCAATACAAGAACGAGAAAGAGCCCTTTCAACTGGTTACTTTTGTTGATGAAAATATATTTCTTTTTCTTAGCTGGTGATTGATAAAAGGGAGCCATGCTGCAGCTTCTTTCTTCTTTGACATGGTAGTTGAAGATCTCTTGTTCAAAGTGCTGACATTTTTTCTTATCTCCTAAAGAGCTGGAGAAAAAAGATAGCCTTTTTATTTCTTCCAGGTCAGCTCATTTATACTTATGAGTTCCCATACTTAGCATCTTCATGACTGTGCCTGTCTTAGGTAGTGAAACTGATTTGCAGAACCGGTTTAAAGCAAACAAAACTAATTTAAAATAACTTGACTTCCTATTTTTCTATTATTATTTTTTTTTGCTATTGATGATGTTGTTTCTTTTTTCTGGAAGCCTACTATGTTTGCAGTCATTCAGAAAAACATGATAAATTGGACCTCCAGTTTCCATACGTATTTATGGTTGTTTATCTAGAAGAGAGACAATGAGACGAAAGTACTGCATTTTTGACTCTTCAGATGCATTTGATGGAGTTACATCTAGGGAAAGTGTCACAGAGCAATAAACCTTGGCATGTTGTGTATTAAATCTTCGTAAGTAAATGCTAATAATTCTCAGTCAAGCTTCTGAGGGATAGCACCATTTAATTTCTGAGTAAAAGAAATGTGTGCCCTGTGCAAAATGGAAATATTACTTAAAAATGTATCAATGGCTTTTAAACCAAAAAATACAACTGACAATTTGCTAACATGCTAATTTTGTCACATTGTTGCTAATATCTAATGCAAACACTGTATTTCCATTTAAGTACCCTCACTTTAGTACATGTTTATTAAAATTTTACCATTCATATATAAACTGTCAATGCGACAGTTTATATATGAATGTATATTCATATATATATACCTTTTTAGATTTATATTCAATATATATATCTTTTTAGAAAATTACTCGTCTGTTCTTTTTCCCAGGATTTCTATGACTTATAACACTGAATGGCTAAAGTTTTTTTCCATATCTTCCACCAAATTAGTGGTCTTTGGTAATGGATTGGTTTCATTACATGGTTAAAAGCACGCTCTGCAAACTATATCCAAACTGAATCTCAATCTGTGGTATAAACATTCACGTAGGTTTTGGTTTTGTAATGTTCTTCAGTTATACAATGAACACTCACTGGTATGAAGAATTGCTTCAAAACATCATTTTCCTTGTGCAAGAGGCAACTCCTCTGGCTAAAAATAAACACTGAAACAAGATAGTTTTAAATACTATTTGAATAACACTCAGAAAAGTTATGTAAGATCATTGCAACTGAAGAAAGGTAGGAGCCTGTAATAGTAGCCTGAAGAGTAGGCAGATGCTATGGTAAGATACAGGCTGTGTGAGAATATAATTGAACTTTTTACAGACTGCTTTAAAGCTGTGGAAGGCATGTTCCCTAACTTTGGGCGATTTGAATCCTATTGAAAATGACAAGATGCTGAACAAGTGGGAGGGATACAATTGGGTAAATCTTTTCATTACCTTTTCCAGCTACTCTGGAAAATTAATGAAGGGATTTGTATTGTAAAACTATTCCTCAATTAGTGGTTAGTCATAGCTGTGTGACTTAACATGTCAAAATTAATGAAATATATTCTTTAATACAAGGGGAAGATGTATCTTAGTTAATCACGAAAAGAAAATCATGTAGTCTCCAGAAACTTTGCTGGACTAGCAGTGAAAATAGTATCTTTGGCTATGGTGAACCTGAGCTAGACCCAGTTTCTTTGCTTCAGAATCTGATATATACTGTAGTCTCTATGTTGACTTCTGCATCTGCTCCAAGAACACATCAGCCCTTTTAAAAAATAAAATACTGTATTACAAAAATTAAATTACTGTTAGTTTCTATCATGATGATATCATTCCATGACAGAAACCAAACGTCACAGCTTCCCTTCCAGGTCTAATGCACGCTGATTCCCTTCTAAAGTGCAATGATGTGTTGTGTCTGCTGTAGGTTCTTATCTCTAAACCCTTTTTCAGTAGTCTCCTAGCTTGCAGCATTCAACACAGTTCTCACAAATTTTTGTATCATATCCCTTACTTGGCATTCACAATTAATTAAGAAAACTTAAAATGCTTGTGAAGCCCTTGTACTTCATTACACTTTGTTAACATCCAAACCAAGGTTTCACAGTGTAATCAAAAGTCAAGCTATTATATGCAAAATGGAAGAGTATGCACAATGCTCAGTCAGTAAGTAGAGCTCTGTTGTTAATTTCTCTTGCAAATAAGTCTTACAAATGACTACAATGTTGCACTTTAAATATTCATCCAAGACAATATTTTATTTTCAATGTCTGCCTCATTGGCACTTTGACAGTCTCAAGAACAGAATCTTTATTCTGTGCATTTATCTTTTGCTTAAAATTCTTGAAAGGATTTGAATGATGCTTTCCTTTTTGCTGCTTTTCTGCCAAGTGTCATATGCAGTCAGCTATGTCTCAGCAAATCTGTGTATCAGGTGGGAACCGTGGAGTAGCCTTCCCATCCATCACCCTGTTCCTTCACAAGAAGTTCTACTTAAATGACAGTTTGGATTTTCTCTACTTACTGTTTTATTTGATTTATCATCAAAGTCCATTTGTGTCATTGTTGTCACTGCACTGAACAGGTAAATGTTTTATGTAATTTTTCTGCATCTGTGTTAACTGAATTGATGTAGTAATACTTGAATATGGGCAGCCTACATTAGTAAGTATCAACAGACAATGAGTAGTTTCTTTATAATCAAATGATTCTTGTCCAAGATATTGTGAATGACGTGCTTCATACCAAACTCAACAACATGAGACAGAAAGGGGTAGAAATACAGAAAAAACTGTCTCAGTTACCATCCAGAAGTGCCTGATTTTTCCTTCATAATTGCAGAAAAAATGTCTTTGTGACAAATACCGTTTTGCCCTTCTCACACAACCATTCTTATAAAAGTGGGAAGGGTAAAATCACTTAATTTGCTGTTTTGATGAAAAGCAGTATTCTCTCCTCAGGTAATAAAGATATATAAAAAAAGGAATTTTGCAGCATTTTAGAAAGATATAATCCAGTTGTTTTCAGAGCAGTCTAATTTTATGCTCAATAGGATTTATATTTTTTTTCCCTATGTTTTTTAATGGGCTCAATGTTTCCACAAAATTTACAGTCAATAGGCCGAGTAGTCAGTGGTACTGTGTAATTTTCTATATTTTTCTTAAAGTTCTTGTTAGTTTTTACCTTCCTTGGCAGTGTCCTTGCATAACCTCACAGAGGAAGCAAGACAAATCCATCTTTTAGATCTGCCTACTCACAGTTGTGCTGTCACAGCACATCTCAAGTTCCTTCAGCCACAGTTTGATTTTTCCTTTCTCTGTGTTAGCTACTGAATTTTCATTGACACTATGACTCTGCACTGTTTGAGGGATTTAAATATTCTTTTCTTCTCTAAGATTTCCTTTTCACCTGTGCCTTTTCATATTACACAATCACGGAATCACAGAATTGTAGGGGCTGGTAGGGACCTCTAGGGATCATGGAATCCACCACCCCTGGCAAAGCAGGTAAATTAATTGCATGTATTTTCATGCTGTAATTACTTAATTTTGTAATTTTCTTTTCAAGACCCTTTATTGTCATCTATGGCATTAATTTGTACATTTTTCAGAAACTAAAGCACTAACTATGGAGTTATTACCCTTTCCTAAAAACAACTGTTCTGTATCATTTGATGTTCTTTTTATTTTTAAACTCTAGGTGCTTTTTCTACATTTTGTTGTATTGGGGATACCTAACAGACTGCAATCTTTATTTTCTATCCTTAAGAATAGTAAATAGCAACTGATAATAAAACTCTTTCAATATTTTTTCCCCAGACCCCCTATTTTTGAAGAGTTCTTACAATTACATTGGAGAAAACTGCTGTCTTCCATGCATGGTGATGAGAAGCTTCCCCTCATGAGTGGGCCACAGCCTACATGCTGCCTGTGACCCTTCCAGGCTCCTGAGTCACAAAGTCAGCTGTAGTTTATCCAAGACAGTTATAATACTGGAACCCAAATATCAGTTAGATTTATTGCTGAGAGCTCCTGGAGTTATACAGTGTTATGTAGAAATACTGATGATGGGTAGACACACCATGACTGAGGCTATTTTTCTGGCATATATGGTTTTCTAGTCTGAGCAGAAAACTAGTTGACTTGAATTCCCAAGAGCTATCAGTGAAAAACTCCCCCGTCTGCTGTGGGCCAACATCCCCGGGAGATGAAGACGATCTGGACAGGAGGCTAATCACAACACAGCATCAAGATCCAGATGTCATCAGATTCATAGCCTCTATCTGCATGGTTTTGCTGTGTGTTGCTGGGAAGATAAGGGAAGAAGCCTGCAAAGTGTTAAGCAGGCTAATAAAGCAGCTGCTTCTGGCCTCTTGATAAAAGTCAAAGAATCACAGAATTGTATGGGTTGGAAGGCACCTCTAGAGATCATCGAGCCCTTTGAACACACAGTAATTCTGCAAGGCACCACCTCACACAGTCAGGCAAAGCTGCATTCAGATTTCTGCTATCAGTGTGAATGATGATTGCTCTATTTCCTCTTGCTGCTTTTAAAATCCACCTCCTCAGCTGTGATACTGCTAGTCTTGTGATTAGTACTAGAATATTACAAGCACATGGATGCCCTAATTCCCTGGCACCAAACCAAACAATATTGTTGACATTTCTGAAGTGCAGTAATTCTAAACTACTGCTTCCCACTGTATTTAATTGTATTCATGTGCATGTAGTATTTCCAGATTTAAAATAATTGAAAATCTTAAAATAACTGTGCAATCTTCTGTAATCTTCTGTTCAAATCAGATATTATTTGGACATAAAAATATGTCTATATTTATACTTTTCATTATCATAAGAAAATTTAATATAAACCAGTAGACTAGAAAAATTCTAAGAAATTAAAAAATACTACAGAAATCATCAGGGAATCTAGGTTCATAGGAATACTTCACATAGCAATATTTTGAATGAAAACTGAGTATTTTTAACCCAGAATCATATGTCTGACTGCAATGATCTAACTCAGCTCAGCCCACTCAAAGTTCCTGTTACCCAGTCTGTATTGCAGTTTGACACTGAAATTTGTATAGAAAAACAAAGCCTGATAGGCATTCCAGTGTTATGCCATGGCAAAATATTTAAACTATTTTTCATTTCTTTTTCAAATCACAGCAAACAGTTGCTTAAATATCACAAAAAAATAAGGCTATTACAAAGATAGACATGATGAGAGGGATGAGAGTGACCCCAAAGGCATTCTTAATTGAGCAAAGTCAGGCTACAAAGCAATGAGACCATAGTGAAGAAACAAGTTTACTGAAACTCTTATTGCACTTCTCAGGCATTAACAGCATTGTACAATCCCTTAGAATGTACTGAGTTGTTACTTGATATAAATAGGGCTTGGGAAAGATTCCCTTTCTGTGTAGCTTTACCAACTTTTCATGTCTTTATTAAAATATACATACGCATGTATATAAACAACAGAGAGGAGAAGAATGAAACACTTAGTTCTGAGAAAATGCCTTAAACTGAAGAGCTTATTTAACTTATTAGAGATAAAATATATAATGAGACTGAGATGTAGTCAAGTACATTATACATTCATGGGAGCAAATAACAAAAAGAAAAAAAATATTGGCCCTTAGAAATAGTTGTAAACAAAAAATAATTTATATAGCTCATTGTTTTTAGCCCAAATGGCAAAAATCTGGCCAAGTCCAAGATATTTATATCTTTAGATTTCCTTGTGAAAATACCTTGATTCTATGTGACAGCTGTTGGCTCTTGGTAGACTTCGTGTTGACTGACTAGCACTCTACCTTTCCAAGAAACTAAATCTGTAGGTGGTGAAATTTTTATTTTTTTATTTTATTTTTTGCTGCTTGAACCCCTTATTTCACTGGTAAAAGATAAACCTTTTCTTTTTTTTTTTTTTTCCCAATAAGTTTGGACCGAAATCTCTTGTGAACGCTGCTTGGGAATCAGAATGTATTCATGTATTTTTTATCTTTGTTGTTATCAGCTCTAGTCTCAACTCTTATTGACAAGTCATACTGAAACTTTCAGGAGAACTCATATTCTATTGTAAGCTCAAACTAGTACTTAAGAATACATGAAATTATTTCATCCCCTTATCAACTCACTGAATTCTTGCTAGTATCTATAACAAAGACAAGAAACAGCATAGCAGTCCTCCTATGAAGTACTTCTTGATAATTTCTTGCATTCAAATACACTCACTAAGCATTTGCTTAAAAAAAAAAAAAAAAAGTATGATGCGAGGATGAAGTGTTTTGATCTGCAGAAGGTCCTATGCTACTGAAGCAGCTACTGTCAGTTGCTGAGTAACAGAGCCAAGAAAGCAGCTCACTCTTCCTTCAAGGTACTGTTAAGCTGTTTGCACTTCTGACTTCAGTAGGATCAGAATTGAATGCAAAGCTCTGGGGTACAAAGCTCTGTTTATATGTGTAAGGTAAAATGGAAAAGCTTTAGAGCTGGAAATAGTGTAGCTGTGCTGCTGCATCCTAAACTGACAAAGCTGTGCTGCTCACAAGAACAGCTTGTGCTGGATTTGCACTTATATGGGCATTGTGGTGTTTGATATCACTCTTGTCCCGTTATCAGAGAAGAGGTCATTAAGAGAATAAGGAGTCTTCTGCCAGGTAGCTACAGAGATGAAAAATTGCTTTATTCAATAAATAGGAAAATGACTGTTGCTGTTCAGAGCAGTAGGAAAAAGACTTTTTGTGGTTAGAGGTGAGATACTCCCATGTATAATATAGGTACGTGTCCTAGGAGAGAGTGTATTTCTGAGATGTTAAGTCAGAGAGAAAAGAGGGAACAGGATCTAGATGACATGAGAAAGAGGGACTATATTCACTTATCAGAAAAATAGGAGAAAGTGAATCAGCACAGGAATTGTACAATATACAACTTTTTAAACTCATAAGTGATGCTCAGTGCCTTAGGTCCCTTCACCTTTGTAATGTTAAAGTATTTTTATCTCCAGTACTGTAGACTGCCTTTTCCTCGAGAGTCTGCAGTCTTTCACCAGGCTGCCATGGCAGTGTTTTCCCTTTTTTCTGACTTAGTTATAATTCATTTATTCGTGTGCTGTTGTTCTCAGACCTTGCTCCTTAACAACCCTATAGATGGACTCTTCTGGGAAACAAATTGCTCCCAGTATAAGACTCACCCTTTTCCTCCCATTTCTCTATTCTTTGATTGCAGCTTTTAAGTTATGTTATTGAGGCGAAGAGATATGCAAGCACATACCTTATCAATCTGTTGCCTGAAGGACCAGCCCTGGCTCAAAGCGTGTGTCAGTCAGCATTAGCTGCACCCACCAGAAGCAACAGGAGGGTGGAACAGATCACTGAAAATGATATTGTCCCTATAGAAAAACATTGCTGGGATCATCTGTTGTGCTGGAGAGGAGCCCAGGGAAGATGCTCAATGGGGAAGCCAATCAATTGTATTCCAAGATGGACACTGGGGAGAGTTTTTATCTGTTTCTTTATTTTTCATTGTTTTCATTTTTCCTTTTTTTTTTATTTCTTTCTTTTTCCTCTCACTTTCAGTTTTTACTTATTTTTTTTCTAAAACTAACATTGTTATTTGAGTTGATGTGTGCCATCAGCTAAAGACCCCACTAATAAATCAGTGTCTCACAACACAAAGCAAACATCACATTTTCAAAGCATTTCAAAACAAAACAATGTTATTTAATTTTTCAAGAAAATAAAACCCAAGATGTTCAAAACAACATTTAAAATGTGTCTCAACAGGAAGCTATTCTGGGCATCCAAGCAAAAAAGCCTTTCAGTGCTCTTTCTGATACACTGAGAAATTCTCAGTATTACTTTAAATAGCTTTGTTAGACAGTGCAGGCTCATTAGGAAGAAAGATGGATCCACTGCATATTAATAATGGGTTAGAGTCCAGAATCTAGCAGGGGAGTAAGATTCAATATCATTAATGAAAACCCTTACAAAAAATAATCAAATACCAGGGAGGACAGCTGCCTTCAGAAGTTCTTTCAGTTTCTGCTAAATAACTCGCTTGAGAAACGCAGAATAATTGGCATGATGTTGTAGTTAGATTGCCCCTGAGATCTCAAATGAAACACTCAGGACCCAGTTAATGAAAAATGTTTGATGGCTGGATGCCTCCACCCTGATCCCACTCTCTGTGAAGCAGCAGTGAAATAATAAGTCCCAGAAAGATTCTCTGAAGTCCTTTCTCCCCCCATTCTTCTCCAAACCTGTTGTAGAACCTGTAGAGGACCATGTCAAGTGGTATGGTTTCATGACTGTTGGAGTCAGAATGGGAGTCCCTAGCTCTAGAAGAGAGGAATACATTTTTGCTGTGAGGGTGACAGAGCTCTGAAACAGGTTGCCCATAGAGGCTGTGGAGTCTCCTTCTATGGAGATAAATTTAAGATCCATCTGGAAGCTCTCTTGTGTGACTTGCTGTATCCTGCTTTAGTAGGGAGTTGGACTCAATGATTTCTAGAGGTCTCTTCAAACCCCTATGATTCTGTGATTCTCGGTTCTACGATAAATCACTAAATATAAAGAAGATTGTAAAAATCTCTCTTCTTTTTCAATCATTTCTAAGAGGAATGCCAGACTGACCCTGTTTTGCTGAAGGGGAAAGGACCATGTGCCCTTTCTGAGGTTCTAGTTAGCTTCAATTTCCATTTTTTTTTACCTTCCTCAGTACAAAAATAATTCCAGAGATGAAGTTAGAGCAAATATTTCAAATTTGTATGATTTCTCCTAATCACAAAATGCAGTGGTTTGTTTGGTACAAATCTCATGCTATTCTAGAAGCTAGGATGTTAAGAAAATAATGGAAAACTTTTCTCCCTGCGGAACTTAGCACACCATGTTTTCTATTGTTTACCTAAAACAAAGTATATTAAACTCTCAGCAACATCAGCCAACTCATATTTTTCTCTGTATGAATAAAACATGAACAGAGAGAGAAAAAAATCTTTCCCATCATGGTCTTAAAGGGAGAGATGCCAAAAATCTGACAAATACCAAAGAGTTTCATAAAATTATTGAGTAAGTGATAAAGAATAGGTTTGGAAAATAAAGTTAAATGTGTGCAATCATGTAAAATAGAGTTCTATAAAATGAAAACAAAACATGTATGCATTAGTTCTATAGCATAAGGTGAACTTTTAGCAAGTAGAGTCACTGAAGTTCAGCAGAATGATACACTACTCTAATTGAAAGGCTCACTCTCAATGACAGTGAAAGAACCCATTTTCTAGCAAGAATTTCAACTTTTTACAGTTTTTCCCTTTGGTAGAGCAGATATCCATGGACATGAATCTGCCATTTACTGTGCATTCGTTGGAATTCTTTCCCTGTTATGAACTCCAGTAGCAGCTGGTGAAAACCAATGCTTCAGTGCATCTATCAGCTTTTTTTTACCAGCCAACACAGTCAGTACCAATCTTTTCAATGACAGTGAATTAAAGTACTGTTGCAGAAGAAAAATAGGTTTGTGTCTGATGTCTGGGACAGCCTGCTCATAATCAGACTTTTTGACATTAGTGAGTTGCTCCTTCTGTCTGTGATGGAGATGCCTCGCCGACAAATGGAGAAAAACATGTACTGGCCTCTCTGGCCTGCTTTGATACTGGATTTATTCTTCCTGGGAATCTATAAAACACAAGGATGAAAGACAGTGCCCCTATACAAAGAACGAGATTGGAATACAATTTTCAGTTGTTAGTTTGGACCTTGTTTTTCTCAGGTTTGATATTCTGATGAAAACATAAACAGAGACAGTGGGAATGTATCAGCTCATTTAGTAGAACAAGAAAAAAAAATCGTAACTTTCAGTGATGTTTCTACAAAAAAAAATTATGTTTATTTTCATTACAGTTCAACTGCAGATGGTCAGATGGGATTCAATTTGCAGTTTGTCAGTATACTTTTGAATTTCTCAGTTACTCTAAAATGGGAAGTTGAACCCTAATTCAATGCTTGTAAAAGTGGGACTCATGTCAGTAATGACTTTTAAGCTTATCACCATGGGACAGGCAGAAAGCATCGCTGAATGTGCCTTTGTGTGACCCTTACAAGGCTGACATTAATATGATAAGCTCTTAGTAGATAAAGAAAAAAAGGTGATAACATTTATACACATTCCACAAATTTAGAGGCTCTGAAAGATTTATTGTTACATTTCACATTCTCAAACTTCTGACTTAAATCAAAAGAGATGTGTGTTAGTCTGGAATATGGGTCAATACTTGGTTCAGTCTTGTTCAGCCTTTTCTCTCAATGGTCTGTACAATGTGGTAGAGAGCACCCTCAATACATGTGCAGCTTACACAAATTTTCGGTCAGTGACTGACTCGTTAGAGGGATGTGCTGCCATCCAGAGGGACTTCGACAGGCTGGAGTGGTGTGCTAACATGAATCTCATTAAGTTCAACAAGGAGAAGTGCAGAATCCTGCGGAGGAAAAAGTCCTGCTCCAGACCATACTTGGGAGCAGACAGCTGGAAAGCAGCTTGGCAGCAAAAGATCTAGGGGTTGAATATGAATAAGTGCAGTGTTCTTGCCACTAGAAGGCTGTTGATCTCAGTATGAGGCAAAGTGTCACCAGTATGCTGAGGGAGTGATCCTTCTGCTTTACTTACCATTGGTAAGGCTGCATCTGAAGTGCTTTCTCCAGTTCTGGTCCTGCCAGTGTAAGAGCGACATGGATATACTGGAAAGAGTCAGTCAACAAAGAACACAGTCAACAAAGGATTGAAGCACGTCTCCAGTGAGTAACAGTGGAGAGAAGAGGAACAGACTCAGGGTAATTCTTTTCAGTGTCCACCTATACCTGAAGGAGCAGTGCAAAGAGAATTGAGTGGAGCCAGGCTCTTGTCAGGAGTGAACAGTACAGGGATAGGAGGCAATGGGCACAAACTGGAGTGCAGTATGCTCCATCTGACCACTAGGAGCACTTCTGTGCTGAGCAGGTGATGAAGCACTGGTTCAGGCTGCCCAGAGTCTGTGGGGTCCCTCCTTGGAGACCTCTAGAAGCCATCTGGACATGGTGCTGGGTGCACTGCTCTGTGAGTTCCTGCTGGAGCAGGGGTTGGACCAAATGGACCCAGGGGTTGCTGGCAATCTATGATTCTGTGACTTTAATGAGGAATAGGTTTTGGCACCATCACCACTGATACTGATTGTTTTGAACTTCTAAAGCTCCATTCAATCAGATAATAGGTTGAAAACAATAAATCACGGAAGCTCAGGTTACATTCCTAAAAGTTATCAGCTCTCCACATACCAAATTGGGAAAACATTCCTCCAGGCTCATGAAAAGAGAGCGATTATTCATCACATTTTCAGCTCTGAAAATAACGTCAGCAAGTTCTGTGAAAATGTTAAGAACAAATGGGGAAAAAAAATCAATGTAACTTGCATTCATTTATCTTAGTTTACTTGAATGCTGTGCCATATATCAGAACCCAGACTGTTGTAGATTATGAGAATACTGGAATTTCTATAGTGAAATCCTTTAAATTATAAGCATGAGCTTGGAATAACCGCAGTGAAGTCATTTTTTCTCCTACAGGTGTGCACTTGGTGATTTGTGATCAGTATCTGAACACATGCCAAATTACAGTGAAAATCTTCACACAGTTATTTAAAATGGCCTTTAAATAAGGCAGAAAACACCTCAAAGGTTAAACTGTTTTAGAAAAATGCTATAATTCTAAAAAATTATAAAGAAAGGCAATCTGCCAATTAGTGTGCTTGACATATATCCAGGTACAGTTCCATAGGCAAACATCTGAGAATTCAAAACTCTGCAAAGATGAAGCAATACAAACCAAACGATGTGGACTGAAGAAGGAACCTCAACAAAAAGAGAAGAGAACACTAACAAAAACAGGAAAACCCTGATTGTAGAATGTCGGTGTGCAAATATGGCTTGCAAGGAAAAAAAAGAAAAAAAAAAAGGAAAAACATCAAAAACTGCTGCTGCCAATAAGTAGTGAGATATTTCTGCCATCTTTATACTAGCAAAGAGAAATAACTTCCACGCTAGCAGGAAAAAATTAGTCGAGGTCACAGACTGCATTGATTTCTGCATGGCAGCTATAGCAAAGGGAATACGCTTTGGAGAGAGGTAGGTTTTTGTATTCAGAAACAGATCTGATTTGGTGTTATTTGTCCTAGCTACTTTTTAAGTTCCTGGACATAAACACTCCTCGGCATCAGACTGAAGGTGAAGGACTCACTCTCATTTTGATTTTCACAAGCCAAAAATGTAATTCATATTAGCACTGTAGGACTTGAACTGAGACATTCCTTAGCTAACGTCTCCTATATTTTTTCCTAGGGCCTTTGCCACTAGTTGCCTCTAACAATTTCTTGGATTGAACTCCTTGCATTCAGACAGTACATTACAATGTGAATGTCAGGAGGCTTTGGCAGAAATTCTCTCCTTTCTCACAAGGACAAATCAATATTTTGCATTGGACACAGTCTTTACTGTCCTATGGAAAAGGCATCGCATCCTGTGTGAAATTTCGTACCCTAATAGGGATACTGAAAGTATGTGATTAGGAGAAGAAAGAAAAAGCTTGTCTATTTATGATGGAGTATAGCAGTTGAAATGTTGAAATAGCAGTTGAAATAGCAACAGAAATTGTGCTATTTCATTTATATAACTGACAGTGAAATTCATTCTTTGAGAAAGAACAGCAGAAAGCTGACCTTGAAGAGCTAATTACACCCAATAGGGTGAGAAAAATGCTATCAGAAAAGACAATGAGATTTTATGGTCGTACAGCACCTATTTACAAGAGAACTCCTTCGGAAGCTAACAAATGCCAATTGAAGTCTATAATCTTGACAATGTTGCTTATGTCCTCAGGCTTCAGATCAGCAAAATACTTTAGCATATGCCTAAGTACCATTAACATCAATTGAGACTGGCAGGTTTTACAGAAATATTTAAGAATAAATTGAAGTACCTTTCTGAGGCAATACTTTAAACAGATGACACTAAAAGTGCACAAGTCTATTCCTTTTGTCTACCTTTTGCACATTCACACTCACAATTTATTTAATATCTTTTCTGTCTAGAAAATATTAGATTTCATGCTATGAAGCTCAGATCATGACCTTCACAAGTCCAGAGTTTAGGACTGATGAACTATATTCAGTGCTGTTTGCTATTCTAAGCCAAATTACAGCAGTGAGGGGGTTCTCCATTTTATTAAAGATAAAGGAAAAATCACAGAATACTCTGGAACAGAAAATAATCATATTAATTTGCCTATCTGTTTTGATTTCCTAATTTTGTAGAATGGGCTTTGTATTTAATTTGCTCAGGAAACTTCAGGAAAAGGTCAGTGATACTGAGTTGGAAGAAGTTTTTAAAATAAATATCCATTGTTTTCTCTTGGGTCATTACTATTCACCTTTCTCAGCCTGTGACATTTTTATTTGTCGTAGGCTCTGAACTGTTCACGTTTATTGTGTTTTACCTCTCCGTTCTCTGAGCTTGTGAAGAGAAATATTTAGCCAGAGCACTGAGGTGCAAACCCCTTATAATCTCTTTCTTCTTTACTTATAAGTTACACTATTCTAGAAGTTCTACACTATTTTTGTGAAAGTGAAGGAGTTTCCTTCTCTGTCATTTCCTCAAGACCAACTTCTGAGTGTGCCTAAAGTAGTATCACATCTACAGCAGTGAATAACAGAGGAGTATATGTTCTTGGAGAGAGTCTATGAGCTACAAATATCTTTTCTTGGCTCTGAAAATAGATTGCCTTGGGTAGAATAACATGGGTACAATCCTTGTATGAGCAAGGTCGTCGCTTGCCCAAATCTATTTTGAGATCCTTCAGTTGATTGCTTTTTCTCCTTAGATATGATACAATGAAATAGAATCTGATCTGTTTAGAAAACCTGCTCTTCAATATATTGATAAGAAGCCTCAGTAATATGTTGTTTTTAAATTTCTTGTGGAAAAACTTGTCATTGTACCTCACCAACCTAAGCAGCTGAGAAGCAACCACCTACCAGTAATTCCATTTCAATGGGAAAGCTGATTTAACTGTTTCCTTAAAAGGAACTAAAGCTATTTCTTACTATTCACCTTTTATTTCATTTCACGTTCTATGTTACTCACCTTACTGCTATTAAGCTTTTGTTTATTGGCAAAGAATAAACAAAAAAACAAAGATGAAAAAACTCTGTCAGCACACTGTTTGAGGAACACACAAAAATATACAACAAAAATAAATATTATCAGTATTTAGTGATAAACGAAAATAAAAATAACATCTATCTCCAGAGGATTCAGTGATCCTAAACTGCAATCCAAATATCCAATTATTAGGAGATCACAAAAAAAGAAGCTGGAAATGCACTGATCTTGTCATTAGGACAGTGAAATTGTTGTCAAAATACCCATCTGAGATCTCTTGTTCTTAGTGACAGTCTTTCTGTATGCATTCGGTTTTATCTCAATGTACTTTAATTTTTTAAATTTCTTTTCCATTGGCACTTAGCTTCACAATGAACTTTATAGATAATATCCAGGTATTGATAACAGGTTATTTTCTCCTGAGGAACTGAATATATAAGTAACCTACCAGTCTGCTAATCATGAAATTGGCCACAATGTGAGTTGATTGGCTAGACTAGGTGCCTATTTTTTCTAGCATTCTAGCTGTTGAGTGAACACAGAGGGAAATCATCAGGAAGATCACTTCTATAGGTAAACTATAATGTGTTTCAGATATTTTTTTTCCCATGGAATGTTTAGATTATGCAAATTTGTGCTGTTTCTGGAGAAAAACAATTATTTCAAAAAAGAAGAAAGGCAGAATTATTTTCAACATCTGTATAATGTTTAGCAACTTGTAACTTGTTGGAAATGTATGTATTTCATCATATTAAATCACTGTATTAATTGATCAGTGAGAAGGCTAATGGATACATAGCCCAGAAGTCTTTACAAAATACTCATATAAAAGCAAATGCATTTGAGTCCACTCAATTTTTTGATATTTCAATTGTGAAATCTCAGTGCTCTCTAAGAAATGTTATTTCAGTTTGAAAAATAAAAATAAAAAATGAAGGATTTCTGTTACGGTGTATTGAACAAATCTTTAGCCTATCCACCAGTAATTAATTTGCTATGAAAAGCTGAACTGTATTACATTTCTAGCAGAGATGAGAACTTCTGTTTAGGTATTAACTAACCTTGTTCCAAACCAGTTGACACAGACTTACCCATTGTCAATGTCTTTAGTTAAATCTGGAGAGACATCTCACTTCAGCTCCCACTTCTTCAGTCCCATGCACCCATAAGGCAGCAGAGAGGTAGGCTGGGACCTCTCCTAGAAGAGGTTGGCTCACATGCAGGATGACAATTGGTAGAGCTCAGCCAAAAGCTTTTTGCTGGCAGCACAGACAGTTACGTACAGGATGTCTTGCTTTCATCCTCTGACTCGCCCACCCTTCTGTGCAGAGTATAATTATAGCTGTAGCATTAAAGAAGATTATTTTTTAACTTCTCTCACTAGTCAGATCCTTTTTTCCAAGTAGCCTCAGTGAGCTGAATGGGACCCACTCACACAACCAAGCAGTGCAAAGGAATGAGAATGAGACATACGCGAATCATCTCTCTAAATTCTAAATTAGCACATACATAAACTGGTTATGGACATATGGCTGAGTGCTAAACACCATGTCAGGATTTTCAGCAGAAAACTGCAGTTTGACACATATATAACATTACCTTTCACTGTGCTATTCCTTGGGCTGCACTGCTCTTTGCAGCCTTCTGTGAGTCCTTACTCCTGTGCAACATGTACATTTTCAAGTCACTATTTGTATGTACTATATACATCTTTGCAAAATGCATCCCTTCTTTAACTATTTTTGTTTCTCTGTTTTCCATTGGTATAATACCTAAATTGGATAAAATACTTTTTTGGGTTGAATGAGACAGCCTGAGTTCATTTAATCATTTCATCTGGAAAAAATGTTTTTATATCAAAACACTGAGTCAAAAGAAAAGGGTTTTTTTCTTCTTTTTTGGTTGTTGTTGTTGTTTTGTTTTGTAAAATATACTTCAATACTAAATGCACCTAAATTTAGCTTTAATAATAGCTACAAAAATAATAACTTCTGTTACTGCAGTAGAAACAATTATGCCCAAGCAATTTCAATAACCTTTACTTTTCAATATCTAGGACAAATAAAAACTGATATCCCTTAATTGTCAACATTATTGCAAAGCCTACAGTATCCTAATGGGAAACACAAGATCAAGCAAATACCCTTCAGTGATGACCATTTTCTCCTTAGCAAATCTTAGAAATAGTCCTGTTCCTGAATTTTTAAAAAGAAATAACTACTATGACCAAAGTCTCTGTAGGCAAATATGAGCAGCCTTGATAACACACTCTTCTGTGTAGAAACTGCAGACCACTTTTTTCTTAAGCAGCCTTTAACCTTCCTTCAGTGTGTACAAAGAACCCTCTTTTCATTCACCAGTGACCATATTTGCACTGACAAATCTTGTTAGGTTAGCTGCTTTTTGCTGATGAAATATTATGCAATTCATTAAGCTAACAGGACCTTTCACCCACACATGTAGTGCACAAATATACTGGTAGGTGTATTTGACTCATTACGAATGTGTTTGCATAGTAAAAGCATTCACCAAAATGATGCATTATCTCCAGGTTTTTTCCATAGTGACTTCTGTCCATTACATCTGTCTGCCTCACTTTTCTATTGTTACTTGCCTTATTTTACCTTCGTGCACATGCACAAAAGTGGGGTCACAATGTTGTGATAAAGGCGCTGCTGCCATTGCCACTGCTATTCTTTTTGCATTGATAAATATCTTTGTATATGTCTTATGCTTTCCAAGATATAATTAGAGGTATTCAACAAAGAAAAGCCATTCTCATGTCTTTATAAAGCCAGTTTGTTGATAACAAACAGATTTTAACTAACATTTGGACCATCCATGATTTAAAAAAAAAACACAGATGGAATCAATAAATGTTACAAAGCACACATCGCTGTTTGGTTTGTAACAGAGTATGTCTAACATAACAAATATGCCCAGAGTACAAGAGAAGAAAAGAATCCAGAGAATGCACTTGAACAAATCAGATAATTATGTTTAAATATCACCATGTGATTATCTTTGCCCTGGTGTTCCATATGAACATTTTTATGAACAAAAAAATTTGGTAAATTAATCCTCAGTGCCAATCAAACAGAAAAATCATGAAACATATGAGTCTGATACCTTATAAATAAGTGTATGCACATCTCTTTGTTCACCTTAAAATACAGACACACAAACACACACACACACACACACACACAAATAACAACCAAGCAATCATAAATGTACACTCTCCTAGAATTAAAGACCCATTCAGTAGTTTACAAAATCAGTTCCTCAGCTTTCTTTATGCTTAATATTACATTATGGCATATTTGTAGGCAAGGTGACCATATCCTGCAGAACTAGTCTACATATTTCGAATAGCTGCACTGTCTGGAACCTGATTTCCATGGTGAAGGGACTCTTGACTTTGATTCTCTACCATAAGTAAGTGGGAGAAATTCAATTACATGAATCTGAACTCCTCTCAGCACTTGCAGTCACTTGGAATGAAGTGTTTTAATCTGACCAACATGTACTAACAAATCTAAGCGTTACAGTGACTTGAGAACTAAACACTTTTTCTTTCTTCTTTCTCTTTTTCTTTTATAGCTACTCATATAAATGACTGTTCCACTTGATGATGCATTCTGAGAGTTAATTTTTTGATAGTTGGTGACTCACAGAAACAATATATTAAAGGTGAATAAGTGTTTATAAAAGTTTATTCTCCACAGGCAGAACTATCAGGTCTAAATTTTAATGTAAAATCTCTGCAAGTTAATGTATCCTGAGGTGAATATTAACAATGCAAGGCAAAAACTATTTTTCCAGTTCAGTTTTTCAGGCAAATGAAATCCTTGGTTCCTCTTACTAGGTGTGGCAAGTAGGAAGAAACGTAGAAAATGAACTTCTAAAGGCACATCAAAGAGTTTTTGGAGGCTTAGTCTAGAGGAATGTTCTCATTAAACATCTAGAAAGGAAGATCTTTTTCTTGGTTTTTTTTTTTTTTTTTTGTCTTTTTAAAAAAGTGCATTTCTCCATCACAAGTAGTCTCTATTTTCTAGTGAAAAAAGTATGTAAAATAATAAATAAATAACATTTACAAAGCAATTGTGATACATGCATTTTAAATTTTTAAAGTACCCTAACATTACCGATACTGACGGTATTCAATTTTTACTTTCAGATTTAAATAACCGCTCAGCCCAAGTATCTAAGATTGCCATTACTTTCCAGAGGTTATCCAAATAGAAAAATTCTAGCAGCCTAATTTTCTTTGAATTCTTTACATTTCCTTAGCAATTTTGGATATAAATGATTAAGATATGTGTGAGGGTTAAAAACAGTTTAAAACAAATATGTGACTGAGTCCATTCATATAATGAACATATACAATACTTTGTAGAATTGCTCACAAAATGAAAATCTAATCAGATTCACTCACAAGCTAATCTTCTTTGCTGCCATGGCTTTTTGAAAACTCCTCCACATTCCAGTCCTAGAGGAAAAAGAATCATATGTATTCTGTATTTAAAATAGAAACATCCTTTGATATCTTCACGGTTTAACACAGTACACAACAAAGGACACAACATTAAAGTATTAGAAGCAATGTGATGAAATCTGACTATTTTAGAGTCTCTCTTTTCCAGTATACTACCGAAACATTACATTTGTTTATTTCTAGGCATCAGAATTACTTTTCTCAATGTTTTCTATTCAGGGAAATGAAGCACATACTTTCTATTTAGGCACTTCAGCAATTACTGATGTCTGGAAAGATCTCCAAACCACCAATTAACTTCTTGAGATACTGAACTTGTCAGTGCTACAGTCAATGTCTGCAACAGTTGAACTTTAAAGCTGCATCTCTGAAACCCGAATTGACCTTGGTGGAAGACGAACAGAATCCTGATCTGAACACTACTCATCATTTGAGATAAACTTCACCAACTCTAGGAAACTCTCTATACTGATGCAGCAACTTCAACAGAATCATTGAACTGTAAAGCAAAACACCTTCTTCATTTTAAGGATTTAGAAATTGTGATGCTCTCATGGGGTTGAATTAGCTGAAGTGCTGAGGTAGACCAAGGCACTGGCACTGGTTTTTGCCTTGAAGTTGGGCAAATCTTTTAGTATTCCGATGCACTGAAGGCTAAGGCAAAACATTTCAAATTGCTTGGAAAAGATGTCTTCATACTTTCTTGCTTATTTTTCCTTTAGTATCTTCAGAAGTGGAATACTGGGCTACATAAAGTGTTTCAGAAGCTACATAGAATCACAGAATAGCTTAGGTTGAAGGGAACCTTAAATATCACCTATGTCCAAACTGCTGCTCTGGGCAGGGCTGCCACCCACCAGATCAGGCTGTCCAGGGCCTTATACTGCCAGGCCTTGAATGCCTCCTTGAATGCAATGGGTCATCCACAGGTTCTCTGGGCAGCCTCTACCAGGGCCTCACCACTCTCTGAGGAAAACATTCCCTTCTTATATCTAACCTATATCTCCCTCTTTTAGTTTAAAGCCTATCCCTCTTGCTCTATCACAACAGACTGTGTAAAAGGTCAGCCTCCCTCCTGCATGTGAGCTCCCTTCAAGTACTGGAAGGTTGCAATGAGATCTCCCCAGAGTCTTCTCTTCTCCAACCTCTCTTCATAGGAGAGGTGCTTGGGTTATCTTTGTGGCCCTCAAATAGTACTGTTGGCTGTGGGGTTATTTTCCTCTTTCTTTAACGGAGACTCAAAGAACACTGAATTTTTAACTTTAAACGTTTATTAAACTACAATTATACTTTTCCCAACTTAAACCTGAGGATTCTAAAACTGACCTTTGATTTTTTTTTTTCACACATTTTTGTGGTACTAAAAATCCATGCAAAAGCTGAAAGGTTATGCTTATTTAGCAGGTTTTTTTTTTCCTTTATAATCTTAATCATGCTATTTTACTATTCAAATGTAGTATCTTAAGCTTCCATAACATTAAAAAATGTTAAGGAACTATTTTCAGAAGTCACTATGACCTTTAAGAATACCTAATCTAGCTATTTAGAATCTTTATAAATCATGGGCCTATTTTGAAAAGAATGTGGGAGGATAATAAAAGAAAGTAATTTTGTACTGAGCAAAAAGAGAAGTGAACAAATTCTACATTAGTAAGCATGCTTCATATAGAAAATTGTTCTTCAGTACTACTGAATACCATTGAATATTGTGGTACCACAATACCACTTAAGGGTCTTTCAGGTCATCTTTTTCTGAGGTTCATCATCCACTTCAAAAATCCTTCTGATTTGAATTCTTTCTTCTCTGAGTTATTTTTGTGATCCACATGTACGCTTCCATTTGCAGTCTTTATATTTTTTTCCCCGAAGATGTGAAATATATATCTCTTTTTAGTAGCCTCTTCTGCACGCGTACAGCAAAAGATACTCAAATGCTTAAACAACATATGCTCCACAGATATGTCTTTGTGTGTTATATCCATGGGGTCTATATGGCAGCATGCCACTCATAGACATGCACACAAGTGTTACATGAGAAAATGGCTCATCAAAACAGGTCAAAAAGTATATGTATTTATTAAGAAATGAACTGACTAACAGTGAATCTTGCATGCATGATCCATATTGGTGGACCACTAGTCACAAGACCAAAGAGCTGTAGATTTTCAAATAGCTGCTGTAACTAATCCACCAAATTTTTAATCTTGCACACATACATGCATCCTTCCACACACAATGTGGGGTTTAGGCACCTGCACCTCTCCAGTTGGAGTAGTTCCTATTTTCGCAATATACACATATGTTTACAAGTACACAGATATGAAAATATTTATATGCATTCCCACTCAAAAAAATAGCATGTGCTATGTTTTTAACTACACTGCATCCAGCATTAGGTGATGTGTTCTTTAGTACATTAGAGCATTTTAATATTACACTGGCACTGGAAAATAGAGCTCTTTCTCTCACTCTAGGAGGCACTTTTGTCTATCATCAAATCATTTCAAGCTACTTATTTTTCTGTATCCTTTCTTAGTTTTCTTTTTATCAATGCTATAAAAAGAAAGGACACCATATGCACCATATGGATCTTATTTGCTTTTTTTTTTTTTTTTTTGCTGTTTTTGTATGACTGCACTATGCTTCTGAATCAAAAAAGTGCACTGCAAGCTCACAGTGAATTATCCATTAAACATACAAATCCTTTTGCTTGTAGCTTTTTCAAAGTCCCATAGGTAAGACAGACTAATTTCTAATTTTCAATTTCTATATTAACAATATATTTTTTGATGTTGGTGTTATTCAGTTATAGTTTTATTTAACGCAGTATATATGAATATATATATATAAAATAAATATATATATATATATAAAATAAATGCAAGAGGACATGTAGGTACAAAGGCTTGTAAGATTTCCTAAAGCAAATACACTGCATGTTTTTAGTACTTGACAATAATATTTTGCCCAAGATATTTAACAGAAAATCTGCAATCACTTAGAGTACAGATCTATATCAATGCTTTTTTTTCCATCATGGAGCCCCTTGAATTTTATCTGAATTATTGAAAAATAAACTCTCCATTATACAGAACAAAACTGTGCTAATGCCAGTTTTTTTTTTTTTTTTTTTTTTTTTTTTTTGTTCTTTCTAGTTTTGCTTATTTTTTAAGGTGAAAAATAAAGAAAGTTTAGATACGTTTTCCTCTTTTCTTAATAGACATTCCAATGGGCAACATTGTTATTTTGTGCAACCATCATATTAAAGCAAGATATAAGTAAGAAATAAAGCCAGATATTATACTGTCAAAGAAAGTGAACAATGGTTCCTAAACAGTCAGCTCTAAAATGGGAGAGTGTGTGTCTTAAAATTCAGGGTGAAAATTAGTTTGGCTGCTGTTTCTAAAGAAGGAAGCAGCATCGTGAACAGTGGAGAACAGTGAAGTAGTAAGATTATATTCTGATTCAACAGCATATAATATAGTTTCAAGGCCAAACACCAACAGGAGCTCAGTGGGAAGAAATTAAACTATAAGTGGTTCATACTTTAAAGTAAAATATGGATTTTTTTCCATGAAAAATGCTAAGCAGACAAACAGATTGCTCCAAAGTTATGCCATCTCCATCCTTGGAGTAGAGATGAAACCTTGAAGAACCTGATCTGACCACATAGCTGATCCAGCTTTGATCAGGATATTGGACTACAGAACTCATGTGGTCCCATCCCACCTGACTGGTCTAATGATCTTGTGAAATCATGGCTATGTTTTACAGCATATCTCGAAGTCTGTGTGGCCATAGCTGCATGGTTCCTATTAACTTTCTAGTGTGAGTCATTATCCCCATTTCATTTGTGTCTTAACTGTGATGTAATGTATCCAGATCTCTAGTTAACAGAGAGAAGGATGAGAAGAGTAAGAATTTATGCAAAATAAATGAAACTCTTCATTAATTTTGTATGATAATTTTCACTGTTTCTGCTCTGAAGGAGCTGAAATGTGGAATAATGTAGTCCAAATTTTCCATGAATATAGAGATTCCCAGAGTTTGCATGTATTCTATGACAGAATGAGAAAAAAGAACTTCATGGAAAATAAATTCTTTGAGTTTACTAAATACATAGGGGCTACCTCCATCTTTGGATATCCCTGTGTTATAAAGCAGAGACTGGGAAAATATTAGTGAAAAATACCTTTTATTGTTTTTATACTCATGATAATTCTGCCTTCATCAAGTTTTGGAATGAAGAAAGATCTTTAGTGTGAATCAAGTCATTCTTATTATCATGTTCAAAATTGAGTCACAGTCCTGAAAGAATCTCATGGTTTCCATCACTCAGAATAAAAGATACTGGTAGAATCGATGTAGCAACTCAATGTGAATTCTCTTTGAGCTTTTGTTCTGAGCATATTATGGACAGAGCCCAAATAAGAATGTTCATTTTTCCCAGCTTGGTTATCTTTTATTATTTGCAGCCAAGAAAGCAAACTGTATCCTGAGCTGCATCACAAGAAGTATTGTCAGCAGGAAAAGAGTGATGGTCGTCCCCCTCTATTCATCCCTTGAGGGACTCCACCAGCAATACTGTGTTCAGGTCTGGGCATCCCAGCATTGAGAAAGGCATAGACCTTTTGGAGAGATACCAGTGGAGGCCACAAGGATAATCAGAGATCTGGAGCACCTTTTGTGTGGAGGTAGACTGAGAGTTGAGGTTGTTCAACCTTTAGAAAAGCAGGCCCCAGTGACACTTAGATCAATCTTCTTGTACCTAAAGGAGGCCTATAGGAAAGCTTGGAGAAGTACTTTTTATCATGGAGTGCAGTGATAGGACAAGGAATAATAGCTTTAAATTAAAAGGGAATAGACGTAGATTAGATATTAAGAAGAAATTCTGTACTATGAGAGTGATTAGGCACTGGCACATGCTATCCAGACATGCTGTGGATGCCACATCCCTAGAATTACTCAAGCTTTAGATAAGGCTTTGGGCAACCTGATATAGTTGGAAGCCCTTGGCAGCAGAGTTGAAGCTAGATGATCTTTAAGGTCTCTTCCAACCCAGACTATTCTATGACTCTATGATAAATCCAAAACTGAATACAGACTTACTCAAAATCTAACAGAACAAGACCCGTGGCATATCATAATAACAAAGATAATTTTCATATGCATAAAAATGACCATGAGTTATGATGAATAGGAAAATGCATGTTGATGCCTTAAAACAAAGAGTATGTTAAAGCAGTTTGTCAAACAACTTTCCTTTGTGAAGAAGTTATAGGGCATAAACAAAGCTTTCTTTTTATTTGATACCGCTTTCTCTTCCTTTTTCTAATGTGCACTTATTTTCTTATAGTCTTTGACTCAAAAAAAGCCATCATTTTCTTTGTGAAATATCTTACATAATTACTTGGGAATACAGTAATGAGATCTATTTTAAGATAGTAGCAGTGCATCTATCTGTTCAGTACTGCAATGCAGAAATGCGACTAACAGTGTACTCGGTGATACTCTCTGATTAATTTATAACAGGTAAAAACTTTCTCAACAAGGTATGTGCAGTTCAGTCCTTTAAGAGGAACTTGGTTCTTTTTTTTTCTTTTTGTTTGTTTCTTCTTCCAGGGTAGTGCTCTGGAGTATTTGCTAAGTGATAAACAGCTATGAATTGCTGGTTGAGCCCTTCAGGCTCTTTAGTCTTCACTGTGCTTCCTCATTGCAGCTTCTTCATGTTGGAAATATAGGTCAGGTTTTTACTCTGACATTTGTCTTCAAAATATAGATAGTACATGTTTTTTTTTTATGAAGCTAGCTTACTCAAATGTCTGTATTATTTAGTTGTTATTTGCTAAACTGTTGAATTTATATATGAGAACAGAAAAGAATAGAAGCATCAGGTTCCTCAGGCCAGTTTTCCACAATGAGAAAGTATGTACTGAGTTCCAATTCTTGTGTTGTAAGAGGAAGATGTTTTGTTTAAATTCACTTGTATTTCTGAGACCAGAGGAATGGAGGAGCTAAGCCCAACTCCAAAGCCAATTTATTTATTCTCTCTCAGGAGCTGATTCCAGTCAGAGACTAATTTTGTAGTCACTCTCACTACCTTTCTGCTCATAAACTGCATTGTGGAGCTCATAATACTGTACAGTATGTCTAAACAAAATTGAACATTAATTTGCAAATTCTCTCACTGTATATATTTATCCTACACTAACTGACAAATGGATAATGTATTCATGGTTCATTTTGCTGGAATTGCTGTACACTGACATCATCTTTGCATTTGGAAATTCAGGGACAGATTTCTCTGAGTATGTGCAGTGCCATAAAAGTGTGATGGGGCTCTGGGCACAAGATGGTCTTTGGGGGCATCTATTTAGTAATTGTTTGTAAGTCTTTCTCAAAGTAGAGAGCATGTAAAGAGGAAACTCTTCTGCAAGAGATGATTCACTGTATGCAGGGATGATTCACATGAACTACAGGCCTGCACAATACAGTGAGAATGGTAGAATGAGAACTGAAAAAGTTCATTTTGCTCAGTAGGGAAATGAATAACAAGTCTTACATCTACAGCTCTTAGGACACTTGTATTTCAGTGACACAAAAGTCTTCATGAAAGATTAACCACATTTTGTAACACAACAGCAGGTCTCTGACTGTTATCACAAGAGCATTTCCCAGTGACGTTAGAGGAAATTATGCTGTAAATGTATGTGCAATCTCTAGGAAATGTTCTTCAAGTTCTTTCAATTATGACGTTTTCAGCCTAGAGATGATATGTGTCATTTTATATATAAACATTCTGATACCTCTGCATATTTTTGTAATCGAGTAAAGTCTTTCAGTACAAAACAGTTTATTAAGAAGGAGAATATATATGCACTGGAAATGGTTTAACTAGATCTTTAGCATTTTATTTGTAATTGTTAGCTGAAAAAGGATCCACTGAAGTCAGTGAAATGAATGTTATTGTCTCCAGAGGGCCATGACTAAACTAGTAAAGAGTAATCCAGCAGAAGATACTGGTAAACATACTCAAATCCATTGAATGGTGCAAAAGGACTAAAGAATTCCACCAAGGGCAAAATATCTAAAAGTAAGTCATTTTTGCCTTCAAATTGTAAAAAGGCCTATTTTGGACATCCCATCCTAGATGTTAATAGCTTTCCATCTACTTTAATCTGCTACTATATTATATAGTATTAATTCTGCAAGTACAAAACTGCTCCACTTGCCATGGTACAGTTTATGTTGCAGTCAGGTATCCAGTAGAGATTGCAATCAGTTTGCAAGGGGTTACTGAGCAGTTTTAGAAAGTACATGCCTCAGTCAGATACTAAATACATGTATCTCTATTTGACTTTAATGCTGAGGAGTGTGTAGTTGGCTTTAGAAGCCTGTTTCCTGAACTCTATGGGAATGAGAGGCTCTCCTGCAGTGTTGATTGCAGTACTATGGAAGATACTTTTCTTTTCCCACTGGCTGAGTGTGGACAGTGCCAGCTGCTGATTTCAGGGCTTACACAATACTTGCAAATGTGTTCTATGGGTTACTCAAAGGGTCAAGATTTAAGCTAGTGATTTAATTTGATTTTATGATTTCTGTATTTCAGATTTCAGTATCAGTAATCTTAGAACCAGATGCTAAGAGCTGCAGTCCAAGAACCTGTTATTCAGGGCCCTGATGTAACAAACAATGGCCACAGAAAGGAAGTCTGGAGTAGACAACTTGCTATTGAATTGGGTTCCAAAATCCATTGATGTATATGTAGTTAAATTTGGTAGGGGTGATATTATTTGCTTTATGTAATATATTTCAATATTAATGTATGAGTAATGTTTACAACAAGGCAGAATCCTATTTGAGTCTGCACTAATTAATAACCTGGGAGTCATTAAATATCTTGATGAGATATAATCAACTGCTATCTGCAGAATAGACACAGATGGGAAGGCGGTATGAAGAAGAGATATGGAAAAAGTATTATTGTGTAGCCATGGAAACATCTCTCGCTCTCTCCCTTTCCTTCTCCCTTTTTGTTCAGCAGCACTGCGCATCGTTAGAGCGTCTGCCTCTCCTGACAATGGCAACTTTGCAGTGTCAGTCAGTAAATCTTTGCATCCATTCATGTTGTCAGCGCTAAGTGATAGAAAGCCTGGGGAAGATGTGAGATGCATACCAAGCAGACTACCACAATGTGACAGTCTAGTCACGTATTCTTATGCAATTGCCAATTTTGAGGCTCAATTCAATAAAGAACAAAATGGAACAGGGCTGGCGAGACTTGGTTCTGTTAGTGTGGTTTCTAAAGTTAATTTTAGTGCTCATGGAAGTTAAAAAGCTGAAAAATAAAACTTGACTGTGTAGGAACATGGGTGAGCACAGTGCACAAATGAAATAAGGCTGTGGATGAGCAGCAGAGCTCTAGTTAGAACCAGTTTTGTAAATCCCTGGCAATTAGATCTTAGCACAAGCTTTTAACTCCACTATAGTGGATAGTGATATGCTTCTGGACTGGTAGCAAGAAAAAAAAATTTAAAACCTTTAAATGCGAATTATTCTCACACGTACTTGTTGCCATGTGTTTTTAAGAGCTTTTCTTTGTGCCTTGCAAAAAGGCCCATAATTATAAGAAGCTCAAGCAGAAACAAAGAATAAAAATAGAATAGAAATTCAGATTGAAAATGCTAAAAGAAAATTTCTGTATGAATTCTATGCTTTACCTTTCCTATAATTAAGGTAATTCTAAATGCGTTTTTCAACTCATTCGTGGTTAGAGATTCCCAGAGATTGTGGAAAGGCATGAATTTATGGACCATTCAAGAATGGAATAAACAGTATACTTATTATTCCCCAGATTTTTATTTCTTAACTGTTTATTCCCAAAGAGATGTGAGGCACAAATTATCATAGGAGACAAGCATATATTACGGTTTTCAGCTATACTAATAGATGCAGAAAGAATGAGTTGTGGCTTAACCTACCTTGCTGCATAGACAAGTGAAGGGAAATACATACCCCAGTTGAACAGCTTATTCTATTTCTGTTATGCATGGGGAAAAACAGATTTTCTTTAGAAATTGTCTGTACATTTTCCACTTTAATGCAGTAAAATTCCCTCAGGAATCAGTGTGCCCCTGAGGTGTTCCTCCCCATTCAGGCTTGGAAAGATGCTGATGATATGTCTGAGTCACTGTTTTCCTGATCACCTCCTTGGTCAGTTTGAAACAACTCCAAAGACCTGATTTATCTCAGACCATAAATTAAGGTAGAGGTCATTTGTATACCAGACAACTATGCATTTCTGACACTATGGGTCACAGGTCAGTGTCTTCTCATGGCCAAAGGCCAATAGGAATGATACATACTGTAGTTCTTTCAAGGCAAGTCATGTGCCAGTAACCATTACCAGAAGGCAATTAAGCATGGCTGCAGGAGTGGAAGTTGTTCCTGGGTCTGGCATGCCATGTCTTCTTGGTATGATCAGCAGTGTATGTCTGATCTGTGTCTCCTGACTTTCCTTTGGTATTCTGGGTTACACACCATGAAAGTAATGCATGAAGATGCACTTTGTGCTGCCCATTTTTTTATTTTATTTAATTTATAAACATTAATCTGTATTTTTCACTATTTTTTCATTCATTCTAATTCAATAGATGCTTTGTTTATATATATAAATATAATTTAATTAATAGATTATTTTGACAACTGAATTCAAATTCTATGCAGTAAATTTTGATTTCCTTAACCTGCTTAAGCTTCTCTCATGTGGTCAGATTTTGAGAAATGACAAACAGTAGAGAATATGAGCAACTGGTCAAACTGTAATTTCTATTATAATGTTAAGGTAGCCTTCCAAAATCAAACCCATGCATGAGTGTCTCTGTTTATAACATGAAATGTAATTTGACAAAGGCCATTGAAACAATTGTGATTTAGAATGGAAAGATGAGTAGCAGTCAGTTTTCAGAAGCTACAGCTTAGAAATTCCAGATTAGAAGTTCCAGGTTTTGTATTGTTTTGATTCATTTCTTTCTTTAGACTTTTTCTTTTTTCCTGAAACGCGATGCTTATGAAGATTGATTTTGAACCTTCTAAAATGTGAAAGACCTAAAGAATCACTTTGAAAATTAGCATTTCCATTGTAAATGCCTTCTGTGAAGGCTCAGCAATTTTTCACATGGAAAATGAAAACTACTTCTAATCTGAACACAGTGACCTTGCAAGGCAGTCATCATGTCAGAAGGGAGGGACAGACTTCTGATGAAAGCATTGGACCAAGACTTAGAGAAATGGGTTCAACTCTTGAATCTGCTGAAGTCTTCCTTCTTCATTTGCTTCCCTTAAGGAAGATTACACAGACTGGGTCTGTGCAGAATAGCAACAACAACACAAACCATAAGGGAGATAGACATGCTATTATTTTCAAGTAGAAATCTGCAACGAAAAATGATGAATAATTTGTTTCCATGTGCATGGTGGAAAGGAAAAGTAACAGATTTAAGTATCAGAATGGTTCAGTATAAATAGTTGGAAAAGTAATAGGGATGATAAGAGAAGACAGGGAAAACGCCCATGGAAACATCATATATTTAACATAGTTTCTAGGAAATTAAACAACCTGTGAGAAATTACCTGGGTGTAGTTGCTTCTATTCCAAAAGAAGTAAAGGTTTTGACATTGTCAGAATCAGCTCTGACTGTTTGCAGTAGGAACTGCTTAGGTACACTAGGAGCAGTCAGAGGATTGAGGTAGCTGAATGAAACCCTAAATATACTTTACATGTATTTGAGGGAAGGATTTAATAATTTAGAAAAAAAAATAATAGGAAATTGAACATACTCATTGTGCATGTGAATGAGGTCTGACTCAAAGCTCTTATACCTCCACTGTGATTTGGGGTGTATATGGTACATAGCTGAAGTAGAGTTTCTGGTATAGTTGCCTTCAAAATTGTTGTCATCATTTGAATATGTGAAAATAACTCTGCTGAGGGAATTGCCCTCCTGACCTCACCACTACTTCAAAACAAAATGCTAATGTATTTATAGCATCAGTTATATTATTTGGATTGTAAATTAATAAGGTGTTACCTTCCCTGAGTAAGGCACAATGACAGAGGCAGTGATGTAAGGCACATGCTGCTCACATAAGGGCTGGCTTTGCATAGTGCTCTTTGTACATTTTTAAAGGGAGGATATACTTAATATATGCTTACAGTAGAATTTGCATATTAATTGTGCATTTTTTTGCTTTTATCTGATTTATCTTCTTGTCTCTGTTTTTTTCCTGAAATAACTGTTTACTTCACCTGCCATCTGCAAAATGAAGATAACAATAATTCTTTCCTCTGCCTTGAATATTCAGAATATAAACTGTTCAGATTTTATTCTGATATTCATGCATGCACAGCATGGAATTTTACTGAGATCTCTGGGTGCTCATATGTTCATAATACATGATGCCTTAAGATTCATCCCTCCTAACTCCCACTCTGTAAAATGAAGTTGTCTATAATTAAATTAGTAGTCTGGATTATCACTGTAGTTACTTGAGAAGAGAGTCTTGAAAGCATGATTCATTGCATCCACCCTATGGTAGCCTTCCAAGGCAAGTGAGATGAGTACAGGACGTTTTTTGTCTCTCCACTGACTATGGAAGAAGCTGATGTTCAGCTTAAACTAAGAAGAGAAACTTCTTGCTAAATAAAATTTGAAGTATGTTGCTCTGTTTTTCTGAATGGTTTCATAGTCATGAGGATCATGGGTTTCATTGAACATACATCAGTATGCTTATAGGATCGTGCTAATTAAAGCATCAATGATTTTTATTTCAGTTAATAATTAAATTCTCAAGCATGCATACTTAACCAATTATATCTACAATGAAATTCTATCTACTCTATCTTTTATTTCTAATATTCCAAATTTATTTTCAAGATTGCAATTTTATATAAATTCTTAATATATTTTTTTCCAGCTTGTTAAATATAATTTCATGTTTTACTTTAAAGTTCTCGTTTTGCTTATTGCTTTCAAAATAACAAGGTTATCCAGTTGATGGAAATAATTTCTCTACATAATTTACCTCAAGCATATTCTTATAGCTTCATCTGTCAGAGGAATTACCACAAAGCATGAAATTAATGATAACCAACCTGAATAATGTGCATGGAAATGGGATTGTTTTGATTTATCTTTCACTAATTAACATTTAAGCTTCTTAGATTAGTCAATACTCCACTCATTCACCAGAAACAAAAATGTTTGGATTAGCTCCTGTTATACCCATGATTTTAACAGCTAAATATGTGAAGATCTGAGAAATTAAATGACTGCAAAATTTATGCAGCCTTTACCTCTCTTTGCTGGATTATGGGAATTTTCTGGCCTGAGAATTCAGAATGTCAAACTAAAAATGTCATCTTTGCTGTCACCAATTTTTATATTAACTGATCCATGCACTACTTTTGTTGTTGCTGTTGTTTTTTCACCAGGTATACAGCTCAGACTTGATTCTTGCACCCATTTAGTATTTTTTACTTGTTCTAGTAGAAGATGGACTGTGAAGATATCCCAGGTCTTTAATTTATAGATCTGACACTTGGTTAGATGAGGAATTCAATGCCACACTTTGGCTTCATATGCGCTTCCATATCAGACACCATTCTGTCAGACTGCCTTTCTGCTGCTATCTATCACACAGCAAGAAAACAGAAGATTGGGAAGGTTCAACCTCTACTGCCATACCACCCACATGCACCTCTGATGTTGTGGTCTGACATAATAAAGTAGGAGGCATTACATTCAGAGCACTCAAAAAATTCTTCAAAAACCTTTGGTTTTACCTCAGAGTAAAATTTCAAGGGACTGCACAAAGCGAGACAGATTTGGTTTATTTGAAATTAGCTCTTTGGAAATACAATTGTTTGCTAAATACTTCTGTGTTCTATTCTTCCTTACTTAAGGTAATGATTTTAAAAACTCCCTGAGGATTTGTTTTGCTTTTGGAGAATCACAACTTGAAAGTGCTAGTTTTTTTCAAATGAGAGACCTTTTTTTCAGGTAACAACATTAATCTTTAGGTTACTAGGGTTAAGTTGCAAGTTCAGATTCTCCCGCATTCTGTCATTCCTTCAGAAGATTGCCTTTTGACATTTTTCTAGAAAATTTTGGGGAAGTGCAGCAGAAAAGAGATATCAGAAAGGGATGATAAATCCATCATTTAATTCCCATGAAAATATATAGAATTCTGAAGTTATTAGTAGTATGTTTTCTTGCCTGTAAGATTCATCCATTTTAGGTACAGTCTTAAATATTTATCAGATCAGAAGTATAAGAGAGCTTCAGAACAAACTTCTGATCTACAGATTCTGACCTATTTCTGGGCATATGCAGATATACCTGAAATATTATGATTTTCTGAAGAACAGATAATATATTATTTTTTAAATGTGCAAACTTCTGCTGGATGTGAAAACAGTTTTGTACATTGTTTTGATATGTTTAAATGCTCTGAATAAACCAACACAGAATTAAGAATCAACACATGGCCTACATGGAAGTGGGTTTGCAAAATCATTCTATCTCCTTGAGACTTAACCAATAAATGACAAATCCTTGTCCAATCTCTTTTTGATCACATTCTTCCATCATTTTGACCTAAAACTATCTTTGAGAGAAAGGGAACAGGAAGAAGATATACCTTATTCTGAGTTGTAATGTGAAACCACTGGTGATCACAGGTTAAGATGTCACTGGGACATCTGTTGTATGTTTCGGTTCATCTATCACTCATTTCTACTTTGTTCTATGAGTATTGCTGCCTTTTTCAAGAAACTAAATGTCTGGATACTAATGAGTATATGGTGTATGTTCCTGGTAGGTTGTTGCTTAGGGACTGTGAATGGATCTTCTAAAAATGTGCCTTTTTGGGTGATACCACATAGTGATAACAATGCAAGATAAAAAGATGAAAGAATGAAAAAAGCTAAATGAGTTTCCATTACTGGAGGCTTTCCATCATTACCAAGGCTGAAGTACTTGAAATCATGAATGGAGACAGCGCTTTAAAAGAGCTGACATTCGTAGTAACCAGGGAAAAAGGGAAGGGGTGAGAGAGGAAGTTACTCTGGAAAGGAGGAATAAAATGATTCTTCATAGGAAGAAACCTTTTAGTTGGGCCATTTAGCTACGGCATTTTAGTCTCATGAGTGCACAAGTGAGGGAGACAAGTCCCGTGATATTTGAAGTCAGCATCAGTGTATCTAAAGAGGGGCTATAAGAAAGCAGGGGACAGACTCTTGCAGGGCCTGGGGATAGGAACGGGAATTTAGACTGAATATAAAAAAAATGTTCTTTACATTAAGGATTTCTGATGACGATATGTAAGCAACAAAAAAGAATGATAGACACCGCATCCCAGCTCTCAATAAAAATGTAACCGAAGGTATCATTATCATTTCAAGGTTCTCTGTATAGTAGGGCTGAGAGGTGCATAAACATTTCACATATCAATACAAATTAATGGCATTAGAAGGGTGAGTCAAACAACAATTCATAAATCTGTATGCTGCTAAGTGACATTGTAATTCATCATGTCAAGGGCAAGTGGAAAATAACCAGCCTTTGAGTTCCAGCTCACTGCATCTCCAGGAAGGGTGAGCCTTGTCTCCTACAGCTTCTGGCATCTTGTGTGTGCAGATTAGTATTTCAGACAGCAACTTTATTCTCTGATACTTTGATGAGTATGCTACACAAACCGTTATCCTCTCATCTAAAAAAAAAAACACCAAAAACATTGGGGATTTAAAAATCAATGAAGAATGCAGAGTGCAGCTTCCCTAAACGCAGCTTGATTTCTCATCCTTCCAACAACAAAGACAGCGATTGACTGAGCCCTGGTGCAAGGTTGATACACAATCAGCACAGGGTATCTCTTAAGTGGGGGCTGCTTGGTGATGTACTGCAGACTGCTGTGAAAAAGGACTATTGTTGTGTGCACAGTGACATGTTGCTTGATACTAAAATGCCTTTCCCACATAGCTTCTGACTTGCTCATGAGCAGACATGCTACCACATAGAGCAATTGGGAGGTTGGCTACTCAAACAATCAGCAAGGAAGAAAAGGAAATTAGCCAGTGAGCATTAACTATCAACTGTAAGGTGGCTCACGTTTTAATAAAGTGAAAGAAAGTAATTCATATTTCTTGTCAGGCAGATGTGGATGAAGAAGTGAAGTAGTACAGTGCTTTACTGCACTCAGACTTCCCTCTTGGTCACTGCAACTCAGTTGTTACTCTGAGCATCTGCAATTTATTTTGATGGTCCTTTTCAGCATCACAGACAACAGATGATGACCACTTAGAAGAAGAATACAGTCTTACAAGAGCAGTTAGATCTCCTTGTCCTCAATCTTTAATGTGAACATTGGTATCTTTGATCTTTGCAGCAGATAGCTCTGTATTCCCTGGTTAACTGTAGATGTGACAATTAGTTTTTCACAGGGCTATTGGTGAATAAATTAATATTGACACTGAGATTATTTGAAGTGTTTAAAAATATTGTATTTTATGGAAATGGGTGTTCAGATTGTATTATTTGAAAGATAACCGTTTTTCTTCTACACTGTCGTTGTTCCATAGAGATTAGGCTGAACTGAGTAGAGTCACAAAGAGTATATCCCAAAGATAATGACAGCAGAATTGTATACTAATAAAAACAGTACTAGAAATATATATATATATATATTTCTTCCACTTTGAGAGTATAGTGTTTCTTGGTTAGTTTTTCAGTGTCTCAGAGGAATAACATGGAATTGTGAAACAGGAGCTTCTGGCAAACAACGTTCAATCCTGCAAAAGGGGTAAAAAAAATAATAAAGCACACAGAGCGCCACACTCCTTAAGGTGTATGGGATAAAAAAAGTGTCAGGAAAACTGATCAAAAAGTAATAGATGTAAGGGGATGTTCATTCAAAATCAACACATTTCTACGCTTGAATAAATTACTTTTGTCCCTAGCACTTGGAAATAATTGAACAGCAAACAAATTAGAAATTAAAAAAGGGCAAAGAGGCATGATAAATTTTTTATTAATCTCAGTGATAGCAAGTATGATCATCTTGATTTTCTGCTTTTGTTTTTACATGTTACAAACCACAAAACAAATGGTATTTCACATTAAATTTTCAGCCCAGAGGGAAAGTCCCTGAGTGTAGACACAAGTCAATTGAGTTGTGTAACTGCACTTGGTAGAGTGATATAGTCCTACTTGCTTTTTGGCCCATAAATTTTTCTGTGTGTTTGTTTGTTTTTTAAGCAGAGAAATGAGGGTAAACTACTTGATAGCACTACGGTTCGTTAGTAGCATTCCACTCTTCAGAGACATACATTTTATAAAAGCTAAGTTTATATAAATTTTCTAATACACATTCTAATCATCTTGTTTTCCACTAATTAATCAGGAGCACTACAAGAAGAAAGAAACAGAAGCTATCTGTCTAGCTAAAACTTGATCCGGTAATTTCTACTTCAACAGTAAATGTTAGAAAGTAGAACATTTTTTTTAATTATTTTGGCACAGTCAAAACGGAGACAGGAAATGAACTGTAAAAGAAGCTACTGCTAAATTGGTGTTTACTGATTTTATATTCCACTTATTGGCACAAAATGAGAACAGATACACTTTTATTAGATAATTTCTAATCATTTCTGTGTATTTTAAGTTTAGAATTTTCCTTTACAGCAGTAATCCTGTAAATGTTATCCTGAACAATTTCATTTTTTCCCCAAGATATCTACATAATCACTATAAAAATATCTGATTATGTTGAAATCTGAAATTCCTTATTTAGTTATAGAATTTGGCATGCATTTCCATGCATGTGACTTTGAGGACCTCTCTACTCCTTTGAATCTTTTCATGAGAGGACATTGAGAATGGATCAGTCTTTCCTTCATTCTTCTGTACATTTTACATTATTAATTCCCCCTTTTGGGCATGCCATTTCTGTCACATATAGTTTGCATGTTGCTTAACTTTATTTAACAATTTTCTCTCTTTCTAAGACTTTTAGAGCTATGAGCCTGATCTCCTACTGTTTTTCCTGAGGTCAAAAAAAATTATGTTAATTTCTTTCTGTGTCATGCAAAATGTATTAAATTTAAAAATAAATAAATAAATACATAAACCCCAAAACATTGAATATAGCCAAACACAGTTGCTGACCTAGTGAAATCAGAAATACATGGGGACCACTGTCCTGAAATGACTTTTATCTACACCAGTCAATAGCAAGAAGTCCCTGATCACACCTGACCTGTACCCAAATGGTTCCCCAAGAAAGCTCAGGAACCAGTCTGCACCAGGGAAAATTAACACACAAAAAATTTGGAAGTCATTACTCTTTTGCTGGAGTGAAAGCATTTTAATATAGTAATGGGTTATTTCATTCCATCAGACCTCAGTGACCAGAAATGCTCTTCACCAACTTTGCCTTCACTGGTGTTGTTGGTACTCAGACAAGACCCTGTGTGTATTTGGGAAGAAAAGGTACATCTAATGTCACTGAGTTTTAGTTCAATGAAACTTGCCTCTGGAGATCCTGTTTAATTGTGAGATGTCTCCTCCAGTAGGTGACTGAGAGTAGGGAACCAACTTACACCTCTTTGAGAATGTGCCTGCTAGAGAGTGGGATGAGCTGTGCTGGAACACAAACAGGGACAGCTGGGCATTCACTCTGGGCTCCTCCTTTCATCTGGAACACATACCCAGCTCCTTCCTTACTCAGCTTCTAGACCCTTGTCCATCCAGTATGACTTCATGTTTTTTGGTAGTTATGTTTTAGTGGAATTGCAAATTTTAACTTTAAGTTAGCATGTTTTTTTGTTTGTTTGTTTGTTTTTATCAGTTAGATAGCCATATCCTAACCATAGTTCCTTTTCTCAGCTTGGTTTTTAACTGCACTTTCATTTTTGTTATCTGTGTTTCAGTTATCATAGTTGCTTACATATCTTTTTCTAGCATGAAAATGATTAAATAATGTGTTTATTTCAAGCTGGTAGTCTCATCATCTCCTGAAGTATTCTCCAGGGCTTTCATAAAGAATTCATAAAATCTAGAGATGTTGTTACCATCCTCACAGTTCCCACTGTGTGTGTTTTGCTGGTTCTTGCAAAGTGGGGAAGTTCCTGCACTGGGTTCTCACAGCTTTATCCGAAGTCAGGGATCAAACTGAGCTGTGATATTTACAGTTGTTTTCACACTGATATTGAATGCATTTGTTTTTCAGCCTCAAATCTTTCATGGTGAAACTAGGAATATTTCATAACAACCACAGTGTCAGAAAATTGCCCTTTCCTTAAGCGCACTACTGGGTGATTTCTCTGCTAGATAAATTTTAATAATTGCTTTATTAAGTATGAATTCTGTTTCTTCAAGAAGCCTGTTTTTAAGTGCTTTCTTCAAAAGTCAGATGCAGGATTCCCATTAATAAATCTGGGATGAACTACAATTGGAGAATTCTATTCAGGTACTAGCAACCTAAGCAAGCTACTGCAATGCTTGTTTGTCTCTTCATAATATGCTCTTTTCTCTAATAGCAGTTATTTTATCTATTTTTAAGGACTTAGTTACTTGCTTCAGTGATAACAGTCAAGACTGGACAAGGATTCAGTAAGTTCCTATAAATTTCAAAGTTTATAAAAATATAAGCATGTTAATTCAAGACTTGTTTTGCTCAGAACTTCCATTCACTTGTAGACAACCACTGTTCAAAGTTCTCTAAGAGCATTTCACAATCATCAGCTGAATTAACAGAAAATACACGGAAGCCAATAATCTTTCAGAAAGTTCAGCTAGAGCTGACCATTTATCCTTGTGAAATGAGTATAGATCCCTCTACAAAGGGATCTGGACAGGCTGTATCACTGGACTGAAGCCAATGGGATGAGGTTCAACAAGACCAAGAGCCAGGTCCTACACTTTGGCCACATCAACCCCAGGCAACGCTACAGGCTTGGGGCAGAGTGGCTGGGAGACTGTGTAGAGGAAATGGACCTGGGGGTATTGATCAATGCTCAGCTGAACATGAGCCAGCAGTGTGCCCTGGTGGCCAAAAAGGCCAGTGGCATCCTGGCTTGTATCAGAAATAGTGCTGCCACCAGGAGCAGAGAAATAATTGTCCCTCCGTATTCAGCACTGGTGAGGCTGCGCCTCGATTACGGTGTTCAGTTTTGGGGCCCTCGCTGCAAGATAGACATTGAGACCCTGAGGATGTCCAGAGAAGGACAACAAAGCTGGTGAGGGGTTTGAAGCACAGGCCTATGAGAAATGGCTGAGGGAGCTATTACAGGTTTATCTACAATTCTGTAGGGGTTGGAAGGGACTTCTAAAGATCATCGAGTCCAACCCCCCTGCCAAAGCATCTCCCTTGACCAGGTAGCACAGGTAGATGTCCAGGCAGGTCTTGAATGACTCCAGTGAAGGAGACTCTACCACCTCTCTGGGCAGCCTGTGCCAGTATTCCATCACATGCACTATGAAGAAGTTCCCACACACATTTGTGCAGAACTTCCTATGCTTCAGTTTGTGGCCATTTCTCCTCATCCTATCACCACACACTGCTGAGAAGAGTCCAGTCTTGTTCCTTTGCCTCCTGCTCCTTAGTTATTTATAGATGTGGATCAGATCCACTCTGAGTCTTCTTTTTACAAGGCTGAACATACCCCGGTCTATCAGCCTTTCCACATAACAGAGGTGCTCCAGCCCCTTTATCATCTTTGTAGCCCTCCACTGGACTCCTGAGAAGATCCCTGTCTTTTTCATATGGAGGAGCCCAGAACTGGACAGAATACTCCAGAAGAGGTCTCACCAGGGCGGAGTAGAGGGGGAGGATTACCTCCCTTGACCTGCTGTACGCTCTCTTTTTATTACACCCCATAGAGCCACCAAAAGGCAAATCATTATTTAGTTTGGCTTATTTTCTCACATCAGGCTATGTTACTGTTCCATTAGACTGTAGTAAAATTAATTATGAAAAGATAATTTTTGTCTCAAAGATGTGAAGCAACATATGGTACCTGACAACAAACAGAGTTCGTAACAAATCTCCAACTGCAGGCTTGTCATCATTTAATTTAAAAAAATGTGTATGTAGTATATTTTGGTAACGCTAACAAGTACTTTAGGATTCTTCATTAGGCTCCTCTATATTATTTAAGCTATTATTACCTCCTGATTAGATTATACAACTCAATGCTTCATGCAGACAAGAGTTACAAGATTCGGTCCTAATTCTTGCGGGTATAAGAATTTCACTTTTATCTGTTATGTACGTATGTATGTATGCATGCATGTATGTATGTATGTATTTATTTGAGTCATATCATCATACATTTCAGCTGAAATATGGAGATGGTACAATATGTTAGCCAAAATTTGTTAGTTACTGAAGAGCAGAGAAATTCTGATGAATGCAACAATTTGAAGTGGGACTCAGTTGTGGAAAATCAGTCAGTGTCAAAGAGAATACATCATTTGGAGGCTGTTTCATTTTGAATACTCAAGTTATTTTTCTATACTCACTAGGAAAATAGTACAGATGCTGGGGAAACTGTGTTGGCTAGGTGCTTTTGCTATGCAGGAGAGTGCCATTATTTCAGTAATAGAAAAAAGAAAGAAAAAAAAAAGGAAAGAGAGAGAGAATGAGAAAGAAAAAAAAAGAGGAAAGAAGGAAAAAAACCTTCAGTTCTCTCAAAAATGATAATATTGGACAGAAATTAACAGTACCACAGTATAGTATGGTTAGTAAAACAATTATTTTTTCAAGATATGCAAATTTTCCTTGCTGGACTTCTTACTGGAGACAGTATATCTTGTTTCCTATGCAAAGGAAAGTTTGCTAATCCCGTCTTTTTTAAGATAAAGCAGACAAATATACGTCTACCCATCCATCAATAGAGTGCCGTTGAATCACAGCTAGTTATCAGATTTCTGAAAAAAACCAAAACATTTTGTACTTGATAAATCTTTATTTATGAATTCAAATACTCTTGAACTGATGTAAGAGAAATTTATTATATATGGATAAGAATGAAATATTAATGCAAGAAAGTAAACCTTTGTTGTAAGTGACACAGTGACAGCTAAACTCATCTGAGCACATAAAAATACAAAACATATAACTCTGTTATGACAGCCAAGGGACAGAAAGGGGATATGCACAGAATGTGTGTACTGGCAAAATTTCTAGTTATGAGAAAAATGAAAAAAAAGTCATAAAGAAATTGGTGTTTGTTTTACTTTGTGGATTGCCTCACTTGGAATATACACCAAGACATCTATAAAGGGCTGGCAGATTTGAGAAGGAACTTCTAAGAAATCCACGTGCTTCTCAAGTGAGAGGTCAAGGAAGAGTAAATTACAGCTGGAACTGTAAACTCCTAAAGTCTTTATTTAACAAGAGCACATCTTTCGTTAGTGGACTTGATCCGATTATCTACATATAGATGTCTGCTGCTATTTGCTTGACTGAAAAGATCCCTTTTAGGGTGGCAGATAAAACAGAAATGATAATTTTCTGCCAGTGAGAACACCAGAGTTAAGGTGTACCTGAGGGTCTTGCTAATGTGTCTAGGCAGGAGCAAGTGGGTCAAAACCCGTGGAGTTGAGTGTGGATAATTACGTGAATGCTTTCACATTTAATGTTTTGAAATTTCTGTTTGTGTTCTGTACTGAGAAATGTCACTTTGACACACATACAGAATGTAACTCTAATTTCTAATAGTAACTTTACCTCTGCCAGTAAAGGAAGAGAAAAAAAATTTCCCTTCCATTCTAGAAGATCTTTTGAAGAGATCTGTAGCTTTTCAACATCCTGCAGTAGTAATCATTATATGAGTTTTTGCCAGACTAATTTAAGAGTAAGAAGTTTCGTTCTATTGCCTGTACATCCCTAGAAGATTTATCAGCAGTGTTATTCTTAAGACTTTCTCTGTAACCATTTTTATGGCATCTGTGACAATCTATGGTGGTTTGAAAGAGAGAACAGAAATACAAAACTTGTTAGAAAGGAAAAATCAATCAAATAAGAAAAGAAATACATAAAAAAGATATGAAAGGCTGATTAAAAAAATACTGTACTGGAGATACAAAAACCGTGCAACAGTAGGGTTCAAAGGAAAGAGAAGAGGAAAGACAATGGAAAAATAAAGGGAAAAATTTATGTTTTATCCATTTCGTTCCATCTCACTCTTCCGCTGTCAATTTTGAAAGGAGAAATGATGTAACTCTGTGTAAACATCTCAGGATTTTGTCTATTAAGAGTAACAGATATATAAATGAAAAGTTGTACAATTTAAGATATGAAGCAGTTTAGATTAAGCTTCTATCACTTGCACAGCCTGTGACTCCTAAATATGCATAATTTCAACAATAAAGAAGGGAAAAACAAATCCCATTTAAATTGAATGAATTTAAATTCACCTATTTGAATTCAAATATAATTCTAAGGTTGAATAATATGTAGGCTACTCTAGAAATAATGTTTCATATATATTTACATTGAAAGTACAAAGAGCATATTAACTCTATTTGATAGAGCAAATTCTCAGATAAAAACCACTATTTTTCAGCACAGTCACCACCATTAGCTATGCATTTTTGCCAGCCATGAACAAGAGCCTGCATGCTCTGCTCACAAACATCCACATGGTAATCCAGAGTGTGTCTTGTGTTTTATAGTGCTGTTGCCACTGCTGAGACGCACCATGCACTGCCTCACTGTGCTTACATTCACTGTTTGGTCTTCATAAATCTTCAGTAAGTGTTAATGAATGGCAGTGGGTGCAGCTTTTACTGCATGGAATAATTCAGCTCCACACTTCTGTTTCATACACTCTTTCATATCAGATGCCATTTTGTCAGACTTTACTTTCCCTCTGCTGCCATCTGTCACATGACAACAAAATGTAACGGAATACTGTGGGATTGTTGAACCTCTATAGCCACACCACCAGCATCTGCCTCTGACTTGGGCCAACATAGTAAGATAAGAGATATTACTTTCAGAGCAGCCCTTGTAGTTTGTGAGAAAGTCCTGGCAGAGGAAAGAAGTATGTATTGAGTTAAATGTGAAGAAAGTATTTAAAATAATTCTGCTTTTAAGTACAGGAGCAAATTAAACAAACATACAAAATAATGAAGTAAAATACAACAGTTTATTCATTAAGCTTAGTTAAAATGACTAGCGTTTATTACTGAAAACTAGTTTGGGCAAGATTGGATGTGAATAGTATCTAAAATCTCTTAACTAAGCATTCTCAGTTATCATGTTTAGGTTATGTTAGTATATTCATATTTTCATGTTCCGCTACCATAAAAGTAAGTAACAAGATTTGATTTCTTGTGGCATCTTCAGTTGAGTAAGAGGTTATTGGTAGAAAAAAAGCTCAGAAAAAGTCTAAGAAATACATTAGCAAGTATATTCATAGGCAGAAATGCATTAATCTTAGCTGCATCAGTAGGCTGCATGTACAAAGATGATTTTAGAGTATAGAAAACATTTGGAGAAAAAAAAGAGAAAATGAAGTCTGGAAAAGATAGTGAATCCTTCCCAGATCTCCACAGCAATTTACATTTTCACGATCATTAAAATTTATTTCATACAGTATAAATTCACACTTAATTATTCTAGAACTGAAGATGCAGTGAACATCAATATTTTTTGCTGTGTCAAGGCATATTTACATTTTTAAATATTTACATATTTACAGACGATCTTGTTCCTGAAGGGTATTTCTAGCAGGTCAGTATAATTGAAAACTTCCATATTTATCAATATGGATGTTTCTTTCTTGATGAACCTCACTTTTGTTGGTTTTAAAATATTGCACTTGTGACTATTTTGTTTTACTTACATTTTATTTTGGCTTATTTTTAACTTAAAGTCTCTTGATTTTTTTGGGAAACTTTCAAAAATTATTGATGTATGCTCTGAAAATTTATCAGAAGGATGTTATTATCTGACATACACCAGTGTTACCCCAATGCCAGAGCATTTTGTTTTTGTTTACCCCTGAGTTTGTCTTTGTTTCCCCCACATGCATCAGGTACATCAGATAGTCTAATACAAGATATCACCTTTTTATGCAGACCATCCATCTCTTGTATGTCAATAACAATTATAATGCAAGTATTATGAGATACAGAATGCTTTCTCTAGTAGTATCACAATAGTCTTCTTCAGACAGCAAATGTCTTGTCCTCCAAATGCACATTTCCAAGGCCAGTACTTCAAAAGAACATAACATTTTCTTCAGAAGTTAACTGTGGCCCAATGTAACTGTAGACATTTCTTGATTGACAGTTTGAGAATGTTGTTCCAGAGGGAAAAGATGAAGAGAAGCTATGTAACGTTTTTTAGGATCACCACCCTGATGATGTGCAAAACTCAATTTGAGAAGTTCCTGAGCAACCTTATCTAACTTTGAATTTTGATCGAACTGCAAATTTGGTGTTGATCTCATCAGAGGCCTTCATTTATTCTCTCTCAAAATCTGAAACCTCACATCACATTTGACTTTCTTCAGTCCTACTCTTTGATGTGATGAAGTGCAGATCTGAAAACTGATAGAAATCCTCCAGGCAATTTGTTGTATTCATTTATTAATTCTGGAAAACCAATACAAAATCAGAATTGTCAGTAAACATAGCTCTACAGACTAAAATCTACAACCCTTTGGCAAGCTATATAAGAGTAAGTGTATTCCACTAAGGTTACATAATTTTCTAATCTTAATCCCATGTATAACAGAAATTATATAGTGCAACATTGTAGTACTTACCAGTTATAACGCATAGCTTGAAAAATGTAGTCCAATACATCAGCATTTCAGTGACCAGTCCAATGAGTGGTAGCAGTTTGGACTCACTCGTCAAAAGCATAGTTCATTTATCAGTCAAGTCACACAGTAATGCAGCTCAGATAATTACAAATGTAACTATCTGATCAATGTGATACAGGTAAGTTAATACAACATAATAGCACATATTATAATACCATGTAAAGTGAGCTGTAACTCATCTAAATTGCTTGCAGCAAAATGCCTAAATCATTTACAATTCCTCAAGCACCTATAGGCTGTGTTACATTGAGAAGTGTGGGTTAGATTAGCTAATATTATCTTAAATATTCCAGAATCAAGTCGGTTCACCCTAAAGCTACACTATAACTAGTGAATAAAATAGTCCAGGAAATGTCACAGATCACTACATGCCTCTCTGCTGCTTAACAGTCTCAGATCACCTCCCAAAACCCAGGATAATGACATCCAAATTATTTTGCAGGAAAGTCCACAGGCTGTGGTAATAGCTTCCATTACTTCCACTATTTCCAATCAGGTGTGCTCACACCTTTTAGTCATTGAATGTGTAGCCTTGATTTCAAAAGTACCTTTTAGGTACCCAAATCTCCTCAGAGTGCATTTAAGCTAACATTTTGCATCACAGATTGCCCTAGGGGGGAAGAAATGATTATTTGAATGCACCGGGTAAAATATGCTTATATGAAAAGAAGAAATCTAACAAGAGTAACTGATGGCAAATGCTTTAGATAATCTTTGGCGTGTAAATATAAATTTGTAAAGGAGTCAGAAAATTTAGTCCCAAGCATAAAATATAGTTCCAAGGTATTTCATTTGTATTCTTTAACATCTTGCCCTGAAATGTGTCCTAGTAGCTGTAATGCTTAATGAACCAAAACTTGTATTCTACATTAGGAGACTTTTCAGTGTAATATTAAAATGTAGTATCTCTAAAGCTCATTTTCTTACTTCAGATGAAGGTGTGCATAACCATGATAAAACACAGTTAGCCAAGCACACTCTGTATTGTTGCAGTAGTACTGTTTACCTAATGCTACACAGGACAATGGAAATCATCAATTTGCTGATTTAGCCAGTGAAGCTAAATCACCCAAGCAGGTGATAATCACTGCTTGACTTAGCTACAGAAAACAGAGCAATATGAGTACCTACAGTGAATCCATATGAATGTTTCATCTTAATATCTTATTGTTATCATGCATTACTGGTTTGTTATTCTTATCTGCTCTCTTCAGTAAGACTCATAACAGACAATAAACACAGATGTGAAACTTTTACCCAAATAAAACAGAAATTTCTAAATTATAGTTTAACTTGGGAGAATCAACATGAAGAGAGATTCCATAAAGTAGTTAATAATATATTAAGTGTGCTGTGTCTGTGAACTCCGATTCTTATATGCATGCATGCAATGCTAAAATCTAAGAATAGAAAAATAAAGGGGAAGATGTGACTTTCTTAAGAAATTAAGAAATTAACTTAAGAAATTAAGTTAGAATAATAATTTAAACTTCTGCTCTGCAATGTTTGGTCTTCACTGTGGTTGTTTCTTTCCTGGAACTAGATGGAAAAGGCTTAGTTGGGCCATAGAGAACAGATAGATTACTGGATTTGGAGTTCCTACTGTTTTTTTGTTTTTTTTTCTCATTCCATTTTCCACTGGATGGCCCTTATAAAAATAATAAAACAACAAGCTCAGTGTACTATAGCCAAATGCTTCACAGCCTTCAAACCTACACATGTACAGGAAATTCTTAGTTATAGAGATTAACAAACAGTTGACAAGTGTTTCTGCTCATTGTAAACACCTTTTGATTTTTACTAGTCTAAGAATTGGTTGTAGACCTCAAGCAGATCTTTGCTTTAATCTTTGTATAAACAGCATGCCATGGCATGCAGTAGAAAATCTGTCATGGTCTTGATGGTCTCATACATCTCTCTTGATATTCTCTTACAAGATGGTATCCCCAGGAAGTCCAGAATGCTGTGCCAAGCAGGGGATACAGGTATCACAGGCAACAATTTCTGCTACAGGCATAAATACTTTCTCAGCAGAAATAATTACCATTTCCATTCCTCTCAGAAGAATCCAGCCTTCATCCTCAAGGCAGTAAAACCTAATTTTCCTTTCACTGCTAAGAAGCCAGAGCATATTCAGAACAAATTGTATAGTAGAAAGTCAAGTAAAATAACTCCCACTAGAGAGATTCTCATTAGATAAGGCATTTTCTTCTGTACACAGTCAGTTGGGCTCCTAGGTAAAGCAGTTTGCTCTGTGGGAAAAAGCAGAGTGGAAATAAGTATAAAGGAAATAGACATAGTGATACTAAAATCCAAAGTGAAGAGAAAAACTAACTTCACTCGGCATTATTTTTGTTTTCATTGATTTGCTGTATATATAAATTTATTATTTTGCTAATAAAATTTCACCTCCTTGGAAGACTGTCAGAAAAAACAGTTTTTAGAGATATGATGTAATTATTTAATTTTCAAATACAAAATAAAAGTGTGGAAGACTTGTTTTAACAATAGATATGTAATACAAACTGAAGATTTCAGGATATATGGAAAAGTACATCTTTATTTGTGTATACATGCTTAAGGCTGTCCCACCTTCAGTACTTCTTTCTAGTTTTCAAGGTATCTCCCGTCCACCCCATCCTATACTCTTCGCTTATCAACTGGGTCCACTACTTTGGTACTTGAATGTGAAACATGTATCATTGTTCATAGCTGAAAGCTTCCTTTACCCGAAGTTCCACTCTTAGTATAAGGATGCTTTTGACCTTTGTGGTCAGGTGGTTTCCACCTCTTCTTAGTAGTCCTTAGTCCCCCAGCGGTGCCTCAGGCTTGCAAAACCTGAATTCCTGTTGCAAACTCTAGATGTGCAATCAGCTCCAACTATTAATCATAGTTTAAATTAGTTTATATATTTTCCAATTGCCCTACACATTATCTTTCTAATATGAGGACTATATTAATTTCCAAGAAGAGACTTAACAGTAAAAAAGATTCTGAAGATTTTTGTTCTTATAACTTTGAAGTTGACATTAACAGTAGAATATTTATTGGAAATTCATATGACCCTCACTGAGGTCAATGCTCTTTTAGTATTAAAAAAAAAAAAAAAAAGAGAGAGAGAGAGAAAAAAAAAAAACACTTTATAAGCCAAACTAACAAATGTGTGTTTCCTGCTGGGATTGTGAATTCTTTACTTGGCATACCTTGTTAAATGTAAATTTTATAAAAGTCAAGTAGATACCTGCTGAGAAACATGTAGTTTCACTGTCTAACTGGGTCACATCCAAATCTGTCACAAAGGGCAAGACACTTAAGTGATCTAAAAATGATGGTCATGATCAGTCTTCTTTTTATCAACTTACTGTTCTGCCTCTCTAGTTCTTGGCACAGCTCATCTTATGGGTCAGAAAATATCACAAATAATGAGTTCAACCTTTGTAATGAGAGGGATTTATCTTTGATGGTGGGATTTATCTCATATATATACATATTTATATATATATACATACAAAGTGGTAGGACTCAGTTAAGATACCTACTTTTTGATCATTATCTTTATGGGATTATAGGTTTCTAAGCTTACTGCCAAAGGAAATCATATTCATACCATCAACAGTTTTTAGGAAACAAACTGACCAGAAGCTTGATACTTGATTCAGTTGCCTAAGGTTAGATACAGGAGTTCCATAAGCAGAGGTATCTAATACCTGAGGTTGGCAGTTATGTCTCAACAAATATATGAGGCCTGCATTCCTCTGCAATGACACTGGGAAAATAGAAGTGCCCTGTGTAAGTGTTCTATATGAAGGAGGACGTTAAGGAGAACAGTTAGCAAATTTTCCCACCTAAACTTACATAGGATGATTCATTTCTAGGTGGTAGCTTCACCAATGACTTATTTATGTTTTCCCCAGTGTTCATTCCAACAGGACAGTGCAGCCACTTGCAATAATAGCCTTTCTTTGTCTCATGACAGAAAGTGCCCTGCAAGAATCATCACTAATGAGACAGCTAAAGCCTTCTCCTCAAAGCTTCTAGATTTGCCTTTGCTCATATATGAATAGATAAAATCATGCCTTTTATATCTTTCAGGTGCTACAAATCTTGATCCATATTTAATGCTGTTAACTACCATATAGCATATTTAGATACTACTACTACTAAAGGTAGTATCCAGTGTTTCCATTACACAGACACTGCATTTTGAAAATTACTGTATTTGTTTTGAATAATGCACACACAAACACACAAATTATTTGTCAAATAATGCTCTGTTTCAGCAATTCTTTATGGAGCGTTTACTGAATTCATAATCAAAAAAGACAAAATAGCTATTTGGATATGAAAATCATAGATATTTCAATTACTTTATTTGTGTAAAACCTTAATACAGCAAAATATCTCTATCCTTTAAAGGAATGTGAAATTTCACATAACTGTAATTCTTAAATTTGACAACACTTTCAAACGATTTTCTTAAGTAAATATTTAATCATATTTTTCTTAAGTGCAGAAGTATGTATTTAATTTACAAACGAACAGTTCTCAGCATTCCACTACAACTGTTTACTCCAACTCATGATATTTTGCAGTCCTCCTCCTGTGTGGTAAACCACCCCAATCTGCCCAATAGATCTATTATGTTACAAAATAATAAACAAGAAAATAATCATAGAATCATTCTAGTTGGAAGGGACCCTAAAGAATCATGTAGTCCAGTTCCAACTCTCCTCATTTTGTAGTGGTGGACCATTGTACAGCTTATTAATAATATCCTTTCCCCATGTCAAGTAAAATTAGACTGGAGTTTTAAGTGACTGTTAAATGGGAACTTGTTTGAAATGTAAAACAGAATCTAGGTGGATAAAATCTATCAGAATTACTATTCATATAGTGAGTATTTCTGGTAATTCAGCTGTGGCTAGGCCTCCACTCTGTTGGACTTACAAGATCCCTAGAGATGACTTGCATTCTCTACGATGTCTCTAATGGTACCACTTGCCTTTTTTGCGAAGGTGAGTCTTGGTTTTGCAACTGGGGTGTCTTCCTTTGGACCCCCCCTTCACAGGAGATGTATTCATATTAACTTTACTACGTGTTTTACTCTTCTCAAGGTGAATCTTGTTTTCTTCATATCCACTTATTTGTCACATAAAAGTTCTAGAGAAATATGTTGGTTGTAGGAGAAAACACTTCTTCATATCCAATAAATGACTCTAGCATGAGAAGCATTGATCATGAGTAGCATTCCTGCAGATGAACTCCAGTCAGATAAAGAAATTAAGCAACCTGAGACAGTGTAGCATTATTGCACTGTCAGTATGGAGTGTTCACCACAAAATCATCCTTCTTGAAAACAAAGATAAGAAGCATAATTAAAAGAGGGGATATTGTCTACGTCAAAAGATAAGGAATGTTTTGAGCCATTTATTTTCAAACAGTGACAGGAAGCAGGTGCAGGATGCTCATACCATGCATGTTCTTCTCCATCTAGCATGCAATTTTTGTCCCTGAAAACTGAGGAAATGGCATCACATCAGAAAAAAGACATTTCTTTATTCCGCAGAAAAGTGTTTCTGGTTGTGGATACAGAACATCACAGGGACTTTCATGCTTCCCCTTTTCAAAAGAAACTTACTAGATTTAGTTTATTTGAAGTTGATTTGAATTCAAATAAATCCTAATAAAAGTGTGAAAGTAGGCAGTTAATTCAGTCAGGAGACCTGTACCAAATAATTTCAGTTAAAATAATAAATCCTGTTCATAAAACATGGATCAGATTAAAGTTATTTACCATTCTTTACATTTTACGTCAATGTAGGATTTCTTAATGTGGAGGCTTTGTCATTTTCTTACCAAAAACCCCCAAACAAACAAACAAACAAACAAGTCATCAACAGCAGCATTCATTTTACTTTTATAGTCATACTGTAGATTGTTAATTGCTGTTTCTTCTAAGCTCATGTCATGTTATCTATCTAAAACAATTTTTAACTTAACTTGCATTTCAGGTTTTCAAACTCTGATTTTTGACTCATAAATTCTTGAATCTATGGCAACAAGCTGTGCATATTTCATCTTAAATATTATCTCACTAAAAAGACAAGTACTTTAAATGAAAATCACTTTACATATCGTAACTGAACTGCATTACACATAGACAATTATGAAGAAGAAATCAAATGTGTACCCACTATACTGTTGGATGTATTGTAATTACACCTTTGCAGCACAATGTACTTTTATGGCTCAGTGTTATTCAAAACTGAAATCAAAGCACTGCATCTTCATTTATTGAATGCTAATACATGTTTAATATGAAGACTTTACAAATATTTAACAATTATACAGAATGCACTGAAGTGCTCTCAGCTTAATCAGTTTGTTTTCGTCTTTTTATTTTAATCTTCACTGTAATTCAGCAGCAAGCAATTGCTCTGAATAAAATACAGGGATAGGAATCAACATATTATGCACAGACAGCATCTTAACTCCAAGTTTTGGTGAAGCAGAACAGTAGAGACCAGCATAGGCAGTGAGAAGTGAGAAATACTCCATGAATGTGATCTTCCAACCCAAAATAGCTCTCTACATCCATACATTTCCTAAATAATTTTTAGGAAAACCATCAGTATGTTCTGAAATGTCCTCAGTAACAATAAACAAATGTATAAAGTGTTTTGAATGCAGACACGCTTGGAAGTTTGGTGCAGAAAAATAGGGATATTAGCTCTGAGGTTGTAATCCAAACAGCTGCAACTTCTAGAATATTGGAGTTTATATTTTTTTTTATTTTAGTTACTAATGTAGAAGTACCTTTGGGAAGACTTAAGAAAGTCATTTACCAAAATTCAAAGTGTTCATGTTTGAAAATACCACCACCATTGTATTTCTTTCTTCTGCAAGCCATAGTCAAATAGAAAATAAATCAACAGAGATGATAATCATAAGAGAAATGGAAATTATTTCTAGCAAAATAGAAATAAGTAGATTTTGAGATTAAGAATTTAGTTGAACACAGAATGGAATTCTCATTATTGATTTTTAAGGGGAAATATCATGTTGCTTTTTCTCTATTTTTCTCAGTTTACAGAATTTTATAAACATCTTAATTCTATAGTTCTGGCAGTTTAGTTACATCTAAACACTACAGAAGTTAATGGAATGAATGAGGTTTCATAGATCTTCTTTGCCTAAATTTTTTTAAACCTTTCAGAAATGACGGTACTTCAATAACTGTGAGCATATTGAAAAATTTCCCTTGTTTTCTGACTGAAATGAGTCTCTTAACATCTGATATCCTGTAAGTCATTTGTCCCTTACATTACCTCTTAGACACTTGTCCCTGAATGAAGAAGAGAGTCTAAAATATTCACGCTTGTTTTTGGCTCAATTAGAATTGGTTATTTCACTAGAGGCTGAGACTGAAATCAAAACTTTCCACATTTATGCTGGTTCTGAGAATAGAGTTCATTTTATTCCTAGTAGCTGGTATGATGCTGTTTGGGATTTAGGATGAGAAAAAAGTTGATAACGCACCTGTGTTTTAGTTGTTGCTGAGCTATATTTACACTAAGTCAAGGGCTTTTCAGCATCTATTTCCACCCTGGCAGCAAGGTGCTCTGGGTGCAAATGGAACTGGGAGGAGATAGGACCAGTATAGCTGACCCCAGTCATCCTAAAGGATATTCTATGCTATAGGAGATCATGCTGAATAATAAGACTGAGGGAGTTGGCCAGTGGATCTGCTGCTGTTCAGAGATTGGCTGGGCATCCTTCAGCTGGTGGTGAGAATGTGTGTTGTCCATCACTTGTGTTGTGTATTACTTTTGTTGTTACTGGTTGGTTTCTTTTTCAAATTTTCTTTCTATTTTTCTTTTATTTTTATTTTTCTAGGTGATCTTTCTTATTAAAAAGTTCTTATCTCAAACCACAAGTTTTTTTTATCTTTTTTTCAATTCTCTTTCCCATGGAGGGAGTGAGAAAATCCTTTTTGATATATTTATGAATATTAATCATGACGTGAAGAAGTTTGCAGTATTGAATCATTGGTTAAAAAACTTTGTGTGAAATTCATATGTAATATTTCATGCAGGGAAAATAAATTACTTTTTTTTTTTTTTATTAGCAAGAGGAAGTTCTGACTTAACAGTTGCCACTCAAATAAGGGATCTTTGAGTCACAAATGATTATTTCATGGAAAAGTCAGCTCTACTCAACAACAGTCAAAAAGAAGGTATTATTAATATAATAAATCATTGACAGAGGAATAAAGCATGGCATAAAATTTATTGTACAACTCTACGGTGTGACTACATTTTGAGGGGGGTATTTTCCCTGCTTCTCAGAAGAAACACATCCTAACAGGAAAGTTGACAAGGAATATAAAAGATGCAGATGAGCCTTTGATTGAGTAAATACTTTATAGGTTAGAGGTCGTAGCTAGGATGGGAAAACTGAAAAGTCATTTGATAGATTAAGAACAGAAAGAAGATAAATAAGAATGAATTAATTGTTCCTATTCCAGATAAAACTGTCAGAAGACAGATTCAAACCAAACAGGAGGAGATACTTCTCACAAGCATGATTACAGTACAGACCTCTTCCCTTGGTTGCACAGAGGTTAACTTAAAAGAAGGAAAAGATGTCAGAGCTTGTTGAATCTAATGATAATAGCTATGGATTAGACAGCTCTTGAAGAACAGTCTGTTGTAAGATAGGAGAATGTACTAGGAAGTATCGTGCTTAATTTCTTGGTTGTAACCCTCAGCATCTGATACTTATGCACTGCCAAGGACAACACAATTTTCTAGAAGATCTTACTTATTTCAGCTGCTCTTATAGTCTTTACTGCACACTAATTTCCCTTTCACCATGAACCTGAGTACAATTTGATTCTTGCAAGTATTTGCGAGGTTTGGTAGAAATGTATTCCAAGATTTCAGAACTGAAAAAAAAAATATATAAAATCATTCTCTTCTCATTTTTTCACTCTGCCATTTTAACAACTTCATAAATTAAGCATCGAGTTCTATGTATGACTCATGGAATACTGGACATATTAGGGAAAGTGATTACAAGGCTATTGCTCATGATGAAATTAGTGATTTACTGTAGCATAAAGTTTCACAATCAGAAATTCCACACGCACTTGTATGCTTGATAAGGATTCTGTGCACTAGAAGGTTTCTTGAATGTCAGAATGTTGACTAATGCGAAGGCTCTCTACAACTTCTTTGCTCTCTTCAACTACCTGAAAAGAGGTTGCAATAAAGAGGACGTCAGTCACATATGATAAGTACTAGAATGTGAGGAAATGGCCTCAAGATGCATGAAGGGAGGTTAATATTGGGTATCTGGAAACATCTCTTCATAGAAAAAGTGATTAGGAACAGGCTGCCCATGCAGATGGTGGAGTCATCATCCTTAAATTAAGAGCCTTTTTCAACTTAGATGATTCTACGATTTGACAATTCTAATTATTTTTCCTAATTACATTTGTATTTTCTGGTCATTTTGAAAGTGTTGTGAAAGCCACCACAGAAAGTAAAAATAATTTTCATGCTTTTACAATATTGCATTTAAGATTTTGTCTGGCACTATGTTGTCTTTGGGTTTTAACAGTTTGTGTAGTTTGCTATTCAACATATTGTGTTGTTGGCCCAGTAGTGCTTGATTTCACCATTGCTGTGATTTCGTGTCTTTATGGCGAATTAGGAAGTTTATTAGATTTTATGTATGCCACCTTCCATTAAATTGCAAACTGTTTATATATCCAAGTATCCTATTTTAGAACTTTGTATTATAGATGTTTTAGTAGACCATTTGAGAAGAAAATTATTTCCTTCTTATAGAGAACAAGAAACACGTTTATACAGTGCAGTGCACTTTCTGAGTTTCTGTACCCACAGATGTCAAAAATACATTTTAGAAATAGAGTCGTGCTAAAGCAAGTATTTGTAGTTATATTAAATCCTCTCCCTGACCAGTGTTTGTTGCTTGTGAAACTGAAGTAAGCTGAGAAGCATGAATGAAAAAATAGTTTAGTAATAGTGTATCAAACAGTTTTCCAATTTTCACCTCATAATGTAATTTTAAATTCATTTTCACATTTCATTTCCACATGGATTCAAGCAAATTAAGTCTCTAACTATCTCCATAACTACCATTATATGTCAATTCTGCTTAATCATTATCCTTTATTGTAGAAAATAAATTAACTCCACAAATAATCCTTTAGGATATCTGTGTTTCTAAAGAAACCTCTCTATTTCTCCATTTATTGTTCTCCCATCTCATGTTTATAGGAATCAAGTGTAATGACTTCCATGCAAACCACATATCTAAAGCTATACAAACAAGTCCCTCCTGAAAGGTAAGGTGTCCTGTTTGGAAGCCGTGCCAGGTTCTGTGGGAATTAATGAAAGAATTTTATTGCAGCCACTTCCTTTGGGGTATGCATGTGCAAAACGAAGTTAATAAAAGCATTCATTCTTTAAATTGTTCTTATTCTTTCCATTCTGGCTCATTCCTCTACCTCCTAGGTACCCCCAGTTTGTTATTTCCTTCCTTATGCAGTAATTCTTTCGTTTTTGGTTGCAGAATTCTTCACTTCCAGTGATAAGAATGATGAATAAATTTCCTGTACCTTCTACCTGTACATTGTAGGAAATGAAGAATGATTGAATAGGGATATGAATTTCTTTTGACTGCAGATATATGTGATCTATACTAGAAACTGCTGTCAGCTTTCAATGTTCTACTGGTCTGCATGTATGAAATGTGTTAGAGGAGAATCTGACCCCCTGAACACTCACTGGAAGGAGAAATCAACTATGAGCCCACTTCTAGTTTCCCCTTAAAGGGACTGAGTGATCAGACAAAAATTTGGTTGGTTTTGTTCTTAAAATCTGTGATCATCAGATCTCAGTGTCTTCCATAGATGTGCAGGGAAGTTATCTGTTCTGTTAGGTAATTCATTCTGAATCACCATCATTTAAGTTGTTACCTCAAACAGTTGGTCCAACTATCCTCCACAGTCTTGTTTGCTGCAGTGACTTCAAAGAGAAGGTTGAATATGAAACTTCCATTTTATTATAGTGTCCCATAGCCAAAAGGATTACGACATCTGGTTAGGTGTCTGTGAAAAGCAGAAAAAGCTCATGGGAAAATGAATATCAGATGAATTGCTCTTGTAATGCCTTCCTTCTATGCAAAAAATCTTCTTTATGATGTTTCTGTGTTGAATGTCATTGAATCCTGAACTGGATTTCAAGCTTAAAGTATTCCATTTAATGTACTTAAACACAAATAATTGCTTCATTGAACTACTTGATTCTGATGACTTGTTTTTAATCTTTAGTTTTCAGAGTGGAAATAAGGAACCTGGAAATAAGGAATAGGGTAATGTTTTTCTTCTTTGGATATGTTTACACTCCCAGTAAAAAAACTATCTTTTTTTTTTTTTTTTTTTTTTTTACCATAGTATTATTATAATCAAAATCAGTACATTTCATAAGGTGGCAAAACAGACAGTCATTCATTATTTATTGTAAATCATTTACATTTAGAGAATACAACAAACTGATGGTACTTCCATGCTGTGAAAAAACAACTTAGCATCTTTTCAAGGCAAGAACAATTTTGCATGCTGTGCCATCAGAAAACTCATTGCAATGGTTCATTTGAGGGCATGATATGAATAATATGAATCTCAAAACTGCTTTGTGTCTTCGGTGGATTTTTTCTGTCAATAATGCGTATCTGATCTATTTAGTGCACTAATTTCTTTACGTCTCCAGATGAATTATTCATTAACAATTAACATCTCTAAATTGTACTCTAAAAAGAATATTAGAAACATTTTCCGTATATATGTGTGGAGAACTGTACTGGGATTTAAAAACAAATATCAAGAAAATTGCAGTCAAGTGAAAACGACTTACTGCATTGCAGATCCTGAGCAACAACTTCATGAAAAACAACAGACTGCAATGAGCAGCACAGAAACAGGCAGCATTCAAACATTGACCAGTGTACTGTTAAATTAGATTTCTTAAATGATCCTGCCTGCTACTTTCTGTGTGTTGTACATAGAGCCACTATGCATCTTCATCTATTTTAGGATTGCTACGTGCAAAAATTCAAAGATCATACAAGGAAATCCGCTAGATGAATGGTATAATTGTTTAAGTAAATCAAATGAGGAAAGTAACTATAGGAGATGCTGGTGCCTAAAGAAAATATATCTGGTTGCTCAAACTGAAATAAATATTATGCCCAAGTGAAAATCAGTGGAGAAAGGATTTTAAAGAAAAATTTGAAATAAAAAGCTGATAATGTTTTTTTTTTTCCATTTAAAAAAAAACCAAAAAACAAAACAAAACTACTTAGAAATGTATTTTCGGATTGTTTCACTGAAATTTCTAAACTTTCACCTTTGTGAATAATTATTTAGTAAAAAAAACAAAACAAAACAACTGCATGCTCCAAAATGATCTGAAATTATGATATATCATTTCACTGAGATGGAAAAAAATATGTTTCATTCATACTTCAGAGAGAAATTGTACTCGTGTGACCTTAGAATATATCCATTAATCAGAAATGATGACTTAAAAGATGTTTTGTGTTATTTTTGTAACATCAGAATGAGCTCACAGGTGAAAAGTGATGCTGTAATAGTTTCAATAACATACCAACATCTAATTGTAAGTGAATGTTATTTCTTTTCTAGTTGTTCCCAGAAATGCCTATTGTGTCATATTTAACCCAGTAAATTCTGTCAGGTGCTAACATTAGAAGATGCACAGAAGTTGTGGTTACATATCCAGACTGTGCATGCATTAGGTCACCTGGACCTTATTGGATGCAAGTGCACTGTGACTGGGGAAAAGACTTTCTTCTCAAGGGTCGAGATCCACTGATCCATCTCTATTTCAGAACTGGCAGCAGACATGTTCCCAGTTCTCCTGGGGAATTAAGCCCTTCCGGAGACCTGAGCAGTGAGTAGGATTTTCTGTGGTTTGGCTCAGTCACTGTAGGGGTTGGAAGGGACCTCCTTATTAATTATTTTACTAATACTTACATTGTGTATTCTGAACACTCTTAAGTATGAGTGTAATTCAGTTAAGGAGTCAGCTTGTGCAAGGACAGAATAGGTGGAATAGTCCAGCAGAGCCTAAATATGGAGATGGGTAGAGGCTGCAAATCACATTTGAATTAATGCAAAAAGCACCACAGACCTGTAACCAATTAACAGGCAGTTCTTCAAGTGACAAAACATGGTCTATTGCTACCTGAAATACCTTAACACATCTCCCCAGCTTCCCACTATACCTTCAGAAGACAGATGTCTTGCGCGATGTTTTGTGTCAAGCCACATGAAAATGTCTCGGATAGCATAAATCACCTCAAAAGGAATGCTTAGTCTGCAAAATCCCATTCATGGTATTATTGGTTCTAGCACTGGATATGGATGTCACAAAAGTTTTTTGTTTCTTCTTATTTTCATTGTTTTGTTGCTGTTTTTCATGTGTGAGCACTTCCCATTTTTGCAAAGTAAAGGTCAGATGCTGATGTTTCATCCCTCTGATTGAAATGTCAGAGGAACAAGATCCTTTACAGAAATGGCATATCATATCTGGGAAAGTGAATTAAGTCTCATTTTTGAAGAAACACTGAACAATCTTTGTAGGAAGAAGTGTCAGAAGCTGGCAGGTGTGATAGGAAATGAAGCTGCCCAAAGGATTTATTTTTTCTTCCAATACAGTTGTTCTCTGAGATGTGTAGAAACTCAGTTGTTTAGTTAAACAGAAGACAGATACAACTCACCAAAGATTCATAGCTATAATGACCTTTGCTCTGACATATTTGAGAGCTTCAGCAAAGGCAAACAGAAAACAATCAGTGAAAGCAGTTTTTATGGCTTTGCAAGTCTGCTAAAAGAAAACAGGCTCAATACTTTCCCATATGTCTTCCTGTTCCACTGGGAGAAATTAAAGTATTTACAGCAAGGGACATCGATTCCACACAAATCTTGCACTTACTAAGGAACAGACACTGTCATCTTGGATTCAAATAGTGCTTTAGATCTTGGCTTTCTTGTAGATGAAAGAAAAATGTCAATAATCATAAAAATTTGGGATACTATTGATCCAAACACAAGTGTAAGTGGCTTGTTGGCTGGTTGGGAAATCGTTACTTTTATGGAATGGGTGTTCTGCTTTTACCTTGAAGGTCACTTCTCCAAAGTGCTGACTTTGTGGCAGAGAGCTTTCACCATTCAAGACTGACTGGTGCTGCATTTTTACTATCAACACTACTGATCACAAAGCAGCATTTGTGGTAATACAGAAGAATCAAAACCTAATCAAACCAGCAAAAGCCTAAGAAAATTAATTCTGTCTTAATTTTGATGAAAATTCACAACTGCTGATAGAGGCCGGGTACATTTCCAAAACATTTATATGGTTATTGAAGTCCCAAATAGACCTCCATATATTCATGAATTCATGAACATCATCTATGCTCCTGGCTATCAGTTCGTTAATTCAAACATAATTGCTCACTGTAAATGTCTACATCTGACTAAGTCAAATGTTCTGTCTGTGTAATCAAGGCAAAAGTATTTTAGGCATCTACTTTTCAATGAGTTAGTTATCCCTAAGAAATATCTATGGATTCCTACAACAGGACTACAAGTTGGGGTAGTTGGGATAACTGAAGAGTACATCATAATAACAAATTTAATTTTATAGCTACATAAAGCCATTCTAAGTGTATAATGCAAGAAAATAGCCATTAAAGTGGCTGGACTTTCTATACTGGACTCTTTTTACTCTATCTACATAGGAGTCATCCAGAGCACAATGAAAATCAAAAGGTTTTGTGCTTGTACAAAAGTATCAATCTAGAATGTGACTGCTCCAGAATTTTCCTATTCCTAGTATGAGGTTTACATGGCAAGATTTTGGGAGTAAGGATGAGCTCTGTGGGAAGAGACCAGGGACTATCAGACAGGACCAGTTCAAACTGAGTCCTCCTTCAAAGACCCAGCTGTTCACACTTCAGTCCATGGGGACCCTACGCTGGAACAGTCTGTTTCTGAACGACTACACCCCAGTGTCCAGCTCTATGCTGGAACATAGCAAATAACTGTAGCTTGTGGGAGTGACACCATATACTGGAGCAATTAAAGGGTATGAGGAAGGATCACCAGAGACACAGCATTATGGACTGACTGTGCTGCTCTGAAGGGTGAAGCTAAATTGAGAGGATTGAAGTTGAACCGGGAAAGAAGGTGGGAGAAGAAAGAGGTGATTTTGGTTTAGCTCAGGGTTTTTATTTGTAGGTAAAAACGGTCCGTAATGTAAGTATGATATCTAACATTTATGTAATTATTATCATTCATAGTGATCATGTTGGTTTTGTTTTTCTTTACAGGGAAAATTATACTCATGATTATTTCCAAGGTAAAAAAAGAGGTAATAATATCAGATAAGGCCACTGCAGTAGCAGACACAGGAATGAGACTCATGCCTCCTTACTTCCCAGGCTTTATCTTCTCAGGCATGTTAAATATAGTAAGGGTTACTCATCTATAATCTAAAGTGGGTTTCTTCAGTAATAGCTGTTATACTGGAAAATATGAGCTTAATGAAGAAGTCACTTTACACTAAACCTGACAAGCAGGACTAGAAGAAAGATGTGAACAGGAAAAGAACTGAGAGAGATGGAAGTGGTTTTGGAATGATAGATGCTAGTTAATTCAACCTCACAAAAAATAATGGGAGAAGTATAATAACCAACCAACCAACCAAACAATCAACCAAACAAACAAACCCCCAAAAAACAAAACCAAGAGAAGATGAGTCATTTTGTCATAAGAGTTTTTTACAGGCAGAGTCTGCCCATGGTCAGCATACCTCTCAGCTCTCACACAACAGAAGTAGACTGCAGTGCAGATCTGGGGAGAGTCAGTGGTGCTGCACGTCATTACATCAGACAACAAAATCAAGCTGAATTTAAAGCATAGGTCCAAAATATTAAGTAGGAAAACTTGGATTTTTCTTTATTTTTCATTAGCCTTTTGGAAAAGAATATGTAAATGTCTAAATTAGGTGCTTAATTACACCACTGATGCTAAAAGGAAGATCCAGGAGGGAAATCACCAGTGTGGGTTTAAAAGACTGAAAGTAGCTATGCTTCGTCTATCCTGAGATTTAGTAGCCTAGAATTGAGTTAGATAAAAACAGGTAAGATGCATTAAGTCCTTGGCAATCCTAAATAATCATAACAAGAATTCCACAATATGTAATGAATATTTGCTACCATGCAGTATCAAACAAGAGTCTTAAATCAGTATTTTACTTATTCCAAGAAGCATATGTTAAAAAATGAAAACAAAGTTTTTCTTTGTTGGTTTGTTTCTTTTCCCCAAGGAAAAATCTTACTATTTTGCCCAGAGAGTGACACTTCTCTGAATGTAGAACTTTTTACATCAGTATATTAATTACTGAAAGCTTTATGTGGTGGAAGAGTGATTTAGTTTAGAACATTTCCTTGGTTTTACAGCAATTTCCATTCCTTTCTTGATAGAGTCTGATACAAAATGCCTGTTGAATACAGTAACTGCACAAATGGACCTGTCAAGAAATAGTGTCCTCAATAATTTTGTCAAAATGTGAGTTAGCTTGATATACGCAACACTTCAGGACATACAATCTTTAAAGAGATGTGAATTCAGGTTACTGTAAAAATAACCAATTGTCCTTTGAAAAGGAAAGGACTACAACAGGAACTTGCAACCTAAGAAAAATATGGTTTTTTTTACTGTTAAAAGGTACTTTACCTTAATGTAATGGTAAACTGGAAAGCCAGATATGAAATTAAGAGAAATATTGCACTCTTTTATACTCATTTGAATTAAAGGTTTCTTTGATCTCTTTGTCTAAGCTTTGATAGCTTCCTCACAGAAAAGATCATTGTATAACATGCACAGCATTCAAAATTAATAAATTGGTGTGAAAGATAAGCCACTAGCATCAAACATGTCTATAGCTTTGATGCTGGATTTGTGTTGCTAAGGCCCTTGCCAAAGTTTTGCTAATTTTTCTTTTCCCTTCTTTCTTTTTCTTTTTAACAACATGTTATTTTTCTATTACAGTTCATTATAAGAAAAGAAACAATTTTTCATTCTCCAAATCTGAAATACTGGAGAATGTTGGAGAGGCTTGAATCCCAAATGGATGATATTGGTGCTTGATTTTCTTCTGTCTTCCTGTCTGATTTACTGGCTAGTTGTTAAACTGACAAGCAGAAGCAGAGCTTTGCCTTTCAAATATGCCTCTGAGTTTAAATGTGTAGAGTTTGCATCAGTTCTGCTGCATACAGTCTCATCTGTATGGAGTATGTTCATTATCCAAGAATTACTTGACTAATTCTATGCATAAGGACAGATTTTTACTGTGGGAGTCAGAAATTCCTGCTCATGTTCATGCCAAGTGATTTTAATTGCATATTTTTAAGGAATGTACAAGAAGTATAAGAAAGACCACAGTAATTAACCAACTTTCTTGGCTAGAAAAAATAAAAATATTTTTGTGTATAACATTGGGATAATGTGCAATATTGACTATGTGTGAGGAACCATCACAAAGGTTCCTTCACATATTTAAACTCCTAAATAATAAATAATAATAATAATAAATAATATTGCTTCTAAACTTCACAACCGACCTCTACCTCAGCCGTAGATGTGCTTTTTCTACTTAGACATTCTATGTCATCATTTAAGTGACTAAAATCTGAGCATCACTTGGAGTAGATTATAAACCAATAGGACAGAGCCATAAATTAATAACTTCAAAGTTTACACGTGTAAACTACACATACAATGAGTAGAAAAGCAGCAAGTTTCAACATGATTGTAGCTTACAGCAGAACAGTTTCTTTTGTCCTTTTAGATGCTCTTATGCAATGCTGGTAATTGCTTGCCAAATACTTGCCAGAATTGACAAGCACTGACAGGCTGATTTTTGTAGAAGAGAAGAGAAGAGAATCATCAAGGTTGGAAAAGACTTTTAAGATCATCTAGTCCAATCACCCACCTACCACCAATATTGCTCTACGTCTACCCTTCACTTAAACATCTCCAGGGACAGTGACTCTACCACCTCCCTGGGCAGCCCGTTCCAATGCCTAACCTTCTCTTTCTGAGAAGAAATTATGCCTAATATTCCACCTGAAACTCCCTTGATGCAACTAGAGGACATTCCCTCTTGTCCTATCACTAGTTACCAGGGAGAAAAGGCTGACTCCTACCTCACCACAACCTCCATTCAGGAAACTGTAGAGAGCGATAAGATCCCCCCTGAGCAACCTCATATGCAGACTGGGTGTTGGGTTGCCAATAGAAATAGAGGAATATATAGAAATGTGTAGAAATCTATAGAATTAATAGAGAGGTTCCTATTATGCACCAGACTGTCTTCAGAACAGGAAAAGAAATCTGATTTAAAATGCTGGGTGTTTTGAAGGCCTCATGCCTCACGTTTGGGAAAACCTCTACATTCAGCTATGTTTTCCTGCTCACTTTGTCTCCCCTATGGTTGTACAGAAATTTGGTCTCATTGTTCTTCCATAAGTATTTTAGAATTACAGTTTTAACCACTGATACAGTAATTGTTATTGATTTCACATTTTCTTGTGATTTAGTTTTGCCACTGGAGGACAGTAGAAATGGAATTGTATGTGGAAAGTCCTATGTAATTTTTCATTTTTTGAGAGTTTTATCTTTTTTATTGCGTTTTCTGTGTTTGTTTGTATAGTTAAACAGAAAACTGAGAAATTGCTTCTACTTTCTGCCTATTAATTTTCCACTTCCTTTTTTTTCTTTCAAAAGAAAAAAAACAAAAACCACCATTCAATTTACGTCCTCTAATAGCCTACTAGAAGTCTAAGGATCAAAGTTTACAATCTACGAGGAAGCTGAATAACATCAAAAAGAGAAAATTTGTGGTTTTCCAAGGAAAAAAGATAGATATGCATTCCCTGCTTAAGTGCTGTTGAGCAGGCTTGGCCAGAATAATTTTGGTTTTTGCCTGCAAAAAGCAAGCATTATTCTCAATGGTGCCTATAACAACATTAACTCAAAGATTTTGGAGTCTTAATTGCCCAAATGGAATCTGATACCCCTATAAATGTTTAGTACACTACTAGAACTATTGCACTGACATATTCAGTCCTTGTAGTATTGCTATTTATGGTATGTTTTCCTAAATTTTGTTCTGTGGCTCCTATTTATTCCACTTATGACTGAGAAAAGGAACAGTGGAGAGTTTCAGTAAAAATCTGTATCAGAAGGGACCAGATTACATTTCTATTTTGTTAAATTGAGGTGAAGTGGGGTTTGAACTTATTATATGTTAATTCTCTGGAGTAATTGGCTATGTAAGTATTCCTGTTCAACATTAAATGTAAGGGAATTTATCTAATTTTTTGTATAGATTAAATTACCCTTGATGTGGCATAGTTTACCAGCATGACTGAACCAAGATATCCAGGCATGGGGTACCATTCAATAGTATTAGCCTTTCCCTTTAAGTTAAGATACCCCCAAGAAGGGAGAAAGATTGGAAAACACATTAGATGGAGTGTAGTAAACATTTTGGGGCACCATTTTTTATATTTATTTATATTTAAGTCCCCTGAAAGAGACAGCTCTGATTTCAGAACAGATCTGTGTTAATATTTCATAGTCAACCTGAGAGAGCTCTGCTGATGTCTGCTGACCCTGTATAATTTAAGACATCTTACACTTTAACAATACCCCTTTCTTCTAAAATTTCAGAAACATGGAGGTTGCTCCAGAAGCAATGCTTCCTACTTATTTCAATGGAAACTACAACAGCTACAAAGAGCAAAACAACATTATGCAGTTGAAAAAAATCTGAGCTAAAGAATACACTTCAACACACTCATCACCATTTGCTTTGCATTTTCACCAATAATGAATAAGAGCCTGCATGTAACGCTGGTAAAAATCTGGACTGTTTCCAGTGCAGAAATGCACCACCCACCACCTCGCTGTGCCCACATTCACTGACTGGTGTCCATAAATATTCAGCAAGTATTAATGAATGCCAGTGAGTGCCATTTTTTCTGTATGAAGGAATTCAGTGCCACACTATTGTTTCATGCAGTCTTCGATGTCAGATGCCATTTTTCAGGCCGACCTTCTGCTTCTATTTGTCACACAGCAACAAAATGTAGTGCAATTTTGATGGGAAAATGCAGCCTCTACTTCCATACCACCAACATCCACCTCTGAAGCTGTGGCATTACGTAATAAAATAGGAGGCATTACTTTTGGATATGATATAGAAGCTGGGACTGCAAAAAAAATTAGGGAATTAGGAAAAATTAGGGGCTAATGAAAGCTTGTTCATAACTTTGTAATTTGAGAAAGAATAATCATTATAATAAAATATGAAAATAATTAGAGAATTGCAGCTATTCCTAAAGCTAACTGTAAACTGGCTTTATTTGCCATTGTTAGCACATAAAGGCATATGTTAGTCTTGCAGAATGAAATGAAATCAACTGCTTAGCCTATCTCCCTGGGTCCTTTTCCCATCAGAATCAGTTTTGATGTCTGTAGCAGCTGAAGGTGACACCTCCAGAACAAGCCTGAGAACAGTGTATGCCACATGGCTGGTGATAAATCCTCCATGGTGTAGCACCTCAAGGCTCGCCCTGCTTTAATGAGCTAGTCTGGAAAGGAGATGTGTACTTTCCATTTCTTCTAAAAGCCAATCAAAGGAAGACAAAGATAGAAGGCCTATTTTATTTATTTATTTATTTATTTATTTTCTGACTTTAGGAATCATCTTTGATGCAAAAAAAAAAAATTAATTGATGAAGTGTACTGTTAAATGAGTATTTAATGTAATTCAGCATTTCTCTATTTTCAGCTCTAAACAAAAGTAGAATGCCTCAAGAAAATGTTAAATTAAATGTCAACAGAGTGGAGGATGTTTCTCACTTTTAGTTTTCATTTTTAATTGTGCTTATTATTGTTTAAATTACAAGGAAATACCAAGAATGAGGGCATTTATAAAAGATTCAGAAATTTGATGATACATTTTTTTTTTAATTTCCAGGGTTTTATTTACTCTGTTCATAGATGTTTTCCTGCCTCTTTTTGCTTGATTAACAAATATGATCAATACATCTCCATCACTAGCTGGAATGACACAGAGATAGAAGGGAAGGACTGCAGTTAGCTGTGTCCAAAATATCCAAAGGGCATACCAGGATACATTAATTCTGCCCAAATTACATGCATTAGAATTTGTCATTCTTAATCTTATGGATTAGATGTAGCTGAGTCTTACCCAAGCCCTTTCAACATATTATCTATTTGCATAGGAACAGTAATGGAACGAATTTATACAGTATGAACACAGTGAAGGGCCTGTGAGATAGTTATGTAGAGTGATCTGAAAGACAGAGCATTGTTCTTAGGAGGGAAACCTGGAGATGCACCAGTGATGGCTTAACATCCTCTGAGGAACACATATTCTTTGGTAAGCCTACATGCCTGGCAGGGCTGGAATGAGTTGCTAGGAAACATGATGCTGTAGTGAAACAAATTAGGCTATTCAAAATAATTAGTCCAGGGAGAATGTGTGTTTCTTAAATGCGTAAGATGGCAGTTACAAATATAAAAAGATGGTCAATTATGTTAAAAGTGGAGAATTCAACCACCATGACATCTGCTGGAGAAGTAGCACAGCAAGTTGTAGGCAACCCAGGAGGCTCCTGGAATGGGTTGAGGTTAACTTCCTGAGCCAGGTAATTGATGGCCCCACCATGGGGGGATGAAATACTGGACCTGCTGCTCATCAGCACAAATGAACTGATTGGTGATGTCAAGACTGGAGGCTGCCTGGGCTTGTAGTGACCATGGTGTGGTTGACTTCACAAAACTGGAGAACAAGAAGTTACTTTGATTACTCTTACCTAGTCACTAACATCTTGAGAGTATTAAAAGGATTTTTATTGTGTATGAACTAAATGACAAATAGAGAATAAATTTAGCTAAACAAGGGAAAAAAACTGTCCCAAAATGTGTTTAAGTTGTCAATTAATTCTTGTATCTGTTTATCTTGGAATAATACTAACATATTTTAAGTGAGATGTGTGCTTTGGTGAGATAAACAGTGCTGTGACTATGAAAACAAATGCAAATACAGAAAAAAAGAAAAAGAAAGAGAGGAAGATGCGTAAATAAACAGTGAAAATTAGTTTTAAAAAGAATCAACATTTTTATTAAATGCATCATTCCAATTCCAGATTCCATTAACATTTGCACTCTTTCCATTTGCAAGTCTGCTGTGTAAGGTAAAACACTGGTAATTCTTTGTTTTTACACAGAGCTTAGACATATTTTTCTCCATTTGTGCTGCTGCCATCTGTCATTACTTTGGCAGACTGTACTCCAGTGTCCTTTTCTCTTCCTGTTCTACCTCTGACAGCAGCTGCAGCAAAAAAGAGTTAAACCTGGCAGTTGCCCATTCCAGAGGCTAAATCCTTGGCTATATACCTCACTAGCAATATTTGTTTTTAAATCAGCCTCACATGTGGGTCAACTTCTCTGCAAAGGGACTGTGGAATCAAATTGGTGTCAAATTTTACTTTTTAAGTACACATTCGTGAAAATAGTTATTCTGTGTCCACTCTCCAGTACATATGAATTACCTTACAGAATAGAAAACCTGAAAGTAAATATAGTTGTTTGTTAAGGAAAAAACAATGTGACATTTCACTTTCAGATAAATTTTTAGTCTTAAGGAAAGTTCAGAGATGTCACTGACAGTTTTTAAAGTTCTCCCTGTGGAAGAATTGAGTGAGAGACACGATAATACCAGACTAAACAATGAAGGAATCAAGGAAATGAACTCAGTGTATCTTCTTGTATGTTCTCAGAGTGTGAGACACAAGGCAAAACCCAACACTTAAAAAACTGTTGAAAAGAAAATGTAGAAATAGCAATGTAAAAGTTGTTGTTGAGTTTCACGAAAGAAAATAGCTTAGCCTAAAGGTTATCGCACTTACTTTGTTAAGGACTGGATGCAGACTTAAAAAAGAAAGGAAGAAAACCTTTGTGCTTCAGAAGCTCTTATCACTAAAACTGATTAAGAGAAAACCTTCCTTTGAACATGTTAGTCTATAGATTCTATGACAACACTCTCAGATGTTGGGATTGCTTTTCGAGTGGATTTGTTTGGAGCCAAGAGTTGGATATATACTTGGGATTTGCTGTGATTCCATGAAAAGATTTCTGGAGCCACCTTCTTTTAGGGAATATGTCAAACAGTACAAGCAGAAAAAAGAAAAGGTGTTGTTTTTTGGTTTTTTTTTGGGGGGTGGGGGGAAGAGTTGGGGGGAGTGGGGGCAAAGAGGTATTTCTCAATAGGACAATGAAGACAAATATAAAGAACCAGTTCTGGAATCTGCGGAAATGCATTCAGGGGGAAATGTTCTATAAATAAAGCCATTTCAGCACAATTTCACACTTCGCATAAATGTAATTTGTTCAGATCTGGAGTTGTGTTTGTTTGTTTGTTTGCTTTTTGTCCTGGAAAATTTATTTTTGAATTCCCATTTTAGATTAGGATGGAACTCCTCCTGCTTGAGGAGCCACTGGCTGCTTCCTTACTTCTACATTTCAGCAGTACCAGAGATCATTCTTTAGTCGTTGGACCAAACCTGGCAATGGGTTGCCCACAGTTGTTTCTCATCCCTTAAGACATACAAGGTCAGGCAGGACAGGGTTCTGAGCAACCTGATCCAACTATAGGTGTCCCTGTTCATTGCAGGGGTGTTGGACCAGACAGCCTTTAAGTGTCCCTTCCAACTCAAATGATTCTGTGCTTCGAAGATTCTATGAGTTGCAGAAGTCCTCCTGCCTATGCTGTTAAACTCTCATAGTCTCCAAAAGACGGCATTCAAACTGCTTACTATGTGTTGTACTCTGGCTCTTTTGGCTGCTAAGCTGTGTCAGGAGACACTCAGGGTAGTACTTGCATGGGACAAGGCTGAAACACTCATTGGCCCTGTTTAATTCACACTATTAAATGTGAATTACAACACAGCATACTACAGTAACACACCAGCAGTCATATTTGACATTGAACAAAAGGACAGAAGTGGAGATGCTTGCCTGCAAAATTATAGCTACACTTTTCCGTAATAAAAACTCAAGAAGCTGCTGTATGTTTCATAAAAGCGACGGTTTAAATGGATGGATAACAGAATCAGCAGACTTTTTTCACAGGCGAGCACCTTGCTTTGTACTTAGTGGATGTGCTGCATTTCCTTGAATAGGGCTGTTTCATGTTGCTTATTGAGAAAAAAAAAAGAGAATATTTTCAAATTTTTTTTCTTTTAAAAATGCATCTGCATAAAGTGCATCCTGCCAAGTGTGCAGGATGCATTGGGTAACAGAAGGAGCTGTCAGTGGAAGACTACACTGACCAGAAAGTCAATTTGCGTAAATTGTTTTTGTTTAAAAAACTTGTCATCAATTTTAGAACACTATAAAACACAAAAACCCTTTTTACCTAAAAATTGAATTTTTTCAAGAAATTCAGTTTAAGAGAAATCTTGTAAAGCCTCGATGTTATGAAACAGCTATTCTTTGGGTGAAGGTAGGGCAGGAGGCAGCTGCTATTGCTTCCTGAAGCTGACAAATTAGGAATCCCGAAGAAGGGAGAGAATAAGGTAACAAAAATTGAATGGGAAGATCTTTGAGCTGTGTGAATGACAGGGTGGGTAGAGACATGAACTGGATAAAATTGTATTCACCAGTGTTATCACAAAGTCTTAGGAATCCCTGCTGCTGAAGCTGAAAGTAACCTGGGAAATAACTTCTGCTCTTTTATTGTCCTGAAGAAAAGTCTTGTAAGAAGAGACTGACTTGGACTTAAAACACAGATAAGAGTGTAGCCAGCAGATCCAAGCAGCTGATCCTTCCTCCCTGTTCAGCAGTGACACCATATCTGGCCTACTGCATCAAGGTATGAGCTCCAGTACAAGAACGATACCGATATTCTGGAATCTCACAGGGACCACCAGGCTAACCTGGGAGCTGGAAGAAGCACACGGCATGTGGGAAGAAGCTGAAAGTCCAGTATGTGTTTCTCCTGGAGAACAGACAGTTGTCGCTTCAGTGCTGCCTGCAGACACCTTATCAGAGGACAGAAAGATAAGTTCTTTCCTGATTAGACAGAAGGAAAAAACAAAAAACTATGTTTACTATGAAGTTGTTCAAATTCTGTAGTGATGTGACTAGAGAGGATATAAAAGGGAACATTTTTGGAAGTGTTCAAAATTCTCAGAATCATGGCCCAGAGAAAACTACACCACTTTGAGCTGGGTGAGCAGTGAATAGAACTGGAAGATCTTTGGAGGTCCTTCTCAGCATAAATTATTCTACCAGCAATAGGACTAGAGGGAATGGCCTCAAGTTGTGACAGGGGAAATTCAGGTTGACAATTATGAAAAATTTCTTCTCCAAGGAGTGATCAAGCAGTGGAACGGTCTGCCCAGAGAGGTGGTGGTGTCACCATCCCTGGAGGTGTTCAGTAAAAGTTTAGGTGTGCTGAGGGACATGGTTTAGTTGGGAAATAGTGGTGATAGGTGGATGGTTGGACTGGACGATCTTGGAGGTCTCTTCCAACATTGGTGATTCCATGATTCTATGATAAGTAAAGTCAGAGTGATTTTGCTAGCAATGCAAAGGCAGTCAGACAGCACTCAAAAGAAGAGGCATGCAAATTCTGGGCACTCCTGCCTTGCAGAATGTCAAAGTGTTCCATGTGAATCAGCAGTTTCCTCTTACTTACAGGAACGAGTAAGATTCTTCTCCTGTCGCCTCACACAAGATGAAATTGAGCCAGTATTTCCCTAGTGGGAGCAGCTCCCATCTTTTCCTGCAGGGCAGACTGTCTGTTATAGCAGTGAGCATCTTGCTGCATGCCAGGAGCAGCTGCAGAGCCATACTGCTCTGCAGCAACCATAGAGCTCAGGAGCTGCCTCCAGAGAAACCCAGGGATTTTCTGTAAGACAGCAGCTTGGAGAGGAACACACCTGCAGGCCACCAAAATGTGTCCTTCTGATAGCAGACAGAGGCAAATATGTTATAAAGTGGCATATAACTTAGGATATGCAGACTCAGACAGCTGAGAAGTAGAATTCATGAAGTCTTCAAAATCCTTAAGGTATCCTTACCTTATATACTTTAAGGTATCTACAGTTTAGTTAATTACCGAAGTTCACAAGGGCGTGGCACAATGGAGAATGGAGAATTTTTGTCAACGTACACAGAACAGAACATGTGATCGTAGTAACGGGTTCATCTATTTGTATAAACAGATGGAATTAAATGGCACATCTTTGCTTCATTCACACTTCCACGTCAGATGCCATTTTGTCCCACTGCCCCTCTGCTGCCATCGGTCGCACGGCAACAAATTGTGACAGAATACTGGTGCAAAAGTTCAATGTCTACTGTGGCACCACCAACATAATAAAACAGGAGGCAATACTTTCAGAGCAGCCCTCACACTAACAACAAGGCATCAGAAACCATGATACTACTGCTGCAGAGGACTGAATCCGACTGCTTCTGCATAGTGCTGAAGTGCTCTCTGTGATTCTCTGCAGATTGGTGCAGTGTGCTTTGTGACCAGTATGTAAAACACTACTGAAAAATTAAAATTAAGTTCCTCTGATAGGAAATGGTTTCTTCTAATAGGTATGGGAAAGGTTATCACACTAACTATACAAATGCTTAATTATTTTTTATATGAGCTGAACATATTTCTCATGCTGTTTCAGCCTATAGGTTTGAAATACTTTAAAGCACTGTGTCCTTGGAAAGTCCTCAGTGCTGTCTATCTAAGGGAAAAATTATCTTTTAAGAGCAGTTAGTAGTGTAGCACATCTGCAAATAAACTTCTATGCTGGTTGTCAGCCAGCAGCCTGCACTAACAAGGTGCTGAGTGTCCTTTGCTCCCATTTAGTTTCAATGGGAACTGAAGTTAGCACATTACAAGATGTACCCAGCACACTTCAAGATAAGTGTATATGATTCTTAATAGTTAATCCTTATTTCTTCACGGCTGGTGTAGAAGTTGCTAGAAATCATTTATTTTCTTTCACTCGAACACACCTCATATGAGATTGGGGTTAAAGCATAGAGAAACTAAATGTTATTTTAGGATCTTTTTTTTTCTTGTACCCCATAGTGATTTCAAATCAAAGAGAAATTGTCAGAACTAATTTCAGAGTTGAATCATAGTCTGTGCACTTTCACAGAAGATGCTATTAACCCTCATGATCATAAAGCTATATAAGTCTTTTGATGCATTTCAGGAAGAGTTAGTAGTATTTGTAGAACACAACAACCAAGCCAACAACAACAACAAAAAAATCTCCTGTCCTAACCAACAGAGTATGAAATACCAACTACTACTTAGTGATGTACAATAGAAAAAAAAATCTGTAGCAAAAATAGTACTTCCCTAATAAGAGTTTTGGTTATTACAAGATCATTGCAAGACAGCTGAGCATTTTGTCTTCCCATGTTGCATAGGGACCCCAATGTCTGAGCTTTGATCTGTAAATTTAACATTTTAGGTAACTGACCAGGAATGCCAAAATGCTTATTAACACCAAATAGAATCCCCAAAACAGGATGATGAGCAACTGACATAATTCAAAGTGACAACCCTTTCACACGTGAATTTTAGGAGGCTTGGTCTTGCTTGACTGCATTACAGAGATTTTGAACTCTTTTCTTTCTTTCCAAAATGGGAAAGTGGCATGTGTCCCTCAAAACCTCTACTTCAGAAAGATTGTTGCACCATTGCTTTCTGTGCAGAAATTAAAAATGGAAACAGTAAAAATTTGCTCTCCCAAGGAAGTGTTAAAAATCACCAAGGAACAAATGTTCTTTAATCAGTATATTAAGAGATTTAGTGTGAGTGCTAATAATTGGTTTAATTTTTCCTCAGTGATCCCTTTTCAGAATTTTGTACTAAAAACTTGCTGCTTCATGAGGGACTGACTGGAAATGGGAGTGCAGTCAGGCTCTATTAGTCAGGTATGGAAATTCAATTCCTTCAGGTGATCCTCTGGCTTTAGATTGGTTAATCACAGACATTGTGAAACTGCAGAAAAGGCAATTTCCAGATATGCCCTTTTCTGCAGGGTGTGCTGTCAAATAATTTCAAAAGGCAGTTACAGTAGCTGCAAGAATTAACTGCAAAGTCATGCAGGCTGCTAAGTAGGGTGCGGTAAGCTGAGATGGAAGCAGACTCTTACATAATTTAAATGCAGCAAAGGACTGAGAAAAAAAAAGAGAATGAAGCCTTTCCCACATTATCACCACACTGCGGGTGTTTTCTCCTTATCAGAGCTGCCAAAGCAACACAATTCAAGAACTCAAATACATTTTTCGATTGTAAGGTTTCTGTTTAATATATCTGTCTCCTGGTAGTTGAACTATTCAAAGAGAAGACAGTGTACGGGAAGAAACACAGAGACCACCTAAAACAGATGCAAAAACCTTTAGAGTAATTGTTAATAAAATAATAATAATAATAACCAAAGGAAACCTTTTTGAGGATGTTTACTATACTTTTAGGTCCTGGAATACTTTATAAGATCTAATGACAGCTTCCCGGCTGCACGAGCCTTGTGTCCAGCTGAAGAACACTTAACCAATGAAAGCTACAGTATCTTCTTTCTCAAAGCAAATCAAAGCAGAAGGACTGACCTACATCTGCCACCTCAGATAGGCCATAATGTGTATAACAGTGTCTCGGAAGAAGGAAAGTGAAATAAGCTGTGTAAGGGCAAATATTGCTTTTTGATTTCCACCCATCTTCATGGAAAGAAATTTATAGGAACGTATCCAAATCAAATATCTCAGCCATCTTGAAAGTATGTTCAGTTAATATCACCTATGGATGCTACCCGTTGTACAGAATCACAGAATCATGGAATGGCTTAGGCTGGGAGAGAACTTAAAATCCATCCAGTTCCAACCCCTGCCTTGGGCAGGAGTGCCAGCCACCAGATCAGGCTGTCAGGAGCCCCATGTATCCTGGCCTAGAATGCCTCTAGGGGTGGGTGGGACATCCACAGCTTCTCCAGGCAGCCTATGCCCATTCCTCACCACCCTACAATAGGTTATCACCTGAATACAAGACCTAAGATTTTCTTCAGAGGCAGGTGTTGATAATTAAATAACCAGAGCTTTTTTATTTATTTATTTTTATTTATTTAACTTTTTTTTGTAAGGTTCTGGACCTAAATTTAAATAAAGGAGAGAAAGTAGTACTACTCAACAGTATAAAAATGAAGTTCTATTTCACCATATTGCAATAGTTTTCTCTGTGATTTCATATATAAATTGTAGGTGATGACATTAAGGAGAAAATATGAAACACTTTAGCATTGTTATCTGCAAAATGATAGCCAGGATGAAAAAAAGAAAAAAGAAGGAAAAACATTGTAAAATTATTTGCAGTCTTCTCCTGGAGCCAGGTCTTTTCCTGCTTATGAAACACAGTGCAGTGCACAAAACATAGCCAAAAGCATTTGTTGCAGCTTTCTCAGTACTGTGTTTCAGAAGTTCATATGCTATTCTTGTAAGCTGAGGTTAGTGTCACCGTGTTCCCTATCTTCTAAGGAAACATACAGAGCAATCATCATCATTATGAACCTTCTGTTTGAGCGTCTTTCTTAAGGGTGTCACAGTACCAAAAAATTGTGCTGATTATATTCACTGCAACAGCAGTAAAGGACAGCGATGCCCCAGAAGTTCATCTGCTCAAGAGCATATGAAGGTCACATCACCACCCTCATCACCACTTCTCAGCTCCCTTCTTCCTCACACAGATCCTGGTACAGTGATATGAATATTGTTGCTGCCTGCTCTTCTCCTACTACTTCCTCAGTGATATGCTGCATGATATTTTTAGGGTGGATGTGAATGAACCATAGCCATCCCACTCTGAATATCAGCATATGCTCAAGCTGCTTTTCACTAGACACAAGCTAACTTCTGTGTCATACTGCACATTTTCTGCTTTTTGCAATTTTTTTTTTTATTTTTATATTTTGGAGGAGAACCATTTTCACACGTGGTGCATAAAAATATTCACTAGAGAGCAGCAGGATTTTGTTTTGATTTCACTTGGTTTTATTTAGGAAGCTCTCTGTAGATGAAGGGTTATATCTTATAGCTTTGCCTGTAAGTAATCTCTTCCCTGTACATTGCAGCGTTTTAGGAGCCAGGGCAAGTCAGGTGACAGAGAATCCTTACAATAAGTGTTTCTTCCAGATCCTGTATATTTAAAAGCACCTAACCACCTCATTTAAACCTGATAGAACCTTGACTGTTAGTTTTAGAAAAGAGGGAAGATTTCATTCCTGAATACAACTTCATATTCCTGTCTCATACAGGATAACTGCTGATCTTTGGAGGACCTTGAAGGATAGGGTGGGTTATGATCTGGCCTAACTTTGAAATCTAGTTCCCTTCCCTTCCCTTCCCTTCCCTTCCCTTCCCTTCCCTTCCCTTCCCTTCCCTTCCCTTCCCTTCCCTTCCCTTCCCTTCCCTTCCCTTCCCTTCCCTTCCCTTCCCTTCCCTTCCCTTCCCTTCCCTTCCCTTCCCTTCCCTTCCCTTCCCTTCTTCTTTTTCTCATTCTAAAATAAGTATCTGTCAGCACAAGCAGCTCACACAGATACTGTTACTACTGAACATGGAGTTCATAAGATTTGGTAAGTAAAGCAACCATACGAAACGTGAACACCATGAAGGCTAGAGATGGCTTACTGCCAGAGGGCAGATGCAGCCCGAGTATAAAAAAGCCCACAACCAACCAAACAGCAAAAAAAGAAAAACAAACAAAAAACCCTAACCACACATTACACTCATTTTTGTGCTATTCTTGACATTTTAGTGTCATCAAATAATGTCAGAAACAACTGATGATGGTGAAGGTAGAAAGTTTAATGTGTATGTTAATCACAGTTTAGGCTTTAAACCATTAAGAATTTATACATACATACATACATATATATATATATATATATTTCATAACTTCACATATTCCCAAGAAATGGAAAATATATTTTTTGTCAGAAGAATTCTTGAGGTTTTGATAACTTATTAAGCAGGATTTTAACCTTTTTTTTTTTTTTTTCATATTAGAGGCACATTTTTCATCCTGAAAGCGAAGAGGAGAGATAATCTTCATTTCTGTTTAATTTTCTAAAGGTCAGAAGAAAAGGTTGTACTTCAGATGATAAATCTTTCAGATAGGGAAAATGTGAAAGAGAGCAGAAGAGAATGTGACATATTTTTACTTTAGTAATTATATTATAATTTATTTATTCTGTTTTGCCACAATAGGATCTTGTCCTTTTTAAATAGCAGCAACCTTAGAAATTGGCATCAGTTATCCACAGAAAAATAGACAGTGGTAGTGCAAATTTGTCCGGTACGTGATATTTCATTTTCTATATGATTCCACAAATTATCGTTTTGTTTACTATTTCTTATCTGCTAAATGCATAAGGGTCAAAAATAATTATTCGAAGAAGAGGAGGACTTGTCCAAAGCTCTATTTTTGTGAAGCATTTTGTGTTTTACTTTCACAACACAAAAATGAGCACAAGTTTATCAAGATTGTTTTCCCAAAGTAAAAGCAGAGCCATCTTTGCTTTTTTCAAGAAGCTGTAGTTTGAACAACTGCTTTGTGAAGTCTCAAAATCAATCTCAGTAATTTTAATAAAGATGGTAGCTGCAATAGTGTTTTTGGTGATAGCGTTTATGGTTTTCCTAAGGCAAAGGTTGGTTTTATGTTCTATTGCTATTATATTCTCTATTATCACAGTCACTGTGCTCATTAAGAGATGATTTTAATGACAGTAACCTTAATTTTTTTTAAAGTAAAGTAGAATAAGCCCTTAATCTCTTGTGTACTATGGAGGCAGGGAAACCTGCCAATATTTTTCCTAATTCATTTCTCCTTTAGGTCTCATTTTCATACTGTTGCTTGTCCAAGAGTTTTTTTTCAGTCTACACACTTAGTTGACACAAAATGAGAGTCCCTGTAATACATGGCAATCTGCTACCATTTTGCATTTAATTAATATTCTGTAGATGGACCCTTAGCCTGCTTGGTCAATGCGATAACAATTCAAAAATGCAGAAATTCAATTAACAAACTGGACAACATGAGAAGAGATTCGCTGTCACTGATATTTTGAACACACTCAAAATGGTAACACTTGAAATTTGCAGTGAGGTTATATACTTACTAACAGCAGGACATGACCACATAGGAAAGACCTTACAGGTTTACTACTGAAAAGGAAAAGGAGCAGTAGATGTGACTGTCAAAATTAGTAAAATAAATACTCTCCATTACAGTTAGCATTAAGAACAACGTAAACAAGATAGTTCAAAATGTTTGCCTAGTCTTCTGCTATACTTGTCCAGCACATTTGTGGCTGCAGTTCTCTGAGTTCCTTAAAGTGATGTGGCATGACTGGTTTAGCCAAGCAGAAACTCCTCCTGATTCACTGAGAAATAATAATCTCAAAAAGACAAGTTATTCCATAGATATCTTAAGTAGAGTATGAGTCACTGTTTAGATGCGTTACTCTCATTTGATCCTAGATGCAGATAATGTGGACACAGTCCTGCATGTTGTTGTTGTTTAAGCTGGATATACTTTTTCCATGCACATTCTGTTTTATTTTTTAAACTATCTCACGATTCTTCTCACATTCTTCATTTCATGGTGGATGAAGCAACCTGACTGAGCCATAGGTGACCCTGCTCATTGCAGGGGAGTTGGACTAGATGGCCTTTAAGAATCCCTTCCAGCTCAAACGGTTCCACGATTCTAGGATCACCTTACCAATAATGAATAAAGTAAAAACAAATAAGGCAAATAAGATGATAGATTGTCTCCCACCTGTCTTCCACCTTCTTGTACTTACCTCCCTTAATCTGGATTCTCTTTCAGGACTGAAATACCTGATTCAAGGGGATTTTATGCTAGCAGAAACCCACAGTACAATCAAATTTAAAAACATATCTAACTGCTTTGTGAAGAATTCATTTATCATTTTCAAGCTTACTTATATGGGAAAATTATTTCAATTTGTAAAAGTAATGATTACAGAGAGACATTATATGACTGACAATATTTTTTCCTGAGATGGCCCTTCGTTGTGGTCCACCCATACTCTAGATTTGCCCAAAGACATATGTAGACAAAATATTCCATCTTCTACCAACATTTTAGTAAGTGTATTATACAAGTTCCACCTCAAATATTTATCCCACTAACAAATCCTGATAAAAATAAGCATATAACATCATGTCTACATTGCCTTGAGACATCCCCCTCTTTCACATATGTCCTTCAGTACCTTGAAGAATTATTGTACTTTAAGTGCATTTGAACATGTTTTCTTCACTGTCACAGAATGAGATCTGCCTACCAGTTCATGAAGAATGTGTTGCCTGGTAAATAAATCTTCTTTTGGTTACAGATCCTATCACCAGTTTCAATCAGTTCTACTTGTCTAAGAAGCACAAAAGACTGCATGTGAACAGCTGCAACTCTTTCTCTTCAAAATCAATCAGAAAATGTTTTCAATCTATTTTTAATCCATTGTATCTTACTTAAACTTTACTTGGGATGATCTTTAGTGACATTTTTTTTTTTGTCAGGTTGATTCTTGCTTGATTTTATTTTTTAATTTTACTAAGAGTGGCTTGTGGCAATGCTGATAAAATTGGGTCACTTATCTGGGGAGCTTCTGCCACTGTGCCAATTCTTAACGTCAGTTTGGATGCAGCAAAAGGCTGAGCTTGAATGCATTTGAGTTTCACATGCTCAATAAGGGATTTCAACACTTTTCTCCAGATTTATATATTATTCACTACAAGTATGGAGGCTTATAAAATTTTTGTAATTTTATGTTTTCTAAGAAATGTTTTCATTTTAAGAGTGTAAAACTGCTTGAGACAAAACATGCATTAACACTATCCTCAGTTTCATTTCTGTTCAGGAAATATAACTTTGCTCAGCTTTCCTTTTCACTGGCACAAGCACACAGTATATACATATATATATATATATATATATATATAAAGGGGCAAATTATTTAAGCAAATACCTCATGAGCTTAAGGAATTATGCTGAATTCCAGCCTAATCTCTCCCATTATATTGAACTACTATTTCTCTCTGATTGTTCCACAGAGAGTTGAAGGACTGCACACATTTTTTTCCTTGAAGAGACAAGGGAAAAAGTGATAAAAAAGCATTCCAATAGCAAAAATAAACGTTATTAAAACAACATGATTTTCCAATGAGAAAATTCAGATTTTGTATATGGGAATATATTTGAATTTTAAATACAATCTTCCTGCTTCCCTGCTTGCAGTATCCCCAAAAATACTTTCCTTACTCAAGTCTTGTTTACCTTAACAGTTCATGTTTTGTATATATCTTTCCAGATCCTGAGAAACGAATGTCTTTTCCACAGATTTAGCTCACGCATTCTGCCTAAGTAGATTGTGTGTATGTATTAAGGCGCAGGTCGGTTTCCTAAAACATTAGACAAAATAAGTCACCTACAGTGACTGGAACTTTTTTCTTTACTGCTATTTTTGTACAACATTTGATGGAAATTTTTCAGTAGGAATAGTACCAAAAGCAATAACAGAAGCTGTGGTAGTGCACTCCCCCTCCTCCCTCCCTCTTCCTCCTTTCTTTTTATTGAGGAAAATTCCAAGTACTTTCAAAATCATATGAAAATGTTCCTTATGACAGTAATAACTGAGATGTGCTACCATACTAACGACAATCCTGACAAGCAATCACTCTGCATTACATTCAGTAAAGTTCCATTCTACAGCAGCTTTCTTTTCAGATCGAAAAAGAATCACATCATTGACTGCAGATTTCAGAAAAAAAAACAACCAGTATATCTAAATTTTTGGTAGATTCCCACTTTCTCTTCAAACTGAAATAAATACCACTAACCAAAATAAATCGATTTCTTGTCTCTTGCTTTAGCTGGGCCAATGTACAGAGCTCTTTCTCACTGCCCAGTTTGTCAAGTCAATAGTCTTCACAGAAATTTGGAAATTAGAATTATGTGTTGGAGAAATTTTTAATTTCCATTTTTCTTATTGTATTATCCTGTTTTTGCTTGGCAGTCTATCACATATCTACTGGTCCATAGCTTTTACCTTTGTGATGATTAATATAAAATAAATTCAGCTGGTTTATCTAACTTTCAGCTCATAATATAAATTATAAAAATGCTAAAGTATAAATGTTATAAGGAAAGTCCTAAAATAGTAAGCACTGAGCCGTTAGAGACTAGTTGATTGGACAGAATGTTTAAATGATTTTGTCAGTGTAAATCAAGTAAATGAACATCCAATATTAACTGGAACAAAATACCCAAAGAATTCTTAGGATAAAAACCAAAGTTTTATGTAAAATATCTCTCTTTGACAGTTTTTGCTTATTGTTTTTGTTTGTTTTTAACTACGTAGTTGTATATTCATTTTGTAAACTAAACATTCTGAGTCCTGAAAACTATTTATTGTCCTTGATTGAAGTGTTTCATTTTTGTTAATTTCATTACATTATTGAAAGGAATGTTAGCATTGGTTTTTAACAAACTCTTACAGTACGTTCATAGAGTATGTTCAAAATATTTTCAGCCCTTCTTAAGAGTTATAGTCATAGCCAGTCCTATATCTGAAGTATGTAAATAACCTTTAGATAACAATCAGCTATGCAGAAAACTATAGAAAATGAGAAGTACAAACTGAAAGTTTACGATAATTAGAAGTTATCCTTGTCAAAACAGACTATAGTTCTCTTATCTGTTAATTAGTAGGTTATTACTGAGAGAGAGAGGAAAGAAAAGGAAAGAGAAAAAGAAAGAAGGAGTTTGGGAGAGATCATCAAATCCTGTCACACTGAGGTCCCTTAGAAACTCAAATCTATGTATCTGGATTCCCATCTTCCTTTATGACCAGCTATTTCTTGGTATTTACTGAAGTCTGTGGCATCAAGCCTGAGCTAGATTGAAGGCATTAATAATTTTGTCCTCATGCGTCCTAAAAGATGAGGTGGCAATTTTCTAACTGCATCTTGTATTGTACTGGTCATAGGTCTTAACCAAACTTTTGTTGTTGTTGTTGTTTTTTAAGTACCACATACTGTTATGTCTATAGGGAGTAAGAGATCTCCATCTGTAAGAACTTTTAGCTTTAGAAATAATGGGTATTGTCCCTGTTCCAGGCATCTGGTCATCCCCTTTTGACAGCCTGGGTTACTGTCATTGTTCCATGTGCCATTGTTATCTCTGCGCTCATTACTCTTGGTGACGATGAACCTTCAGTCACAAAACCAAAGGCGTATCTTTCAAGAAAATCCTAATTAAAAGATTTCAAGTTTTTGAGAACCTGTTGCAGAAGTATGTTAATGATGTCTAGGTCATTTATATTCATAGATAACACAAGCATGTTGCTTCTATCTTAAACCTAACTTGTGTGGATTTCCAGCCACTGGATGTATTACCTCTATGAATGATACAAAAGAAGCTTATACTTTCAAATGAACCATAATGAACTACTACATACAGTGACATCAAGCCATTTTGTATCTTTGTTTCTCTAAATACATTGATGCGTTTTTAGTTTTAATTCGTTTTTAAAGGAAATCTCCTTTTATTCACATTTACTACTTCTAGCTTCCCCTTGTGACATAGTCTAGATCTACCCAAATCTGTCTGAGTATGCACTTCAGGAGACTCTTTAGTGTGATCCTCTCACTTATGGACATGCAAATAGCAGGACTAGACAAGAAGTAATTGAATATAAAACTCCAATCCATGTGTTTTGAGAATGATTTGCATTCAGCACCAGCTGAGTTGCTCTGCAGATTCACAACTGCAGCCTGCATGAAACTTCTTGCCAATGCAGATGTGGACTTAGTTTTGGATATTGACATCAAATCTACATTTCTCTCTCATAAACATGATTCCAGTTTTCACTGCCAATGAAATGAATACACCTATTTTTATCAGTGGCATTCACACCAAAGAAAATGCCTTATGAGTACCATGGAGCGGTCTCTTTCAGTCACAAATGTTCTTGATCATAAGTAAATCCTGGTTCCCACAACTTTCAAGTCCTTCTGTAAGAACTTTCTTACCGGTTTAGCCTTCCATCCTTTCAAATAATTGACTATACAGGTGACCCGTTTAAAGGAAACATTCTATTTGTGCATATTAAATAAAACATCCTACTTATTATCTGATCCTGATGCTTTTCTTGTTAACCAATTTGTTATCTTCATTCATTTTTGCAGCCTCAGCCCCTATGTTATCACAAACTCTTTAGCAAAAATGCTTCTCCACTTGACTCCAGGTCACAGATTGAGATACCAAATAATACAGGCAAGATTAGGTAGAGGAATTCTTTCCTTACACGTTACTGAAGTAATCATTTGATTGTTTTTTGTGCGCTGTCATTGTACATTACATATGTGTACATATATATATATATATATATATATATATATATATATATATTAATGGAGTGTGGTACCAAGCCAGAAACCTGAGAGTTTCCTGTGTTAATCTGTTAACAGCACCATGGTCTGTGATTTTCACTTTGTCTGCTTTGATTCCTGTCAAAGAACTTGCTAAGCAAGGTGTCCTGGCTCCTGTCTGTGATATCTCATGAGAGCAACCTGGTTGGTCATGAACTTTGTATCTCATTCTTTTCATTGTGAATGGATTTCCTTAAAGAAATGGAAAATAAGGATGTATTAAAATGATACCAAGTTGGCAGGAAGTGTTGATCTGCCTGGGGTTAGCAAGATGTTACAGAGAGATCTGGGCATTCTGGATCACTGGACTGAAGCCAATGAGATGAGGTTCAAAAAGACCAAGTGACAGCTCCTGCACTTTGGCCACAATAGCCTCAGGCAAAGCTGAGGAAGTATGGCTGGAAGACTGTGACCTGGAAGTACTGGTCAATGCTTGGCTGAATACAAGCCAGCAGTGTGCCCAGGTGGCCAAGAAGGCCAATGGAATCCTGACTTGTATCAGAACTAGTGTTGTCAGAAGGAGTAGGGAAATAAATGTCTCCTGTACTCAGCACTGGTGAGGCCACATCTCAAGTATTGTGTTCACTTTTGGGCCCCTGGATGCAAGAAACACATTGAAGCCCTGAAATGTGTACAGAGAAGGGCAACAAAGCCGGTTAGGGATTTGGAGCACAGACCTTACGAGGAATGGCTGAGGGAGCTGGGATTGTTCAGTGTGAAGAAGAGTAGGCTCAGGGGAGACCTTATTGCTCTTTATAACTACCTGAAGGGAGGTTGTAGTGAGCTGGGTGTCAGCCTCTTTTCTCTTGTAACTAGTGATAGGATGAGAGGGAATGGCTTCAAGCTGCACCAAGGGAGATTCTGTCTGGATGTTAGGAATGGGCTACCGTTCAACTACAGCTGATGGAGCTGTAGGTGTCCCCGTTCATTGCAGGGGAGTTGGACTACACAGCCTTTAAATGTCCCTTCCAGCTCAAATGATTTTATGATTCGGTGAAAAGATTTCAAAAATTCATAAATAAGTAGGACACTTCCAAGGGTTCTATATCATTATTTTTTTAAATAATATGTATGCCTTTTTCCCTTAGCTTATACAGTCATTCTTATTTGCATGAAATAAAGGTAATTTTCCTGAATATTAATGATGAAACTAGGAGGGAAGATGGCATGTTCCTGCAAATATTGGCATTTTTTATTAAACCGTTTGAGAGAAGAGACTGGCAGTATAATAGATGCAGACTATGGCATTTCAAAGTACTGACAAATGCAAAATATCCCTTCTGCTCAGTTAATCAATCATATTCTGCTAGATGAACATATTATCCTTCCAAGGAAAGAGTGCAAATAACAGATGCTAAGAAGAAAGTTGAAATGCTTAATAAGATATTTTTCTGTAATTTTCTCTCACTCATGTTCTATATATACAGATACATGTTAAAATAGAGTTAGAACACTTTGTGTAACAATTCTTTAGACAGCTAAAAAGGGTGTCATGTTAAAGGAAGGTGAAAGCAAGGCATAGACATAAGTTTATCAGTATAAGCAATATTTGATTAAGTATATTATGCATGGCCTTGTGTCTTAAAATTCTGTGAGAAGTTGCTATATTGTAGGAAGGAGATGGCTTAAATAGTTCATAATTGACAGCTATTTTCAGAAATACATGTGGAAAGACGAGGGATAGGGAGAATCCAATATTCAGTAGTTATTTTTAAGAAAAGGAAATAAAGAAATAAGGAAGGTGCCAATGGCCCATTGGTTCACTAGAAATAACAGTTCACATAATGAGGCATAAGATAAATTAAAAGGCAGAACATTCAAATTCAATACCTGCTACTATAGCTTTTGTGTATATCATGGAAAATGAGGAATTACTAATATACAATCACATGTGAAATTACCATGACTCATTCAAAGACAGCTTAGCTTTGGTAAAATCAGTCCTCTTTCTATTTTTATGTTCTGAAAGTTCATAAGAAAAGATAAAAAACTGAGTGCCAAAAGAGCACAGGACTGATCTTTGTCATTATTTTTTTTCCATGTGAAAGGTAATGAAGATTGGATGCTAAAAAAGATCAGAATCCTCAGTATGAAATTATCATGGTTTATAATTAACGTGGGAAAATTTTTGAGGTCTCATAATCACTAATAAAGCTTTCCTTCCACTGTTCAGTTACGATATTGATAAAATTTGTCAGAGCTTATGAGAAATCAAAAGAGGCAGTGAATAGATTGCAGTCTGTGTTTTACTGAGGCTGTTGTTTCCAGATCAGCCTCGCTTTAGTATACTTAAATACAAATTTCATTCCTATTTGTAATTTTGGGCTGATTTTTTTTTTTTCTGTGACTGAGCAATTTTGCGAAAAATAATAGCGTTAAAATAAATTACATGACATAGATGTGGATGTAAAATGCATGAGAATGAAGCATAAAGCTTTGCTTCCATGATCAGTTAAGTTTCATCTTCAATTGACATCCAGAAAAAAACTAATAATTTCTTACAATTTCCTCAGCTTTTCCATTCAGATCTAGAATATAAAATTAGATTGCATTTCTCACAGTGAAGTACAGAAACAGTGCATCTTTGTGGACATCTCAATTTGCTCAGATTCTCATTTAAGGTCTTTAACTGTTTAACTGTTACTTGTAGCCTACTGATTCCTGTACATTCTGAACATAATCTGCTGAAATACCAGAATACATGGATATCCAGTGCAGAGTGGATGCCCTCCAGAAATGATGGTAGTTGGAGAACTTGGGAGCATTATAATGATGTTTCCAAGGTCACTTGTCCAGTCTATTGTGTTAGCTTACAGGAGTTACACCAGAGGGGTGTGGGTGATGTGGGAAACTGCTGAGTTATCTTCTTCTGATATCCTGCTCATGACAGCCCTGCCTGGGGCATCCAAAGAGTTTTGTTTCTCCCTCTCATTGTTAGGAACTATCACTATTCATCAGCTGCTATCTTTTATACACAAACAGAATTAGAAAGGACAGCCAGTTTCCAAGAATAGCTCCTTGCAAAACAATGTATCTCAGTGGATGCCTGAAATTAGATGGATGTTTTAATTAGTCAGTGCGCACTGCTAGGGTTGAAATTTAGTTCTAAAACATAAAAAAAAGAGCAAATAAGAATGTTGATATTATGTGTTGAACCAATAAATGCAATTACATGTCTAGGCTTCTTACACTCTTAAGGTCACACCAGAGGTGATACTTCCTACTTATTTCCATGGAAATGACACCAAAGAGCACAAGAGCACTATTTGATAGATCAAATTCTTGACTACAAAATATTATTGTTTGACATAGTCACCACTATTAGGTATGCATTTCCACCAGCAATAAACAAGGGCTTGCATGCCATGCTTGTAAAAATCTGCATGGCTTTCTGGAACACAGCTTGTCTTCATTGCTGTTACCACTGCTGTAATGCACCACCCACTGCCTCACTGTGTTCACATCTACTGTTTGGTCTCCATAAACTTTCAGTAAGTGTCAATGAATGTCAATGGGTGCAGTTTTTTCTGCATGGAGGAACTCAGTCACACACCTTTGCTTCATCCACACTTCAAGTCAGATTCCATCTTGTCTCTCTTTATGCCCCTCTGCTGGCATCACTCACACAACAGAATGTAATGGGATATTGGTGGGAAGGTTCAGCCTCTGTTGCCAAAACACCAGCATTCACCTCTGATATTGTAGACCAAAATAATAAAATAAAATATTTTCAGAGCAGCCCTTGCAGTTGAAAACTTTCTCCTGGTGGATTTTGATACCAGTTCTTAATATCATTGGTTAATACTGTTAATACTTCAAGTAAAATGCTATAATTTTTTTAATCTCATAGATCTCCCCTTCCTCAAGATTCTTTTACAGTGTCATCGTAACAATGTCAGATTCTTATCCTATCACCTCTGACAAAGGGTGTGGATTCCATCCCAACCTCTCTTTTGATGGCTTTAGAGTACTTATCATTAGCAGAATCCCTATGGTTAGTTTTCTGTGGTTCTGCTTATGCATACACACACACACACACACACACAAAACAAAAACAAAAAGTAGAAACTAGAAGTTCCAGCAAGACAAGCACACATAAAAATTGCTTTCTCAGATGAAGGATAAATGGTTAAGTGTGCTCATCATTTTGGTAGGTCTTTCTCTGCTGAGCACAGTGATGTAGCTTGTTACTCTCGGTCTTAATGACTCAGCACAAGAAAAGTCCATCTAAATGTCATATAAATATGAAAAAGATGTCAGTGTTTAATAAAGAAGAGGAATGATTTACCAAGGTTGCTTTTTTCATCAAAAAAAAAAAAAAAAAGAATGAGAAGACTCAGATAAAATGAATTAAAACTTCTACAAAAGAAGAAATAATTAGGTTTGTCTCAGCTGGCTGGCTGGAGTCCCACCAAACAAAATGAATGCTATTCTTTGACATCCTTCATGGAATAACTTACCACTGTGACTTGCTAACAAATGTTCATGAAGCACAAATATGACAGCATCACTCATTCTGCTGTTCCGATCAGGAGCCACCAAGATTACTTCAATCAGTAGTTCAAAAATCTTTCAGTAGATAAAAAAAAGTTTTGTTTATTTTTCTGAATTCCAATCAGATGGGGCAAAGTTTCTGGAAGAAATGGTCTTCCACTACCACAGTCTTGTTAAGAGAGATCACATAGGAAGCTTAAAATTTCTTCTCAAGTGACATAAACATAGCCTTTCTGAAGGCCATCTTCTAAACAATGGACGTCTCTACTTGTCTTCTGTATCATAGTCACTGGTATAAATTATCTGGTATGAATTATCATAACAACTCTCTCTCAATTTCGTCTTTCTATATACCTCCACCAACATTTCTAATTTCTGAAATACATTGGATATCTTTGAATATAAGAGCAACAACTGCAATTTCCCATGCATATAAGAGATGTGAAGGTAGGTCTTTAGTATTAACCTCAGTTGTTGTTTGCAGAGGCTCAGAAATGCTGTGGAAAGAAGCAAACACGTAACTAACTTGCTTCGCTTATTTTTGCACATAATGATGCCACTGCCATACATTTTTATAAGAAATTAGATTCCTTCCTTCTTTATTTATTTATTTTCTGGAAGATAAAGATTTTCAAACGTTTACATTCGATACATTGCCCTTCATTGAGAGGAGATCAGATTGAATCTCTTCTTGTTCACAGTTGAATTCTTGCTAGGTGTTTCTTTTGTGTCAAACTCATTTCTATATTTTCCTCTAACAGACTTGGCTTTTATGCAGCTGCATCTGTCAAAAGAGATTGGTTCCAAACTTCAAATATTGCAAATATTGATAGTAATGGGATTGTAGTATGTGAAGAATATTTACATTTCCCCTTTCTACATTTGTATTTCTTAAAAAAAGAAGGTTCTTTTTTATTTTTGAGTTTATCCTTTCCAGATCTTGTGCTGAGCTTTTCTTAATGTGATGTTTTACTATTGTCAGGGGTTTGTGGGCCGGTTCGGCCCGGCCCCGCAACAACTGAGGAAGGAGACCCACAGGCCCACACCCCGGACAGGGGGAAGGGGGAAAGGGAAAAAAGGAAATAAGCCCCAAAACAAAACAGCGGCAACGATCTGAGGGGGAAAAGCTAATTTACTAAATAAGACATCAGGAAGTAAATAACACAATATAATGCAATACAATTTGGAATTAAGCCTAATGAATCAAACAAAACGAGTGAGAGAGAGAGAGAGAGAGAGAGAGAGAGTGAGTGCCCGATAAACCGAAGGCCTTACGCTAACGCTGAAGGCGGACGGCAGCGAGCACCCACTCCTAAGTGATCCTAGAGGAAAGAGAGAGAACGTCCCGTGACCGCAGAGAATTTTTATCTGTTCCCTCTGAGCGGAAAACACGTGAAAAAATACAAAGCATTGCAAAGTCCTCTGGGGAATGTAGTTCTCCCTGACTCCCAATGCACTACATGATGCCATGATGTGGAATACCAGTACCAAAAAAAATCATAAAACCACGACAACTATGTATTTTTTCAGCTCAGTATTTAATGTCTACTAAAGTGTTGTGGAAAAACTCTTCACTGACCACACTGATAATACTTTACTTGATTCCACCGCTTTAAAGATGACTATTTTGTATGGTTTATTTTTCTGCCTCAATAATGATTTCTGCTGAGTGATCGTAGTAATATGCACCAGTGTGTCAGAAGAATTTAACCTGATTAATCTGCCTATCTATATTGCAGAACAGAACTAATTGCCTTCTGTTTAGAAATTCAAAGTGCTTTCCACTTTTATAGACTATGAAAGCCATTGAAACCAAAATATCGCTTTTAAAGGGTACTGTCAGAAAATCTTGAAAGTAAAGTGGAATCTGAAGGTGCTCTGAAGCTTTCTATTGTAGGAAGTGGTTCTGTTTTTTCTTAATTGTGTTGATGGACTGAACAACTGAAAGCAATGTAATTTTCCGCCCAGAAGTGCCATTCTGCAGTCTATTTTCAGGATAAGTAAAATAAGAAAAACTGGTAAGCATCATATCTAGTAATCTTTCTGGTCAGAAGAATTAGGATTAATGTAGTTGAATACAAAGCAAATAGAACATTATTCTCTATAAAATTTTACAACTGCTATCTTTAACCTTGATGTTAAAAATTAATACTTCAAAGTTAAATGAATTACTGAATACCATACCATAAGACTTCATGAATGACATACTTTTTTGAAATACCAAAGTGGGCTTATGGGGTTATTGATTTCTTTGGGCTTTATTTTGCAAGGTTTTTTGTTTGTTTGTCTGTTAAATTGTTTTGTTGGATGTTTTTTTGTTTTGTTTTGGTTGGTTGAAAATAAAGATTCTCAACGAGAACTTAATACATGTAGTACACAGTATATTTCTGTACAAAAATATGAAGGTAATAATAAATTACAGTAACTAAGCCGTATTACAAGGAAGAATTTAGCATGTTTACAACTGCTAGAGACATCTGTGGTTACACGTCTAAAAAGTCTCTAAAGTTCATAAGCCATCTTCTCTTTAGAACACTATTCCAGAATATTTTCACAGACCTAAGAGACATCCACGTAGAAGACCTAGTGAATAATTTCCTATTGCTAGACTTCTCTGTCTGTCTGTGTTGATGGCTGAGTGCCGTCATATGTTAATTTGTTGATTTCATTTATTTTCGTGCCTGTTTATATGCCTCTGTTGTTCCTGGAGTTCTCCTAGCTGTTTTATCACATATGCAGTGCTAAGACATTAGTGCAGTGTATTAGGTACATCTTTACTGGGCTATCAGAATACCTCCTAATACATCCTTGCTATGGCACTTCTCCCTCCTTACTTTATAGCAATTTATTTTCTCCATGCATTCTGGGAAACCACCAAACTTCCCATTCTGCATAAAGGATAATATATTGCAATCCTGCAACTTTCACTGAAAATCCTGTTTACTGTTCTTATCTGTGCACAGTGATGTTTTGCATTATGGAATATGTACTAACCATGTATGATTGCGTTAGATATGTTGGGGAATTTCAGATTGTAACAGCTGACTGTGAACAGGCATTTAGATGGTTGAAGTAAAAGGCTGTAAGATGCCCTGTAAGTAACAGACATTCAAAGTGATTGGTATATAATCACAGATCAGCTGGAACGTAGTTGATGAGGCATATGAGTATACTTAACAATACTTCAGCAGCAGTGGAGCTCTACTCAGGTGGCCTTCTTTGTAGGAAGAGATCGACCTCTCATGCCAGTCAGCTTTCCAGCTGTCTGGCACCTATACAGGATGGTATTCTGTTCTGTTCTGTTCTATCCGTAACCTCCCCTTCATCTCCCCTGTGTCACCTATGTCAGGGTAGGGGAGTGTGGAGGAGGGAAGGAATGAGACTTAACCTGGAAGGTTGGGGATGAGTTGCTCTAATGCTTGTCTTTTTGAATTTCCCTACCTGAATTACTTGTAATCGGAAGTAAATTCTCTCATACTTTTCTCAGGGAAAGTCTGCTTTGTCTGTGATAGTGATAGGTGAATGCTGTCCCAATTTGCCTGTATTTTATTTAGAAGTGCAGTATCCAATTTGAAAATATATTTTAGATGAGTTAGAAAGAATTAGAACTTTTTCAGCAATTTTCTGAAAATTGAATTGTGATTTAAATGTCCTGTTTAGTAACAAAGTCTTCAATTTCTCTTGACCTTTCCTCTGTGTCTCACCAGTATCAGAGGTGGGAAGAGATGAACTCTGTGGCTCACAGTAAGGATTTGTTATTGTCTTGACTGCACTCCTTTCTTCTGACAACATCAGAAACAGAGGTTGTTGTAAATTTTAATAATATTAAAAAAAAATCAAGATAATTTGATCTGCATATCTATCCAATGTTGTCCCTCTGTAATAGATACCAAGTATATGGAAACCTGTGAAAATACCATGGGTGCTATTATTTATGTATAACAGAACCGTCAATCTGTCTTCCTGCAGTTTCAATCCACAGTAGAAGAATTTCTGCACAGTTGTCTTCTACCATGATCCCCATGAGCCTGTGCAACAAAGAATTGAGGCTGTTTTATCATTTACCATAACAATTTGCACTCTATACTTATTTCTAGCTTGAAATTGATTTCCTACAGTAATTCTATATAATCATGTTGACGATATACATGGTTATGTCCTAAACAGTTTCTAAACCCTTTATCCTCTCTAGGTCCCAGGGATAGTTAATTTCCTACAATTTCTAGGAAATCAATGGCTGGATAGAAGACAGGGACTTTGTAAACACCCACTGCAAAAAAAGGCAACAACTTTAGTTTGGAATGCATAGCAAAGAGTCACGACAGATTAATTTATCAAACCAATAAATAAGCTGCATTGATGTTTCCTCTGTGCTAAGGTCTAGCTGCAGTTCTGCAGTTAACAGGCATGGCAACAAGATGGAAATTGAAGCATATTTTCCAGCTCTGATGACATAGATCTCTGCTACAGCTCTGCAGCACCATAAATGTATTTCAGTGAAGATAAGTGCAACAGGTATTTGCAACGTGATTAGGTCATACCTCTGCACAGCCAGCTTCTCACCTTCCTTTGGAAGTTATAGATCATTTCTTGCAGAGAGGCTCCTGATGCCTTCCTATCCTACTGTGACACTTTATGGATTAGCTGTTATATGACATAGGAGAGCAGTGATTTCCTGCTATTCAGTCTACAGTAAATTAGGTGTTAATTAGTGCTACAAGGCATTCGTTAAGTGAGTGATAGGAGCGAATAAAACATATATTTTAAAGAATTTATGCACGGTACTTTGCTTTAATAACCTTACACTGAATGTAATTTTTCTAAGTTATCTTATTAAAAAATTATGCTATTTTAATTTTTTTTATCAGTAACATTCTCTGTTCCATTTCCAATTTTCAGTGAGAAAAAATTCTGAAATATTTAAAACTTAAATGATGTACTAAAGAAATGTAATTACCTTACAAAATATGGAGAAAGAGCCTCATCTCTTCTGCAGTATGCTATATTGTTGAATGATTGGAAACATCCAAGGATTTTAGGTATCGGCTAGGAAGATAAGATTAAAATGACATTTGTGTCAATCACTGAGAAAGTGACTGTTCTACCTGGTAACTATACTGCAAGTGTTTTTTGTTTGTTTGTTTATTTGAAGAAAGGATAACGTGATTTGCAGTCTGGAGGGTGCAATATTTGAAGTTTAAATGTCAATACAAACACTCAGAATTCTGGAGGTGTTTGAGATATTCAGTGAAAGCTGGTCACATATTTCATTTATAACCATTAATGTTGTATTATGAACTATTATTGAAATGATATCTGAAAGGAGAAAGAATAGTATCACTTGTTGTGGTCCTGAAAGGAATGGAGATACTATTTTCATAGGCACTGCTCTGGCCTGTCTAACAAGTTGAGTATACTAATAAATTGCTAAGCACATTGTATTAGTACTTCTCTTTTCTACATTATCAGTTCTAAAAGGCATATACAGGATGTTGCAGAGTATACTTGTGATGTGTCACACCTCAGTAAGACACGGTAATATTTTACATAGAGAAACAGTCCACAGATTAAACTGCTTACTTTAATTTAAGACTCAGTGATGCAGATAAAAAACAAACAAATGAAAAAATAATCCCTGACTCCAACTCCTAGGCAGTAATTACCAGACAAGATTAATCCTCTGCATTATAAAATTGTGATGGCACCTTTGTAACCAAAGTATTTCAATATCCATATTTTCCAAATGAAACTTCAGACCCAGGAATCCTTCTAGTTTGTAAATCGGATCTCATCTCTTATCGTCTTATTTATATATTCTCCATTTTTATATTAGTTCCATAGGAAATATAGGAAGGACTTTCAAATATGAAAACAAGGAATTCATGTCAAAAAAGCTTCCATAGCAACAAGACTATGAATTACAACAACTGGGGAAAAAGTGACTTCATGAAAAAGCAAAAAAAGAGCATGAAAGTCTCTAAAAAACTCTGTTTACTTGCATATAGTCAAATACTTTCACCACAATCAGAAAGTAATGTCATACATTCTGAGAATCTACCATACTAGTTTCATCACCAAGTAGTAGTTCCCAATTGTATGTTTATAATTATAGGAACCATTCATAAATCTAACATCTCCTTATTAATAACAATTTTTATAAAGTCTTGTTTCTCTTTTTTTCCTTCAAATGTCCAATAGATGTGAATAGATTAAAAATAAGGGTCAAATGGAAACAGAACTCATTTCTCAATTGTGTCAGCTGTTTTAATTATTTAAGTAGCCTCTCTGAAGATGTCCCTTACTTTCTGCAATGCATTTTGTTGGGCAGTTCTCTCCTCTCTAAGTCTTGTGATCAAGGATGTCTCCTGCTTCAACTCTCCAAGGTACATGCCACATTGGTTCAAATATAATAAATTTTTTCATGAATCAAGATCAGACAGTTATCCTTTAGCACATCATCTACATGTGTTAACACTGAAGAGGCTCTAAGAGCTTTTCCCCTTAGCAGGAGAGGCAACTTTAAAAAATAATGTTATGAAAATTTTCTTTCTTTTTTTCAAAACAAAACAAAAAAAAAAAAACAAATCATTGACTCTGTGGAACCTAACAAAAAGATAACCTTTTCTGAAACTTGTAGTTTTCTCAATCTTAGTTGCCTATTACCCTGATGAGAAAAGATTGTTTGTGTTTAAGATGAGGTCCATTTGATTTTGGAGCTTGATATACTGATGCTGGATTCTGTGCCATGCAAGAACCTCTGATTACATGGCTGGACTATGGTGATACCAATCCAAATGTTGAATATTTGAAGTGAAATATTTCTGAGTTACTATCTGAACAGGAATAATAATTATGGGTTGTGACATTTTTCAATTGAACAATTGTAATTCAGCATGATTTTAAAATATATCCATTGAAATACAGCACTGTCTCATGTAAATGTCAGGAAGACTTATTGCAAAGGAGTCTGAAAGCCTGGAAAATGATGGATCATCCGTAAGACTTTATAACTGCTTGGTGCAAAGTCACACAGATGTGAATGTGAATTGGTTATGAATAGGTATATTCTTTTGTCCATGACACACTGGGAATTCATTTGCAGGCAAGGTCTGGGGATAGCACTGCATCTCCTTATTTGAGGCTGTGTGTTGCAGTTTTGCTTTCATATTCATGGGCAATCAACATGAAGGAATTCATCCAACCATTTCAAACCCCATGAAGGTGTAATGTTTCTTTCCCACCTACAAATCCTAAAATGATTCTATTTGACAGCATTTTCTGTTTAATATAAACAAGTTCAAACTTCATTTAGAAGTCATTCCTTCAGACTTCTGCAGTACAATTTAGGGGTATTCAGCACTGAGTTTGATGGGATCAGGTTTTGACAGATTTTGACATTCAATCTATTAAAAAAAAATGTTCTTCTGGAACCATGTGGTGCAGTATATGTAAGCACACTGAATATTTTTTATCTTGTCTTTCATGTAGAGACTGAAACTATTGATGGAGTATTTTATGACAGAATTTTTTATCTCACTGAATGCATCGACAACTGGCAAAAGAAACTAAATACTGTTGAATGTGAGTTAAATTTTTCTTTATCTCTCAGGTAGAGTCATAGAATGGCTTAGGTTGGAAGGGACTCATACCCCACAGGTTGGAAGGGACAAAGAGACACACAGTTTGGAACGTATTTACTGCCCTTTGAAAACTTCTGAAAGCTATAGAAAAATAATTTTGCCTGGTTTGTTTTTTTTTTTTTTTGGTTTGTTTGTTTGTCTTATTTTTTAGCAGCAAGGGTTACATGAGTTTAAAAAATTGTGATTGAAAGAACACATTGTTTTAGCTACAAGAAAGACATTTACAGAGCTTTTTTTCTTATTTGGCTGCTTATTAGATCCCTTACATTTAGGTCATTTTGCTATACATTGCTAGATCTCACAAAGAATTACAGGGCTTAGCATTAAGGATTCTATGTTTGACTTTTTTTTTTTTTTTCTGTATTAATGTAGTTCTGGCAAAAGTAAACCTGATGAATCTAGACTGCTTGTCCTGACAGAGAAGTGGGAAACATCTGCTTCTTGACTGGAATTTAGATTTGATCTTATTTGACAGAACCAAGTCAGAAGCTCTTTCACAACCAGATGTAACCCTGACATACCTTATCTAGAGCAAGACTACATAAATGCATAGTGCTTTCAATCTTCCTTCTGATCTAAAATGAAAACAATCATTAATGAATTTCTGGAGTAGAATTTTCTTGAAAGAATTCTCGAATCAATACCTGAATGCACTCTGTGGATTTTAATTTGGTGAATGATGCTTGCAAAAGCAAAAATTCACATTTGTATAGGATGTATATTTGGACTGCTTTGAACCAGCCAAATATTAAGGATTTTAAGTATATTAAAAAGGAATTACTGAAAGAAATGCAGAATAAATAATCTTAAATACGGTAAAGATTCAATAATAACGACAAAAATGCCAACTGAAAGGACAGTATTGACTAAATATTTCTTTTTTCAGCTTGTTTATTGTCTATGTATCATCCAGAGTTGAGGAAAATCTTAGTTACTGACAGTATGCCTTTAGTTAAGTAAAATATATTAAAGATAAACAAATATATCTTGATTCTGTGAATTGAGTAGAAAGCATTAGAATTATGGGAACAACTAATTGGTTACTTCTTCGTAATAAAAAAAAAAAAAAAGTATTGAATGTATTGAGGTCTAGCCTCAACAAAGCCAAGACAAACTCCCTTTCCTATTTATGGTACATGATGCTGTAATAATATATGTTGATCTTCAGAAGAGGAATTGCATTACATCTAGTACTTTTCAAATATTTCCGCTCTGTTCCATTTCCCTTTTTTTAATTAAATGATATTTGAAAAACATAAACTAGTGCCATTAAATATATATGTATAGTTAACAGGGAGAAGAAAAAAACAAACAAAAAACTAAAACTAAAACTAAAACAAGCCTAAAACTAAGACATCTGAAATTATTGATAATTAGAATCAAATAACGAATAGTTTTTCTTTATGAGAAACAGTTTAACTTTTCAGTGGTTCAAATCCAAGACATCTTTCACCACAAGGAGATAGTTGAAAACAGCAAGACAAGCTGGTGACAGCACATGCATTCCCAATTGTTTTTTTCCACTCTCTCTCCAAAGATCTCACAGATACTGCATTTTCCTTTCTCTGTCTTTGAAGATCAACATCATCAATCACACCAACATGCAAACAAACTCAGCAATCCAAGTTCTCATCACACAATAAATACAAAACATTTTTGTAAGTTGACCAGAAATGAACTGACAGAAAATATTTTTAAACCTTAAGACACCGAAAGTGCAGGAGCTGTGTTAAGTATTAATTAATTTCCATGTCCTTTTTAAATGGTGGAGGACAAGAAATCTGTCTCAGATGAAGATGTTAAGTTAAAAAAAAAAAAAAAGTATTGCAGAAAGTCTGGAAAATTCAGGGAATTTTGATAACAGCATTCAAGCAATTTGTTAATCAGTAATAGCAATCATATCCATTTCTGAACTTATAAATTGTGATTTGTCCCAGATTCCATGATAAAGAATCCGTAAAGTAATGAAAACATCATTAAATTACACAATTATTTTCCCCTAATTATTTTATTTATAATTGGTAATCTTGTCTTCAAAAATTATACATAATTTATGTTTTATAATTGAAATAGTAAGGAGTTCTTGGCTGGAGATGGAAGAGGTGCTGAATGAGCTGGGAAGCTGACTCATATCTTCCACAAACTGTTCCACTGTATGAGAGGGGCTCCCAGATATTACAATTTTTCTATATAATGGGAATACACACTGATAGAGTTTCTGATCCAGACACCACTGACAACCAGTTTAATCATTCTGCTTTGAATGAACAGGATGGATTGTTCCACAGCGGTAATGATTATTTGTATAACATGTGGCAGAAGAAAAAAATAGCAGCTATCACATGTGCATTTTAACAAGGTTATCCCAACTTACTGGCTCTAAAGAAAGCCTACAGGGATAAACGTTGATCTGATGTAAATTACTGACATAAATAGACTCAAGACATAAAAATCTGCCTTTTAACTAGACCTGTTTTATTTTTTCTCATTTTCAAACCACCAAACTGATATAATTTGCACAGAATGTCCAAATGGAGTGAGCTACCACATCAGGTTTTGATGGTGAGTGTGAAAAACTGACTAATTCCTGAGTACCATTTCTGTAGTCTGCAGCAGCAATTCAGCTGGAATATCCAGGAGAGTCTGGAAACATAAGCATCAGATCAAAGTATGCATATGGCAGGGGTTCCTCTGATTCTACGGTGAATGATACACAAACAAAGCTCCAAATGCTAAGGTAATTAATAGGAGATAATGATGAATTGCCTTCATGACCCATGGTAGAAAAAAAGGGTGTGTAGTTTTGTTTTTTTTTTTCCACAAAACAAAATGTACTTTCTGGATTGATATGACTTTATCTGTCCATTTCAGAGTGTAGGTGCAGTCATGATGCCTTGCACACCTGGTGTACACAGCAGACAGGGGAAGGGAATTGAGCTCTTCTGCTCCTGCTCACATGCACATGGGGTTACCTTATGAACTGTTGTGATCACAAGCGATATTCAAACACTAAAATGCTAAGAAGTAAGCGTGTCCTTTCTCAAACTGCTATGTTTTTTTAATATCTCTTTAACACTCTGTTAGGCATTTTTCCTTGCGTCTTCATTTATTTATCAATTTATTGGTGCAAGAACTTAATTCCATTAATTAGCAAATATTCTATAATATTCATCTAATATTCATCATCTTCCACTCCATTTGCTTGTTTGGTTTCTTAGGACCGAAACAGTATTTCTCTTTCACACTAAATTCTTAAAGCAATAAAGAATCTCTGAATTCGAGAAATCTAAGGAGTTGTGTTCAGTCTTTATTTTGTATATAACCTATGAAGTGGAATCTCATAGATTCATAGATTCATTAGGTTGGAAAGGACCTACAAGATCATCTAGTCCAACCATCCTCACACCACCATCCCTACCCACCAAGCTACTAAATCAAATCCCTCAGCACCTCATCTAAACGCTTCTTGAACAGCGCTAGGGACGGTGCCTCAACCACCTCCCTAGGCAGGCCATTCCAGTGCCTGACTACTCTCTCAGAGAAAAAAAATTTCCTCAAATCTAATCTAAATCTTCCCCGGTGCAACTTGTGGCCATTCCCTCTTGTCTTGTCATTAGTTACCTGGGAGAAGAGGCCGACCCCCTCCTCAGCACAGCCTCCCTTCAGGAAGTGGTAGAGTGCGATGAGGTCTCCTCTGAGCCTCCTTTTCTCCAGGCTAAACAATCCCCGCTCCCTCAGCCGCTCCTCGTAAGACTTGTGCTCCAGACCCCTCACCAGTTTTGTTGCCCTTCTCTGAACACGCTCCAGGGCCTCGATGTCTCTCTTGTAGTGAGGGGCCAAAACTGAGCACAGTACTCGAGGTGCGGCCGCACCAGAGCTGAGTACAGGGGGATGATCACCTCCCTGCTCCTGCTGGCCACACTATTCCTAATACAGGCCAGGATGCCATTGGCCTTCTTGGCCACCTGGGCACACTGCCGGCTCATGTTGAGCCGAGCATCAACCAACATCCCCAGGTCCTTTTCCTCTATACATTCTTCAAGCCATTCTGCCCCAAGCCTATAGCATTGCATGGGGTTATTGTGGCCAAAGTGCAGGACCCCGTACTTGGCCTTATTGAACCTCATCCCATTGACCTCAGCCCAGCTGTCCAGCATATCCAGATCTCGCTGAAGGGCCTCCCTACCCTCAGGCAGATCAACACATCCTCCCAACTTGGTGTCATCCACAAACTTACTGAGGGTACACTCAATCCCCTCATCCAGGTCATCAGTAAAGATATTAAACAGTATGGGCCCCAATACCGACCCCTGGGGGACACCACTCGTGACAGGAGGGCAGCTGGACTTAACTCCATTAACCACTACCCGCTGAGCACGGCCCTCTAGCCAATTCTCAACCCAAAGAAGAGTCGAATACCAACCTAGTATTTTCTCAATACCAACCTAGTATTTTAGCAGTTGTTTCAGGAAGTTTATGTATGTGATGGGTCACTTTCTCACTTGTTCTGTTTACACGTGTATCTAAGAGAATTTGTATAAACTAATCAACTTATTATCAATAAATTGTTCGCATAATTAAAAAAATCTTTGTGCCCTTGTCCTGCTCTTCATTTGCTTGTTGAGGCAAAACAGTAAATGAAATCAGTGCATGAAGGAGGATGAAAACAAGGATTGTAAACTTTTATTTTCTTCACATCTACTGTCAATTATAATTGAAGAGTAAGGAAGATTATTTCCATACTGTAAAACAGGAACAGTGAATCTTCTTAATTTTTAATGAGGAACCTCTTTAGCACCATTAGTTTTTGATAAAGAAGATTTTGCATGCACACACATGATTTTAATGTTTTTGTGTGTGTGTGTTTGTGTGTGTTGGTATTGTCATTAGCACTTAGATAATTAAACAAATTACTTGAGCTGCCATTAGCAAAGTGCTATCAGTGTCATGAACACATTCAAAACAAATGATTCCCTTTTCCCTGATATTTATCAATGATTTTTCCCTTCTGTCTATATCTCTTTAGTTACCATTTGAGCACTGTTTATTCTCCTGCAGGCAATACCAAAGAAAAAAAACATCTGTGAGTTCCTTTCTTTCATGTACTGCAAAGTGTATAACTTTTTATTGTATGTGCTAAATTTCAGAAACCTGATTGTTCCTATGGAACAGGTATTTTTTGCTCAGGTTAGAAAAAAGAGCTTTCTTTCGCTTCAGGGATGAGACCCTGTTCTATTTCTCCATGTGACCTGTGCTAAAACATTCCTTATCAAGGCACAGACAAGGTACATTGTGGAAGGTACATGCCATAACATAGTGATGTAATCAATTTTTCTGTGAGTTCAATAAGAAAAGCTAACTAATATCTTTCAATGAAGACAGCTAAACATAACAAATATTCTTTACTAATTGGGTGAAAATTGTTAATAAAAATACATCTAAGCAAAGTATGGGTACATTCCACACAGCACTAGTTACACAGTGGAATATCTTCCCACGTGTGTTTGCTGTGCATGTGAATGGTTATCCGATATTTTAAGAGTCTTGTTTCAGAAGACGTAGAAGTATTTCTTCATTTGTCAATTCATTTCTTAAAAGGATAAGAGATGCTAAACATAAAGTGCATTTATATACTGATAGATGCGTACAGGAGATCAGAGAAATACAGTCAAATAGTGGTCTGATATGAATCTCTGTCTGTTTTCCCTTAAATAATCCCACCTAATCATATTCATAGTTTCCTCTTTCAGTCACAAAGGAATAGTTTCCTTTTAGTTTTTATTTTGTTCTTATTTGTTATTGTTCTGTTTGGATGTTTTGTTTTCCTCCCACATTTATTAATTTCAGAGGTTTTTCTTATTCCAGCTTTAACTCTGGCTACTCTTACTTATTTGAACAGTTCCTTCTTTCTTAAGTACATGTACACACACATTTTTTAATATACTGTTTCCAAAGTGAAATTCCCTTTCCTCACAGTCTAGTTAGTGGTGAGGAAGTTTGTCTGTTTTCTCATGCTTAAACCATGAAACTTAATGAATTGAATGTTTTGTTTTTTTTCTTTTAAATGACATGACATGAACAATTGTGTCTTCTTCATTATAGTATTAAAATACATCACGGTAGAGCAAACCTTAACCATATAGTCTTGCAGTACAGTAGTGAGCTCTTTAAAGGAGATCCAGGCTTCCAAAACATTTTTTCTGATATCATCAGTGCTGAAGGGAAATCAGGTAGCACCGGAAAAGTCTGTGAAATGCAGCATTATCTTTTCCTAGAGATAAGTTCAAGACTGCTCCCTGAGCCTCCTCAGAGGTATTCAGAGTAACCAGACACAAACTGGCACTGAGATAGTTTTCAGTGCAAAAAGGAAGGAGTAATAGTAAGATATGCACTGTCAGAAACAGTATTCAAGTACATTCACCACGATAAAATCAGTCTTGCATTTTCTTGTTCGAGAGGATTCTGAAAGCCTGTTTTCATTTACAAACTAGGAAAACAATTTAAGGAGTTACATTTCATTATCAGTGAGTCTTTCCTTGCAAAGATTTGTGTGACTGTATATAATTTCTTCCTGGATATCTTTTCATTGTCATTTCTTTTTACGTTTTGGATCCGTGGATCTCAGCTTCATTTTGGCATGTGTACCAAACTAACAAAAAACACTTTATCTGTGGTATGCCTGGAATTGTTTCTAACACTTGCAAGATAAGACCATTACCATGACAACATGCTGAAGACTGAAGATGTAGTCAGAGGAGGGAGCTCTGTGGAGACAGGGTGGTCAAAACTCCCCTGCTGAAGCAGGGCTGTGAAACACTGACTGTGAACTTGTTGTGGTGAACTTGTTGACAATGAACATGCTGACAATGAACTTGTTGATATGTAATTTGTTGAGAGTGAATCCTGTAAATCTAGCAGAAATAGAAGGATGTTCAGTAGTATCTTGGGGTGTCTTAGGATCTTTTGAACTTGGTATTTCTGGATGAGTGCTCTCACAGTTCAGAGTATACAAATAAAGTTTACCACTGCCTCTTAAGAAACAATTCTAAGGTTAGTAAGTAGAAGTGGCAATTTTTACAGCAACAAATGTTAGAAATTGGAAATAGTTCAAATAATGAGACTAAATCACAAATATATCATTACATAACTTACATTTAAGTTCATTTTTGAAATACTGAATATGGAACAGCCAAGTCAAAGGATATCCTTGCACTTAATGTTAGGGAACAAGGAGTATAAATTGTTAAAAATTTAGATTATAAAAAGCACGTGTTTTCTATTTTCATTTTATTTTCTATCTGTGCCATGTTTTTTGATTTTCTTCCCTATCTTTTCCTGTTTTCTTTTTCCATTGCAATAAGAATGCAGAATAAGGAATTTGATCTTGATTTGCAAATTTATGATATTAAGAAGTTACAAAATCAAACAACCCAAATATTCCACCCTTCTTCTCCCTCCACCCCCAGAAGTGATCATTACTGACATAATATGGATTTATTCTTGTGTCTCGTTCTGTTCAGCTTGCTTGATGATCAAAGTGACGTGCTCCCTTCCACCCAGTATACAATAATCACATCCGAAATGTAACATTATTGTTTGCTGGAAAACACAACCCAGTTTCATTATTCCTCAAAGTTGTTATGTTTTACTTTGCAGGTATACTGAAAACCTGATCTAGAAAACACGTTTCTGAATGGAGTATGCTTCATGGTTGTTAGAACTTATTAAGATCATCTCAAATTAGAGATGTCAAAATTAAAAACATGTTAATACAGTGAAGGCTTAAGTTCCTGACAGAAAAATAGGGAACTGTTTTAAAGAGTACACACTCAAAAAAAATGACTGCATTTTGAAATGTCTGAGGTATATCTCTACAACTTATCATATAGGATTTCTCTTCATAAATGTAGCTTCCCAGAGCTGACTTAGTCTGAGCTACCATTATTCTAATCATTGTTGGGAGTTATTAGAATGATATTGCATTATAATTACTGCCTGGAATTCTTGTGCCTTCTAGCTTTTTATCTTATTCTTAGTAGATTAGAAAACATTCTCGCTCAAATACAAAGTGTGAGATAATATAGGCAACATAATAATTAGCAAAACAAAGTCTATTTTAGGCACTGAATTTGCTTCAGTCATGGCGAACTTTTAAGGTTCTTGGTGGCTATGCTTATCATAGGCTTCATCTACCCTTCTTATTTTTTATTTCTTTATTTAAAGACAGCAAGAGAAATCCTTGTGCTTTCAGACTGCAGCAACACCTAATTCTAACTTGTGCTGTCTTTCTGATAACCTCCTCTCATATTTAACCCAAACAAACAGCTATTGAAGTTGCAGAATAAATAAATAAATAAAGTTTACATTCTTATTAAGTACAGTAGGCTTCCTTAGCAATGCAGAAGAGGCACATACTGGCTTATCAGTGGGATTTGGCACATCTAGCATATTTGTGTTTTCAAGTACACACGAAGAAGTGATAAAAAATCCCATCCTTGCTCCTGGCCTTCAATGTAAAAGCCTTTTTGTAGGGAGATTTGTTGATTTCTTTTTTGTAAGTGAATCCACTATAAATTCATATGGATGTCCTTGGTTTGTACAAAAAGCTTTTCTGTATGGTATTTTTTATATTGCATGCCTTTGTTTTGCAAGTGACTTTAGACAACCCTTTGTTAGATTTTCCAGGTTTGTATTCATTTCTATTCTTGTAGGATGATGCCCAATACCTAAGCATCACTAAAGCTGAGTGTGTTAAATCTTACTTTTATTTGCCACAAGCCTGCTGCAATATCTCTGTGTGCTGTATTGACTCAGTGCATGATGTTTAGAAGATAAGACTTCTGACTTCACAGTAACAAATAGTTCAAAGAGCTTTACATGAACTTGATAGTATCCAAGATTTGTGGCTACTTTTTTCTATAAAATGTCAGGTACTATGCAGATATCAATTCAACCTGAGTGAATGGGAAATGACAAATGTGTTGCTATTATCACAGTTAGTCCTAATTAAACCCACACTTATTGAACGCACGGAGCAGTGTCCTGTATCAATTGATCACCTGGATACTTGTGTCATTTTATTCATTTTCTTCACCTACTTTCTTGATCATCTGCTCTTCTTAACCTTTCCCAGTTGAAAGGTAAGTTAAAAGATACAAGGACAGTTAATTTAGGTCCTAATTAGGCCAGGTTTCTTTCAATTTTTGTGGTGTAGCAAACTCCTGTTTATTGCTCTTTTATCCTGACCTTTATTCCTCCCTTAAGTGTTGACCCAGAAAAGGAGTACTTGGGTAGATATGCTTAGGCCCACATGAATATTGCAGTAAGAGGCAGCAAGGAAAGCTCCACTGAAACACTGGTTTCCACAGGTACATGCAGAAAAAGCAGAGTCATTAAAAAATTAAATGGCATATTTTTGTCTTGAGAAACAAAAATACTGAGAAAAAATGTTCATAAGGCAAAACGATAGGAAATGTTGTTTGCTGTGGTTTTTTAATGTCAGTTTTTTGTCATCAATAACAAAATAGGCTATTTTATAAGTACTAGAAATTATGTAATTCTGTAGCACGTTATGAAATCATTCTGTATCATATATGCATAGTATTTGATTTTTGTATGTATCACATAGCAAAATTGCACAGAATTGTTTCAGCCATTAAATGAAGATTGTTGGGCCAACTAGGGTCAGGGCTATATTTTGAAAATGTTCATAGCTGACTCAAACTTTAAATATCATTTTTTTAAATTTTTTAATTTTTAATTTATAAAAACACTAGTTGTACTAACCAGACATTCTTCAGAGGAAAGGAAACTTCCTCAAATATGAAGTTCACATTCTCAGATTTTTGATAGCAATTACCAGGAATAATATATGAATTCAAATTGTATATTGAAAGCATGATAATAATGATGTATGCTGATTGTTCTAAACTATTTTTGATCTGAAACTCATGGACTATCTTTTAAATGTTAGTGTTAAGGAAAGCAAAGAATTCTGTTGGATGATGTTGTGCATTCAGTGTTATAGAATTATTTTAAATTTAATTACTATTTAAATTTGACTAGACACTTTAACTAAGAAGCTGATAAGTGCTTACACAGAGGAGCTTGAACATTCAGAATCTGATCACAGACTTTCTAAACGATGCAGTTCTGATACTAAAAAACATTAGTTTGCAGTGTTGTAAGCTGTGCAGATAATATGGTTTACATTATTATTCAGAAAATGCTTAGTGACACTAGCAACAATAAGGATAACTAAAGAATCAACACATCATTATGACATCAATGTTGTAATGAATATAATACATATTTCTGTCAGCTTCTTATTTCAAGTTTCCTTTCATATTCTGAACTTCTCCAAATTCTTACTCAAAATTAAGTAACTTTATCAACCTAATTCCTCAGCCTGGGGAGACAGCTTCTGCTTGTTAGAAATCAAACCAGATTTTTAGTTTGTATCGTCTTCATATCAAGTTTCACAAAATGTTACTAAATTTAGCAGTGTATGCTGTCATAATTTGACTCTGAGGTTGAGACAAAACCATATTCTTAAAAGTAGTAGAATGAAATTCTTTCCTAAAGCCTTTCTTTCTTGAAAATTAGGAATAAAAGGTGCTATCTACTGATAACAAAAAGTTGGGTCTATATTCCTACTGAGCTGAAATATTTTAACAGTGATTGAAACAGTACAGAGATTGAAAAGATGTTATCCTACATCCCATGAGATTTAAAATGACTCCCCACAAGTGCACAACCCTTACCATCAAAAGGGATAGTCAAGAAAAGGCGAAATAGTAAGAAACTGCAGTTAGAGTTTCAAGTAGCATCAAGTACAATTTGGATAATTATTTATTGCTTATGAGATGATTTACCAATATTAAAAGTACAGGTAGAACTAGGCAGTGTTTTATAATAAATTCAATAAACTAATTTGGAAATCTTTAATTGTTATGTAAATATAACATAATTCCCTGTAATAAGATTACTTATGGGTGGTTTTATGAATAAAATGCAAACTGAATTTGGAGTATTTAATCAATAATGCACAACTGCTGTAGCAATTATTTTTCTTGATGCCTACATTATTTTTTGTTTAGCACTGACAAATATGCCTCTGAATACTTCGATGGACTTATAATGTGATTGAGAAAAGCCCATTATTTCACTAGAGAGTACATGATTTCCAAAAGCTCTTCATTATGTTAAAAAAAAAGAAAAAAAAATCTTTAACATTTTGAATGCAAATCTAAGATATTTGACTGCCTTAAAAGTTCTGAACAGATTGAAATCATATTGTGAGGTTTTTTTTGTTTGTTTGTTTTTGTTTGTTTGTTTGTTGATAAAAATTTTATATTCTTTAGATGGTCAGAAATATTGAAATCTTCCTGAGTGATCCAAAATATACTGAAAAGAGTAGCACTCATTCCCTATATAATCTTGCTTCTTGAAATACAAATTAATGCTTAAGCAATTAAAAATAGAAGACAAGGAGTTAATAAAGCTAAGATTTCTGGAGTAACAAGAAACTCAAAATCTCAGCCATTTTTATAAATTATTAATTGATGGCTCCTTTAGTAAACAAAAAATACCGTAATTTAATGTCTACTGAGAGTTAACATGCACAGTATTAGAGAAGTGCTCAGAAAGAGTATACTTTATTGATGTGTCACAATATAAATTCAATATCCCGAATATATATGTTAGTTTTTAACTTTGAAATGTCTTCGGTCAGGATTCACCTCTTGTTTGTATCAGCAGATTTCTGTTTGTCATTCATACTCTCTTCTATCTTTGTTGATGTCAAAAAGTCTGATATACTGACTTCCTTGAGTATTTCACTGCAATGCTCTATTTGCCTGGTGTAACATTCACTACCTTGATTGAAGTCAATTTTTTCATATTGTCATCAATCTGTTTATGTGTCTTCTTCTCAAAGTCTTCTGTGTTCAAATTTCACCACTGAAACAGTGGATTTCTTGTGATTTTCATGGTTCTGCTCAAACATTGTGATGGAATTTATATTTTTGTCATTGGTTGCTACCAAAAATGTCATAGTTTGGTAGAGTTAGGAGTTTTCCTTTGTGGTCTGAGACACTACAAATAATCCTGCAACATCCCACAAGTTATTATGAACCTTTCAATGAGCATATGATTGTGTAATAACAGATACCCAATGTATCTATTGATCTCATACAAAGAATTTACCTATTTAAATCTTGGTCTTTTGGAAAATCTTCTATATTGTTTTCATGAAAATTTGTAAGAAACTCCATTTTCTTACAGAATGTGGACATATTTTCCTTGAATGGCAGAAATACAATGGTTCAAGAGTTATTTGTAGACTTGCTAAATTCTCTGGATTTTTTTCTTTATATTCAAATTCGGTATTTGCATAACACAGATGGCTCATCTTCCCAGAAGAATTTCAGTTACAGAGCTCAGACTATTTTAATATTTTTTATTTATTATCTCTCCTTATTTTATTTCTCACCTCACTAATATAATGTGACCTCTAATACACTGAGAAGGTAAACAATATTGGTTTATTGGGTAATCAGAAGGGCTCCTGCTGTTCTGCTGGCTTTCATGTGTCTCGATTAAAGCCAATCTGCAGGTGCTAACTGAGCCGACTACAGATGAGATCCCAAATGCAAGCTACTCTGATTATTCACAGTCCATGTATTACTACTTGTATTCCATGTATTCTTTTTTGAAGAAAAGGAGGGCTTAAATAAATGTTACAGCAAGTATTTGGTGGATAATAATGTTTCTGACTGCACAGTCAAGTTTTTTTTCATAGACTTCCAGAAGAAAATAACTATGGTTTGGAAAATGCTGACCTCTGGCAAAACAGTGGTGCATTGAGTTAAAATACAGCTCTGCTCACTGGTCATTACACAAATGTTGTGACCAAGGCAGCTACTCATATTTAATTCCCAGCACAAGAAAATAACAATGGCAGCATCAAGAGTGTGACTCTTTTGCAATTGAAATACGCAAAAAAAAAAAAAAAAAAAAAAAAAGAAAAGAAAAGAAGAAGGAAACAGTGTGATTACTGCTGCTGAAGTGCATAGGATATAGAAAACTTTTAGGAAGAACTTTGAATTAATTCCTTTTAGCAGAAGCTCCCCAAACCCTCAGCAAAGTCCAAATTTTCAAAGTCCATTTTTAAAAGAAAAGAAAAAAAAAAAAGAGAGATGAAAGGATAAAAGTACTGATTTCAATAGCACCATAAATAGCTTCCTTGAAAAAAAGGAGATAGCCTATTAAAAAATTGTAAGAAAATATATAACCGCATGACTGCCTGCAATCAGAGAAAAAGATAATAAAAAGGAGATAAACAAAAAAACATGATTTCCTTTCACATTGCTACCTACAAGTCATGGGTAGAATTCATTTCTTATGGCTCCTAGAATTGGTTTTAAACAACTGTTTATCATTTTGGGACAAAAATGTTTTGAAATAGGATAGTTTGAAATCTGCTATATCAATTGAAGTAGAGGAGTAAATAATATTTCGTTAAACAGGAAAATGTAATTAATCAAAGCAATGGTTTTCACCTGAAGAATTTTTGCTTTGGGCATCTGCCAGTGACTGTCACAATAAAGACGTCAAAGAGGGAGAAAGTCCCTTGCTTATGCTGAGACAAATTTCTATCTTGTCTTTATATTTATTGAAGAAATTATGAGAAGATAGGAAACCTACATTCTAGATATGGTTTAAATGCTGATTTCATTAAGAGAAAGATCCAGATTGCCCTTTGAAATCCATGACTATAATATTTAGATTTCATTAGCTTAGGGAGTTGATAGCTTTGGATTTGTACTCTCTGTAAGTCTCTGACTAAATTGCTTTTACTCAAAGGGTCTGTGTGGGAAGGGTTATCTCCATAGCAGCAGTTAATTCAGGGAGTAATGATGATATGGGAAAAAAAAAAAAAAAGTAATCAATAGATTTACACCACAGGTTATCCTAGTACTGTGAAACTGCTTGTACATTTTGTACAGATGCAGTGGGAGGATTTTCTTACAGAATGTCACAGTCACAATTCCTGTCAAACATAAATGAACTTATTTGATTCACTCTCATTAATCTTCTCTGAGAGGCTTTTGCTATTAATTGTTATAAGCATGCAGATTTTTATATCCCTAAAATTAAGGTTTTCTTCTTCCTGTATTGTTCTTTTCTTTCAGAAAGCCATGTGTATGCATTTATTTTAGCTGCAGGCAAAAAAAAAATACATCATTCAAGCATGTAGAGGTCCCGAATTACGTGTTTTGCTAGTCAATATGCCTATCCTGCCTTCCTTCCTCTACACATCTTAATTCAGGATTTCACAAAATCGTGTAGTCCAAAATTCAAGTTTGTATCTCACTGCTGGGGTCCTACTGTCTCGCTGTCGGGGACCTTTGTATCCTCATGTTTAATGGAACAATGTGTTCTACAACAGTATTCCCTTAACGAGCAGTCTGAAAAGCGGCACACCTGCTCTGCTGGAGAACTGCCAGCAAGCAGATGCAGCACTGTGCATTTCAGTGATGCTGAACATGGTCAGAGGAGCACATGCAGTCTCCTGTCATAAGTAAAACAGGTGTTGTCAGGTAAAGTCACTATCATTGACAGATGTGGATTGGTGATTTAGTGGCATAAGTGCCATGACTTTCATTATCAGTGATCAAAATAAATCCTGTTCTTGATTTGTTATGATGGCTGAAGGCTCAACCAATGTTTGCTGGCAGTCAGCTCATGGCTATGATTCTGAGAGAGAGAGATGTAGGTGTACAAGAAATACAATATTAAACCAGAAATAAGTAACTTAATTACAGGGCTGAAATCCACAGTACTGATTTTAGGCACAGATCCACTTGAACGAGAAGATATTTAACTGTAATTATTGATCAAAGACATAAGAGGACAAGGCCTGAGCCCTGAAACTGATTTTTCAGAGCTTTATTCGCACAGCCCATAGGATATGCTCATTATAGGCACTATGCTCTAGATGTCAGGAGTCAAGGGTATTGCAATGATTAACATGAGAGAAAGAGACAAAAATATAGCTTCTCTATATATGTTCCATGTTGTTACTCTGTGGAATCTCTCTCTGGAAGTATATATATGTGCCTCATGTCCAAAGCTTTCTCCATCTTTCCTCACATTTCATTTTCTAATAACTGATCTGTACCATACCTAGAGACCTGAGAAAGACACAGCAAACAGACTTTCAGCAGAACATGCACTGTACAATCAGGTTAACTGCCATACCATGTGCTGGAAAGACCTTATCAACATCAAAGCAATGAGTAGCGGGAAACAGGAATTTGGAGAGGGATGAGATCTTTTTTGGAGTGGAATGAAACTGAGGCCCTTACCATCAAGGCCAAGATCAGAGATGTAGAAAGGCTGCTCTACTACTGATAGTCCTCCACCAAAGAACAGGATAGTGGTTGTCACTGTACCATGGCCAGAGGAAGCATAGTTATGAAAATGGAACTGAAGTAATACTCACTTCAGTGTCTTTTGGAGATTTCCAACCACTCACTTCTCAAGCAGGAAAACTGTAATAGTGGAAAATGGCATGGTAGCCTGCTTTTAATATGTAAAATATGTACTACATTACCATGATTAATTATAAAGAAAAAAAAAATAAGCTAGATATATTTTTTTAATCACAAATTTAATGGACACATAAAACAACCTTATTTACAATTCCTCATGTAAAAGTACTCAGAAGATATTACATTATTGTTGAAACTGTGCGCACTAAAAACATTATGGTCTAAATGTAGATTCATTTGGAACATGCAATTTAAAAGTTCCTGATGTGTATGATTAGAAATTAGCAAGGTTTTTTTAACAAATTCTTGCGAAATATGGAATCATAGAATCATAGAGTCACAAGGTTGGAAAGGACCTACGAGATCACCTAGTCCAACTGCCCACCCATCACTATTGCTACCACAAACACTAAACCATTTCTCATAGCTCCTCATCCAGACAGCTCTTAAACACTGCAGGGAATGGCGACTCCACCACCTCCCTGTGCAGGCCAGCCCAGTGCCTGACCACTCTCTGAGAGAAAAAGTTTTTCCTTATGTCCAATCTAAACCTCCTGTGGTACAACTTGTGTCCATTTCCTCGGGTCCTGTTTGTTGCCTGGGAGAAGAGGAAAAAGATATCCAACTCAAAGCTGTGAAATTCAGTGTTGAAGACTGAAAACTCCTTAATTTAAAGAAATGTGGTTTAAAACTAATAGCAGATAGAAAAATAAGAGGGACACAAAGAACTTCTCAATAGGTAGAAGGAGCATACTATTTGAGAAAGAATAACGTAACAGCCAGAGAGGAATTAATGAATAGAACAGGTATATACATGTCTAGAAATAGCTATTAATACCACAGAATTATGCAAAACTCAGTCATTAACATCACAGTGCACCTGGCATTTTAACATTTTAGTTCTTTGAGAAAGAAATTAAGAGCTCAATTATGGATCTGAGACATTCCGAGAAGGGAAAAAGATAAATACTGTTTCATGGTGTGCTGGGAAGCCATATGTCTCAGGAAGGCACAGAATAGGGATCCGTCTCTACAATTGTAATATATAAACCATGCTGGTTGACCAACCTCCTTGCAGAAAAATGTATTCTCATTAAACTTCATTGTGAGTGTTAGAAAACAGTGTCAGAAGTACTTCTTATGACTCTACAGATTTGTTTCCACAATCTGGAGCTGAAGATTCAATTAGGTATACCCGGACTCACGAGGGGAGATAGATCTGTTTCTGTTTTCAGTCCAGTGTCTGAGAATGAAGGCAAGTGTTTTCAAAATGGGCAACATTGAGGATTTTGCTACACAGCATGATCCTGAAATATTCAGATACTGGCAGGTCACAATATAAATATCTTCCCAATTCCAGTAATCACAGAAATATTGTACATTATTTATCTGAGTTTTAATCTGAGTGGCCTGGATTTGTTTTTTAAGGCTCAGCTCTGTAAGCTGCAAGCAGTTCTTATGTCTTCTACTTTTGTAGCATAGAATACATGTGTTATATAATGATGATCCACATGTCTTATATTCTTGATATAGTCAAATTATTCTCTATGGGCCCTAATTGTTCTCTGTAGATTTATCATATTTTTTACTCTTCCATCTACTTATTTTAATTTTTATGTTATCAAGCTTATTTTTCTCATTACTTATAATAAGCACTTGTATAAACACCATCATATATGCTCTTAATAATCGAATCTTTTCCTATTTAATGACAGATATTACACATGCAATGAAGCATTATTTAAGCAATTCAGAATTGTCTTTGCCATTTCATTTTGTCTGCCTACTCATGTTTCCAGCTTTGTGAAATTTACCTTTCTGGAATACCGAGAGCATATATATTGATTCACAAGCTATATATTTGCAAATTATAAATACAATTTTATCATGGTCACATAAAATCTCATAGTTATCATTAGAATGACCAGATGTTTTTCTCTCTTGGAGGTGCATTTTTAATAAACAAAATATCTCTAAGATACCAAACCTTTAAATTTGAATGTTATTATCCATCTGTTCTGTGCTTTTTGATCTTTCCTCAAGCAAGTCAAGGATGTTTTAGTAGTGATGACATGGAACTTCAGAATACATTTTTCATTTTGTGATATTGAGAAACTCCATATTTAGAACATCCATCTCGGGTATGAAGGCCCATATTCCTCTCCATCCTTTAAAAAATCAAACTCTCACTTCTCCCATTACTTTAATGAATATTTGTATATAGAGAGGGCTAATACAGGGTTCTTTAAATTCCACATTTGGGGTTCTCTGTATTTCTTTTAACATTATACCCCCTTTACACTCCTGAGAAAGGAGAAAAGGAAAATGTAGTTTATAACCCAGCTGGTATCAACCAATCTAGAATATCTACTTTTACATTCTGGTACCAACAGAGATTGTGTCCTAATGATGAGTGTGTGGTCTTACATAGGTAAAAAGAAAGAGACTCTTCTTACTTCCACTTTTGATCATTTCTTTTTATTTTTTCTCTCTTTTTCTCTTTCTTTCTTTCTCCTTTTTTTTTTTTTTTTTTTTTATTTTTTCCAGAGAAAAACAGTAAAGTCATATTAGTGGATACATTTCCTTTACAATTTTGCTTTAACATTTTCAGCTGGTTTTTATAAGCATTTGACTGTTCCAGCGATTTTTTATCTCTATATATTACCAAGACAATGAAAGGCAACATGATTTTAGGAGTATTCAGCTATCTCCATATTACGATGTGTGTCTGTTTAAGATCTAATAGAGATCCTAGCTCAGGCTTCTCCATAGTGGTATTGTTGTTCTATATGGCATTGCTTTTAGAGCAAAAAACATATTACAATGTCTTGGAGCATTGCAGTGTAAGGAAAATAATGCCATAAATCACTCCATATAGAGTACAGATTTCAAGCACCTAATGAGGCCTAAACCTTGCATCGGGCAAAAAAGTTTCTAAAAATGTTGTATTGCAGTTTTAAGAAACTGTCCATGAACAGGTCATTCCTCAAGCTTTTTTAAGAGGAGCAGGTGGAACTGAAACATAACAGAGAGGTGGATGGGAATCTGGAGAAAGAGGATAGTTTTTCTTCTCTCAGAGTTCAAAACACCACAGTAGACACCAGACTAAACTGCAGGCATCACAGTTTTCAAATCTTCAATGACAGAAAAAATCTAAGAATCTGAGCAGCAAGTATTCAATTGATATGTATATATATTTTGAAATATATATACATTTATGGTTTAAAAACACTGTCTTCATTCGGGGATGCAAATTCTAAGTGCTTTTATTGCTGAGGTTTTCAAACTCAACTGGTAATGCTTCTGGTAATACTTATTTTGGGCTATATTGTAGACTACTTTTTGTAAATTACTATGATACAATAAGAGAACTTTCGTGGAAGTGAGTTAAATGAAATATGTGAATTCGTATTCTACAGAGGATGGATACTGTTTTTAAATTCAAGTGTTACAGAATGCCTATAGGGGTTAGAGGCAGTTATTTTAATAGTTATGTGAAATTAATATTGAACAATCAGCAAGTGCCAATAATACAATTAGCTTGTTGAGAAGGTATCTTATTTCTCAATGCTGAAATAATACTTTATGTTGGACCCATGTGCCTACACTTTTTGTAAAAAAAAAAAAATATATATATATATTTAATATATAATACATAATATGTATATATTCTAGGCTAAATTAGCTATCTGTTTTTCTTCTCTAGAAAATTGAAAGAGAATGCTAGTCCTGTGAGGTGATTTATTTTTATATTAAATAACTGTTCCAGGATAGTGCATCATTCTCTAGGGGATACAAATTTTTCTTCATCAACTATAGAAAGTGAAGTCTAAAAAACCTCAGTCATAGATTTGTCTTCAGTGATCAAATCATCTGCATCTCTGTGGACTTTTTAGTCATCCCTCTGATCAGTGATTTCCTTTTCATACAATCATTAAGGTTGGAAAAGACCACTGGGATTATATAGTCCAGTTGTCAATCCATCACCACCATGCACACTGAACCACGTCCTTCAGAACAATACATATTTCCTGAAAACCTCCAGATACGGTGACTCTATCACTTCCCCAGGAAGCCTGTTGCAATAGTCTTGGAGTAGTCATAGTCCATCTAGTCCTTCTAACATGCTGTGTGAGGCACTGAGGTGCCTGTTTTAGGCTTCTAAGCAGCAATCAGGAGATCATCTATGAACTGTAGCTTTCGCCTTTTGGTGTCTAAGTTATTCATGAGTCTAGACTTAAGTAATAAACATGCTGCTTAGAAAGTACTATTTTACTAGGTGTAATAGTATTACATTTGTCTACACATAGTTCAGTAAACATAAAGTGATTTATCCTACATCACCTTTACCATTTGCTCAAAGGTAACTTAATCCCTATCATGAAAGCATAAGGCAATTATTTTCAGTTACACCATCCCTAACTTACTGAAGCATAAAATTAATTACAAATACACACAATTTGTTTGGTTCAGTCTTAGTCCACATGTCATGAATGAGAAATTCAGTAACACTATGAATAAATCTTCCACTGACATGATCAGCAAACCCATGACTGAGATGACAGAAGACCTATAAACACCTGTTCTGACTAGAGGATCTTTATTCTCTGAGCTTCGTTTGAGCCAAAATTAAGTGGAACTGCATGCACTATCTCCAACTGTCAGATGCGCTAATTGATTTGTTTGGAAAGTGATTTCATTTCCTGGTTTAAAATGTTTTCCCCACAACAGAATTAAAGAAGACGAATATAGAGAATAGAGAAGGCAGACAATTTTTAATCAAATTTTGTGTCTTGTCTGGAAAACTTCTACACATAGGTATAACTCAAGAAAGATGCATCCAAATAAAGAAATTTCTGATATTATGTGGCTTGAGAACTCACTTTTCAGATTGGCCTATGAAAAAAATCCATTTGTTTGCAATATTCTCTTTAGAGGGTCTACATATCTTTTTGTTCAATGGCACCATTCATCTTTATCTGATTGACATTGCAGAGACTGTGTTTAGCTGGTGAAATGATTGATTGTAGCTACTCTGCAATGTTTATTACAATTTATCAAATCACTCATATATAAAAAAAACCTCAGCATCATATAAACTTATCCCAAGGTTGATATTCCTATTTATTTATAGCCATGTCCTAGCATCAAAAACAGAATAGAAAAACAAACATAAGAAGCTTTCCTTCCTATCCAGACCAATGGCCTCTTAACTTTTGCTTGGGAATACACTCTTCACAACTTTCCTTCGAGCACTGCACCCTCAATGGACATTGATATGACTCCCTCTTAGCTTCCTCTTCTCCAGGCTGAACATCATCATCTCTCTGTCTTTCCTCATATTAGAGGTCCTACAGTCCCTTCAGCATCTTCATAACTCTCCATTTGTCTTACTACAGTATATGCATACCTCTCTTCTTTCAGAGGAGTCAGAATTGGACACAGCATTCCATGTGCGGTCTCATCAGGCCTGAGTACAACAGAAGGATTGCTTCTCTTGGCCTGCTAGCAATACTTTGCCAAATGTATCCAAGGATACCATTAGCCTTCTAGTGTAAGGGCAAATTGTTGGATCATGTTCACCTTGATGCCCACCAGGACCTCCAGGTCCTTTTCTTCTGAGTTGCTGGATGTCCACCAGTATGTCCTGGCACCTGAGGTTGTTATTTCCCTGGTGAAGGAATATGCACTGCTCATCTAACTTCACAAGATTCTTGTTAACCTACCTCTCTAGCATGTCAAAGTTTCTCTTGATGGATATGTGGTCATCTGGTTAGCTAGACTCTGCCACAATGTGTGCTTCATCTGCAAATATACAGAGTCCACTCTTCATTAATAATCTAAACAATGAGGTAGAGTTAAACTGGAATTGATCCAGTGATGATATCTGGAGTACATTGTTTGTTGATTGTGTACAACTAGTGTTTACACCACTGAATGCCACCCTTGATCCACCTCTCTGTCTGCTAATCCAGCCCATACTTATCATGGAATCCTTAGAGTTGGAAGGAATCTTAAAGGTCATCTAGTCCAACTTCCCTGCAATCGAACAAGGACACCACAGCTGAATAGGTTGCCCAGGGCCTGATGCAGCCTCCCTTTGAAAGTCTCCAGGGATGGGACATCCACCACATCTATGGGAAATCTGTTCCAGTGCCTTACCACCCCTCACTCTAGAAGACTTTTTCCTTATACCTAACATAAATCTATCTTCTTCAAGCTTGAAACCATTTCCCCCTGTTCTATGACCTCAGACCCTGCCAAAGAGTCCGTCCCCTTCTTTCCTGTAGCTCCCCTTTAGATACTGAAAGGCCACTTTCAGGTCACCTTGCAGCTTTCTCTTCTCCAGTCTGAACAACCCCAGCTCTCTCAGCCTTTTCTCATAGGAGAGGTGCTCCATTCCATGGATCATATTTGTGGCCTTCCTCTAGACACACTCCAACAGTTCATGTCTCTCCTATACATTGTTGCTTTTCTAGTAATTACTGATAAATGTGCTCCATCCTCTCGCTAAGTGCATGGTAATTTATTCCTTGGTGAAAAGAGACAAGTTATTTCAGAGTTGCTGAGAAATAAATGTTTGAACACTGGCAGTTAGTGAGGGAACCAATTTACTCACAGCATTTTGCTTAGTTGATAGTACATTAACTTGCCTGTGGGACTCTTTCTTGAGCGATAATAAAAATAATAGCACACACTTAAATTCATCTCCTTTCATACTTTTGGCAGGTTTCCCTTTGAGCTTCCTGATGCTTGCTTTCTTGTAGAATCAGTATTATCTTGCTCTCTTCACTTTGATCTTTTTGACATTTCAGCAAGATTCTAAACACGAGAGCTGCTCTGGAAGTAATGCTTCCTATTTTATGATCTGGACCCACACTGTCAGAGGTACTTGTTAGTGATATGGCAATAGAGGCATAACATTCCCACTAATTTTCTGTACTGTTGCTGTGTGACATACGGCAGCAGAGGGGCAGTCTGACAAAATGGAATCTCACATGGAAGTGCAGATGAAGCAAAGGTACATCACTGAATTCTTCCATGTGGAAAAAATGGCACCCACTGACATTCATGAAGCATTACAAACAGTGGATGTGAGCACAGTGAGGCTGTGGGTGGTGTATTGCAGTCATGTTGACAGTAACAATTGGTCACCTCTGCTGGTAACAGTGAGTGATGCTGGCGATGCTGGTGTCAGTGGGTCTACATTTTTATGAGCGTGGCTTACAGGTTGTTCTTCATCACTAGTGAAAATGCAGAGCTAATGATGGTGACCATGTTGAAAAGCAGTGTTTTGCACTAAGAATCTCTCACATCAAAAAGTGTTATTTTGCTCATTGTATGTGTTGTAGCTTCCATGGAAGTAAACAGGAGATAGAACTTTCATATGTGCTTATATGCAGTTCCAGTTTCCCCCCAGTCTCCAGCTCGCTTACCCTGCCTTGAACCTGCCTTCAGTTATCTAGCCTACCTTAAGAGTAGCAAAATAGAGATCAGACCAGTTTTTCCACAAGTGCTTTCAGCGTTACATTCCCTACTTTCCTTAGGGAAGAGAAATAGGGACAAAGGGTATGCTACTTTTCTATAAGCTATATTCTGTTCAAATAAATGGATGTCTTCTAACTTAAATTATTTCCTGATGTTTCACTCTTAGAGAAGAAATTATCCATCCTAGTATTTTTCTCCTCGTCCATTTTTGTATGGTCTCTTTTCCACAGTTTTCACTGTTTCTTGAGTTTTCACATCTCCAAACCACAGTGAGCCACTGAAACAATGCAAGAAAATAAAAAGTCATCCTGAAATTTGTCTCTTCTTTTATGCTTTATTAAGCTTCACTATCTAAGCACTTCACCATTCAAATACACTACAGTTATGAAAGAAATATGATAGTGCTTCTGCAGTGAAATACTTCTTTATTGTCATAATCCACCTGTTATTTTATTCAAATTTTTCAGCTGTGATAACTTGCTACTGCAAATATAGATCTCTTAAATTCTGTGAAAATCTTTTAATGTTCTCATTTGCTGCTCTTGACTTTTTGTAACTCAGCATGTTGACTGTAAGGCTGCTAGCTTTTGTGCCCATCTCTTTTGATGCTAAAACTTGCATTTGCTGCAAGCTTTCATCCTAGACATCACAATGAATTGGAAAATTCACCCTGAAAAATAGCTCCACCCTCATAGCTAGGAATAGATAGCACTTAGAAGACTACTAAGTAGCTGACAGTTCTTGAGCATTGCTTTCTATTCTATTTGGACTGTTGGATTGGATGATCTTGGAGGTCTTTTCCTACTTTGGTGAATCTATGATTCTGCTTCTCATGTACTATTTGCAGCTTTTGTATGCTGAATCTCAGGTCTTGGGTTAAGGGGTAACGTTTTGTTATGCATGACAGTGCCTAGCAGAATGGGGTAGGAGTGAGGCTGGGTATTGCAAATAAGCAATACCTTGATGGGAGTGTGGAAACAGAGCATTAGCTCCTCCAATCATGAAAGATGCTGTGATCCTCATTTATATACAGGCAGATCCTACACTTTTTGCTTTGGAAGCAGACCCTCAAACATTCTTTTTATTTAAAGACAGAAATGTAGAGCTGAATACAGTGCAGTGAAGAATCATTTTATTTCTCCTTTTATGTTGTCTGTAAAGATCAAGACAGAAACATAAGTGGAATTGACTGACATTCTGAGTGTTTCCCATCACTACAGTCCTGTCAATAATCTCATAGATGATCCACCTAGATTAAATTCAATTTTTGGCTTGGTTCAGTTTAGAGGCTTGAAGTTGGGTTTCCTATCCTACTGGGAGAAGTCAAGACAAAAGGAACTATATCTTTCTTAAAAGGCGATCCTCAACAAAGGAACAAAGGTAGTAATGTCACAATTGCATTAAATATTCTAATATCTGGTAAACTTCTCTCACTTATCAGAAGTTTCTCTGGCATGGCCTCTATCTTTCAAAGTGCAACACAACTTACGATCTTATCAGCAATATCCTCAGTTTAATTTTTGTTTCATCTGAGTTACATACTCCTAATCTCGTTACGTTTGTGGGTTTTTTCGGTTTTCCACTTTTAATTTTCTCAGTTTTCCAATTCACTTTCTTACTGTATTTAATAATACTTTAAATATTTTCCTGTCTTGCTGCTAGTGCTCTGCAATGTCCTGCTGTGCAAATTGGCCCTTTAAATGGAGGCACTTCATGTAAGTGACTAACAGTCACCCCTAGTGAGATATTTAAAGAAGCAATTGCACTAAACCATACCTCTTGCTTTGAAGAAAAATTAGACAGAAGGAAAAAGTCTCCAGCTAACAGATTATAATTCACATTTCATAAAAGGTACAAGTTCATGTAAAGACTTAAAGACCTGTAAAACTGCATGAGGCTTTTCACAATTAAAGAGAAATATTAAATCTTTATTTTGGAATCTGGGTTCAGAGTCAGTGAAACCTTACAGTGTTATCAAAATTTTATGACTCCTAAGATATCTGCCTTGTCATCCTTAAAGTTATTCTGTAATTATCCTGTTCTCTTCTACTTGGAATAGCCATTAAAGTCAATTTAATTGTGATATTTTATTGCCTTTATCCCCCAGGGTAGACAACAGAACAGTTATGTTTCTAATTCTGGATTGTTCATGGCTGGCTGGGACCTTTGCAGCAAAATTGATTTTCATTGGCAAAGACCAGTTTCACAAATGTCAGACTGATGTTTTCTCAGGAAGATTTTAGATTTCATTTCCAGTAAGAGCAGATTCTTGAGGATGTTTTCTTTTTTCAAGTTAAAAAGAGAAAGCAGCCTATATGCCAGTAAGCTGGATCAGTGACATGTGTCACCTGAACATCAAATCCATAATCTGCAGTCAACAATGGATTAATGGTTATTTTACAAAGGCAAAATTTTGCTCTTTTGCATTTTTTCTTTCTTGTCTTGTACTTTTCAATTTTTTAAAATAATTATGCCGGCTGTGTTATTAGCTGATATTCCTCATATATTGCTCAGAAATTAGAGTGCTTTGCTAGCATTATTCCATTCGTCCATTTCATGTCATCATTTCCAAAAGAAAAGTGAACAGGTTACCTCTACTACAGAAGGACAAGTATGAACCAGATCCAAGGGAAGGCACTATTGCGCTGAAGGAAGATTCCCTTTAGTCTCTGATATTTTTAAATCTCGCATCTTCTTTCTCTCCTTGCTTGTATTTCAAGGCCTTAAGAATCACGGATTTTGCAACTTGAGATCTTTTCTTAGAGTCTGGCCATTATTTCCTTTACTTTTTACACTTATTAAGATGTCTATTTCTTACAGATTCGAATTTGTACATATATTGAGTTCCACTGCAATGCTATTGAACACTCAAGTTCTTATCCTTAAGGTTAACTTATGTAACTAATTAAAGCCATTCTGTGAGGAAGAAAATTTGTTTTCCCTCCCTAGTGGTGAAATTCCATCTCCATTGTAATTTATGTAAAAGCTTTACAAACTTCAGCAGAGCTATGGTTGCACATCAAATTAGAAAGTGTTATTGTAAAATCCCATCTGAGAATAATAGAATGGCTTAAGTTGGAAAGGACCCTGGAGTTTCAACTTCCTACCATAGACAGGGACACTTTTCATTAGATAAGTTTGCCCAAAGACACTCTCAATCTGGCCTTGAATAATTCCAGGGATTGGATATCCACAGCTTCTGCAGGCAACATTTTTCATCATCTCATTACCCTCATATTAAATAATTTCTTTCCAATGTCTAACCTAAATCTACCCTCTTGTATTTTAAAGTCATTACTCCTTCTCCTATCACTACACTTCCTTATTAAAAGTCTTTCCCCATAAAATTTTCCAAGAAAATGGTGTTTTCCTGTTTTGTTGATTTGCATCTTTTGTTTTGGTTGTCGTTTTTTTCCAGAAGTGTAAGCATTTTCTCTCCACAAAGCTACCAATGAGTACTTAAATCAGCAAAGAAAATAAATAGTTTATTTTTCAGATAGTTTAATCTTCTTGTTCATCTTTCATTTTGTTTCTGGTTATGATGTTAAACCAAATGTTATATAGTACGTATTATTATAAATATAAATAAAAATAAATTGCTTTTTTTTTGTCTTTCAAAGCAGTGGAATAAATATTTTTCTCTGGAGCTTTATGTGAAAACTAATCACCAATCATCAACCTGTTTACAGTGTTTCTCCCAATATGAACATGTAGTTCATATCATTTTATAATTTCAATCATAGCATAAAAGAATGATATAGCAATAAAAATCATATTAAGGAGGTGATGAGAGCATAAAGTAAAGGTCCATGCTAATTATGAGCATCTTGCTGGTACACTTTCAAAAATCCTCACAGTAGTATGAAGATGATGAATGACCTGTATTGCTGTTGCAATTTTAGTAATTGCACAGAGCTAGAATAAAATCTGTTCCTCTGACTCAGTCTAGAGACAAAGGTATGAATAAGTGTGGCCATTTTGACATCACAGAAGAACTGTTGTATTTTCTGTAAACGGGAACCCAAACTCATTTCTGTTCTGAACTACCCATTTTATGTCTAAACCAGTCCAGATTTTACACAACTTCCTAAACTTCACATACAAGCAGTGCACAGTAAGGAGACTGCAACTCATGAAGAAAGCAGTTTGCATGTTTGTTTTTTATTTCTCTGATGAGGGTTGCGGTGCTTCACTATAAACTTGAAGGTGGCCTTTCAGATCAGAAGAATTAAGATCAATTTAACTCATTTTGTTTTATGCTGAAATTTTGTTTAAGGTTCATCAAACTGAAATAAAGCGGAAAATGGAAAAAAAGATGTCAACTGTAGATAATGTATACTTATTAGAAAACAAATTTGAGGAAAATAATCAAATAACGACATTACAAATTAAGAAACATTAAAATAAAGATAGATTTTTAATTGTAAATCATTTTCTGGTATTTGACTGACATAATTGAAAAGTACTCATAAGTGGACAACAGAACACAGAATCATATTAAAACAATTTGTGACCGTGCTCATACCAAAGAGATAATGAAGCAACGTTGCCTGTTTTGTTAACTTTTTGTTGCACGTTATTTTAGAAAGACTTTATGATAAAAGATCCTGTAGCATCTTCTTTTTTTTTAAATTGTGAATTTATTTTTATTACTAAATCAGAGCTGTGTACTTAATCATATACTCTCCTATTTTCTCTACAGAAGAGTGAATGCCAGTTACTACAACTGAAAACATGGGAACTGTAGCATTTTCACTACTTGATGTGTTCTCTTCTCCTTGTCAGGCAGTGCGGAAGCTTCAGTTTTTCTTGTATGCAGAGATTATGTCTGGCCCTTAAAAAAAAAAGAAAAAAGAAAGTAGAAATAGAAAACAGATAGATAGACATAGACATCTATACGTATATCTTCATGTATATATATATTTAAAAAACTATATTCATATAGCTGAAGAATTAAGCATGAAATGATTTCTTTTAGTTGTGAATTTTTGGATATTTGTGTTCTAAAAGCCACTAGAAACTGATTCTCCTTCTTAGTTATTTATTTACAAGAATGATATATGTTTTCTAAGGACTATACAACAGAGGTTACTAAGAAAAAATATCTCTGAAGTAAATATGATTTCTTTCTTCCATAGTTCAATTGCAGAGAGGATCAAGTTTTAGCAAACTGAATGCACATCAGTGAATTACAGCAGACCATGATGAATAATTTTTGTCTATAGATAATGTTGGATAATAATTATTATGAAAACATTTTTGTGCCTATTAATCCCCACAATCAATCCTCTCTCAGAAGCATGTAAATGTTGGTATGTTGGTTCAGAAAAAAAAGATAGAGAGCAATGGGTAGTTAAGATGTGGCAGCAGAGCTTCTTTGCAAAAGAATTAACCCCGAAGATTGCTCAGCTTTAGTTTCTGGGACAATTCCAACTTCTTATTCACAGAGAAAACAGCAGTTGTCAGCTAAAACACAACAGCATGTAAACATCTTAAAAGAGGTTTAAATATAGGCCTAAACACTATAATGTTTATGGAGGAAGAACTATAAGTGAGAGAAATAGTTGCCAATACAAGTGATTAGTGTCAGAAGTCCCTAAAGAAGCAGAAAAGACAGTAAAAGCTGATAACGCCTACTCTACACTTCTTTCTTGGATTTCACCTGTTGTGGCCATTTCTTTAGAAAGCTTTTATTTCCACTTAGTGGGAAGAGGAGGTAATGATGATTGTACCTTTATTTAGAAGCTCAGGAGTTAAGAGGTACCCAGTGTTAAAGTACACTTTCATATGAAAATGTAAAATTAATATCAAAATATTCACTGGGACCAACTAAGCAGCTGAATGTTCCCATTCATCTACTTCTGGCTATTCTCACATTGGCTCTCTCTCCCTTCAGCTTCATTGTCTATTTTTAAATACACAACAGATATTCAAAATTACCTGCTTTTCACTGCAGATTATATATGTTTTATGCTTATGTTTTTCTTACATTAGAAGTCTAAAATTTAAGATTTCTGGCTTCCCACAGATTTGGTCATCTCCAGAACTGGCAGAAGTCTGACTCTTTAGGATCCTCAGCTCCTAAAGTGAGGACTTTTTTAAAAAAGGGAAGTTTTGCACTGTCTTGTACAAATGGTTGGATTTAACATTTTTATCTCTTATCTAAAAGGCCTATTTGAAGCTCTGTGCTCCACATCAATTGCAGGAATTGAACTGAAGTGATTTCAGTGATGACAATCACCTCACAATCAAAGCTGTTTTCCTTCAGTTACTTAAATGCCTACTCCAATATTAAATTTCTTTAGAAATCATGGCAAATCCTAGGTTCACAAGGTAATTCTAACCCAGAACCCTCCATTTTGATTGTGGGTCTTTTTTCATGGTAAGTAATAATGCTCTCTGCCTTTTATCTTTGTGCCTATACTATTCTCACAGTTTGTTCATCAGAAGTCCATAGCCATTTTATAAGAATCTGGCCTTGAATTACAGACCACAAGAACAGACTTCATCAGAGCTCTTCATTATGTGAGTTTATTCCTACACAAAGCCCATAGATAAGACATCAATAGAAGGTTCCTGAACCCACTAATTCATGCCATATCCTTTGGTAATAGAATGCAATACTGAACTGATCCTGGGAATAAGAAAAAAAAATGTTATTACCTTTATAAAATTTTCTGAAGTAAAATATTTCAAAAATGTGGGATTTCAAAAATATCCAAAATAAGATCTCAAAGAAAAGATGTTACTTTTGCAATGATGAGTTGCATACGCTGTATCACTGTGAAATGACTCACACAGGATCTACTGTCCTGGCACAGGTTATGAATCAGATGTTTTCAGTCAAGAATATGCTGATAGATAAACCAGCACCTTCAAAAAGACACTCGATTACACTATGTTAACTGCAGGGGCACTGAAAGTGTTCACAAACTCTAGGAAACTATTAACAGAATCTTTCTAAAACATAATCTTGAGCTGTAGTATTATTCTCAACTCCCCAAAGAACAAGTGGACAAGTTTTCTTCTATCTTCGATAATTTCAAATCCGCATCAGGAGATTCTTGTGCCCAATTAAAACAAAATAAAGTTTGAAAAATCTTTGAATAGCAAAGTGCTTTTTTAATAATGAAATCAAGTTGCTTGAAAAGCTAGTCTGTTTTGTGAACTACGAAGCAAATTATACGAAACTGAAACAAAATCAGTCTTTCCTAGGAAAAAAAATAAAGCAAGCAAAACACAGAATCACAGTTACTTCCAAAAAGAATTTGACATTCATGACTATGTGTGATTTGAAGAATTTGAATCAACATGTCCTGTAAAGAGTGATGTTTCTGCCTTTGATCCATATCAGGCATTTCACAGTTTTTCTGTTGTAAGCATTCATTTTTCTGCATGTATATTTAATGCAGTTACAGTTATGGTATGTTTATTTCACTAAAAATGTAAATTCAGATTTCAGTATTAGTAGAGAATCTCTTAGTGTCAGAAACGTTCTTGTTGTAGCTTGCAATTGCTTATATTCTATACAGTGATATATTTTACAGAATTTAATTTTAGTGAGGCTTTATGGTACTAGTTACTAAAACATAGAGATTTTTCTCTTATTTTAGCAATAAACCTAGGTAAAAATTTGGAAACTCTAACTCATTTTACTCCCTAACTTCTCACTACTCTAAGACTCTTTTATGGCCCGAAGATAGAGGGGTAAACACAGATTGTTTTCATACTTGTCAAGATTATGAAAATGAGGCATAGTTTCATTCCATTAGTAATACATCTTTACATTTTTAAATTTTGTACAGATTTTTGTCTTAAATTTAGAGTAGGAATACATTGTGTGTTATGAATTCAACACTGTACTGAAACTTTCATAAAACAGGCCAGCCAACTGCACCTCATGTGACAAATGTGTGATGTAAGCTTAGTATTTTACCATTATGATTTCTTTTCATATTACAGATCAAATTCAGAACCTTGCTCTGAACGTCCTAGCTTTTTATTTAGAAAGTCATTCTAGAATAAAAAATTATTTTCTGGCTTCCACTAATTCCCCTTAAAAGAAGCTATGTTTATTTAATCACAGCCCAGTAATGGGCATGCTTACTTTGCACTTCTGAGCAGGACCTGACACTAATGATTCAGACCAGGTTGAGTCCAAAACTCTTCAACAAAGATGTTCACAACCTAAACAAGTAAGTAAGATTTATCAAGGAAACACTCAAATTGAATACATTCTGTTGTCTTCTACTTAAAATTATATTAAGGAACAGAAGCTTGCTTCAATTCCTCTTTTTAGACTCCCTGAAATGGAGAATAAGGAATTTTAGCCAGGAACTTGTCAACCTAATAAATATAACTGTTGCTGTCAGGACTTTCTTCACAAAGTTCCCTTTGTTTTAGCACTTGTTTCAAACTTCATTCTGAAATAACCTTAATTTCCATGCTAATTGCAACCTGCAGCTCATTATTTTCAATGGTGTTTTAAGATAGGCTGCCATTATATAAAAGGGTCATTTTGAAGAAGGAGATATCTTCTATGCTCTTTGCCTCATTACTCCACTTATTCTGTTGTCATTCTAATTGATTATTACTCAGAGAGAGAAATTTACTGCTCCTTGATCTCTTCCTTGTTTATTTGATTATTTCAGGTGCTCTAAAAGTGTTTGAAAGCACCTGGAGATCAAGGGAGACCTCTTGTTCTGTCTGTTGCTTCTTATACCTCTGCAAAGCACAGGCAATGACTTCCCAGGTTGAGAGAGAACATTTCCTTCTTCAGTATCTCCCATTTCTCCCAGTTCACTAAGTTCTACACAGGACTGGATTTTTACTCTGCACTGCCTAGATAATTCTAATTCTATGAGGAGAAAAATTCTTTTTTCTCAATTTGATCACCATCTGAACTCTGCATGCAGGATTATGCTCTGCCTTCCAAGAGTGGCAGAATGATAAAAATGGATTGGCATTAAGTGACAATGTAGAGATGAGCCAAGAATGGAGTAGCTCAGCAACTCCTTTTGGAGTATCAGAGATTCAGGGTAATTTTTCTTTCCAGGAAAGGACTATCACCCTGAGATTAGCTCTTTTAAGGCAGCCTGCTTTCCTAGGGTTTACAGGAAGATTTTGCTTCTTCTTGTTGCTCTTTTCCATCTCCTTATCTGTCTCACATATGCTTTAACACAACACTACAGCAACATTAAAATCCTGTAATTTCTAACTCCTTAAAACAGGACATCGAAATTCATATCTGAATTAATGGAGAAATGACTTATGCTCATGGTTTTTTACATCATTGAAGTATGCACGCACAGTGAGCATTGAGATGTAGGAAACAAATGGGAAGCTTAGAAGAGAAGGAGCTGCAGGATATAGTGCCTACTGACAAGACATTACAGAACTAATTCTTGCTGCCCTCCCACTGATATAAATGGACCTGGTTGACACTGGCCAATAATAAACGTGTCTATTAAGACAGAGTGGGAGTGGACCACCTGCATCTCTTTTGTGTTGGCACAGTGGTGACAGAAAATTTAAGACTTCAAATATAAATTGGTTGCTAATTCCTTAAAATTAGCTTTATTTTTTATCCTTTCTCTATTAAGAAAGAAAATGAGTGTTTGTCATAAATGCTGAGGTCTTGTGGAGAAGGCAAAAAGACAGATATTTTTAAGGGGAAAATGCTCTGAGTCACAAGTAATGGAAGCAGACGAGTCCTGTATCAAGCAAAAAAATAAAATAAAGTAAAAAATAAAATAAAATAAAATAAAATAAAATAAAATAAAATAAAATAAAATAAAATAAAATAAAATAAAATAAAATGGACTGAACTATGGTGGTTCCTCTGCTGTTGAGGAAAGGAAATGTTGCAGAAAGGAGAGAGAAGGAGTTCTTTTCTGAACAAAAACAGCCAGCCATCCTTTCTGTGTGAAGTAAAGATGGGCTACAAAGTGGGTATATGAGTTTGGTCTTATAATCACTGGGTTTTTTGGCCCCTTTTTTAAACAAGGGCAACAAATTTTGTAAACATTGCTGGTCATCTTGTGTTTGAGTTCATCATGACAAGGGATGCAGAATGCAGTGGTAAATTTAAACAAAATTAAACTCCTTCTCACCCTTGCAGGATATGTGAAACACGTTCATTTTCCAAATAAAATAGGAAGCATTACTTTCTGAGAAGCCTTCACATCATGGTAAGGATATGCTTTCATATGTATCACAAAACACACACTGTTCAACTTCTTGAGGAAGAACAGCAAGAATTTAAAAAAGATGATATAACTGTTATCGCATATACTCAGAAAATGACTACTGTGCTTTGCCTTTGGTGCATGAGATAAATCTGACATTTTCTTGTTAAAAAAACAAACAAACAAAACCAAAGTCATTGTGCATTACTGAATAGCCAGGCTCAGAGCCATTCCAAGAATCTTTACATAGGTACTCCTGATTTTTTGTCTTCATTTTCACTGACCTAATTATTTTTGTTCAGTATTGTCATAAAATGTGATGGATATAGGCTTGAGAAAGGCCAGTGTTCTGACAGTCAATCCTCCAAATCTGATTAAGCATTTGTAAAATTGATAAAGCTTTCAAAAGCCTTAGTTAGGCTGTTGTAAACAATATGACTGGGCTCGTACAACAGATGTTTGCGACAAAACCTATTTAAAATAAAGAGTATTACAAAGATTTAACTGGCCTCATGTTAAACTGCAGTAATTCAGTAGACATTTTCTTATTGCTTTAGGTCACAGGGATAGTGTGCAGACTTTCTTGAAAAGGCCATATATTAGAGCCCATGCCTCTAACTTCTAACAAGCTTTTAGGTAGCCAAGGGCACTATTGTCATTATTCACGTTTCTGTAAAAAAAAAACTGTTTGATTTATACCTAAGTGCTTTCTTAGGAAAATAACAGCAATATCACAAGCATACAGAACTGGCTGCTGACAAGTAGTTTGTGACTTTATGTTGAGCTGCTTATGTGACTCGATATCTAAATCTACAGAAGAAAATATGCCTGCCTTTTGAACATCTCTACTGTTTCATGGTTTGCTCCATCTAAAGAGATATTTCATTTCTGCACTTCCCAGAGCTATCTTCTATTACTTTAGTTATGATTCAAATTTCATTTCTTGGGTAAAGAACTGAATCAGAGCCTCCTACCTATTGTACAAATGCTTTAGTCTCTGCAGATTGGGAGATTTTCCTACAAACTCATTGAATACATTTCACATTGCAGGATACTATCCCATCTGAGTAAGACTCTCTCAGTTCACATGCTTTTAGTAACTGCTGTAGGCAATGACAGGTCATAATTTAAAACTGAATAACTCCAAGAAAAAGGTGAACAATTAGCAGAGCATTAGTAGATCTTGGTTCATGCTTCCTCAGACAGAGAAGGGATTTTATTTGGGAAACTCAATACATCTTCTATAGCCAATAAGCTCTGTCAGCTCCATCTTCTGTGAAGCTTAGCTATGCGACAGTTGACATTTTCTGCTCACAAAATGGTATTTCAAAATTTCAGTTTGTAAACAAGAAAATCTATTCTATTTTTACAAAAATACATTTGTTTGTATGTTTTGTTCAACTTCTTGGCTGCCTGTTCCATCCTTACAAGTGAATGCCCCAGGATGACTTACATTTTTCCTACAGTCTTCAACACAGCTCTTCTTCCAAACTCACAATTTATCCTTAGGGCTTTAAATGTCATATTCAGGCTGAAGTGCTTCAGAGTAAAGCAGTTGTGACCACAACATATAAAATCTAGAAAGCATTGACGAGCTTTGTACATCCTGTGTCTTCATCCCTGCTCATCTCCCTTTAATAAGAATTTATATTGCCCCACTGAAGTTAATTCTGCTGAATTGCCCCACTGAAGTTTTTCTGCTAATGTTTCTGAGAGATGACATTAGAAGAACAATATTTAAACAATCTATTCTAACAGTAAAGCTTGTTGTAATGCATGAGGGGGTTTCAAAATATGTTCATATTCTTAGAGTAAGACTTGACCGTTGCAAGGAAAGAAAGAACTGAAACATTGTATGTGATAATTTGTAGCTCTATATTTTAAATACACCCCCAGATATTAGTTTGTTCGAAATTAGTTAAAACTTGTAATAATGTAGATATTATCATATAAATAACTCTTCATTATAACAGAACAGCATACATTAACAACAACTTAGAAACCCATCAGCATGCAATGCCTGCGCCTGACTATGTATATTCCAATCAGCATTAATATCAGAAATGGGAAAAATCAGCAAGGAATTTGAACAGTGGAAAATAGATATTCCTAGGGCAAAACCATGATAATGATCATAGTAGTCATGACTAACTTGAGTAGCTCTATATTTTAGCAGGAAATATGAATTTCTCTTCAAGCCCCGGAAGCTGTGCTGACTGCAGTAGGAAAATAACATATATATAAGTGTTTACATACAGACACCTTTAAAAGTTTTAAGCATAACCTGAATCCCACCTGAGGACAATATTCAGTTACATGAACATGGACTTCTGCTGTCTCTCATGCACGTTGGTCAGTGTCTGAGGGTGGGTGGATTTCACAAGGGATTCTTGTGACATTCTCATGAGATGCCTACATTTAAGCAACCAAACAGATTTCACATTATCTGAGCTTAAAACTAAAATTCAGCTCCATCATTTGTGATGTGCTAGGCATTTTCTGTGTGGTCAGTTTTCTGGACCCTGGTTTCCATCTATCTCTCTTTTCCCTATCACATATATATTCCCAATTGTTTTTTATTTGCATATTCCTGAACCCCTATATTAGTATTGGGTTCCCTGCTTCTTTACTGGTGTTTAGGGGTGTTCTTTTTTCCCTCTTAACTGGTTAAAATCTCATTTGTAAATAAAAATATTTTGCTGTTACATACATGAACTCACAGTTGCCTCTCAATATATAATTGTCTTTCTGCTCAAATTAAAACTATATTGTCTTTGACATTTTCTTATCATTGTGTAGCTAGGAGCTCAGATTCAACAAAATCTAATTTCTTAGCCCTAGCTTTCTCTTACCTCATTTTCTTAAAAGTGTACCAGTTAGTGTTCTGACGGGTTATGCTGCTTACAACTTGGGCACCCTATTCAACTCTGAATTTAATATTTTTAGATGTAAACTATGCTTGGATTTTGCATATTTTCCATACACAATATCTCTTAGATACAGTTTTTTTTCATCTTTGCATTCATCTCTGCATACTGTCACCTTTCATTAGGACTGCTTTTGCTAAGCTTAGCAGATGCAGACTTGTCCCAGCCAGAGCTATACTGTAGCTATGGGCATCCTCTGCTTATGCAGCTCATTGAAGCTTGTCTTTCTTTAAATAAACTGCTCTACGTCCCTCTCACTATTTACATGTTTTCTCAAAGCCTCTCTATAACATAAGCTCTGTAAAGCGTCACTTTCCTCTTTGCCTTCTGCAACAAATCAAACCTATTTCACAATTTATAATGTTACTAATTGAAAGTGTGTACCTTAAATAAATTCCAAAGCTTCCTCTGTCCTCATGTTAAACTGTAGCAGATTGTAGTGTGTTTCCCTATTGGCAGGTAGAGGTAGTTGGGCTGGCATCTGAGCAAAATGCTATTTGGAAGATTTCCGTTTCTCCCAGGGATCCAGAAATGGAATGTTATCCAGGCAATTATTTTAATTGGAGATAATGACTTGGGAAATGGATGGATGAATTAATCAATTTCAGTTAATTGGGAAAACGACATTGTTTATGCTTGCCATTTTTTTCTTTTTTTAAACACAATTTGTAGGAAGGTTTCCAATTCAGGACCCAACTCTTCCATGATATGAATGTTGCTCTGAAAATAATGCTTCCTGTTTTATTTTGTTGTCCCACAGTGTTGAAGGCAGGTCTTGGTGGTATGGCAGTAAAAGCTGAACCTTCCCAACAATATTCCATTTCATTTAATTGCTGTGCAACAGATGGCAGCAGAGGGGCAGCCTGGCAAAATGGCATCTGACATAGGAGTGCAATTGAAACTGTCTTGTAACTGACAATCTCCTCTATGAAACAGTATAATTGTGCTCTTTGTATCTGTTGTAGTTTTAATGGAAATAAATAGGAGGCATTACTTTTGGGGCGACCTATATATCCACTGAAGCTATTTCAGTCAAAGCAGGAATGAATTTGTTGCAGTGTAAGTTTAGAATAAATTGCCTCACTTGTTTTTGGAGTGACCATGTGTGCAGCTGACCTGGGAATACTACAAATTACTTTATTCCACTGTTGCTATCCTGTCATTAGTAGTGTTGTAACAGGAGGTGTTCTTGGCACTTGTTCTAACATAAATATATAACTTTTCTTTTGTTTGCATACTGATGCAGCTCATTACTATGAGAAAAACAATCTGCAGCTTAGCATTTGTTGATGGGATACAGAACAAGGAAGCAGCAGATGGAGTAATGGGATACGGAATGCATTTTAAGTTTGATTGTGAAAGTCACTGTGTGATTTTCAGCTCAGGATGGTTGTTAAATTCCACTGCAACACTGAGCAGAAGCCTTGCTAGTGTTCAGTCAGTGAAGGCATACATGTGACTTAAGAGTTAAGCATTGTCAGCACCCAATTACATTTTAAAGGGAAGCAGGAGACAACATTTTGCCTTGTGATCAATTATTTATGGTTGCTTTTCATGCTTTTTTGTTGTTGTTGTTTCAATTGTTCCAACAGAGACACTCTGTAGATAAGAGGGCTTGTTCTCCTTCAGGTGACTGAAGATAACTCTTTGCTGTGGTGGTGGTGTCCTTCCTGTTTCCATCTTCGGCCAAAGAGAAACAAAGCTCTGAACATCATCCTCTGTTCTCTTGGGCAACAGAATTTCTGTATGATTGGTCTGACTGTCCTCACCTGCACATCAGACTGAGGGGCTTTCCAAGTCTGAAGGCATAAACCCAGATCTTTGCTTGTGCAAAGATAAAGACCAAGCTGTTCTGTGAAACTCACTGTTGGATCAGGGTATGTCAAGCCATGGGCTCCTCTGTAACTGCAGCATGGAGATAACTTCTGTGTCGGGGAAGTACAGTCAGCCAGCTCAGATCCCAAGAACCTTTTGCTGCTGCAGAATAAAACTCTGACTCATCTAACACAAGCCTGTTTAATGCACAGTAACCTTTCAAACTGATGGAAAATGGCAATGTGTGGCAAGGAGTTAGCAGCATCATGGCAACCAAATCCTACGTAGCTGCAGTACAGTTTACTGCAAACATCACACGAGATTAGAACAAGACAGATGAGAAATCTCTGTGGTTTGAATAGCAAGTTAAACTGTACTGTTGTACAAGGAAAAGGGTTGGAAAATGTAAGGACGGACATCAAGCCTGGAATTTTTCCCAGGCTTTTGGTTTCTTCATTACGGAATCGTCCTGAATTCAGGTGTGGTGTGATATGTGATCACAAAAGAGAAAGAATCATTTGTAAAAAGTCAGTGCCTTGGGATTGCCTTGGTTTTGCACCAGTTCTCCTGCTTCCCTTGGAACCCATCCAGTAACAACAGCATCTGTGACCAAACAGCATGAGAGCTCTGAAGGGAGATGATATTTTCAGCAAAATGGGACCCAACAGGCTCCTGTGCATGTGGCTTCTGATTTCTTGTCCATATTGATACTCTCTCCAGCCGGGCTTAGGGATTTTGTAAGATGCCACTGGAGTTGCTGCATAGATCCTTACTCTGTGTGCCGACAAATAAAGGGGCGTGGGGGGGGGAAGTTCAGATAACAGTACATTACGTCTGCAAATACACTGTGCCAGCAAACACATCCACATACCTACCAGAAGATTGCAGTGTGCCATAGAAGGAACACAGGAGGAAGTCCATCTGTATATGAAATTCTTGAATCTTTGACATTAAATTCCTTTTGCAGAATTTCCTTCTTCTTCAAAGTGAAAGATCCCCTGGACCCAAAATCCAATGGCAGTTTTAAAGTTTTGACACGTTTCACTGGGTAAATATCTGGATGCTTGAGAGTATATAATAGTACTAGGAATTATCTAAATTAAATCCTATAAATACCTGTAGTTCTGAGCTTATTTAAAGCACTTAGTGGTGTTATTTACACAGAATAAATACATTTCTTCTCAGCCATTGCTTTACTAATCTAAACAAATCAAATTCACTCATTTTCTCATAGTACGTTTCCAAAAAGCATCTTAGCACTCTGTTGGCATCTTTTCCAATTTTAGTTGGTGTTGCCCAGAAAACTTTGAGCTCTTTCAAATGAAGTTCTGTCTGTATTTTCTGTAGCAATATTAATTATTTCATGGCTTTGCTATAAATAAATAAATGAATTTAAAATATGCGATGATACAATTTTAGCACTTATTTTGATAAGGTCAAGATTGCACTCCCACATACATAAAAAACAAACAGCCTGTGATACATAAAGGCCCTCCTTGAATTTAATACCAAAGATTTTTATAGAAGAAGTGCCTGGTTTAAAAAACTTTGTGCAAATTGAGCATGGTTTAGCTATCAAATAAAAAACTGAGCATCTGCATCTTGAAATAAAATGCATTTACGTTTGGTTTTCTCCCTCTCAGCTCACTAATTTTGATGACACAAATATGTAAATGTTAAAAAAAAAATCAATATAAACAAAACATACAAAAGTTCATAATAGATTACAAATTCTATTCTGTGACCAAGAAACAGATTCACTAGTAGAAGTGCTTGTGTAAACCACTCACATTCTGACATAACAGGAATTATCATTTCTATTTTGAATTCAAAGGAGTAAATGAGTTAAAGTCAGCTCATGCTAAGGAAGAGAGTCGCAATTTCATTTTAGAGCTATAAATACATATATCTGAAAAACAAGCCTGAACTCAAGAAATAGGACTATAGGGCTTTCCTGTTTCTTGAAGCATCACCAGATGAGATTTGTGTGAAATGTTTGTTTGTTCTCCCTTGTGTAGTTGGCAGAGCTTTAAATTTTCATTGGTAAATAAACAACTTCCAAGCAAATGAGATTCCTGAAGGAGGGAGATGCCTTGTTGGTGCACTCCATCAGTTCACAAGTACACAAGTGCACATGTCACCCTTGGAAGGGCTGTAGGACACATCACATATACCCGCCCTCTGTTGCTGTGCTCAGATGGGTCCTGTCTCCATGGAAACATTTCAGCAAGTGCGGTACCCCTTGGCAACAGAACTGAGACTTTCCTATTGCTTAGCAGAACAGATGAAATGCGAGCCTCATGGAATACAGCAGCTTCCCTTTACCCTGGATCTGTAGCAACCAGAAGGCCAGAGGCTTCATAACTTTCAAACAGCAAATAGGTCGGGAAAAAGGATTTGTAGTTTTTTATGAAAAATATTTATATTTACAGTCAGATGCAAAATCTCAAAGTGAAATTCAAAATCATAGCTCTTCCCTTGGAGCTTACATTACTCAGAAGAATTTTGAATGGTATTTCAAACTGCGGTGGCGTGTTTGCTGAAATTAAGATTAGGAATTTAACTCAATGATCCTTGTGTGCCCATTCCAACTCAGGATATTCTATGATTATATGATCCTAGAATGAGAGAACAAAATAAAGCCAGTGGATATACTTTATATGAAAGAACAGTAACCTTCAGGTCTGCTTTCATTTCAGATAGTAGGAACTAAATAAGTGCAAAGTGACAAGACTGTTCAGTGGCTGTTAATTGTGCGTTCAGCTCCATATATCCTAGAGCTACATTAAAAGACTAGAAAAAAAGCAACTTCTATTAGATCCAGAAAAATACAGGAAGAAAGGGTGACTGAAGTAGTCTTGAATTTTCTTCCAAGTTACGAAGCAAAGAAGTAAGACTTGAGACATACTTCATTTAACCTCTGGGATGACTCCTTTAGGTACTTGCAATTTGGAGTGAAATTAAACTCATTAAAAAACAAGATTTTCTGCACATTCCTTTTGAAGTCCTTTGGTGGTCACATGGAAGGGAGCTCTAATTCTCTTTTCCCATAGTTTTTAGTCATGTATGAGAGGCACATGTCATCACGGGAGGAATTGCATTTATACTGATTGGTAATACAGGGGCAAATCTCTCTGCTTTCTTTCCAGTTGTTAAGAACGTGAGAACAGCAACATTTTTCCAGTCTTCTCATCCTTCTGAAAAGCAGAATATTGATTTCTCTAGATCCTGATAAGTATGCCAGTTGTATGTATACTATATCACCTTTCTGTTTTCACTAATACAAACTAGGCCTTGCTAAACAGGAAGGAGAAAATATTAGTTTGATTACCAATACCATTCTGGAACTTTTGCATTTTAAAAACATCCTGCAATTAAATTTGTCAAGCATGACAGAACTTGTGTTTATTTATTTTATAAAATAATTATCATACTGACAGTGCCAGCTTTGTTTACCCAACATTAGTATTTTAGCAATTTATAATGATTATACATTATTCTAATTATAATGGAGGCTTCATCTGATGTTCTCTGCTCAAATGATTTAGGTCAAAAGCCTTGCGTTAGGTTGTTCTCTTCCGCAGAGGTAAACTAGAGTGCTGATATTCTTCCTGAAGAATCATAGAATGGCCTGAGTTGAAAAGGATCTCAAAGGTCAGGTAGTTTCAACACCCCTGCCATGCGCAAGGTCGCCAAACACTAGACCAGGCTTCCCAGAGATACATCCAGCCTTGAACACATGATCTATTATCTTTTTCTTGGGAAACTATACCAACTTCATAATTCCCAGAAATAAATAATAATAAAACAAAATAAACAATATAATAACAGAGAGAAGTTAACTCTGGTACTCCACATTGCATAGGAAAAAATTGCAAGTGGAGGCTTGTTCTGCAGGCTCCTGAGATAACTCAAGTTGTCTGTGCTGGTGCTCCCTCAGGGGCAAGCAAGTGATGTTAGTAGAGCCTGAAGTGTCAAGTCCTGCTTCTTAGAAGGATTCTTCTAGCTGCAACTTAAAAGACGCTGTGACTGTGCATCAAAGCTATCTTATATCTGGGGATTTCAAACTGAACTCATTTGTGACCACGTGCCTGCAGAAGATCACATGGACCAAAGCACAGTCAGCTGCTTCACACATGGAAAAGAAAGCTTTCCAAGTTCACACTCAGAGTATTTTCTTCACATATCTCACCTTATCTGAGATCTCAACAAAAATGAAATTTGGCTGTGTTCACAATAAGGGAGTATTCTGGCATCTGACTTACAGGGAGAATGCCTGATGATGTTTAGGTTTTTGATGTAAAATGATGCAAAACTTTCATAAAAGACATCCTGCTGTTTTTAGCTGTGTATGGGTACAGAGGAATGATTTTGTTGTGCTTCCTGGCTTCTGGGTGGATTTGCAGCTGCTTTCATGATCTGAAAAAGACATTGTAATTAATTCCCTTGGTCAAACAGAATGGTCTCCAGTTTCTACCTTATATAGACCATGACGTACAGGAATGAATAAGAAAACCTGCTGCTTAAAACAATCTTGCAAACAAGAGTAACTGTGGATAATTATTATTTCTAAGAGTGAGATAAACATTTTTATTAATACTGCATGGATTTTACTTTTGTGCCTACAAAACAGTTGACAGTTATATGTTTCTTTGTTGCCATACACCAAATTGGGCTTAATATTAAAACAGAATGTGAATTGTTACCATCAGATTAATAATTTTAGATACATGTATTTTGCTACGATTCAACTGAGTGAAGGGAAAAGTATTCTCCTCCTCTCACTTCTGCAGTCAGCAAAGAAAACTAAAATAATTGCCTCTGTATTTTCCACTTTTGGAAGGGGAAAATTGTTTTCAAGAAACACTGTCAACAGGAGATATACTCGAAAAAGAAAAGAAGTTAACATTAGAAATTCTATACTAACTATTCCAGAGTTGACATTAAAATTTGAAAATACTTACTGCTGATATCCTAGATACTTTATTGTATATACAATATTTTTTTCAAAGTACTGTAGAGACTACAAATTGTGATTTTCCATTTCAGTGAACAACATTTTTGTCTTTTTCTTTTTCTTTTTTTTCAATTCTTTTTTTTTTTTTTTTTTTCCCAGTAGAATAGAAAAGCAAGTTAAGAAGTGGGAGGAAAGTAAGAATTTGAAGGTAAAGCTTAATTATATATCAAGGTGAAACAAAACTTCATTTCATATGTGTGTATAAGCTATAGGATATTCTGTCACAAATGAAAAAATCAACAAACTACCTATTAATTTATAGAAATCTTTTAGCTTCAAAAGTCTCTGACAATTCGTAATTCTTCTGTAGTTTAGCATATCCTGATACAAAAAAGAGAAAGTCTATGGACAACGACTGAGCAGTCATTTTTTCTTCTTTATAAAACACTTATTCTTCTCTTCTCAGAATATTTTTCCCTTAAAATCAATGGTTATTTAACACAATCTACAATAGTAACGTTTTTCCTACAGACCATGGAAGATACTCATTAGTTATTCTTCACAAAATGCAAAAGTTGCCATGATTACTTTAATCTTAGAAGTGTGTAATGTGCTCGAAAGTCACTTAGCCATTAGAACAGGAGAAAATATTTCTAAAATTATTATTCTTCAGAAAACCTTTACCAAAATAATCTATTCCAGTTAAAAATACAACTAATACTTCTTAGAGAAATTCTTTAAAATAGAACTTAATGCATGTATAAAAGACATGTGGTGTGCCGCAGGTTAAAGAAATACAGCATTGAATTTCCACCAGGACACAATTCTTTAAAGGGTCATATTTTAACCTTCTAATAGAAAGAAGATCAACTGTCTGCTTCAGAAAATTAACTTGCGTCTCTTTACAAGTCTTCCTAATTCCTTACAGAGGCAGAAGCCATGGAATGTGAATTTTCTAAGATTTTCTAAAGATAAAAAAGGATTCTTAAGAATACGAATGGTGAAATCTGAATTACTCCCTGTGCTGTGGCTCATTTCTAACCTTGCTATACTGACATCTGGAACTGGAATTTGTACACTCATGGACTGTAATTTTCAGTTCTCTTCTATGTCTTCAACTCTTCACCTCACTTCCTTCCTGACTGAATTCATTCAGAGCCTGTCTTGAGTGTAGTATAAGATTCTGAAATTTGGGGTCATATTCCTAAGTTACTGAAAAAGCAGAAAGCAGAAAGGTTTTCTACACTCTATCATATCCATTAGTGTTTAATTTATATAACTGCTTACAACCCTGTATTTCAGTTCAAGACAGAAAAAATGTTTGAAGGTAGAATTGACTGGATAATTTCCTTAAAATGTTTTTTTGGAATTAAGTCATTCAGTTTCTGTGCAAATGTGATTTTTTCCCCTAGATTTATACATGGTAGTAATAATAATAAAAAAGTGAAAAATCCTTTAAATATATACAAAGTATGAAATATTTATTATATCCCAATAGATAAATATAAACAAGTATAAACAGACAGCAACTTATATTTATCTGAGATGAGCAGATGTCAAGATTTGACAGTCTTCAGCAGAACAGAAGAAGCTTTCTTGTAGCACCTTGCAGTAGATGAATAGGATTTTCTTGTCCTGGAGTTATGTTTAGCCACCTACCACAAACACAGCTATAATTTTTGGATTTGCCTGAACTTTTCATGACAAATGGTTTTTCATATCTGTGCATTCCACTTATACAATTTTAAGTATTCATTTACAGAGTCATTACTGATTTAAATAGGATTACGTCAGAACTGAAAGAAATATGATTTGGATGTACAAGGCAGTACAGGCTGACAGAAAGGTAGCATATGCCTAAATATTTCCTTGTTATAATTTCAATGACATTCAAGTAGTTAAGGTTGTTAAGTTGTAAAAGTCCTTTCTAAATGTGTGCGAAGTAGCAGACTACAAATTGAAGCAGTTGGTTTCAAAGATGCTGTATCTGTGTTTTGAGACAAATATTAGTCTAGACTCATAACTTGCTAGAAGGTTAATCAGTATCTGAATGCATATCTCAGCCTTCAGTTTTGTTTTAAATATTTATCTCTTCTACTGTGGAAAAATACTAACTTTATATTATTCATTCATTGCATTTGAGCCACTAGAACAAAAAGGAAAACTTCAGATTTCCTAAGGTATGAGCTAATAAAGATGGCAATTTTTATCTGCTAGTAAAACTGCAGTTTAAATTCTCCAAAAATATTTCTTTTTTTCTTTCTTAATCAACAGACCAAATATATCTTTATTCCTCATTTTTCAATTTTTTTGAATCTGTGTTTCTTCATTTCTGAAGTACACAAAAATTTAATTTCCTCTTTCATTTTCTATTTCAGAACTTCTTTTGAAATGAAACTTGGTACATATTATCTTTTCATCTACTGCATGAGCTGCTGTAATTTGAGGGAGAATTGAACACGATTATAAAATAAACAAATGTTCTTTTTAAGGTCTCTTTTGCTCCCTTGCTCTTTATTTCACTGAAACTGAAAACAATCGTGTGAAAGAAATTACAGTCTAATGAATGTGTACTTTTCAGAACTGAAAAGAAAGAAAAAATACTAGTTAAGACAGCCTTTAGTTCAGAATCGAGCTTGAGACTTATGAGACATGTACTGTAAGTAAGCAAAGAAAGTTCTGTGATTTCTGTCACTGCCCAGAGAGCTTGTGGATGCCCCATCCCCGGAGGCATAAAGGGAAAGTCCAGATGTGGCTCTGGGCACCATGGTCTACTGGTTGGTGACTCTGCCCATGGCAGGGGGATTGGAACTAGATGATCTATGAGGTCCTTTAAAACCATTCATTCTATGATTCTACATCTTTTACAGAATCTTTGCCCTCTTAACATTTTTCAAGCATTTCTGTTGTTTTTTACATCGTAGAAATATTTTGCAGAAATTCTTTCATCGCGTTATTAATTTCTGTTCTTTATTTTCTTCCAAATCACTCTTAAGAATTTGCAATTGAGTTTATCCTGGATTGTCTAATGTAACCTTTATCAAATGGAGCCACCTTCAGGAAGGTCTATGGATCTGTGAATACTTGTCATTCTCATGTTCAGAGAAGCCCTGTAGCATCCATCTTCAGTTGGCAGAAAAATTCAGAGTGTTAGGAGAGTTGCTAATGTATAACCGTGTTTCAGAATTTCATTTATTTTAATTCTCTGTTTATATGTATTGCAGGACTCTAAAATTAAAATTCCACAGGCTTTGTTTTTTCTTATTATCCAGGCTTTGCTTGTACAAGCATGAATATAAATTGCTGAAGAGGATGAGATATAATACTAGACTTGCAAAAAATGTAAATTAATAGCTGTAAATTTTTAAGGGACATGTCAAGATTTGTTTTTGCAGCAAAGGCTTTTATGCTTTTACTGGCAGAAATAATGAAATGGCATCTCCACCTCTACATAAATAACAAACAGAAAATATTATTTTAATGGCGGCACAGACATTAATTATTTAGTAGATTAATATCTTCTTACAGTCCAGGTGCTCCTATGTTTCACAGAATAATTACAATATAGACATTCTCTAAAAGATTAATTATCATTACTACATTAATCATTAGCTGTGAAAGGTTCATTGTGTCATTAAAGGCTATTTAACTTGTAAAATCTTTCACTGGTCACAGTTGATTTCTTTAGAACAAGTGGCTCCTTCATGAAAATATTTCATATTTTTATTTCCAAGTAAACATAACTAAAACTAGTAAAAAGATTGTACCTCAAAGAAGCAGCTTAGACTTGGTGTTGAGTAATACCCTTCATTAGATACACAAATTTCATTTAGTTCCTGTAGTTTAGATTAAAAAATACATATACCTATTTTCACCCAAACAGATACTGTGATTCTGTCACCTCCAGGGTCAGTGACTCCACCTCCCTGGGCAGCCCATTTCAGCGCCTGACCACTCTTTCAGAGAAGTAGTATTTCCCAAAGTCCAGCCATTTTAAATTGGCTAAATGTAAGAAAGTGTTGTGAAAAAGAGAAAAAAAGAAAATAGAAAGAGAAATGAAAGACAAAAAAAAAAAAGAGAGAAAAAAAGAAAGAAAGAGAGAAAGAAAGAACAGAAAACAGAAGACATATAAGTACTGGTATGGAAATACAGTACTTCAGTCATTGTAAAATGAAATAAAACAACAGGATTATTGGAATACGAATAACAAACAATCCTGTAAATTAGAATCTACAGATACAGATACAGTGAGATGGCAAAAGAAACTTGATCACCATTGATTTCTTAGCACCATAAAACTAATGGAATTCAGACTATGGAAATATAAACAAAAGGTCCTGTTTTAGTAGAATGGATACCAGGGAACAGAGAGGAAGTTTAGAGTGATTTCCCAGGTATGATTGTCAAAAGAAATACCTGCCTGATATTCTCTACTGTTTAGGCTGAAATTTCCGTTGCTTTATAAGGATACTACCTTGGGCAAGATCTCATTTGGTTAAATTTCACAGGGATGGAACAAAAGATTATCTATATCTCTGAATACTTACAAACAAGATGTAGCTGAGAAGCAAAGAATAAGTAAAAGCAGAAAGATGCATGAATACAGTGGAATACTGTAAAAAAATTAACCAGCAATAAACAACAAACATCATATTGACCCTTAACAGCTGTGGATTGGCTGTTGTTATATGACCTGGACACATATTCTCTGCAGATCTGTATTATGTGAAATCTGGGATCTAGATCTTTAGCAGGAAGGAAAATAATGTCCAGCCCTGTCTTCAGCAACATCTCACTTCCATATCAATTAAAAGCAATTAACAAGGGAGAGAAAAATTATCCAAATTATTATTTTTTTTAGATCATTGAAGAGAAATAGATAGGTCTAAAAGCAAGAATTCCTTGTAGGGATAAGAGGCAAAGATGTAATTAAATAGAACTAAACAGGTAAGAACAGTACCACCAATACCAAAATTAGAGAGGAATATTTAAAAACATTTCAATGAGATTTCTTAAATGTTCAAACATTGCCAGTTCAAAAGCCAAATATCTTAGACAACTACAATTATAAATGCAGGTTTTGTACCCCAAGTGCATCAGAACAAAACTTTGTCTGGACAAAATTTGATCAGAGAGTTGCTGTCACCTTTTCGTTTGTGCATTTATAAAAAATATTCCAAAAGATGATGGAATAAGGATCAATAAAATCTCGTAAGTGTTTTAAAATGCTACTGTTCTTACACTTCCATGTCAGATATTTTTATTTCATTAGCACTGTGATATCTTGATATGTTTATTGGATATATTACAGGTTTTAACGACCCATTTCCATACCCGTTTCTGACAAAAGAAGTAATAGTAAGTGTTCCACAACAGTTCCATCAAATACTGCAAACATTTCAGCAGAAGTCAGATAATAAAGTGAGACTGGATTTAATCCAGTACAGAAAGTAAGAAAACTCAAGTAATGACAGTAAGTGTCCCAAATACCATTTTGAAAGGGCCAGTGAATTAGTCTATCTTGTACCTTGTGTGCCTTGTTAAGTATTTTGTATTATGTTGTGTTTTAGCTTTCTTCCTGACGTACACTATGAAAATATTTTATTCTTATGACATAATGTTATTTCATCCTGACATTTCACAGAATTGCAGAATCACAGAATTGTAGGGGTTGGAAGGGAAGTCCAACCCCCCTGCTAAAGCAGGCTCCCTACAGCAGGTGGTTTTCTGCAGCAGGTGGGGAACTTTTCCACTTGAACTGTATGACTTCCTTAATTAACCTACTTCTACACAGAGAGGCTTTTCTTTACTGATTAAGATTTCATTTGTTCTCTATCCAGAGGGGAAAAAAAGATAAAACTAAGTTTCAAAATTGACAGGCTGATTACTTCTAACAAAAACAGAAATATTAAATATTAGATATTTTAAGTTCAAACTTTTTTATGAGTTGTATTTTCTAGTTTTTTTTTTACATTTTCCAATGCAATATTGAAGGATAATTTGATACCTTATGACACGAGAAAGCAGCAGTAATCTCCTACAATGTATTATTTCACAGCATGCATTAACACTATAGGTATCTTGATTCTCTTCCAGCAAGTTTCTTGTCTATACATAGTGACTCACTGCAATGAAAGTATAACCATAGAAAACAAAGCAGTATCTAAGATATGAAGAAGCAGTGAATTAAATAGAATTCATCCAAAACAATCTCCACAAATAGCAGTGCATATAATGTCATTACCTACATCTCAGATTACATACCAAGATAATACAAATTACTGGAATTTCATTTTTTATATAAAGACAATATATTCCCATAAATTATTTTTCTCAAATGGAAAGTACAGCTGCACATGCAACATACTATGTATAGATTTAATGTTTCTTCATTAGCATAATTCTGTTCACCAGCCAACCATGAGTGGATGGATTAAGCTCTTTTTCTGCAATATGTTCTCTAGAATTCTTATCCATCTTACCATACTGAGTTCACATTGTCCGATCCATTCATTACAGACAAATAATCAAAGGCCTCTGAAGTTCCAAAGTTCTTTAAAATACTACAGTTCTTCAACATCTCCCCCAGGAGCAAACAAATTCAGCAGAGGGCTAAGTTCAAAAGGTCATGAGCAAGAACAAACTGAATCACTTAGTACATCTTGTACTCTACCCTAGGGAAAGGAAATATATTTGCCAAAGTGTCTGCTGCCATGATTTGTGGAAATATTCTATCTAAATGCACTTTTCAACTCTCAAACTTCATCGTTTTGCAGATGAAATAAAGTAAGGGTACAGATCTGGCAAATTTCCTCCTTCCCACCATATTCCTTCTCCAAAATCCAAAGCATTACCATTCTGAAGCAAGTGAATCCTGGTTGGCTTAAAGTAATTACATTAGATCTGAGTCATAATATCTATGCACGAGCTGGAAGATCTCGTGGCCTCCTGACTTTGGCTTAGATATCCAGTTTCTGGCCAGGATGCCAGGATGCCTTTCAGCACTAAATATTTTTGTACATCTATCCCATGTGTGTTTTTGATTGAGCTGTCAGTGCTTCAAATGGAATTTTGAGATGATTGATGATGTGATAACATGAATTTTGCAGTTTAGCAATTCAGAAATTCAGCAATTTCCTGAAAAAAAAATAAATTGTTTTCTATAAATCACCTGCAGTTAAAAAGAAAATGTAGGAGTTATGGAAAGTTAGCCATCTGAAAATTATATATGGATTCATATAATTAGGTCTGCTGCTTTCAAAACTATGGTAATTTCTCACATTGACTTAGTAACTGGTAACTAATAAAGAGCTAGTACAAGAGGGGGGTGAAGTAGTATAGGCTCAGAACAAGTAAAATGCCTTTCTACCTTTGTTACTGCAGAGGAAATCAAGAAAGCAAAGGGACATGGAAGAGTGATTTATTCCTTGGTCATCACCTTAAATTCGAAGCTAAATCCTGAGGGTTATGTAAGTAACAAGAATAAATAATTTATTTGTTCCTTAGACAGATTCCTTGGGGTGATCTGAAGATTTTATCTTTTAATTATAAAACCTCAGGAAAAAATCAGGTATAATGTTCTAATGGAATCATTTTTTTCAAATGAGGTTTCTGTCTTACTTTCTTCCAGATATTGTTCATGCTCCAAGAGTTTGGGCTTTTTTCATGAGTTCTTATAAAATGTGAGATTCTCTCCTGCCCTCCTACATGTGAACTTCTCAGCCTTGAGATGTCTTACAGAATATTCCTTTGGTGAATTCAGGTCAGCTGTCCTAGCTGCAGTCCATCTCATCTCCTTGTGCAGCCTGAGCCTCCTCACTGGCAGAGCAGCATGAGAAGCTGAAACATCTTTGATTTGAAGTCACTGCTCTTCAACAACTAAAACATTAATGTGTTGTCACCACTGATTTGGTCACAAAAACAAAATTTAGCCCAATATAGGCTGCTATGTAGAAAATTGTCTCTATCACAGCCAATAGCAGTACAAGCAATTGACAGAATCATAGAACATCCCAGGTTGGAAGGGATCTGTAAGGCTCATCTAGTTGAACTTAATTACAGGAAAATGACTATAATAACAAAACAAACTCTGAAAAAATAACATTAAAAAATCAATTATAATAGTTTTTGTATCAGTTAAATTTTGTAACAAATAAAAAAAGTCATTAGCACTTTAAAATATTTTAATTTTCCTTTGTAAACAGGTTGAAATGAAGATGAACAGAAAAATTTGCATTCAGCAGAAATAAAAATTATTGAAATAGTCTCAAAAGATCAAGGTTTTATTTCTCCATATGCTGTAGATTATTTCAAGAAGTTCCATTTCAGTATCTAAAATAATATGGCTAATATTCTAAAATAATATGGCTAATATTTTTCACCCATGACGCTGAGTACAACAACATCTTACTATAAACATCATACAGTTTGAGTGATGGGGGTTTTCATGATTATTCTGAATCAGACATTATATTATTGTGGTTTAACCTGGCAGGCAGATCAGTACCACTGAGCTCTTGTTCAATCCCCACTGCCAGGGAGGAGATTCAGAAAAAAAGGTAAAATTCATGGATTGAGATAAAGGAAGTCTTGTGGGACAGCAAAAGAAAAGAAAATAATAAAAATGGTCAAATAATATTCAAAGCACAATGATGCACAATGCAATTGCTCACTACCCTGTGATTTATGCCCTGCCTTGTTCCTGCTCAGCAGCCCCTCTGGTTTTATTGTTCTGCATGATGTCAATTTGCATGTGGCATCCCTTTAGCCAGTTTGAGTCATCTGTTGTGGTTTGGTCCCCTTCCAGATCCTACTCCACCCCTAGTTCTTCACTGGCAAGGCAGTGTGAGAAGCTGGAAAGTCCTAGGCTTAGTGCAAGCACCACTCTGCAGCAAATAAATACACCACTGGTGTGTTAGCAACATCATTCTCATCCTAAATCCAAAGCATGGCATTATACCAGCTCCTAGGATGGAATGGCTATCTATAGGCTTGTCATTACTGAATCTTCAGATTGGAATAAAGTTTTATTAGATTAGCTTTGTTTCCCTCACTTCTCCATTTTTGAGCTACTTTGAGTAAGAAAAAGATGATGAAAGGAAGATATGCGAACTTGCAAATTAAAGTTTGATAATAACCTATGTTGATAGATGGAGGAAAAACATAATCCATTCAGATAGGTGACTAAAGAGAAATTTCATTAGTGATTAAAGTATTTACAAAAATTGGAATTTTTCTGAAAAAATATCTGAAAAATGTCTGTATCTTTTTCACTATGTGTCCATGTCAAACGACCACAGTTCTCCCTTTCTTATAGCTTCTATATTACAAATACATACTTTGTCTTAGAAAATGAATCAAAGTTTATATTTCATAGAAGTTATTCATACTTCCTATGAAACGTTTCTCTAAGTAGTTATGAAGAATGGGTGAACAGACATAGCAAAATGGATATCTTTATATAATTACTGGAAATAAAATTAGAGTAATGGAAAGGGTAAACTACAGACTTCAAAAACAATTCAGTGAAGTTATCTGGTCAGAACACAGATGGAATGCGTTAAATTTAGGAGTTTTGCATTTATATTTGCTCCTTTCTCTAGAGAAGGATCAAAGGCCCTGTAAAAATTGTCTCCTAGCTACTGGGGGCCATTGTTCTGTGTTTTGAAAAGAACAATTAGAAGTAATGCAAGCATATTTTGCTCCTGTTGTCGTTAGTGGCTAATTTTATCCACATATACTAAAAATTTTCCAAGTTAGTGGAAGGCTTTTTGTTATTAGATGAACAAAACAAATTTCTAATCTATCTATGTGATTAACTGGGGAAACATTTTTTCTAGATATTGCACATGAAAGTAGATCAAACCACATACAACCAGATAGAATCATGTAACACCATGTAAGAGTCCTGGCCACCTCTCGGGTGATAGAAAAAGAAGGATAAGACAAAAACAAGAGGGGTGATTTGCAGAGATTTGTCTATGAAAATGTGAAAGGGCTCACATTATCAGAGCAGTATCTCCCAGGCAACAAATCCTCAGACAGAAGTGACAACATCCTGCTACTGTCTATAACATGTAAATAATATTCCAATTACTCATTTGTTTGTCTAAAATATGTATTCCTGATGGAAATACCAACATGTTTTGTAATTGCTCAGTATTTAATTATCTGGATAATAGAATGCAAATAGATTTCAACCAGCTGTATACAATTTACATTTCTGTATTATAATTCCATTAGAAATCTCATATCCAGTGCAGAGTCTAAATGGAATAAAAGTGTAATGCCCATTTACATATGGAATCATTAATATATATCTATGCAGACGTACATGTCTATATGCAAAATATATCTGAGATGTTTTATATCTATTAATGCTCATTTATGCTAACTACATGTGTATGCACACACACATGCACAAACGCACATATATGCTCTTATAGCCATACTTGCATGTGTATGGCTTGATTATATTCTTCTGGATGGAAAAAAATGGAAGAAATCTTACACAGAATAGTTTGTGGTTGCTTTCTCTTCTTGAGGTATAGGATTATTCGTTATTCACTTACTGTTTTCAAAGGGGTAGTTCTTACATGTGCGCATACACCTCCATTTTAATTCACCAGATATTTACTTATTGAGAATGCAAAGTTTAATAGACACTTTAATATTCAGTTTTAATAAAATATGCTAAAATATCCTTTGGGTAATGGAACTTTAAAGGGAATAGTAAGTAACCATCAAATTTTCAACCTTACTGGAACTTGGAACTCATCCCAGAATTATGATGATTAATACTCTGAATCTTGAAGTGCCGAAGTTTTGCTTTAAAATGAATTTAAGGATTCAGATTCTCAGTGACACTTAGGAGCTTACATACAGTTTAATTTGCATTTAAAAGGAAGTTGACTTGTGAGTCTGTATATAAGTTCCCCAAATAGAGACTGGGAAGGTGAAATCCCTTCCTATCAGCCTAACTGTACTATTGCCAAAGGCATTATAATTAGAAGGTTTAGGAGTCTGAGCTTACAGCAAACTATGTATTCTGAGAAATTGCGACAACTCATCTTCAAGATTTTAAAGAGTGCCTTTTTATAACTCACCATCAGCCTGGTGAGTGAACATGAATCAACAAATGGAAGACCTAAATTTTAGACTTTTGGCAGCAGGAAGGAGCTTTGAATAGTTATTTTCTGCTATCTCTTCTATCATGAGGACTATTGGTAGGGCAGGGTTAATAAGAAAAAGGAAAAAAAAGGTAAGACTGATTCAAAGATGGTGATGAGGGCTGGATGTTTTACTGTATCCTTCTTTTCAGATGTTAATCTTGGAGGAGCTTGGGCAGCAGTAGTGAAGCTGGATTTTAGGATTATTTAGTAAACTTCAATATTTCATACCTACTGCCCCACAGAGCCAGGATATTGCCTTAACTCATGCATTAGTCATGTCATATGTGAGACATCTGCAACCCCATCATTACACTTGCAGAAATGGGTGACAGTCACCTGGAGAGAAGAATAACCTGGGGAGTGGTCATCCTAGTTCTGCAAGCAAAGAATATCTAGTTTTGCAACCCTGAGTTTCAATTCCTTATTATTGAAGAGAATGTTAAGATTTTCCAACACCTTAGTAACTCTACCTGGGTTTACATCTTCTTAAAGGCCAATAATCACACAATTTGGACTCAAAGTCTGACAAAAAATTTTTCACTTTTAATTCTAGCTTAGCCTTCCCTTCATCTTTCAGGCTTTAACCAATGAAGGTCTGGCATCTACTCTTCTTGACAAATGAAGCCTGTAGGGGGTAGAGTTAGGTAAGTTAATTACTTTCAGCGGTTTAAAGTCATGTGAATATTAATATGTGCTTTCCTTCTTTGCTGTGCTATGAAGTATCTGCAAAGTGATTAGCCCTGCTGCTTGCCAGTCCTTTCTTTTAAGTGGCTTTACAGTGCTTGCCCCAATCAGGGTGTGTTACCAAGTTAGGATAGTAATAGTGGAGGCATCACCAGGCAACTGATCTTAATCTAACAATGGTATATTCCATATCATATGGTGTCAAACTCCACAGAGGAAGGAGAAAGGGAGAGGCTCTTGTTTATAAAACATCTGTTCTCCTGAACAACTGCTATCTGTACTTTGGCCTTTCATCCCCAGATATGGCCAAACATATCTTGCTAATTTGAAGAAAGAACAACTGCTTCCTCCATCTTTGCTTCCCTATGGCCTTTGCTTGTTTGTCATTTTGTGTATTTGTGTTTTGTTTTTGTTTTTTTTCCCTTTCTTTTCCCCTTAAATAAATTGTCCTTGTCTCAACTCATGAGTTTTGTTTGTTTTTTTTCATCATATTTTCTCACCCACTCTTCCTTTGATGAATCGAAGTAAAAGAGTGGTGTGTTAGACTATAGCTGTGCATTAGGGCTAAAACACGACTGGGTAATCAGACAGAATATGTCAGTGTGAAATCCCGTTAGGTTGCACAATGCACATTACAACACAAAACTGTGGAAGATAAATGAATTCCAGCATCACAGACTGTTGCTCATACTTGGCCAAAAGCCCTGTATTCCCCAGAAACCTCATGTATAATATGCATTTGACAAGAGAAACAGCAGATCAGATCCCTGGCTATTATCATTATTATCTTCCTGCAGTTAGGGGCAGGGGGAAAAGTATCTTGAATAATGTTGTCTTTTCAAGAGACAATGACAGAGTAGGGGAAGGCATCAAAAGCTCAGTGAAAAATCCTAGACTTGTTTGGAGCTCCTGAATAAATATCTGAGCATACACACTCTTGCAGAGAGAAGCTTAAAGTAAATTCAGGGGCCTCAAAAACAGTTTTCTTAATTTTCTGATTAATTATGGTGTAGCCATTTCAATATCTGAAGTACCCTCAGCAAGCCACAGGAGTAAATCTACTCACATAGATGATTGTGTACCCAGAGCAGCAACAGTGAAATGGAAGCAAACTGTCAAAGATGCAGAGCAGCTGTTCACAGAGCTTGTGAATGGCATCCTGGCAAGTGCTGCTGGTAATATAAAAGGACAATATAGGCCTGTGGCTTCATTTGAACTTACAGCAGTCCAAGAAAAGAATTCAGTTTTTATCTTTATTTCTGTAACTATGTGAAGTCATGGCTCTTCCTCTAACTTTGCCCCTTCCTCTCCATGTAAACAGCTCAGCCCTGTATAGACTCTTGCTTTTCATCCTTGGAAAGCAAAATTCAGAACGTTCTGCAGTGCTGAGAGGCTAAAACTGACGGAATGCACTTTTGTTTTTTGTCAACTGAGTCTAATAGTTCTTTTATTCACTACAAATGACTGGTATTTTTTTTGGTCATAATCTTTGAAAACTACATAATCCTTCATAGTATTTAAAAGTGCTCACTATAGATTTCCTTTGGGGATTGCCAGGTCTTATTAGTCCTTTTCTTCTTTTAAACATTCTGTACCTTTTGACAGATCTGTCAGCTAATGGGGACAAACAATTCTCTCCAGATTTCTGCAACTTTCTCCAGTTCATCAAAACACTAAGGCAACTTTTCACTTCAGAGGAAAAGTTAACTATGATGTGCCTTTGAGACAGGAGAAGGTGATTTTTGTTGTTCATTAGGTAACTAGAAAAAAAAGTACCCTGCTATGTCAATCTGTAGCACTGTTGACTTTGTTCAGAGGAATGGTAAGATGTTTTGACACTGAGTGATGAATATGTCTCAGTACAGCATATATCAAGACTTTGTGTTGATACCAATCATGTTGAATTATGTCACTGCAACCTGAAATGACTTTGATAAATGATTTGCAAATATTTGTGACCCTCCAGATCTTGTAAATATAGAAGTGAGGAAAATGAAATGCAATTGCAGAATAACCACATAAAAAGGTAGAGGAATTGTACTGTATCACGTGAAAACATGTACCATTTATTGGAGGAAATATCAAAAAATACTTTTCTAACAAATGGTTCTTTTATTTTTTTAACAGATGCTTTTGGCAATACTGAAATATAATGCCTGTTATTCATTTTGTCTTACCATATAAAAGCTTTGAGAGTAAACCAAACAACAAACAGTCAGTAAGTTTCTGCTTTTCAGGTGCATTTCTTAAGTCAAGCAATGAAGATAATTATCTTTGCCGCCTAATTCAGTTAAATTAGAGTAGCAACTTGGATACTTGAATGCTTTTGATAGTGATCAATGAGAAATGGAACTCGTGAAGTTTAGTTCATTATGTTCCTTCTGTTCATAGTGATTAATTATCAATATATTATTAATGGAGCTTACCTGAGTAGAACTCCCAGCTCATTATCAAAACAGATCTATGAGGAATGAACAGGAAACTGTTTAATTAAAGACATTACCAGTTCACCAATATTTAGATAAATAGCAAAGTGGTTTTCACGTGAAAAAAAATGTTGGTGTTGTATCTTAGCAAAACGTTTAATGGTAATGAGCAGACTGTTGCCTCATTCTAATTTTTCAGATACCATGCAAAAACTATTTATGTGTTCTGACAATCAGCAACCTTCACAGAATTTTTTTTTTAAGAAATTATACAGAATCGCAAAATTGTAGGGGCTGGAAGGAACCTCTAGAGATCATCTAGTGCACCCCCCTGCCAAAGCAGCTCCCTAGCCCATGTTGCGCAGGCAGGCATCCAGGAAGGTCTTGAATGTGTCCAGAGAAGGAGACTCCACAAGCTCTCTGCACAACTTCTTCATGTGCTCCATCAAGCTCACTGTGAAGAAGTTCCCATGCACATTTGTGCAGAACTTCCTATGCATCAGTTTGTGGCCATTCCCTCTAATCCTATTACCATGCACCACTGAGTAGAGTCTGGCCTCATCCCTTTACCTCCTGTACCTTAGGTACTTATAAACATGGGTCAGGTCCCCTCTGAGACTTTTTTTTCAAGGATCTCCCAGTCTTTTCTCATAAGAGAGGTGCTTCAGGACTTTTATCACCTTTGTGGCCCTCCACTGGACCCTTTTGAGGAGGTCCCTGTATTTTTTGTATGGGTGAGCACAGAACTGGACGCAGTACTCAAGGTGAGTCCTCACCAGGGCAGAGTAGAGAGGGAGTATCACCTCCCTTGACCTGCTGGCCATGCTTTTTAACACACCTCAGGACACCATTGGCCTTCTTGTCCACCAGGGCACACTGCTGGCTCGTGGCCAACCTGTCATCCACCAGGACACCCAGGTCCTTTCCACAGAGCTCCTCTCTAGCAGGTCATCCCCCAACCTACACCGGTGCATATGCATGCAATTATTCCTCCCTAGGTGCAAGAATCCACACTCGCTCTTGTTAAACCTCATATGGTTTATTGTTCCCCAGCTCTCCAGCCTGTCCAGGTCTCGTAGAATGGCAGCACAGCCTTCTGGTGAGTCAGCCATTCCTCCCAGCTTTGCAACATCAGCAAACTTGTTATGAGTGGATTCTATCCCCTCATCAAGGTAATTGATGAAGATGTTGAACAAGACCAAACCCATCACTGGCCTATGAGGAACACTGCTAGATACAGGCCTCCAACTGGACTCTGTGCCACCAATCACAACCCTCTGAGCTCTGCCAGTCAGCCAATTCTCAACCCAGCAAACTGTCCACTCATCTATTCCAGACTTCCTCAGCTTTGTTATAAGGATGTTGTGGGAGACAGTGTCAAATGCTTTGCTGAAATCAAGGTAGACTACATCCACTGCTCTCCCCCTACGCACCCAGCCAGTGATGACATCATAGGAGGCCACCAGGTTGGTCGAGTATGTCTTCCCCCTGACAAATCTATGCTGACTAATCCTGATAATTCTCTTCTCTTCTAATTGCTTGGTGACTGTATTCAGAGCAGCATGTTCCATCACCTTTCCAGGGATGGAGGTGAGGATGACTGGCCTCACAGGTTGAAGTACAGGTTGAATTACAATCAACTACTTCATCCATAGTGGCACTTCATAAAACACAAGTTTATTTCAGGCTCCATATTCTGCACATCAACTAGTTAGTCATGTTATAGTACTCTTGAAAATGTCAAACAGAAATTGGAACATGCCTGGGACATGTCACATCATAAAAGGATTCCACCATGAGTTTATCATAATAGCTGCAGTGCATTCAGCTGTGCCATAGTTCTACAGTTTTTCCTCCCTTCTGAAGATAAAAATGACCATATTGAATAAGCAATTATCTATTTCTATGACAATGTCATGCTTTTTTTCTTGTGGAGTACAAGTATCAGCTTTAGCCACTTCAGAATATCTCACATTATTTTACTTATTATAATCCAATGCTAAATCCACCATCTGCAAAGCTATTGCAACTATTTAATAAATTGCCTCCTCTTCTCATTCATCTAGACAATAAATTTCTTCTATTGTCAGTACATTTTGATAGTTCCATATATTTTGTCTGATGACAATAAGGAACTTTATGTTCCACCGTTTTTTTCTTGCAAAATCTTTGAGAGCTCTTGGGTATCCAGTCTTGTGGAGCCAAACTTCTTGGCTAGACTTACAGGAAGAAAGCTGTTATTACCACAGCCTCCTGGAATTTCCATGCTCTCACGGACGCAAGACTAAACTGCAGGTGCTTAATTCCCATTTATTGGAGCTAGGAGGGCTAAAACCACTCCTAAAACATCTGGTAAAATATTCTGAGCAACATGCACTTCATGACAGTATTTCTACTTCCAGAAATTGTGTCACTAAGACTAGCACATGTTTCTCTGGGATCCCCAATGGCCTCTTCATACCCACTTTTTCAGATCTGAATGAATGAATTTCCACATTACATCTTAAAAGGCTTATTGGTCACGCTTTTAACTGGCAATACATGATGGAACCTGAGGGCTTCAATGTAGCTTCCTAAATTGGAATTATACCATCTAATTCTTTTTGAGCTCTTCCTTGCTTAAACTTTTCTTCTTGTTGCTTTCTAGTACCTGACAAGTCTACAATAAGTCTATAAGGATCAACTGTTGATCTGTCAGTGTGATAACAAGATACTACTGCTATCAGTGGTTTAATACACCTGCATTTTAAAGAAAAATCCCTCAATGTCTTCATTAGAACAGTATAAATTAATCTATTTATTGCAACTAAATGGTTCTTTCCCTCCTCCCCTTCCCCATCTCCCAGCCTTTTACCTTATCTCATTGTCCTTGATATTCCTTGCATTTCTCAACTTTGGCTTTTCTAAAACCATCTCTCCAGTTTTCTTCAGCCTGGAGAGAAGACTTTTAGGGAGTCGTAATGGCAGCCTTCCTATATCTATGAGATTACGAGGGGGTGTATCATGGGAGGAATTAAAATGAGCATACACTAAAACAAGAGAGAGTCAGACTGAATATTATAAGGAGAACTCACAAGGACTGTCAAGTAATGTAACAGTTTGCTCAAAAAATTTCCATCATTGAATGTTTTCAACACCTGATGCAGTAAAGTTGTGCACAACTTTTTCAGAACTCATATTTGTTTGATTCTGCTGTGAATAGGTCAGAGACTTCCAGAGGAACTTTCTCATATGAAATATGTTCTCAGACCATAATCCTATGTAAAAAGAAAAGTTAGGATATGGCGATCATGTAGATTTCTATTATTTTAGAATGCAAAAGAATCCCATATGTGGAATATCTGCTTTACAGGGCATGATATCAGATTTCCAAAGGATTTTAATGTAACTTCTTTATATCCCAAGTATATATTTGGGGATATACCTTCATTTTCACCCCAGATCTCACTTTTTTATATAACCCAAAGGCCATTTCTAACCTACACATTTCTAAAGGCGTACTGTACCTGTTCTCACCTTCTACTGTAGGCTTAATTTTTCTGCTATAGAAGTTTATACAAATATATATATGTATATATTTCATCTTTGAATGTTAAAGTACTGAAATTTAGTCTTTATGTAGACCTCTAATTAGAAAAGTATTTAAAATTCTCTGAAGTCTCTGCAGTCAAACTGATCTTTAAGGCATGTACTATAGAAAGAAAATCTAACCTATTGGTAATGTTCATTAATTTTCTGAACTCCTTGCTTAAATTGCCTCTACTCAGTAAGGATACAACACTGAATTATGCAGAAGCCCTGTGATTTATGCAGAAGCACTGCAGCTAGTCACAGTTAGGAAAGAGGATGTTTTGGAAAGACTGAAATTGATTTGCATTGTCCTCAGCAACATCAGGATTATTCCCAGATAGGGTAAATTCTGCTCTGAACCTCAGAACACTTTTCTGATTTCAAACATTTTATATATCTTTACAACATTTTATCAGTTTAGTTATCCTTGGATTGCTTAATGAACTCTATTCTTTGGAACATCATTCCTTCCTTTCCTATAGCAATACTAGAGTAGTTTCAATGTCCTGATATTTCTACTGTACATTCCTGAAATTTTTTTTTAATTCTTCTCTCATATTACTGCAATGAAATACTGCAGTGAAAGACTTAATGCAGTCACTGTGTGAAGACCAGTCTTTATTTTCTTACACTAATTGAATCAGCATATATTTTAGTTACTTTTATTACTCATGGAGTAAAACTTCTTTCAAAACTAGAAAGTTCCTTGGTCACATGTGATTCTCTACATGATATCAAGAGTTAAAGAAAGAGAGAGTATTTTGATAGAAATAATTTGGGTTTGAGACAACTAAAATTTTTGTAAATTGCCTGAGGTGAGTGTACATACAAATAAAAATAATTCTGTATTTGTTTTCCTTTTAGAGAAAAAAAACAAAGTACTCTTAATAGCCAGTATTTTTTAAGTCTTTAACTTCTCCGCAAAACTGGTAATTAAGCTGATAGATCAAAATATTGAACAGCACTGTTCTTTCCCAGATCACAATTGCACCTTTTACAGTGAGGGTGGTGAGGCACAGGAACATGGCTCATGCCCCATCCTTAGAGGTACTCAAGGTGAAGCTGGATCTGGCCCTGGGCAACCTGATCTAGCTGTGGTGTCCCTTTTCATTGCAGGGGAGTTGAACTAGATGACCTTCATAGATCCCTTTCAACTCCAAGGATTCTATGATTCTGTGATTCTTAATGTGTCCTCATGTTTAATATTACATAGCATCAGACCATAGACTTTCATTCTTCCCTCTGCACTGCTTTACCATCTAAGATTGTAAAGCCTGCCAGACCCAAGGAAAAATAATATCTCAGAAGTATGTAAATGGGTTTCAACCCCTTACATGTGAAACTCTGCTTCCACAACATAAATGAGGCATATCTAGGATCATGAGATGCCTGCTTGGTCCTGAGTTTGAATTCCCTGGACTCTGGAGGAGTCTGCAAAGCACTGTAAGTGTCCATACTCAGGGTAAGCACCTCAGATTGCTATCATACAGTAAATAAACAGTTTGCAGGTGTAATTCTTCATAAATTGTAACTATGTTCCATCCTAAATTAGGTCTAGAAGACAAGTGAATTGAATCATCTTCAGCATTTGCCTGTGCTGACTACAGGAAGCGTCTGAATGACTAAAAGCAGAGTCTTATTTTTAGAACTTAAGTTGGATACAGAAGATCCAAACCTTGCAGTTTTATATTTATCTTGTCTTTACTAAAAACACAAGATATCTAATTCCTAACATGAATTCCAGTATTATCTGCAAACTAAGTATAGCTGTGGGTTTTTTTATTGTTTTTTTTTTGTTTGTTTGTTTGGTTGGTTGGTTGGTTTTTAAATACCTTAAAATATTTGTGTGAAAGGTTCTGTAGAAGTGCAAAACTGTTATTGTCCCTATCTACATATCTTCAGTTTCTTATATTTTGCTAAGATATTCTTTCTTATGTCAGTGCTCTCTTAGCCTCAGATGGCATCTTTGATGTTTAAGTTATTTGCTTTCTAATATTCTTTATACTTAATATGTACATTTTTGTTCTACCTCTTAAAAATACAATTGATTTCATGGTGCTCTTTGATCAGTGTTCTTTTGGCAACAGTTAAACTTTTAACTTTCTCAAACTGATTACTTTTACTATATTTTTTTTGAATTCCTTCTGTACGCCTATCTGTGTTGACCTATTAAGACAATCTCTATTACCATCAAAGCACATTCTGAAAAGTCTGCTCTTACTTCAGGCTAGGTAGGGATAGAAGTTGCAGTGATCAGAAAGTCTTTCATTACATTTTCAACTAAAAATTTCAACTGAATTTATGCCAGACAAGAAAAAGGTCTGAACTTATTGAAATGCTTTCAGTGCACAGAAAAATGCTTTGTGAGTTCAGCATTTTGTTCCAGTTTTCATTTATTATTTTATATATAACTCTTTAAATATTCTTGCAGTAGCTACATTTGAAAACTAAAGAACAGTTTTATCTATCAATAATTTTCAGTATTTTTAATTAAATTCTTAAATTATTGCTAAACCTCTGGCACAGATTCTATAACATTGCCACTGAAGAAATTCTTTAGCAGAGGTTTCTGGAATATGTTTAAATATAAGTTTTTTTCTTCAGAATATGTTTTTCTTTATGATGTGCTCCAAGTTGAAGGAAGCATTCAAATTCAGTGAAGGAGAAAAGAATATGAAAAATAAGAGATAAAAGAAATAAAAGAAAAAGGAAAGAAAAAGAAAAAGGAAAAAGTGGGGAAAAAAGAGAAAAAAGAAATAGGAAAATGAGGAAATTAAAAGACTTACAGATATGAAAATATTACTGATTTTTTTTTAACTTGCATTTATTTGTCAACTCCCAGCCTTCAGATACCTGAAGAGCTGTGCAGTCTAGATAAGTAAATATTTCAGATGCCAGAACTACCATTGATTATTTTTTTCCTGAAAACTGTTTGATTACCAAACAGATGGGTATATGAAGTGGGGTATGAAGCTGTGTGGTGATGTAGCTGTGACAGCCAAGGAAAAACTGCACGACAACCAAACATCTACCTTGCTCTAACTCAGAACATTTAGAAATGGTCTTTCATCCTCCTAGGGTTCCATTACACTATTATTATACCACAGTGGAAAATGTTCAGTGGTTGCTGGGTTTTGGTCTTTGAAAGCTGAACACCTTTATGATTTCTGAAGTAAGAGGGATAGATACTGTCTTTTTCCCACAGTGAAAACTGCTCTTTACCAGCCATGGAGGCATAAAAATACTTAATACTCACGTAGCACTGCCTAATCCTTAAGTCCACATCCCAAAATCTGTCATTCCCAAGGTCTGCCCTTAAGACTCATTATGCATATTTTAAGTGTGGAACCAGAAAGAACAAAGGATTCTTGCAATACATCTCTTGAGCCCTTATGTTCCTTTCTGAGGGAACATTTACAAAAATATAATGAGTGCACAAGTGGATAGATGTTAAAATTTCTTAGCTATATTTGAGCATATTTTGAGGCAATTTGCCTAAAAAAATAAATCTCGAAATTTACCTGATACAAATGGAATACCTCCAGGAAAAAGCAGCAACAAGAAAGCAAAATGAAAATGCAATGCTTTGGGTATTACTTCTGTTCTAAATTAAGATAAAATGTAATGTTTTCCTTTCAGTAAAGCAAGCTGGGAGCTGAATGAGTCAGTGACCAACCTTTCATTCAAGCTAGCTTTTATTCTCCATGTTAGTGATGATGTCAACCATTCTGCCTTGTCAAAATTTTCAAGAATAGTACTGGGTACACTGTTTGAATGGTGGACATATTTATTCACACATTTTCAGTGTGGAAAGAGATACACACAACCCTGTTTATGAAATACTGTATCGGTAAGTAAAGACAGTGGGATCTGGGGTCATAATAAGAAGCGACAATGAAGAAATATGTCTTCAGGCTATTTGTAGAACAGTTTGACAGTCTCTTCAGCTTGCTAATATGCCAAAAAAATTATAAGAAAAAGGCACTGTGCAGTTTGGAAATAGTGTAGTTAAGAGGCCAGTGGTTTAGCTTTACTCTTAAACTCAGTGGAAACATTTCAATTGCCTTCTGGATATTACTAGCCTGCTTCTCTCACTGCAGCAAGAGCAGAGTAAATCACAGAATAATGAAGTTTGGAAAAGCCCACTAAGATCATCTAGTTCAGTTGTCAACCCATCCTCACCATTCCCACTAATCATGTCCCTCAGTGCCCTATCTGCACATTTCTTGAACACCTCCAGGGACAGACTCTATCACCTCTCTGGGCAGCCTGTTCTGCATGAAGCCACAGTAGATTAGCTGCTGATGGTGACAACTCAACAACGAAGATGATTTACTTCATCCCTGTCTCCAGCTTGAGAGGACTCAAGCCCATGCCCTCAGCTTCTTGGCAGAATTCCCAATGCGCACTGAGGGCAGAGAGATGGGAACTACATCCACATTTTTGTGACAGAATCAGCAGAAAATTAAGCCTGGAAAAGTTGATGTCAGAAGTGAATACAAACCAGGGACACTGATTTGTAGCTTACTGGCTGCACCACAGTTTCTTTAGGGGTCCATTGCTGAAGTGAATCAAAACTAACAGGAAGGAAAGGATTTTTGCTTCCCCAGCTGTCATCCCAAACTTTGCATACTATTATTAATGTAACTAAAGCCCAAAATAAGACACTGCAATACAAAATTTACACTAATTATATAGGGGAATAGGGATCTCTCCACACTTTCAGAATGCAGCAGCCATTTTTCAGAGCCCACAAACTATGGAGTACAGAATTACAAGGAACTGAAGAGTGGCAGCATTTGGGACTACCGTGACTCATGTTTGGTTTTCATTTCCTTCACATCAGAAATAAACGGAGCTTACAATAGTGGATATTGAGGTCTTATTTATTTTGGAATTCTATTAGTTCTGTAAAATATTGTTGAAAAACTGCAATTATACAGCTTTTCAGCCTTGTCTGCAGTGAACTGCTTTGTTGAATATTAATAAGAATGCATGCACAAAATAAAATTTCAGGCAGAAATTACAATTGGATTACAATGAAGGAAGGAAAGGGAAGGGAAGGGAAGGGAAGGGAAGGGAAGGGAAGGGAAGGGAAGGGAAGGGAAGGGAAGGGAAGGGAAGGGAAGGGAAGGGAAGGGAAGGGAAGGGAAGGGAAGGGAAGGGAAGGGAAGGGAAGGGAAGGGAAGGGAAGGGAAGGGAAGGGAAGGGAAGGGAAGGGAAGGGAAGGGAAGGGAAGGGAAGGGAAGGGAAGGGAAGGGAAGGGAAGGGAAGGGAAGGGAAGGGAAGGGAAGGGAAGGGAAGGGAAGGGAAGGGAAGGGAAGGGAAGGGAAGGAAAGGAAAGGAAAGGAAAGGAAAGGAAAGGAAAGGAAAGGAAAGGAAAGGAAAGGAAAGGAAAGGAAAGGAAAGGAAAGGAAAGGAAAGGAAAGGAAAGGAAAGGAAAGGAAAGGAAAGGAAAGGAAAGGAAAGGAAAGGAAAGGAAAGGAAAGGAAAGGAAAGGAAAAGGGGGAAAGGAAAAGAAAAAAAAAGAGAAAAAAGAAAAAACAATAACCTGACCATCTTCCATGGTTTACGATGAATGATAAGTAAGCAAGTATATCAGATAACTGACTTAAAAATATATATAATTTAGGAAGAAAGGAGATAATTGTTTATATTATGTTCTGTTACTCTTATGACTGAAATGAAAAAGACTTCAAAAAATCCCACAAGTTTATATGCTAACAGCATAATGACAAATAATCAGAACAGCAATGGCATGCTATGCATAGTTGCAAACCTGCTTGTGTAGAGTTACAGGTTAAGACAGCTGTACAATCTACACTAGCTCACATAGCCTTTTTTTTTCTTTTTTCTTTTTTCTTTTTCCTGCATCTGTAGAGACTAGGATTCCAATTTCATGAAATGATCAAGAATATAAATTTCATGGGGCATGAGCAGAGAGCCCTGGGAGTGCATTTCCTTTCAGAAGGGCTGTAAATCCTTTTTTTTATTGGTTTAATTTTATAAATTTTATTTGTCTTATTTGGAGTTATTCCTTCTTTCTAGCCAGCTACAGTCTGCATCAGTATCTCCACTTTTTACCAGTCCAGGTACCATAGAGTTACAGAGCTTAAAGCTCTTAAGGATATCAAGGATAATGTTGATTAAACAGATAGATAGTTTTTATGCAATTTATTAATGAATAACCTCCAAATAGGTTTGGTTTATTGTAGAGATATTATTTACTCTTAAATATTTCTTTATTTGTACCATTTTGTTAATCCTTGGCTACTATGGATGAATACAAAAGGCAGTTTGGGCATTTGTATTTTAATACTGACATGATTACATGTGACTGCTGTGAGTGAAGTCAAGGGAAAAATATTGTTGATATTAAACAAAAGAGAAATTCCTCTAGCAACATCTGGTAAAGAGTGAAGATTGCATAACTTAGAGCTGCCCATGGTCACATCAAATTTTCACCCTGTCTGCTGAAATCTCTTGATCAGCCTTTGTGAATTTTGGAAATCCTGCTGGGCTCAGGAGTGTTGCTATAGAAATATCTAGACATTCATCAGCACAGATGAGCCCAAGCTCTAAATTTCTAAATTCTAATTCTAAAAGAAACACAAACCTAGAATTACTATATTCTACAAATCATGGCAATCCAGACAATTAGATATTTTTTATTACTTTACGTTGCTTTAATATCGCTGTTTTAGTTTAATGTGTTACACTACAGATGTGGACAGCTGCATTGAAATTTGGCTTTGTAATCAACACAAATTTATATTTTGCAGTATTAAGAGATACTTCCCTCTCTTTACCCAGTAAATTGTGTTTAAGGAAAAAACTTTTTTCTTTCTGCTTTTTTAATTTTTATTTTTTTGCTAATTTTGGAACTGTTTTATGAAAGCGTATAGCTTCTGAAAATAGTAATGTACCTGGAAATGTAAAAAAAGAAAAAAGTATCATGGAAGATAATTTGCTTCTTCCCAGAAAACAAGGAGTGATGAAGTAGAAAAGGAAGGAAGGATTTGCAATATTTAGCGATTCAAAGTATGCTGTGCATCATGTTACATTCTCTGGAGGGTTCTGTGGTTTGTCAGTCTACAGTATGACAGCAGAATGGAATCTCTCAGTAGACACTGTAGAAAGGTTACTTCTTTCATACCTTCTTGAACGATACATTAAAAAAAAAAGAAAAAAGGTAGAGGTACTCCAACAGCCATTGGAGTCAATCATGAGATCTGTATGAATAATCACTCTGCTTGTAAGAGACTATCGTTTTATACCATTGCCTCAAAGTTTGCTGATGAACATGTCCGAACATGTCCAAGCAAGTTCTGGGCAAGGGTTGCGAAATCCTTCGTCTGGGGGACAAGCAGATGGGCATGTCCTGGGGACACGAAAGAGAGAGAAGCTGCAGCTCAATGGAGCGTAACACTGCTCCATTCTTAAATCTTTTTAACCCTCTGCATTAGGAAAAAACAAATTTAGTCCACTCCATCATGGAAGCTGAGAACTCCATGAAGACATGGAGTCATGCTGTTCTTATCAGTGGGGACATGCAAAGAAGAGATGAAGGGCATTGGACTCACACACTGAGACAGAATGGAACTGGGTGGTTTTACTAATTTCATTATGAAAATGGGGCTGCCAGAGTACAGTGAACTTCTGCAAAGCCTATTTATAGTAACAGAGCAAGAAAATTTAACAACTGCAGTAGTGACATAAATTTTTTCATGGCTGGCCACACATTTATCGAAAAATATTCCAGAATTCATTTTTTTGTGATAATCTCAAAAACATTGAAATCTCATGATGCATTCTAACCCAGGAACTGGGAAATTTCCAATAACAAATTGGTTAAAGTTTCCTAAATAATCTGCTGCCTTAGTGCCTGCTTTCTTCAGCTTTTCTTCACAGTCAAAGAGTCAGCTTTGAGCAGTACCTGACCAGCAATACACAGATGACACCTGAAATTGCCTTTATTTAAGAGCCAGACTCTTCCCAAGACACTTGGAGAGTTTGCAAATGCTGACACTTCTTCTTAGCAGTTTTAAACTCCATACTTAAACATATGAACTTAATGCCATTATAAATACTCGACAGTATCTATCTTGGTCTTCAGCAGCGTGCAGTGGGACTCAAGTCATTCATTCATCCAGTCTCAGGGAGATGAATTTTACAGTATTTAAATTGAGACTTTTGTAGTTTGTTGTTGGCTCAAACTCTTGATGACCCCATTAGTTTATCACACCATTGACTGACACTTCTGTGAATGTTGATGTCTTTTTCTAGCTATTCACATTCACATCTCTACTGTCATACAAAATGCTGTAGTATATGACTAATACTTGGAGGGGCAGATGGATGTGACACTGTACATACGAGAAAGCAGCTGGAAGCCAGGTAAGCTACCAGATGCAATGCAAATGATGCTTCACAACTGTAAGAGGAATGCTGAATCATGCTTATAGATGGCTTTATAAAGAGCTAAACCCCATAAGACTTAGCAAGAAAGAAAAAATATGTAATTTTTACTTACATATGTTTTGCTGCTTAATGTTTTTGAGGAAATTAGAGTTTGAATAGCAGTCTCTGAAGCATGCACATTTTAGATGCATCATTTGGCACACAAGACTGGTATCTCTGAAAAGTTATTGTAAGGAACTGCTCAGTCACATATATGAAATTTTTAGCCTACCTTGACAGGTTTGAGATATGGACTGTGAGAGAGAACATCATGAATTTCAGAAAGAACGAGTGTAGTGTCCTGCACATGGGCTGGGGTAATCCCAATCACAGATACAGGCTGGGCAGAGAATAAACTGAGTGCAGCCTGAGGATAAGAACTTTAGGGTGTTGAATGATGAGAAGCTCAACATGAGCAAGCAGTATGTACTTGCAGCTTAGAAAGCTGACCACAGCTTGAGCTGCATCAAAAGCAGCATGACAAGGAGGGTGAGAGAGGTAATGAGGTGCAGCTTGCAATACTACATGCAGGTCAAGAAAGACATGAAGCTGCTCGAGTGGGCCCAGAGGAAAGCCATGAGGATGATCAGAGGGCTGGAGGACCTCTCTAATGAAGAAAGACTGAAAGACTGAGGGAGCTGGACTTGTTGAGCTTGCAGAAGAAAAGGCTCTGAGGAGATTTTATTGCTACATTTCAGTACATAACATAAACCCACAATAAATCTGGAGAATATTATCAATGGAAATAGAGAGAACAAGATGTAATGGTTTTAAACCAAAAGGGGTAGGAGAAGTTATTCACTATGAGGATGGTAAGGAACCAGAATACATTGCTCCGATAAGCTGTGGATTTCCTCTTCTTGCAACTGTTCAAGGCCACATTGGATGGGACTTTGGCGAACAGGTCTAGGGTAAGCTGCCCCTGCTCACTGTTGTAGGGTTGGAACTAGATGGTTTTTAAGGTCGCTTCTAACTAAAACCATTCTGGCATTCTAATATTCTGTGATTCTTTGATTCAATGATTTATTCTAACACAAGGAAGAGATTTTGTCTAAAAATCCATAACAAAATTTCAAGTGTGGCTTATTTAGAATAACAAAATTAATGAAATCAGAAATACATACTGAATAATTGAAAATATTTAATAAAAATTTGAGCATCTTTGTTCTAAAATAAATGCTCAAGGAAGTCTTTAACTTAATCCTTTTGAGTGTGTCAAGCTTCACCAGAAAGCAGAATAGCCCTCGGTAAAAAGAACTCCAGGTCAAATCCATCCCAGACTGTTATGTAAAAGGTAATATCTACTTCTTCCCTCTTTCCTCTTTATTTCACCAATACTTTGCCTGGAGGCTCGATCTCAAATGATACGGCTCTTTTCTGTTAGGATATGTATTGTTAGGATATGTATCTAGATGAATTTATTATATTTTTTTCTTTTTTTCTTTTGAACTAGCATGCATTGTTCAGATAAAATGAGTTGCTTAATATTTTAGGATTTTTTTAATGTTCTCAGAGCCCTCTAGGCTCTGGAAAAAAATGATGAAAAGTAAATTATTAATGTACTTTCAGTCAGGCATATCTAATCAGCTCAAATTAAAGTAATTATGTCTTATGTAAACAAGTACTGTATATATTTAAATATTTACCATAACATTTTATGGAGTGAAGGGGATGCAGAATAACCACTCTGTTTTGAAGAGTTTCTGAAATGATGTACACAACTCCAGCAGCTATCAGCTCTTAATTTCTATAAAGTGAACAACAAATAGGTGAATAGGTGGAGAATGGATTTATATGTGCTTAATTAGGTTATGTTGACTGAAGATCGTAATGATGTGTTGTGATAATGAGAATAAAAAGGTTATTCCTGCGAGAATCATTCATCTCAGGGCATTTTGTTTTTAATTGGAAACACTTTTTTCCAAAACACGCTAAATGCCTGGTTGAGAAGGTGCAAATTCACTTACCATTAAGTATTGATCAAATAAATGGAAAAAAAATGAACTCTGTGATTGAATTGTGGAAAGATGCCTTTGTTTTAAAATTTGACATTTAAAATTTCTTGTTGCTATATTCTTGGAAAACATACCAAAGCCAATATTTTATCTTTAAAAAGATACTGAAGGTCAACATTAAAACAGAGGTAAAACTCCTAATGCTCTATATAAGGTCTTCTTTGGAAACCATACTTCAACAGAAATTCTAGTGGAAAGGATATGCCAATAAGATCTTCTGGAGAAGTAAATAATAGTTAATATGAACTAGAACAAGTCGACACTGTAATCCCCTTATATTTCTCTCCTCTATTAAACTTCTTATTTGCATGTTTACATGTTTGTTTGTTTTTATGTCAGCTTTAAAAATGAAATAGAAATAGTAAATATTTTTGTTTTGAGCTGCGGGAAAATCACTCTTTTCCCAAATCTGTGACTCTTTTGATTTCTCTTCATAATCATTTAAACAAAGAATGAATAAATAAATAAATAAAAGAAAAAATGAAAGAAAATTCACAGCAAACTTTGAAATATTTTTGAATAATTTTCAAACTGAAAAAAGTTGATAATGAAGTGGAATACCTAATTTATAAAATTATGTATGAAATTACAGTAGTTAACCCATGTTTCTTTTTTTCCCTTGACCAACCTTTGTTGAAATACCAGAGATCTTACTATTATTTAAATGTTTTTAATTTAAAATCTAACGTTGAAACAGTTCTTTAAAAATGGAGCATTAAAAATCTAATTAAAAAAATCTGTAAGCATGAGGATAACAGACAGTCAAGGAATATTTCTAATACCTCTTCAGCTGTATATTTTACAGATGTAGATAGAGACAACACAAAAAAAAGGATGTAATATTAAGGTACAGAAAAGTTTATGAATCTGCATATTACTAATTTAATGAGAAGAAATTGAAAGAGAGGCACCACTCTCTTCTCTCTGTTTACCAATGATAGAATACAAGAGAACAGTAGAAAGCTGCAACAGAGGATGTTCAGACTGGACATTAGGAGACAGTTCTTTGAGAGTGGTTAAGTGCTGAAACAGTCTTTCTATAGAGATGTTTAATGCTCTATGCTTGTCAATGATGAAGAGGCATTTGGATAATACCCTTGAGTGGTCAGATATTTGGACATGAAGATATTTGCATGTTCTTCCAACTGAATTATTCTGTTATAATTATGTTCTCACATTTCTGTTCTTCTCAATGAAAAAGGATTGGCATATGTGCAGGATTCAGGAAGGATTACCTGATGAAACTCTCTCAATGGCTTATGGGCTGGTTCAGCCCGGTTCTTTGACTGATGGGGCGAGGGACCTGCAGATCCATGCCCCGGGAAAGAGGAAGAGGGAAAAGGGAGAGGATATGGAGATGGGCCTAAAACAAAACAGCTGCAACAATCTGAAGAGGAAGATTAATTTACTAAATAAGATATAGGAATGCAAAAATAATTTTGTATAATTCAACATAATTGGAATTGAAGCTAATAAATAAAACAAACTGAGAGAAAGAGTGTCCAAAACCAAAGGCCTTATACTAAAAGCCAAAGGCAAGACTTCTCAGCTAGGGAGCCTCCACTGCTAGATGAACAGAACAAGAGGAAGTCTCCAGGACTTGCATGCAGTTTTATCTTTCCCCCTGTATGGAAAACAGGGACTTAAAGTCCTCTGGGGTATGTAGTTATTATTCTCTTCTGAGAACCAGGTACCTGGAAATTCATCAGAGCATTAACTCTTTAACTCCCAGTGACTCACATGATGTTATTATGTGGAATACTGATAACAAAAATCATAAAACCACAACAAACTCATAGGTTACACCTCTGCCACTTTCTCTTTCTTTTATTTACATATCCTAGTGGTTCAGTTGAACATTTAAATCCTTTATTTATATCATAAATAATTGATGATTAAAAATGAAAGTATTTATAACTAGTATGCTGTTTAAGAAAAAAAATTTTGTAGTTTTTTTAATTTTAATCTTGCTCAAATGTTTAGAATTCTAAATCTCTTCCAGTGCTCATCTTTGTACCACTTTCCTGTAAAATAAGAATAAAACTTTTGACACTTTTGGCACAATAATTGTTAACTTAGTTGATACACAACATATAGAAATTGTATTATTTTAGACATTTTATACTTCAATAAGAAAAATGTTGGCTTTGGATTTCATGTTATAAGAAAAAAAATACACATTCTTGAGATTTGAGAGTGGCTGGGAAGGACCCCTCGCAAACAAAAATGCTGTCTGAGAATTTTCTATTATAAAATGTCACCTCTCCAACAGAACATGAAGAAACACATGTATCCAATTTCACTTAGCTATATATTGTCCAAGCTGGATGGGACTTTGAGCAATCTGGTCTAGTGTAAGTTATTCCTGACTGTAGCAGGTTAGGGTTGGAATTCTATGTTCTTAAAGGTCCCTTACAGCATTCTGTGATTCTACGATCTGTTCTCTGTCAAGATGTGTCCGTGCACTTCCTCCTGTAGACGGTTCCTAAATGATGAGGCTTAGAATTGGTTAGCTTACTGTAATGGTCGTAGTGAGATTTTTTTTTTTTTCATTAGTTTCTTAGTTTGTTGGTTTGTTGTTGTGGGTTTTTGTTTGTTTTTAGTTTGTTTGGTTTTTTTGTCTTTTTTTTTGTTTTTAAACAAGAACTATGGTTTCCACTACATATGGTGAATGTGAGGTATAAAGATAACAGCAGTTCTTTCTTTGTAAAATAAATCAGTTGCATTACTAAGGACTGGTCCAGCTTGGGAATCAAACAGTGACTTACACCTTATGGACAATTGCAAAGGATTTCTATAAACTACCTTTTTGCATTTATTTTGATGGATCATCTAAATTTATATCTGACCACATTTTAAATTAATGCTTCAGTGACAGTAAGAAATGTGACATTTATTAGAGAATAGTGGGTTATAAATAGATATATTATTTGTTTGGTATACTCAGACTTATGTTCTGTCACAACGTAAGTTTGAGATAGAGTTCTCAGAATAGGAAAACTCAACTGTTTCTGAATACAGATGCATTAACAGAAAAGCATAAATAGAGTATTTGGAGAATACTTTGACGTTTTATAATGGGAAAATATCCACATTAACCTAGACAATATCCACATTAACCTAGACAACTCATCTTAAGGTTTTCTCTGAAAGCTTTCAAAGGCAAGCACGTCTCAACAACAGTAAAAAAATATTTTAAACATCTCTTTCTGGAGAACTATTTTGCTAGGGACCAAAAACAAATATAAGTACTAGTGACCTGTGGAAGGTGACTGAGTCCTGCTTGTTGAGTGTTTGTTAACAATCTTTCCAGAAACGACAAATCAGAAGCAGAGTAAGTGCTAGGTGTATTTGTTCTCCAGATGAGGTACTCGAGAGAGAGGCATAATATAAGTCTTGACACTAAACACTGCAGAGTAAATAACTCCTTTCAGCTAGACCATGAAGGCTGTGTGCCTGTGGAATAATAAAAAATGCAGCAGTTTTTCTCCTCGTATTCCTGACTCTTGCTTATTAACAAAACATAAGGAGGAATTAAACATTAGATTGGCAAAACTGAGTTTCTAATTGACTTGTGACTTTGTGCATTAATCTTTTGCCTGGAGAATTATTATAATCTCAGTAAATTCTTTCAGGTTACTTGCACAGGGCATTCAGTGTCTTAAAACACATTACTCTGATGAGCACTGTACAGTTAAAAGCTACACAATAATGAGCAATGTTGCTGAGGGGAAAATGTAATTTCATAATTTCAAATGTAAAGCTGCATCTCATGCAACCGTAAAAAAAATAAAAATAATAAAATAGAGGTCGGGGGCTTTGCATGAATGAATGAAATTCTGATATTACAAGTATTCTGGGAAGTGAGCTTAACCCCAAAAGCTGTACTGTTCAGAAAAAGACCCCACAAAATATATTTCATGAGAGTCTCCACTTAAAAATACACTGGTTGTTGTATTTTCCCTCCAAGAACATACAATTAAACCTATCCTTGCAACCCAGCTACTAGGAGCCCAACTGCTGAAAATACTTGAGCAAATCTGACAGGAGAGATAAGAAATGTTGTTTACCTCTGGGTTGTATTCAGTTTTTATTTCCTCTGCATTCCTCTGCTATTTGGAGGCTTCTGCCTTGAAGGATCAGAAACATGACAGGTGATGCATTCATTTTCATATTTTTGTGAGGTCATTGGTTCTTGTCTTCTTCCTGTGACTCTTAAGGTATGCAGATTAAACACTGATAAGATTCTCTGCTTATCCATACCTTTTTTTGGTACTTAATTTGGAGAATATGCAAAAACAATTTCAGAGCCCTTGTACATTCCAGGTAGTTTCTGCGTTTCAAGTCCCTATCCTATACCACTCACAAAATGTATAAGAATGGAAAAGAAAGATAGGGGAAGAGCTAGGGTAGAGGTTGGAGGCATATTTTTTCCCATACATACAGTAAGCATTCGTAAAAACTGGGAAGAGTTATACCATAGAACCATTGGACCAATATGGTTGGACAAAACCTCTAAAATAATCTAGTCAGCTATTCATCTATCAACAATATTGCCCATTAAACTATGACCCTAAATCCATTCTATTCATCTACTGTTTCCTTAAAAACCTTCAGGGACAGTAACATCAGCACTACCCTAGTCAACCTGTTTCAGTGCGTAACCACTCTTCCTAAGAAGAAATTCCTTCTAGTATCCAAACTGAATATCTTACAGTAGCAACTCTTCCACATATAACGTAAAAAATAATCCACTATCCAGACTGAAATTACATTACATGCGAATTCCATACACTCAACATGAGAATTATTGTTAATTTTTAGGCCTAAAACTGTTTTAGTTGTTACAGTTGAATAAAGTTTACTAACATCTGGCCTCATTCCAAGTTATTTGAAAAGTGGTTATTTATTCAGCAGCTCCAGCTGAGATACAGACCAGAAGATCATAACTCATGGTATTAAAATAGGCTACATTAATGCAGTATTTCCTAGGGGGCTGATTAATTGTTTCTAGTGAACTAAAGGACAAATTCTGAAGGAGACTTGGAGCCATGCTGTCTTCCTCGATATCTGCTGTACAATATGAAGGTGCCCAGAGCCTCTAGCTAAACAGAAGAGGATGTTCTAGAAACAACCTGGGAAAAAACATGCCAGCTAGTACTAATGTGATTGTTTGCTTTACCCAGAAAATTTGCATCTCACTTTCCCAGGAAACTAGATTTGCATTTAAAAGAAAATATTTTTAGGTAGCCAGTTCCGCTGTTACTGGCATTTCCCCATCTGAATCCCAGTGCAGAACAGCAGAACCCAGACAGCTATTTTAAAGGTCTCAATAAGAAGCTCTTCCCTGTCCAGAGAAGGAGATTGTTGCCAAAGAGTAAAACTCTGAATGAAAACTCAAAGAAAAATAAGCCTCTCTATACAGGACTGAGAACTAATGTCCTTGGCCTCTTCCCTATCCATAAACCTGCTTTATTGTGTTGCTGCAGACAGGGTTTTCTAAATAAGTGAGAAAGAAGTGTTAGCAAATTAAAAAATTTTTTTTTTCTTTTTTTCTGCTAGTTTTTCATATTATTTCAGAGAATTGTTTCCTAGGTGTATTACTTATTATGAATGCTAGAATATCTGCAATACCTGCAACTGTGTCAGTGCCAGAATTTGGCATAAATAGGAATGCTGAAGCATCATCTGTCTTACAGCTATTATTATGACAGCATTTCAAGTAGTAATTTCTAATTATAATTGGAAAAATATGTATTGAATCCACTTCCTAGATGTAATACTTTCCAAGGATTTTTATCTTTCCTGAACACCTTGCAAGATATCCATTATTTTCCTGATGAGGCACCGAGTGCAATATTTTAAAAAGTGATCATACTTGTACATTCATTTTATAAATTCTTTATAATAAATACTTAATTAGAATCCAATTTACAAATAAACACCTTCTATATATACTAATTTATGCTAAGAAAAATGTTGCATAAATCCATATGATAAATAAACGAGGAAGCTGATTCTTTTTTATCCTTTAACTTTCCAGTTGTCTCTCCTGGTGGAGATAGGAAATGTGCCAATTTTTAAGATGGATTAATGGATACAAACCCTGAACCAGGCTAACTAATGTCATTTCTCACCTAATTGAAATGTTTTGTTCAACTGTTAGAAGCAAAGGGACAGACTCTTTTCCGCAGTATGTATTGATAGAACAGGGGGAAATGGCTACAAACTGAGGCATAGAAGTTCTGCACAAATGTAGGAACTTCTTCACAGTGCAGGTGATGGAGCACTGACACAGGCAGCCCAAAGAGGTGGTGGAGTCTCCTTCAATGGAGAAGTTCAAGACCCACCTGGACGCCTACCTGTGCAACCTGGGCTAGAGAGCTGCTTTGGCAGAGAGGTTAGACTTGATCTCTAGAGGTCCCTTCCAATCCCTACAGTTCTGTGACTCTGTGAAATATGTCCAAGAAATGAGAATTTTACAAAAACTAAACTTGTGCCAAGCAACAAGGCATTTTTTTCATGAAATCGTATTTATTTTCTATATGTAAAAATCCACTATATGTAAATTGGTTTATATTACATTCAGAAAAATAAACTTAAAAAAAAAAAAATCACTTTGCATCCTTAATAAGATTCTTTCTAACATTCGTAATGTCACTTTATTGGAAGCTGAAAAGAATTGTAGTTCAATTTGCACAACAGTTGAAACATATTAACATCACATTGAATAAATAAATAACTTATGAAAAAGAGTCCTTTAATTAGTGAAAAAAATGAATATAAAATCTAGAATTTTGCTCAAAAACGTGTCTTTCTCATGTTTGGGATAATTAACAATGTTTTTATTTGTGGTACTGACAGTTTTAGAATATATTTATATCTATCTGACAATTCTCAGTACTCAAACTGCCAACATCCCTCCTTAAATGTATATAATTAGACTTTGGGACTGCTATAGATGACAATGACTTTGAAATGAATTGATAGTGCAATACAGTTCTTGAAGACATCAATAAATGATCGGTATAAGTATGTAATTATTTGTGATCTGTCTGACAATATGTAAACTGATTCCAAAAAAAGCAACATCAACAACTTTAATGACATTACAAAAACGACCTTATGAAGAAATCTTTGCTTTTCAATCAGATGTCTGCTCCTGAGGATTTATAACCAATCAAAAATATATTTTAACTCATCACTTGAAACTTAAAAGAGACATTTTTTTTGTTTCATTTTCTGTTTTTAAAATTGGATATAAAGTATAAAATTATTCCATGGAGTGTGAAAATATTCAGAGAAACACACATTGATATTATTATACATAAAACTGATTTCCTGTGCCTAGTAAAATTTTGATCAAACTATTTAACTGTAAGAAACAATAACAATTTTTTTAAGTGTCTATAAGGTTTCTGTGATATCGTGTAAAAGTTTTGTTTGTGTTTCATGACAGAAGCAGATTGTTGAAATCAGTTTTTAGTTTAGGTGTATATACATATTTTCTAGGAGAATGTTTTGATATATAACGCTACAAAAACTGCCAAGACTATGTTCTTCCCCATATGCAAAAATCCCCTATGGTTTCTATTGCAGAGCTGAAGAAAACATATGTGTCCTTAGTATCATCAAAACAAGTGGTTCTATGGTTGCTAAAAGAAAGAAGTTCGTGTTGCTGTTGGATGCATGCCTCATAGTTGATTGCCACTGAGTAGTCAGCTTACAGCTGAAGTCTCCAATGCCTGATGTGTTCAGAAAATACAGCCTCGAGGACCTGTATGGACCATCTTATGTCTATGTAAGAAGGAATACACACTGGAGAATCTCTAGCTGGGGGTCTGGCACATTCAGAGCTCTCCTTTCCTTGTCTTGATCTTTTGCATCTTATTTGAGAAGTCTACTTTTGTTGCATGGTAAAATCTGACCCATGGGATAACACCCCAGTCAAACCAGTTAGTGACAAAAAAACAGGTAAACACATGTGCACTATGATCCCAAAGACAAACAAAACATAATTTTGCCTGTCTAGGTTCAGAATTAAGTGACCAAAATTTTAATTTAGGTCTAATTTTTTCACTTCTATTATATAAAATACACCAAGTGGTAAACTGTAGACAACAGAAAGCATTTCATTTATATATATGTATGTATTTATATATGTACTATGATAAGTCTTTGTCTTACAAAAATAAAAAATAAAACCTCTCAGTATTCAGTTACCTTTGAGTCTGATGATAACAAATAGTTTTAACAATCATTTCAGACCCAGGACAGAGACAATAAATGTGCCTTGTTACCTGTGAGTTTTTGTTACAGTTCAAAGGTATCTGAGCAGTAAATACATAGAAGCAATTCAAATATTTTCCAAGTGTATACACAAAGAAAAAAGTGTATTCAAAGACAAAACATAAATCATTAGAAAGTTTTTTTGACATAGTTTAGAAAGTTTGTTTTCTTTAGATGAATTAGGATAATACATTAGTTGATAGAATGCTTGTAACTGTTACAACAGTATGTTATACATCTTGCAAATTTTTAATACCTGAAAGCATATAGGAAGAGAACTACACTGGATGCAAAAGTCAAATAGTTGTCTCTCTTGGGATTTAACATCTATAAAATATATTTATTTTTTACTCACTCAGTAAAGTATTTGTATATTGAAAATGTGTTATATTTCAGCATTTGCAGTAAAATCAAAAAGGTGACCCCATGGCTAAATAAATTGAACAGTGAACCCAACAGAAAAGTAATAAACCTCTTGCAGCTGTTGTCAGGTCCTGAAAATTACAGTTTATAATCTCAGCAAAGATGTGAACACAAGTAAGGTCTATCATTCATCTTCAACAAAATGGTGACAGGTATAATGGGATCAACTTACTAAATTAGTAATTATTTCCTTATGTTAAAGCAGATCCAACTGATCATATTTTTCTATATTATATGTCTATAGCAGATAAGGCAAACCATAGGATTTGGAAATGTAACATCAGATCTGACAATAAAATAACTTACGAAAACAAATGAAGTATGTGAGTTATGAATAATTAACCATATTTTATGTGAAGTTAGATTCAGATTCAGGACTACATAAACATCCTACATTGTGGGGTATATCTTTGACAAAGCACTAGAAAATTTGTCACAGAATTCTCAGTCTTACCAGAACGGAATGTGAGAAGTAAATGTATTGCTAAACTTGATTTTTTTCCATCAGGTGCATAGCAACAGAGAAAATCAATTAGTAACTCCTTAACAGTTTCCACATACAAAACAGTCTGACAAAGTGGATGGCCTTTCATCAATAAACAATAGTTCAGGAAATGCATCAGGCATATCCCATTTTTATGAATTGTTAATGTCTATTATCTACTTTTGTATATATTTAGCTGAAAGTTCACAGTCTAAATTTATTTAACTAATTAGAATATTTAATACTTATATCCTCTGTTTCAGATCAGCTTACTTCACTTACTCCTTGGAGGTGCAACATAACCTTGCAAGTGTCCACATTTTACAAAACTAAGAGCATTTCTAGCAAATGATTTTTAAAAAACATTATAAATTAACTGATCTTTTCTGAACACTATAACTTTTCTCTGTGGTGTAGGAATGAGACTTCCAACACATGCATATCACTCACTACCTTAACATCCTTTTGTCAAGAAAACACTTTCTCCTTTACTGAAACTGAATTGACAAAATCACTAAGAGCAGATTCATTCTAGGGCATCTTTACATGTTTTGTCAAGAGGAATTAAATTGTCTTGCTTCTATCTGCGTTTCCAAATGACAACATTTCCCTCGATTTTCAGAAACAATCTGTATCTGGTAAACAGCTTGGAGAAGGGTGCATTACCTTAGGTGTAACCTAAGGGAATATACCTTTATACCTGTGATCTGGACTCTGGAGTTCCATGCGGACATTTGCCCTAAGTATTACACATTCTGATGGAATTTCAAAAAGTTTCAAGTAACCCCATATCCTTTTAGGTATATAACTCCCGACTGAATCTGAAATCTTTCACGCTTACCCTTTGCCACTGAATACCATCACAGGAACAATGGAGAAAGTTTTCATTTTATAGCAACTTTATGATTATCTGAATGAATATATACCATATTAAAATCAAGAAGCTTATTTGAGTGGCTATTTTAAATAATATATTCTGATGTTGACATTCCCACTTTACTAATGTCCTATTGACAGAAAGAGAAAAAAAATAAAAGGTAATTTACTCAATATCAAATCTACAACATGAAAAAAGAAGCCTGTGAAAGAAAGGGTGAGTGAAGGTCTCAAGCTTTTGTAATGGAATTTTTACCCTTCAGAGCAAACTTCAATTATATTTATAGTCCTTTAAAGAAACATATAGAGTTTTCTAATATCTCATGGAAGTCATAAGTTAGATAAAGTGGAAAATGTTGTCACATTATGTATTTTTTCAGTAACTGGGAAATGAGAACTGATGGCTACATCATTTTAGCTCTGCATGGTCCAAAGTCAAGCTGTCCAACAGCATAACAGGTTTTTATTACCATTTGTTCTGGCAAACTCAGTTTCAGTGTGGAACATGAAGAAGAAAACTCTGTGTTTAAATAACTTTAATAATAACTTTAATGATATTACATATTTTATAAATGTCATTAAATATTCTCTTTAGCTGTCAGCTTGTACCTTTCCTTTATCTTGAGTCTTGACTGCTCTCCTTTTATCTTTCTACTTCATGAAGACTTCAGGAAAATGCAGTGACAAGTAAGTTCACTGCACTACCTACCACAAATGTGCCAATTGATAGAATACTTATCACTAGATCATTACTGATTAGTAATATAATTAGTCATTGTATTGTTGTCTGGTCCATGATGGTTACAGAACACTTAGGGCATATATAAGGAGTTATGTGTGAGTACTTCTGCTGGGAGATGTTTGGTTATCATGTAATGCTGCATAGCAGCATTAATACAGTTAAGAAAAATTCAGAATACAAGCATACAAAATCAGCTGGAATGATCAGTATCTAATTGTATCTAACTGGAGCCTGCTTCAGAAGGTGGGTTGGACTAGATGATCTCAAGAGGTCCCTTCCAATCCCTACAATTCTGTGATTCTGTGAAATACTCAGTAATATATACCATTCTCTCTCCCTTTGTCCTTTGTCACCTTCAAGCGAGACAGCTGCAGTCAAGCAACAGACCTGAGAGGCAAATGCAATACAGTACAACCTCTACCAAGTCTTTCTCAGCTGCCAGGGAAGACTGGTTGTATTCTGAAATCTTGGTCTGCATCTGAATGCATATAACATAATGCTAGCTAAGCTTTTGTCCATAGAGCTCAGTATAAGTACTCAGCCTTAAAAGACACGCTAACTGGAGCCCAGTGCCCAGGAACATAGCCCCACTCTCACCTTTGGTGCCACATGATGCAGTCAGGGCTAGAGCTGGCAGGTGGTGCAGCACACTTGGGTTTTGTGAATCTGGGAAAAAAATAGCTATTAAATGTCCAGCCAGTGTATGGGAGAAGATACAGAAATGCACGTTCTGCAGTATCTCTTAAATCTGACATCTGAATTTGTACTCTGCTGATAAATTGGAACTACTGACAATCATTTACATTCTAACATAGGCAAAGGAATTCTGAATTAATGAGATTTCTTGCATACACACATTTGTCTACAGAGGATCGTGCAATTTGTAGTGCTTTGACTAAAATTAACACCCAGGCTTCCAGTAGATTTGAGTGTAAACTCATGGAGCTCTTTCATCTGTATGTATGTAAAAACAATAAATACATGCATATAAACTATAAATACATTATATCTAAGTATGTATGTGTATATTTATACTTTATATATATCATATATATCTTCACAACAATAATCATAATTCTCAGGGGTGGTTCTAACCATCAGCTTATGATTCTTTTTGAATGATGCAAAGATTGATTGAAGCTGATATCAGAATTATTATCTACAGGACTGCTAGACATTCTATCACTGTATATATATAAGTAATCTGACAGATTCCCAGAGGAAAGTCATTATGACTTTTTGCCTTTCTTTCATACTAGTGGAACTGAATGTGAACATTGCTGAGGCTCCTACAGAAATAACCTGTTTGCTGGTGGTCCTTCAATGGGTACTGTTATTCTCTTTGTGGTTACATGGCAGAGTTGAATGTAAGCATGCTGCCATCTCAGTAGCTACAGCTGCTGCAGCTTCAGAACTGCTTCTATGGTAGAACTGTAAAATTAATATCTTGTGTACTTAAAGCTTTACATGTCTCATGGCATTTTCAAGAGTACAGGGAGGGCTCAACCTTGTTGTCCATCTGAATTGCAAACATGTAATGAGATTTTGCCTAGTTAAAATTCCTCTGTAACTCCAGTCTGAAAAGTACAGCAACATCACTGTGTGCTGGACAGAAGAATACTTAAGTATTTTGATCTTAAAGCTGATATTTTGCATAATTTGCACAATAAATATGACTTTTCTGCAAGGGAAACACTGTTCATAGAATCATAGAATATCCTGAGTTGAAAGAGAATTGTAAGGATCAAGTTCAGCTCCTGGCTCCACACAGGTCTCTACAAAAATCTGATCATACAACTGAGAGCAGTGTCCAAATGATATTAATTCCTTTTACTGGAGTTTTGTTATGAATTGTTACACCTTTCCCTTTCCCAAGCTGGAACAACACCAGAAGAGTGCTTGAATTTTGCTCATTACTGATTTGCAAGAACTGTTGTTTTGTGAATGCCTTGAGTTTAAAATAGCAAAATAGAGATTTTATAGTTGTGTTTGTAAAGTGCATACGAGTACTAGATGAGTATATCACAAATTCAAATTTATCAGTGGTTCTTTATTTTTATTCTTTTTTTTTTTTTTTAATGTAACCTCCTCTACTTTAGTATATGTAATAGGATTCTTTCCAACTAATGGACAAATGAGATGAAGAAAGGCAGAGAATGTGTTCAAGGTCTCATAACCTGGAGACCAATCTTCTGCTGATTAAATGCAATCCAGTTTTGTCATTTTACCTTATACATATAATTTCTTACTAGAACTACAATCAGAACGTTACAAAATTAATGACTGAAGGATATTTGATGAAATTCAAGAGTCTGGTACACAGACAGTTTTTTGTGTCTGCTATATAAATTAATTCAAAAGTAAACTGTAGAATCTTTATTTTATCTACTTCATAATATGACCATACTTTTGCCATTCCACATACAAATTAAGACATATACCTCATTTGTATGCTTCAGCAAAGGGATGTAAGCCTCTGGGCTGTCTCGGAGTAACAGGAAATTGAAATTTGACTGCCGTGAACACAATAGAAAAACAACAGGTTTAAGTCTGGACTCATGTCATAGTACCAGAAAATATCAAATTCCACACCTGTCCTGCTGTAGGGTACTATCAAAATCTTTTCATTATTGTTGACTGCATTCAGCAAAATTTCAAGTGTTCTTAGGTCACCTTCTTAAAATGCAGACCAGGACTACAGACCTTTGCAAGGTGGGCAAAATGCAGGTACAGGTTTTGAAAATAAATTAAAAAGAGTAGTGATCAATGCCAATACGGGTAACACAAGTATTATAGTAGCTGCTGAAGAGAACAAGAATTAATTTGGTACATGGTACATCTTTCAGGGATATTAAATACAAAAAAAGAAAATATTTTATTTATTTATTTTTTTGTTAAATAGAATATAAATATCTTCCTTCTTCCAGCCCTAATAAGGAATATTCACCATAGGAATGGTTAATGATTTAACCACTTAGTCCTTGTGAAAGTCTACCTAAAGATGAAATTAGGCAATCACAGCTTGAGGAAAAGAACTATGTTGTGCATACATACTCTGGACAAGTTCAGATCTTAGTCCACTACAGTTTTTCTGCAAGGTTATGTGGACTTTTGTCTTAGTTTCATCTGGGATTAAACTATTTTCTTCAGAGTGTCTGGTATGATTACACGTTTTGGTTCTAGGAAAAAAAAATATACTGATAACACATCAATGTTTACAGTTGCTGCTAAGCAGTATTGAACAGAGCCAAGGCCATTTGCAGCGAAAGTGCAGGAATCTGGAAAGGAACAGAATTAGGACAGCTAACTTGAATTGGACAAAGGAATATTACACTCTATGACATAAAGTGGAGGGATTTCTGAATCATAGAATCATAGAATCATAGAATCATAGAGTCACAGTGGTTGGAAGGGACCACAGGAGATCATCGAATCCAACCCCCTTGCCAAAGCAGGTTCCCTACACCAGGTCTCACAGGTAGGCGTCCAGGCAGGTGTTGAATAGAGACTACATCCACTGCCCTTCCCCCATCCACCCAGGCAGTAACAACATCATAGAAGGCCACCAGGTTGGTCGAGCATGACCTCCCCTTGGTGAACCCATGCTGACTACTCCTGATAACCTCCTTTTCTTCCAATTCTCTGGAGATGGCCTCCAGAACAAGCTGTTCCATCACCTTTCCAGTGACAGAGGTGAGGCTGACTGGTCTATAATTACCCGGATCTGACTGGCCTATAATTGAAAGTATGGCAGTTTATCTTTTTCTCTTCCACTGCATGAGAGTCTAGCTGGGCATCAGTCAGAAGGTGTTGATCAATTGCTTGTGCATCACATGCTATATATATTCATATACTTATATTGTCAGAACTATTTTTCTTTTCTCTATCTTAGTAAATAGCTTTATCGTAACCCACAAGTTCTGCTCTGTTTCATTTTCATTCTCTCCCTTATCCCACTGGGAAGGGAGGAAGTGGGTGAACCACAACCACACCAAGAAGGAAAAATAAGCTTTCAATGCTAGACTCACTGGCTCATTCAAGATCTTTCTATCTTTTTTAATACTACTTCCATTGCTTTCCAGAAGCGAAATAATGAGGTCTTTGAACAAACTAATTAAGACTTCTAATTAATAGAGGAAAATCACATTTACATATGGTATAACACCCAATTTGAATTAATTGCACTAGGCAATAATTTATTCTAAATTCTCATCTTGACAAGCTGAAAAAGCCTTCACTAATTATTCTTTATTTTAAAAGCAATATCTTGACAGAAACAGAGAGTTTGTATTATGCTAGCATCAGATAGCAACCAAAGTTTAAGAAAAGACAATGTGCACATGCCAAATTTTTGATGTCTGTGAGGGAGTTTAACAATCAGTAACAATTCTGTCATTTCTCAGATTTCTTGTGAAGTAAGAACCTGGTCCTGCTACACTATATTTTTTCCTGGTGGCAGAGAACGGAAATTGAATTATTTCTATGAATATACTTACCTATATCATAACACTGATTTATCTACCAGAAGATCCCTGGAAACACCATAATATTATTTCCTAACAAAATAGGATCAGATCTCTGCACCTGTGGACAAGTTGACTTTGCAGGAATTTGTCTGTAGATAGCACTTGTTTGTCTTGTGGTTAACATCCTTAATACCTAACAAATCGCACATACAAAGTGCTGAGATTAGTTTACTGATTTAGGTTCCATTTTTGGTGAGAAAACTGAAATGAACCCTCCATCAACCATAAATTTCTACATAGGCAAACAGTCCTCACTCATGGGAAGAACTTCACCATGATGCAGACTGATGTAATAAATGAGGTTTTCAGATGCTGCTGATTCAAGATTAATAAACATAACTTGGTTTTTGGTCTTGCAATTAACTATAAGAGAATTTTAGTAAAATCTCATTGCTTTCTAACTTCACAGATTCTCAAAAAGTAATTTTAAATTTTAGGTTTCAACCTGTGGTTCCCCTACTAAATGAGTTGAGTTTGATAAAGCAAAGATTCTGAATGCTTCTTTGCTAGTCTTTAATGCTAAGAGCAGCCCTCAAGAATCCCATATCCCCACTGTCCATCATCGCTGAAAGGTCTTGGCAGGTGGGAGTGGTGCCTGAAGAGTGGAGGATAGCTGCGTCAGGGACCCAAGGGTCCTGGATGAAGAATGAACTTGAATTGGAACAAGGCCTTCTGACAGAGAGCATAGCTGGATGGCTGTGTGACTGGAATCAGGGGACACATGACATTTTTGAGGAAAACGGCCTTTCCTGCGGCCAGCAGGCTGAAGGAAAGTAATCCTTTCAATCTATTGTACCCTGCTGAAGCCTTACCAGGGGGTGGAAGAACTTTACAATAAGTGTGACAGTGATGCTGTGCAGTCTCCTTCTATGGCGATACTCAAGACACATCTGGATGCCTACCTATGTGATTTATTTATGGTACCAGTGTTAGAAGGGAGGTTGGACTAAATGATCTCTTGAGGTCCTTCCAATCCCTGTAATTCTGTGTTTCTGTGATTCTGTGTAATTGTTATCTGGAATACATTTTTACTTCTGATTCATATTCGACCCCAGATAAAATTTGCTAGAAGCTGTCACTAAGCAGTTGTTGTAGAACACTGAGTGGAAATTAAGGATCTGTCTGATTTTAAAATCCCCATGAAACATCTATCTCACCTTTGACACCTGGGTATTCTTTGATAATCTGGATCTATACTGGAACTCTTCCAAATTAACATACTACAATTAGTATTCTGATCCCCATTGATCACCCTAATTCACCTTAAATTACACTATAGTTAGTGGTGAGGACAGGATATCTACAATAAGACTAATCTACCACTGCCCTATGTAGGTTTAGGCAGGCCACTATAGTCGGTTTAGGCTTTAGAATTTAAATTAAACAAGATAAAATTTTGTTTGAGACTACATCTGTTCCACTACTGTATCCATGAAATAAATAGTGCCAACCATCTGGGCTGTTTAATTATCACAAGAGTCCCTGGCACAACATTATCCCTGGGCAAACAGCACTTTCCCAGACAGTTTCTGAAAAGATCCCAGTCCTGGATGGGCCAGGAACAAAGTCTGATAGAAATTTTGCATGCAGTATATATATTTCTTTGAGATTAAGAGTATTTAACAATGTGGATATGACCATCCTCTGCCAGCTGACTCGGGGAAAAGATCCAGGCATAGCTCTCAGCTCAGTAGCATAAGCACACTCTAATTCTACAGTCCAGGTCTTAATTCACTCCCAGGCTAAGTACCAGAATGTCTAACTTTTAAGTGCAAGACTTTAAAGATAAATATATAAATAAATATATTTATACTAAATATATAAATGCAGTCTCTCTTCTAGAGAACAGATCTTAAGTGTGTACTTCAAGTAGGAGACAAATGTTAGAAAACGTTAATGCTTGTCAATGGGGACATCTATGAATAGAAATGTATTTAAATCTCAACTTTTCTAGATTTTAGGCATATAAAGTGTACAATATCTGGAAAATCTTTTTTTTTTTATTTATTCACTTATTTCAATCTAAATACTGGTTAATAGAAATTGCATAACTCCATCATGGAGAGAGTGAACAGAGCCAGGACTTCTCTGTTTAGTTTCCTGGTCCTAAAGGGCAGGTCACAATGACGTTTTCACCTGGTATCTCTCTATCCTATTTCTTGATCACCAAATAACTGTGTAACTAGCTGGTTTAGCAGGGCACTGATCATACCATCCAGACCCATAACATTAAATCATATCATCCAGATCTATGCTTGTTAGAGTCTTGTCATTTTGAGCTGTCTTTAAAAATAAGGAAAAATTGATACCCAGGAGGAAAGACAGCTCAAACGATAGACGTCTGAAGTAGCCAATGGATAATCTACCTCCCTACTTGGATCATGCTCAACTACAGAACTTTTTTCAGCAGGGTTCTGAATACCTCCAAGAACAGAGATAATAAAACTGCTCTAGAAAATCTATTCCAGTGCTTCAGCACCCTCACAGGAAAGATATTTTCTTCTGTTTGATCAGAATTTCCTGTATTTAATTATGTGTCCATTGCCTCTTATCCTGTCACTAAGCACGCCTGAGAAGAGTCTACTTTTATTTTCTTTGCCCATTAGTTATTTCTAGAAATTTTAAGACCTTCCTGAGCATGCTTCAGGCTGACCAGTCCCATGTCTCTCAGCTCTACAGCTGCTACAAAACATTAACGAGTATTTGCTACATATGTCCATGACTCTGTTGTACAGGGTAGTCCAGAAATGGGCCCAACATTATAGATGTGTCCCACCATTACGAAGTAGAGAAGTAATGTGTCACATTCTCATGACGCACTTCCTCATATAATCCAAGATAATGTTGGTCTTCTTTGCCATGAGATCACACTGATGGCTCATAATCACAATGTTAACAATGGCAAACCTAGGTCCTTTTCCACAAAGCTGCTTTCCAACAAGTTGCCACACAGCCTGTACTGGTGCCTGTTTTTTTTTGCTTTGTTTTTTTTCCCCCAGGAGCAGGACTTTACACTTCTCTATATTGTATTTCACGTTTGTTTGTCCAGTTCTCCACTTTGTTAAGGTCCCTCTGAAAGGCAGCACAAGCACCTATTACTTTGGTATCATTTGAAAAATTTCTAAGAACGAGTAACATTCAAGACCTGGCCTGGGTAAGACACCGGAGTTGGACTCAATGATTACTTGAGGTCCCTTCCAATTCCTGCAATTCTGTAATTCCATGATTCTGTAAAAAAGAAGAAAAAAAGACAATCTTTGCCTTTCTCTCAAGCAATTTTCTCTGTCTCTTCATTTTTTTATTATTTTGTAAATTCTTACTGTCTGTTTAGAACTGCTTCAGTGAACCTGACATGATTCCTCAAGATGATGCTGTCAACTGGAAAAAAATAAAGGAAGACCAGTAGGTGAATTCAAAACAACATTTGTTTGCATGGCTTGTAAAAGGTGAATAATATTTTACTGTAGGGTTTGTAAATCAAAACTGAAAACATTAATCTCTTCATTAATGCAATGTAAAGGAGGAAAAAGTGCTGTATGCACAGGAGTAGCTGATCAAAGAACCTGTCTGTTGCTGACATTAGTTGATAATAAGATTAGAAATACTGTTTAAAGCACTAATGGTTGTGAGAAGAATGATAATTATGTAGGTACGTGAGTTAGTTTCTAGTTGTTGGAAAACATTTGAGATGCAGAACAAGAATTCATCTGTATTCACTGACCAAGTAGAAGGTCTGAAAGTTTCTCTCTATAAAGGTGTAGCCTTGGGACCAGCAGTAAATAATTGTGTGTTATCAGAAAATGCAGAACAGGTTATCTCAAACCATAGAATTTTTAACTCAATTATGCTGGAACACCTGTCCATAATTTATTTCTTCACAGATTGTCTTTAAATAGGGAAATAGGGATGTATGTTGTCCAGCAAGAGGAAGCATCATCTTTTACATTTGTTTCACACTGTTAAACTAAAGTAATTGGAAAATATTATCTACCATATGCTCCTTCATTTCAGTGAATTGTAAAACATACGAAGAGGAGGCATGGAAATGATTAATGAATACCCTTGTTTCAACAAACATAGATCCCAGCATGCTTAAAAACTATGATATAAATATTGCCCAGGCTAAGGTTCCTTACATCATTAATGCCAGTGAAGGAGTCGGATGTTATTAATGTCTCAGAGGAGAAATTGGATTATTTTTTATTTTTATTTTTTGTAGCAGAGGCAATCTCAAAATAACATCGTACTTACATGGAAATCTAGCTCTTTATCTAAAAACCATGTAATATCCTTTTCTTTATCTTTGCAGTGAATTTTAATGATTATTTACTAGATAGACATAATTTCGTTGGTTTAAGATAAGTGTATTTATTTTCATGTGCGATAACATAATATGAATACTATGTGTGTGTCTAGCAGAAGCACTATTGTGTTTCACCATCTCAAATTTTCATCACATTTAGCTGGTATGCATGTTATTCACACAAGATTTGTTTGGTTAATAAATCATCAAAACCAAAGACTTCTTAATATGTGCTTCTATCTAAACATCATTAGACAACTATAGTTTAAGACTTTAGAAGAAAATTTCTGCTTATCTGTAGAAAAATTATGATAGCATTACATTTGCTCAACAGTGACCACAGCTTAGACTACCTGCAGTGTAACCAGATCTAGACAAGTGAAAGTGAAGATATCCAGTGTAATGTGGATGTACTGTCAAATAACTATTTTGACACTGTGTATAAATAATTATTTAATTATGCATTTATGTGTGATATACATAAAGTATTCAAGGACCACTTCCTCCAAGATCAGTGCATCATTAAGAACAAGAAATCAGGCAGAGATGGCAGAACTACATGGATGAACAAAGAGCTAATTGAAAAACACAAATGGAAGAAGGAAGTTTACATGGAATCACATAGAATCACAGAATTGCAGGAACTGGAAGGATTCTTTGTAGAAAATCTAGCCCAACATCCTGCTAAAGCCAGTTCTCTAGAGCAGGTTTAAGAGGAAAGCATCCGTGTGGGTTTGAATATCTCCAGAAAAGGAGACTCCACCAACATCTCCAAGCATCTACAAGATTCAAAAAGGGCAAGAATGAGGACCTGGGAAACTACAGGTTAGTCAGCCTCATCATCCTATGGAAACTGATGAAACAGCTCGTTCTGAATGTGATCTCCAAGCACATGGAAGAAAGGCTCATCAGAAACAGTCAGCATAGATCAACCAAGGGGAAATCATGCTGGACCAATCTGATAGATTTCTACGATGTCATGACCGGCTGGATAAATGAGAGGAGGGCAGTGGATGCTGTGAACCTTGACTACAGCAAGGCATTTGACACTGTCTCCTAAAACATCCTCATAGGTGAGCTTGGAAATCATAGGGTATGGACATCAAGGTGAATTGAGACCTTATGAGGAGAGGTTGAAAGATCTGGGATCTGAGAGGAGATGTTACCACCACTTATAATTATTTAAAGGACAGGTGTCTAGTAGATGGGGCCAAACTCTTTTCACTGGTGCCCAGCAACAGGACAAGGGCAGTAACTAGGCAACAGAAAATTTCATCTGAACGTTAGAAGCATCTTCTTTATTCTCAGGTTGACACTGGAACAGCTACCTTGAGAGATTGTGGAGTCCCCTTCTCTGGATATCGTCAATAACCATCTGGACACTTTCCTGTGTGACCTGTTATAGGGAACCTGCCTTAGCAGGAGAGATGGGCTTTTATCTCCGGAGGTTCCACCCAACTTCAATGATTCTGTGTTTCTATGATATGTAACAGGAAAAAAAAAAATACAACCTTTATGGAATCCTTTAAAATATATATACACATTGTTGTCCAAAGGAAGGTACGTCTTCATGGACATTTATGACAATATTTTCATTCATTTATTCACATTCTGCAGAGGCAGAGAACAAAGCAGCTCTTTCAGCTGTTCTGAGCCTTTTCCTACCACATGGTTCAAGTCTGGTAGATTATTTACCCTTTCACTAAGATTTAGGAGCTGTGCATCTCTTAATAAAGCAAAACAAATTATAACAGCAAACTGCAGAAACTGATGTGGATAACATCTGATCAATGTTCAATCATCATACGGCTATGCCAGCAATTTTTTCTGTCACAGTTGACATATTCTTTATGTTAAGTTGTAGTGAAAAGCTAGCAGAAGGAAAGTGGGTGATAAAAAGTGGGAAACAGCCAACCACAAGTAGAGAAAAATCAGTTATATTCCTCAAAATCTGAACAAGGAAAACCTTTGCATCCAGGCACTCGTTTATCTTTTATAGAACTTCAAACAAATTTGTTCTTCTGTAATTGCCTTAAAAAATTCTCTGGCATTGAGTTAGTGTGACAGAACAAATTGCCTAAGATCTTTTCATTGTCTTCCTTTTCTTTTTATGCAGTTTCTCTTTCTTTCTTTCTTTCTTTCTTTCTTTCTTTCTTTCTTTCTTTCTTTCTTTCTTTCTTTCTTTCTTTCTTTCTTTCTTTCTTTCTTTCTTTCTTTCTTTCTTTTCTTTCTTTCTTTCTTTCTCTTTCTTCTTTCTTCCTTTCTTCCTTCCTTCCTTCCTTCCTTCCTTCCTTCCTTCCTTCCTTCCTTCCTTCCTTCCTTCCTTCCTTCCTTCCTTCCTTCCTTCCTTCCTTCCTTCCTTCCTTCCTTCCTTCCTTCCTTCCTTCCTTCCTTCCTTCCTTCCTTCCTTCCTTCCTTCCTTCCTTCCTTCCTTCCTTCCTTCCTTCCTTCCTTTCCTTTCCTTTCTTTCTTTCTTTCTTTCTTTCTTTCTTTCTTTCTTTCTTTCTTTCTTTCTTTCTTTCCTTTCTTCTTCCTTTCCTTCCTTCCTTCCTTCCTTCCTTCCTTCCTTCCTTCCTTCCTTCCTTCCTTCCTTCCTTCCTTCCTTCCTTCCTTCCTTCCTTCCTTCCTTCCTTCCTTCCTTCCTTCCTTCCTTCCTTCCTTCCTTCCTTCCTTCCTTCCTTCCTTCCTTCCTTCCTTCCTTCCTTCCTTCCTTTCTTTCTTTCTTTCTTTCTCTTCACTTGGAACTGCAAATTCCTAGTGATGTATAATACTTGACTCTGAAAGAGTTGAATAATTTCTTTGATAATTGGCTTAAGAAAAAAAAAAAAGATAAGATCACAGAGAGTCAAGATTAATTCTGTGTTTCAAGGGATCATTTTTCCTAGTGGTACAAGTAGTATTTTACAAGCTTTATTTCTTTTCCAAAAGAGTACAAGGGGTCAGCAGAAACCAGCAGCTAGAGTTAAATTGCATTTTAAAATCTTAGGTTCCCTTGCTAAAGGTCCATCATTTCTGTGGAAAATTTTCTTCCCTCTAGCAACATTATAAATCACTCCACTAACACTGTAGCAAACTGCCAAAGGTTCTGAACAAAGGCGATATTAAGAGTGTTGTATATTCACACATTTTACTAGGGGGGATATCGATGCTGACAACTCTTCTTTCAGAGGCTAGAAATTCCTCTGAAATAGGAATGTAAGTCTCAGTGTAGGTCTCCATAGACCATGAAGTTGTATCTTTGGTAGTTTTGGTAAAGTGACACATTCATTGTAAGGGACAATCTCAGCAATGTAAGGGACAGGACCAGACAATGTCCTGAGAGATGTCTCAATCACCCCTGCAAGAGCCCAGAGCAATATCCAAGAAACAGTCAATCATGAAAGAAGACCTTTTGACACCTTTCTGGTTTGGCTGGATTCAGGTGTCTCAACCAATCCTGAGGCTAGAGCCAACCTCGATTCCAAAGAGAGGTTAGAGTGGGAGTCTTTCTTCCCTTAATGCTTTAATACTATAAATAGACGCTGTGCTTGTGGGTAGTCAGACTCTTTCTGCTGCTGCCCCTGCTTCTTCCTGCTGCTGCCCTTCTTCACCACATGAAGCCCTCCCGCAGGCAGCCCTTTCACTGGATCCAGGACTGATGCTCTACTCTCTTCTATTTCTAATTCTCTTTTTCCTTTCTCTTCAAGTTGTTTAGTATTGCAAGGCTTACTTGAATTTCCTCCCACTCAATTGTGTATAATATAGATTTATTCATGTTCAAGGCAAATGGTAAAGATTGTAAAAGTAACTGAACCAGAAATAACCTCTTTTTACTGTATTTATTTATTTATTTTGTGGTAAAAGAGCACTGCAAACTCCTTGTATACAGAAATCACTTATAATACTATGTGTTCATATTATTTGCGGCACTTCTTGTTAAGAAGAAAACAAAATGTTGCTCTCTATATGTTAAGGCTCTTACGTGCAGTATTCACAAATATCACAGAATTACAGAACGACAGAATGGTTAAGGTGGAATAGATCTCTGGAGGGCATATGGTCTAATTCAGTTCAAGCAGAGATGCCCTGACATTCAAGAGAGACTTCAAAGCTTTTCTGGGTAATCTCTTCCAGTGCTCCATCACCCACACAGTAAAGAAATGTTTCCTGATTTTTAAATAGAGCTTCTTGTGTTCCAGCTTGTGACCAGAATGGGCCCCAATCTATCAGACTCTCCTCAGAGGAAAGGGGCTCCAGACCCTGGATCATCTCTGTGTCTCTCTGTTGGACTTTATTCAATATGTTTTTCTTGTATTGGAGGGACCAGTACTTAACACAGTGCTTCAGTTATGGCTTCACCTTTGCTGAGGAGAGTGGAAGTATCACATCTCTTGATCTGCTAATAATACTTAGCCTAAGGTAGCCAATATTATTAATCCTGTAACAGCAAGGGCATATTGCTCACAGTACAAATGTGTGCTGTCAAGAAAGGCATCTCAACACAAAGGAACAGGAAGAGCTGTGCATGGAAAGTGTATGTCCTGTTATTTGTTACAGAGAAGTAATAACAGCACAGGTGCAACTCCAGTAGAGAGCAATGAATGGTCATGGCTGAAGAAAATGTGAATGGATTTTTTGGATTTTTTTCTTTTTTTTTTTTGGATTTTTTTTCTTTTTTTCCTGAAGTTGCTTATCAAGATAAAGATTTCTGTAACTTACTGATGGCACAGACCCTTTGAAAATATGTTTTTGGTCTCTTTCAAGAGGAAGCTTGCATTCCTGTAAATCAATACATATGTTTGGTGGGTTATGACACAATTTACCAAGGTCTAATGTACTTCTGCGTGTTGGCCCAGGTTCATTCTCTCAATGCATCATTTGAGAAGGACTTCATTTTAGTTGCTGATCAAAATGCTAATGATTATAGAAATCTAAAGGATGCTTCTCACAGTACTTGCTTTTTTAAGCATGGGTATAATTTCTTCTGACTTCAGTGGCACTCTTTAAATACCTAAAGTAAAATGTACTCTGTCACTGAAGTTAGTGTGAACAATTATAGATCTTTGGATAAAGCATTCCATATACATATAAGAAAAGTACTGTGCTTACAGATTGCAAGAAACCATACAGGTCAATGCTGTTTCTGTAGCTGATCTATTTCAAGATAATTATCAATCTCAACAAATTTTTCATACAACTAATGAGTCAGTAGGGGTTTTACTTGAGGAGAAACAGTAGAACTTAGATTTCCTATTTATTGGAGAAAATTTTCAAATGTTATGTATCAAAATGTCACTATAAGAATTCAGTTGGTTAGTTTCTGTTTTTCTCTGAGGAACACAAGTTTTCTATTTTAGGCAAATTACATTGCATTTCAAATGTCAAGGTAGTACAAAAGCTATTTCTTTATAAAAGAAAATTCTGTAAGTAATATATTTTGAATGCATTTTGTGAAGTGATCCTTAAATTATCTATAGATAAAATTAATTCAAAATTAATTTATATTTTGGAAGGAAAATTTCAACAAAGGTGAAGTAAATCATATCTAAGTGAAGAACTATAGCTGGGGTGAGTGAGGTGATTCTCTGTCTCTACTCCACCCTTGTGAGTGCTGCATGCAACACATTTTCTCACTGAATCTGAAGTTGTTTTCAATAGCAAAGAAACTAGTTTATGAATACTACTGTTCTAAAATTTTAATATTTATGCAGTACCAGCTAAATGTGGACACTTGCTATTACAGACATTTGATGTTTTATCTCAACAGTGTTATATATGGATTCTGTTTCTACTTAAAATCAGCGATAAAGAAGGAAAAACAATATTTCATGCTGACAGAAAGTATAACAGGTTTTTATATATCCTCTTACAGTTGTTTGTTTTTTTTTAAGCAAACTGAATAAGTACAGTATTTCCCCACACCTTTTTAATGATATGCAACAAAAATGGAAAATATGACCAAAAAAAAAAAAAAGAGGCATTAATATGGAACTGTGTATGCACCATTTCCCATAATTTTTTTTCATTACATTTTAAAATTGGAAGGAGAAAAAATATTTTTGAACTTGTCAATATTTCATGACTTTTTTTTTCAAATCTTCTTTCAGCAATGTGATCTTTTTATTAGATAAATAGATCCAACAGTGTTCATGTAACCAGCTGCTCAATCATTGCTATTTTATTCTGAAAGGAATGAATGCTACCTAGATATTGTCAAACAGACCTCAAATCTCTTTGAAGTCAACTTAGGTACTTGATGCAATGCATGAATACCAGACAGTTCATGTAGCTCCCAAGTGAGTAAGAAAACGCAACATTTTACAAATTTCACAAATATCTTCTCTCACTTAGATGTCCCCTTGGCATTGTGAATGAATTTGCCTTTCCTGAGCAAAAGTTTGATTGGCTGGGGGAGGAATTAAGACACGTATATATATACAAAACATTGCAATATGTATATTAATATATGCATATTATATGCTATACTTGTAAGTAGTTTTCTTAAAAGTTTCATAATTTAGACTTTAACATCAAATTTATCACGATTTTACTTTAATCTGTCACATGATAGTATTCATACTTGTATATAAGTACACATTGGGAAGTTGTATATTTGAATAAAAAAGTAAATGCAAGGAGAATAATAAAAATAAAAGAATAACTGTTCCTGTAGGACATCAGCATAACATAGAGGCAATGGTCAGTCCTCTCATTTGCCACATTTTATCTTCAGAGAACGAAGAGCGTTCAGTAAATTCCTTTGTCCCTGCCATGTTATTCAATAACTGCTGCTAGAAGGTGCACAGACAGAAAATGTTTTCGTATTTCTTAGGACACTAGTGAGATATTTCCTGATTGATACAGCTCAGACAGACATCTAATCACAGTACAAGAACATGAGGAAAGTGTAATGGTTTCATACTGTTTTTTAGCATGGCTTGAGGCACAAAATCCCTTTTCTGTGTTCTTCAATTAGTCAAGGAGGCATAAATTTGTCCAAAGAATTTGTTGTTTTTATGCAAGAAGGTCTTTGGAGTATTATATGAATGGGAACAGAGTAAACCTTAGACAGAAGCTTTTGTTTGTTTTATTTTAGTAGTCTGAATACCTGTAATCTCAAAATAGTGAAGTGCAAAAATAATTCGACCCATTATTCTGAAGTAGATGCTTCTAAAAAGGGCTTGAATATTTTGGTTCCGGAGAATGTCTCCAGAAAGCATATATGTCAGGCAAGTTGCAATAAATCTCCACCTGACTATGCAATTCCATATGCATTATATTAAGTTTACTAAGCTGTGACTAGTGAACCACAGTTCGTAATTGCCTTGATCTTTTTCATTCTTCTGCCTTTTGTGGTTAACAGCTGGTTCATTTTCTGATATTCTAGCTTAATTAAATGCTCTATCTTTTCTGTATGAACTCTTCTATGTGAACATTACCTTGCTTTCATAGTGTGGAAAGCCTGGAAAGACTCAATAAGCAGCTCCAACTTAAGATGGATGTCTCCATCTTAAAAAAACAAAAACAGCTTCTGGGGAACGAATTAAAATAAACTGCTGTTTGTAAATATATATACATATACATAAAGCCTTGCTTGTCACAACATACTATAGAAATGGCCTAGTCAGCATGTTAGATCACATAAAATGCAATCATTAACAACTTTACATAGAATCATAGAATCTTTCGAGTTAGAAGGGATCTTTAAAGGTCATCTAGTTCAACTCCTCTGCAATGAACAGGGACTGATCCAGCTTCACCTTGTAAATCTTTAGGTAAGTGGCATCAACCACATCTCTGGACAACATGTTTCAGTGCCTCATAACCCTCACTGTAATAGACTTTTTCCTTTTGTCCAACTTAAATCTACCCTCTTTGAGTTTGAAGATATTTCCCCTTGTTCTATCACTACAGATCCTGCAAAAGAGTCTGTCCTCTTCCTTCCTGTAGCTGCCCTTCACTGAAAGGAACACAGTTTTATACAATGCCTGTTTTTCTTATAAAAATAGTGCGACTTCATTATTCTAGGAATGTTCTTGTAAAAATATGAAAGATGCAGACTAGAGTAAAAGCAGGAAACAAAAAATGAGCCTAAAGCTCGAGATGGATGTGATCACCCTAAGATGTACCTTTCTGTGAAGTGGGTTACATACAGTGAGATAGCAGACAACATAAGCAGATCATATGCCTCATAGAGACTCTCATAATATGACATTAGCAAGAAAAGAAGAAATTTAAGCTTATCAGTTGATTAGATAAATGTTGAACAGAGGGGAAACTTTTGAAAACTTATGAAGTGTAAGATTTCTGGAAAAATAATCAGGCTTTGGAAAAATAATGAAATAGAACAAAAACAGAACAAAACAAAAAAAAAAGAATCTTTCAACTCAAGTTAGAAAACACAGACATAACATGCTGATAAAAGGCAACAAACTTCTGATGGTGATCAAAATATATCTGCCTACACAAATAGTGAAACAATTTGTGAAAAAAAAAGATGATGTAATAAGTACAAGAGTTTTAATTGTCTAGATGCTGAAGAAAAACTGTTGTCACAGCACAGCTTATTGACAGTACCAACTAATTTTTGGCTAGATTTCAGTCTACAGTGGGAGAGATTGAAGACAGGAAGCAAAAATTAAAAGTTTGAAATTTCAGAGGAGGAGGATTATGCTCTTGACAAAAAACTTTATTGTGTAACATATAGAAAATCTTAAAAATAAATTGCTGGTCATCAATAGTTGTATTCATTTTGATACTTCAATGCTCTTCATCAGAGCACTTTATGGAAGAATAATAGATAGCTACAGAAAAAAGTACAGAACTTCTTAGTAATGAAAAAAGGCAGCAGAATGCACTCATCTTACCTTTATTTTTCCATAAACAGTACGTAAAAGATTTCCGAATAAATAGCAAAGTGGCTTGAAATAGAAAGGGAAGACAAAGACAATGGGAATACAAATGAGTCCTTATTTAAATCTTTTTTTTAATGTGACAATATGTATAGAAGTAAAACAAAGTAACTTCATGCAATATTTGAACAGCAAAGAGGAAGAGCAAAACTACATGCTTTTAGTGTTGGTCAACAGGATTATCAGTCTTGAAAAAAACACATGCTGATGAGTGAATGAGTGCTGAAAAGGGAGCTGTCCCCATTTATTACATTCACACAATGGATTCCACAGAAAGCTTTGAAATAATGATGATAAAGATCAGTCAAATTATGACAGTATATCTTTAGTAAAGATGTAACATAAAGGCAGAAGGATGATGGATGTGATATTTTTGGATAATCACCCAACACTCCATGCTTCAGGAGCAAGAAAACAATATGAAAGGTGAACCTCGTCTCAACAAAGAAAGAACCCCTTGTACTGCTGCCTCAGAATCTAAGGTCACATTCTGCTCAAGGTTGAATTCCATCTTAACATAGTTTGTTGCACAATTTTGGAATAAGAATTGCTGAAGCGTGAAAACTGACATTTAATTCATTTACTGTAAATGATTCTTGCCTGAAAGCAATAGACTAAGGAGCTGTGAAGCACAAACATGATAAGGAGGAAAAGATCAGTTTGTCTTCCAAATGGTGATTTTTACAAGCCAAATAAAAAGGTCAAAAAGAAACCTTAAAAAATACATGATATTCCTAATAGTCTTTATTAATACAGTTGTTTACCACTAGAAAATCAGGGAAATATCTATTCACCTGAACTTAGATATCCAAAAGTTGTCTAGTTTAGGGCTTAGAGCTCCCTCAATAGTTCTTGGATAAATACAGGAAGTTCTTCCCACTCTCATGAAGTCCATACCTTGAGATGGTATCTGTCTCCCACATGAGTTTCTCATTCCTCTATCAACTATTGTCTAGTAGGTTTCACTAATTATCTGCCATTTAAAACCCCAGTTCATCCTACCCTTGGAGTTGAATTCATTTGTGTAAAAATAAGCAACTGCTCTATACATCATTTCTGTTAGACAAGAAGGGTCTTGGAGAGGCCCTCTCAGTACTGTAGGAGATGAAACTGCACAGAGTGCCTATGGCAGCTGAGTACTACATTAACATTAAAGTATTCATGATGCAAAACAAGCCTTAATATGATCTCTTTATTTCATTGTGTTAATGTTACTGGAAAAAATGCCAGAATGATGGGTAAGTCCTGAAGACCACTGTGGCATTATACTCTGGTGTATTTCAGTGGAACCCAGATCAAGATAGCTCTTGGTTTTTTCAACATGTTGGCTCAACCCTACATCGTATCAGTGAACAGCCTCCTTCAGAATGAACTTTATCAGCTATTAAACATATTTTCTTAAATAGAACAATTTGTATATTTCTTGCATACTGCTTATAGAAAATGCCACTTTTCACATGTGACAGTAATCCCCTACAGATTTTAGATTTATTTACTTATTTATTTTTGTTATTTGGTCTTAGTTTGATTAATAAATAACCAGATATTTATATGAAAGCTTGTAAATGTATCATTCATGCACTGAGTGATTTATGTTCTTTTTTTTCTACCTTATGCCACAGGAAAACTCTTTTTGGGCTTGACAAACTGGTTCTGCGTACAGGAATTACTTGTTCATAATTTTTTAAATACAATTCTGCCAAGCACTGCTGCAAGAATGAAAAAGGCTGAAAGGATTACAGACTAAAGCTCAAATTGTGTAAATCATTGGTCTGTAACAATTAAAAGCATTTTGGAAAGCAGCTAATATTTCTTGGAGACTGTCACCCATTCAAATTCCTGTACATAAAACCACAAGTGTACTTATAAGATACGTAAAGATATACATACAGTTCTTTAAAAGTTTCATTAGGAATGTCTTCCAAACTATAACAAGAATATAAAGGAAGATTCTTGGGTTTATTTTAAGTTGAAAAAATGTCTTCATCTTCAATTTTACATAATTAAATACTATTTGGAATCATTTTCATAAAAGGATAATTAGGTGTTTTGGAATGAACTTATATAAAAAGTATGACAAAAAAAAGAGTGGTTTATAGCTGAAAATATGCTGTGAAGGGTTCAATAGAGAATAATATTGCATCATTGTGGGGATGGTGAATGGTTCTAAATGGCTTCTTCTGTGTTTAATTTCTGTGATATACAAATACTAAACCAAACTAAGTTATGTTTCTGATCTAGCTACAAAAGAAAACCTGGGGAGGTGCAAGAAAAGAGGTTTATATTGTGCAATAGTGACTGCTGCAAAAAAAATCAGAATTTAACAAATCTGTAACCCAAAAATAAAGCAGTGTGTAATTGTATTCAGCAGATATTTAGCAAGTGCTGGCTTTTAAGTATCTTCTTTAGCATTCCAAGAGGAAGCAGTGGTTAGTGAAAGATGAAGTCTTGGCCTGAATCTTGGCCTTAAGGTCAAGACAAGAATGAACCCTGACTTTCTTTACTGCTGTTTTAATTATTGAGCATGTGGTAGAAAAAATGCTGATGTTTATAGTTTTGAAGACATAGGCATAATCTGATATACATCAGCAAAAGCAAAGTGTTTATGTGACTTCCTTCTAATATTTTGGTAATTAGAGACTTTTTCTATTTCTAGAGTTGAATACTATCTGAAGAGTCTTGTAGATCTCATATACAGAAGACTCTAAAATGGAAGCTGAACAACTCAAGATAACTATTTGCACAAAATTCAGGAACCAGAAATAAATGTATGGAGTATGACCAGATCACTTTATAGAAGTTCATTAAATAAAGCATGCTCCAGTATTCATTGTAATTGGTGAAATATTCAGTTCAGAAAACTGAGAGCTAAATATCTCTCTTCTACACATTAGTCCATACCGACATTCAAGACACATGAGGCATTGTTCAGTTGTTCACACATATTTAATGAAATTTTAGACTCTGAAAGGTATACTGTCTGTAAATTTCTGGTCCCTAGGGATACAATTAGATGAATCAGCCTTATAATGGTGGCTTAGTTGTTCTCTAGTATGTTATATAAAATGTCTATACATGAACAATTGAATCAAAGATCTAGATATTTATTTCAGGGTCAACTTTTAATAGAGTACTAAGTTACACTGCTCATATTATTTGGATATATATTGACTTCACAACAGTTTTGATATGTGAGATGCCTACAGATACCTGTGCATACTGAATTAAATTTAGATGCTTTAATTTTGATCTGAATCCTGACATAGAAGTCTGATGCTGAAAAGTATAAAAGTCATCATTTACATACCACCTAACAGAACACAATTCTTTTTCTTCTAAGGAGAATATAGGTATAAAACTGTAAACAGTGTACCTGTTCGAAGGAAACCTGTGATAATTGTGTCAGACAAAGATATTATACATGAACTTCAGAAGATGTATCTCTGAAAAGAAGGAAAACATTTTAAAAATGCCTGTGTTCAGTTATGTCTAATGCATGAATAAAAGGAATAACTAATGAAGTGATGATTCAGCTAAATTTAGTCAACATTGCTTATTCCAGCATAAATTCAATAGAGCGATAGAACTAGCTTTCATTGACCTAAATGTATGTGAGCATATCAGTTATTCACTAGGGATTGCACTGCAGTCTTTTAACTGTCTCTGAAATCTGAAGCGCTGCATGAATTAAATAAAAATCTGCAGAAGGATTTTGAATTAAGACTCTCATAAAAAAAGGTTGACTGATTTGTCAGGCTTGCAAGGTAAAACAAGATTGCCTTTCTATACTAACCAAATTTTGCTGTTATTGCATAATTAGTGTGTAAGGGAAGGAATACTTCAAAGTGATGTACAGTGGTCTGTAAAAAGAGTGTTTTGATATATAGCAGTCATCTGTGTCACTAGATTGTGTGTGACTTTCTAAGTTCAGACTATTCTAGACGTTGCATGTTGAAATTGTGAACTCAAAGTTTTTCCTGGAAGAAATTCACTTTCTATCCTCTTTGGTGCAAACAAGATGTGTTTTACAGACATGCATTTTATATATATTGTGATTATAAAAGGAACAAATTCATACAGATATTGTATTGATAAAACTAACACAAATTAAATTCAAAATTCAGACTACTGAAAAGTCTTACTACATTTACAAAGACTTTTACATGGATAAGGTTTTCAAAATGTCTTCCACATTTTAAGACAGATTTCTTAGAAAATCATAGAATCATAGAATGGCCTGAGTTGAAAAGGAACTTGAAGATCATTCAGCTTCAACCTCCCTGCAATGGGCAGTCACCAACCACTAGAGCAGGCTGCCCAAAGCCACATCCAGCCTTGCCTTGAATGCCTCCAGGAGTGGGGCATCCACCACCTCCCTGGCAACCTGTTCCTGTGCATCACCACCATCTGCATGAAAAACTTCCTCCTAACATCTAACCTGAATCTCCTCTGTCTTAGTTTAAAACCATTCCCCTGTGTCCTATCACTATAAACCCATGGAAACAGTAATTTTCCCTCCTGTTTATACGCTCCCATCATGTGCTGGAAGGATGAATGGTGCATGCAAATTAATAAACAGAATGCTCTTCGTGTTGATAATAATTTATTTTAATTTATGGTAAGAATGTAATACATGCATTCTATATTTTATGATATTTGTATAATGACAAATAAGATTACCTGTTCTTAGTAGGTTATGTGATGGTGATGAAACACTAATCACAATGAAAACAGAAACTGAACAAGTATTCAAGGAACAATGACAGGTGTAGGTTCTTAATAAGTAACCTAATCCGTGAACACAGAGCATACCATATCAGTTGTTCCTTAGATCATGAAAAGAGTATCGAACTCATTTTCTCTTTCATGAAACCTACTAAGATTGCTTAAGGAAATAATCCTTCTTCCTGGAATGCCACTAAGGGGGATTATTTTCAAAAAGATACAGTATCTATTTGGGTTTATAGGCTAAAGAAGATTTTGGAGTGGGTCAGAGGTCATTTAGAGATTTTATAAAATTCATGGGTATTCTCAGGGAACTATGGGAATGTGCAAAATATTTAGGAAGGGACTAAAACTAGTAAAAAAAAAAAGGAAGGATCAGTTTGGGTCATGCAGGAAAATTTACAAAAAGGGCAAGTACTCTGTAACCAAAAACTCAGTAAAACTTGGTGCCTGATTACCACAGCCTGTCCTAATTTCTTATTAAACTCATTCTAACTATTTCGTTTTGGAGTCACTGCCTATACTGAGCTTGCATGGACAAACTGCTAATGAACTTTCGGTTGGACCAGCTGGTGAGTAGGAAGAGCTCCACACCAGAGAAGACCCAAGGTGTGAGGGAATGTGTGGGAACAGGCCATGGATATTGGATAGTTTTAAGTCTACTTTAGCGCTAAAGGAACCTGCAAATGCTTGTGAATAAAGTGTGAGAGAGTGCAGATATTCTGACTGTAATCCCCATCACCTTGGGTGGAAGAACAGGAGATGATTGTCTGTGCTTTTTACGACTGCATGAGCACTATGGTTGTCTATTTGGGTGTTCATAAAGGCACCAAACTGTTTTAGCACTGACTTGGGGGATTCGTATAACCATATCATCACAGTATGTGATTAAATTTAAATTTAGGATTTTTTTGGTGTGCTTTGACCAGGAAGCTGGCTAGCCTCAGCTCTTCCAGCTCAGTGTTAACATTTAACCCCAACCAGCAAGTGAGTTTTGAACTGTTTTAGCTAGGAAATTAGAAGCAAGTAAGAGCCAGCTGATCTCAAAATGAAGATATAACTCCTTTTCATTTTTGAAAGTAGGATGATTAAAAGCTCTGAGAATTAGTACATTTCATTGCCAAGCATGTTGGCAACAAAGAGACTGAAGAAATGAAGTCAGCCACGTGGTTTTAATGGTCACCCAGGCTGTGACCATGTGTTCCTTACTTAGATGAATAGCAATAAGATGTTGGAGAGCAAATGACCTGAGAGGCAGACTGTGCCTCCCTGCAGATAATTCACATGAAAAAACTCTATTCTAGTTTTATGATCATAGTGCTTTTTCATACTGCAAAGAGGGTGGGGATTATAAAGCTGAGGATGTCATCACTACCTCTCTGAAACAAGACTACAGACGGTTATATTGTGCCCAGATTGACCAGCCAAAATAAGCCCTGCTATTTCATAGCACATCTGTTACTAACTCCAAAAAAAGAATATTACCCAAGTAGCACACACCACTGTGTTGAAGGGCCTATGCTCTTTGTAAAAGCCTGTCATCAAAGTATTGTCTCACCCCATTCCTGCTTAAGTGAAGGACCAGATGGGATCAAGCATTTCAGATCTTTCCAGCATGTGTAGAGCTGCCAAAATTAACAAATGTGTGCCATTCCTGCAGTTACACTGTTGACAGAAAACCGACATTCTTGATAGAGGCACTGTGGAAAGCACTCTTGGAATTAACTTATTGACAGATATCTATCATTTAAAAACAGTAACAGCAATATGTTAGAAGATGATGTGCTGCTGACAGTCTACTGTTTGAGCTTCAGTTATGAGAAGAACTCAGCAGAGTTATGTAGGATACAAACTTAGACTGGAAAGACTCATGTAATGCAACCCCATTCTTTTGATTTACTCATCTGCTTGTATGTGTTTCTGTTGCCTTGGAGGGATTGCTGAGTTTGGTGTGAATTTCTCCTACTTCATCACTCAAAAGTAAAGGCTATGTGTTACTTATTTTCTGTTTTTCTCTACAGAATTCATTTGCTTTACATATTAAATTGAATTTTAAAACCACATCTCCTCCAAAACTATCACTGTTGCTCACTCTGAGTTAGCAGATTTTAGAATAGTTTGCTCAACGTCTGCAACATTTTTTACTTAAACTTACACCCCATCCAATTCTTTCATAACAATTTCCAGCTCATTAAATAAAGATTTTGAAACTCTTTAGAATTATGATAGCTCACCTCTAAGAATCCAGCTCAACTTGCTCGTTTGTCTGATTTCTTTCCTATTTATTAAAATAGGAAAATAATAAAAATATTTTGTAATTAATGAAATCAACACATTCAAAAGTGGTGTAGTTACTGGTAAGGGAAAAACACACCGGATAATTCAAGAGACACAGTTGCATATTCTCTAGGATGTAATTAGCACAGCAAATACCTTTGTAGTTCCCACAACTTCTGAGTGAAATGGATAATGCTTTGGGATAGAACTAAGCAAGTTTAAGTGAAAGGAAAGGTAAATTGCATGTTCTATAGAAGCAGTAATATCTTTTCAGTGCAAGGAACACAGGAGATACCAGTAGTAAACTCCAGGTTTGAGGCAGAATATACTCACACAACAGAGAAGCCATAAAAGTTGATGGAACAAAGTGCAATGCAACATCTTTCATTGTTCATGTAGAACAAAAAGACTGCCAAGCATGCAACACCGGAAATGCATATCTTGCTCCAAAAGTTAAGCCTCCTATCTGTTTCCAAGGAAACTAAATTGGCTACAAACTGCAAAATAAAGCTATTTGATAGAGAAAATTCTTAACTACAAAACACTAGTTTTAAACATGGTCACCACTATCAGCTATGCACTTTTGCCAGTGTTGAATGAGAGCCTACATGTTGTGCCCATACATGTGGAGAAGACCTGCTGCTGCCACTGCTGGAATTCACCAGCTACCACCTCCTTATGCTCACATCTACTGTTTCATCTCCAGAAACTATCAGCAAGCATTGAAGCATGCCATTTTTTTCCACATAGAGTAATTCAGTTCCAAACCTTCTCTTCATCCACATGTCAATGTCAGGTGCCATTTTGTCAGACTGCCCCTCTGCTGCCATTCATCACACAGAAATAACATGTAATGGGATATTGGTGGGAAGCTTCAGCCTCTACTGCTATACCACTAACATCTGTCTCATAGGAGGCATTACTTTCAGAGCAGATTTCATATCAAGCAGGTTAATCACTACCCTGACCTGGAATAAGGTAGAATTAATTTTCTTTTGTCCACAGCTATCTCCCATGTGTTGACAGCATTAACATCCATATGCTCAGCTTCAGATACCCAACCACCACTATTGAGTACAAAACTGCTGAAGTTCTCTGGAAGCAGTGCAGAAGTCACGACTGAACATGGCAAGCACACAAGAGTGAGGAATAGAAAAGGAAGATGAAGGAAAAATACCACAGTATACTCACATACATTCAAAACATTCTGGAATAAATGAGAATTAAATTTCTACAGTAATTCATCCTGCCTTTATGAAAGATTTACATTTTAAAAGCAAGTCTGTAATGCTCTCTGCAATAACTCCATGCCTCAGCATTTAACCCTGGCAATATGCTCTCTCTTCCAGACAGTAGCAGCATAAATAATTTCCTACAGTTGTTAGCAGGGGAATGACTTGTTATTCTCTCAGATTAGTGCGAGTTTCAGCAATTTTGCAGAAGCCTAAGGCAGAACCTTGTAAGTTCATGAAGGGCAAATTTGGTGAATCAGTGGGACCATTTAAGGGTTGTAATAAAGAAAGACCTTCAAAAAGGAAGGAAGGGAGGGAGGGAGGGAGGGAGGGAGGGAGGATAGCATAAATTGCAAATTAACAGGATTTGATGAAGAGTTCTGTCATTAGTTTGGCTGTGATAGAGTTAACGTTCTTTATAGAGCTTTAATTGGTGCTGTGTTTTGGATTTTTGATGAAAGCAATGTTGATAACTCACAGATGTTTTAGTTGTTGCTAAATGGTGCTTCACAGAGCCAAGGATATTTCAGGTTTTCACACTAACCTGCCTGTGAGGAGCTGGGAGTGCACAAGGAGCTGTGAGGGCTCAGATCCAGGACAGGTGACCTATGCTGGACAAAAGGATATTCCATACCATATGGCATCGTGCTGAACAGAGCAAGCTAGGATAAAGAAGGAGGAAGTGCAGACATACAAAGTAATGGCATTTGTCTTCCCAAGAATCTGTTGTGATGAGCCTTGCTTTCCTGGAAGTGGATGAACACCTGCCTGCCTATGGAAGAAGAGAATGAATTCCTTGTTTTCCTTCACTTGTATGCACAGTCTTTGATTTGCATAGTAAGTTAACTTTATATCCACCCATGATTTTTCGAGTTTTTGCCTTTCTGATTCTCTCTCCAATACCAACCATGAGCGTGAGTGAACGGTTGGGTTGTGCTGACAGCTGGGGTTAAAACACAACAGGCACTATCCACCGATAATTTAAAAGGTAGAATATTAGACAATGCAATTGGAAAGCATATGCTCTTAAATCCTTACTATCAGAACCTAGGTAGGTTGCTCCAAATGTAATGCCTCCTATTTATTTCCATGGAAATGACAACAAAGAGCACCGTAAGACTGTTCAGTAGAGCAAACTCTCACCCACAAAATACTGTTTTTCAACACAGTCACCACTATTAGCTATTTGTTTTTGTCAGTGATGAACAGTGGCCTGCATCCTGTGCTCATGCTATTCCGCACCAGCAGAAGTGACCACCGCTGATGTGTTGCCAGTGTTGAAATGCATCACCCACTGACTCACTATGCTCACATTCACTGTATCCATAATATTTATGTGCATCAGTGAATGTCAATGGGTGCATTTTTTTCTTCATGGAGGAATTCAATGACACACCTTTGCTTCATATATACTTCCATGTCTGATGCCATTTGTCAGACTGCCCCTCTGCCACCAACTGTCACATAGAATCAAAATGGAATAGAATTTTGGTGGGAAGGTCCAACTTCAACTGCCATACCGCCAACATCCACCTATGACACAGTAGGCCAACATCATAAAATAGGAGACATTTATTTTGGAGCAGCCCTCATAAAAATAGGGAAAAACCTTTCACTAACAGATGTTACTTGGAAAGTCTGCAATCTGCATTAGCTCAAAGCATAGGGAAAAATATCATCCTCCTTTGCTGAAAAGATCAGCCAGAAGTGTAGAAGTCCTTGAAAGAATACAAGAAAATGTGCTGCAAATGGCACTTAGGCTGCTCAAAGAGCTATGGCTCTTGTGACTGCAGGACAAGAGGCAATGAAGAAATAACAGCAAAACTAGCCCTCAGTTTGTGGCATAACTGTGACAAGAAATAAAAGGGGTACAAAGTTTGTGAAAATCAATATGATGACTAATGGGATTCAGCATCCATTTTGCTTTTTGATCCTGCTTTTTTTTTGTTTTTCACTGATCTTATAAAATCTTCCTGTTCAAATAGAACAGTGCACAGTTAAACCATAAAAAAGCCCCTGCTCACCTTAATCCTCACATCCTGACAGCATGGTGTAAATGATAGTGAAAATTACTTTCTGGATTGTTTTATTGGTATTTTAATTAGAGTAATATACTTCTGCTGTCTTAAAATTTTAGATAGGATTTAAATTTGGTGGAGCAATGAGATATAAACTGGATGAAGAAAGAGATATATGGTAAATTCAGCAGTGAACTAGCAGATTAATGAAAAATGAAGCATTCCGGCTGCAACATTAATCTCTGAAATGGCATTAATAATGTTCTAGAGAAAAAAATAATGATATATTATAATCAAAATCTCATCAGCATTTCAATAAATTGAAAGTCAGCGCTTTCAAGGCCAGCAAAACTAATCATGTATGAAGTCCACTGTAGGTCCGCAGACTGTTCGGTCCATTTCTTTTAAATGTTCTCTTCTGCCTTAGAAGAAAAAAAGAAAATTCAAAAACTTTAAGATACATCAAGTGCAATTTGAAGGTGCTCTAAGTAAAGAGCAAAATAGATCCACCATATCTATGTCTACCACTTGCAGTTGTGAGGAACTATGTTTGAGATAAGAGCATATTTTGTTTTTCATATTAAAATGCCTTTGTGTATTTAAGTTTAAATTTAAAGGAGAGGTTGCTGACTGATAAACCACTCTAATCAGTGACCTAACATTTCTGGGTTATTTTTTCTGCCTAACTTAGTTTTACTTATCTTTTTCAGTGCTCAAATTGCCTAATAACCCACACAAATCTGTAAAGATTATATAAATGTTTGCTTTTGCATATTGAAGTCCAGACTTACCTTAATGTCAGTGGGGAGAAACACTCTTTTGATGGTTATTCATCTTATTTAGTAGGTGTCTGAAATTTCATGAGGGGTGACTCATTCCTGGGCCCACCCTATACTTCAAGCATCCACTTCCGATCTAATTCCTCTCCTAGACCTGCATTTTAGAATCAGACAATCATGTTTCAGCTCTCAGTTGGCTGAAGAGATCCACGTTATGGAACTTTAATTCGGATATACTGTTGTCCTCCTTTCTGACTCCTTGCAAAATACTGTACCACAATGTTAGTGCAGAGGATCCTTAGTCACAGAGAAGTGCCTCCCAACAGCCTAAAGAGAAATCCCGATAGGGAAATGAGACCAGCAAGTAACTAGTTTTTAATAAACCAGTGAATGGGTGTTATTATAATCATTCTTTCTCTATATTTACTATAGTGAGGTTGAGGAGAAATAAACTATTGTTTCTTCTCAGACTCGTTTAAATTTTAGTAAAAATTTAAATATATCCTTTCTGCGGATTTTAGAATGGAGTATATTACTAAAAAGAAATCTCATGTATGATAGGGCTGAGATGCCATAGCATTATGCTTAGTGCCAGTTTTATGGTATTACCCAGGATTTAGTTATGAAAATATCCCCATTATTTATAGAAATTAATCCCAATTTACAAAAGCAGAGCTGTTGGACAGTCCATGCACTCACACGGGTAATTTGCAATGAACCCAAATAATCTTTTCTGGGGATGTTTTGAGGCAGGAACAATCTATTTCTGGAACTTCATATGTCCCCATTAATAAAAAGGGGAAAAAGTAGATGCTCTCCTGTTTTTAACTGTGCTTCATGCAAGAGGCTTCAGATAGCCCATGAAAGTGCCTTCCAGGGGAGACTCCCAATTAGTCCCAGCAACCTAATGAGTCATTACTCTCACTCCAAGCCACTGGAAGTACTCCACTTCTCCTGCTCCTGTGGTTCCTACACTGCTGCAGTCAAAATGAGCTGAGCCAGAAAAGACCTAGCTATTTTTTGAGCTTCCTCTGACTGAAGCAGTCAAAGGCATGCTAATACAAACAGTTCAGGGCTCAGGCTGGCAGAATAGCAGTGAGGAGGAGAAGAGGGAAGGGAATGCTGTTTTTTTTTTTTTTTAATTTCCACTGGCAGCATGTGTGACCTTTCCACCTTGAAACTCCTGCTCCCTTTTGTCACTTCAAACATAACCAGCAGTTTTATACCACAGTTTTCTGCAGCTAACGAAAGCTATGAAAATTAATCAGTTACCAACTAGTTTTTATTCAAGAGGCATGAAAAGCTAAAGATTGGTTCTTTTCTCACTAAAGAGCAAAACTATATTTGAGGCTATTTACAAAATTACTTCCTTTCCACAAAAATAAATGGGGCAACCAAAATTCTTTTCATTATCTCAGACACTGACCTCTAATTATTATATTAATGATAAAGATCAAGGAAACATTTAATTAAAATTTAATGGAGAAGTGCACACTTGTTTCGGAAATGTGAGTATCAAATAGGTTGCCAGATGATAAATTTGATAACACAGCTGCTGTGTTCTGCTCAAACAAGTGAGAAAACCGCCATGAGGTTTTCACTACGACTTCTCCTGGTATCAGGTGTATCTGTGGAAACAAATTTCATTTCTGTTGCACAAAGACTTTATTTGATCTAGTCTACCAATAAAAATGGCAAATATTCTTTCTTCTCATTTCTAACTGCAATCAGGATGCATTCCACTTCATTGACAGATTTAAATTTGTCATTAATCTTGGTATTCTAATACTCCATGATATTTTCAACACTTTTCATCTTATTTTAGATTTCTCCATTTTACACTTGGAAAATGTCTGAAAAGATTAATATTATTTTAAAAAATGAGCATATTTTCAGGTAGAAGTAATGCATATCTAGTCATAGCCTGCAGAATGGCACCTTCAAATGCTAAGAGGGATTTTCTAAAATTATATCTTATTTTTAGGGGGAGATTGGCTCTGAGCTACAGTTTCCACCTTTTCTGTCAGCCACTGACAATCTCTTAAACCCAGAACATTTCACAGGAATTTTTTATCTGAATTCATTAAAGGTAGGTGGAAAGAGAGATAGGATTTTAGTATTTCTTACAATTTGGGTTTCTAAGTAAAACCTACATTCAAATTATGACTTCAGTTTGGATCTATACTCTCATCTGAAAAGTTAGATTAAAGACAGCATTGGTATTTCAAAATTTTGAAATATAATTCAGTGAAGTGCAAAATTAAGAGTTAATTTCACAGCATTGCTGCATGCATTCATACTGCAAAAAAATTTGTATTCATAGGCTAAGAATAAGCTTTCCCTTTATTTTTTATTTTTTTTCAAAAGGGAAGAGTACGTCCTTTCTGATATATAGAGGTAAAAGCAGAAAAGATAAAGAAAATTATCTTTTCACAAGTTTTCTATTCTTAATTGAATGAAGAAAATTAGTTGTGCTTTATGATTGATGTAACTGACTACAGTTTCAAGTAGATCTGATGTGCATTTATTCGAAGTTGCATTTCTTTAATCTAAATACAGTCCTGACAAATTTTAAATGGGCATGTGTTTAGATGGAATATATATATATCCACTAATGCAGTTATGCTACCATAGAAGGCCACTAGGTTGGGGAGGTGGACTTGTACATTGTGACGCCATGCTCATTGTCTCGTATTACTTCCCTGACTTCCTGCTAATCCATTTTTTTATAGATAACCCAAGCTTTTAAGATAATGTTTAGTTTTTTTGGAGACAAAATGCATAGGGAGTTTTTACCATCAAATGAAGTTTAAATTTCCAAATTAAAATAGTAATAATGATAGCAATTTTTTTTTTCTTAAAAAAGTGCATGTTATCAACTACTTAGCCTTAGTTTTGACCTTCCTGAAGAAAAAAAATCATACATCTTCATTAGAAATTGTGTGAATGTGTTGTGAAAATGTCGAATCCTTGTGGGACAGATAAATGTAAACAACTTCGTAATAAATTTAGAAAGGAACTATCCATGTATTTATAAGACAAATGAACTTTTAGATAGTGGAAGAGCTTTCAGTGAGGGTTTAAACTACTTGCTCTGTCATTTGGTTGTTTTCAGTGTAAATCCATATGAAGCCTGAAAAGATTGCTTCAGTCAATTTCATAAAGCAGACTTTCATTAGGGATACACTGAGCAGCATTTTTCAGTATGTGAATCCACCAATTTCAGATAATTGCTGTTAATCATCATTTCTCAGTGTAAATGGACTTGAGGAAGGATTTTTGTCAGCAGCATAGTGAAGGAAGATACAAGGCTGTCATTGCATTTTATAAGTTTGCCCTATCTTTTGGAACATGGACTGATCTTGTGCTAGGTATAGAACAGACAGATTAATTAAAATTACACATATGAAATTCTGAGTCTTAGGCCCCTTGAAAAAGATCTTTTGTTCAGATGTAGGCATCCAATCTGCATTTCTATAACAAGAAAACAGTCTAGGGACCACTTCTGTCCCCAGTGACAGCTGGCATAGCATGGCTTGCACTCAGGGAGCTATGCTTACTTCCTCCTCACCAAATCAGAATGAGTGCATCCAGTCTGCCTTTTTGGGATGTTTTTTTCTCCTTCCTCAGCCCTGAGCTGTGATGAAACATTGTCTGGAAGAGTGTGAGTTGAGATGGGCCACAGTTGTGCCATGGACTGTGCTATCACTTCAGCAGTATGGGTTAGGAAGTCCTTCCTATTTTATTAAGTGTTGGCCATTTTATTTGAAGATGCACTCAGTACTTCTTAGAACATTAGTTTGGAAACTAAAAACTGAGTACAAAACTTTTGTTAGCCCTGTGAGAAATGAAATGCACCATTCTGCCTCTGAAAGTGTGGGATTTCCTCAGATTACTCCAGATTTTCCCATGGAAAATGGCCAAGTATAAGGCAAGTAAAATAATGACCCATATGTGGCAGACATATGCTGCTTCACAGGGGCGCATTAAGTTTGCAGTAAGACAACTGTGAGCTAACAAACTGTACTTGAATATAGCCTTACCCCCTGTAAATACTGCAAATCTTGTAACGTCAGATCATAGGCCCCAAGCAGAGTGGAGTACACAACAGTGTACCCTGTTGTGGATCTTGTTCGTAAGGTTTGGATTATAATCCAACCTCAACAGTTCTGCCAGTGTCCCTGCCTGACCCAAACAATAGGCTTTTACTCAAGATTCATACCAGTAACTGAAATATTCTGGTTTTCAATCCCTTCAAGGCTGAAGGGAAATTCAACTTCTTTTTTTTTCTTCAGGATAAGTGCTTTAAGTAACAGTTTATGATATGAAACGGTGTATACGGTACACTTAAGTGGCTTTAAACTAAGTCCTCTGCACTGAATTTTGCTGTACAAACAATTCCTTGAAGAGGTCTCACCATACTGGGGTAAAGAGATACCCAGTTGTGCTATACATGTCCAGTCCAGAGAGCTGGATTACTGAAAACATGTCTTTGAAAAAAATATATACTGTGAGTGTAAAATGCAAATAATATTTCCCATGTTTCAGACTTATTAGTTGAGTCCTGTTTTATACTTCTCTGATCAGCGCAATGAGAAACAGATGGCATTACTACTACAACAGTACATGGGTCATGATCTCTCTTGTTAAGTCAAAAACTGACAAATATTTCCTCAAAGTGTTTCTTGATGCTGCTCCACAGGAGATGAAATTTTCTTTACCCAGATGTCTAATCTAAGGCATCTCTAAGTTAAGAACATAAGAATTGTCTTGCTGGATCAGCTTAGTAATTGTGGCAGCCTGCCAGGCAGCAGTGTTAGATGCATAACATTGCACCTGACAGATCAATGCAAAATCACTGTCAAGGAAAAATCATGCAGATTTCTGGCTATATAGTAACACATCTAAAATAGCATTTAAATTTAAATTAAATTTACATTTAAAATCTGAGATATATGAATTTTCATATTCTTTGTATGTATTTTCTAGTCTTACGTAAGCTTCATTTTTTATTATTAATTACAATGTAGATAAAATATAAACTGAAAGCCTCTGAGCAAAATAAGATCCTTTCCAGAATCAGTTTTCCTTCTGCAAGATGGAGTAATCATCCTTTCCACTAGAAAAAAGAGCTGTCTGAAATGCCTGTGAAAAGCTGGAGATCAGAGTAGAGGGACAAGGTGGCTTTTTATGGCTAAAAATCTATGTATGACACAGAATTCTATAAGGATGAACTTTAAAATCTTAAACTTTCTGAAATCCATGTGGACTTAGCTATATGAATAATAGGTTTTGCACTGTGTTCTGCCTTCCATTTTGCAATGTTCAGCTGGCCAAAGAGAACAAAAGTTTAAGAACTTATTAGGCATATCTGAATAGAGAGAGCATTTCATTTTTGACATAGTGCATGGAGATTTAGCCACCTGTCTCCAATCACACTCAGCATGACTGCAAGATGAAAATGACATCTATCTCACTGTGAAAATATGTCCTGTAGCATCTCCCTTTAGCTCAGGAACACTAATACTAATAACAGCCCAACAGAGAATCAATTTTATTTTGATACTTATAGTGATCAGGTGTTTTATACAAAGCCTTGTTAAGAACTCTCAAATACAAAATTGAACTCAAAGACATGTACTGACACCAGGAAAAGCTGCATGCGAAGCAGTATGTACTGATTCAATAACTAGCACAAGTGGTGGCCAAGAGAACTACATTCACCTGACAAATTCATATGTGAAATCAAGAAATAACTATGCTGACAATTTAATACAGTAAGTTCAATTAATATGCTGCAATTTTATTTCTCTGTGTGCATGGTATGTTTTAAACATCTTTTGAAATTTAACAAATCTATATAAAAGCTGTCAGACCTTCGGTAGTACTGTAGATAAATCTGATGAGTGATATCATGTCAAACAAATTTTCTAGATTTGTTTCATTTTTATTCTGAGTTACAGGGCTCCGAAGCTATAACATACTTAAGAAATAAGAAGCATGTCATCTCCAAAGCTATTACACAATTTTTCCAATGAATAGTTAACTATTATATCTACAAATTCACACCTTGGAACTAAAAAAAATAAGCAAAATCGAACTGTCCTGAGAGCTAAGGAGGCACTACTGAAAATGTTTTTCTGTTTAGAGTGTTTAAATAAGAATTCCCGTAATAAGTTTTAGAAGTTTTATTCCAAAATACAGATGGTCTCTTTTTTTACCAAACATAGCTGCCTAGAGTTCGATGCATTGTTTTGCAACTACTCCAATTTAAATTTTTTTACAGAAAAAAGGTCTAAATAGAGACCTTCAAAGAGAATCACAGAATTGTACGGGTTGGAAGGAAACTCTAGAGATCATCTAGTCCTCTCCCCCTGCCAAAGCAGCTCCCTAGACCAGGTTGCAGAGGAAGGTGTCCAGGTGGGTCTTGAACATATCCAGAGAAGGAAACTCCACAAGTTCTCTTCACAACCTGTTCCTGTGCTCTGTCACCCTCACTGTGAAGAAGTTCCCACACACATTTGTGCAAAACTTTCTATGCTTCAGTTTGTGGCCTTTTCCCCTTATTTCTATTGCCACACACTGCTGAGAAGAGTCCAGCCTCATCCCTTTGCCTCCCACTCCTTAGATATTTACGGATGTGGATCAGATCCCCTCTGAGTCTTTTTTTTTTTTAAGGCTGAACAGATCTCTCAGCCTTTCCTCATAAGAGAGAAGTTCCTTTCAAGCAGATCCCTGTCTTTTTTATACCAGGGAGCCCAGAACTGGACACAGTACTCCAGGTGAGGCCTCATGAGGGCAGAGCAGAGTGGAAGGATCACCTCCTTCAACCTGCTGGCCACTCTCTTTTTAATGTACCCCAGGATGCCATTGGCCTTCTTGGCCTCCAGGGCACACTGCTGGCTCATGATCAACCTGTCATCCACCAGGACACCCAAGTCCCTCTCCTCGGAGCTCCTCTCCAGCAGCTCATCCCCCAGCCTGTACCGGCGCATGCAGTTATTCTTCCCTAGGTGCAAAAGTCTACACTTTCTCTTGTCAAACCTCACCTGGTCTCTTTATGCCCAACTCTCCAGCCTGTCCAGGTGTTGCTGAATGGCAGCACAGCCTTCCGGCATGACAGCCATTCCTCCCACCTTTGTATTGTCAGCAAACCTGCTGAGGGTGGACTCTATCCCCTATTCAAGGTCATTGATGAAGATGTTGAACAGGACCGGACCCAGCACCGACCCCTGAGGAACACCGCTAAGTACAGGCCTCCAACTGGGCTCTGTGTCACCCATCACAACCCTCTGCCATTCAGCCTCTTCTCAACCCACATCACCATCCACTCACCTAATCCACACTTCCTCAGCTTCATTATAAAGATGTTGTGGGGGACAGTGTCAAATGTTTTGCTGAAGTCAAGGTAGACTACATCCACTGGTCTCCCCCCATTCCCCCAGCCATTAATGACATCTTAGAAGGGAGTAATTTGCCTGCAGACAAATAACCATTGAATGCTACTCAGTAATTTTTCCCTTACATATTTAATGCAAAATTCTGATCCTAAAATGGGGCAGAGTTAAGCCTGTCTTTATTGTCTCATGCTGTAATACCCTTTAGAAATGTTAATTCAGAGAAATGCTCATAAGCCAAAAATAAGATTTCTTCTTAGCAGTGTTCTTTGTATTATCTTTAGAGCAATATACTTTTTTTTCACATAATAATTCTTAACAACCAAGTCATGAAAGAAATTTACCAGTCTGCATTTGGAATAAAAAGCATTAGAGGTATTAATTGTATAAAAGCATCTGTACTAGAAAAATAAGTCATTTTGTGTTTTGTTGCTTGTCATTTTTGTTCCATAATGCATGAGCATTATGCATTTAAACAATTACTGCCTCTGGAAAAGTGAAATGTCTGATTTTCAAATGGGTAAAAGGAGATGCGCAGAACTGAATTCCTTCATGCAGCTCTGGGACAGTAAAGAGATAATTCACAAGATATTTTATTGTTGAGAATTTTAATATATAACCTCCCTGTCCGGTTCAGAAAGACTGTTACAGAGATGGAAAAAGCTTTCAGGTCTCTCCTATTCCTTCATATTATGTTTCATCCTTCAGTGCTGCACTCAGAATGAAAGAATAAATTCCACTGAGGAAAGAGACGAGTGGTCTTTCTGCATTACCATCATTCTACAGAACAACACAACTCTGATGACATTCCCCGCTAAAAAGAAAGGAATTCATCGGTGCCATGATTATTGTATTCAAACAAATAGATCTGAAAGATCATGTGTATGAAATGTAATTCAGTGTTGCAGAGTTTAAGCTACTGAAATCATAAAAATACTGAGGACTTTGTAGAGACATCTAGCGTGGCTGTGTTTCCAACCTGCTGAAGCAGGGAGCTTTGCTGTATCTTCTAGTCGCTAATGAGGTTGTGGATTTGCTCTTAATGCATGCCTCAACACTTCCTTTGTGCTCACTGGAATTTTGTATTGTTAATCCACTGCCATCTCTTCAGCCAGCTTTATCTGTACCTCTTGTCACTGGCATTTTATGCAGAATCAGTACTGGAAAGTTTCTGAGTGTGCTGTTGAGACACAACAAGGGGAACATTCTTGTGCATCTGATACACACTTTGCTTTTCTTTACAGAAATTTTATATTAACTCTAGGAGATGACACCATCGTTAAACTTGATTTAAACCAGATAGAATGTTTTCATAACGTTCCTCTATTATGATGGGTTCTCTCTTTTTTTTTTTTTTTTTTTGTATATATATTGTTATCTTTTCAACTTCAAGTAGTCAGGCAACAAATGAAAAGTTGTTACTGTGATATTGTACTTGAAAACTTGGATTGTTATCCTGTTTGTTATCCTGTTATCTGCCATAATGTAATGTGGCCATTTCTGACCCTGAAACACTTGAAGAAAATACAGGTTTCTAAGTTTGCTGAAGGAAATGATGGGCACAATAGTCAAGCAGCCTGAAAGGGCAATAAAGTGTATAAATTCATTGAAATTTAAAGCAAGAGGATTTTTCAAGCATTAGCTTGAACAACCTTGGAAAATACATGGAATTTAACATTTAAGACCTTCCTCTTTCTAAAAAGTGAAGCAAGCCCTCAAGTAGGCACTGCCTACTCCTTTTGCAGATCCCAGAGCTGTGTGCAGCCCAATGGCTTCATACCAGGTTTAGTGGCACTGGATCCAGAAAACAGAAGCAAAGCATTTTTGTCAGCACAACAATACACCCAAAGAAATCCTAGCACTACAATTCCCAGCACAGTGGCATTGTGTGGTTAATGAAGCCTGGATAATCTAACCTCTTTAGAGTAACTAATTGTGCAACATAGACGTATTTCATTTTAACTGAGCAGCAGGGTAAAAAGAGCAGTTCAATTATTTTTCATCTTTGATTTGGAATAACTATAGGACCACAGAGAAACAGATGATTTTATCTTCTTCAACATTGCACTTTCACAGCCTTCATACATTAATAAAAAAAGCTCCCTACTACTCTCATCTATGACCAGTTCTTCAGATTATTTTCACATGAGGAAAATAAGTAAATGAAATATTGTACTTTTCAGTAATTGAGAAAACATTCTCACTCAGGTTATTTTTGTTACCACCATCACCCTAACATGTTTTGGTCTCATTTAGATGTAAATAAATTTACAAATTGCAGATTTCTCTAGTTTAATGTCTGGAGAATGTATCCCTATCCAAGGATTTTTATGAAATGGATATATAATGAATGACAAAATTTAGATTTTTCTCATCTTCAGGGCTTTTGGCCATTTGCTGCTTGCTCTTTTCCTTGCTTTTTGCTGTGAAGCTGTGTGCCTCACTGTCAGGAAGGACTGGAAGGTGCACTCAAAACTACTGTGTCTGCTGGATTTGAAGCTCCAGTGAAGATAACCGATTTTTTTTCTTTCTCATTAATTGCTTGAAATGCAAGTACTGATACATTTATCATATGAAATCTAAACATTAAAAAAAAAAAAATGTCAAAGCCAACTAAGATCGAAGATTTAGTGAGAAAAAAGCCCCATCTAATAAAACCTCACTGCTGCAGAGGTCGTGTTAATAACTGTCAAGTAAATTCACATATCAAAGGAAAATATCAGGTCAGAACTGGCTGCTATACATGTGGAAGATAACTAGATGTACTGACAATAGAACTCTTTTTTTATCCTTAATTTACTCTGACATATGAATATATTTATGTATGTTGAGAAGACTAACTTTCCTATTACTTCTAAATGAAATAAATGCTGTGTTTCATAAAACATTCCTCTGTTATACCATCTCTAGAGATTTACATATTTTCTAAGCTCAGTCACCACACCCAGACCAAAACGGGTTATGCCTTCTGTATGTCAAGTAGGGACCAGCATCACAGACCATTGCCATATACTCTCCTTGTCATTCTCTGAATGATACAGTTGGGTCTGATAATTCTCAAAACAAGTTTGCTATGTATATGGAGAATTTTAAGTTATCAGTTTTGAGTAAAACAGTAAGAGCCAAACTTATGAAATCACAGAGTAACAAAAACAAATGTCAGCAAGAGCAGGATACTTTGCAATGTATGCTGAAGTTAGCTCAGTAGATACATTACAGTCTCTATTCACAGGAATTTGAAATTCTGCAGAAAATTGGCTACTTTTTTTTTTCCTGGCATGGTTTTCTTCTCATTATATTTTTAAATTTTCTAGTTTACAAACATTAAAAAAAAAAAAAAAAAAGATCTTACAGAATTTTGTATGTGGAGCTTTAAATAAATATTTATTAATGAACTGGATTACATCATCCCTCAGGAGAGATTTGTGATAACAGTTAGTACTTCAACAAAAAATGCCATAATTACTCCTAATTTTTAAAAGTATAAGCTGAAAGAATTCATTTTAAAAATGAAACATAAAGGCTTTAATTTAATTAACTGCAAAACGTAGCATTACTTCATTTGTTGGAGTTTTATATCAAGATTTAAAAGTCTGTGATGAAGATCCCACTGAAATTATACACCTAGAAGTGACAGTTCTCACAGTTCTACCTTAAGAAATCTAAGAACCAGACACATGTACTTCCACTGTTTTGCAATTTACATAATAAAGGCTGTATTCTATATTTTTTTATTTACTGGGGAGAAAAAAATTCCAGTAAAATAGTTACAAATATATTTACTCAAAGTTACAAAATATCAAAACTCAATTTTCCAGTATAGGTTTCTGTATAATGAGGAAATCCATTATATTTTTTCTGTTAGAAAGCAATGACACAAACCTCACATTAACCCACACAGTTGAGTATTACAGAGCTTTACCTAAGCATGAAGACAATGGGTCTTCTTTTAAAATGTCTTGAAATACTATTTTTTATGTGGAGAACTGATTACATTTTTACAAAATTCATTTTGGGTATGACCATTTTTGTTGAAATTTCAAAAGGAATCATTGAAAACTCCAGATAACCTGTTGAAAATGCTTTCCTAAAAATTGAAAATCATGGTCATTTTTTTAACTAATCATTAGATATTGGTCTTATCTTGGTCATTACATATCCTCAGCTACCCCTACAATTCTGTGATTCTGTCATTCAGAGAGGGATTCACCTTACCCACCTACACTCATTTAGTCAGTCATAGCTTGAACAATTCACACATACCCCTGCTGCAGTCAGTGATAAGATAGAGGTGCCTCCAGTGAGTGATTTTTCTCATCTAAGCTCAGAGATTACGATGGTGCATATATATCTTCTGGAAGTGCTTCTCTCTGGTTGAAAATGAAAACATCAAGAATGATGAGCTTAAATTGAATGTTCAGCCTTTAGATCGATTAATCGAGATTTGAAATGGTAACAGTTTATGATCTCTCATCTCAAACCATTCACATATGAAATATCTCACAGATCATAACCCAGCCTTTCAACATGTGTTGATGTGAATATATCCTACTTCAAGTAAGTGTTTATGGACATGAATGGAGCTGCCAACTTCCATCTCCTTCAGTAGAGGAATGGCACTGATCAGTGTCAGAGCTGAGGCACTGGCACAAACTAACGCTAGCTAACTTGTCCTCTCAAAAATCAAATCCAAATGCAACTGCACTGACAGAGGTCATTGTCATTTTACACTAAAAATTTAAGATTATATATGCATGCTTCTCTATGTAAGTGATGATACAGCACTGAGTCCGTTTAACAGCAAGTTTAATAATAATTACTAACAACAGCTACACAACAGTTTGGATTGGTTTGCTTGTAGTGTATTAAGCCAGATGCCCTTGTGAAGTCAAAGTAATTAATTCTACAGTGTTTTCAATCTACCTATGCTGCTTTGAGTTTTCTTGCAATTTTGTTGATAAAATAAGCATCTGTGTTCCCTAATTAATTTGAATAATAATTACTGCAGTCATTGGTTTATTATACTAGCAGATACACATACAAATGTGCATTTGTATGAGATGTCCTAAAAACTTGCTATAGCACTAAATATATACTAACTGTCATCTAAATTCCCTACTGAATGCTCCTTTGCAGTGCCAGTTCACCTATTAGTATCCTCAGTTGTGCATCAACAGAATAACAAGCATATTATCGTAACTGTTAAACTGGGAAACTTCTAAAATGCTTTCACAAAGCACTGTTATAAAAAAAAACATTCACTGAGTACACAATAAGGGAAAAGCTGAAAGAAATGTTGGCTTCTGTACTGCAAAACTTAAGTCCAAGATAGAAAAACCTGTCCCACAGAAGGCAATGACAATGCAGTCATGCACACTAAAGGGAACATGAATTCATTCTGTTTGTATCAAGTATCTGTCAGTATATTTGTCAGTAAGTCAGTGTTAACTCAAATAAATAATCAAAATTCACAGTAAAGGAGTAAGTTACAAATTGTCTTGTAGGGTTCGAGGAGATATTATCAGATTGAAGTTTAACCATTTACAAATTTAACATTTAATTCCATCATCTAGTATTTCATACTGAGCAACGAAAGGAGAAAAACATTTCCAATGAACTAGTCCTTCCTGTCAGGAGGGAAGAGGGGTTTGTTTCCCTGTTGTGATCAGAGAATATCTGGAAAGATAGCTTTAAATGATTGCCTGTATCTGAGATGGTTCATTTCTTGCCATCAGGATTTCTTCCTATTGGTAGGATAGGTTCTATCAATCACATACAATATAATTGTACGTATGATTTTATATACAATTGTGTATAAACCTACATTATCACTCTTTGAACTTAATGGAATTATAGAATTACAGTGACTTGGATTGGAAGGGACTTCATAAGGCATCTAGTTCTAACAACCCTGTTGTGACTAGCCACTAAATCAGACACTAGAAGAGAGCTGCCCAGGGCCCCATCCAGCTTGGCCTTGAACCCCTCCAGGGATGGGGTGCTCACAGCTTCTCTGGGCCTTCTGTGCCAGTTCCTCCCTGCCCTCTGAGAAAAATTTCCTCCTGGCACCAAATCTAAATCTCCCTTCTTTTAGTTTAAAACTGTTTAAACCTTGTCCTATCACCAGAGCCCACCAGTGACTGCCAAACTTTAGGTACACCCCAAAAATAGTCTGGCTATGAATCAAAATGCTTCAACTTATGATCAGGGTCTGTACTGTAGATACATGAGGGCTTAAGCAAAATTCAGCCCAGCCTGATGCTCAGTGGTGTCTGCCGTGGTCGGCCTGCTAGTTTGGTTCTGGCAGGCAGTTTCAGGGTTTGCCAGACTGTCCTAAAACACAAAGAGAAATAGCTACTACTTCACTGCCAACACTCCCTTTCAACCAGTGGGAAAGGGACACTTCTGTGCTAAGTGCAAGGAGAATTGGAGGTGTTCCAGGAAGAAATAGGAGTAAACATCATTTTAGATTGTCAGCAAGTGCTGTATTTTTCTTGTTTGTGTGTGAGAGCGCTTTGGTTTCTTGCTCAGCATAAAATAAAAGCTCTGAAAATCAATTTTTACTTCCTTTCTTTTCTCTGCTAGCACAATTCAGTAGCTACTAAATCAACTTGAATTTTTCACTTAAACCTTCCCATTAAATCTTACTTTAACTCCACAAATGTGTTTCACTGTCATAAATTTCAAATTTCACCCACCTCAGTTGTCCAGAAGGTGATAAAACCTCAAAGTGTGTGCTGTCTTGACAGCACCAGCTGAGAACAAGAAGCATTGTTTATGAGCATTCCCTTTGTCACTAGACTGAGAGAAACCTGTTGGTCTGAGGGGGTGCCCTGTAAGAGGATGATTCACTCTTCTGTTGATGCCATTTCCTTGTCATCCATGTTAGTGAAGAATATTTGAGCTGCAAATGCATCTGCAGTTCATTCAGATGTATATACAGAAAGCCAAGACCAAAAGGTCTTTCACCCTGAAGATAATTGTTGGCACTGACTTTGCCAAAAATTTATTTCCCCTGTATGAAATGAGCTGAGGTAATGCATGAGTGATCACACAGGGGAAGATAATGAGACTTAAAGTAGCAAGTATATCTTTGGAAACAAAAAAAAAAAAAGAAAATCAGAATAAATAAATAAAAAAAGATTTATTCTATGCCACGTTGTTGTCAGTGGGGGATTTGTGGAAACAAATTCTGAGAATGAAAAAAATACAGTACCGCAGAAAGCGAGAAATTTTCATTTATTTATGTGCAATAATGAAAGGGATAATGTTCATTACCTTGACAGTGTTAGCAGGTCTGATGAGTCACTTGTGTGGTAGTTCATTGAGTCATTATGCACTGTAGTCTGTGTCTGCAATCAAAGGAAAAGTTGTTGAAAAACAAGCAGAGCATATAAGAAAAACTAACAAAATCCTCATCATAATTCTGTCTGAAATATAGTAAACATAGCCTGCATGCTCCCAGTTTGGAAGAAACATGAGTAATGGAAAGTCAGAGAGTATAATGGAAAGTTCAAGGTACCTCTGGGCACCTATGCTGGGGATAAAATCACTGTAGAGAGCTCAGCTGCTCTGTGTCACATAGCATGAAGTGCATGTTGGCTAATTCTAACAGAGCAGCAAAAACTGCCACTCCCTCTTGTAAATCCACTCTACTCATCTTCAGCATGGATAATGTGCATTCATAACTGTGGGCTAACAAAACACTCCATGGCAGATATAAACTGTACATATTATCCAGGTACAAAGCAGTTTAACACATTACTAAATTGTCTACTGAGCAAATGCAAACTTAGTGAATCTTCTGTATACCGTTAAAGGTTGATTCGTGATTAAAGATATTGGCAATGGAGCCTGGTGGCTGAATTTTGACTAATTCTCAGAGCACACTGTTGCAGCAGACATACTATATGAAAACTGCAGGCATATCTACGGGCTTTCATTCTAAGAAGTCCATAAATCAATATTGGTACAAGATTAATTAGATATGCAGGTGACAACTTAATTTCCATGAGTGTAAATTTGCTTTGTCAGAGTTATCTAAGGTCAAAACCCAGAGTCAATATTACGTTCAAGATCCTTTTTGGGGGTAAAATCATAAAGGATTTTAGTGAAGGCAGCATTTGATTCTGGAATGTAACCCCAATCTGGCAGCATCAGGCTTTTCTGTCCTTTCACTCCAAAGCAACTTTGTACAGACTGTCAGGAAATAATCTTTTAAATCCAATGTGCTTACCCTTTTCCCAGTTAAAATTTAGGATGCCTGCTTTAACAGATATTTATCTCATTATTTTTTTTTTAATCCATACTATTTTATTTTACTCAGTAGAGATTGTTATTTAACTGTTGAATAAAATGATCGTTAAAATATTGCACATTCATAAAAACTAATTAGATTACTCTGGGTTCTCAGTGAGCTCAGTTGTTATGACAACAAAATTTTTATCACTTTCTTAACATCTATCCCTCTTTCTGAACTTTCTGAAGTTTATCTATTCTCTATCTATCTATCTATCTGACTAAATTTAGAAATAATGTATTTCAATTCCAATATTTATTGCTGTACAGTTAACTTACAGCAATAATGACACAGCTATACAACTTCCTTTAAGTCTTCTAGGAGTCAGAGTTCTTCTATAGGCAGCTGAAGACAGTACAAAATGTGTCTACAGCTTGCCTTTGGTTTTATTCAGGGAATCCTTCTGAAATTACAGACAGAACATATATAATAAAAGTAGTTTAAAGGTCAGATGATCAAAAGATATCATGTAGCAAAACACAGTTTGGCAAAGACATTTTTGCTATTACTATTTTGAATGCACATGGGAAATATGGATAATGAGGCAGTTTCAAGTCAGGGGCAGACTTGAGTCTCCTATTTTTATGTATAGCTTTTATTGTCTGGGAAAATTTCAATTCGCTTTGAGATCTCTAATTTTCTTAGCATTATTGCAAAAAAAAAAAAAGTTTCACTTGCTGAATATTTGAATAATCCTCCTTTTGTTATGATATACTCTATGATCTCTTCTTGAAGTATCACAGAATCACAGAATTGTAGGGTTTGGAAGGGACTTGTAGAGCTAATGGAGTCCATTCCCCCTGACAAAGCACAGCAGGCTGAGGGTAGGCCTCATGGCATCTGCAGCTCCTCATGGGGAATGGAGGGAAAGCTCTGAGCTCCACTCCCTGGTGGGTTGAGATAAAAGTGAGTTACTAAGACAGAAAAGGAAGAGAAAAGGAAAATAAGCAGAGTAATGATAACACTATAAGTTTATGAAACAAGTGATGCTCAATACAATCACTTATCACCCACTGACCAATGTCCAGCCAGTCCCTGAGCAGCAGCAATCACCTCTGACCAACTCCACAATGTTTCATAGTTTTTTTTACATTATGTCATACAGCATGGAATATCACTTTGTCCAGTTTGGGTCAGCTGTCCCAATTCCATCCCTTCCCAGCTCCTTGTGTCCCCCTTTGCTGGCAGGACAGTATGAGAAACTAAAAAGCTTTATTTTTTTCCTGGGAGGAGACAGTGAGTGAACAAGTGTGTGGTGCTGAGCTGCCTGAGGTGTTAAGCCTCAACAGTCTTGTACAAGACATCTCTGTCTAGTAACAGTGAAAAACCTCAAGAATAGAGGATTCATTTTTATTACGTGGAAAATGGATCATATACTTAGTTTTCAGAGGAAACAGCAGCTGTCAAGGAACACCATTTTGCAGATGAGCATGCTCTAAGAGAAGCCTGCTTGAACTTTCTTTTCCTTACCGTCTATCTATCATGCATGTTTAAGTTTATTATAAGTTAATATTATTAAGTTTATTATATACCACCTGTCTCATGCTGCTTACTACACTCTACTGTGCAATATTTTCCTGAGAGAACTCAGATCTCAGACCCAGAATGGCTGCTGCTGCTTTAGATACAGAAGGAAGATCATGCCAACAAGCTGGGAGCTACTGCTTCAAACAGCAAGCTTCCCCAGGTCATCTAATGCTCTGGAAGGGTCTGTTCAACATCTTCATTAAGAGTGTAAAGAGTCTGTCAGCTGTGTCCTGTCCTTCACAAAGTTAACTGTCTCTATAGAAAAACACAGGTAAATCTGGAGCAGTATTTAATTCTCATTTTAGATGCCTGTGAATTTTTGTGACATGCTTGTGAGCCTGGTTTTGCTCCCAAATAAGCAAGTTAATATGTTATAATTTTGCATTAATTTTTTTGTCTTGTTTTTCTTTGTGACCCTGTGTGAGAATAAGGAGTGACACGCTAGAAAAGTATCTGGGGAAAAAATATTATTTCATGCTCAGTGACATCAGTCATTCTATCTTTAATTTGGCATCACATATATGCCAAGTCTTAGCCAGAGGAATTAAGGGACACTGCAGAATGTCACAGTAATGTCATTCCATTATTTCCATAAGTTTTCAAAGCCATGTATAAAATTTCAATTGCCTGACTTAAATATGGGATCAAATTCAAGAATTCAAATCTACATTTTTCTGGAGTGGACTACTGGCTAATGAAGACATGCCCAGATGATTTTGTAATCATAGGCACTTGCTCCTCTTTTATAGCGGGAAAGATAAACACATAAAAATATACTTATTTTTAATGTACTAAAAATACGATGAATTAATTAAAAGAAGAGTAAGATAGGATATGTGCAGCCCTTATAGAATACCTTTGTGGGTAGATGGGAAACAAACTTTTTCAGACTCTAAATACGATAAAAAAATCCTCAAAATCTGCTGCTGCTTTCTTGATTATAATTTGGCCAAACATGCAGAGTCGGGACAGCCTTTTTAATACCTTCAGGATCACATGGTGATTCACGCCAAGAATATGATCACAATACTATTTTATGTGCTACTATTTTAACAGTATTTTTTCATATTTCATGGCTTCATTCTGCTTCTCATGATCATGTCAGCATTAGAATGTACATTAAAAAACCTATTTGACTGTGCCCTTATCTGTCAGTCTTGACTCTCTTGTATGCCCTATGAACTTTGAATGGTTTCCTCTATTGTATTTTAATCAGAGAATGCACAGAGAAAATAGCTTCTACTCCTTTTTGCTCATCCTTCATGTCATCTTCTTTTTGCCTCCTGTTCATGCTTTCTTAAACTGAAGATTGTGATATTTAATGAACAACCTGTCTTTTGCTGACAGACAGATCAGACTGCCTCTGCAGTCTTTCCAAATGCACTGCTTCCCTATTTATATGCACCACAGCCATCCTTTCTTCTGCAGACTAGATCAATCTCAGTATTACAGAGATTATATTCCTGTCAGTAAACCTTCATCTTTTTCCTCACATTGCTGTAGCACGAGGCTACACATTGAAGACTAGATGAGCTTGACATTTCATTTCACCCATTCAATATGCCAAAAAGAATTTCTGCTTGAAGAAAAAGAGATTCAGATAGACCATTATGTAGTTACTAGAAACAGTGCATCTTCTTTGTGATCAGATTAAAGACAAAGGTTCTCCTTAATATAGGAGTCAGTGCCACAGAACTCGTTTTATACTTAGCCAACACTGATTCTCAAGTGTTATAAGATCCTGTAGGCAATATTTGGTAGAGAAATGGGAAAAACTGGGAAACAGAGTCAGGTTTTCTGAGTTATAATCCTAGCTATGACACAGTCTGAGTATGGCTTAATCTGTCGCAAAGGATTGCTTTCTCTTCATCTCTTAAACTGGTGAGTATCTTATAAGACCTTTATTGACTTTTGATAAAATCTGTTCTCATCAAAATCCTTTGAGTTTAATGACAGTTTGAAAATAAAACATACAAACTTACCTAATTTGTCTTCCCAGGAAGTCTGCATAAATACACTTCTCCATATTCTGCTGCATGATGTTATGAATAGATGTAAATGTAAATCTTAAAACAAACTTCAAAGCCTACATCTCATTTTAAAAGAGCTGCATTTTAGTAGCGTAGCTCAGTAGTCTCACATATGGATTTAGATATTAATGAAAAGGCAAAAAAAAAAAAAAAGAAGAGGAAAAACAATTAGAAGATTTGCCCAAGGCAACTGGATCATTTCCAGACTGTTTAAAAAGGAATCCAGGATGTGATCAGAAGTGAAAGAAGCTCTTAGTTTAACAATCACACGACTTTTATATCTTTCACTTCTCACAGTATTGATTTGCTCACTTGATTTGATCATTATGTTCTGGTTTTAAAAAGTAGAAATTTGAAAGAAAAAGAAATATCACAACTAAACCCACCCAGCAGACTTATCATAGGATCATAGAATCATAGAATCATAGAATCACAGAATCATAGAAAGGCCTGGGTTGAAAAGGACCTCAAAGATCATCTAGTTTCAACTCCCCTGCTGAGGGTAGGGTCACTACCCACTTCTGGTTACATCCTTTGCAATAGTGTGCAGATCTTATTTTTGTCAGTGGAATAATTGCTGCTTCTAATATGCTTATTCAGATGTGTAAGAATTTCCAAAGTGGACTGGGAATACTAGAGCTGGTACTAAAATTTGCATGTTCATTTCCTTTATGCAAATAGACAAGGATGTGAAATACACACAGAAATATGGGTCAGATCATGGCAGCCTGTGGACTTGAGAGTTTGAGGATAAATCTGCAGTCAGAAATGTCCTAAAAAGGTAGAAGATGCCAATGAGATGTTAATGAAAGGCAGTGTGCCAGCCATACAAAACTGATGTTTCTATTTGTCAGTTTCCTCCTTCATACTGTGATTAGCATTATTAAATGTCCACACATTTCTCATCAGGAGTGTTATAATTCCTTACTGATTTGAAAAAGGGCAGCATCTTTGTAACAGCTGATGATTAAACTCATTGCCAAAGACTGAGATGACAGAAATTTGTGGGCTAGATGTTCAACTTGCCACATGTCTGGTTTTGAATTGCATCAATTGCACTCTGTTGCACTCTGCAACAGTGGGGAAAACTTAACTTGTTTAGGTAAGTGTGGAAAGAAACAAGAAAATTTAATCCTACATTCTGCATTGGAACTGCTGGCAAATATAAATGGAAGTAGAGCCCTCTGATAATAGGAAAATGACAGTGTTTCTGTGAGTCTGTTCTCATCTGAGCATAAAATATGCAGTGAAGCAGAGCAGTAACCATCAAGCAGGTTCAGGGGGATGAATTCTCTTCCTGCTCACTTGTTTCTACCTGATGGGTCATCCTAAACAACACTTCCTTGTACTTCCATATGTACTTGACTGCACTTAATGAGATTATCTTCAAAAACGTGCACAATTATGTAATTACTAATTATGGAAAGCTTCATGTTTGTTATTATTTACGTAACTATCTTTAGTTATGCATGCAAACAACTCTATTCCACTACTTTTTCTCGAAGTTTATGATCTGATGAAATCTCCCAGCAAGCTGTTGAAAGCTTATAACAGACATTAGAAAAACGCGGTTTGTGCTGAAATTGAAAAAAGTTTGGCTTTCATGCCAGCATCTGCATATTTTCTTGTTTTTATATTTTAAAATTTAATATTGAACTACCGATTGGATGGTAGGTATTTAATGTTTAATTACGCATATAAGTTTTCTCGATGGTAGAACTTCTCATTCAGCAACTCACAGTTGCTGCTTCTCTTTTGTCACAGCAAGAGATGCAGAAAAGCATTCAACACACTCACATCTGTCTCCAGCATGCAGCAGTTTGCAAGAGCCCAGTTTCACTTTGAGATATTTGAGATAAATTCTCGTTTCGCAGACCTGAGTCAGAAATTCTAAACTGAGATTTTCTTTTTAGATTAATGATGCTGAAGGAAACTGGGGAAATCTAACTAGTCCTTTTCTGAATTTAATTACTTCCATGCATGCTGAACTCTGACAGTTAAAGGAGGATTTTTTATTGCAGTTTTTTTTTTCTCTATTGACATTATGACCTCTGGTAATAAAGCTACTTTTGGTAGATAAGAAAAAAAGATGTCACAAAGAAAGCAAAGAATGGATTTAATAGAATAATAGCAAGTTAAGAAGACCTCTCAATTCAACTGTTGCATAGGTCTTACTGTGTGAATAACTGGAGAGCAGGATTGCTTTTCATAGTACAGAGTTGCAGGAATTATGTGAAAATACAGAAAGATCAGTCTGGTGAAGTCATACTCACCTTGGTGATTTGTGTGAAAATTCCCATCCAAATGAACAGGAAATGAGTTAGCTACTGCCAGTATTTAATGATAGGGCCTAAAATGTTACTTCAACTCTGCTTTTCCTTCTTTCCTCAAGTACTCAATTCAGAGCATGATTCTTTGAAACTAGAAACACTGAATGCTTTCTCCTGTTTACTTTTAAAGCTAGGCTAATGGGTACATGAATATTTGCTTGAGCAATTACACATACACAAATAGGACATTTTCAATTTAAGTGTACATAATACATTTGGCTTATATGAGCCATTTCAAATAAACCAGAATTGATGGAGTTGCAATTGTCAATAAAGACATTAGCTTCAGGGGAATTGCTCTCTGAAGCAGGATGAGTTTCGGATTCCACTAAGGTTCCCAAAGGGAATCTCTGAACAGATTGTCTTCCACTGAGAGTCCTCCTGGTACTCATCAGTCCCTAAGATGCATATAATATTAACGTGTTCCTCATTGCTTAAAATCTACAGGGTTACTTTGAGAAAAGCACACACTGGGTGTCCATTAGTCATGCTGTTCTTTTTAACACGCTTTAAGTTTTGAATTTATGCTTCCAATATGCAAAATTATACGATATCTTTTTAAAAATTAAAGACTGTGCTTCCTCAACTACTCAGAGCAGTCCTTGCATGTGATCCATATATAGTCAGTCTCATAAACTTCTCCAGCATAATAAGTGCTTGTCAGTGTAAGAAAAATTTACAGATTTGATTTTGATGTTTTGTAAAGGTGGGACAAAATCATTAGTTGTCCTATCTGCAGGTGGAATTTTACATATCCAGACTGCCATCCAATTCTGTTCTCCATTTTTTATGTTATATGTGTACTTAGATATTAACCTGTAGATCAACCCCAAGTAGGTTGCTATTGCAAATCTTGTTCCTCTGCTGAATCATAGAATTGCTCAGCTTGGAAAAGACGTTCAAGATCATTAAGTCCAAATGTCACATTCTAGCCTGCGCTGAGGGACCCAACTGCAACACAAAGCACTGCAACCTTCCAATGCACCATAACATCTTCTGTTCACTGACTAAATTCTACAGAGTTCAAGGCTCAGAATATTATTGTTCTTGTGCCATAGCAGATTAAATGCTTTGCACTGCATATGCAAAACAACGATAAAATCAATTGCCTGCCTTATGTGGAGCATTTGAATACATATAAACTGAAGACATATTTTGCCTTGAGGATATGCATCTTCTCTTCACTCAAAATTAATAATAACGATAATAATTTTGAATGTAAGGCATGAGGACAAAGTTATGCTGTCTAAACATGGAAAAATAAAGTAGTAGAGTGTCTGGCCTGCCTTGGAATGATGGAGGTCTCCCATGCAAGCAGTTTGAGGTGGTTATCCCACATGGATGATGGCATGCAAACGGCAGTCACTATCGAAGCTCTTTGAATTTGAAATCAGCCTTCATATTTTGCTGCAAATTTAGTTTAAAAAGAGAAATTGTTAGAGGACTGTTACATTTATGACTGACTTTCTTTCATCACAAAATAAATAATGAAAAGCTTCTAGTTTCTGCATTTTGTAAAAGATGGAACAGAGATTCTCCATGAAAACTGGAAAGTGTGAAGACAAAGTTTAGCTAAAGAGGAAACCTTTTTTACATAGTGTAGGAACGCTATCAGTCCTCAAGAGAATCCATAAAGGTTAATGTGCAGCACGCCCTGATGCTGAGATTCAACATCTTGCTCTGAAGGGGGTGATCGAAAGGATTTGTTTGCATTTCCAAAATTTTGTCACTAACTTCACAACAAAGGGAAGAAAAAGCACATCAAATTTACCAAAGTTCATTTTTAGAACAAAGTTATTGAAGAGTTATTTTAAAAGAACATTTTAATTCTAACAAGATGGAGCCAAGTCCTTTGGACAGAAAGTTGCTAAAGACCCTGGTGAGGTTTTCTTATAATTCAGCTAGCTCAGTATGTCAGCATCACTAAGAGTATACAGATATCTCCTCAAAATCTGGCTTTCACTGCGAGAACAAACAAATGCCTGACAAACTTGTCATGTAGAATCTTTATTTTTCCCGTGAGTTTTCTTAGTTTGGGAGCTTCTACTGAGCATATACTGTCAAAGATGCCATTGACTTTGCCTCGGAGCTAAAAGATACAATGAAAGTAGACACTGTGATCTGCTCCAGCAGCTCTTTCTGTAAATTACCAAACACACCCTTTCACTGACAATGAACTGGTACTGTAAAAAACAGTGCAGTGGTTGTGTCTGTGTTACCAGTGTTACACACTGCCATTCTGTAACGCCGACAGAGAAAACAAAATTAAAGTATAATAAACATGTAGCAAGATTGACACTACGGAGAAGTCAGCTCATCTCTGTAGACAGTAAGTCAAATTTTAGATAGAAAACAGACAAAAAAGCTGTGGAAATTACCTAAACAAAGAGACAATTCTTCATCACAATTTGATTTTGATTTGCATTTTTCTTCCAGAAAAATCAGGGCATGGCATCTAGCTCAGTTCAGAGCTCCTGATGGAACCGGCCATGCACTGTGGTTGTCAGGCTGATCATAGCACTAACATTAATTGGGATCTATCAAAACAGTATTTTAGGAATGGCCATAAATCTGCATGACCTCATTAAACTTCCTGAGACATGTCAGAATAGAGCATTTCTTCCTTGTCAGAGAGAGGAAAGGAAAACAGAACACTAATTAGTGCCTGGGAGAAGTATATTTATATCACAATAGCTTTTTAAGTAGTAGCATTTTAGTTTATATAACAAAACTCACCACATCAGAACACAAGACTGTATGCAATGACAAATTCTCAAGCATGTGCCCATAATCACTCACAGAATATTAGTTGCAGTGCAGCTTCCCCAAGGCAGGAGCAGAGCCATGTATGCTCAGGGAAAGCTGCAATATCCAGTAACTTGCAGCAGTGTGAAGGGAAAATTAAAAGGAAAAAATATATATATTATTATTGCTGCTATGGAAACTGAACAAGGAACAATAATTGCCAACCAATTTCTTCTGGGTTCTACAGTAAATGAGGCTAAAAGGCCGAGATTTCAAGGACAAGTAGTGCTGTCAATAACAATATTTTGTTATTCTGGGTTTTACCAACATATTACCTTCGAGTTTCTAATTCCTCGTGAATTCCTTTTCACTGAGGAGTAATGTTTTTTTAAGTACATGAAGCACGCTGTTATGAACGGGCAATTAATTTCTTATGGGGAAATAAATTGAATAGTTGTTCTGATGCTGAAATTGGAAATACATGCACTTCATTTTACTTATATTCATGAAGGCTTTTATAAAAAGAAGAAACCTTGAATTTATAGGTGTCCTTCTCCCTGCATAGCACCCGAGAGCTGTAAGAAACGAAACATCATTCTTTAGATGCTTATCACCATGCAGTTATTGTCACTGTGATTACATCTGTGACTTCTGAGACTACTTTGTTTCTGAATGCATTGGGTTTATGATCCAAGGTTTTGGTAGCAGGGTGCTGCAGGGGTGGCCTCTGTGAGCAGAGCCCAGCACTGCCCCGTGTCAGACCAGAGCTAGTTCCTGCTGCTCCAACCAGGACCTGCTACTGGGCAGAGCTGAGCCACGAGCAATGCTGGGTGCACTCTGGGAGAGCAGATTTAGAAAAGGGAATACTTCTGCACAACAGTAGCCAATCTGTTTCTGTCAAATAATAAATTAACTCATGCAATTTTATTTTAGTAACATACCCTTTGTCCTTCATCTGGAAGTGGAGATGCTGCTGATTTAGGGCATAAAGGATGAATCTAAATATGGTTTCAACCATGTTTTCCCACTTAGAGAACAGTAACTGAATCCTAGTTACTGAAATAAAATGGTGACAGCCGTTGCTCAGACTAGAACAATTTGTTATTTGATAAAATATAGAATAGCATAGGTAAAATAAAACACAGGAAAAAAAATCTACAGGGGAAAGAAGTATCTAGAATCTTCTGGCAAGCAAAAAGTGAGAAAATTCACTTCTGTTCTCCTCTGAGTTTACAGTGGGTGTTGGAAAAAAAAAAAAAAAAAGAAAGAAAATCTCTTCAATAGGAGATGGAGTTCTTCCATTATTCCAATTTTTTTCAGAATGTTCACTACTTGCAGACAGCATCACCTTTGTCTTACCCAGTCTAAGATATTTGGTATTCTTCCAAGTAATTCTTCCTGCAAGATGTTAATTTGACTTTGTACTAGATAAAGACATACAGTTTTAATATCTCTCAGTTCTAATTTATGTTATTACACCTCAGTGAAATGAATATCCTTGCTGTGGGAGGTGCAGAGGGAAAGGAAGACAATGGAATAGATAGATTGAACAGGTGCCAGATATCTTTTAAACCTGAAGGACTTTTCTATTCCAAACTCTAAGAGATATTAAACAGTTTTCCAGTAACATATTTTAAGGATTGCTGCATGTAGATTAGATATATATGATTGATAGACAGACAGACAGACAGATAGATAGATAGACAGACAGATAGACAGATAGATAAAATTATGCATCAAGATCTGAGTGAAAATAAAGAATAAAAAACATAGAAATCACAGATGGAAGAGGAGGCAGCTCATTTCCTAAAAGGAGATGGTGATTTTCCTACAGTATAATTTCTAAACTGTCTTGCAAGTGCACCTTAGGCATAACAAGTGTGATAATCTGGAGGAGGAGATGCTGTCATTCAAAATAGTGGCACCTATTAATACCAAACCCTTCAAAGTTAACACCTAAATTTCTAAGGAGCTCCAATCTAATGAGGTTCTTTCTCACTGAAGAGCCTCATAAATTCATTTCAGCCATTTCATCTATGCAGTTTCTAATATGATCTTTCATTGAAAGTTTTACTAATGCAATCTAAATGTGACCCTGTGCTCTTACTATATATTTTCAAAATGGAAAACTCTGAGATATCATTTTTGCCAAGAACGCATAATTCTGGAAATCTCCTGTTGTTATAGCATACAGTATTAGAAAGACTGTAATATGAATTATGAGATTCCAAATGAATTCTTCATCATTTCTTTGTTTTCAGCACAGCAGTGACTGCAAATTACAACCATAGCTGGTATTTTAAGTGGTAGGTTGGTTTTTTTTTTTTTAGCTAGTTGATTTTGGCTTTTTATTGTCATTGTTGTGGTTTTGTTTGTTCATTTGTTTTTAATTTGTAGTTCAATTATGACAAAACTCTGCCTCATTTTTGTCACTCTGTAGCCTCAGAAAACAGTCAGTCAGAACAGTTTGGAAATCTAAGTTAGCTATAAAACTATATAATTTTAGCACTATAGAACTCCAGGAGTAGGTGCGTACAACCACAAAGTTCAAATGAAATAACGGATTAATCACCTCATTATTTTATTAGCCTCACAAACTCAATAGATTATCTCTCTGCCATATCTAAAGCTACATTTTAAAGAAGTTGCTTCATAGATCTCTTTGTTTTCCATTTCTTAGTAAGTTCAATTCATTCGATTTTGAACTGACAGCAATAGAATACATCAGTATTGTATCTGCAATTAATGACATATCTGTGCAACCAAATGGTTTAATTTACTGGTGCAAGTAATAGTAGATGTGCATCAAATAAAGATTCCCTCTTGGTTCTACTTAAATAAGTAGGGCCACTCTCAAAATACCCATCCTTATATCTGCAAGGTAAGTAGGCATCGAGAAGGGGGAATCTCTACATTTAACAGAGATATTCACAACACAAATCAGCTTAGCTTTGACATGCAGTGAATGGAAGGGGACTCGATAATCTCTGCATCCCTAAACACAGCTCCACTAAATTTGTCTATGATTCTATTGAGGCTAATCATAATTTTGCCTACTATAGAATATGTTCATTGTATGTTAGCAGCTCATTCTGACACAAAAGTGCAGGTGGATTTTTGGCTGTAAGAAATTGAAAGGTAAAATGCTTGCTATTTTTAGAGCCAGTATTACACTCTGCGTTTTCAGATGTTTTCAGAATAAAGATTTCAGGGATGTTGGTTTGCAGAAAGCGATTTCCCTTAGGCCAGATTTATTTTGAAAGCATATCACAACTTGAAGGGTAGTCACAACATCATGAGGCAAGGTTATGCTTTCAAAGGTATGATTTGTAGCAAACTTCCTGGTTGAAAAAATGTATATGTTGACAATGTATGTGTCACAACAATTTGACTATGTAAGTTTGTTAAAAATTATACTCTGGCATACTGTGTTCTGACCATTGGTTTCAAAATAAGAGCTTCATGTGACTTTCTATCTATTCCGGATGCTGAGTATACATCCATTTCTTATCTTTGCCCAGAGAAGTGGTGGATGCTCCATCCTTGGAAACATTCAACATCCATCCTGTCATGCTGGACAGGGCACTCTGATGTAGCTGTAGGTGTCCTGATTCATTGCAGGAGAATTAAACTAGATGGCCTTTAAGGGTCCCTTCCAACTCAAATGATTCCATGATTCTAGGATCTTCTGCCTTGGTCAATTATGTATAACATGATGAATGAAAAGAACTACATTTAGGATTCTTTGTGTAAAAGCTAATATGAGAGAAATAGAAAAGTAAGAGTATGTAATGTTATCCCAGAAAAACATCACATATATAAATATATACAGATTTATTATTTTAAATGTTATTGTTAATTTTTGCTTGTCTAAGTATCAAAGATTATATTAAACATCTTTGTAATGCTTTTTCATAGCCATTAATTGATATGATCTGCATTTAATAATGTTTGAGTTCTTCGTATCTTCAAGTTTCATATTCATTTAATATTGCTTCTAGGTCTGGAGTATATATTTGTCAGCTAGTAGATGGAGCAGGATTTAAAGCACTAAAACAATGAGTTTACATGTTAAGCACAATGCAGGATGGTTTCCCATGGCAACTTGAGTCTATGAGAACTCTGCTAGTGCATCTAAGTCAAGATCTAAGAGTAGGTTAAGACATGCTACCAGTTTTCCTCATTCCAGTCTCTCAGCAAAGCCATTCTGCAAAATAGGCTTAAGGGCAGGCCGACAGACTACATAAGCTGATGCCACTAGTTCTGAATTAGATAGCTGCCACTTTCTCAAGAATTAATTTAAATGTTAACCCATATGCTGAATAACCTGTACTCCCCTCTGTAGCAGGTACATTGGAAACATAGAGGAAAGAAATCACAGTTATTAAAAAAAAAAAAAAAAAGCTGAATCATTTTCCACTGAAAACCAAGAATTTGCATGAATATTTATCTTTGAATTATATCTTCTAGAGATAACTGGAGCTACAAATCATTGCAGACTTTTTTCAGGCATGAAACATATTTGACCTGGTTCGATCTCGACTTTTCAACTCTGATATTTCAAAATTCCCTCAAATGAAACGTTTGATGAATGTGGATCACTTTCTTTCCATTTTTTTAACTCATTATTCTTTCTTAATAAGGTTAGATGATTTTCATTTTTTCTTCTCCTTAAGAAGAAAAACTTCACAACAGGGCACGGGTCTGAGCAACAACGTGTATCATCCACCCTCTCCATCTGCCCAGCTCTCTGACATAGCTTGGCTTCAGCTTACAGTACCTTCTCTGACATTGCCTGGGTTAACACCTGCTAGAAGAATGAGATACAGAAATTTTGGATATCACCCCCCTGTTTTATGGGTATTTGTTAAGAACAACTGTAAGGACACGGTGAGCCATGATCAAGAACACAGATACTGCAAATGAGAAGAGAGGGAAGACCTACTCTTGGAAATATTTGTGTAGAGAAATAATACACGCTAGATAAAAACTGTACTTGTGTAAGAAGACTCAAAATATTTCACTAATATTAGTCTGATCTGTATAAGACTAAACTGAATAGCACTTTAGTAGCTTCTGCTATCATGTCACATTGCCTTACTGGGGCCGGAAAAAAAGGGGAATATTCAAGATACTCATTACTGGACTTAGAAGATGCAAATACTTCTCAGTGTGCGTGAAGCCAAAAGACCAGAAAATTGTATAAGGGATATATATTTTGCTGGAGGCATAATTTTCAACATCAAACAAGTAAGACAAAAAAAAAAAAGAGCACCAGGCAGAAGAAAAGGATAGTGTTGTCTTTTAAGTAATTACTTCTCTTATTGGTTTGGCGTTCTTTTGTGTTTTTGTTTTGTTTTTGTTTGTTTTTTTCTTTTCTTTTTTTTTTTTTTCTTCTAGGTAATAATGCTTATGTTATATCCCTTATTTTTTCTTTACATACCTGTTGTTTTGGTCTTCATCATTTAGAAGGAAGTTATGCAATGCTTGGCCTTCTTTTGGCAAGCATGAAAGCCTGGTATTTTATCTTCACTATTCACTACACTTACACAGATAAGAATGCATTGTGAATATAACCCTATGTGAGGAGATTTACTGCAAATTGTGCTCTCTGCACAAGGTTACAAATGCCAGTAAGATACTGGGGCTCAAAGATAATGTTCAGCTTTCTGCTGCCAACATGTAAGGAGCAGCTAGATAAGTGAAAGGCAGATTGTCTTACATCAGATTGACAATTTCCATTTCATTTGGCATTTTGTCCCTGCTGAATTATACACTTAATTATGGAAAATATCACTACCTTTTTTCATTACTTTTTTTTTTTTTATTTAAATCTAAAATAATAAAAATAATTTTCATGAAAAAGGGTGGATTTTTATTTCATTTCTACTGAAGATCATGCTAATGTAAGTAAGAACAGTGGAAAGACCACCTCAAATCATCTTTTTTTTTTTCTCTCAGAGTGCAAAGACTCACAATATCAACACATTTTACTTGCAAATTTCTCACACAGATCTTAGTGCTGTTCAATAGTATTCTACAAACAGGATCAAAGTAGGACATCATCATCCATCTGCCTTCACTGGGTTATTCAAGGCTGCTGTTGTATAAGATCTGCTTACCCTGACTCCCTTACTTCCCTTCAACCCAATAAGTCCAACCACATATGTCATATATAAAAGCAAATGGAAGTAGGAGGGTAAACAGACATGCATTTCAACCATACATGTTGATTATACGAATTCCCTGTGCAGTGGGGAAGATAGTGCAGTGAGAGATAGTGAGACAGAGCAGCTGGCTGGGTTAGCATACTGCCTTCCTACATAACCTCCTTATTTCATAGGAGAGATGGCAGTGCCCTGTAGGGAGGTTGGGCAACCATCATAACTGTTCCCGCTGTTCCAGCTACCTTTGATTACATCAGTATTCTTAGCTTATCCTTACCTTAGGACTGACTAAAGAACACAGAATTCCAGAATCTCAGAGGTTGAGGTTGGGAGGGACCTCTGAGTCCACCTTATTCAACTCCTGCATGAGCAGGGACACTCCAGGTTGCGTGGCCAGAACTATGCCTAGGAGTCTTTTGAAGATCTCCAGAGAGAAGGCACTGTACCCTCTCTGGGCAACTTGTTTCAATGCTTGGTCACTCACAGTACAGAAATGCTTTGATGGAAGCAGCTAATTCATGTCACCTACAAATTTACAAAGAACGCACTCTACCCCACCATTTAGGTTGCCAATGAAGATGTTCAAGAGAACTGGGCCCAGTAATGACCCTGTAGTCCTCTGCTTGTTGACAGCCTCCAACTGAACTTTGTGCCACTGACCATATGCCTTAGGGTCTGGACATTCATCGTTTTCAGTCTGTCTCACTGTTCACCATCCTGCTCATCCACCACCAGCCCACACAGTTTTTTTATTCCCTGCTCTTTTCCAGATTATTTCATTGTTGCTGGTACTCACAGCCTGCTTGTTCCAAACACTTAGGTCATTCTGGGACATGTCGCTGATACCCAGCTATACTGTTGTTTGAGACAGAGAGGCTCATCATATTTTTACCCAATTCTACTGCAGCAAGAAGTTGGATAAAGTTCACAGACCCATACTAACAGCTATTCTAACTAGGCTGTACTCGCACTAATTGTTACAACGTAGGAAGCACTGATGTTGCTATAAGTATTTTCACTGAAACAGACTATATGATTTAAAATGTCATATAAAATTCAGTCAACGTGATGGAGGGTGTTTCTGAGGGCACTGGAGTTTGCGGGTAAGATTTTTTTCTTTTTCTACTGAACTGTATGATGCAGGTAGCATTTGAGCCACATTGAAACCAGAAGTCACACTGAAATCTTTGAAAACCTGGATTTATATCCTTTGACACATGCTGGATACTGGGAATAGTTCCCCATTGAAGATGCTTAAAACAAAATGTTAATTCTTTTTTTCCCTTGAATATTCATGCTATCACTGAAACAACAGTATTACAAGTTAAACCCATTGGGAAGAGTAGTGCTGTTCCCTGACAGCTGGATCTCAAGGAGGGAACATCTGAAAACACATAAAGGTCAAGAAAAAAGAAGAAAAACTTCATCATTTCCATTTCTACATTCTCATACCTAAATCTTACTGAAAAGGCTTTGACCCGTGGTTTTGGAGAACGATGACGTCAGTGACAAGGGTTCAGTACATAGATATATTTTCCCCTGTCCTAACAGGAGGTTCTGATCTTCAGTCCGGACTATATTAAACAGTATGTTTTTACTCCTTGCACTTGCCTTTCAAATTCTAATGCCTTAAGCTGGGAGATTTGTAACCAAGGAAACATGAAGTGCTTTTTCTCTTATTATTCGCAAAATTTGACACAAACTACAGAACGCATCTATCTATTAGCACTTTAAAGCAAGAATGTTTTCCTACTTCCTTTCCTATAATTTGTTTCTGCCTTTGATAAATGGTCTATAGCTTCAATGTCAAATATCACAGGTACACGAGCCACGGAAGGACATTAAAAAAAAAAAAGGTAATAATTTTCCTTGGTTTATATGAAGAAAGATTTATGATTTTTGTTTCCTCCATAGATTAAACGTTTTTTGCAGAACTCTAGTATATTACATAGCAATTCCCCCAGCAGGAGGCCATAATGGGGAGTTCACATACTCCAGAATATTGTGATTATCTTTGCTTTTAATTATTACCAGTTTTGATAGCTTTCTGCTTTGACATTCTAACAGAACACTGATAAGAATATTGATTATGTAATTAGCACACAATCAGAAGTGGGAAGCTTGAAGTTAATCCTATCACTTGGCTACAGACTTGTCTGTTCTGTTTAAAATAATCTTCAAAATTTCTTAAGGTTCTGAACTGAACCCAAGCAAGGCTGAGTATTGAAGAGAGCATGAATATAACTTTTTAGTAAACCAGATAGGATTATTGAAACTAATTAATATCAAGTGAACTCTGTGTTTCATTGCAGAAGAAAAAGTCACATGCTTCATGACTTACACATTTTCCATTGCTTTTTCCAGTGGAAAAAGAGAAAAATAGATTTTCTGCACTTAGAAATTCAGTGAGACTTCTGGTGCAGATGTCATAGATTGATTATACGATTTCTGAACTGGTAATTAAATCTATCTTCACTGACTGAATACATGAGTATAAATATCTTTACATTGATAGCAGATAGCCAAGTCATAGCTTATAATAAAGACTATACCTGGTATGATGAAAAGCTGCACGCAACAAAACACCTTAGCATCCCTTGTCTAGGCTTATGAGTTGAGAACACACATACGCACATTTTCAGAACATAAATCATCCCAGTTATTTGAATCCACGACAATGTGTTGTCATTGTCCCTATCCCCCTTCTCTCCCCCCTCCTCTTCCCTCAACTTCTTTGGCCTAGCCTTGCACAGGAAGACAATAATAGACAGTACTGATACCACAATTACAGACACCTGGTTCAACAGCTGAGGACCAATTAAGCATGTATCTAGCCACATCCTGTGGTTGAAGGAGTTTAGAAAGCATGTTCATTATGAACATTGTGATTCGATGGCAGGATCTCCAGTATGTGTGTGGTTAAACCTACCCTTTATGCAGTAAGGAATCAAGCACATCCACAGAACTGAAGTCTTTCTAAGTTGCTGTTAAATCACAACACTGTATCTGTACTACATTCATAAGCATATTGCTGTTTTTTCATAAGCAAGGTGCATTGTGTAATGTTTCCATCCACAACAGAGCTTTATAACTCACAACAATGCAACCAGATTGAGAAGTGCTCTTTTTCTACATTTAGTAGAGAAAGGAGTTCAGTGATTTCATTCAGTTCACTTGCCACTAAATTTACATTCATTTTAACGCACATAACATGAATAGTTAAAATGGTAAACTTCCCACTTCCTCTGAGAAGCTCTCTCACCATTATAAAACCTGGATCTTCAGTAAGGATAAAGTCATTAGAAAAAAGCTAGGAAGTGTGACATCTCATCTCCTATGGTACACTTCTTAAAAAGTGGGACAGGTATACACTTTGTACTCTTATAATGAGATATGCTAAAACTTTGGGGAAGGAAATTCTACTGGAAATGGTGTAAATATGTCAATTAATGAACACAAAATGTTTATTTTACATGAAAGACTGTGGCACTGACATCTTTGCAATCAAGCTTTCATCAGTTCCTGGAATCGCAGAACTGTGGGAGCTGAAAAGGACCTTTAGAGATAACGGAGTATAGCTCCATGCTAGAGCAGGTTCCCTACAGCAGGTCAGACAGTTAGATGTCCAGGCAGGTCTTGAACATCTTCAGAGAAGGAGACTACACAACATCTCAGAACTATTTTAGTGCTCTGTCACTCTGACTGTAAAGTTCTTCTTTGCACTAGTGTGGAACTTCCTGTCTATTGCCCCTTGTTATACCGTTGTTCATCACTGAAAAGAGATTGTTCCCATCAACTTGTCTCCCACTCTTCAGATATTTATAATCACCTTAACTCTTTCTTGTGTTCCTTTCCTGTGGACTACAACATAGAACTGTGGAAATTCTGAAACTTCTTTTCATGATGAGACCATTATTGAGATTTCAAGAACTGCATTTCACTCTAATTTTACATGAGTTTCCTGATACAATGGACATAACACAGATAAGACAGGATTCAGTATGAGATTAAAACTCCTACATTTCAATTTTTACTTGTGCTTAGCTGTCATTGGAGAGTTGTAGGCAGTGCAAACAGTGAAGAGTAAAGTACCAGCCAGGAGGAGCTCAAGTTAGTTGTCATGTTTTGTTACTCGAGATGCCCTTGGGTACTTAAGACATTTTGCTTTAGATGAACTGAAACAGCATACAAGCTTCACTGCGTTTCATTAGATCCCCACTGCATGTTATATGAAGTCAGACATCTCTAGCTCAACCCAGTGGTACATACATAGATGTTCAAAGCACTAGTAAGACAGCAGGGTATCTACAAAGGAGTTAAATTTCTACTTCCAGCTTAATGCTTTTCATTTTTAATTTGGACTAGCTTGGGCACTAGGCTACAACATCCTTTTCGTCTTGCCTGCTTGAGCTATTCCAATTTGTATAAAAGTGCTTTCCTGTTCTTTGGAGCAGGGATTTGAACAATGCTGCTTGGCTTCTCAGGGTGCTGCCTTGAACATCAGCCTCAGAGTCAGTTCCACACCTCCTTGTCTCATCTCAGAATGGGACTAGCAGAGGTCCACTACAGTCACTGCAGTCATACTACAATCTTCTAAGTAATATGAGAGAGGAACCCAAATATTCTTCTGCTGGTTTTGGAAGAGTTTGGCTATGAGTATTAAATCCTATAAAAGCTAGGTTACACTGCTAAAGAAAGTTTATTTCAGTACAATTCACACTTTCAAAAGAGCATACTAGCTCATATTCAAGACATTTTCCTCTTGACCTTCCTTACACAGACATCTGCTGTGATCTTTCTATGGAAAAGCAAACACAAGGCAGTGGATCCCAAACAGGAGGTGTGAATTCTGTAGGAATAACAGCTACTCCTTTGTTATATTTAGATGACCAAACCTTGTTACTGAAAACTACTTTTAAAATCCATGAACTTCAATTTTATAACCTCTTTTTACATCTCATAATAAGGAGTTATTAAAAAAAAATTTTACAATTCTTTGTGTCAGACAGGATCGTTATGTTGAATCCAAAGCAATTACTCAAACTGCTAATAATCCATTGCTAATTAGTACATGTTTTTTTCCAAGTATGTGGGTGTGGGTGTTAAATTTCCAACAGCTGTTAGTGATTCCCTGCTGTATTCTTGCATTTTATTGTTGTAATCCATGTATCTCTTGAATATTAGAAGCATTTTAATATACAGAGTTACCAAGCAACTGCACAAGACAGCTTTATTATAGGCTTTTTTTAATTTATTTATTTTTTTGCCTGATTCCTGAGAGAGCTCTGTGAAGAGAGCTAACAAAGCAAGGGAACAGAAGACTTCCCTGGATAAGGAGATCAGCTAAAGGGAACAGCAATTTTGGAGGGCTAATTCTTTGAAAATAAGTCTAATAAACTTAAAATACTCGAAGAATGTGCAGGCTGTTAGCTGCCTACAGCGGCAGGCATTATACTTTGCTGTGTAGAGCTGACTGCAAGCTTTTCACCACAAAAGAGTTTTAAAAAGATTTAAGCACTTCTGCTTGAACCCTAAGCCCAGAATTGTGTGGAACACGCTCTCAAACACTCAACCTTTAGAACAAATCTAATGAACCCAAAATGGTTGCAGAGAAACAACCACATATATATTTTGCATCTATTTGACAGCATACTTTGTCTTTATTTAGATTCTAAGGAATCAGCATTTTATTTTGTTTTTAGAAAACATTAATTTAAACATCAATTAGAGACCAATGTGAGGACTATGTCAATGATATACTTTAATTTAATGAGAGACATGAGAAGATGGCAAATTGCTGTTCGAAACATGAAGTGTATCTGAGAATGATACCAAATGAGATTATATGATAGAAATTGTGAGACGTGAACCTTTTTTTCATATGAGGGATTTTGGTTTTATGTTTTTGTTGTTTGTTTTTTTTCTGTTGTTGCTTTTTGTTTTTGTACTTCTGAAGGAAGCATTTTCTTTCTTCATTCTAGAAAATGAAAGCATCATTTCTTTGTTTCTGAAGTGCCAACTCCATGCACAGTGTAGCATTATAGCACAAATTCTCCACTAGGCTTTGTGTTTTGGTTCTTGTTTTGTTTTTTTTTGTGTGTGTGTGTGTGTGTTTTTTTTTTTTACTAGGAATAACACACATAAGAGGATCTGCAGGAGCTACCATATGTCCTGCAGGGTTTGTGTTCAGGCAAAAATAATAAATCCTGGATAAGAGCTGACGTGGAACAGAGCCACGTGTCTTTTCAGTGTAACCTCTTGGACGCCAGCTTCCAGGAACACAGCTTACTGGTGTGGTAATGGGAAAGTTATCAGCTCACTGCTGCACACTGTTGTCTTGGGTTGTGCTACGTGGTTGTGCAGCTAACCTTGGAAGGAAAATAAATGCATTTACATGCTACTGTGCTTGAACTCACAGTCCAGGCAGAGAAGGCTGCAGTGTCTAATCCTCAATCTGGATAAATTCTCTGTGGATAAATGAGTTTGTCATTTATAAATGCTACTGTATCCTTCCATGCAGTTAATCACAGGGGACGTGAATATGCTGAAATGCTGCAACATCCATATTTCCCATTAAGAGGATGCTCATCAAGAAGAAAGCTAGGAGATCAACAGTACATTTTGTAGTATGAAAAATATACCCGAACAGTAAAAAATAAAAGGGACAAATCTGATCATTGACCCAGTTCAGAGCCATTGAAACTGATTTCAAATTATCTGGATTGGGAATTCACATCAAAAACTGTGTCGATCCTTTCTTGAACAATCCAGATCTGGTTGCTCTAAATTACATCTGAGAAGGAGGGCTGAAGACAGGATGGCTTCCCTCACACCCTCTTCAAACGCTTCAGGGATCAGAGCACCATCTGAGACTACAGCATTTCTTGTGACTTTACAGGGCACAACAGATCAGGTGCAGTCACAGAAGTCTCAAGTTCTTTATGACAACATGCAAAGCCTAGTTTTACATTGTGAGAACACAGATTTGTTCACAGGGACAGTTTGTTTGATGCAGTAGGAACTGGCCACATAATTTCAGACATTAGCATCCTGCTTTTCCACTGTCAAGAGTTTGTGAGGTTACACCTAACACTTGTGGGTCATGAAGAGAGCATTAAGGTCTAAAAGACTGATATTTGTTAATTAAAAATGCCCACAGATTTTTGAAGATAGTCCAGAAAAAGTCCGCACTAGAAGGATACAAAACAGAATATACATGCAGTTGCAGACCTTGACATCTTCTCTGGAATTGCTCTCATTGGCTTTCCCCCAAACCCCTGCAGAATTATGAAAGATAGTAAAGATGATGTGGAGTCCAATTCTTAAAGAACCTCCTTTTCTGCTGGAGAAGGAACATGGCAATGTAGACAGAGAACATTTCCTCCAAAGTGTTTTTTTAATACAATATCTAGAATAAGAAGCCAGTTCCGTGTTTGCTTTTGCATAATGCATTAACACCACGTCACCTATAAATAGTCAGACTGAACCTCCTGTCAGATTCCATTTGTATTTCCAGTTAATGTTTTCTTCTCTTCCTCTTCAGTACACATTTTGACACTCTTAGCTTTGCTATAGGCTTCTTGGAAGCTTGTCTACACATAAAATGAATTAAGTAACTCCTTCTGAGTATTCCTAATTGGAAATAAAATTATGTTACTCCCCGTTAGTTTGATTTGATTTCTGGACTATTCTGAATATATGATAAAATACTCAAATGAAAACTTCTAGATAGATTACTACTGAAGAATAACAGATATGCATCTCCAAGATGAATTAGATGCATACTCTACCTTAATCCAAATTAGCTCAACTCTTAGAACAAAGTCTGTTGTTATTCAGGCTCATCCTAGCGAAATAAGACCGTGCTTGATTATGAAAATATAATTATCTTTTATAATAACATTATGAATAAGTGCTAACATAGTTCTATCTTTTAAAATTCTGCTTTAAGCATATCTGACATAGAATCATAAAATGGTTTGGGTTGGAAGGGACCTTTAAGATGATCTAGTTCCGACCCCCTGCTATAGGCAGGAACACCTCCCATTAGACCAAAGTCCCGTCCAGCCTGACCTTGAATGCTTCCAGAGAAGGGACATCCACAACCTCTCTGAGCAACCAGCTCCAAGGTCTCACCACCCTCACAGTAAAGAATTTCTTCCTAATATCTAGTATAAATTTACCTTCTTCCAGTTTAAAACCATTTCCCCTTGTCCTGTTGCAACCTGCCCTTATAAAAAACTGACCCTTGGGACCTATCTCCATGACGCAGGACTGTTCACTTTCCCACCACCTTCTACAAATCCTCATCAGCATCTCCCCAAGATAAATCCCAGAAAGAGGTCAGGGGAGCAGCCTACCCTCTCTGAACAATACTGTCAGATCTACCCCAGATGGGTGCTCTGTATCCCAGACATTTTCCCAGCTAGTTCTGTATCTGCAGGCACCCAATCTCTCACCCATGCTGGGGCCGCGCTATACGTTACTTGCTCCTGGCCAGACCTGGGGGAACTTCAATAAAAGTGCCATTTCTAGGACATCAGCTGTGGACACAATGCCTTCTGTTCTGGTATATGGTCCTGTGTAGATGGTTGTGGAAGGAACTTGATGAGGCCTGTGGCGTTTTTGTTAAATAAATTAGTTTAATTCACTATTTATTTTTGGTCCTCCTCCTCACCCACCTTCCCAAAACAACAACAAAACATTCATTATCCACTCCTGCCAATGAAACATCCGTTAGAATTGGCTGAAGTATAATTTATACATTCTCAGTGCAATTCCTCCATTCTATCATTATTTTTTGTTTACACAGTACATACGTATATCCGTATTACAGCTGACTGAAACTACTGCCTCACAAGTAAAAGCATATTGTCAAAATCTCAATTTTATGCTGTGTGTTATTATCACATATTTTTCTAAGTTTTATGTGCAGCCAGTGCAATTGCTGACAGCAGACAGATTTTCAGGTTTACTTAGGTTAATTTACCTTATGACATTGTATGATTACTTTGGAACACAGCAATACATCTGTTATATCTAACACTTAGGTCCTAGGCAACACAATTATTATTTAAAGCAAGGTTCTGTCATAAGGATTCTGCAGTTGCTTCTAGAGTAATGCAGTTATTTCTAACATTGGAATATATTTATTTAGTGAAACAAACAAACAAAAAAATTATTCTGTACTTCTTATGTTTTTTCTGCTACTAACACATCATTCTTTAGGATAAAGACCAGAATAAAGATTTTTTCATTCTTTCATTTTACATGTAATGCGGTCTGAGATTAACCTGATTTCTGAAGGGAGAGGGAGAGTAGCTGTTGATTTAGTATCAGCAACTTCAGGCATCTGCTTCTGATCTCTCCTAGGGCCTGGGATTATTACAGTTATTTTCTGTGCTGACCAAGGAAATAAAAAGAGGAGCAACTCAGGGATGTCTTTCTATAAAAGGTCAAAAAGAAATGTAATGTCGGAACCTTGGAAGGATTCAGAGATCAGCCCTGAGGAAACATTCCAGGATTTCTGCATCAGAAAGGCAGGTAATTTCCACAGTGTTTGCCAGCTGGGACACAGATTCCAATTCGGTGTTTTCACAGACAATGAAATGCTAGCCCATGCCTCCTGCATGGACTGGGCAGCACTGCCCAGCTGCCAGGAATCTTGTCACTGTCCTTCAGCTTGGAGATCTTACAAATCCATCTTCCAAATCTGCTAGGTAGTATCTAAGACATCGTCATATCCCTTTGACAACAGATACCAAGGCTCTTTTTATTTACTTATTTTCTGTACAAAAAACAAATATCAAAATTATCTGGCTTTAGTTTACAAAACTTAATTTGATTTGGAAGAAAGTAACTTGTAAATACAGGCAAGACTTAGTTTTTTTAGTTCTTCCTATCAGTGTCTGAAGGTTCAGAGGATTTTCATTACTTTAAGAGTTTTAAATTTATTATTCTCATGCCAAATATCGTTTAACACAGCGTAGCAAGTAGCCTGAACTGTGAGTTCTTTAAATCTGCCCTCAGATGTCAGGGTTATATCTCCACAGTCACGCAGAAGTTCTCTTTAAATATCTGGTGCTCATCCACGGCGATTAGCTGGCATTTCTGCTCGCACAATGGTGCAGTCTACTTCATAGGAACCTGAAAGCGCTCTGAATCCCACAGGATGTCATTAAGGAGCTCACAGAAGATTTTTCAACAGCTCATCACCACCCCACCTATGCACTGCCTAGCAACCTAGCACTCATCCTGATCAGGCGCGAACGGTATTGTAATACCAGCTACAGGGTGATAAATCATAAAAATGACACCGAAAGAGCTAGTAGTCGCAAAAAAAACCCAAACCAAACCAAACCAAAACAACAACAAAAAACGTATACAAAGTTGCCTTCGCCCTTTCTTACCCCAGTATTGATGCCTTTTTTGTTAGCAATGAGCTCCACCTGCTGGACCATACCAGCGCCCAGCCCAGGCACGGTCTCCTACACCCGCACTCCAGCTCTTGCCCCCACCTACAAGCACAGCACGTGTTTTCTGTACATATCCTCCCAATCCTCATGTAGTGCAGCTGACATGCGTTTTATCATTTATTTCTAAACACACTTGGAGTTATGTCAACAAATTGCGGATGTAATGCTAAAATAAATCAGCAGTCAGTTGTTGAGCTGTGTACTCGTGTATTAGGCACTAATCTGCTCGTATCAGGCATGTACTGTCTGCAATATGACTGTTGAAGGACAAGCTATAATCCTAATTATCATCCTTGTGTTTCCTTGGTGCTAGCAGGTACAGATGTAAAAATAGTCTTTTACCCTTCCGTATTTATTTAAGGCTTATTACACTGTCTTGCAATGTGGCACTCTTATCCAGGAAATCACAACAGCATTTCTCCAAAAGATCTGATTTTACCACCTCCAATACCTTCCCACTACAATTTTCATGAGAAAACATGATCTTGTGCCATCTTATACTCCTCAGGACCTCTGCTTCAGAGTTGTTGCATGCCTGTAAATCATGACATTTAGAGTATTCATTCTTCATTAGTTGTTTCTTAACATTACTTTAGTATATTGATTTTGTAAATAGTAATTTTATCACAGATGGACATTTCATGTAAATCACTGGAAAAATGGCAACGTAGCTTTAATATCTGTGCTGACTCACTAAAAAATTATTATTGCCTGTGTGAAGCTCAGTGCAGCCATGGAAGGAGTTATACTGAATGTTTTTGTGCAGAAAATGGCCCTGAGCAAGCTAGAGCTTGAAGAGGGGAAAAAAAATTGTCACAAGAGTTCCTATTTCTCTCCCAAAGTTGAAGCAACAGAGATATGTATCTGTGGTCAGAGGCAAAAATAAGTAGAGCAGAGAGGGAACAAAATAGAGTCTGTCTAGAAACACATTTGAGACTCGCTTTATGCATGTGCCCCAGAATTCAACTCATTTTCTGCATGAAACACACTTGCCACACAGGAATCTGACTAGGAAAAAAATCCATTTTTAACTTTTTCCTTTGATAGAATAGAACATATCCATTAAACAGAATGTATAGTCTCTGATGTTTATGGTAAATAAATTATTTCTATCTGTGATTCTATTCTCGAGAACGATCAAGGGCTCTAGATAATAATGTACAACTCCGCGAAGAGTAGAGCGTGAGCTATCATTATGAATAGCTAAAATGACCTCAATTTCCTTAGAGGCTTTGATTTCTACAATGAAGAACTGTGGATTTTTGTTTTTGTTTTTTCCCATCCCAGTATGACTGTTCTATCATTCTGCGTGATGACAATAAGTGTTTTATAAGCACGGAAAAACATTGGTAGGAGACAGAAAAAATAGCAATAATAAAAAAATATGTCACAGGTATTAACAAATTTCCCCTCTTCCCATGGATGTGGCCGTGTTCGTGTAGTATTCTACACTGTTAGTCTTCACTGCAATACATATGAATTGGTTCCACATGAACCTACCACTGATCATATATTTTACTGTAATATAATCACAATGCTGTTTGATTGGGTTACTGAATTTCCAGAAGTCAACTGTAGTTGTTATTTGATCAGAATTCTGTCATCCAAGCCATATTATTTATTCTTAAGCAATATCATAATGACACTCCATAAGCTGGACAATCCTTCCTATGAGCTGTGTGACAAAACACTGAGGACAGATGTGCATACTTAACTGCAGTTAAAGCACACATTGCTTTGCACTTCTGTAGTTAGTTCTCTCCAATACTAATGAAGTTTTGCAGAGCTCCTGCAGAGCAGGTAATTATTACATCACTTATACAGAGGGGAGGAATTGAAGCATAAATAAGCAACAGAACTAATTTTAAAGTACTTGGTGATGGCCTAAATGATCTCTCACTGAGTGGGAGTTTGAGGAATGATTTAATTAGAGGAGAACTAGGTCAAAGCTAAGTGCTTTTGAAAATCTCACGCTACCTTTTCTAACTGAAAGTTACACAGAGAACAGACAAGAGAAGGCACTTACTCTAATCCATGAATTTATTTTGAGTGCATATCATTGTCATAAGTATTGAGTCAAATTCCTCCTTCTCAGTGCTAACATTCTTATCAGGAGCAACACAGTGCAATAATAGGAAAAAATTGTTTAATGCCACAGTTCTGGGTGAAAGCACAGCCAGATAGGTAGATGAATGTAACAGTAGATAGATTTTTGAAACCACTACAGAAACAGAGGTGTTCAATGCTTTGTCCATAGTACACTGGTATCTAAGAAACTTCACCCATCTAAAAGACAGTTTTGAAATAATGATCTTTTCCATGAACTCCATCTTTATCAGAACAACCTGTCAGGTCCTTAACCATGCTTATTTTCATAGCATGATTAGATATTTCAAATTGTGAAAAGTCTTCAAGGAACGGTAACTTCTTCCTTTTCTTTAGTGGCATCAAGGTATTTCTCTAAAAGGAAACAAAGGCTCTCAAAAACGTTCATGTTTGAGCAGGAAAATCTGATTTCTTTGCTTTCTCGAAGAACTTCTTTAAAATAGCCAGGAAGATCTTCCCATTTTGGTTACACAGTGTGGTACAAGGAAAATCAGCACTGGAAAATGTTGACTTCATGAAGACATACAACTGAAAAATCTGGGCATTGCTACACAGCTGATGAGTGCCACAAGATGGCACTGTTTCACACCACCTGATTTATACTAAAGTGATAACTAGATTAACACGGATTATGAAAGAAATAAAAGATGCATATAAAGGTTTATAAGAACAAAATTAATAGTTATAAATGATCAGAAAATACGATACAAAATTATCTAAATATGAAATTCAGTAAAAATAGGATTCAAGTTATTCAGCAATTTGCCATCTGCCCTGATGCTATCCAAAGAAGAACTGCAAGCAGAGACAGTTGATCTGCTTCAGACTGAGCAAGAACTCGCTGATATGATTACCTAGAACTTAATTTTTTTTTTTTTTTTTTTTGTTGTTTCAAGTTTTCAGATTTAGGAAACAATGCTTAACTGTCCTCACTGTGTTTCTCAACCTTCTTCATTCCTTTGAAAGGCAACATTTACCTATACTCATTGCTATGTTTATGAAAATATATTTTACAGCAGAAAGGAGTTCTAGAGGATAGGCACACACACATTTGTGTAGAATGTGCATATTCACATTACTTGCAGCCCTAAGATTAATTTCACTTAGTTTTCCAGAACAACAGTATGACACAGCATACCATGTTTTGATCCTGGGGAAGAGGAATTTGTTTCATGTTGAGTGAAAGAAGGATCAAAAAAGCTTCTCAGGCACACCCAATACACTCACCTTGGTATTGGTGGTTGAAACTTAAGAGAGTTGATGCTTATTCATACCAAAAAAGTTGTGTCTCTGTGAGTGGGCAGGACTATAAAGCCCAGGTCACATTCTCCACATTCCTGCATGAATGTGAAGATCAATTTTGCCTTGAGGTCTGGGAGAGCATGGCCTGAAACATCTCTGCAGACCACAGGGAACGGGCTGTTCCAAAAGGCAAAAGGAGGAAGTCATTCATTCTCAATTACTTCAGTTGGAAAATGCAGGCCATTACCTCTTTATATTCAAAATAACCTGTCCTGCTGGAGACCTTGTCATATTTCTAATTAATACACAGCCTGTCTTAGCATTAATCCAGGTAAACAGAAACTTTCCTTGTGCTGGGAAAATATCTAAACTGTGAATGTATTTATTTATTTACTTACTTATTCTGGTATATCTTTGAAAGACAGCTGGAGGATATTCCTCCCTGAATTTTGAGTAGCCACTCATCACCAGCACTCATAAAGCCAAGGATCATAGGAATGCTCACAGTGAAGTATAACTGTCCACATGTATATCATGAAAAATTTGAACATGCAATTTATCATTTCAAATGCACAGGACTTCACCTTTCATAATAAAGAAGCAAATACCACCTTATCCAAAGTAGCTGTGAATTATGCTACTTAAACAAGCCTATGACTTCAAGCTAGAGATATGGAAATTGTTCAAAAGTTCAAACACTCTGAGACCATTTTAACATTCCTTTCAACTGTTTACTCTGAAGCTCATTGAAAGCCCCCAATGTTGGAGTGGACAACAGTAGTTCCAGCAATGGCTAAATGTACATTTAAGAAAATGATTCTTACATTTGCAGCCTATCTTCTCATTCAGGTAGTTATGTCTAGTTACAAAATATCTAAAAATCAAGATAAATCAGTCTTCACTGCAGAACTTAATGCCAGCTTAGGACTTTTGTAACACCGAAGTGTTATTTTAGTCCACTGATTCGAGAAGGAATAACAAAGCTCATGTAGTATCAACAACTATATGAAACTACTAAAATAATCTGTGTTTGGAATTGAAAAGATAGAAAAGAAAATTGCATTGCATATGCAGAAATTTTACTTTGACAAAGAAATATTAAATTTCTTAAGCACTGCAAGACACCTTTCAAAAAAAAGTATTGATTTGCTCATTTAAAATATTTTTCTTCCTCTACTTGCTGATTACTTCTACTAGGATAGTCAGTTTTAAGAGAACATTACTCTATTGATTCCCTCCCATAGCAAAAGGGCATTGCAGGAATCATTTTAGCAGCCTTCATGAAAGACAAAAGCAGTAGAAAAGGGTGTAGGATCAGGGATTTTTGATATTTTTAACCTATTTAATTCAGGTAATGAATTATGAAGGTGAATGTTGGCAAGGGTTTTCCCACCTCGTGTCTTGATGTGTTTGCTGGGGAAAAGAGGAGAGAGGGAAAGGGGAACAAAAGAGTCATAGTGTTTGGAAGACTGGCTAAGGACCCTGAAATATGTTTGTGGTGAGTTGCTGTTCTTGGAGATAGTCGTGTCTCTAGGCAACAAGATCTATAATATGCATTTTCACCAACACAAAGTAAATTGCCTCAAATACAAATACATTTTAAGTCAGATCTGAATCTTTATTTAGTGATCACTTTATTATCTCAGTAAGTAGGGAAATAAATATTGTCATGGTTTCTAAATCCTCTTCAAGTTTAATATTGTTTCAGTATTCAGATGAGAATATCTAGGAATTACTTGTATTCCGAGTTCTGACTAATGCTCAAAATTACTGTGTAGGCAATGTCTTCACCTGCAATAATCATCTGATTCTTTTTCAGAGATCAATGATGGCAGAATGCAGAGATCCCTGGAATATGTGGTATTCAGTTTTGCTATACTTTCATGTAAAATATACATTTTTTTTCAGTGCTTGTGATCTGTACAACACTAAAGATTATAAATATTATAGTAATATGTGTGTGTCTCTTGAGAATAAATTCTGGTAGGTATAAGTTGGGTTGAATTATGCAAGAAAAGTCTTCTGTATGCAAGAAAAGTCTTCTGTAATGCCATTATAAGCAGTCTTATAAATTTCTGCATGAAAACAAGAAGTATATTGTAGGTATCCTGGTTGTTATGTAACAAAAATAGACTTAAATATGTCTACTTATTCAAGACATTCATGACAAAATTGGCAGGCTGTTTATTTCCCATGCTGAGTGCCCTGGTGTAAAGCCACATCAGCTGGGCTACTGGCTGTGTTATCTTCTTGGAGGAGCCCTCCCAAATTTCTCTGGGACCAATTTAAGGCTTTTCCCTACTACAACATAAAGTGACAGTGTTCCCTGGCTTTTCTCTGTCAGTCAGCAGTACTTTTCCTTTCCCCACATCAAATCTAGTTTAAAGCTCTGGTGATGAGCACAGTCAGCTTGCTGCCCAGTATATTCTTGTCCCTCCTGATTAGTTGTGTCCCATCGGACAGTGAAGGTGTATTCAAGATCATAGTACTCAAAAGCCTGAGAATAAAACCATCCACACGGCCATTAATTCAACTGGTCTGTTCTTTTCCTTCCATCTGGATCCCAGTCTTCAACTGGAAGGACTGAGGAGTACACTACCTCCACTTCTAATAACTTCAACATCTTCCCAAGGGACATAAAATCTTTTAATATTTCCTGTTTTCCTAGTTGCAGCTTCTTGTGACCCAGCCTGAAGAGCAGGATTGGGTAGTAGATGTTCTGCTTTATTGTACTCAGTAGCTTCTTCCCAATGTCCTGAATGCAGTCCCCTGGCAGGCAGTAAACCCCTCTAGAGAGATCATCCAGCCAGCAGATGGGTGCCTCAGTGGCTCTCAGCATGGAGTCCCCCATTACTAAAACCCTTCAACCTTTTTTGGCAGCACTAGTTCTTATCCAGTTCCTTGGCTGAATCATCTTAATGTGCTTGTCTCTTTCCACATCTGAACCATTATCCACACCCTCTTCTCTTTCCATACTCGAGCAGTGCATTTACATCGCTTGCTAAAGTCTCTTTCATTGACAACTTGCTCTGAACTGAGCGGACTTCTTGACTAAAGTAAAAATAAAATTACATTTTACTTTAGATAATTGCTTGGATTTAATAAAGTATTATTTCTCTTTGCAGTTACCAAGGGGCACAATATAGGACTGGGATTCAAATTCTGATTCAGACATATGCAGCTCAAGTCACTCATTGAAAAAAATGCCGTCTATCAATACTTAGGATATGACACAAGATTTGTTGATGAATTTTGTTTTTGTAGTGACTGTGGCAGGCTAGATAAGATGCTCTGGGTTACCTCATACATCATTAGGTGTTACATGCAGGGCAATATATCAGACTTTTAGGTTGATTGATTAAAACCAGAACTTCAGACACTAAACACACATATAGGTAAAAATCTAAGTGTGGGTGTCTCCATGTGGAGCTGATACCCATCCTAGGTATCCTTCTACAAGGACATTGGAGAGCTGTTGTAGTTTTCTATACTACATCTAGGACTCTGGTATTTCTTAAGTGTTTGTCCTGGTCTCTACCTGCCACTCCAAAGTTGCCTGGATCTTCTACATCATATTCAAATCTTCAGTTCATGTTAAGTTCTTTCAAATACTCACAGACATCTAAAAAATCTATGAAGGCATATATATGACCAAGTGAACAGTGAATATTTTATGTTTATGAATCCTGTCATGACACAAAATGGTTCAGCAAGCACCTGACACCCATAATTTTTCCTGGCACTAAGTGGCTTTAAGATTCAATCCTGTTTTTTTTTCTCCCTTCTTTGTGGCATGTCTTACATAGTGTGGTCTTTGCTTTCAGATAGTTTAAATGGTATTCATCTGACCTATGTTAGACATCTTCAACTGATCAGGTCACTGTAGACTAATTTTATGGTCAAGGAGTCTAGGACACATTTCTAGACTGCAATTAAAATCATTCTAAAGAATGTGGCTGAAATAGGTCAGATGAATCACATGCCCATTTCTCTCCATGGTCTGTGAAGTATGGCTAGCTCAGATGTGGACATCTAAAGTTAGGTCAGATGAATCATGTTGTATGGTATCCCTCAAGGGCAGAGTTGGAGGGAGGAGTTGCATTCCTTCTAGTGTCGTGTTACCACGGTGTCTGGGGATGTCAGAAGTCTGAGTGATTATTTCTATTCACATGTTCTTATGATTTATAAGTTTTAACATATGAAGAGTTTCACACTGAAACAATAGGTACAAGTTGCACATAACAAATTTATATGGGCTTCGTGTCTTTCTGCCATCTTTATGCTAAATATGAGAAAATGACAAGCTTTTGATGCATCATACAGTGGAACAGATAGACAATGACCTACTATGCATAAAGCCTACCACTGAAAGGTTTGTGTCTCAGAGAAGGCAAACAAAGAGATCTGAACTCATGTAGCTGGTTTATACCAGAATAATAATCATTATCATGTGCTCATGATATTTTGATCTGGTGCTAGGAATCCTAAAAATAAATCTGTTATATTATCTTACTAAAGACTCAGAATTGAATAAAGCCAGGTTGGGATGAATATTTTACTAACTGCTTTGTTCAGTATAGATGAAAACTTGAAGAATCTCCTTCCCTTTTGCCACAATTCATAAAATATTCAGCTGTTCAGATGCAATAAATTATGAATCTGGATAGTAAGCAGACCAGTGAAATTATCTGAGGGAGATGCAAATAACTGATGTAATCTGAAAGTCCAGACAACAGGAGAAAAAACAGAAAGCAGGAATGAATAGGCTGAGACAGTTCCACTGTTGAGCTGGCATCAGTGTCAAGAAAACTGTACAGCTAATAACTGCATGTGGCCATGATAATAGCACGTAGTCTTTCTAAAACTTAAAAAGGCAAATAACCATGAAGTTACAGGAAAGACAAAACTCCTTCCTGGAGCAGTCAAGGAACAAGAAATTCATGCAAGGAAAAGACAGGGAGCACTGAATCTGAGTATGCTTCAAAGCTAGTTCTGAGGAATTGTACCAGAGTTTGGATCTTGTGCAGCCTCAATATTTAATACCGAAGGAGGTACATATATTATTCCTTGACAGAGGATTGTGAAGCATCCCTCAGATGGCCAGACAAAGGAGAGAAAGCTTTAGAATCTAAATACTGCATAAATACATGTGTTCTTATATTTACATTAAAACTATGTTTTATAAGCTTTTATAGCAGTATTGTTTATCTTTGTTTCTATGCCTTCACAATGAGAAGACTCTTTTCAGCAGCCTCCCATTTGGGTGATCTTGTTCTGTTCTTTATCCCATCAGTTGGAACTTGTAACAGTTGAACATTATAGTAATGGATCAAAATTTAATTATGTTTAACACCTTGCTATTTCACATGAATTGAAAACAGACATAGAAGATGAAGTTTCATACAAAGGAATGAAAGTGAGAGAGAGAAAACATCTTCTGTATAGCAGTAGTCAGGGAGGTATGGATCTGTATTAAAAGTGATTTTATGTTTATGTGACTTTTTTTTACTCTACCTTTAAAGCACATTAGGGCCATACTGTAATATGCCTTTTTACTATGCCTCCAAGTATTCTGTACCATCTGCAAGCACTGTATCTCTGGGTAGGTTATGAATATTGCAGTGCTTTTTACTGTCTTGAATTTTTCATCCTATATTTTCCAGAACAAACCAAGGGAACAAAGCAAAAATAAATAAACAAAAGTATTCAAATGAAAGATGACCTCTATTTAAAAAAATCATCTTGAAATAAGCCAGTAGTCCTCCTAGGAATGTTCTTTTACAAATATTGTCAGAGTTGGAATGAATACCTCTTGCAGCCTAGGCCTGCTACCATAACTGGTCTGACTTCGTTATAAAGCAAACCAGTGGGAAAAAAAGAAAAGTAGGAACATTTTAGACAAGCGATGACTGTTAAGGGCTACACTTGACTACAGCACAAGCATCTAATGTTCCTAGTGTCACTTCCTACAGACAGCACTTTAGTATGTGCAGTAATTTATTTTTTTAAAGATCACATTTCACTTCATCTTTTCTAAGAGTTTTTTTAGAACTGGCTGGATAGCAGCTGCCAATATCCATGTTTGCCAGTTCTTTGAACAGCTATGCCTTCTCTCAAGTGACCTCTCTGGTTGCAGCTAGGATACCAGCCCTAGGCTTTGCTACTTTTTTTTTCTGCATGTTTATATATATATATTAAAAAAAGCCATCTGAAAGCATTGAAGCATAGAATCCTCAGAAGGGGCCTTTAAAGGAGTCCAACTCCCATGCAATGAACAGGGGACACCACAGGTTGATCAGCTTACTCAGAGCCTGATCCAGCCTTGCCTTGAAAGTCTCCAGGGACAGTGCATCAACCACATCTCTGGGCAACCTGTTCCGGTGCCTCACCACCCTCAATGTAAAAGCTTGAAACCAATTCCTCTTGTTGTATCGCAATAGACCCTGCTAAAGAGCCGACTCATTCTTTCCTGTACCCCTTTAATGTACCGAGAGGCTGCTATCAGGTAATCTTGCATCCCTATCTTCTCCAGGCTGAACAGCCCCAGCTCTCTCAGCCTGTCCTCATAGGAGAGGTGTTCCATTCCATTCCAATTTTTATGGCCCTCCTCTGGATGTGCTCCAACAAGTCCATGTCTCTCCTGTACTGAGGACTCCACATCTCCACAGGATTCTATGTGAGGTCTCACCAGTGCAGAATAGAGGGGCAGGATCACCTCCCTCAACCTGCAGACCACGCTTCTTTTGATGCAGCCTGGGATATGTTGCCTTTCTGGGCTGCAAGGGCACAGTGCTGGCTCGTGTCTAGCTTCCCATCCACCAGTACCCCCAGGTCTTTTTCAGCAGGGCTGCACTTAGTCCTGCCTGTCCCCTTCTTTCCTGTAGCTGCCCTTTAGATAGTGAAAGGCCACTATCAGGTCACCTCAGAATCTTCTTTTCTCCGGGCTGAGAAGCCCCGGGTCTCTCAGCCAATCCATGTATCTGTAAAGAAGAAAATCCATACAAGACCTCATCAAGATCTGACCTGTGTATTTACAGTTGCCTACAAGTATTTGTTTTGTAGTAGATCCTGTGGTATATGTCTATATGACTGCAGGCTACATGTGGGTCTCTGCGGCAAAAAAACAGAAAAGACACATTGCTGGGCTGCCAGAAACACTGAGCTCTGTCGAAGATTCATAACAGATATGTACTAAAAAAGATCGCTGGATTTTTTGATAACTGGTTAGAAAAATAATCCCTATCTTCTGACATAACCAATGAGAAGACAGAAGTCAGGAGACTATGCCAGGAAAACAGATAGACCTTCTACTCCAGCTGCTCCTTACACATTGTTTAAAGTGAATAAATTCCTAGCCCTTTCCATGGTGTCTTCTGCAGTAGTGGATGAGAAGAGCTCCACAATCCACATTCATCACATTAGGAAACAATACTGATGAAATTTCGAGTCATCTGTGAAATAAAGGGGGGATTTTGAGAGCTGCTTCTCAAACTAAGCTACCACATTTCAGCCTTCGCTCCTATAATACCACTTGCATTCATCTTTACAGGCATCAGATTTACATTTTCAGATGACAGCTTTTATAAAAGGGTGAATTTCTATAACGATGTTAGATATTTCTCAAATACATTGTACTATTTCTTTCTTTCATAACACATACCCCTTCTACAGCTCTATCAATATTCCTGGCCTATTACTCAACTCAGATGCTCCTTCAGGCCACAACAGCTATTGCACATCGCTGAACTACATAGTGAGGAGCACAGTCCCAACACAGCAGACTGTGAAAGAGAAAACAGGAATGAAGAGCCACATTTTCCTTTGTGTACACAGGAAGTGTTTCTGTAATTAAAACTACCAGAGATTTTTTTTTTGTAAGATTCTCTGCAACTCCCTGAAGATCCATCCTCCAAATTCATTAAAACAACCTGTGCAATGTTTTTCACGTGTGCTGTTCCATTTGGTAGCATGGAAAGAAATATAATCGTAGGGGACAATTATTTGTGAATAATAACTGTTCTTTAAATAGTCCTAATAACATGGGTTGTGTTACACATGCAAGCATTTCAAAAATAGTTCCTTTGATTTAATTTCAGCTATTCTAGTTAACATGAACAGGCCCTTGACAACACTGTGTAGCTACAATGTTAGAAACCCTGTGACTTCAAAAGAGAATTATTACTACTAGCGTTCTTTTAGTTCCTATTATACACCCAAGAAAAGGCTTCAGTGTTAAATAAAGGAAATCAGAATGCTCAGGCTTATTTAAGAGAATGTTATAAATATCACTGTACATTTTTAACTCTTACTTTGTTACCTCATGCTTCATGTTTTTATATAGATTCCCCCCCTTGGTGTGCTAGTGACTTCACAAACATTGAAGTCTAGAAGTCTGGTGCCAGCTAACTTTGCCTTGTATCATTTTGTCAATGACAAGAATGTGCGCACATATGTTTCCTGCTTGAGGTGAGGTTCATATTTACAGGATATGGAAAGCTAGCATGACATAAGTAATGACTGTGTAGAAGGAAATCCACTTTCGTTAACAGGCATCCTATTTATTTTACATATTCTGCTGTCACCCTGCATGATACTCTGCGTATCATTTCAGACAGGCTCCAAAGTAATTTTGGTGAAAGCTTCCTGCAGAGAAAATGGAAACTTTGACCAAAACAAATATAAAACAACAACAACAACAAGAAAGCAACCTCAATAGCAAAGGAGATAGACACTGAGTTTACCCTGGAAAAATATGCCTATCACTTAGATCCTTTCCACATATGCCCCCATTCAGTTCCTACTGCATCCATTGGCCACGTACAGAGTTGACCCAGGCAGATAATACTGAATTATTTGTTTAAAATTTTAAAAAAGTTGCAAAAAAATCTTTTTTTTTTTTTCTTTAACCCCCATTGTGGCTGAAGCTTAATTCTTCTGGCAGTGGCTGAGGAAGGACTCTCAGTCAGACTAAAAACATCCAGAGAGGCAGGCTGAAATTGGACAGTGATCTACAGCAGCCATGTACAGGATTATTGTGGAACGAAGGAAGAAAGAATCAAGTTTGTATTTACAGATCCCCCAGAAAGGGTCCCAAAGACCCAGTCACCATGTTAGAAATGCCACATTAGAGACAGTGGCTGGATTTTCAATGACAGGGGAACCACAGGGCTGCCTGATACTCTAAGTGAGGACCAAGAACAGCTCAGTTAAAGGAAATTGTTTTCTATGCATTCAACATAACTGCAAGTCTTCTGCGCTTATAACCAAGTTCCACATGACTGCAACACAAAGCACTGAAATCACAATAAAAACGATAAATTCCGATTAACTGGTGCAGAGATTCATATATCAAAGAGTTTGTTCAGGGTTTCTGTAAAAGCAATGGGGAAAAAAAAAGAAAAAAAAAGTTTCAGTGTTGCCAGAAATGGTACACTTTGCATTTTTATTTTAAAATTGAAATAAATTTGCTGCTGATTCCACACGAGTTTATAATCACTGCAACTTCTGCAAAGACCGTAACACTGAAATTTAAAAGGATGGAGCTCATTCACAGCATGAATTACATTTTGGGAAGAAAAATTTGACTATAAGTCAGCTCATATGACTAAATTGAGAGCCATGGAATAACAATCCTCAGCTCTGCGACGCAATAATTTAATATTACACCATGATATGGATCACTGAAAATGATCATTTCCAGAGCTATGGAAGAGCTTACTGTTGATTAGAAATCACAGCCCACAATTGAATTTATGTAGAAAAAAGACTGAAAATAAGTTTAAAAATCTGAAATTATGGCTTTTGCTATAAAAAAAAAAAGTGAGAATGGATCACCAGTTACTAAAATAACACAGCAGCAAGAGCGCATAGACTTTACTGGACTAACAAAAATATAGGTGGTAACAAATTATGTTGCTGTGAAGAGCAGATGAGGAGAGACGCCTACTGAAACCTGATGCTGTCTTTGAACTTTACAGTTTTGACTCAATAAGCTCTGTGCTGGTGCGGCTCAGTACAGAGCTGTCACTAAGGGCAGATTTGTTTCACAGCAGAGTTGCTTTATTAAAAATCCTCAGCATTTCCATAAAGTCCTGATTCAGAACCAGAAGGAGGAGTTACATTGAACTTGACTGCTGACCTGACAGTGAGAATGGAGCTATTGTACCCAGCACTGAATATGCAGATCTGTGCTGCCTCTTGCTGAGCTTCACACGGCAGTCACCCTCAGAGGAGAGAAACCCTTTAGAGATCTAAAAGTTGCTGATTGCCAGAGACCAAAACCCTGAGCAAGACCCCGATGTCAGTAGGTTTCAGAGCCATTAAGAGGTTAAAATACAACTTTTAACCTCGCTCCTTTTTTCTCTGTTTGCTGTATGGTAATCAGTGGATTGCAAATCACATAGAGCAGCTTGTCCCATGTCATCATCTTTGTGCCATTTAGCAAACTACAAGCTAGAGGCGTTCAATTAATGGTAAATTTGTCAGGGAAGCAGAGGTGGAACTGGCTTTTTGGTACTGAATGAGTTGAACCTGCTTATTTGATTAAAGCACTAATTACCTCATTGATTCTTTTGCATTATGCCTTCTCTCTAAACTACTTCATTTGATGCAAAGGTGTTAATAAAATTTCATTATGGACAAAATCTGATACAAACTAATGCTGGGGAAGGAAAAACCCTAATGGTGTGACTTCTGTTGTTCATTGCATGGCATTCCCTATCCTATCTGTGGAAATTTCAGAGGAAAAAAGAACAATTTGCAATCACTGGATGCACAAAGCAAACACATAGAAAGAAATTTCATGCCCTTGCTCTGAACTTCATCAAAAGGCAGAACTCCTCTCTGCTCTGTGCGCAGACTCTGGAAGGCCAGCCTCCACCTAAGTCATGCGCGAGATTTTGGCTCTATTTCAAACTCTGTGATGAAGATAGAGCTCCTTACGATTTGATCCAGTTATGAGGGCAAACAGTTATCCTATTTGTTTTCTCCCCTGCCATCTGAGTCATAGAGGTTGTGTTATCCAGGAAATTTTTAAGTGCTTTCTTCTGTCTTCATCCTGTCAGAATTTTCTTGTTAGGCCTGTGCTGAGACACAGCCCTCAGCTAAGATCTACAGCTCTGCTTAAAGGTGCTGTCCTCAGCAGTAAGCCATCTCTTGTATGCTAAGAGATGTAGAATATACACTGAAAAACTTAAAGCAGAGTATATGCTTTATTATGAGATCTATAAACATCTGACAAAAAATTTTATGAGTTTCATTTGTTCTACGCAAAATTAATTGTTCTATAATTCAGTGCTCAGTTGTTTCTTCTAACAGCTGAATGAACATACTTCTTGTCACAGGAGAGATAGCTTTCTGCTGTCACCTATTAACGAGTTAGAAAAGACTGTTTGCACATCATCTCGTCAAATACTTGGATTGTTTTGCACCATAGTAACAAAGCTGAAACAACTGAACAAGGTAGAACTGCAGAATGTCTAACTAGGCCTGATGTAAGAAGCAGTGCCAAAGCCAAGAGACACTTTTTCTGATTTCAAGAAACATCTTGTTGCTGCTAAAAAGTGAAGAGCTCCTCTCGCTAAAATAAAAGGAAAAATCATCTAAATCTGTTTAGTTTAGATACTGGGGGGAAATTCTTTTACTCAGGAGGTGGTGAGGTCCTGGCAAAGGCAAGAGAAGCTGTGGATGTCCCATCTCTGGAGGTGTTCAACACCAGGTTGGATGGGGCCCTGGACAGCCTCATCTAGTGGATGGCAGCCCTACCTGTGTCAGGCAAGCTGGGGCTGGGTGCGCTGTAAGGTCTCTTCTACCCCAAATCCATTCTATGATTCTGGGATCCTTGCCCACCTGGACTTGTGCACCTGAACTAGGATAGATGGCATTACTGGGCAAATGGAAGAAAGTGAGATGGAGTAAGATATTTATTTCTCATTCATATAACTGATGGGAAAATGAAGACAATGATTTTCTTTTTATTGTATATGACCACTAGGGGGGAACTAACGGCGGCTTTCTAATTCCCTTGAGTAGGCTACTCAGGAAGGCAGACATGGGCTCTTCAGAGAGATGTATGGCAGGAGGAGGAGACATGACACACTAAGCTGAACAAGGGATGTTCACACTAACTAGAAAGAAACTACCTCTTTTCAACATGAGGGAAGTCAGAGAGTAGACTGGCAGAGGCTGAGCATTCTTTGGGGATTTCAGGACTCCGATTGATAAACACCAGAGCTATGCGACCAGATCTCACCGCTGACACTGCTTGGAGCAGGAGGTTGGACTAGAAACTGCATGAGGTCTCTTCCTACATGAATTATTTAACGATGCTGTGATCCTATGACTGTTAAATACACTGTGGAAACAGGTCTTTTCCCTCCCATATAAAAAAACTTTCAGTTTATCATTATAATTGGCTCAGTATTAACTACTACTAATTTCAAACATCTGCTTCACTGCTATTGACTTTTCATAGTTATTGCTGCATTTTCCTTTCAGATAAGCAACATTTCATTTATGTATAAATTCAGTGCTTGAAACAAGATACATAATGGTTATTAAGAGAACTCCAGAAAATGTGTTTATCTTTCCTTGTTCAGGTGCTGGAAAAGGCCCAGGTAATTTACTAATAATAAGGATATTTACCTTTTGAATTAATTGTGACTTGATCTAGCAGGAGGATGGTTTATAAGTTATAATAATTCTAACTCTAATAAGACAGCAAAACAATAATTTACTCCTGAGCAGTTAAGAAAGCATTATCTCAATGTTCCTAACACTTCTGCTGCTGTGCTGTTTACTTTCTAAACAAGAGAAATGCCAGACTAACCTTGGAATGCCTAGATTGTAGAAGAACTAAATTGTTTTCATGTTGACACTCTCAAATTGAGTCCTTACCAGTGCTCTTACATGTAAATTCTCTTTGAACATTTGACTAAAAGGCAGAAGTACTTCTTTCAAAAGAGGTACCGTGAGTTTTAAAATTCATTTATCCTACTTAAAGAAAACTGGAAAAGAAAACAGAGGAACCAGTCCCCTTGTCTTCTACTGTCTTGCATGTGTATGGATTCACTACAGTTTGTGAAACACGGGTAAAGAGAACACCTGAAGAATTTAGAGATTTACCTAAAGATTTACACTGCATGAGATTTGTTTTGATGAAGCAAAGAAGAGATAAATCCCAGTAACTTTAATAAAGCACATGCTTCACGCTTTCTGCTGCATCAAAGGAACCAAACAGTTGTAGAAGGGAGGATTCAGTTCTGAATTCCTTAAGTTTGCCGAGTGATAAGCAGATGCACATTGTAGGAACAACTTGCCTGTTTCTCTCTCCACTTTGTGCTAGTTCTCACATTTGCTTATGTCTTCTTGCAGGGCTGACAAGGTGAGCATATCCTTGTATGGTTCCAACAAAATGACTGACCCAGCAATGACCTACTAGTTAAAGAGTTTAATCTATCCTACCACATTTTGACTATACTAGCAGGTCATCCCAGCAAATCCTAGGGAACAACAATCATATGGAAAAAGTTGACAAGCAGCTAGGAGTGGCAATGTCCTTCACCAACACAGGAGAGGAACATGGAGGAGACCTCACAGCCTCAGAGCAGCCTGTGCCGGTGCATCATTACTTGCACAGCACAGAAATGCCTTCTGGTGTTTAGACAGAACTTCCTGTGCTTTAGTTTGTGCCCAGGGCTTCTTATCCTGGTACTGGGCATCACTGAAAACAGCATGGCTTTGTCTACTTCACATCCTCCCTTCAGGCATTTATGTATTTGGACCCATACTGAAATGTTATGTGCAATTAAATTCCTGGCTTTTCCTACTATAAAAGCTAAGAATCTGATTTAGCAACCCAACTGTTACTTTGACATACTTGTGTAATTTCCTGTAACAACAGTTCATCACTTCACACATTATCAAACTGGAGTCCTGATCTTTTAACTCTCTTAAAGATTTCACTCAAACTCAAGTTTTCCATGTAGCAAGAAGGCAAATACACATCGCTGAAACTAGTTTTCACCAGCTACATCCTCCTCTCTTTTGATAAAGCCTTTTCTACACAAAGAAGGCTTTACTGATAAGCTCAGGAGGCACGTTCTTAATATTGTGTTTTGTCAGTACGACATATTATACTAAACTGAAAAAGGAATCCTAGGCCAGCTGAAAACTTCAGTGGCTCAGGAGTTGTTCAGAAATAGTTCCATCACTCTTGCTAGTGGTGCTCTGAAGCAAGGACAGAAAAACTGACTGAGGACCATTTCAGCTGTCCAGTTTGAATTTATTCCAGATATAACTGAATCTTACTGCTCAGTAGTGGAAGTTCATTGTCTCAAAGTGGAACAGCAGAATTTATCATGTCCATTACGGAACATCTGGTAGGATCCAGCTTGGGTCTACCAGATGTGCTGCTATAGAATTGTCATTCCTTTAGAAGAATTTCATAGGCCTGGCTTTTGGAGTATTCAGCTTCAGTGAATCTGATTCAGGTTAAAATCTCCTGAACAACAAATGTGGGAAGAAGGAATGAATACTTTTTATAATGTTCTGTACTTGGGACAGTATTATATACCATACATAAGCCGTGCGTTGTCCCAGCTGACCTTAGACCTTTCGTATGAACAGGTTTGGATGATACTAGAATATACTGAACATGTGCAAGTTGCTGCAAACTATTCCTATAGCAAATGCATACAAATCATTCACACAACAAAACCAAAAGATGCTTTTTTTTATGAATCCTTTCAATGATGTTTGCACACAATAAGATAGAAACTCCATGTATAGCACTTTAGCTTCATGTTTGATGTAGACTGTTTTACTCATGAAGTCAGCAAGTCAGTATGTACAGATGCAGTCAGTGGCTTGGAGTCTTTGTTACTCCTCCTCCTCCATCAGATTAAGCTCTGTGTGAGTTTGGAAAACATGCCGCATTTTCAACTCACAAAAGAACAAATTGGAAGCAGAACCATGGTGTGGGATAATCATTACTTCACAGGACTCAGCTTGGGTTGCTAATGCTTTCCATTTTGGAATAAAAGTACATGAATCGTGCAAGATAAACCTTTCAGCTGGGTAGATGTATTGAAGAAAATGTTTAATAGATTGTTAAAAAAATATGACTCACATATCATCCTTAGTCATCTATCTATAGCTGTGAACAATGTTATCCAAGTTATCCATCTTGAATTCTCATGATTCTTGCAGTATTGGTTATCTCATTTGCATAAAATGAATAGAATAAATTGTTACGAATCCAAAAATATACGGTTGCCAGGATACATCTCTCTAGATGCAAATGAAAATGGGTTTGTGCCGACCAGCTTAAAATAGTTTGGTACTTAGACATTTTCCTATTAACATTAATAGTGATGAATGCATACATATCCAGAGAGATATTGAAATTATTGCTATTTGTTTTGCATTAGCAGCATTATTACATCAAATCTGAACTATTTTTTTTATAAATTATAATTCTACTATCCTGCAGTTCCAATGTAGAGAAAGCAAGCAAAATGAATAAGCATCATCAAGCTTCTTGATAAACTTTTGAACTCAAAAGGTAAGTTTTCTCTTGTTTTCATGATTTTCAGTGCTACAGATGCATACATGATTTTCAGATGCTATGCATCTTCAGTATATAAGAACACCATTATCATGCCTTGCCATGTATATTTGGATGTTCACAGTGAAGAACCATACCCCACAAGTATCCAAGGGGCTAACCATATTCCCATTCAATAACATAACCAAAACCACATTATTATATATACCATTTGTATAATATTTTGAGTTGTTAAAAATGAGAAAAGTGGCATTTATTATTATTTTGAGCAATATATTTTATCAGTCTCAATTTTTGAACTGTGTGCATGCCTACCAATACCTTTTACAGCCCATACAAGAAGCTTAATCATATCACTTTATTGAGTAAGCTTGTTTAACTTGTGTAAGACTGATAATAGAACTGAGTCCAGATTGAATGCCGAACGAATACAATCAACACATTAAATAAATAAACTTTTATTGTATACCTCTTCAAGGTGTGTACGTGCATTTTAAATGGGATTATATCTCCAGTGGACTGACTCCCAAATAGCTAAACAAATACAAGACATTTCCAGCTGTATTTGGTTGGGACTCCTGTATTTTTGTGATCAGTGTAGCTGCTCTAATCTCCAGCGGTTAATCCTTTGCCAGAAAAAGGCTGGCTGCCCATGCTTCTGCTAAGTTCTTTCATCAGCTGATGCAAGAAATAAACTGGGGATTTCCAAAGAAGTCTCAGCACATGCTGAGAAAGCAAGCTATTTGAGCAGAAGGCCAACAACTGAGAGGCAGAAGTCCTCTCTGCCTCTCACTTATGGCTGATTCTTTGCGAGGAGAGAAAAAAAATGACAAACATACAGCAGCATATTTCTCTGGTAGGAAACAATTTCAGATATGGTTCAGACTCATAAAAAGACAGATTAACTCCTCTCTCCCTTCTTTTTTCTTTTTTCTTTGTTTGTTTGTTATGTCTCAAATTGGTTTTACTTCCTAATTTTGACTGGCATAACTGAGAAGAAAATTATGTTCCCAAATTGCAGATTAGTAATGAGGTTTGTCTTCATAAGCGATGAGCAGCTATGATTTTAAACAGTATCAGCAGTACCACAAATTCTGCAAGCGACGACAAGACAATAGTGTATATTCATAAAATGGTTTTTTTTTTGTTGTTTTTTTTTTTTCTGTGTTAACCACAAAAACAAAGTGCTTCCGGACAGAGGAGATGATTAAGTGATTCTGAAATTGAAGAGATTTTCTTTTGAATTTGGTGATCTCTGAAGTGCGTGCTAAACCCTTCTTTCCTGAGAACACTGTACTATCCTATGGCAGTCAACATAGAGCTAAAACAACCATTAAGCAAGATGTCCTTTTATTCCACAGATCAACATCTATATGCAATTCACGAAAAAACTGCTAGATAGGTTTATTTTTCTTGGCAAGTCGAACATCACAAGCAAAAATCTCACTTTTCCATCTGTTCTGAGGCCACTGGCTGCAACCAGGTGCTTGTTATTCAGCATAAAATCATGAGTGTAAAGACTTGTGAGGTGAGACACCATACCCACTACAAAAGACTAGAAAATGTTGTCCCAGGTAGACGGTTATTCAGATATTTGCCAGTGTTGTGGATGACTTTCTGAATAAATCATTTCTGTTCAAAAACGAAAACAAAACGATGTGGTCTTTCAAATTACAGCAGATGTTGTAAGGCCAGAATCTAAAAAAACTTGTGAGATTGCTGCTATGCTGCCGTGTCCCAGCTGAGCCATGGCTTCTGGTTCAGTATGCATTGCCACAACTGCAATCAAACATGTTAATTTCCTCTGACAATTGAGTTAGCACATTGATTTGGATGGGACTGAGTGTGAGATTCAAACTCCAAATGGCAGTTGTCTGTCTGCATGCAGGTGTCTTCAGCTAGGTACCTAAACTTCCATTTCAGTGAAGATTGATTCATGTGTACTGCAAAGGGCACACTGAATGCAGTGGGAGATTAAATACCTGCTTGATGTCTAAGGCCGTGCAAGTGTCTACATATCTAAATTTAGAGGCACAATTCACCTGTCTCAATGCATGCACATACTTAAATCAAAGAAAGCTTAGGGTGTTTGAAATGCTGGCACAGGCCTTGTAGACATGTCTGAGAGAATCCTGCAGCTCTTCTGAGCAAAAACTGGGTGCCACGTGACGTGTCTTGTAGAGTCCAAATGATACGAGATGGCTTTATTTAGGAACTCAGACCCTACCAATTGTGTCCCAAACTCGATTTGTCTCACGTCTGCATTGGGATAGCAGTTCCACACAGACAGTTACTGTCGCATGGCTAATGTGCAAAGAGCTGATTAAACAATTAATTCCTAGCCTGTAACGTCATTGTCCAACGCTGAGAATCCGAAATCTATCACTCAGCTGCCATTCCCCCTGAAGGCTATTCAACTTCACTCTTATGGCAGTGCGTGACGCCAAAGCTGTGTAGAGTTCCACAGTTCATTTCATCAATATACAGCATTCTCTATGTTTTGACAGGATTAAAAATTGGAAAAATCTAATTCCTAAATAGTTTCACAATCCAGAATCAAAACGTTCTTCTGGCTAAATCCTATCCACATTCGGTGCATACGTTCTGAGAGTATGCATAACACATACAAATAGAGTTGGAGTATTAAGCAGTGAAGAACAGCTTGTTGTTTTTTTTTTTTTTATAACAGCATCCAGTGAAAGACATGCCATGCCCATTATACAGCGGTCAGAACATGTGCCCCAGCAAAGCAAGCAGGGAAAAGGGGACACAAAGCTGCTAGCTGTGAATCTCAGGTGCCATCCTCTTCTGGTTCAAGCTGTCCATGTAACCGTTCTTCCCTCTTGAAAGTGGAGCAGTGCTTTTTTACTGCTTTTAAAAGCTACTTTCAAGACACGTGGATTAAAAAAAAATGCAAGCCAGCACTTTAGCGCTCCACTGAGCTGGATGCTGCAGGGATAGTTGTATTAAATATGTGCCACTGTAGTAGAGACTTCTAATGGAGTAATTCCTGACTGGAAAATTGGGAATTTTCAGGTGAAAAAAGCACAGTTCACAAATATCCAGACACAGACCGTTCTGAGTGTGGAAGTTTTGCTGCCCAGGACACTGCTATGGTGAGAAAGGCAGTAGAGCCAGCAGTGCATCATCCACACTGATGGCCTTCCCACAGCCCAGAGTCACACCTGCTGGGTGCCACAGTCCCCAGCTTTGACACATTTCCCCTGACAGTGCACAGCTGTGAGCTCCTGGCTCCATGGCAGTGTGACACAGCCACTGTGGTCAGCGTATGGCTTCTCACGTTTACAGAGCTGAGCAGCGCAAGCCTTGGTGTGAACAAATAACCTGCTGTTTCTGCGCTGTACTCCCAAAGCTGTAACTTGCAGGCTGTTTTTGGTTTCTTTCTTCCTGTAAATGACTCAGACAGGCTTTTGGGGAAGGGGGAAACCGTGCTCCGAGCCACTCTCACAGCTTTAACCTTACTTAACCCTCCCAGCAGCAAGAGGAAGCAGAAAACATTTTCACGAGCTGCGAGCGGCCTCAGATCTGCTTTTGACATCTCGAGGAAGCCAAAAAAAAAAAAAAAAAAAAAAAAAAAAAAGAGCATTCGCAGCCCCGCTGAACTCAAACGTTCACACGCTGAAAGAGAGCCCGCAAAGGGGAAGGAGACGGTGGAAGCGAGGCAGATATGGGTCAAAGCCGCCTCAGCGGCAACGTAGGTGACACGGCGCCGAGCGCCTGAGGCGACGCCGGCACTCTGCGTGCAAGGGCAGCGCACGGCCCCGCGCCTCGCCCCCCCCAGCAGCAGGAGGCGGGTCCGGGGGAGCCGCGCCCGCCCGGGGCCGACTGCCACCGCGGGGCGGGTCTGCGAGCGCGGCGCTGGGCCGGGCAGGGCTGGGCCGCGGCGCGGCTGTCTCTGAGGCGCGGGGGATGGACGAGGGTCCCCGCGGCGGGCGCAGGCGACGGGCGGCTCAGGTAAGCCGGGTCTCCTCGTCGCTTGGCCGCTTTGCGTCCGGCTGGGGAGAAGCCACCCGTGCTGCGGCGTTTTGATCTCCGATCGGGTAGGAAGGTTGAACCCTCGTAGGTTGAACCCTCGCCTCGCGCGGGGATCGGAGCCTGGCCGCGGTTCCGTTCGTTGCTGGGCCGGGCTGCGGCACCTGGCGGAGCGCGGGGAGCGACGTGCCGGGATGTGACGGGGACTCGGAACAAAAGGTCGCGCTGCAGATGGGGGCGGGGGGATCGCCCGCCCTACTTGGGTTCTGCTGCAAACTTTGGCCGCGCCGTTCCGAAAGCTAGAACGTGAGAACAGAGGCAGAGCTCCTTCTGTGATACTCAGCGTTATGAACCGCCGTCTGTGCTGTGTTACACTGAGCAGATACCGCAATTGCATTTCTTCATCTTTTCTTTTCTTTTTTGCCTCCTAATTAAATTTCAAGGCAGTTTAGCTTTCATTTTATTTCTCTGGGTTGTGTTATGCTAAGGCCCCTTGTATAAACGTTCCGTAATTCGAGAGAAATAAAGCAAGAGCTAAGCATCCTTCCAGTGCTGCTGCTGGGGGCAGCGATGTGCCTTGTTCCCAGCCTGTTCCCGGTAGCTCTCCATTTCCATACAGACGATGTTTGCACTTGGTTGTTGTTTAGCAGCTCCTAAAGGCAGTGCGTGTGTGGAAAGGATAAATGGGGACAGGGGTGGTTTTTGCTTTGCTTTTCTTCTCCTCGCCATCTGCAATGTCAGAAAAAAAAAGAAAAAAGAAAAAAAAAAAGAAAAAAAGCCTGAAAATGACTTTGACTGTGAGCTGTGCTTAGGTGGGGAGAGCCGGAATGAAATGTGCTTGTCACAAGAGGTTCCTCTGTGGGCAGAGAACCCTGCACGCCCAACACTGCTATACAAAAATACCCCAACTCACACTGCGCCCAGAAGAACTAAGATGCTATTTACCTTTTCTCGATTACACTAACTTACATATTTTTCTAATGTATAAGAAGATTGATATATCAACAACCTGCTGTTTTTTTTAAGGAATAAACTTGGCTACTTCTTGTGTAGGCTTCTGTTTTCTACATTCTTATAAGCCACCACCCCCACACCAGGCCCAAAATAAAAACAAATCATCGAGTGCTAAAACTCCTGAGTTTTACTCTCTTAGATCTTAAAAATGTTTTAGTGAAATCACAGATAATGGGATTAGCGTGAAAGGCTTAACTTAAATTTACAAAGAGCATAACGTGAGAACTAAAATTCCTCAGCTGCATGCTGAACCACTCTAGTATAGCGTGCCTGTTTATTACGTTTTCACTTAGATGTAAACTACAGCAACCATGACACAGGCTCCCTGGGTTATTGGCATGGTTTCTTAATGACTGTCCAAAATTTTATTGTGTTCTGCTCTATGCTTTTCACTCCTCTCATGTACTGTTTATGCAGTCACATTTGCCTGTGAACTTCTCAATTAAAAACAACAACAAAAAAAAGAAGCAAACCACAAGTAGTTAAAAAGACAGTGTATGCCAGTAATTAGAATGAAAAATACTTGATTAATTCACAAAGGAAAATGGTGAAGATCTTGGATACTACTTCGTAGTTACTGTCAGCAGATGCCATTTTGCCACAATAGTGAGTCTGGTAGTGTATTTTACAGTACTGGTAAGATAATTCACTGCTAACATGCTTAGCTTGTCTTCGTAACATTGCTTTTGACACAGTTTTGTCAGGTTAAAATATGTTGTCCTCAACAGCTTGGTTGTCTCCTAAAGATGTCGAAGATCTGCATATGCAGTATGTTGCAGATTTCTACAAGTTATGTTATACAGAGTTAGTGGTTAAAAAATGTGCATAAAAATAGGCATAATTTAGATGAATAACAATTCTCATACTTTATCAGAATCCATGATTTAGAGGTGTACAGGCACTTCAAGTAAGACCTCTTTGATTGATTATATATATGAATTTCTAGGTACCATCTTATTTGGAATTTTTAGGGACTGTAAAATAGTTTTGTGGAATCACTGGCATTCTTTAGTACCAGATGCATGATGCACACCAGAGAACATAAACTTGATCGTTCAGTTCACATTTTCTACAGAACAGAAAAATAATTTAAATCCAGAGCTGATGTGCAATCCAGACACCATTATGTCTTCTATTAAATCCCTGGAAACAGACTTAGTATGTCAATATGAGCAGTAGTATCAATGGACAGAGGAATACGCACAGTAATAATACATACCAGTTTGAGGGAGCCAAAACCTCACAGTGTTTCCTGTGTAATGAATTCTGTATGTATTTGGATCTGTTTCAGAATTATCAATCATTCTTTTAGCAGCACTTTCTACTTACATTATCTATGAATGCAAAACAGTAGCATTAAATCAGAGAAAACAGTTTGAGAGGCATGAATTAAAATATTTAATATATGGGACAGCTTGAGAGTTGCAAAAAACATGGTCATAAATTTGAATTTTGCTATTTAAACTAAAACTGTGATAGAAGCTGCTAGGCATTCGGGTATGAATGATGATGAGAGCGCTGCAAATGATGTGAGATGCATAGATCTTAATTCATGGGAAGTATTGATTTTACCATTCTTCTCAGTTTTCACTGAATTCCAGTCCACACTTGTGGTTAAAATGAAAAATGCATCTTTATTTTTCTGTCCTCATATACCATTTGACACACATCCATGATTTGGTAGCAATCATTGCTTGTATGGCAAAAAATATCAGAAATAGGTCAAATTGTAAGAGGGATATGAGGTAGGGAGGCACTGGCACACTGATATTTAAAAGGTGAGTATTTATTATTATGGATTTAAAATGTTTAGTAATAGTCCCATGAGCAATATCTTCAGATTTCCAGATCTACCTTAATTCAAGAATAGTTATTTTTGCAAGCCAACTGCTGAAGTATTGTAGTCTAATTGACAAACAAGTCAATAGAGAACATAACCAGTGCCCCGTGGGAACTTTCTGTGAATCTTGGCCTTCTTTTTCCTATTCATTATAATATTTCTGAGGGGTTGTTTGGAGTGGCAGTGACTTTTAAGGGCACAGGTTGGATGAATGGCAGTGCAAAAGATGGAGCTAATGCCCGAGTCTGAGACTATTTTGAATAAATCTGCTTAGGGAATTTGTGAATCCTGTAAAACGTGAACACTTGATTTTGGAGGTTCCACTAGCAATGCAACACGTGGTGTTATTTATGCCTACCCCGAGTGCCAGACTGGTTTTGTTCAGTCTTGAGTTCATAAATGTAATCCGTAAGTGTACAGCCCGCACATCTGTGGTACGGCATCAGAGTGTCGTGGGAGTTGTCATATGTGGACTATATGATGGAATATATTCTGTGATATTGGCATCTGGAGTTTGGTTTCCTATTTGTTTGTGGTGAGCTCTGAAAGATTGAGTCATATTGGGCGTTGGAATTCGCACGCTTTAATAATGCTGTGGAGGTGGTTTGGTGTTTTCAGGGGGATGTATAGACCTGCACTGAGTTTTTTTTAGGTAACAGCAATACTGTACTGTCCTATAGGAATCTGGTACACGCGTATTCAATGGTTATTAGAAGCGTTTAAGTATAAATAAATATATAGATAATTAATTAATGGAATTTTGTTGGGAAAATCTTTCTCCCTCTCGAATTACAGCTTGAATTCATAAATTATTTGAGTGGCCTGTTTTATAATTAGGTGTCTTAAGGATAGTGATGGTGTTCTTAAAACTCATGTGTGAAAGAACTCTGCTGCCTGTATTATTTCTGTAGAGAAATGAGACACATGGAGCTTCATTTGTGCATCCATTTGGAACCGTTTCCACCACGATGGTTCTGGAGAGTGGCATCTATCTTGTACCTAACTGCTTTTAGGCACCTGCAAACGGGAGTGTTCTCACTGGACCTGAAAGCCTTGTTTGGCCAAGAAATAAATAAGATGTGTAAAGCTATTTATTTTAACTAAAGGAAGAAGCATTTGCAGTGATGTTTCTCTCTTCCCTCCTCTTTATATTCAGTGGTGCATGAGGTGCATCAATTAACCATGAAGTGCGAGCTTGTTTCTATGTCCCCTTTTCAGCTTGAAATAAGTTAAGCTCATGTCTCTGTATTCCCAGGAGAGTACAACAGACAACATCTCATAAACTGTTCTGTAGTAGCAAGAAGCCTTTATTTCTCTTGCACTGGTGTTAATTAGGCCACAGGAAGGGTGACATGTCCTGCAATCAAGACATTCATCTGAGGTGAGAGAAATCTGATCGCTGTGGGTATTTCATTCTTTGATCCAGGAAATACTCCATTTCATGCTGTCAGTGGGAATAGTCGAGGACAGGCTGTGGTCTGTAGGCACTGCCTACGTGGGGAGGTGTGACTGTGAGCCAGCCTTGTGGCCCAAAGACCACTTACCACTGGTGCTTTTACTTCTTCCGTGGTTGCTTTATTGATGTTTTTAAATAGCTCAGTGGTGCTCCAGGCTGTGCTCTTGCCTTCTCACCTGAAACTTCAGAATTGTGTGATTCCTTCTCCCTCATCAGTTTGTGATTTTATTCCTGGGGAGGCTTGAAGGTTTTGAACCCTTTTTTTTTTAATAACATAGACACCTCTTGAGCTTCCAAGTGTAAACTGCAGGCTTCTCAGTTTTGTTTCCTGTTAGGTTAGAGGGCTTCCTCCTTACTATTCCAGTTACTTAAAGTTCATAACTGAAAGTACTGTAGCGATGATTAGAATTCTCATGAGAGACCATTTTTGTGCTTCTGTTCTCTTATGAACTAGTAAGTCTAAGAAAAGCTTTTATTCTGGGGAAGATAAAGTCCAGAATTTGGCAAGTATGCTGTGATTACCTTCCAAAAAAAAATCTTTATTTTGGAGTGAGTAGATAATTTGAGCATAGTTTGATTCAATTGCCTGACACAGTCATCTGAATTGCTTTATCGTGTCCACTGCATCCATCATTGGGTAGAAGATTCAAGAAATACAGAAGACCCATGTCCTGCTTGGTGTAACATCTGCTGGGTCAGCAGGGTACTATGAGGTGGTGCTGAGGATATTTCTTTTGGCACCAGTTGCCTACACAGCTGAACTGAGCCCAGGAGTGTGGAATCATAGAATGGCTTGCATTGAAAGGGATCTTAAAAGCCATCTAGTTGCAAACTCTAAAGACTGCTGTGCAGTAAGAGTACCCTTTTATAGGCTGAATGTGGTTACATTGAGAAGTGGTGGGAAAGGGTGTTGTTCTTGTTTTTCAAAGGCGTTTCAGAGAAAACCTGCTTTCTGTTTTCTTTATTGCCTGTGTATTTGGTACACAGCCTGATCGTTCTCATTTTCATTTTGCAGCAACCCCACATTAAGTCTGGGAGGTTAGTTTGAGTTATTAGCTTTCTGAAAGAGAAGCAGAAGTATGTCTTCTGGTTTCTCTTACGCGTATTAATAGTGGGGAATTGTTGGGCAAAACTTCATTATTATCAGCTGCTAGCTGATAGGGAAATGCTGAGTGATGGTGACACTATGGAGCTGATCCACGTGATCCCATCTCACGTAAATTGATTCCAGAATTGTATTTAAATAGCCGTCATAAAAGATGTGCGGTGGTATTTATCATTGGTTTGTTATTTGGTACAGATGATTCGCTGTCCCTAGTATTTTGGAGGTTTTCTGATCTGGGAACTGGGGGAGGGGAAACATTTACTGTAGTAATTCTGAGTTGTGCAAACATGTTTAGGTTGTAGAAGGCTTCATTTCCAAGAAGAATCTGCTTTTTTATTGGTTATGCTTCCTCCCACCCGTATGTACATAGTCTGAATTGTACTGCACTGTTCAATAATTTTACAGTGCTTTACACAAAGGATCATCTGTAGAGTGCTGGTGACACCTTTAATTAAGGATTTCATGACAAATATAAGGCATCTTTGGAGGTTTCTGGAAATAAGACTTTAGCCATCCTGGTAATAACTGATTGGCAGGAGAGAAAATGGGAACTGGTATTTTGCAACTGTTTTTTCCTGTATTTTTATTATTAAAGCATAAATACCCTGAAGGATTAAAGCACTTTCCTTATCCTCTCAAAATACTATAATAAAGCAGAGCTCTGTAATATCAATTACTGTGGGGACGATTTGTGATTCCAAAACGAGAGCATGATTGGGAAGCTGGAAAATGAGTCTCTCAAAATGTTTCGTGCTTCGAATACATGAGATCTTGTCAGAGTGCAGAGCTGATGTCTACAGGGTTTAGATTTTTAATTAGAGAAAATGTTACAAAACAGTAAGTGGATTTTTTTTATCAGTGGCTTTTGCATTCAAGAGGAAAATATTCCCTAATTTTGAAGTATTCTGGGGATATGCTGCCTGTAGAACAGATCTGTGTTTCTGAAACTAGTTAAGCATAGTACGTTTAAATTTTGTATCCAAAAGGCATTGAGAAAGCATACTTACGACAGGTCTTAGAAGTACAGATAATCTTTTTGTCCATGTTTATACCGTGGGACAAAAATGATTGTGGTCTGACTACTTAGGCCTTTGTTTTACTGTGGTTTTGATTCATTACAGCACAGACAGTATCATGTTGTCCTTTACTGAACTAAAAGTAAATCCGCCTAAAAAATCCCCTTTTGTTCTGCTGCTGAGGAACACTGTGGGCTGCCAAATCCTGGTGTCTGACTCACCACAATCGTAATAAAGTGTTTGTACTTCTGCAACTGCAGTTATTCAGTGTTTTCTTATATATTTATAAGGCAAAAGGCCACCTACACATTAAAATACTACTTTATAAAAATATATGCCTTGTTTAGAGTGAAAAAACATTTTATTAAGAAATTACCAAGTACCTACTGTTAACACTTTAAAGCTCCCCAGGAGTAAATAATAATCTTTTATCAAAAACCAAGATAACTCTTTTAACAAATTTTTATTTACCATGTAATAGAGTGATCCTGTTCTGCCAGTGGACTTCATAGACTTCTAAAATGTGGGATAATTTTAAACTCCTTCCAGAATTCTGTTGTCTTGCCCATCTGATCCAACTTGATAGTGATCTGATAACTGGGAAGACTGTTTCCTTCCTTCCTTCAAACAAACAAACAAACAAACAAAAAAAACTTTAAGGACAGACACTGACCTGGCCAGTGCTTATCTGTATTACTAACTTTGGTGCGTGGGCTGCGACCCAGCAGCATAACCCCTGAATTTAATTCAGTTGCTTGCAGGGTGAGTTCCAAGCAAAGCAGTCCAATAAAACTTGGAAAGATTGCTCATCAACTGAGGAAAGTGGCTCTGAATCAATGGCAGGTACATGTGTGGCTGCTAAATCAAGTACCTGGTTGCACAGAGCATGTCTACTACCCTGCTGGCCTGGGTAATGCACCCAGCTGCCTGCTGTCGGAGGGGAAATGGGTCTTCTTACAGCTTCTTGATCTCGTCACCATGATCTCGTGGTGAGGAGATGTGCTTGCTTATTTCTCGATTCCTTAACTTTTTATAGGTAGGGGTCCCCTCATACAACTTAGAATTTTAGCTGTTTTGATTAGCAGTGATTTCTTCCTTCCTGTTAATAAAAGACCAACAAAGTTTTGTTGTGGCTTTTCGTTTTATTTTATTTTTTTCCTTTTTGCTTGATAAATAAGTCATTTTGCATGTCATTTTTCTTTCCTGAGCTTTGTGCTAATGATATTTCAACAGTTTACTTGAAAAGGCCAAACTGCAAGTTGGATCATTTGTATCTATCTCCACCTCTGCCCTCTAGACCCGTGTTTGGTGCTGGATAAAAAACAAAGAGCACAAAAGTGAGAGTGGGTGCTGGGAACTAAAGCAGTGCACAAAGCATAGAGAAATATATGAGCAGAAACTACGATAGTTCGCAGGAATGCATTTTAATTGCTGCTCTGAGTCATACTATCACTACAGCTGTTTCCAAAAGAAGACATTCATATGCTAATGATAGGACATTCACACAAGGAAAAGAAGACATTAGATAAGCAAATACAAATATATTACACAACCTCTCTCTTTTAGTTTTTTATGCGTTCTCTGGATCAGTAAGCATGAAATATTTTGTGACGTAGTTATATATGCCTTAAGTAAATGGCAGTTGATTCATGGTATGCCTCTTTCAGGGTATATATTCTTAATTCTCTTTGGTAGGAAGGAGTGAGTAGTATTACAGCGCTGTGCTTCTCGGTTCACATGGCAGTGCAGTTCTGCCTGTGGAGCTGACTTCCTTTCTCCTTTTTTTGTTTTGCCCATAAAAGGAGAAAAGTGCTGCCATATGACTTGCTTCAGAGAGAGGACCACAGAAGGAGGAGTTGGGGGGAGATAATTCAGGTAGCTTTGTTTCTTGCGCTGTTTCAGATGTTATTAGACGTTCTCCTTCCCATTTTTAATCTCATATAACCATCAGAGTACATGGTAGTATTCACTTCAACTGATGTTGAAATAAAAAAATTCATTATTAGAATAGCTGCTTTGGTGTTTCTTGTTTTTTTTTTTTTTGTTTGTTTGTTTTTTTGTGTGTGTGTGCATGCTACATGGATGAGAAACTCTAAAGGAAGTCTGAATATAAAGAAGAAAAAAACTCAAAACATTTCTCAGAGATGAGACTGTCCTCCAAACCTGCAGAAACGTTTCTTTCCTGCTGGTGATGAGAAGAATGACTGCGTAGTATTCTCCCGTGACTGTAGATTAGCATGCCTAAGATTACTGCTTAGTTTTTCACTGTTAAAATTTGCTACTCTAATTTTCAAGAAGATGGAATATTCGGGGGATTCTCTGAAGGTGTGCCCAGAAATCAAATCTAGGAGTCTCAGTGCTTTCCCGGGACTCGAGGTCTTGTGCCCCTTGGCTCTGTAGTCCCGCAGTGACTCCTCTTTATCTAATTTCCTTTTGACACTTTCTAACAAAAAAACCATCATCCTTACATTAATGAGGGCAACATTGTTGCCACATTGTGGTAACAAATATCAGCTCCGAAGAAGTGCCACCGAGCTTTTGCCCTGATTTAACAGGTAGCGTTTGCTTTGCTTAGCTTATGTTTCAAGATCTATTTGTGCAGCCAGAACCAGTCTTAATCTGTCAACCCCAACCATGCTGCCTGCTGATCTCCTGAATGTATTTTCAAAGCCATCTCCAAGTCAGTCCATAGTATTCATTTAATTTGGTTCCAGCCAGTTGTACATTCCCTTTACTTGCTGATGCTATGAACCAGTTTGACTTGGAGGTATCTAAATTAGCTCTCTTTTCAAGCTCAGTCTCATGTAACATATTTTATTAGAAATGACAGCATAATGGATCTACCTGTGGAAACCAAAATATTCTTTTCTTTAACAGATGTGAAGAGACCTAAGCGTTGAATTTTTTTATGGAATAAAAGCTTTTTTTTTCAGGGAGTCTGAAGGCAACTGGAGAAAAGAAGATACTGGTATTGAACAGTTTATTTTTACCTTTGTCTTTTTGCTAGTGTCATTGTAGGTATTCTGGGCTGCATGTCAGAGAAAAGAGAGTTAAGATCACATTCTCTTTTTCTGACAAGCTGGTTTAAAACATTTTTTCCACAGCAGAACTAGGATTTAGGCCAAAATCTGTGAAAAACAGATGCCTGCCTTGTGCCAGCAATGTAATTGTCTCTGAGATTTAATGTTTGTTACTTTGCTTGTGTGCTGTGGCTTTTGTTAAGCTTTAGGGTTTTTTTGATAGTTTCTTTTGGAAGATCTGATATTTTCTGGTTAATTGGGATGATGGTCTTTGTGCATGTGCCCGTAGAAATCACTCATGTCACTGCTGGGGTAGATGTGGCATCTTTTCTGTCTTTTTGAAAGCACCTATAGCTCAAGGTTCTACAACTAAAGGTAAATGGGCATAGAAAAGTTCAATGTCTGGGACTATTGCACTGGACAGAGGACAAGGAGAATAACTTGATATTTCAGAGCTCAGTGGACTAACCAGTGGGTTATGGTTTCACAGAATAATAGGCAGTTTTGCCAGTGCCACTCCATTTTAAGGCTGTTTCAAGGTAAGCAGAGCTGAGATGGGAAGGAGCACAAACTCGGATAATTTATAGGTATGCAGTTATGAAAGATATGCGTGCTTTTGCACTCAGTGTAATTTTTTGTTATCTTGTGATGCTGGGTAGTGTGGCTTACATCTATACAAAGTTTAAAACACAGTAATTCTTCCTCAGTACAACATTCACATCCACTTTGTGCCAGAGGAGCTAATGTTCTCCTTTGGAAAAATTTTATATGCTTTTGTCATGTTCGCAAAGACTTGTTCCTCGTGTTTCTTTTTATGCAAATTAAATGTAAGTGCTTTTGGTTTGCATTTGTGTGAAAAGTAACACATTCTGGGTTTCTGATTTAGAAGAATTTTGTGAAGATACAGATGAGTTTGTGAATTAATGAAAAAATCAGAGCAGATTATTTCATGAAACACTAACTTTGCGAAGTGTCTGATTTGATTCTTTGCCCACCAGGCAAGGACTTGCAGGTTAAGTTTGGAGAAGCAGAGTCCCAGCTGCTACATGTTGGCTAACTGTCAGCAGAGCTGCGCCCACTTTGTGCTGGACCAGTTGCTCTGCTGGCAGCAGTGCAGGCTTGCTAAAAGGAAGAAGTCACATCCTCATCTTCAGTCTTACCTGAACATTAAAAACAAATCCACAACCTAAAGAGTGCTAATTTTCACCTGTGCTGTACAGAATACACCGGGAATCACAAATACTCAACTGTTTTACGAGTATTTCTTGACTTGAAAACAGAACCTAGGTGAAGGTGTGATATTAAAACTAGAAGCTGTCATGCCTGGATAAGGTGACCTGTTGATTCTGAAATACATTGGCTATTTATGGAATTAACTTCTAAAATGAAGTTCTCCAGGAGCAACTGAGAACTATAATCGCGATACATGTTTATAATAGTAGGAACTAAAAAAGGAATGGATATGGCATGCGCCTGTTTGTACTGTTAGAATTTTAGTACTGTTCGTGACACACTTTCGTCCTTTGCCAATTAACACTCTCCCACATCATGCCCAAGCATAGTTCTGGGGTTAGTTTAGAGAGTGGACCATTTCCAAAAAGCTGTTTGGATCTGACTGGGCTGTTCTGGAGGGACAGGATTTTAATTGTACAGCCTCAAGCTGTACCATGCTAGCTGGTGCCAAGCTCCAAGCATGGCTATTTGCCCTGCTCTGATTTATTTTCTGTTATATATGCAGCCTCAGATCCCGCTTTTCAGGAAGCTGGGATTCAGGAGCTTCTTTGGGAAAGCAATAGCAGGAGTCTCTGGAAAAAAAAAAAAATCAGTCAATTCTGAAGCTGAGAATCTATCTAAAAAGCTGGAAAAATAATCCACAGCAAATGTAAATCTTGAAATAATCGAGTTTCATATTGTTTGTGTGAAAAAAGCCCAAGGGAGTGAACAGGTAATTAGTCATTTTGAAAGTTACATTTAGAAAAAAAAAATATGAAAAATAATGGTTTGGCACTTTGAATCTAAATGAATAAACTAAATGTAAACAGATGGCACCTGCAGTGATCTCTGATCCAAGGGCATATATCCTGGTAATAGTGGAGAATTTTTCCCTTTCCTAAGCTTTGCCTTCTGTTAACCAAAGTAGCAGTAACAACTTGCTAACACTAACCCGAATTTGAATGATTTAAGTTTTCCCTGGGGAATCTATCTCAAGACAGTGTTTCAACTCTCTTTTATTGTCTGATTGTCTCCTGTCAGAGATGTAAGTCCAGCTTTCTATTTTGCAAAAACTAGTGGGTTGATTTTTATTTTATTTGTTTTATTTTATTTTATTTTATTTTATTTTATTTTATTTTATTTTATTTTATTTTATTTTATTTTATTTTATTTTATTTTATTTTATTTTATTTTATTTTATTTATTATTTCAGCATTAAAGGACCCTAATGTCTTAACAAAGACTGGCCCCACTGACAACTTATGGGTTGAGTCTAGACCATGGTGCACTTCCATCTGTCTCGAGGCCTCTTTGCTGTATGAGTAGCTGTGTGGGTAGAGAGGGCTGCCTGGTGAATTCAGCATGTGTCTGTCCACCTGGGAAGGACCAAGAGTAGAAATCACTGGTCCTGGTCTGCAGGGAGACAGCACAGAGGATTCCTCAGCTGGGAATTCCTGATGTTGATGATGACTTGAGGTCATTTGGATAGAGCATCAAACTCAGAGCAGGTTCTGCTGGTTTGTGGTGTGAACTGCCCTAAGAGCCCCATCTCGCCATCCACAGCCCTCATCTTCCTGCACAATATTTACATGGTACCAGTGTGGTACTAAAAGTTTTAAAAAGCCCACGTTTCTCACTATACACACTTCTGTTGTTGGTTTTTCTTTCTTTCTTTTTTTTCCCACAAAACAGGGATTTGTAATTTCATTTTGCAACATGTGCCTTCTACTTTTTGAGTAAATGATTTCTAAAATGTGGAATAATACTGCTGTTGCACTGTTATAGTGTGACCTCTCTGTTATGCATGACATCTTCTTAAACTCCAGCGTTTCAGCTTTGAATTGCAACCTTCTGTAGCCCGTTCTGTGATGCAGCTTTGCTTGATTTGGTATTTGCAAGTGGCATTAGCTTGGCTAATGCTAATTAATACTTCACTGAATCCTGATCGTACAGTCTTAATTATTTCTTACACAGCAGGAAACTTTCAAAGTAGTGGCTGTGTTTTGCATGAAGTTTGAATTTCTTGTGGGCTATTACTGCTCAAATCCCTGAGTGTGTAATAAGCATTAGCACCAGCAGGTCCCTCAGACTACTGGTCTGCCTTCATGCTTCATTTCATAAATATCTTTTAACTAGAGATGAATTGACTTGGTAGGTCTTACCAGAGCTGTATGGAACATTTTCTAACATGTTAATCTGTGATGATTTTCCTCCTTGTTGACCTCCTTCCTTTAAACTGGCATTAAGAGTGGTTGCTTGTTTTGTTTTTGTCAAGGTTCCATGAGTAGGCAGCAGTGTGTATTTGCTTCTGTGCATTTTCATTATGCTGGTGTTAAAGAAGATAAGACTTTCTTCCTGACGCAAGAGTTCTCCAGCTGTAAAGAGCAGTTGCTCAGAAATACATTTGTTCACTCCATTTGAGTCACAGTGTTGTATGGAATATACTGGTATTCACTTATTAACATTTTTAAGGTGGTGTCCTATGATTCCCCTGGCTCTCCTCTGGAAGACTCTGATACCAATCTTTGATTGTTTATCTCTGCTTCTAAAGGAACATTGTGTTAAAGAGCAACATCGGAAAATTGGAGACTCTATCAATTAGAGCAGTTTGTTTTCTCTCTCCCGTAGCACTTTCCCACTCAGTGGCATCTCAATCAGCCCGAATGTTTTAGTAAAGCTGCCTCACGGGCCATTCCATGCATTTATTGCTAGCTGAACAAGATGTGCCTCCTGGCATCTACATGTTGTTGTTTTAAATGCCTGTTGCATACCCTTTGTTGTGTTAGCTTTACTAAACTGGACTGGCGTTGTTTTCACTAGACATTTGTTTTGGTTTTTTTAGTTCTCATTTTTATTTAGGATTGAAGGACATTTGGATATCAAGAATAAGTTTTTTAAAAGGTTAAAAAAGCTTCCACAACATAAAGTATGTTTTTGTTAAAAATCTTAATATTGTGCTAGCTGGTAACTGGGTTGTTCTTAGGACAGTAAGTGTAAATAGCAAGGTTGCTGTAGTTTCATGATTATGCTGAGCAGGAGGTACTCCTGCTGAACATAGTTGCTGGGCTTTGTTTCAAAAACTTGGTTTTTCTATATAAAATTGTATTTGGGCTTCTTAAGAAACTGTTCTGGTCCAGGCAGTCCATAAGCTTTTTGTGAGTAAACTTTCAGACTGTTGTAGGAGAGCTACTTTTTGCCTGCGCTGTTCTTTTTTTTTTTTTTTTTTTTTTTTTTGGAGAAAATAAGGTAGATAACAAAGCAAATTGGTCAGCATGAAAGTGTGGAAATGGTCAATGTACTCATAATTCAAGAAAAACTTACTTACCTTTCTCTGTGTCTACATTAGATGTCACAGTTTCCAGTTCACGTCGCCTGTACAATTAGGGATGGCTCCTATTCTGAACGTTGAGATCTTATTTAAACAACACAGTAATCTTGCTTTGAAATGCACAAATTCTGAAGTTTGTCATATATGTTTTATCTTCTGTTCTTTCATCATAACATTCATCATTCTTCATTTCTTACGGCAGCTCTTCATTCTGTATAGACTGGATTTTTTTTTCTGTCCAAGGATTCCAGCAATTCTCTATCCTAATTTGGAAGAATTGTTCTATAATTCATTAATTTTCCTGAAAAACATTTCTGTTCTGATGCTATAGTAGAATTCTGAGAGATGTATCCTATTTAGAGGGGATGTAGTAGTTGTTGGCTGTCGAACTGTGAACTTTGTAGTCCTCTTTTCATTTAATTCTTTAAAAAAGAAGTGGGAATTTTGCAGCTGTTTTTTTTTCCTCACTGAGGCACTTCTGTTTTCTTTCTCTTGATAATGGATTGTGAATTCAATTAAATTGTGTTGCCTCTGGCGTCAGTGACTGAAAATTTCTGCTTTTTTTTTCAAATTGATTTCTCCTGATGATGGATCTAGTAAATACAGTTCTGCAGATGCCTACTCTGGCATGAGATTTTTAATTGATTAATTAATGTATTTGTTGAGAGTTAAAGTATGTTTTCCTCCCCTTTCTCATAGTGATTTAGGATATTTTTTGTTGTTCTTACCCCTCTCCAAAGCAGGTTAATACTGTCAGAAGAGTCTGTGCTGGACCTGCCTTTTGAAAACCAATCTCTAGTTGTTCTGTATTTGCGTTTTTGTTTTTTTTTTTCAAACAGGCACCCAAATTTCAAGTCCTGTTTCTTTACCTGTACTGATTTTTGTTTTATTTATTGTTATTTTTTTGCAGTATTCATGTATGGAATCCTTTCTAACCGTATTCATCCGTTCTATTCTATCAACTTCACTTTCATCCAGCTTCACTACATCTCTCATGTAGTGAATTGCTTTGTTTTTTCTGTTTAACATGAGCCTTGCTCTGTTGTTGCTTGACTACTCTTCAGTTACTCCTAATGACATGAAGTTTGAAAAGTAGCTGAATGCTTGGTAGCTGTGAGTTAACGTGAAGCTGTGAAGTGGGATGCCCTCTTTGAAACGTTCCCATTGTTGCTCGCTTAGTGCTGAAGTGACTGAATCCTTCAGACTTGTCCAAAGTGACAGTGGGTCAAGAGGAAAGGGGTGATGATTTCATGCATCTTTAATCAGTATAGGCTGTGGTAGCTGGTGCTGTCTGTGTGGTGTAGGGCTGGAGGGTCAAAGAACTTCTGTTACTCTATCATTGCTCCAGAGGAAATTGTAGTTTTCTGGGTTTTGTGGGGTGTTTCCAGACTCTTTTCTGTCCGTGGGTGTTCCTGTTTTGCCTGTTCACTGATTCCTCTTTCTTGGCTTCTTTCCCACGAGTCGTGAAGTTAAAATAGTAGAATGGTTTTATCAATTCCTATTATTCAGTTCCTTGTAACTCTCCATGGAGACAGTTAAAACTGCAGAGAGTCTAGTCCAGTTTAACTCTACAGGACCTTCGTAAGCTCAGTATGAACATTTTTTGGTATCCTAACCCTGGGAACAGTAGTTCACTATCCTGGTGCACTGTACTATGATAATTGACCTTTTGCTTTGGGGATAATGCACAAGAGAAGATACATTCTCATTGCTTTTTAGAAAAAGGAAATTACTATAATGTTTTAAAGGCATTAAGGTTACTATTTATTTTTACCTACTAATTTAAGCATTCAATTAATAACAATTCTTTAAACAAATTTTAAAATTTGCAGATTGCAACCTCTCTCTAAGTATCAAGAAGGCTCTGGATCATCTTCAAGAAGGTAGGAATCAACTCAGGTACTTTCAGTCCTGGACAGAAGCTGTTGAGCAGATTCAAATGTCATAAATAATAAATGAATTCACAATTTCCCTCGAGTGACATCTTGTTATACAGTTTTACTGTTGCACCTAACTGCTGCTTTCAAAATGCTATGTGGGCATAATATTCTTGAGCTGTGTCTTTAATTCTTTTTTTTTTTTTTTAATTATTATTTATTTTTATAGAACAAGAAATGAGAATTTTTCTTTCCTTGTACTTTCTTTCATTAACGCCACTGTTCGTTTTGAGTCATTTCGTTATTAGGTTTTCTATTTAGGCTTTGGAACAGTGTTGGCCTAGATGAAAAATATTATTGTTCTCATCTCTCTTGAAGTCCCAATACCATTATTATTTAGGCCTTCTCATGCTTCTTTTTTTTTTTTTTAACTCTTGACCATGTTTCCATCAAACTGACTCAAAAATAAATTCTGTAACACACTCAGTTGCTACAGAACTGAGAGAGAATTTGCAGCCAGCAGCAAAATAAAGCAATGCTGAAAACACATTTTTTTTCCCTAGAGAAGGGCAGTTCCCTGACTTGACCAGCTACTAATTGGTATAAAGGTTTGTTTACTCAAAGGAGTTATTCCTAATTAGTTCTCTGTGTGGGTGCTGTACTTGAGAAATTAGTGTTTCATTCTGATTTAATTTAATCTGTCTTTATAATGAATTATCGTAATTTGTAGTGAGGCATTTAGTTTTAGGGAAAAAAAATATCTTTGCTACACCACTCTCTGAACTTCAACAGAGAATTCTTCAGAAAGTGTTGGAACACTCTTATATTTTGAAATGAAAAGAACAGAAATCCATAGTTAGATTAGATATTACTGTAGTTGTACCTTCATAAATACAGTCACAGGAACATAAGCATGGAATTTTCCATACCAAAAATTTATTCAACTGATTTATGGACATGATGAACTTGACCTCTGTTTTTCCAAAGTCATTAGAATAGTGAATGAGAATATTTGCAAAGACTGTTTGTGGAACCATCTTAGCAGTGTTGATGGCATGGTTGAAATGGAGGTTCACTTCCAGTCTTCAGCAGATTACTTTTTCTTAAGTTGGTTTCACCTTTTTGCTTGTAGCAAACTTGTACTGCTGTAAATTACTTTATTTAGAGACTTGTAGAAGTGATGTAAGGACCAGATTCAGGAATAGTTGTTCCTGTAGTCCCTTATGAAGTACCTCATCCCTTCGTATTTTTCTCAGCTTCCTTCCCACACATTTACAAAATGAAATAATCACTGTTGATCGTTTAAATTTTATTATTTATTGGAAATTTCAAACGACTGGAAACTTTATTTATTGTTTTAGCTCAACTTCTTTCAGTGTGAATATTGCTTTAAATAAACATAGCCATAAATAAATAAGCCATTATTTATTTAGTGTGTACATATATACACTAAATAGTTGTTATAATGTTTTGGAAATATGTTTGCATTTTCATTACTTTGTTATTATTTCTCTTGATTCTTAGTGTAATGCATACCAGTACCAGTGAGCATTCTATTCCAGTGGCTTTAATAATCTTGATAACTGCACGTTATAAAATCTAAATTAAATAGAATTTGTTCTGAATAATTATATAACATAAAAATTAAGTTAAATATTTGACCATTTCAACCCAGCAAATTACTTTATAAATTTTTGGAAGTTTCATATTTCATTTTTAAAATAAAAATTTCAATTTCCACTTGATAGTATTTGGTATGTTAACACTAAAATAAAAAAGATTTTTTTCTGAAGAGAGGAAAAAGCAGAGTTTTTTCACTTGCAATCTTGAATTTCTTTCATGACAGGCAGGCGTTGAATGTTTTGCATCAACACTTTGGATTTTCGAATGTGAATTGGAAATACTTTATTTCCAGGTAAGATATAAGTAAGTGTTTGTATTAAATATCTCCTTTCTTTTACACTGACTGTAAGAAAGCTAAAGAATGCAATAAGCTAGACTTTACAGTGTGTGAAGTGTTTGTCTTTGTTGAATGAGTCTACTTTTACTTCAGATTGAATAAGATATCATTTCTCATAAGTTTTTATTTTCCTGTGACCAATTCTTCATTGCCTAAACTTATTTAGGATTTATTTTTATGATTAAGTATGTACCTGCTTGGTAAGCTGGTTGCCATTAAACATGGCGGTTCGGTTCTGTCTGCCCCTTCTGTTGTATCATCACCTGAACTCATCTGTGATGTTTGGCTTTAGGAAATTTGATGAAAATCTGTGTTACTTTCAAAGGCTTCTAGAAGGATTCGCTGAATCTCAAAATTGTGGGGGTTGGATGGAACCTCTAGAGATGGTATCCAACCTCCCTGCTAAAGCAGGGTTCCTACAGCAGGTTGCACAGGTAGGTGTCCAGACAAGTCTTGAACATCTTTAGAGAAGGAATCTCCACAGTGTCTCTAGGCAGCCTGTTCCAGTGCTCCATCACTCTGACAGTAAAAAAGCTCCTTATGCTGGTATGGAACTTCCTATATACCACTTTCTGCCTGTTGCCCCTTGTTATGTTATCGCATGCCACCTAAAAGAGTCTGCCCTAATCACTTGACTCTTGCACTTTAGATATTTATGAACAGTTAAGAGATCTCCTCTCAAGCCTTCTCTTTTCCAGACTGAACCATCCCTGGTCTCTCAGCCATTACTCATGGGGGAAGTGCTACAAGCCTTTAATCTTTGCCACCCTCCACTGGACTCTTCCTAGCAGATTTCTGTCTTTTTTGAACTGAGGAACCCAGATTAGTTTTCTGACAGGTTAGGATCTGAATCATCTCACTGTAGAATCAAAAAGTACTGGAGTTGACACAAGGAAATCAGTGGTAGTATTTGAGGCATCAAATTGTTCTATTAGCTTTACAGTATCCTTCTTGCTTGTTTTTTGCTCCAAGAATTTTAATGCATCAGAAATAAGACGAAGAAGTTGTGAATAGCTGCAGTCTTCAGTAACTCAGGAGGAAGTAGAGGATGATAGAGTAGAACTAGGAGGTTTTAATAGGTAGATGTAGCCATAAAATTTATCACTGGAGATTTTCTTCTTTACAGTCAAATATTGGAAGTTGTGCCAATTTATGTTTATAAAGATCAGAATGGAAAACTCAATGTAACGCTTCTTGTATGGGCAAGTCATTGTCAGTCATGGTTCTTGCACTCAAAGGCTACATATTGCTGGAATCAGTTCAGTCAATTCTGACCCAACACACAGCTGTTAGCCGATCTGTTCTATGCTGCTGGGAAATATGAAGCAAACATGATATTTGTGCCAGGCTGCTGCAGTATGTAGCACTTAAAAACTTAGACTAATATCTGAATTTATTAAAGAAAGTAAAGTCTCAAGAGGTATTACCATTCATCCAGTGGTTTTGGAAAGAAGGAAATACTGAAATATGGGGGGAAGTCTTTAAGCTGGCTGTGCTGCCATTAATTCAGCTATTGTGAGAGTCATCCAGAAAGGGCTGCTGTGGGCAGATGCCCACAAAGACTTCAATTTGTGGTAGGTAAAAACATGCCCAATCTGGCAGCAGTCTGACTGGCTTTTTATCAAAGTAGGTTTGTGGTACCCAAGTGATCCCAGGGAATCAGTGGCAATCTATCAAAGTCAAGGTATTTGCTAATTATGTGGATGTTTGTTTAAGAGCAACAAAGCCACCTGCAGAGGACTTTGGGAGGTTTAAAGAATCATTAATTTAAGGACCACAGACGTTTCTGTTGAAAGTGGAACCAATGTATTTAGAAAACAGTATTCCAGTTTCATTTTACTGGGTAGTTAAACAAACCCAGGTCCGTGGTGGAAGTGGATGTGAGATTGAATGGATTAAACCTATTATCTTTCATAACTTCTTCACTGTAGGAAATTAATCTTATGTACCTTGCAGGTTAATTACATGATTCTTGAAAGGAATATGGACTAAATCAATGGATTTGCTATATTTTATATTCACACTTCTTCTTTAAAGGGCCTTCTAGCCTTCTGTCTTGTCCTGTAGAATTCAAAATAGGAATTATGCATACAGCATATCTACTGAATGTTATGAAGATAATATTTCAAGTAGAATTTAGGGCCCATTCAAAAGGAAGATCTTACTGAGCTGATGAGGGGAGGGTCTCAAAAATAACTATGCTTCATTGGTTTATCCATCCAGCAGGAGAGGGATTGAGATAAGCTGAAATATAGGGCAAGGAGGACTTAAAGACAGGAAAAGTAAAGTGGAATGGAAGAATGAAGGGAAAAAATGTAGAAATGCCAGTGAATGTTATAACATAGTAAAATAAAAGGAAATAATGAGAAACAAGGTAGGTGAAATGAGGAAATAAAGATTTAGTAGATTATATTTTTTTTTAAATCCAGTTGATAGAAAGTTAACAGTTTTACAGTGTAGTTCATAACTCTCTCAGTAGTAACTACCACTAGCAGAAATTTTCTCTTTATAATCTTTTTAAGCTGATAATTTTTTTTTAAGTCCTACTTTTTTGGTATTCTGAACCTTTTACAGATGTTGAGACAATTCTTTTCTTTTTTTTCTTTTTCTTTTTTCAAAATTAACCCCTCAGATATTCCTTTTAGGACCTGAATGATTGACTGTTAGGAAAGATAAAACAAAATGCAGAGTGTGGAAGCATCTAAAAACTGTTCCCCAAAATAAATTTCTGAGAACGAAATATTAATATAATAACAACAGGCAAAAAAAGAATCTCTAAATATTACTACAGCAAAAGCAGTTCTTTGTGGTCATAGCTGCAAGCTGCTTGAGCTGTGCTGAAAACTTTGCATGGTAATGTTTTCCATTTAGTGCAGTGTCTTGTAGGTTTTTTAATATGAGCCATATCTCTTAGAACTGTTTCAAAACCTATAGCATGAATAGTTCTAATTTTCCATAATTTGAATTTCCTTAAAGGATTTTTGTTAAGCTATTCTCAGAAATGTTTTTGTGTGCATATAGTCATGTGGATCTATTAACATTTTAGAAATGACCTTGGAGGTCAAAAGAATGTGGAGTGGGAAGAGAATAAACTAGATCTCAATTTCCTGTTTTCTAAGAACACACAGGAAAGTTTCTTAATTAAATAGTAAGATAATAAATGTAACTTGATGACATTGTTCGGGTCCTTGAATGGTAAGAAAATTCTTAATAACCAGTTTACAAAAATTACACATTACAATTTTCTACCAAAACTGTTGCGAGTTGTTAAGATGAAAATAGTGCAGGGAGAGCACCTTCATAAATTGAATCTAATTCAGACAGTTGATTTAGATGCCCATCGTGCATTTTGAAGCTGTGTAAGGAATCCAGATTGATTCATAGGTGCCATAATTACCATCTTAACTGAATCTCTGGCATGAATGTTTACTTCACAACTATGTTCTTAGTACCTCAAGTATGGTAACTTTTTTGCTCACTTTTCAGGTACCATTATAGAAGAAGGACCTAAGTAGCAGAACTTTTGAATACCTTTTAGACATGTTCTAGAAAATAATTCAAAGTTCAGAAACAAGATGGTAATGTTTCATGTGTCTAAGTGTGAAGAGTTTGACTATTCTTTATTATATTTGTGGCATCTCTTGTGTACTGAATCAGGTAGAACTGTGTAAGAAATAGTTTTCAGCTCACATTAATTCATGACTTAATGTTTAGAAATATAATTCATAAATGTGTTTCATGGAGAAGTGTGAAGAAAATGTAGTTCTTGGGTTTGTTTTACTAAGAGATGAATACACCCACCTCTACCTCTGTCTGAAGCAGATTTAGATCTGGTTTTTGTCTGTATTAACAGAGTGTAATTCAGTCAGAATCCAAAATTCAGATGGCTTTCCTGAATTCTGCATTCATACAGGAGGACAGTGTCCTAGCAGGTGTTAATCATAGAATCACTAAAGTACAGTGATTAAACTTTGTGAAGTTCTTGAAAAGAAGGGTAGAATTTTTCGAATATAACAAAGGCAATACTTTCTATTGACTTTTCCAGGAACAAAGGTTCCAATTTTTCACCAACAGCACAAAGAAGGACCATAATTCATTTAATAAAAACTGCTTCAAAGGGATTTTTTCTGATATATAAAAAAAAAAAAAAAGCAAACATCTTTTTTTTGCAGTGTTCACCTTCATTAACTCAAGTTGCTGACTTCCTTCCTCAGCTACAGTTCTTCCTACACTCAGAGGTCAGAAAAGAGCAAGATCAACAAGCCACACATCTGGCTGTCTCTCTTTCCAACTGGAACAAAGAAGCAGTTTTTTAACTGACTTTTTGAGTTAATTGTAAACAATTTGGTTTTGGAGCCTCTGACTTGCAGCAAATGTTTGTTGTAGGCGGATGTAGGGAAAAAGAACTATGTCCTAATGCAATTCCTTTGTGACCAGTGAAGAAAAAATCCCTTTAAAAAAAAAAAAAAAAGTCTCCTTCTAGCCTTGAAGTATGTTCAAAATTCTGAGTGAATGTATAGGACGTTTCTCAAGCTTAAAATATGTGCCTTGAAGTTACAAAGGGAGATGAAATATTTGCTTCTTTCAGTTTCCTATACTCTTATATACAGCAATCCTAATGCTTTTTCCATTTTATTTTCAGCAGTTTCATGTGCATATACAGACAGTGATAAAAATATGGAGAAAACAATGGAATACACCTATTTTAAAAAGAGAGTTTTGATCAAATGCATTTTTCTTGTATTCATATTTCTAAATGCTCTGTCTCCAATGAACATTTATCAAAAAGCTATATTTATTCTCATTTATCATTAAGTAACATTTTGAAAACTAATCCTTAAAATATTATTAAAACGTAACAACCATTGGAAAGTAAGAACAGTATTTATTATTTTTTACATACATTTCAGCATCAGTTAACAGCATCTAGGGATGAAGAATAAGTTGTTACTGCTGATTATCTAATACACTTCACTGTTTGGAGACAAGCATAACTAAAATCAAAAGAAACTTTCCAAAGAAAGTGTTTTCGATCAATTTGTTTCTAGGAGGAAAAATGAACTGTATTATGATTTTATTTCTTTTTTTTTTGCAAATTTACGTGTTTGAGTTGATAATGCCACTTAGTGGATAATGACCTTAACTACAGTCTCTCCAAAAACAAACTAAGTGTCAGAAAGTTATTGTTCTTAATGTTGCAGTCTTTTTCTCTGGTAGAATCTGCTGATTGATGCGTGTTTTCAAAGAACCTTCTGTTTTTCCTGTTTTATGACGTTTATGACAGTCAATTCAGGTTTTAAATGGAATTTATTAAAAAGTGAGAGTCATTTAATGACAGAATATTAAAGTTAGAAGATCTTATTTGTTTATTTCGTTTAATTTAAAATATTAAATACCCTTGGTCCTCTTGCATTCATCCTTTATTGAGTGAAATATAGTTGGTAGTAAGCTGATTATATTGGTGTTTTAAGAAGTATTTCATTTTTAGCTTTTGTGGTTGGAGGATTGGTGGCTGGGCAAGCTGTGACCTTGAAAAACATTTGTCATTTAATCTCCCGTGTTTTTTCTGAAGTTTTCAGTTGTACTGGTTTCACTAATAAGTAAATTGGTTTAATTACAATAAAATACTGATTGGATCAGAGAAGGAAGAAAACAACATTAAATTTCCTGTCACATTCTGATGTTTTTTTAATAGTTTCACTTAAATTTTCATCTACTTAAATGACAACATTTGTCTATCATGAAATTGGGAATAATTGTTTTTTTTTTCTTCCTCACTCCATCTTCCAAAGAATTCACAGTAAGGCTGTGAGCACAAACGTAAGTTGTATGGCTTTGAGCTGACTGAATTCACAGACTTCCTCCTGTGGCCAGAGCAGAAAGAGCATGGCCAGCAGATGGAAGGAAGTGACCCTCCCCAGTTCTTCTGCACTGGTGTGGCCACATCCAGGGTACTGTGTCCAGTTTTGGGCTCCTCAGGTCAAGAAAGACAAGGAACTTTTAGAGAGAGTCCACAGAGATGATGAGGGGCCTGAAACATCTCTCTTATGAAGAAAGAATAGGACACCTGGGACTGTTCAGTCCCAAGGAGACAGGGTGGGATCTTATCAATGCTTATATGAGTATCTAAAGGGTGGGTATCAAATGGAGGGTGCCTGGCTCTTTGTGGCAGTGTGCAGTGACGCAACAAGGGGCAACGTGCAAAAACTGAACATAGGAAGCTTCATAAGGATGTGAGAAAGAACTTTTATGTGAGGCTGATAGAGCTCTGGAATGAGTGGACTCTAGGCTGTGGAGGCTCCACTGCGGAAAGTAAAAACTTGCCTAGACACTGTGCAACCTGCTGTGGGGAACCTGCTTTAGCAGGGGGTTGGACTTGATCATCTTCAGAGGTCCCTTCTAACCCCTACAATTCAGTGGTTCTATGATTCCTTTATCTCAATTGTATTTAGGTGTGAATAGGAAGTTAGTTACAATTGAAAATTGAGTGAAGTTCTTGGGTCCTTTTTAAGTAAAACTTAATAAATTTTGCTCTAAATGTAATTAAAATGTTTTTTTCTATAGTTCCTAGTTTTAAAAGGCACAAACTGCCTCTCAAACAACACAGTTTGAAATAGGTAATAGAAACTGTTTGGTATAACTAACTTCCTATATTTTAATTGCAGTTAATTGGCATTTTTAAGCTAGTGTATCTCATCCTGTGCATCTAGTTTTTGGTCAAAGACTACAAAAGGAAAACCATATTTCTTCCTTTTCAACTTATAGTTTGCTTCTAAACTTCAAAACAAGCAGTGATAATTGAAACTTGCTTAATTGTAAACAGAATTTCTATTCACATGTAGAGTACCCATGTACTGCCAAAGAATTGATGTAGCATGTGTTACATGCTGGTTGAGGTGCCTGCTTGTTCACAGTGCCCACCAGATTTAACAAGGTTAACACACCATTGAAAGCTTCAGGAGAAATGATGTTCTTCATAATTTTAAATGTCAATTTACAGTTGCTTTTATTAAACTAATTTATGAGTTAAAAAATAAGGGAATGAGAAACCGATATAATGGGTATTAATATTGGTACTCATTCTGAAATTTGGTTATTAAAGTACTATTCTGATTAGTTTGGCTTTAGAAAAGGAAGTAAAGACAGCAGATAAGTTCATCCACTGCTGCTATAGCTCTGACTCCTACAAAAATTCAGATCCACGTGTGCATCTTCTGTAGAAGTTAGCACTGATCAGTGCAAAGTAATTACATCTAAACTAATAGCGCCGTAAAGACCACAAGCATTTCCGATAAAACATTAACTGAATGGTTTTTTATTTAGAGCATACATTTTCATGTGCTTCGTGTAAAACTTCTTTCATGGGGCGGTACTATACAATGTTGTGTAGATTAAAAACAATCAGGTGTGTCTCCGGTTGAGATTTCCATTCAGACAGTAGAGGGCACCACGTCACCAATAAAAGCTTCCTGGGCTTGCATTATCTTTATTCGAGTGAAGCCATGTTGAATGAGCAAACGTCTGTAGTCTGGTCTGTGAGTTTTAAATGTCTCCTTCACAGGAAATCCACTGAGTAGCATTGTAGGGTTGTCAAAACAACTGTACAATGTTCACTTTTGTGCATATGTCTAACTTTGCTCACATCATTGAACAATGCTCTGTTTTCTTTGTATAATATGCCTCTATAGGCATGTGCATCTTGTAATGTGAGGGGAATAAGCTGTTGTAAATGAGCTTGTGATTAATCATCATGAAAATTTGTCAGCTAAGTAAAAATAGATTTTATAGGGAAGTAGAATAAAGTCACTACTGTGCATCGATTATATTGTCTTAATAAAAAGATATTGTGCAAATTTCATTGCTAAATTAACTTTTAGTAGTTATTTAAATTAATTATAGTGAAGCCTGTCAGGGTCAGTCAGTCTGTTGTTTCAGTTTTCATTTGCACTATCTAATGGAATTTTTAATTAAAAGGATGGAGTTTTAATTCATCGCCATTCACAATATCCTTCCACTATTTGTCATCCTATGCAAATAACAGATTTCTTAATACCCCCAAAAAAGTTGCAGCACAGAAATGTTTTGGTGTTCTTTGCGTATAAACCATACTACTTGGAAATTGATTTACTAGAGGATGTATTCTTTAAAGTATTAGGAACAATGCAAAATTAAGAATCTTTTTATATCCCCATAATTAAGAGGGCATGTACTTACCTAGTAACTGAATGCTATAATTAAGGCAGAATATTTTGCAGAAATGCCACAGTCTTGAGATTTCCATGTAAGTTTTAATGAATTGAGAGTCTAATTGAACAAATGAAAGTTAATAAAATAATATCAGAAGGAATTAAAAAATTACACAAAGCTAATTAAGCTACAAGGAAGAGTTACTGGAATTCATGCATTTCTATAAGTTCTGTCTAATTACAGATTACACTAATGGTTTAGAGAAGATACATTCTTCAATATGGCCAATTCAATATGGCCTCCCATTCCCTAACCCTAATTATAAAAAAAAAAAAAACAAAAAAAAAAAACCTGGAGTTTAGGGCATGTCTACTCTGCTTCATGTTTAATTTTTTTGTCTGGTATAATGATGAAGTAATTTTTCCTCAGCCTTTTTGATTAACAGACCATCTGCGTTTGTAGGTTTTTATTTCAGACACTTGCACTGGATATTCTGTGAGCATTCTGTGAGCTTATAGAATATTCTGTTTGGCATAGTCAGAAGGCTGAAAAATTGGGAGACATTAAAAGGTAGAAAGAGCAACAATTTTTTTTTTTTTCTGTTTCTGATTTTTCATATGAGTTCATGTTTTGGTTATAATCTTTGTGAGAGAAGACAAGGAGGAAGTTCTGAGAAGTAGAGGATGGTGTGGCATTCTCTTAGAGTGTTTGCAGTAAGTTAAATTCGTCCTGGAAAAAGTATGAAATGGTTTTGTTTTGAAAGAAGTAGGTCTTATCACTAGCTAAACCTGTTCTGCTTTGTTAAAGGCATCTTTTTTCCACATATCAATTTGGTAACCATTCTTGCTTTCCTTACTTGATATCATCAACTGATGGAGGCTCTATTTATTGAGTGTGGGGAGGTCGATCCCCTTTTTGGTTTAAAGCATCTGCCAAAGTGATTCAGTGAATTGGATTAAGGTTACTTTACTTTGTACATTCAGGTGAAGGTATCAAATACAACAGTATTTTTTTCATTTCAAACATAATTTTTATTCTAATTATTTCATTGGCTTCCATTCTTTTTATTGATCTGCGAGTCGGAATCCAGATATTTTGGTTTCCTGGTTTTCATTCTTTCATGGTGACTCTTTTTCACTTAATATACTTTGAAAATACATAGGTGTTCTCTTCAAAGTATATTCAGATGTGAAGGTTGGCATGTGGAAAAATCCCTTAAAAAGCTGTGAGTTCATCTCAGGTAATCCTTTTTTTTCCTTTTTGATTTTAGTGAAACCACAATCCTTGAGGCTACAAATATTCTTGGCCAGCTCTTCTAACATTTTGTGATTATTTAAAAATCCATTTGACCTTACAAACCATCTATTATCTTCTCCTGACTTGCCTCACCTTTCTTGTAGTTTTTAATTGTGTCCTGCTAGCTACCTATCAGTTGATAGTAAAAGCTCTTGGCTTGAAGTATTATTTATCTAGGAACTGTTATAAAATAATTGTTCAAAGCAGAAGCTATTCTTTTGTCTTGGGTTACTTTCACCTTGGGCAACATTCTCCTCTTATTCTCCTTCTCTTTTTTTGCATCAGTTTTGGGGGATGGATAAGCTGTTACTTCTTTGCTTATTTGTATTACAGTCCCTCTGTTTGCCCTCACTCTGTGGATGACTCCAAGGAGTGCATATTTCCAGTTTTTTTTGGAGTTAGTCTTCCACAAGTGCTTTAGGAGAGTAAGTGTTTTTGATATGTTTAGTGCAAAGGATAAGAAGCAAAAGCAAAACTGTTAGTAATAGTTGGCAAATGTTAGAAATTATTTTTTTAAATCTTCTTTCCTCTCCCAAACAAAAAAAAATATGAGTTTTTATCAGAAAACAAAATGTGTTATCATTACCAAGAAACTTTGTTGATGTTTAGTGAGGATTTTTTTTCATTATAATTTTATTCTGTAATTTAATACAGTTATTTTCTACATTATTCAATTCTACATTGTTCCTTTAGAAGCATCTCAACAAATACATAGGTCAATATCAGGACAACTTGAAATTGGGCATTTTATCTAAGAGATCTTTGATTCAGATGGTACTATGTTTTGTTTTGGTTTTTATATCACAGTTAATTATTCATGCAGTAAGGTCAGTTGCTCTGCTTTAGTGATACTAATAAGCTTAGTACAGTACAGTTCCCTCAGACTGTGGATGTGTGCATATATCAGTGTAGCCATTCCATTAGAAGTCATCATTCCTAATTACTGATTGCTGCTCCTGAGCTTGGGAGTCTCTGTTTCTCCTGAAACTCCCAGTGGAGCTGCTCATGAGAACCCTCTCAGCCCCGTTTAGTTAGGGTGATCTAATTGAATTTAAGCAGTAGGTATTTGCTGATCCAGCTCATTTTGACAAAAGCCTTTTAGACTGTGTTTATGCACACAGGCAGATGTAGGAAGTTATATATGGCAAAGTAGCTCTGATGAACAAAAAAGGGTTGAGCTGATGAATGTGTCTTTTCGCACCAGTAAAGTGTTTAAATGCTTTGTATGTTTACGTGTGGCCATTGTGACATACAAAACTGAGTTGATAATACCTAGTTTGTGAACACTGATTAAATTTTCAAAAGAGGAATTCAGTATATTTGATACATTTGAGAATGTAGATTTGAAGAATTGATTGGTGGGGCAGGGCACTATGTTAGTATTTTATTCATCTCAATTCAGAAATAAATTGATTGATTTACTGTAAAAGAAGAAATTTATAACAATACTTCTAAAATGTCTAAACTGAATTACTGAAAATCTAGGAGCAAAATGATGCAATGGAAAACCAGCCTGTGGTATTTTAATTTTGAAGCTCAACACTTCAAAAAATGCCACTGAATAATGATAATATGAAACACAAAATGCTAAACGTTCACAAAAAGGTCTTGTTCATGAATTTCTTCTGCTTTGTTTATATCTGTGAGCAACTAATTAAATGTTGAGCATTGAATAAGGCCTAATGAGCTTTCAACTGTCAACAGTACTTCAGGAAAGTATTTTCAGTGTTCATAGTTCACATATATATATTAGGGTAAGCTTTGACCATTTGCAAGAGCAGAAAATTGAAAATGCAAACATTGTGTCTGCACATCATCATTGTTAATATGTACCAATGAAAGTTTATTTTCAGAGGAAATTTGGGCACTAAAGAGAAGCTGCTGTTGTTTAGGAGTATTGTGACAGAAATGTTTTTATGCGTGTTGTGAGTCTCATTTCAATATTTGAACTGATTTTGCAGTAAGGAAAAGAAAATGCTTTCCAATTGAATGAAGTGGAATTTTAAACTCTTAGACTAAGCCTTTCTTATTTGTTTCTGTGCCTCAGCTGTGTATTTGCATTTTTGTCACAACTGAAGCATGTATAGTGACTCACTTAGAACTTACGCCATTAATTACTTTGAAATCTCATTAGAAGTTATCGTGGAAGTGTCTTGCACATCCTGATGTCTGAAAAATATTATTTCCAGGGAAAGGCAGTTTGAAAGAACTAAGTTGTGGAAGCAGCAAGCTATGAAGAATGAAATAATGCATCTAGGGGCAGGGAAATGTGCTTATTCATATTTCTATTAAGGTGAAGATTAGTCTCCTGATCACAGAATGACAAAATTATAGGGGTTGTAATGGACTATTAGATATCATCTGGTCCAGCCCCCCCTGCCAAAGGAGGCTCCTTAGACCAGGTTGCACAGGTAAATATGATACGGACTTAAAAACACAATATTGAATGGTGAATTGTACTTAAAACCAAATGTTACTTGGAAACAGACTTGCTTTTAGTTTTGCTTTTAGAAAGCCAATAAGAAACTATTTTGAATCATTAAAAAAAAAGCGTATTTATTATATGTTGGTCTTTGTTATCAGTTGTTTTTCAGTTTTGTTGGAATTAGGTAACGCTGAGCCACAGCCTTTAAGATCATTGGAAAATGTAGTTTAACTCTGAAAATTGGTATCAAGTTTGTGTCTGGGCTCTTGTTTAGTTCTTTTAATAGCTGGATTAGTTTTCTGTATGAGGATTGCAGGAAGAGGGTAAGAAAATGAAAAACAAGCTGAAAAATATAGTAGAAGTTCAGGAAAAATAGATTAGGAATCTTCACAGTTTTGATGTGATATCGTTTTCTAAGGAGGAACTGAAACCAAAAATTGGGCACGTGACCTAAAGCTATTCAATGCAAATAAGAATACTTAGCCTCAGTTTTTGGCAGAGGGAACAGCTTTCTTGCTATTCGAATCATGCAATCAGCTAAACCAGTCTCTGGATGCAGCACTAACTTTGACAGTGGAACAAATGGTTGGATTCTCTCTGAAGATTGAAGGCAATGAGGTAAGATATGGATTAAAATGAGTTGAAAGTGAAGAATCCAATCTGAGTCAGTAATTTAGATTGTGGTACTATTTCTTAGTAATATAAATTGTTTATTTCAGGGTTATCTAAATGAAACTAAGTATATGCATATTATCTTCCTTGTCCTAAATGATGTTGATAAAATGCAATGTTGCAGTGTGATAAGATGTTGAATTACTAAGTGTACAAGATTTGGTGCTGTATAAAATTGCTTGTCCCATTCTTACGCTTTTTCCCTTTGCAAGCTAATCATAAAGTTAGGCTCAGTTCATAAATTGCACATCCCATGAAAGTGAAACTGTATTTTAGTTTTGAGCTTATCAATACATGTAACTTTATGAGGAACAGAGAATGTTTCTTCATGGTTCAATATTGTTTATGTAAGATGATGCTAATTGTAAAGGACTTGACAGCCTGCTCACTGTATCTGTCCTGGATATAAAAGTTTGAGTATGTATTTCTTGCAAAGTAAAGATGTTTGTATAGCAAAAATCTGGTTTACATGAAGCTGTGTACTCTGAAATGACTGTGACTGCTTTTAAATGTCTGAACCTTGCACTGCCTTCCTTGGAAATGTATCCTTTATATGAATATAAAAATGAGAGCACATGGTACTTCTATAGCTCTTGAGGAAGAATTTGGAAGAATACCTTTTTCTCCCCAAATGGAATTTTGGCCACGTGCAAGCTTAGAATAACTTTTTTTGTGCGTATATTCTGATTTCTCAAACTAAAAAATAGATGAACATGAGGTGTGAGCCCTGGGAGTCACGGTTCAGAGTACTGAGAATGTTTTATTACTGAGGCAGAGCACAGATTTACATATGATTTTTAAATTTAAAATCATGTGTTTCTACATCTCTTCAGGGAGACTCTGTTTATATGTGATTTTCATGGTTTAATGTCTCTTCTGATAAAAAGTTACTTTATTCTCTGAAAATCTATACTTTCACATTGTTTTAGAATGACATATTCTTTTAAGGGCTGTTGTAAAAAAAAAAAACAAGAAACAAATTTTGCTTAAATTCTCCTTCCATTTTTAATTCCACAGAGACTTGGTCTTTGAGAATTGGTCACCTTTCCTTTTTCTCATTAACTGTAGATGCAGATATTTTCACTATGATAAAAGACAGGAATAACAAATAAAATATTTTAGAGTTTGAACTTCTTTTAATTAAAGATTTTAAAAGTAGACATTTTGGCTTTCTAATACATTTCTCTGTAATATTGTTTTAAACAATTAAGTTTAATGAAATAACGTGAATTTATGCTGAAGTCATATCTGAGTCAAGCGATTTAGAGGATTTATAAATATAAATACAGATTTGAGTTAGTTTCTTCTAAGTAAATACTCATAAATATCTGTGTTTAATAATATTGTACTGACATTTCAGTTCCAGTTTGATTGATTGAATTATTTCTGTATCTATCCAAGGTTTTACTCTCCACGAATCTGACCATGAAAATGTTTCCTGTGGTCCAGAACTTGTCATAGTGTTTAATGAATGATGCAGACTGTTTCAAACCATTAGTGGTAGTATTCTAATTTTACGTATATAACTGTTTATGATTTTGTTGCATTTGCTAGGTTTGCTGGGATGGGTAATCTTCTTAAGGTCCTTACCAGGGAAATTGAAAACTATCCACATTTTTTCCTGGATTTTGAAAGTAAGTTCAAACGATTACCAGAGCATGAGAGAATCTTTACCCTGACTTAATAGTGAACTAAGGAAAAAATCTTAAGATCAGATTGTTTGCAGTGTATATTTTCCAGCACAACCAGCCTACCCGATTCCTTGTCTCTAAAGCCATTTGTTCACTCAGAACTCCTTTTCTCTTCCTTTTCTATTTTTCAGGAACCAAATGGGAAATCTTTTAAAAGTTCTCACTTGCACAGAGCTTGATCAGGGGCCAAATTTTTTCCTTGACTTTGAAAGTGAGCAAAGCTTCTTGCCTGGCTTGCCTTCTTTGCTTATTACTTCCTAATAAACTGCATGTGCTTACGCATCATGAAGCAATTCAAAAGGGATTTGCAAGCAAATTAAATTACACTTCAGTTGAGTATTGAGTTTTTTGGATAACTATAAGACTGTGTAAAACTACTTCATGACAAGATGGCAGGATGATATATATGCAAATATTACCATGATTTAGTTTCAGAACATTTATAAACCATTATTAAATTTATACGTATATCAATTTCAGCTTTTTAAGGAACCAGGGTTAATAATATGTGTTCTTCTTGTTTTTTCTTTGTATGCAAATATATTTACAGTAGAAATAAATATAAAAAGCTTAAAAAATACCAACAGCGTAGGTGGCTGCTTCAGTGATGATTTAACTGGATTATTATAGTTTTTAAAAAGTAATGAAGTGGTATAAGTGTAAGTACTTGATTGCATCTCTCTTAATTGCATGTTTATTGGTTTGCAAACAATGTTTCACATGCTAATTTCCTTGTCACTTTTGTATCTGAATCAAAGCTACTTCCCTTCTGCTGGTTATGGTTTTCCCGCATGTACTTCTTTGTAAACATTGTCTTGAAAACTGGTTATCAAATCCTTAAATATGGGTTTATCTTAACTTAACTACTTGTGTGAAATGCTCTTTATTGGAAAGGCTAACAGCATGTGATGTTTCGTCTCTTAAAAGCTTTAATCTAAATAACAACAACAAAATGTTTTGGAAGAAGCTACTTTTTTAATAATTTTATTTTTGAAGAGAGAATTGAGATGAGTAGGCACAAGCGTTAATCACCTTGAATACTTTTCTCAAATAATTTAATCCTAATTTATTCTTAAAAAAAAAAAAAAAAGTAGTGACATGAAATGAGAAAGTATTCATGTACGTGCTCAGAAGCACTGGTTCTAAAAGTCATTTAAATCTTAAGAAGTTGTTCAAACATGCTTACTTGGACCAGAACTGGAGTGTATGAATGTAACGTTGTACATCCTTAATCTTCTCATCTAGATCTCATTTACCACAGTATAAAGGATCAGTTTTAAACTAAGAAAGAAAGTTAATTGGTTATTTTGGGTTTGGAATAAGGTGCTATAGGCCCTGTATCCCTTTTATACTTCTCTCTGTATGATTTGAGAATTTCATTCTAACCTTTGTACAAATCATCATGTAATTTTTTTCAGTCAAAATAAAAGACACTTTAGTAGGACACTGTGCCAAGTTCTTACAAAGCTTTTCAGGTGCTTTGAACTTCCAGGCTTTATCAGTCCCATCATGTCCTGTGTTGTAAGAAGGTCCTCCTAGCTGGGACTGCAGATTTAGCAGGAAACAGGTGGCCTGGCAGTGGGAGGCCTTGTAGATGTAAGAGGGGAAAATACCTATTTTATTGCCTTGGCAGAAAAGGTTTTGGGTTTTTTGTTGTTTTTCCTTTTCCAAAAACTACTCTGCCAACAGGAACGGAAGTGAAGTGAAGCATGTTCTCCCAAGGAAATGCAAGTAATTAGTGTAAGCACTTGTGCACTTGCCAGGCACAACTACCTAGAGATTAAAATAGTCTTGGAGATTTTTGTGGGATAATAAAATCAGTGTTCTGTGGAAGGAATGTAACTGCAGGGACAAATTCTGGTTTTCTGCGTTTTTCACATATCATTTTTTGTATTGAGATACTGAATGGTGTAAAAACACACTCCAGTTAATGGCCGTGGGTGCCAGTCTGCATGTATGTTTGTTGGCCATGTGACTTTTTATGCTTTCAGTTCAAATTCAGTGGATAAAAAACAGTTGCATTAGAAACTTAGCAGTTCCAAAGGTTTCCTTCACGGTCTAATGGCGATAGCACAAGAAGAAATGATTTTAAACTAAAAGAGAGGAGATGAAGGTTAGATGTTTGGAGGAAATTCTTTACTCAGAGGATGGTGAGGTACTGGCACAGGCTTCCCAGGGGTGTTATGGATGCTTCATCATGGGCAGTGTTGAAGACCAGGTTGGATGGGATCTTGAGCAGCCTGATTTGGTGACTGGCAACCCTGCCCACAGTGAGGACATTAGAACTGGGTGGGCTCTAAGTTCTCTTCTAACCCAGGCCATATTATGAGTCTATGATTATAAATTGAAAAATAAAAAGCCTTTCTAAAGCTTTGGAAAGATGTCTCATTTAATGAAAAATCAGATTTTGATGGTTTCACGGTAGAGAATCATATCATAGAATCATAGAATGGCAAGAGGAAAGGCAGACGTGTTGGAGCAAAAAAATTTCTGTGCTGATGAAAACATTCGGCAAATTCAGTTTCAGCTGTACTCATATTTTCTCACAATTAGTATGACTATCATAGATTTCCTACATTCAATTTCTTATATACTGCATAAAGGAGGTTAGCTGCCAGTTTCTTTAAATATTTACTATTCTTTCAGCTATCTTCCAACTTGATTCACTAGAGTCTTAAAGGAAGAATTAGGTTGATAGTGGAAATGTAGTGCTCCTTTCTGTACACAAGGATTTATTCAACTATGCAAAATTACTAAAAGAAAGTTAAGCAGTTTCAAGTGTTACTGAAGTTGTTGTTCAGTAACTGTCTTGAAAAAATTGCTGTGCAGCTTTACATATCCCAGAGAGATTTCTGCTGAGTTGAACTGCAAGAATTAAAGCTGAACATTATAAAAACACAGGAAATACACTGGGGTATGTCCCTTTTTAACTGAGGGGTATATTGAGTTGATGTGTTTACTGTATTTCATTTTTTGCATCAGGATATTGCTTTTTAGTTTTAATCCACTTATTCATTAGAAGTAAGCTGAAACCTCTAAGTCTGGCAGAACTACTTCTGAAATTTTTGCATGGTTTGGGGATATTGGTACTTTTATCTGTTCTTCATTTGGAATTTGTTGTACCTGAAAAGAGTGTGTGACATATTTTTTCATCCTATGCATAAAACATGCCATACAAATATTGTTATGTTGGCGAGTTTTTTGAAATAAAAATGAATTTTTTTTTTTTTAATTAAAACAAAAATCACAGAACATTTTTCCTGCTATGGAGGAATAAAACAAATACTTTCTATCTCCATTCCTCAAAAATTAGTGGCTTTATGAACTGATATTGGTCAAAAGTAATGAGTGTTTATATAGAAGTGGGCAAAGAATGTCAGGGTGTTAAATTCCCTGGACAGTTGATTTAAGCTAATCTGAGTTTGTGCTTCTCCAAAGGGGTGATCCCCTGGTTAGTGCTATGTCATGTAGACTTCTATCCATATGCTAGAATTAGCATGTGCAACAAACATTGTTGCACAAGTCATGAGTGATAACTGTGTGGGAAAATGAACTTGCTAAGAACTAGCTGTTCAAAAAAAAATATATATATACATAAAAAAGCCTACCAACTTACTTCTTTCTTCATCCTGCTAAGTACTCTGTCAGTCAAATCAATCTGAATGACTGCATGGTTGGAAGAGCCTTAGCTCTTAATGCACATATGTGAGAACAGAAATGCAGGGCAAAATGATGGCAGCAGAACAGATCTAGATACCATAGTCAGTTAAGAAACTACATAGTAAGTTCAGCATCGTAGACCTCTATTTTTACTTTTTTCTCTTACAACCCTTAATTAATGTGCATCTCTTAGGTAATGTCTTACAAGGATGAGCTAGGATGAGTTCTTCTGTGCCACACAAATATATATTTTTAAAAGTTACTACTCTCCAGAACAGAGAACAGAATTCTGTTTTGATTAAAAATTTGAGGAGGACATCTTACATGACATCTTTTAAATTTATTTTTCTTTACTTTTTTTAAAATACAAACTCACTTTTCTCTTTAATATTTCTACCAACCTATTCCAGTACATCTCTGGGCAACTCTTGTGACCAGGTAGAATGAGGAACGCTTAGGAAAACCAAGTTTTCTCACCTGATTTAAAGTTTTCTTCTTTTTCTTGATGTATTTATTTCAAATTCTGCCTGTGCTGTATTTGAGATAAGAAAGAATCATGAAAGAAAAATGAGTGCGATTCAAAATTTCACCTTCCAAATTTTTTTTTTACATAGCTATTTTAATTTTCTCCTTGCAAATTCAGTGCTACTGCAGATTATTTAAAATACCACGTTACACCTCTTTTCTGCAGCTATCTATATGATTAGTTGCAATCCTTACAAGGTGTTCTACTCATGTCATTGTGTCCAATTCTTGATTCCAAAGTAGGAATCAAGTTTTGTAACTGATTGTATTTTTAAAAAGATTGAATCCATTATTAATTCTAATTAATGTTATATGGTAAACGCCCTTCTGTATGTTCTCCTTGAACCGTGGAATAGCTAGTAATCTGTAAAAAGAGAAACAATTTGAAGATTTATCAAATCCAACCTTAAACATAAGTAGTGCCCAACTTCAGAGGTTAGCATAGAGAAAAGTTTTCTCCTGTGCAGGTTTAAAAAACCTTTTGAACTGAAATTCAAACATTATACATTCCACCAAATTAATGTTGGAAGGTCTACTGAAATACTTACGTATATTAATTTCCAGAAATCAAACTGTGCTGCTGCTCTACATTTCATGTATTTGTATTGAGTGACACTTATTTGAATTTATCATTTACCAGTTTGTCCACCTTTGCTCATAACTTGAATACAACTTTGTTAGATAGAGTGAGTGCATGGCATGTCTTGGGAGTTTGCAGTCTTCAAAGCTAAGTAAGGTTTCATTGTTTCCTCATTGTGTGATTCTCTTGAAATGGGTCTTTCCCCATCCAACAACTGCTTTGTTCCTTAGATCTTTACCTTGACTAAATTAGTAAAAAATGCATTCTGGGCAATTAGAGCTATTTCTGTAGCACACTGAGTGCTCATTTTTGCAGAGCTCTTTTGTCTGCTGCTGCTTAGTTTTCAGGTAAATAAGGAATAATAGGGAATAATTTGAAGGCTGGTAGCAACAATTTGTTCCGAACCTAAAAGGCTAAACCTTTATGACATGCTTTGGAAAGCTTGTAAGTTTTTGGCAGTCTTTAAGTGGCATCTTCAGTCCCATCCTTTCCCCAGATACATATGTCTGAACAGGTATTTTCTTAAACGTTAGCTGGATCGACTAGTTACCTGATCCTTCTCCAAAGAATCAAGGATACTTATATTCCAGTATTCCTCCCCCGCTATCCCCAGAAAGATTTATGAAATGTTGAGTTATAGTGGCTCATGTATGATTAAAAGTGTCTATTAATAGAACATGTCTGGCAGCAGAGCATTTTTTGCAGGGTGTTAATTAGTGCCCTTGCTGTGCAGGCAGGAAGGCTGGATGTGTCATCTGTATCCAGTCAGAGCAAGATTAAACTCATCTCTTGGACTTCGGAGAGTGCCCTAAGTAAGAAGTGGTGGTTTAGTCCAAGAGGTCACACTGTGCTGCTTCTCTTGATGATGTCCACTCTGCATGTGTCACAGGACTGAGAGAAGCAAGCCAATGAGCTTCATGCTTGTTTCCATGGCATAGCCTCATTTTCATTTAGAAAGCTTCATTTTGTTTTGGCTAATTCTGGAATATGTGGTGGGCAGGTTATTTTTTCCATTAGTACCATCGTTTTTAATGTATTGAATATAGCAACTTCTTGTACTCTGAAATGCATTATTCACTGTAGTTGAAAGTAATACTTTTTGTCAAGGACATAAGTTATCGTTTTTTCTAATTGTGTGCCAGATTGGAAGGGAAAAAATTGTCATGGTGTCAGACCTAGAATATATTTGTGTATACATATACATATGCATACATACACATATATATATTCTGTGCTCAAACTTGCTAAAAAGCTGAAAGCAGAGCCCGTGAGACACCTTGTTTTACACATTGTTCTTTTGCATGGCTGTCAAAACCAGGTGGCCATGATGTTACCTGACAAATATGATTGCACATTTAATGCACATGAAATGCAAGCACTATACAGCCTCAGTGGGAATCCCCCTAACTTCCAATTACATTGACTAAGGGTGGAATAAAGTTCATTGCTTTTTGGCTGCATTTCAGATGCAGAAAAGGTGCATGGATGGGAAATACCTCTTTTACAAGTGACTTGTTATGTATGTCTTGATTGTTGAGGTGTTGTTACGCTCAACTTTAAGTGCTTCATATCCATTCTTTTATATTTAATCTTATCCTATGGGTACTGATGCCTAACATATGTTGTAGTCTCTATGTTTTCTCAAAAGCATGATTGGTGAAGGATGAGATAGGAATTTTTAACAAATGATGTATTTTAAGAAAAAAAATTTGCTCTGCCTTCCAACACCATTAAGTACCTGAAATATATAATGCATCTACAAATGGACTGTAATTGTTCCAGAGGATCTGTTTATGTATCAGAGAGGTGGAAGGGTTTCCTGTTTTGTCTTAAGAAAGCGTATTCTGAGGGAGAATCGTTGAGTTCTGTAAAGACTGCCATACTTCAGGGTACTGTGAAGACTGTCAGATTTGAAATGCATTCAGTGGTTGAGTTATCTTACTATTGAGACGGCTTGCATTCAGTGTGGATTAGCTAGTGACTGTGAGGTTTTTTTTAATAAACATGTTTAAGCATGTGCTGATTTTCTGCAGTTAGGGTTTCAAGAGGTGATACTACCAAGCACTGATTCAGAAGTAGTATTTTTTTTTACTCAGAAGAGACAAATAAGCTTTGGTATTGTTGGAATAGAAAAACAATTCTTAAAGACAGAATTTCACTCATGAAGAATTCTTTGTTGCTTTTAATTTATGTTGTTATACAGTTCAAAGCAAGATTAAATCCTTTACAAAGTGAGCAATTACAGATGTTAGCTAACCATGCCTGTAAAATCTTAATGTAAAATCCCTTTTGAAACACGACCATAATTTTATATGAGCACCTATTTGCATAAAATATAGTTCTCACTTAAGATGCATGTTTAAAAAGCGTATATATATATAGAAGAGCCTGAACCATTCTCCCTGCTTTTATTTTTAAGCTAAACAATTTCTGCATACATATAAACTGCTTCTGCAAGTGCAAGTTAAGCCTATTGCTCTGTAGCCTTTGCAGCCTTCTCCATCTCCCTTCCCTTTTCCAACCATCTACCATTCTCCTGTTCCTATTTCTCCGTAATGCTGGATTACCACAGAAAACTCATTTAGTTTCAAATACTCATCCTTTCACCAGCTTCCATAAGATAAATTGGGAAAATCTGAAGAATAGTAACTACAGTGGATGTTACTAAAGACCATTTCTAAATCCCAAAGTGACGAGCAGTCTAGAGTGTTTACATTTTTATTAAGGGGTGATACTTTTTAAAGAAAATGAACTGTGAAAGTAACATAGAAGTTGTTTGTTGAGTAACTTATGCTTCTGGTGATGTGATTATGCAATTTTTACACTTGTGTTTTGTACTAATCAATAGTGTATTCTCCTTTATGCCTTAATATTTGCGTTAAGCATTGTTTTAATTAACTTTTATTAAAACTATTAGAATATGGATACTGACTTATTGCTGACTCCTTCCTCTCCCCTACTCAATTGTGGATGGTATGAAAGTTTTAAGCAAAATTACCAACTTCCTTGTTAAACTTAGAAATGTTTTCTGTTTTGTTCCTTCCTTTTTCACAAGATCAAAGAACCATTATGGTGTATACCTGAGATTTCTTGCAGCTTGGGGAAAGAAACAGTCAGTATCACTGCAAATGTAATATTAACTAACAGTTCAGTTTTGCAGCTATGTCTGAGCTGTGATTTTCATCTTCAGAGTAGTTTTCTCCTTGTTTCTACTCTCCTTCTGAGGTATAAAGTAATATTTGTTTCAAGTCTCGCTCTATCTTTCTAATAAGCCCCATTTAAACACTGAAAGGCTGCTAAGGTCTGCCCAGAACCTTCTCTTCTCCAGGATGAACAACCTCAACTCTCTCAGCTCATCTCCACAGCAGAGGTGCTCCAGCCCTCTGATCATCTTTGTGACCTCCCATGGGCCTGCTCTGACAGGTCCATATCCTTCTTGTGCTGAAGCTGAACACTGCACTGCAGATGGGTGCTATAAGAGAAAACGAGAGTGCCTACTGGCCATGCTTCTTCTGATGGAGACCAGGTTAAAACTCTCTCTCTGGGGCACATCTGCACTGCTTCTGTCACATCCAGTTTCTGTCCATGAACACCCCATATCCTTCTGCTCAGGGCTGCTCTCAATACATCCTGCAGTCTGTATTGATGTTTGAGGTTGCTCCAAGCCAGGTGCAGGACCTGATATATACGTGGGCATTCTGATCTCCTTTAGAATGTCATTACTGTGAATATAGAAGGGCTACATTTCACTTCCATCCTGAAAACAAAGTGATGATTGTTAGAATGGGTTAAGTAGAACTACTATATAAGAAGTAGGAATAGTCTCTGCCATTCAGGAGAATGTTTATTTTTATATAGTGCTGTACTTGCATTGTATAGAAGGAGAAAAATACTCGATTAGAGAAGCTGGGAGGAAGGATGATGTGGTATGATATTCTACTGCACTGTCCACTGAAAGGCTTGATTTCATCCCCAAGCTGCAAGGAAAGTAAATGATCCTTTGTAATTGATCTTCAGAGCTTGTGAGCGAGGTGCCTTTTTTCTAAAGGACCAAGGCATTATCCTCTTTTCTAGTTTTATGATGCTGAGAAGAGACTAAATAAGACATCCTGAGCCAGAGTTTACCAAAATGATGGAAAAACTTCAATGTTTGCTGAATGGCAGTGCAGAATAATTGTATTTTAAAAACAACAATAGAATGCAATTACATATTGTCTAGTTGGATATAATACTGTTAAGTTGAACTGAAGAAAACTTGCCATTAGAGTTGCAGCTATGTTTTGTCTAATGCATTTACTTTTATGTTTCTTAGATGCCCAGCCTACAGATGGAGAAAGAGAAGTGTGGAATCAAATTAGTGCAGTTTTACAGGACTCGGAAAGTATGCTTGCAGATCTTCAGGCTTACAAAGGAGCTGGACAAGAAATTAGAGATGTATGTCTGTTCAAGCTAATGGCAGATGTCTGGAAGAAAAAATGAACAAAGTGTAGTGTGTTCCTCTGTTCTGTTCTGTATCCAGGCACTTTCAATGGAACTATATGAGAATCTTTATAATTCTATTGTGAAAACTTACAGATTAAGTGGAACGTGATAAGTTCTAATGTCAAATCATTAAATGATGACTGTTGGAACGTTTAGGTCTATTATAATCAAATAATTAATATTTATTTTTCACTTGACAGTGTCATATACCTCATTTCATATATCTTAAGCCTAAAGTTGCAGTTAAGAATTGAGAAATTAATAATTAAGAAATAATACTCAAATGTTAGAAATATGTAGGAAAAAATGTTGGAAATAGTCGTTTTTCAGTGTGAGATAATGAAATACAGTAAATTAGAATTTTACATCAATTTTGCAGGTGTCTTTCTCTGTGGAAGTAGTACTGAAGTGCAATTTTGAATTGTAACTCACAGTTTGTCTCAGCTGACCAAACCTTTCCCTGTGTCAGCCTCACATTTATTTTTCATGTGAGCTGTTAGCTTGTAAGGTTAAAATAATAATTTTAAAAGCTGTTTTATTTATTATACTCCTGATGCTTTTGAAGTATGTTTTTATTCAAAGAAAGTGTTAAAAGATTCCTGCATGTCAGTGTTGGATTTGAATGAGTATTTTCAAGTTATTATGCTAAAGGGGAGAAGTAAAAGAATGGTATTTTTTAGACTTGATAATTTTCCCATACAGTATAAATTCTTATAATTGTTCTATGTTTTACAATACTTAACTTTCTGAAATACTGTACTGGAAAACTTCCAAACCACCTTTTACTTGCTACTTGACATTCACAGTTCTTTACAGTGGAACTTTCATTTCAGGCAATACAAAATCCCAATGATATCCAGTTGCAAGAGAAAGCGTGGAATTCAGTGTGTCCTCTGGTGGTGAGACTGAAGCGCTTTTATGAGTTTTCACTGAGATTAGGTGAGCCCTGGTTTAGTGTGTCTGTTTTATAAGGTTACTTTAAAGAAATAGGAAATTTTTTTTCCACTAATTTTTAATGGATTTTTCTTCTGTCTCTTTGATCTTAACAGACATGTGACTTCAGTCACATTTCTCAGTGCAGATTTTTTTTTATCTGCATTTGATTTCTAAATTATGTAAAGTTTGTTAGTTTGCCACTTGAACTGTAAATTATCTGAATAGAGCACAAACAGAGAATGCAGTTACGACTGTGTTAAGTTTTTGTCTGATACCTCCCACTTTTTGGCACTTCATTAATCTCTGTTGTCCTAATGAAGTTTATTTTTGTAATTTGAATTCTCAAACAGATCAAAGTTTAAAAGGGAATGAAGACAAAAATATTTTGAGATTTGCTTTTAAATAAAAAGGAGGGGGATAACAGGATAACGAGATAGGGGATAATGGGAAGATTATGATAAACTCTCTTGCAGGGTGAAAATCCAAGGCTGGACACATTTTAAACTGACATACCATCCATACTGCCCTCAAAAATTGATGTAATTTAGCTTTAAATTAAGACTCTGGATGACAATCTTTGTGCAAAAAAAAATGTCTTTTTTAAGTGGAGAGTTCCCACTATGAGGAATTCTTCTATAAAGTCCTGCTAAGTCTATCACATTCTGAGTAATGCTACTAGTAATTATAGTCACAGGAACTGAACTACATTGCTATCTGTGCCTAAGAGTACTCTTTTAATAACTGAGATGCTGGAACAATCTCTGTCCTGTGTTGATGGCTAATTTGGGAAGATGAAAGAGAGAGGGCAGAATATTTGAATATAGAAGAAATGCTTTCTCCATAAAATTTTTGGTAAGTTTCTGAGATAAAGGGTGTTAGATGGAAAAAAGAGACATAATGGAAAAGAGGTCATTGATACAAAATGGAGAGAAAATGGCACAGAGCTTAATGAAACTTAGCAAGAGGTGCCTTTGACTTATGTTTCTCACCTTACAGTAGAGGAGAATTCTTGTTAGAACTGTGCATATTCTGTCTTCCTTCTCTTCTAACAAAAAGTATATTTAGATACTTACATAAAATCTTGTCATAATATGGACTGAAGAAAAATATATTTTATTTTATTTTATTTTATTTTTAGAAAAGGCCCTGCAGAGCTTATTAGAATCGTTGACATGCCCACCTTATACTCCAACTCAACACCTGGAACGGGAGCAGGCTCTGGCTAAAGAGTTTGCAGAAATCTTGCATTTTACTCTTCGTTTTGATGAACTTAAGGTTAAAATTATTACTATGTGCTATTTTTTCCATATATTTTGAATCAAAACTGATTTTCTTCCTATTTTCTTTTTTTTTCTAAGATGAGAAACCCAGCAATTCAAAATGACTTCAGTTATTACAGGCGGACAATAAGTCGCAACAGGATAAACAACATGCATGTAAGTAAATAAGGTCTGATCTGCTTTTCATGCTGAAGTATTTATCATTCTGTGTATATTTACGCCATTTGTGGTAGTGTTTTTTTCTTTTGATTCACTAGCTGTCATGTTCTCACCTTCACAGTGAGAGTTAATCAGCAGTCTGGATAAAGTGATTAGGCTGGAGCTATTCATTCAACAATCTGCATGCTGATGTGAACACATGCTGTATCTTCTTCTTGCTGCTCTCAAGATTTTGAGAATTTTACTTACTATTTTTTCTCATGTTTTTCTCAGCTAGACATCGAGAATGAAGTCAACAATGAAATGGCCAATAGGATGTCCCTGTTTTATGCAGAAGCTACACCAATGCTGAAAACACTCAGTAATGCAACTACACAATTTGTATCAGAAGTAAGTAATGGGAGAGAAAAGTGTAATCCACACAGACGATCTTAATCCTAATTTTACAAGATGATGTACTCAATAATGACTGTTTTTTAACCCTTCTAGAACAAAACATTGCCAATTGAAAATACGACAGACTGCTTAAGTACTATGGCTAGTGTATGTAAAGTCATGTTGGAAACACCGTAAGTTTTATCTTAAATCTTGTTTTTCTTGTGTATGACAAGTTTTACCATATTTATTTATTTCCATCTGAAATAAACAGGTTTTTTTTTTTCCAAATGATTTCCTGCTTGCCTTAAGTTGTGGTCACACTGATGCCTCCTATTTTAACCATCTTATATATTTTTTCATGAATCAGCACTGAATTTTATTAGGGTGGGTCTGTATTTCAATGAAGGTTAACATACAAGTATAATTTTTCATAGGCTTTGGTGTCTGACTTGTCTAATCAGAACCATTGGGCAACTACTGTCTCTCGATTGTCCATCCTGCTAAATTATTTCCACACTTAGGGGACAGATTTTGTCTCTTCCAAGTAGTACTTCTGCAGATGATGCACAGGGACTATTTTGAGGATAGAATCATATAATAGTTTGGGTTGGAAAGGACTTTTAAGATGATCTAGTTCCAAACTCCCTGCTATAGGCAGAGACATCTCCTATTAGATGAGGTTGCTAAAGAGTGTAAGCTCTTTTTTTTTTTTTTTGCATAGCTAGAGAAACAGTAAATTGTGAGTTGCCTACCAGAAGATAAAATCAAGTTTATTATCCAGTACTTCATTTTAATTGTGAGATAATCAGACGTTTTCACATCTAAATTACCATAGCCTTTACATCTGCTCATGTTATGATGCTGTATGTATAGCTGTAAAACTGAGAGCGAAATCTGAAGTTACTGTAAGCTGAGAGATAGTACAGCTTTTGGAAATATTAATTTCATGTTTAAATAAAATTTTATATTGAAAACTAGAGATAGAAGTAGGCAAATCTAAGTACTGTTGACTTAAATAACATTTGTTAGAAGAATAGTGGTGCTTGCTGTTTTTCAGGCATTCTTGCTTTTCTCTATTTAATTCATTTCTTTGTGATAGTTTCAGGTAATAGATCTGATAGGGACTGTCTTAACTGTATCATCCATATTCTTGTTTTGCAGTTGAAAAGTCAAGAGAAACTCTTGGGAATGAGTTCAATCTGTTCCCATATAATATACCTCTACTTTTTAGATGCCTGGTGAACCTGGGTTGTTGAAGTTGCCTGTATACTTCGAAAAGAGATATCAGTTATTATGATCCACCCAGGTGAAGGCCTGTAGTTATGTGCTGCTGAAATTAGATTCCACCTAAATGTTACTTGTTTTGAAGTAGGAATTTAAACAAAAAGAGTAGCTTTCCTTTGAGGTTTCTATATGTTGTGTTTCTAAGCTGAAACAGAAGTATGATGAGTTTTCATCACATTTTATCAACAATGGAACACTTCAGCAAAAGTTGCTGGCCTCACAGAAAGGAGGATATGAACTGTGAAGGTTTGGTAAAGCAGAGTTAAATATTCATTTGCTTTCTAATCTTTCTAAATTGACAGGGACGTATGCATTTTGAAGGTTTTTAATTTTGTTAAGATTCTTCTTGTACTACTTTTAAGGACAATGTTTACGTTTCATTCCTTCATAGCCTAGTTTGCAAAATTGTCCGTTTAAAAACAGTCAAGACTTTCTTTTTCCTGTTGTTTTTCAGAGAGTACAGGAGTAGATTCACCAGTGAAGAGACTCTTATGTTCTGCATGAGAGTCATGGTTGGAGTTATTATACTGTATGATCATGTTCATCCTGTGGGAGCTTTCTCGAAGACATCAAAGATTGATGTAAGAATGACTTTTCTTAATATTCCATAGCTTTGAGAACACTAGTCTGTGGATTTTTTTCCAGCACAGACTTCTGACTTTTTATAAATCATTTAAATAGCTTTTGAGTAGCAAAATTTATGATTTATCTTCACCTGTTTACTTTCATATATCAGTTTGTTTGAAATTAAAATAAGTATTTGTATTTCCTCTCAGACACAGATACTCATTTGTCTTTATCTCTACTTTTCTGCCAGCTGTATGGCTACGCTAAAATAATTCTGTGTTACAGCTACCCATGAATAAGTTCTGTAGTCAGAAGTTTTTATTAATCATGTAATCCCTTTATGCTGGAATGCTCATTTTTGATTCTTGCTCTGTTGTAAATAAGCAAGTATTCTATATTGTCTCTGCTTTGTCTGAGATCTAAGGTAACACAACTGAAATCCTATTGTTGTAATGCTAATAATGAGCCTTCAGTTTTAGTTTTGGCATGACCAGTGTCAGCAGAATCAACCTTACATTTTCATCTGAGATACTGCAAGCACACACAAAAAACTACTCTTTTTGTGCTGCATGTTTTTACAAACATAAATCTCATAAAGCATGTCTTTCAGCAGAAATAAGCTGTAATTCATGCTTAATCTTTCCTTTTACAAAACAGTCTGCTTCTAAAGGAAATATATATATACATATGTAGTATTATTGTGCTTCTTGGTACTGGGTCTTTGTTAGCATTTTAGATACCACTATTTTACTGCATCCCCTTTTTGACTCTGCTTAACAGAAGGAAAGATATGTCAGAAAGAGGTGAATTGATTTGCTCAAGGTCATGCAGCAGATAGAGCCTGGGAATTGAATGCAGACTTCCTGACTGCTAATGGAGTCTCATGCCTACAGAGACTGCACAAATAAAAATTTTCACAGGACTATATGTGCAGTGTGTGTACTTTGGTTTCTTGCATTTATCCTAAAGCCTTGTAATCTTACATTATAATTAATGTAAATGAAAGGCAGAAAATGTTTTTAAAAATGAGTACATGGTCCCAAATCTTAATTGGTTTAATTAGTTTGGGAATTATTCTCTTTAACAAAAGTAATAATAATAATCAGTTGATGCATTTGTTTTACTGTGATAAACAATTCTATTTTCCAGGCTAGTCACTTCTTGGAATCCATTTTAAGAGTTCAGAGACAGTGGTACAAATTAACCTTTCCTTACTCTTTCAAGACTGTATTTCAAGCTATTGATTATAGGTACCCAGCTTAAATGTCTAAGAGCTTCTTTTTTCGGGGCTCTTTTAAAGATACTGATTCTCCCCTTTGAGTTTTCCTGATCCGAATGTGCTCTGCTTCTGCATACTCTGTAGAAACACTGAGTTTTTGAGTTTCACCTCGACTGACTTCTGGATAGCTCTTAGATATATGCCTAGCTATGGAAGAAATAGGTACTTCCAGAGCATGATTAACTACATCTGCAATTATATTCTGAATAGGTTGGAGGAATTTATTATTCCTCTCTATGAACTACACAGGGAGTCTGAGTACTGGATCAGATGCGTTCTGTGTCTGCTTTCTCTGCTTCATTTTTTCTGCTGTAAATTTGGACAGTGATTTCAGCCTGGCTTTTGTACTCTCTCAGGCAGATGTTCTTTCACTGTGGTGTTTAAAATCAACATTGGGGATTTCTTATCTCACGTGAAGTTAGAAAATACTAGTTACAAAACTAACTGTAAACTATCGCTTTTTACAACTAGAGGCTGAATACTGAAAATGTGTGCATTGTGTGCAAGGATAAAAATAAAAGTCAGAAGTGGAACATTTCTTCTTACAGTTCCTAACAGCAGTGACAGGGAACTGTTTCTTAAATTCCTGGGGATTATTTTCATGTCTGTCAGCTGTTCTTTTTTTTTATTTTCTTCAAGTAGTAATTAGGGGAATTATGTATCAGTTAAAATATACACATTTTATTTATAATTTAGAATCTACACATACTTTTTAAAGTAGATTATATTCTCTCTGAAGTTAAGTTTTTGACTGAAAATCATTTTAAATAAGATACATATTTATTGTTTCATGTAAAGCAGCATTAACAGGCTGCTTACCTTTGGTGAAAGTTTTCCTTGTTTTCAGCTAGTGCAGTTCATGTATTATTGTTCAGTAGTGGCATGCTTCTGTTCCCAGATGAAGGGATGCATAAAAGTGTTAAAGGAACAACCACCGGACACTGTGGAAGGACTTCTGAATGCTCTCAGGTATGTATGGAAACATTGTTTGATTCAGACTTTTTTTTTCCTCCTAATTTTTTTAAATTTAGGACTTTTTATCCTTATAATCTTGTTTTATTAAGAAAATTGTCACTTCAGGTTTGGCTTTATCACCTGGGGTTTTCTTTCTTCCTCTCAGTTCTATTCCACTTTTATAGGCAATGATTATTGATGCTGGAATTCATAATTTCTATCACTGATACTTAAGTAAAAGTTGATTTAGTTGCCTAATTTCACACACCATTTGAACTCCCCATTTTTCTTTCATTGGGATCAAGTAAACCATTTTATTTTAATTTTGTTTAGTGATACAACTTGAAGAAGACAGCTACCCAAATCCCAGTCCTGTAGCACAGATTTTAAAGTGCTGTCTTGGAAAACAAGACACAATGATGTGAATTCTCTGAACCTCAGAAAGGAGGCATAGTACCAAATTTTTTACAGCTGTGTTGAATTCTTTAGCTGTTGAGTACTTGGATAGAGCAAAAACTACTGCCATAACCACCTCTGCTTTTGCTTATCATGTCTTCTGAATTGAAATTGATGTGGACTTAAATCCTAAAGCTATCAGATGTCTTTTGAGCTTGTGTGATGATTGATTTCCCTAACGCAGTGGAAAATATGTTAGGGTTTAAATGGAAGAAATTCACTAAAAGCTCTTTATTCCTCCTAGGATATTCCTAAAAGTACAACTCAGCACCAGACAGATTTCTGGTTAAAAAAAAAAAAAAACAAAAACAATACAAAAAAAACAGAAAACCCTCTATGTGATGTTTTGTCATAAGATACAAGGGTACAGGACCTTTAAGATAGATTCTTAAAATTAAGCTTTTAGGTTCTGTCAAAATTCAGTCTAGATTCCTAATTCCTTTTAGTAGTCTTTAGTTCTCATGTCATTTCCATGGGACGAGGATTTAACTGGAAGAAAGAAAATTCTACAGAATGAAGTGCTGTTCTTGAAATAAGATGATTTGACTTCAATTTTCTGCCATATCACAGACACTATTATTTGACTGCGGACATATTTTAAGCTGACTCTCTTGCTGCACTGACATTACTATGATCAATGGCTTGAGGCCAAGATTTATCCTCAATTCTCCACCTATTAACAAAGATTAATTTATTGTAAGGGATATTTAGAAGATATAGAACAGTGAACAATTAGTAACTAAATTCCAGTGATTAGAGGGTAAAGGAATATATGTGCATCTTTATGTAAATGAACTGTACTGATTTCAAAAACAGCCAGTGAAGTTTTAAGACTTTTTAAATCCCTGCTTGTTTTATTAAATACTGTTTTAACTTGTAATTTCTAGGTTCACTACAAAACACCTGAATGACGAATCTACTTCAAAACAAATCCGAGCTATGCTGCAGTAGTGTCTTGAGATGAGTTAGATGTTTGTATTGACCACAGAAGATGTGTATGTTTACATAATTTAATACAGTTTGATGTTAATACTTGTGTGTATTTACATAACCATTTTTCTTCACATTGCTAAAATATATAAACCTGTAGACATAACCCAACTGACTATATATAGTGCAGCCTAAGTTTATATGCTAGCCTTTATCTTTTGACTTTTAAAATACTTTTTTACTTAGATACTTTAGCTAAAACAGTTTATCTGTGCATTTTAATTCGTAAATGCCTTCTCTGGAAGACAAGTAGTAGTGAAGACAAAATGGAAATCAGATAAACTGAAATGTCAAAGCTGCCATAGGAGAGGAATTTTAAAGAAGGAGAAAGTTAATAAAAAGAGAAAGTAAAATTGTATGTAAAGGAGTATACCTGAATGTTCATCAGCCTCATTAAATATGTTGTTTTTCCTGTAATTAGTGGAGATCTATCTAATTTTAAGGGTTATGTGCTTGCTGACATCCAAAAATATATTGCAGAAGAGGTCATTTTGCCTCTTTTATTATGTATAGCCTGTTCTTTTCCACCACTGGGAAAATTAAAACTCTTTTTCAGATATAATATAAATAAATATAAAGTGTGTTTCATGACCATTGCTGGATTTTGAAGATTCTGATTAATTTCATTAGATTTAGAAAGGTAAGGGAAAATGCTAATGTCTTGCCTTTAAAAGAAAGGGTTTTGCAGTGTAAATACATCATGGTAAACTTTATCTGTTAGAGACAGCTTTACCTGGTAAATCTTTTTTTTATTGTTATTTTATTTTTTTGCTAATACAAAATTGAATAAAGCAGAACTCTTCTGCAGTGGTAAACTTCCCTAGTGTCAAATTGGCCTCATCAGACTAGGGATGATATAAAGATGTCCCAAGAGCTGAGCTGTTTCTAGGCACTCTATCAATTGCCTCGATAGTAATATTCATCAGCTGATTCAGAATCAGCCTGGGTATGTTTCAGCTCACTGCTTTTCATTGTTTTTCTAGATGTGATTGATGCTTCAAGGAGTTGAGTTCCTTACTGAGTTGGTTGCTCTTACTTTCTAGGAATTTTTTTCCAGTAAATGGAATAGAAATATTTTGCCAAAAGCAGCAGAGTGTTCGTGCTCTATTAAGCGTCTTTTCTGAGTGATCTGCAATTGCTGTACATATTCTTGCAGAGGTCACGTTCTGAAAGTATGTTTAATTGTGTACTTTGCATATATGCATGAAAACTCCAGTGCTTGTGCACAGGTTCAGATTTATTTATTCTTGTGTATGTAAATCAGAGGTTGTGTGCTGTCACTGGAATTTTCATGCTTTTCACTTCTGAAATCATTAACCGTTAAGAGTTTGAAGATGCATTTGATCTGCTAAAACTCAGCTGTTACATTTACTCATTGAACTCTGTCCTTAAATAGTGTTACTATCATAAGTTCTTTAGAATTGCCTTAGAGTTTATTTCTGAGCAGAATTACCACTATGAGGTTTCTCAGATCTCATGAGAACTCACAGATTTAGCATTATACACGTAGTGATCCAGGAGAGCACTGAAACTGTGGAATAGAACAGAATTACAAAGTGCTAGTTGTTTTTCTGGAAGCAGTGATGATACTGCTATTTTATAGTAGTGAAGCCACTGTTTAGAAACTCCATTTTTAATGGGGAGCCATTTACAAATATATATTAGGGGAAATTCTGTTTTGTTCTTAGTCACTCTCAGTTAGGTAAATTAAGATGAATTACAGATTCAGTTTTGCTATCTAACGTTAATACACGCTTGCCTGCAATCACTTGTCAAACAGTGAAGTCTTTAAGTAGCCCAGAGGAAAGTTATTCATCACTTGTGTAATAAAAATGTACACTTTAAAGTATTCTGCAAGTTGTCATGTGCTGTTTGCTGAAACCACTGAATTTCTTCTCCTGCTGTGATGTTTTTGTACAGAAGTTTGTTTGAAATAATAAAAAGTTTGGTACAGTAAGCATTGGCACTGTCTGTATTTAGAGACATTAAAAAGTTGAGAAGGATTTCATTTAAGTTTTGGATCTGAGATACAGTAGGCTCACTTTTATATATCCAGTGCATAGTTTCTTTAAACATTATTTAAAATATTTCCCTTGCATGCTACATAAGTACAACTTCAAGTTAGTTAAGCAGTTCCTGATCTTTTTATGATGGTTAGTGTCAGTTGTCTGTCATCTTGACCAAGGGAAGTTGTCGATACTGTTTACATAGTGGAGGAGATTAGTCATAGAATCACCAAAGTTGGAAAAGACCCCTAAAGTCATCCAGTCCCACTTTCTGCCTATCACCACTATTTCCCACTAAACCATGTCCTTCAGTACAACATCCCCACGTTTCTTGAACACCTCTAGGGACGGTAACTCCACCACCTCCCTGGGCAGCCCATTCCAGTGCCTGACCACTCTCTTGGAGAAGTATTTCCTAACATCCAGCCTGAATCTCCCCTGGCACAACTGGAGGACATCCATTGTATTTATATCTGCACATTACTCATTCTACCTGTGCTACCTCGTGTAGGGAACCTGCTTTGGCAGGGGGGTTGGACTCAGTGATCTCTTGAGGTCCCTTCCAAACCCTATGATTCTATGATCCTAGGCTGTGGTGAACATTTCAGACTGCCTTTATAATGAGTAAGATCACCAGAGGATGATTCATTTAATCTTAGATGCAAATGAATTAATTACTCTTAGAAGCTAATGGTCAAAGTTATCGATCTCTGTTTTGGCAACACTTCTTGCTACTGTGACTCATCATTACATAATCATACAAAAGATGATGTATTAATGAGAGATCATATCATAATGAGAGCATTTCAGATTTGGCATAAATAAGTGTGACTAGTTTGGAGCAGAATAGCCCTAAAAAAAAGGGAAAAAAAATTGGGGGGGGGGGGGGGGGGTGGTCTGTGGTAGAACAGGGTGCTCTTTTAGGTTTTAGGAATTTGAGAGACTAGAATAGCGGCAAAAAACTGATGAATTTAATCTTAATTCAGAAGCGCAACTCATAACTTCAAAGCTTTCTGCTGCCACTGAGTGGCTGTCAAAAAGCATAGTCACTAAAAGTATATTTGCTGGTATGTGATGTGCTGGATCACTCATAAATTGTCTATGTTTCCATATACTTACAGAGCAACAGAAAAAAAATCATCTCTGTTGCTCTCTCTGTTGTATTTCTGCTAAACTTAGACTGGTTTTGAGATGCAAGTAATATATAAGATGACTTGTGTTCTTGCATATACACTGAATAAAATAAAGTAGGACAGAAATTTATCATATCAAATAATAGTTTTCCTTTTTTCCATTTCCTTCTTGAGAAGTTTCATGGAATCATCAGTATATTCTTACAAAAATACAGCACCAGAACATATTTGGGAAATATTGCATCTTTTTTTCATCCCACACCTAGTTTTGGCTACAAAGATCTTTGTAAGCATTTTGAAATATCTCTACAGTCCTTGAAAACCTACTTGAATGTAGACAAGTATCCTTTTTTTCATATGTACAAAACGAGGCTTCAGAAACAATGAGAAATACAAGAGAAAAGACTTCCTTTTAGTCCGTGTCTTTCTTGTGCCAGGGAACCCATACCCAGTACCAGCAGTCCAGATGTGTGTCACCAGTGGTGAATAGAGCTGAAGAATCACCTTGCTGGTGCCTCGATTTTCTTTCTGATGAAGTGCTTTGTGGCTACTTGGCCCCCAACATGTATACACGGAGGAGGTTAATCTTCCCTAGGTGCAGTACTTGGCAGTTCCCATTTGTTGAACTTCATGATTCACTAATCTCTGAGATTCTCTCCCAGTGGCAACACAGGCATCTGGTGTCTCAACCACTCCTCCCAGTTTTGTTTCATCTGCATTATTTCTATCCCACCCTCCAAATTATTAATGAAGATGTTAAACAGTGTTGGCCCCAGTATCAACCACTGAGGTACACCACCAGTGTCTGGAATCCAGAAGGATTTTGTGCTACTATTCAGCACACCTTTGAGGCTGGCAGTTCAGCTATTTCTCGGTATACCTCACTGTCTTGTTATCTCATCTGTATTTCAGCAGTCTTGCTGAAGTGAAAAATAACCAATGTCTACAATTCTTCCCTCATTCACCAGGCCAGTCATCTCATCATAGAAAGCCAACCGGTTTATCAGACACAATTTCCAGATTATCAGTCAATAGTGTATACTCCCAGGCACATTCTTGCTCTGTTTTATGTTTGGAAATTGTTTCCAGGAGGAAACAATTTGTTCCATCAGATTCCCATGGATTGTCATGCTTTTCAGGTGAAGCCAAGAAGCCTGTAGTTCTTTAAAGTCTCTTTGCACTGCTTGAATTAATAATGAGTGGCATTTGTTTTCATCCTGTCTTCAATGCCATCAGCCACCTCTCAGCACTGGTGGTGCTTCTCAAGTCATATGGATGTGTGTGAATCCAGTTCATTTAAATTCTTCCTAACCTGGACCTCCTACACTTAGAGTAACTTTTACTCCAGACTTTCTCTCTGATCTCAGGGACCTGAGATTTCTGAAGACAAATCCTACAATTAAGGACATGGGCAAAGAAAGCACCGAGTTCCTTGCCCACATTCTTTGTAACCAGGTCCTCTACTACATTTAGCAGTGGGAATACATTTTCTGTAGCCTTCCTGTTGCTGCTGATACTCTGATAGGCTTTTGCTTGGACTTCATCTCCACCGCATTTAGCTCCAGGGATGTTTTGACCTTCCTAAGTCACTTCTCCCTGTTCCCTCCTCTACTTTAAGTTTGGTGTGGCTTTCTGCTCATCAGGATGGTTCATTCATGAGCTTGGATAAGGTGATCCTTGAAGATCAGACAGCTTCCCTGGGTTCCTCATCAGGAATGTAACCCATCCAATTCTTCCAAATGGAGCCTTTAAAAAAATAAAAAATCCCAAATTCAATCTTTCCCAAAATACACGTTATGGTTGTATAGCTGAGAGTATGCTTTAAAAATTATATGTGTTCTAAAACTATTAGAAATGCACAATTCGATGAGAATAAAATGTCAAGAAATACAAATCATGCTTATCCAGAATGTTAATATTTTTAAGAGAGTCTTAATTTACTTAAATAGTATTCCCCTAATTGTGATTCTCTTGCTGCAGATGGATTCTCTAATGTATAACTCGAGAATCTATGAACATGAAGCCAGTGAACTGAAACAGTGACATGATTATAATTCACCAATAATTAAATAAAACCCAGTTCGGTTAAAAAACAAATTTAATAGATCTAATATTTTATGTAGCTACAGACTAATAAAGGTAAATTCCAAATAGCCAAATAATCCAAATTCTGAAAACCTGAATCTCCTTTGCATCGATATAACTCGATTGCAAGAGAGCTGTTTCTGATTGACATGAGTGTAAATGATATCCTTTGTGGGTTTTTTTCAGTTGTGGCCTTTGACCCAAATTACTTATTACTGAGCAAATTGAGTCTTCTGCTAGTGCAGATCAATGACGTAACTCGATAATCTTGCCGAGATCTGACTCTTGACTGCTTTGAAATTAAAACTAAAAAGAACAGTGCAGTAGGTATTCTAGAAAGTCAATATGTACATAGTTAAAAAATAAACCAACCAGACACTAATCCCTAGTTTAACAGGAAGATATGTTACGAATTTTCAGCTGATCTTCATTTGGGTCCATTGTGGAATTATCAAAATCTTGTCTTGGATATTTGGACCGTGACAAATATATAGACTTGGATATTAAGAAATTCTTGACGTTCCTTCTGCCATTTTAAGATTTAATTTAAAGTTTAGAAATCTGTTCTGTGGCTTAGATGAAAATTGCTATTACAGCCCATGTGATTATTCTTACTCTGATGCTGCATTCACTTTAGTGAATGGGTTTGGAGAATATTTCCATGAATTTTAGCGAAAGGACAAACAGTTGCTCACTTCAGCCATGAAAACTGTGGCAGAATTTCTCTGTGTTCTTCAGACATACAAACAAAGTTTGAAGATAGCAGTAGCGGGTGACCAACCTCAACAGTTGTCCATAAGGAAAAGAACAGAAAGCTCTAGATCGGGCATGGATGCAGGCACTGTGCAATTCAGAAACTATGCTGTGGGTTGTGTGACATGGCATTGTCCCAAGGAGATCATGTTAAATGGAGAAGGAACTTAAGGGCTTTGGAGAGGAAAAGATTCTACCCAAAATGAAGAACTTCTTATGATTACACAAAGTTTCAGGGCTTAACTAAGTTTACCTCCTCTCACCTCTTTAATTAAAAACCTTCCCAAATATGAATTAGGACTTTTAGGTGAACTCCACATAGCAGATAAACGTAGCCCTGGCTACTAAAGCACTGAATGTATCAGTGTAAGGCCAAACTATAAAGTATGTCTATAAAAAAAGCTTATTTAGATAAAGAAAGCTTGTGTTATCTAGCCAACCTTACTAAAGGATTTTAAGGTGATTTGTGTTATGTATATCAGGTTAAATGTGTGTATTTGTTCTTCTGATTAATTTTGGACTGCATATACTCTTAATACCACTTATAATATTTGTTCAGCCAAAGATTATTTCTAACTGCTACTTACGCAGATCTCCGCAGCTGTGTTTTAAAACTTACAGGTGAATGCCACATTTGTTTTACAGGGTCTGTCAAAGTGACATTTGTTTTATTAAATTTGGAAGCTTAAACACCCAGTGAAGATTTCTTTTGTTCAGTGTTTTCATATTCACATTGAGACCAACTTTTCTGTTGGTATGTTGTGCAACCGTAATCACTTAAATTGAGGTAAATGAATAAAACCAAATATTTTTTTTTTCATTTTTTGTCATTCATGATCTAATTGGTTATTTATAAATAATGCAATCCATTGAAGGTGACATGAAGTTAATACGACACTCAAATGTCTGCTGTCCTCAAAGTAGTTTAAATTTGTTAAAAAATATTACTTCAGAGACAAGATTATTTTTCAAACAAGCACCAGTAGTCCTTCTTATTGTATTTATCTATATATCTATATATCTATATATATCTATATATATAGATATATATAGATACAGATATATATCTATATATATCTATATTGTATATATCTGTTCAAGAAGCGTTTAGATGAGGTGCTGAGGGATTTGATTTAGTAGCTTGGTGGGTAGGGATGGTGGTGTGAGGAAGGTTGGACTAGATGATCTTGTAGGTCCTTTCCAACCTAATGTATCTATGAATCTATGAATCTATCCATTTTTCAAATGGAGTTTTACAATACAGGAGTTACCTGAAAGAATATGCAAGTAAATGGGAGGCATGGTGCCATTGAACTGGAAAAACACAGAAACATTTTGGTAGCCTTTGGCATGGACTGAGCTACAGATAATTCTTCATGTTGGGAAGTTTGGTGTCCCTCGGTTCTATCATACTTATGAAATTAAAAATAAATAAATAAAATAAATAAATAAAAACAGAACTTGTCCTCTCCTGACCCAAAGCAATTGAAATATCAGACTAAAAAATCTGGCAATGAGAGAATAACAAACAAACATCTCACAGAATCACAGAATTGTAGGCATTGGAAGAGACCTCTAGAGATCATTGAGTCCAACCCCCTGCCAAAGCAGCTCCCTAGCCCAGGTTGCACAGGTAGGCGTCCAGGTGGCTCTTGAATGTCTCCAGAGAAGGAGATTCCACCACCTCTCTGTGCAGCTGTGCCAGTGCTCCGTCACTGCACTGTGAAGAAGTTCCCAGACACATTTGTGCAGATCTTCCTATGCTTCAGTTTGTGGCCATTTCTCCTCATCCTATCACCACACACTGCTGAGAAGAGTTCAGCCTCGTCCCCTTGCCTCCTGCTCCTTAGATATTTATAGATGTGGATCAGATCCACTCTGAGTCTTCTGTTTTCAAAGCTGAACAGACCCATAAGGTCTCATAAGGAAGGTGCTCCACGTCCTCTATCACATTTGCAGCCCTCTGCTGAACTTTTTCGAGGAATCACAGACTTTTTTGTGTGTATATTTGTGTCTATTAGCTATGGGAATTTGCAGTCTTCCATTTAATAAATACTATTTTTTAAATTAGTTAGTAGTTGGACCATTTCTGTGAAAAATAAAAGGCCCATGAAACAGATATTTTTTGGAAAGACAGTCTGGGATTTTCTGTGTTCGGAAAGTCCATTTTTTCCTGGGGTGTTCTTTCAGTCGTATCACAATTATATTAGAAACTTCTGATGGAAGAATTCCTCTGAGACATCTTCTATTGGCTTCATGGGTCAAGAAGCATCAAAATGAAATACAGCATTCTAGACTTTGCAGTGGCAGGTCATTTACCTCCCTGATCTTGAAAGCAGGATGAAAATGGTTTGTATCAGAGTGCCTAAAAAAGACCATCTTACCTTATTATCTTTTTAAATTATTATTATTTTTAATTTATTCTTTTATCATCTCTTTTCAGAATTAGAAGACGCAGTTTTTCTTGTCTTTGAAGCATATAAATTCTTCATTTGTTCAAGTTGGCCTGATAGGCCATTTGAAACATACAGTTCTGAGTCCAGCCTGCCACGTCTTGACAAATGGAGGTGGCGAGTGTCAGAATCTAAATTTTTATTTAGTCTCTCAAGGGGCACCACTTATAAAGCCCTGGGCTTTGTCTAAGATAGCAAATTGTGACCTACATGTTGCATACAGGGAGATACAGGCTACTGAAGAATCACAGAATTGTAGGGGTTGGAAGGGACCTCTAGAGATCATCGAGTCCAGCTCCCCTTCTGAAACAGGCTCCAGTCCATCAATTAGATACTGATCATTCCAGCTGATCTTGCCTCACTCTTTAATGATCTCCTGTGTTACAATGGACCAAATCACCGTACTATAAATGTCTCAGCTTCTCCACTGTGGACCATGTTGATCCTAGTTTTGATTGAAATGCCACATTGTTGGCTTGGACAAAATGCCAACTTTTCCACTATCCTAAAGTGAAGCACTGCATCTGTAATTGTTCCCGGTATCCAAAAGCTTTTCCTTTGTGCAGTGTTTAGTGCAGTGTCACAGCTGTCCTCTGCTGGGATTTCTGCAGAATGAAAGAGAGGAAAAAAACAGCACTATAAATAAATGATTTGGTTCTCATGCTGGTTTAGCTGATTTTTGGGGACCTGTTTCCAAGTCTGTTCAAGTGATTAGCCTTTGAATTGCCAAGCTGAATACAAACAAACAAAACCCCTCTTCATTCTTACAAGCTCTAGCTTGTTCCTCATGTGCTCTAATAAATCATCTTTTTTTCTAGTAGCACTCAGCTACCTGACAGCAAAACCAGCAATGCTAATTTCCACCACAGAGTTCAGCAGTTCAACCTTACTGGGTTACGAAGAACTCCTTTTGACTTACTCTCTCTGGTCTCTTCCATCTGTATCCACTTTGAACAAGTGTCCTCTAAACACTGTGTTTTAAGAGACGTTAGCTTACATTTGCCAAAGCACCAGTTTTGTGCTTTGCTACAGAAGTGGAGATATCCAAAATTTCCTTTGTAGCATCAGGATGTGCATCTGAAGTCTCAGCTGTACCCTGTAATCACAAGGCTCTTAAATATAAATCTTCCCTTTGATTACCATAAATAACTGTACAATTGAAAATATTCAATAGTGTTATTGTAATTGAGCTTTCGCATCAGCAACAGCATGCAACAAATCATAAAATCACAGAGCAATTTTACTACACAGATTCTGAAAAAAAAATCTCTCTTTTCAAAACTGCAGCATGTGCTAAAATAAAACCTAAATAATGTGTGTTTATATTTATTCTAGGATGTCTGCAGTTTAAAACAAATATCATACCCTTTCGTGCTCTGCATTGCACTGCTTTCCTCAACTCATGAGGAATGCTTTCTGATGCATGCATATTCTAGAGCATACAGGTGGAAGATCTGCTCCTGAAAACAGTCCACAAATTTTGCTCATCTGATCACAGAATAACAGACATTCAGCTTAGCTGGAATCTGAGCTTCAGAATAAAAGAGTGTTCAATAATTGCTCTCAGGGACGTGATCCATTGAAGAAACTACCAATGGGCAAAGGACTAACATAAAATAACTGAAATTTAAGTTGAGCTCCAACTTGAATTGCATTCAGTAGAAGGGCAGCATGCATCCTGGCTGACTTTTAATCACATTTAAACAGAATTAATTAATTACTATTATCTTGAATGCAGATCAATATCAATATGGCTGATCAGTCTTTGACAAATGTAATCATTTAAAATTTGGTGCAATGGCATCAGTGAGAATTCAGCTGAGTAATACTGAGGGACTGTGTCATTTACTGAGATTTAACTTGCTTTAAATGTCTGTATTACATCATGAGATGGAGCTGACAAACTCCATCTTAGTTAACTGCAAACATCCTGAAAATCATAGGCAAAATCATCTTTGCTGGCATTCCTATTGATAAAGGTGTCTTAATCATTAAAGAAATTTTTTTTGTCATGAATGTGGTAAGCTTGAAGCAGTTTGTAACATGGTGTTTATGCATCATGAAGCACGAGACAGCATGGGGAAGGCCAGAATTTGGCCTTTAATTTCGTCTTACTTGATGTTTACATTTTTCCTGGTTTTCTTTGTGAGACGTAAAGGTTTTCTTCTTTATTACAGTGCTATTCTGTCAACTGTTTTTCTTTTTTTTTTCTTTTGCTTCTCGTCAGATCTGCTTCTGTCTTACAGAGAAAGAAATAAAAATGCCAGTCTGTTATCTCACATTTCAGTTAAGTCTAACATGTATTTGCTTAGGGGTAAAAAAGTTGAAGAAAAAAGGGAAATGTCAAAAATGAATAATAAATGGCGTATAAACAGAAGCAGATTTTCTGTGATATGTTACCCCTGATAAACTTGATAATGTTTCCCAAATGTGTTGCCTTGGTTCAGATCCAAATCTACTGGTCAGATTTTATGTGCTATTTTTAATTTTACTGCTTAAAATACTTGACATCATCCTGTAGGAATTCCCTCCTACTGCAGAGCTGTATCTAGTTATTTGTAGGTTAAAATTCATCTTAATATAGGTTCACATAAAACATGTGTTACCACAGAAGCAGCAAAAAGACAGATCTGGGTGGGTAAAACAAGCTGGATTTGCGAGGAAACTCTTTTTTCTTTTTAATGAAATATGTTTTCCTTTGAGGCCACTCCATCGTTTGATATTGTACACTCCAAGGTCTTTCCATTCAGTAAACTTTCCTTGCCCTTTGAGCAGCGAAATCAGAATGTGAAAGGCGAATACAAACAACTAGGGACAGGGGGACCTGGAAACATTTAGGACTTCACAAAAAGCCTGTAGATCCAGGCAATAAAATCAAGTGGTGCTGCAAAACACTGTAGCTCTTTGGGATACCTAAAAAGCCTATTCCACTCCTGTAGGTACAGCTGTGCTGGCTTCTGTGGAGTTACTCTTCTCTGGTTTGGTATTTGTGGGTGTATTCCTAGAGAGAGGCTCTTTCTCAACATAAACCAGTAAAGACCTGGAAGCATTAAAACAGACTGATGAGAAAAAGGAATGCTTCTTCCATTGATGCACAGCTCTGACAATATCAACATGAGGAAACACGTCCCTAATAACAGAAAAGCATTGCAGTTACTTGCTGATGTCTTTTAGCTCGTGCTTTTTCAGTTATCCTATACAAGTAGTAGATACTGTGGAAGTAATATCCTTAAATATCAAGTTCATGCTTCAGTGCCTCAGCCGTAGCTAAGTTCAGTACTTGAAGTAGACTGGGCCTGATGAACTTCGCTGTAAAGTATTTAATGAACTGGCTTAGCACAGATTCTCGTTACATTTGATTACTTTGAAGAGGGTGGTGAGGCAAATGCCTGTCCTTAAAAATCAGAATGAGGTGGAAAATAAGAGCCCAGTTAGATAATAGGCCATCTCAGACCATGTCAAAGGACTGTCGTTTCCTGAACAAAGAAGAAGCAGTGGAAGATAAGTAGCAATGACAAGTAATTTTCCTTTGTAAGGCTTTTGGTCGCACTTCACATTGATTTCCTGTAAGGAGCTGAAGAAATGTTGCTCAGGTAGATCCACTACCGCTTCTTCACACACAGAGGCTCTGGCTGTGCAGTTGCACAGGGCTGAGCCTCAATTAGTGGCGAACTTTGGGCTGAGCCCATGGCCCTGTCCTGAGGAAGAAAACTGCAGCCAGGGCCTTGCTCCATCTGGAGCTAGTCCCAGGTGTGATGTTCTGGAGGCAGAGAAAGAAAGAGAGTACCCTTGTTGCCAGACTGTGCCAACCAGAGGCCAGTCCTGAGTCCCTTTCAGGCAGCCAGGCAGGTGCCTTGAATCTTACTCCAAATGATTCTGTTCCGAGAAGGCAGATTTTGGGTAGGGAAAGAAAAAATGTGTTCATCACACATTTGCTTTATATTACACCTTTTATGTAGTTATTCCTTTCAACAAACACCAGAATATGCTCGTTTGCATTCAGGAAAATGTGTTATTTTATTAAGTGATGTTATACAAAACTCTAGCCAGCTGATGAAATATAAACCCTACCATGCATTTCAAAATGTGAAGGACTGATATCGCATTTCTCATCCCCTTCTGAAGCACTGTGACTGATTTCAAATATAAGAATGTTCCCTAATTGAAGTTTGTGAACATTAAGGCAAGATACTAACATTCTAACAGTGAATAAGATATCCTTGTGCTAGCTATCACAAGGAAAACAATTTGTGATATGGTGATAACTACACAAGGATAGGTCATGTAACCAGTGGGTTAACATGGTTTGTGTTGAGTGCACTGGAGACAGAGACCACATTTGTATCTCCTCTTTCTCTGAGTGCCCTTTATAAGAATGTTTTGCTAAAGCCATGAATTTTAATTAATATAATCTGAGAAAGGTGAAGTGTGGCATAACTAAATGTGGTACAATGTTGCTCTTGGTGTCTTATGCCTGTTATGCAATTATCATCAGCAGACAGTCCAAGTAAGAAAAGAACAGAAGAGAATCAAAAAGTGATGACAATAGATTTAATAAACAGGCATGCCTGACAAAAACTGAATTTTGTGAACTTTATCTCATTTGGCTGCCACCTTGACATCATCTGACAAAGAAATGTCTTTCTTCCTTGTCATAGAATCATAGAATGGCTTGAGCTGTAAGGGATCTCAGAGCCCATCTAGTTCTTACCCCGTGCCATGGGCAGGGTACCATCCCCCAGATCAGAGTTGTCCAGAGACACATCTAACCTGGCCTTGAACACCTCCAGGGATGGAGCACTCACCCAGTTTCTCTGGGCAGCCTGTGCCAGTGCCTCACCATCCTCTCAGTAAGGAATCTTTAATGCACTATAAGACATTCTGTGTTTTTTTGTGGGCAACCTGATCTGGTGGGTGACAACCCTGCTCGTGGGGAAGGGTTGGGACTGGATGGGTTTTGAGATCCTTTCCAACCCAAGCCATTCTGTGATTCTATGACTATGATTCTACGAATATATGAATATGTCAAATGCTGAGCCTGACTTCTCCAGTCCAGTCACTGTGGGTCCCAGGATCAATTTTGGGGTGCTGCTGTGCCTAGGTCATGCTGCATGCTGCTGTAAGAGGGAAATGCTACTCATGGGAGGAGAGGTAGGAGCCTGAACTCTTTCCTTTGCACCCCACAAAGCGGCCAAAGAAGGAAGCATGACACAGCAGTGGTAAAAAAGAAAAGAAAAAAATAAATAAAAAGAGAGTAAAAGAAGAAAAAAATAAACCACAAAAAGCCCGCTGAGTGAGTTGGAATAGGGAACAATACAGCTTTATACAAATTGCACTCTGCAGAAAATGATCTGTGTACAGCTCTGAGAAGAGGTTTCCTCATTCAAATGCCAACGTAAGCATGGTTTAGGAGCAAAAGTCTCCTCTTACACACTGTTTCTATTATAGTGCATTTCATTTAGTTATAATGAATCAGAAGATAATTCTTCCAAAAATGCTTAGCTTTTTCTTCTTATTCAGATTCTAGGAAAATAATACATTATCTTTCTGGTAAAAGCCTAAGGAATCTATGTTAGAAATATATTATATTCCTTGATTCGCTGTGGAAAGGCAATGAGGGCAATACAGAAATCTGCAGTTTTAATTCCCTGCTGATGTATAGAGGGGTACAGCTGTGTTTTTGGGCTGACTATCTATTACAAGCCTGAATACAAGACTGGTACCTTCAGAAGGCAGCTGAGGTCACTGGTGAGGTGAAATGCCTCTCTGCCACAAGGTTTCTGCCTGAATAAGGACTACTTGAGGACTGAGCGGAGACCTCGTGCTTTGATTTAACTGAGGATATACAACATCAGAGACATTAAGTCTTTTCATCATGTTGTTCAAGCTGTGACTTTTGCTTGTGAGAGCAGATTTTCTGTTTGTTTTGACTTCTGCTTTGTGAGAGAAGGCAGAAATTGGAGGCTGTAGGTGAAACAAATGTAGGACACAAGGACTACCATAGGTATTATCTGTAGTAAGCATTGGCAGCAGGTTGAGTACCAGCTCAATGACATGTAGAATGACTTGCTCCCTGGTTTGCCTTAATACTCTGTCATAACCAAGCTGGAAAGGCAAAACAAATTTCAGATAGATAACATGGAGGCACAGAGTCTAGGTGTTGCTCTCAGAAGTCAGCGCAGAAGCAAAATGTACTTCAGAAGGGGAATTGCGATTGTGCAATTAACCTACAATGGAAAAAAACAAAAACAAAACAAAAACAAAACAGAATAAAGCAAAGGAGGATTATAACATTTATATAATATACACTACAGCATATACATCTACACCTTTCTGCTTTGGGAAGCTTCACTGTTCCCATGAGAAAGAGCTGTAGTAGCCCAGTGGTGCTACTGGGTCCTATGGCAGGAAGAGGGTCTATCTGGATTTGCTGCATTTTTCTTCAAGTCTCAACAAGATTAAACAAACAAACAAACAAACAAAGATGAAAAAAGACGAGAGAGACATTCAACTTCAGTACAAGGGAGTGAGGATTTTACCTGAGTCGACCTTGGTTTTGAAGGAAAAGGGTATGGGCATGAGCCAGGCTGTAATCTTCACAAAGATCTATGCCTTTATTTTCAGCCATAGACACGGCCTGAGGTCATCAGACACATTCTCTACTTCCTTATTATTCCTTATCTGCAGTATGCAAATTAAGTAGAGGAAATGAGAGCTGCATTTGCCTCCTCTTCCCTTGCAAAAGAGATGTTGGTGTGGCAGGGCAGGCTGGGGCTTCTGCAAACACAGCAGCTTGAGGCTGGACCTGAGACGAGGGCAGGTGATATGACAGAGTTTGTCAGCTCAGTTTGTTAATCATTGGTCAGCTAACAATTTATGACTACACAGAGGTGGGACATCCACCAGTTCTCTCGGCAACCTGCAGCAGTGCTTCACCACCCTTACTGTAAAACACTTCTTCCTTATATCCTGCCTAAATCTCCCCTCCTTTAGTTTGAAAACATTACTCCTTCTCCTGTCACTATAGACCCTGATAAAGAGTCTGTTTAGCACAAACATCACAGCTTTCATTATTATTTACCATAATCAAGTAATATTATCTGATGCCAACAATCAAAGGAAAATATAAATTGCATCAACAAACTCTTTAAGAAAACATCTGCACCAAGCTGACCAGAGCTGGAACATATCAAAACGCACCTTGCTTCTAACCAACTGTACTCTTGACTGTGAGTATCACTTTGTAAAGCACTTTGGTGCTGCAACATCTTACTTCAAAATCAATTTGAGGAAAACAATCTTCTGTTTTAATATATTAGAGTTCCAGTCTTGCTTAATAAAGCATAAGCCAGAATTCTGGATGAAAGCAGAACGTACAGAAAACAGAGTCAAATTTGTATCTGTGTGTTGAGAGGTGTTCACACTGGGGGCAGTATCACTCCTATGGCTGAGTCAGGACTCAGGATGATCACCCCAACCTGCCAAGAATAATTGGAGAAAAGGAAATGTTGTCCCCTCTTTTCCCCATGTTCATTTTCAAGTTCTTACTCGTTGTTTGTAATACTTTCCAAGTGTGGGAGCCTGTTTGGTTGAAACAACTGAGAAGTTTTTTGCTGTCAAAAACAACCTGAGCTAATTCTTATTTATTAGCATTATGCACAGTGATTTCTTGCAGAAGGGTAAACGCTTTATTGTGAGTATTTCCAATCCAATCTGCTGCAATTTAGCTTCATCATGAAATCATGCCTTTCAAATTCTATACAAGAATTTTCCCTGTCATAAATATTTAACAAAGAATTAAAACCTCATTAGGCAGTCTCAACAATACATAATACACATGTATGTAAAATTGCTCATATTAATGTTTTTCTTCAGTATGAATAGCAGAGAATGCTCATTGAACTAAAATGTCTTAACAAAAAAACAGGAAATGCATGAAGAACAATCAAGGACTGTAATTTATGGAAATATTAATTGGGCAATTTAAAGTAAATATTGTGATACAGCTAATTTTTACTACTGCAAAATATTAATAACACATTACTACATAATATGGTAGAGTCTGGAACAAATAGGATGAATGAAATTAATATTGCTTAGTTCCTCTATATGGTTTCACTAAAACATTAAAATCATCCAAAACACATGCATGACAAAGCAAGCAGAGTTTGATCATGCCCAGCAGTGCCTCTGTAAGTCACACTGAAGAGAAATGTTTCCAGGATTTCTGTTAACTCACCAGAGCCAAGTTCTCTGGACAGGATCAAGTATCTCTACACTGAATGGAAATGTCAAGATCACCTGTAATATCAAAGCAAAACTTAAACTGGTCAGAGCAGCATTTGCATCAACAAAATCCATCTAATAGCATGATGAAAATCATAGAATCACAGAGTCATTAAGGTTGGAAAAGACCTCTAAAATCATCTAGTCCAACCATAAATCCATCCCCACCATGCCCATTAACCACGTCCCTCAGTATCACATCTAGTTGAACACCTCCAGTTCTCACTGGTTCCCTGGGCAGCCTGTGCCAATGCTTATCACTCTTTCTGAGAAGAAATGTTTTCCCAATATCCAACCTGAGCTTCCTCTGGCACGACTTGAGGCCGTTACCTCTTGTTCTATTGCTGTTACCTGGGAGAAGAGGTTTACCCCCACCTGCCACAGCCTCCTTTTAGGGAGTTGTAGAGATATCAGCAATGGCTTAAGAAGGGGCACAAACCTTACAGGCAATCTCAACTGAAATATTGCAAGTTACTGAAATAACGGAATTTGATTTTTAAAACAAAAATTAATGTACCTTGTAGCTGGATTATTTAATGGGGATAATATATGGCAATTAATGACAGTAAAAGCTTGAATATTTCTGAAGGTTTCAGACCCTATCGAATTCTAAGGTATGTAATTTAATATGGCAGGATTGCTGCATAAAATTATTGCGTTGCTTTAGAAATTATCAGTTTACATGCCAACGTACATAATGAAATCTGTTAATCAGTGATACAAAATGCTTCCTGGAATCAGCGAGAACAGATCTGTGTGTTTTTCTGAGGTCAGGAAAACACCACTCTTGGGAAGCAAACCACTCTGAAAGCTGGTAATCAGGCTTACCTTTTACTTTTACAGCCACAGCACTTCACCTCAACTTTCTATCTTGTTGCTTTTCCAGTCCATCCAGCTATCATTCAGGTTTATGCTCTCTTGTTTAGCCTCGTAGAATGATTATTCAGCTCAAGTGAAGCTTGGCTTTACAAAACTGTCAGCTGTACAATGCTGTGGACTCAAATGCCTCCATATTAATCACTTTGGCTGTGTTTCGCTGATGTATTAGTTTTTGTGTATTGACAAGTAATGTAGGGAATAGTGGGGAAATTAGTGGTACATCAATCAGGGCCTCTCCAGGGCCAGCTCAGGAGGTTTCTGATTGCTTCCTCAAGCATCTTTTGATGCCTCTGAATCATCATCTGGTGGTAAAACAAATCCGTCGTATTGCACACCCAAACACTTTGTCTTCTCTGTGGCTTAACCCTGAAGCACACAGAATCCCCAGTTTGTAGGGAAAGCAAAAAATAACATGAATGTGATACTTCTACACTTATCTGAAGGAAGACAGATATAAATATTCTCATTTTTGTAGACATAGCAATACAGTAAATTCTGGTCTTTTTTATAGAACAATTATTTTTCGTTCAGTTCTTGTCTCCTCCTATGTTTAATTAATTAACACTCAACTATACTATTAGCTTTTTTATAATATTTGTATTTAATCCTTTGTGATCCTCCATGCCTTATTATCTGAAAAATAATAGAAAGTGACTGAAAAATCCAGGTAAAACTGCAGATAATTTCATGATTTTTAATCAGATATTTTATATTTTTGTTGAGTGACACCTCTGCTGTGCTACCAGAGGTTTTAAACATTTTTTTGCCTTAAGAAGTGTGAGATTGAAGCATGTATTCAAAAGGACTATAGACAATTCAAAGCATCTTAGTCTTCAGAGAATTATGAGAAAAATGATTGAATCAAGGAGGCAGCCCTATCACTGGGGTGCTAATCAAGTTGCTGCAGATGTGTTTAAAGAATAGTTCTTCATACAGCAGAAACTGGATGGGGTGATCTTGATTTGCTGAGCAAGTTTGGTAGCTTCTACCCTTTTGGACAAGTACCATATGCACTGGGTGATATCCTCCTAGGATGAGCCTGGTGAGGTGCTGATACAATGTGGGGGAAATGTAGTCTTCCCTTCCACCTTCAGGAGCACCCAGAAGTACATCCCATAGCATTTGTGCAATAGTTACATCTGATGGGATAAAAAGAGAAAAGAATGGGAAAGGTGGGAAGGGAAGGGAAGGGAAGGGAAGGGAAGGGAAGGGAAGGGAAGGGAAGGGAAGGGAAGGGAAGGGAAGGGAAGGGAAGGGAAGGGAAGGGAAGGGAAGGGAAGGGAAGGGAAGGGAAGGGAAGGGAAGGGAAGGGAAGGGAAGGGAAGGGAAGGGAAGGGAAGGGAAGGGAAGGGAAGGGAAGGGAAGGGAAGGGAAGGGAAGGGGAGGGGAGGGAAGGGGAGGGGAGGGGAGGGGAGGGGAGGGGAGGGGAGGGGAAAGGAAAAAGAAAAAGAAAAAGAAAAAGAAAAAGAAAAAGAAAAAGAAAAAGAAAAAGAAAAAGAAAAAGAAAAAGAAAAAGAAAAAGAAAAAGAAAAAGAAAAAGAAAAAGAAAAAAAGAGAAAAAGAAAAAGAGAAAAAGAAAAAGAAAAAGAGAGAGAAAAAGAGAGAGAAAAAGAGAGAGAAAAAAAAGGAAAAAAAAGGCAAAAGAAAGAAGAGGAAGAAGAGGAAATGAAATAGGAAAAAGGAAGAAAGGGAGGAAGGAGAAGGAAGGAACCATAGAATGCATCATAGAACAGGCTCGATGTGCAACTGGCAGTGCTAGTTTCTGCCCATCCATCACCCATCCATTGTCTCTGCTCGAGCAGCCCCAGATGGAAGCACACTGCTTTGTCCATTGTCTCCTCACTGTCACCTCAGGAACTACAGCCTTGATGTGAATCTCTACAAAGCAGAGGGGTTGTCAGGCTGACATGTCAGCAATTTTGTAAAAAAATAAATAAATAAAACAAAAGTTGCTCTGGGGGTAGGCGTGCTGCTGAGCTATCATCCCCATCACGTTGCTCCATGTCCTTGTGAGATGTGCTAGTTTTTTTCTGATCAGCTCCCATGCTCCCTCCAGGGATGCACTGACAGATGCTTGCAGCCCTCCGCACGCTGTGGGATCCTGGAAGTTGTGTGCTGTGAAAAGCTGCACAGGACTTCCAGCAAGGTTAGAACGGAGCAGCTTTTAAATCTCCAACCCCAGCAATGGTTCCTCATGGTGCAGGCACAACTGAGAAATGAATGTCGTGTCCTTGCTGTGTGACCCATACAGTTTCTCTCTTAATGATTATTTTCCTCTTTACATCTATTACTTTTACTGAACACTTTTATCATGCTTATTTAAAAAACGAGAAATACACTCTGCCTCCGGGCACCTATTTTTGCTAGGACTTGCAATTTCCCTTCTGATGTTTTACACTGAAAGCTTGGTAACTTTATCTTGGGAATCTTAATTAAAAAGCAGGAATCGTCTCTCCACCTTGGAGAATCAAAGCTCAGAGTTACAGAGAAGTTGTAACTGTTTTGGAAGTGCCAGCGCCTTAGTAACAAGGACACGGTCAGTCCAAGGGACAGGCTTTAACATACTGTGATTTCTAAGTACAGACACCCTCTGGTGCCAATAATGAAAAAGACATGGGCTGTTAGGCCCTCTGACCTCCAGAAAACCCCACGTTTCTATCCCTTGAATAGTTTGCAGAAGGAGCTACACATCCCTGGTGGGATGTGGGGTGGTGGGCACAGCATTGTGCTGATCAGTTCTGTGGAATTGGAATTCAAATGCTATGTACATCAGTCACTCCAAAAGTTTATTTCCATGGAAACTACAACAAACAGTTCAATAACACCATGCAGTAGAGCAAATTCTCAGCTACAAAACGCTATTTTTCAACACAGTCGCCACCATTAGCTATGCATTACCACCAGTGATGAACAAGAGTCTGCATGTCGTGCTTGTAAAAAATCTGTTCAGCTGTCTGGTACGTGCCTTGTCTTTCACATTTCTGTTCCCACCGCTGAAATGCACCACTCACCACCTCACTGCACTCACATCCGCTGTTGGGTCTCCATTAATGTTCAGCAAGTGATGGTGAATGTCATCTGCTGCAGCTTTTTCTGCATGGAGGAATTCAGTGACGCTTTTGCTTCATCCACACTTCCATGTGCATTAACACAAGGAACCAACAAACCAAGCAATTCGAAAAGGTCAAGAAGGAGACTTTTCTTAATAACCTACAAGACATGATCAGTACGTTTGCACATGTAAACTTTAAAATGTATCTTTCAAAGTTAAACTTGCAGCATGTTGAATAAGAGAGTACCAGATTAGACCTATTTTGATGGGCCTGCAATGATCAACAAATTATCCCTTCATCCTCTTGTCATGGACATGGTGGCCACGTGAAGAAGATTCCATGAGAGACCATCTCTTTGAGGGTGAGGTACAAATACATGGGCCCGGAGGAGTTTAGAAACAGTGCCATTATGTAGATGCAGTGCAAGCGGTGCTCCACATATCACTGCAGTTCCTGACAGCTGAAGTATCTCTTTTTTCAAGTCAGAAGATATTTGCTATCATTTTTTCTACCATACTGACAACTGATGTGGCCTTGAAGAAGTACATGAGAACCTTTGATTATAGAATCATAGAATAACCAAAGTAGGAAAAGACCTCTAAGACCATCCAGTCCAACTGTCCACCTATCCCCAGTATTTCCCAATAAACAATGTCCCTCAGTACAACATCTAAATGTTTCCTGAGCACATCCAGGAATGTTGAGTTCATAGCCCATTTCAGTGCCTGACCACTCTCTCAGAGAAGTATTTCCTAATTTCCAAATCTCCCCAGGTGCAACTTGAGGCCACTCCCTCTAGACCTATTGCCTGATGAACCTCACTTCTCATTTCCCTGCTGTGACAATAGTCCCCTGAGTAACCGTGTGTCAGCTGAGTGGCAGTAGCTGATGCTGTGAGTGCTTTTAACTTGTAGCTTGTAGTACATATAGACAAAAGGAGTTGTACCCGACCTCAGTGAAAAAGACAAATCTTTAATGTTTTCCTTGGCAGTAGCAATGGGCTATAAGTATACAGTGAGCTGCCGTGGTTTAGCTGATGCATAGTAACTCATTAATAGTCAATAACCTGATCAGGTGTCAGAGTACTCAACTCTCCTCAGCTCCTTCAAAAGTCCTAGTCAGGAACTGTGCCTCAAAGAGGACCTTCCTCCTCAGACAGGGATGATTTCCAGAGCAATTTAAGCTGCAGAAGCTTTGGGATGTCCCACACACTTGAGCTCTGTTGTGAATCCCATTGAAGTAAGAAAAAAATTCAAATCCCACCCTGGTAGGGGGAATCTGTAAAAATCACTCCTGATTAGAGGAATGGATACTGATGGATCTAGGCGTAAATGAAAATGAAAAAAGTGCAAAGAAAACCTCCTGATTCACATGGGAGAGGAACTGTAGCATGCCCAGAATACATAAGAGGGATATCTGGAGAGACTCCTTCTCCCACAGGTGATTTGTGAGAGGTTTAACCAGCGCATGCTTCCCCCTCAGACAGTTTGGTAACATCTATGGAGAAAAATGTGAGCCTGGAAGGCAGATTGCTCCTTGCAGCATCAAAGAAAACAGAAGTGGGAGACTCAAGCAAAAGGAAAAAAAGAAAAAGTTTTATGAAATATTTTTTAAAGACAGCATTTAAAAGTGGGGTATTGTATTGTACCCTTCCTGTCTGCTAAAGTGGCTTTTTATGGATATCAGCTCACAAGGCTTGACTGAAGGCATGCCAAGAATGCTGGATAGGTCAGCTGGATGCTGAACTGACATGTCCTGAAGGGGTGAGACATGATCCAAGAGCAACGCCAACACTGAAAGCATTTGTTAGAGTGTGTCAGCACAGAAGATGATCAATACCTACCGCTTTTAGTGGTTCAGTGTTCTTCATAGCAGCAGTGAGCAGCTCAGGAGATGTTTTATTGATGACACCACAGGCTGTCAGACAAACTCTGCGGATAAAGATTTTCAGATTTGCTTTATGGCCCTTTCAGTAAGGGGTAGTGCTTTTTTCAATAAAATACAAATCATTGGCAATCATTTAGATTATAACAAATGCCTGAAATATACCTTAGCTGATTTAGCTTTAATAGCAAACTAATTACAAAGCCAATACAAACCTATTGATTACTATACTTGCATTTACTGGACATCATTATTTACCTACTGTTACATGCACACTGTCTGCTACATCTTTTAATTCATGTTTTAAAGTCTTAAAGGGGCACCTGTGTCTTATTAAGGTTAAAGGCATTGTTAGACATGGGAATCTGTTTGCAGTTGTTAAGAATTTCCTTTATTTTCTGGGATATATTTTAGGCTGAGTGTCTGGTTCATGTGGAAATCTGTCTATATGCGTTGAAAATTTTGTCTGAAATTCTTCAACTGTTTCAGAGAATTAATTATATCACTCCTGAGAAAAGTGCATTATTTTATTCATGTCACAGAGGTGATTTACTTTAAGTAATTCAACTTCCCACATACCAGGGGGCTTTACATATGGCAGAGGCATTGTGCTTTTTTTTTTATCTTTTTTAGCACTTTTTTCCCTCAGTGATAGTCTTCCTGTAGAGGCACGTTATCTCAGCCCATTCTCCCTGTAAATTAATTCCCTTTTCTCACTGCAGTCCTTGTAGTTTTACATACCCACTTGTTCTTTGGCCCAATTATCCTTCTACTCTTGAGCAGGAGATTTGATCAGAGTCCTCCCAGAAACCCCTCCCAGATGTATAGTTCCACCACCAATTCTACATCCAATCTCTGTTCCTTCACATTCTGCTTACGTTTTCCTCCCTGTCTCCTGTCATGTTTCTAGATTTGTTGTTTGTTTTTCACAGAAACCTAGCATCCAGTTCAGTCTCTCATTTCAATTTTTCTAAATCTTTCCTAATCTTTAACTTCACTGTAAAGTCTTTTCTTGTTGTTGTTTTTTACTGAGATCTTTTCTGAAACACCTTTAACCCTGCCTGGATGCTTCTAATACAGCCTTTTCCATACAAAGGGATGAAGTATATTACAGGAGTTGGAGAATCCTCGTGAGCTTCACCCACACACCTAGGTAAGGGTGAGCTTTCCTCCAGGTTCACTTGTGTCCTCATCTGAAATCCTGACTCATATGAAACTTTCCTCAAAATCAATCACTACACCAGCTACATGAGAACTTCTGAACTTCGAATTAGCAATGACTGACTATAAGCTGATTTTCTACAGTCAATAAAATAGGCCTCCTTGATTTGCCTTACTGGTGTTCTTGGAAAGTTGAAAGTTACTGAGGAGAAAAAATGAATCACGTTGATGTTTCGATTTTTTTTGCACTGCTGTATGAAGGCGGTAGCTCCTTGTGAGTGTTCAACACTGCAAATCTCCTTGAGAAAAAAAAAAAAAATCCATATGTTTAAAATTCACGAAATTCTTTCCAGTCAATGTGCCTGCACTCGTTCCTCAAGAGGCAGAAACTCCAGCTTTATCCAGCTGTAACTTAAGACTTCTTTTGAAAGGAGTAGTAGAAATATTATTACATGAATCCTGCATGAGATTGCAAATCTGATTTCATGCTTTATTTCCATTACTTTTTCAATCCGTGCAGTGATATAATAGACTGCTGGCTTTGGCTTCCTAATAGGATCTGACCAAGCATCGCTGAAGTATCACTGAAAAACTCATGGGGAATTTCTAAGAGAACTGAAACAGTTGTGCTTTTTGGTGGGCTCTGAGAAGTAAGATTTTATCACGAATTCACAGAGGACAACATAAGCAGACATACACGGAGGATTCAATAGTAAATGTGTGCAGCTTAGCACAGCTCCCGTAAATACAGGAATTCCCTACCTAACTCTGGAATTACTAATTAAGTAAACCATTGTTCTTCAGTCTCAGCAAACGAAATTAGTTTGTGCTGAGGCTGGTGCTGTTGTAGTAGAATCCTGATTGCTGATGCCAGGTAAGCAATTTGAGAATTCCTACAACAATCTGAAATACAGATAGTATTGATGTGTGATGAATTTTCAAAGAGCAACAACAAAACTATAAAAACACTCAATTTTTATTCTCCCTCCATGATTAGTAGAATTTCATTGTCACTTTGACTTTCAAGAAGAGTAGATTTCCAAACATAAGCACAGTAGGGTTTTGAACTGTTTTTCAGATGTGATAATCTTTGACTCCATTTCTTTCCTTGACCAGGTGGGGGTGTTCTTGGCATAACTTTCCTCAGGAACAAGATCCACGAATACACGGTAGTTCTCTGCTGACATCTGAGAGGAGTCAGTTTTACTCTATGTTCTGGCTCTGACTGCAAGCAGATGGGATCACCATTTTGACTGGATTACAAAAGTGGTCGTATTCTGAGAGTACTATTAATCCACAGCAGTGAATTTGGGCTGATGGTTCTGGAGCAAGGCATGTCAATAGTATTACAATCAAGATAATCATTGAACATAATGTGGATTAACTGCCTTTACAAAAGTTTTCTGATAGTGTTTAAATCTCTATCTGGGGGCATGATTTGGGGGGGAAATACATACATATGTATATATATATATGTGTGTGTATATATATATATATATGTGTGCATGTGTGTATATATATATATATATTTGCTTTTGTTAAAATTCCAGAACAAAATAAGAATTCCACCCCCAACAAGTCTGCAGTCTGTAAAAATAAGTTTGCTTTTTTTTTTTTTTTGTCTGATTTCAGTTGTTTATCCTATCTTTCGGAGGTATTAAGTAGCTTTGGACCTGTATTAATGTTAATACATGCATACTTTTGTGCGTTTGTACACTTACACCTCAAAAAGGGAAGAAGCAGTGGTTTACAAAGATCCTCTTAAACAGTGAAAAAAATGTTACTGAGTGAAGGACGATACAAGATTTAAGGTCACACAGCAAGGATGCAGCCGGGCCAGGAAATGAAGCCAGAACAGTGCTAAGAATGAGAGTCATTCCTTTTTTTCTGTCACTTTTAAAGTTTACTAAAAATAGCAGTTAAGTGAGTAGCTCAGAGAAATAGTCCACTTGTTTCAGTGCCAATAAGAAATGAATGTCAAGAAAATTCATTCAAATTTTGCTAACATTTTGCAGAACTTTGCAATGGGGCTCTGGAGTTTCTCGTGAGGGTGAGTTCTGCTTCCTGAAAAAGAAAGTGTCACCTGAAATAGCTGCTTCTGGGTCACACAAGTAGAGGACCCAACAATCAATAGGCAATAGCATTGTAAAAAGTGAGCATTTCCCTGCTTAAGAGGTATCAGTCAATGAAGATATTGTACCAAATTAATAAAGAAGATGCCACTGCAGATGGAAGGGTTCACAAGTTTCCTCTTACAAACAGGAAAACCTGTAGCTGAAACTACCTTCCAAAAATTACCCCATTAAGTTGGATTTGACACTGTTTTTGACCCATACTGTCTACCCACAAGCCTATACTGACTCATATCAAAAGGCATATGTCTTCAAAACCACTTCTATAAACTGTCATCTTAGTAACCAACATCACTGTGGTAGAAGGCACATTTCAGCTTTTGTTTTTTTAATTCACAAGGCAGCATTACCTGACAGATAGTTTCACAGATCCGTATACATACATTCCCATCATATGCTAGTTCCTGTAAATGTTATGAGATTATAGTGTTTGTGCATATGCAGAACTCTGCACATAGATCTGCTCATCATTTCCATCTGTATCCCGATAAATTCTGAATCACTTAACTAGTTTCAATCCAGCATGATGGAATGTTGAAGGAGTTAAATATCCACTTTTTTTAAGAATAGGTGCCTAAACAGAGAGGAGAGATGTCATTAGTAGTCTAATTGCAACATACCTTCTCTGATCACAGGGTTGGAGTGAGTTCTCTATCCACTGGAGAATTCACACAGGAGACAGCTATTATGGCTGTTCCAGCCACAGGAAAAGTTTTAATTGGTACTCACACCATAGGGTCTAACCACAAGACACAAATGCATTAAAGAAAAGCCAGGCTTCATTAGCTCTGCTGTAGATGGAGCTGCAAATCTCTCCAGGAACATCTCTGTGCAGTATTTGTGGTAATTTCACCAGAGTTTTCATCTTCCATTTCTTCTGAGCCAACCTCTCTCTATCAAAAGTGGCCCGCTAAGCTCTGAGAAACAGATGTAGGAGATCCCTGAGCACTGCTGGGTGAACACACCTTGTGACATTTCAGTGCTACTGCTGTGCTGCGATCTCTACATCTATATCTCAGTGCAGCTGTGGATCAGTGAAAGTGCCACAGAGAGTCCTCTGATATATATGGGAGGAAAAGTAAGAAGTTTACATTTCCCTTCAGTATCATCTTCACACAAAAACACTACCTCCAGTTTTCCATCACTGGCTAATGAGGTCAGTGAACTGGTTTTGGAACAATCAAATTTCATCCCTACACTAACAGTTCTTTGAATGAGTTTGGTATAACTTTATCCGTGAAGTGTTTATTTTGTGTCTGTAACACCAAAACTAGGATTCATGTACCTTAGCTTCTCCTGTTGTTGGTTTTTTTTTTTTTTTTTTTTTTTTTGTTGTTGTTGTTGTTTTGTTTTAATTGCCTATTGGATCACTCTCCTCTCTGAAGAAGAGATTTTCATGCCAGACAATGTTAGGACAGAATGAATCACTCTTTGGAAGTGTCTACATGCTTTACAGATACAGGGGCATCTAGATAAATAGATTAGATTGGATTAGATATCTAAGCTTTAACATGGTTGAAAATGCAAGACAGAAAGCTTATTCAAATTATGTAGACTACAATCTACCATCTAAATAGCATAAAGCAGAATATAATATCCAATTCAAAGGTAGATTTGGAAGGTAAGTGATTTGTTGTCAACAGCTCAGTCTACATTTGGAATAAACTGGCATCAGCAGCCACCAGAATCGATAAGATCATGTTACAGAACACCAGCTAGCTAAGGATGTGGACTTAAAATAACACGATTTTATTTTCTCTAACTGGAAAATGCTAGGGAGGCAGCTGTGCTCTTGAGAAGAGCCAAGCAAGTTGCTACACTTTCTCTCTGCCCACCTCCTCTCCCAGCAGGGGAAGAAGTGCTGACACACAAACGTTTTGTAAAACTTGGCATGTTAGAGACAAAAAGAAATTCCAAATGGAAAAACTGTTGTCAAGTGGGCTTTTCTAATGGCAATCCAAACCAGCAAGACTCCAGTGAAGTCGGCCCGTTTCTGTCCCACTGAGAAGCTCCATATTCACTCTGCCAAGATTGCGCATCAAGATACAATCCTGCATAATTGCCACGGGCACACAGAAATGTTAGCTTCCCTTCGCATATAACCTGCAGTGCTCTCTCTCTGTGGAAGAAGAGAGACCATTAAACTGTTATGCTTCTGGACTATCATCACCCTTAGGTTCAAATTAGATGGTTTAACCAGTAGGTTCTTAAAAGCCTCCAAAGGCTCAGGCACTTTACATAACTTACAAGGAAAAAGGAAATGCAATAGTTAATTGTTTTTTGAAAGTTATATTTTACCCTTATGGGATTGTAGAATAACAACCTAATCAGCCTCTTAAAACTTTACTTATGATAAATCCTATTTTATATTAACATATAAAGCTTTTTTGCTTCAAATGACTTTCCGTCATTATAAAAAAGTGACCTTTTTATCCATCATTAATGTAAAATTCTGCAGTAGTTTTTGAGTGTGTGACAGTACCACTGTAGACTGGGAAGCAAACTACAGGAGGAGAAGCAATAACTCGCTGTGTTTTGCTCAGAAATTTCAGAACATTGCCTATTCCCAAACAAGGTTGGCTTCTTTCTGAAAATATGCTTTGGGAAATATGCAAAATCCTCAGATAAATTTTTATATTTCACACAGGGTCAACAACATGGGGCATTTAAACACTGCTTAAGGAAAGCATCATCAAACTTTTCTGAAAAGTTTCTTCTCTAGACCCATTTCTGGAAGTCCTTGATTTAATTTATAGATTTGGCAGGATGGTGAATGCAATGAATATAATCCATTGCTGATGTTATATGCTCTTTTTTTTCATAAAATAAGCTAAATGGAAAGATGGATCAAAAGTCACCACGTTAGCCCACCAGGAACCCTCCACAAGCTACCCGTGCCTACATCTATTCTCTTTTAGTCTTCTGAAGACCTAGGAATACCAGGATTTCTCCTTTTGACATCTTCACATGAATGTCAAGGAGGGAAGGACCGCTACGGGCTGACAAATGCTAATATTTTTCTACCTCCAGTGGCCACTTTTGTACTTCCCGAATCCCGTGCACGCGATCTTGGCGGAACTCCAGGCATTTCTGTTCCGTTGTACTGCAGCACTGGCGAACAGCCAAGGAATCAGCCGTCGGAGTTTCCAAGAGGAAAAAAAGAAAAATAAAAAATAAAATAAAATAAATAAATAAAGTCTTCCCAGAGCTTTTGGACGTGATGGGATTTTAATGTGATCCAGGGTGTTCCATAAGTACACCTGTTCTTTTCTAGGTGGCAAAAGGAACCATTACAGAGGGGGAAGGCACTGCTCTGTGCAGAGGGAGCCCTAAAACCTGGCAGTCGGAGTGCTTTTCAAGGTAATTCTATCCCCGATCTTGGCACAGTGCCCTTCACTGCATGCAGCGAAGCTGTATTCACTTAACTATATCCATAACTGAGGACTTCATAGAGTTGTGACAAACACAGCTGACTGCTTTTCTCAGGCTCTGCTTCTCCCGGTTTTCAAGTGCGGACCAGCTGCTGGAAAATGATATGTCAGTTTTTGCTCTAAGCTGCAGCTTTCAGTAGTGAGATCCTCCTGCCGCCTTTTCTGAGAACGCCAGGTCCCTTGGGCTGAAACTACTGATGCTGTACTGGGGCATTTAATTCACTTTCTTTTTTTTTTTTCATTTATTTTTAAATGGTATCTGTTAACATCCAAATTATTCTTGGCTTCCTGCAATGCTCCCTATCATGAAGAGTGGTTCAAGAGTGCGTTTGTGGTAATTAATCCATCATGAAAGTTGCAATGTCAGGAAATATATGGTTCTCCACACTTTTTCCCCTTGTATCTTTTTTTTTTTTTTTTTTGCTAGTTACTTGTTTATTTATAGAAATATGTCTCACCCTTCAATTAAGAGACAGTGACATGGAGAAGTAGATATTTAGAGGAAGTCCATTTGCTTGACAAAAACATCTATTACTTTTATCACCAGTGGAGACCAAAAAATAATCAATTACAATACTTCACTTGGGAATGACTAATTGAATTGTAAAACATACTTATTTTCTGAAGTCACTGAGGTACGTTTAAATACTGATGCTAGTGAAAGGCAGGAAATGTTGTAGATAGGTTGCTTCATTTGAGAGTAGAATTCATTTTCAGTTTATGTTGATGATATGAGCTTGTCTAATTTCCACCAACTCTTATTAATCAAGGGTCAGGGAATTAGCTCAGAGAAGAGAGCTGCAGAGGATTTGCACCTGCATAGTTGTTCAACTACACAATTAACAGAAAGTGCTAAATACCGTTTCATCCTACAGTCAGAGATCAGCTGTCAACTCCTCATTCAATCTGAGAAGCACTTAAATTTGTTATTTGACTGGTTTTGGTGGGGCATCTAACATAGGTGCTCTGTGTTCTTCATCTGGCTGTGCTAGCACCTTCATGTCCTGCAGTCATTGGCAGAGAACACAGGCAAATGGTTGGCATTACTAGGGGTATGCTCTGAGTCCTCATCCTGTGGCCCTTTGACTGTATCACATATAGCTTGCATTGAGTAGCTCCTCTGAACATCCCTGTGGACTGGAAGTTTATCATCTGTGCTGCCAAATTGATAGAAAGATCTTTGGCATGTCAGCCTCCCTATCCCAGATGCATTTCACAGAAGCTATCGTGGAGTGAAGGCTGTCCATTTGGGCATTCACAGAGTGCAGTGTTCTCAGTGAAGGTCTGCACAATTTGACAATACTCACTCACAAAGAACAATACAGGCCACATTTAATTTAGTAGTGATGACATTGCTTACAGATTGTACTTGATAACTGTTCAACATAAAATGCCACAACACAGCTAGCCTAGCCCAAGCAATTGAATTTTATACATATAACATATAAAATGTTATATACTAATACTACTCAATTAATTCAAAATAAAAAGCTTCTCACATGTAATATATTTATTATTCTTACTTAGGAAGAGTGCATGGTTCATCACTGAAGGAACTCCAGAAATGAAGGGGTAACAGCCACTTCCAAATCAAAAAGTAGCTTTTATTTCCAGAGTTTTCTGAAATGCTTCTGAAGAGGAAAATGCTTTCGTCTTTGCAATGTCCTAGGGGCCTGATCCAAGCACTTTGTGAGCAAAGAGAATTGCTGAGTTTGCTACAGAGTGTGAAAGTTCAGTGCCATTGAAATAAATACCGTGGTCCCCTTGATCCACTGAAGAGAGGACTTCAGTACATAATAATATTTAAGAATTCTATCTTGATATCTGTCAGCTTTTGACTCTGTGGAAAAAAAAGAGACAAAAAAAAAAATAGTTCAGCAACATACTCTTCAGATGTAATATACTCAATGCCTTTTTTTATCCACAAAGAAAATAAAAACACTTTCTACAGGTACACTTAATGAAAACTGGTTTAGTAATTTGTTTTTCCTATTTATTTTATTTAAATTCTAAAAGAGATGTCCTTGTTCACAGGAAAACAAACAAACAAACAAAAAACAAACTATTTAGTTCTAGTTTTATTCTTACAAATTAGCTAAATTATATGTGAGCAATTCATGATTTATCAGTGTCAGGAAGGAAAGCCCCTGCTAAAAGTAGTAAGGTTGTTAAATGTTGCCAAAGAACTTCATGAAAGAAATATATGTTTATGACCTGTGATCTGAAGACAAGAGATATATGCTGAGTGGAGAGTTTCTACTACTAAGATCAAGTTGAAAGTGAAGAGAAGGAAGGAAGAGGAGAGAACAGTGATTCCACCTTCCCTCAGCCTTCTCTATTCTCGACTAAGTAACCTCATTTCCCTCAACCACACCGCAAATGTCTGGTTTTCTAGTCCCTTCACTGTCTTCACTGCTCTTCTTTGCACACACTCAGGCAGCTCAATATTATTCTTGGAGAGAGGGGTCCGAAACTGAACCCAATATTGAAGATAGATCAATACTTGAATCAGTGCCACTTACAGAGAGACTATCAATTCCCTAGCCCTGCTGACCCCAGTGTTTCTGATGCAGGTCAGGATGCTGTTGGACCTCTTGGCCTCATGTTCAGACAGCTGTCAGCCAGCATCCCCGGGCCCTTTTTTGCTGAGCAGCTTCCTGGCCACTCTTCCAAATGCCTATACAGGATCCGTATTGGCTTAAGGTAAAGATTTACCTAAAGAATGATTTCCTATTCAAACTGATAGCTTTCAACCTTATTTAAGTAAGATTTTAAACAAGCACGGTAAGGTTTCAAGTCAGATAATGTATTTACAGTTCTTACTTCTTCCATGCACAACACAGTGTTTGTTAATACATGAACAAATCTAACAGGATAAAAAAAAGCCTTCAGAAAAATATAAGTTAACCAATAGAGATTCGTTAGATGGAGATGCCAGATCATTCATGTGCACAAAGTTGGGGAACATAGCAACCATGCACGCAGAAACAGGTTTTCTGATATGATTTAGATGTCTAAATGCGTGTGTCTCAAAGCTCTCAAAATTAAGCAAGTTTGGAAAACTTCAGCGTAACCCTAAAGAATCAGATACTTTTACAAGGAAGTTCTTGAAGTTTATACAAGAACAATTACACTTTATTTTTTTCGTTCATGCCACACATAAAAAATGACATGCACTCTAATTTCCAAGAATTTACATCACATAATTCCAGTACACTGATTGTGCACATAAAAACTGCACTTTCAACTGAAATTTTATCTGACCATGGCCATATTCCATCGTAAAAATTGGCTTGTAACTGATACATCAAATGCTAGAGTTGAATGTTGGTTCTGAAGAAATGCTAACACAGAGCCTCACTTTTCCCACATTGTCAATTAAGAAGAGGATGGACTTAGATGAATTTAATTTTGCACAAAAAGGCAATCAGAATTCTCTGTGGGCAAAGGAGTTTGGCCAGTGAACTGGAATGAAATGGCAAGGAATACAAACTGTAATTCCTTCAAACTTGACGCAGAAAAGTCTGTTATTTTTCTATTCTCTCCTGACAACCCTTATTGCAATGTCAATTTGCAACACTTAAATTTCCTGAAAAATTACCTTCAGTAACCTCATCTGGGAATTAAACCCATGTCACTGTCAACATATTTTATATTGTTCATAAGTGATGGCAAATATGCAGTATGCAAAGACCTCAGCAACTGCTTAGAGCCTTGACAACTGCAAAACAAAGATGTTTTGTGCTGGTCTAAGCTTGTGAGAATGAGAAAAGTGCTGGAGCCAACTGCACGTTTTGGGAGTTTTCCAACTCTGGCAGGAATTTTTATTTTTTTATTTTCTGTAACAAATGTTAATGAGAACAATGAATTTCATTAATTAGGTTAAGAGGCTTGAACAAACAACTTAGCTAGAACAATGAAAGGTGGAGATGGGAATGTAGATTATTTTAAGTTTATTGTCACTATAGACTGGTTATAGTTTAGTGACCTATCTGGAATTATTATAACTTATTTCACCACGAACTTCATTCCAGAGCTGTCCATTTCTCTATCTGCCATTCAGATTTAGAAACAGATAAGCTATGTAATAGAACAGGAAGTAAGAGCTGCTGGGGGATGAATTGACTGTGCAGGAAGTAAATTCCTTGTTCAGCCAAAGAACAGCTGTAGATTTTACAAAAGGGGAGTTCAGACTTTGAGTAAATATCTCTAAGCTTTTGAAGAACAGCATTCAAATCCCTGCTCTACTGCACATTTTACACGTGATCCTGAACATTTTACTTGAACCTCAGTTTTCCATTAAAGACAAAACTGGAGTAAAAGACAGAGAAGATTTTTCTTGCAGAGTTGAAAAGCTTATGACATACTAAGATAAAAGATAATGAATTAATTTAAATGTCTTATGAAAGACTGTAATACTTTGCAAATTGCCTTACTAATTTGCTTCAGCTGAAAGCTGAGAGATGCTTGATGGAAAGCTTGCCTGCCTTTGCATACAGGCTGCTGTTCTTGATGAGGAATCAGGTTATCTGGTTCCATTACTCGTTTGATGTTTCTTTGCAAGTGAATTTGCTCTACCGTTCCAAGTTTCCCTTTTCTTTTCTCTACAGTTGGTCATGACAAACATCTTTTCAAAGAAATTTCATTTTTAGATCAGTTACAAGAGAAACCAGAAGGAACACTCTTCAATTGAAATGAAGACATGGGACAACTTTACCTTACTCTTCAGGACAGACTGATACAATCATTAAAAGTCAGTTTTACTAATAATTTTCTTTGGGGACAAGTGGAGTTTCTTTTTGTGCTTTCAAGGTTTTACAGCAGTGAAGCAGTTTGGGTTAAGTGACAGTTAAAAATATGAGTGGTAGATTGGAAACTTGTTGCCTAAAGACCATTGATTGCAGTCTTATCTACATTTAAGTTGAGAAATCAGAATGGATATCTCAAATATTATTTGTTTTGGGTTTGTTAATGAATTCAAAGTTTACTTCACAAGATTCTAAGTTGCTTACTTAAAAAGCCTGGTTATATCTTTAAGGCAAATTTAGGAAAAAAAAACCACATTGAATAAAAATACATGTGTGTATGACTTGAAGGAGAAAAAAAAATACCTGCAAGAGGATATGAGAAGCTACAAACGATGAAGATAAATGCTAGCATAACAAAATCTATTTCTAAATGGATAATGGAAGAAAAATATGACAACATAGAATTGCCTTGATGTTGGATAGAAGTAGTATTTATATATTTACAATTGATAAAATAGCAGAATTTGTAGAAACAAAATATGTTTGATGTACCTTTACCATATAAAAACAGTAAGCTTTCTGACTTCTTATGGTCTGAGGGGAATGCAGAACAACTTTCAGTAGAAATGAAAACTTTTAATTTGGTGGACATAGATGTTTTGCACACAAATTAATTTAGGAAATCTTTAATCCTCTTTTTTTTTTTTTTTTTTAATTTTAAAAAACAAGGGGAATTCCAGAAGACTGCAAATAAACTTCTAGTGTGTTAATATTTCAAAAAGTCTGACTGGAGCACATGTTGGTCAATTAGTCTGACATCTGTTTCAAAAAAAATGTAACAGAAAAGTTGGGAAGATAAATAATTAAAGGATAGAAATAAAATTAATTCCTGACAGCACAGTTTTATGAAAAGCAGATCATGTCAAAAGATCTCCCTCTTACTTTGATGAAATTGCAAACTTGCTTGAGTAATCAGATTTCTGTAAAATATTTGAATTTAGTAACACAGAATGTTCTGATTTAAACATTGGCATCCTATACTATTAATAATGCAAATGTTTTATGAATTAAGAACTGGTTAAGTGGTAGATCTTGAAAAGAGATTGTCTCCAGGAAATTATCAACAGCTGAACATACTTATAATGGAGTTTCATGAGAATCAGTAGCAGACTTGATACCATTCAACAACTTCACTGATTATTTTTGAAAGTCAACAATAAATCACTTATGATAACATTTGTAATTAAAAGGGAAAAAGAAAAAAAAAGAAAAAAAAACTTGGTAAAGTAGTAAATAAAGATAAGCCAATGCAGGCAGGATGATCTGGATCTTTTCATAAACAGTACTTTGAAACAGACCTAGGGATCAAAGTGAAGGAGCAACATAATGTGAGGTCTCAGCATGCTAAAAGTGCTGATAATTAGCTCTAATTGTAGCCTGCCTGCAAATGCAACTATGCTGTTCTCTGGGTTTAGGCTCTAATGTGCAAGCAGCTCTGGTGTCTCTGCACTGTACTGCTCTACACTTCCTCTTCTGCTGGTTAGTATAAACCAAGACAGCTTGAATGCCACAGATGCCTCTGCCAGCACGATGAAGGTTTGCCCTTGATCTGAGTCACAGTACATTCACAGAGAGAGTGTAAGAGGTATTAAATAACTACTAAGTCTAGGAAAAAATAAATAATAAGAAGAAATTGCTGGAAGTTTAAGATATTTATCTTTGAATTAATATGTATTATAGTTATGCATGCGCATCACTGGAAGATATCATAATGGGAACTTCCACCATTAGTTGACTTTCTGCTTTTGAATCATGTATCATATTGCGTGAAGGGCTCGCAATTTCTTTCTATTAGATCAAGGTGAAAAACCCTGTCTAACACTTTTAATGTTGCTTTTAAGAACAGTGAACTGGCAGCAATTTTTTTTTTCTTCTCAGAAAGATTATCTTGGTGACACTGATTTTAGATTGGAAGAGGCCAAAACCTCATACTCACACGCAGAAGAAAATAGTACGTACAGAAGAATTTGTAAAGCAAAATAAGTTCAAAATAGAAAGTACTAACAAGTCAAATCTAAAACTGTGCTCCCAGGCACCGTGTCTGCCTTTTGAAAAAAAGGCCTAGGCTGTCCTGCAGTTAATGCTTTTCAGATGACAGAAAGGGTATGACCTTGAGAGGTCATCCCCTATCTTAAGTCAAGATCAACTCCACTGAAAGCTGATTAAGAGAAAAATGAAATGCCAGTAATGTTAAGCACACAGGTATAAAAAAATACCCCTGCTTCAACTGAACTCCCCATTACTCTGGGAATTTCATAGGAAATAACAGAAGTTTCTCATACAACCTATGAATGCACGATCCTTTCAGAAGAATCTTTAAAATGTGCTGTTTTCTCAGAAGCTGCAGACTACATACCCAGAAAGCACTGCAGATAACTTTGAGTGCTGCTACACTAGTTTGGGTCCAGGATTAAAGAGTGTCCTGACCCTGATTCAGCCTGGCTAGTGTGGAAGTGCTGACCACATTGTATTTCAAGAGCAGAACAATGAGATCAATTACAAGTGACTGAACTTCTCAGTATAGACAAGGCTCCTTATTCAGGAATATGCTCTTCTAAATTCATTTTATCTGAGGACTGTAAAGTCAGTACCCTGCCCATTGCTGAGACAAGAAATCTTCAGGACTTCATTTCTCACAGCACTTTTTTCTATCTGATAACAGTATACTTATGGATATTCAATTTAGAATTCCTTGATATGGAAAACAAACAAACAAACAAAAGCAAACAAACAGACAAACAAAAACCCAATAGTTTTCATTTAAATAACTTTAAAAATAAATTTTCTTAATAAAATGAACTTTAAAATCTGACATTTTCAGCTTTTCTAAGTTCATTTTCTATTATGAATTATTTGGGGGGTGTAAGATAATATTGTCTTATTAGTACATCTCTAAACTGGTAGTTACTTTGGGAAATATCTGAACATTTAATTGCAGAAGTCAGTGAACTGCAGAATCTACAGGAATTACATTGTACATACCCCAGCCACAGTCCCTGAAGTTGCAGAGGCTGCAGAAGTAGAGAACATGTTCCAGGATACATACATTCAATCAATTTAAATAGAATCACAGAATATCTTGAGTTGGAAGGAACCCACAACGAACATCAAGTCCAACCCCTGGCTTCACACAGGACCAGCCAAAAATCACACTCTGTATCTGAGAGTCCTCATGCTCTTTGAGCTCCAGCAGCTCAGGGCCATGCCCACTGCCCTGGGCAGCATGTTCTATGACCACCACCTTCTAGTGCAGGACACTCTAATACTTGTATGTCTTTTTTTGTACTGTAGCTCCAGTAATGACCCCTGGGGAACCATGACTTGTGACTGGTTGGCAGCTTGATTTAATTCCATTCACCACTGCTCTCTGGGCACTGCCATCCAGCCAGTTTTTAAGTCAGTGAAGAATACACCTGTTTCTGGTCCCAAGCAAGTAGAGCAGGGCTCCAGCAGGGACCCTGGCTTACGTACGTACTAGGCCATGCATCTGTTACAGGCACCACTGGCTTTATCTTGAAAGGCTCCAACAGTCACTGCAAAGACCACAATTCTTTCAGTACACTTTTCTCAGCCTGTGTGCGATGGAAAGATACAAAGAAAAAGATTGTACCTGATCCAGTTTTAAGGATCTTAAAGTGAAAGAAAGGAGATGACAGAAACAAACAGATGCAGCACAAGCAGTGAATTACATGGGAATATCCAAGAGAACTCCAGATAACCTCATTTTCCATTAACAGCTATTTATACAGAAGGTGAGAATCTGGCCTTACAAGTTAACATGCAGCGTGCAAATCTCTTTTCAAACTCAGGTTATGTAGATGGCATTGCCGTGCAAAGGCAGTACAGCAGCAATTTGTGTCTCAATAGGGTTTTATCTAAAGGAATTTACAAGCACTATCCCTTCAGGATAAATCTCTTACTGTTTGAAAACCACAATGACAACTGATAAACAGGACTAAGGTAACAGGATGGAAGCAGTTTGTAATAGTCTATGGTTACTGGTTGATGAGAGATTTTGAGCAGGTCATGCGTTTGCTATCTAAATTCCATAGCTGTGTGAGCAGTAAGATGAACAGCAGCCAATGTAGCTGTTCCCCAGCACCTCTGGTGTATTGCTTCTGTTCCTTTGAAAGCTCACTGGATTGTCTTACTTAAGATAATAAATACAGGTGGGGGAGATCAAACTGTTGAAGTTGGAGGCAGAGAATTTTAATAGTATCTCTGAAAAGCGAGAGACATTCATTTTGCTCAAGTAAAGCAAATTCTAGTGCTTAATGTATCGAAAGGGAGCAATAAGCAAAAGATCAAATGTGGAAGACAGAAGCATTTCTGTAGACATTTTATATTAACCCTTTTCCTTGTTATGCTGTGTTACTTATGTGGAGATTAAATTACCCTTTGCTATAAGAAAATTGTGTTGGCTCATTAATGACTCTGGAGAGAAGCATTTAAGCTGACTCAGGGCATTTTCAGTAAGTCAGTATTTCACAGTTCTCTGCAGCATGGATTGAATTTACCATTCTACTATAAACAGAGGTCACCCAAGATATTTTCCTTAATAGTTCTTTTGGAACATTACTCATGGTCTGCTATAAGCATGAATTTGTATTACTATAACTTTCTGAGGAGTTGTTCTGGCAAAAATTCACCTATGGATCCAATTATACAAGTATGCTGTATCAGCATATTCTTGTGTCTACACTATCTATGCTCATCTAAACACCTCTGTACTGATACGCCTTCATTACTTTAAATTTTAGCCAAACTGTACTGAATGTATGCAAAACTGCTGTCTTGCCCTAGGCAAGAACTAACCTTTACTTTTTAATTAAAACTATTAAAATCAAAAGATGTTGGAATGGCAGAATGACAGTTTTTCCTTCATTCCTGAATCACACGTAGCTTAGAGAAGTCCTTGAACTTTGGTTCCCTTTGGTGTAATCCTCAAGTAAAAAAGAAGTGACTTCAGCTCTGAGTTTTCATATATTTGCAGACTTCAACAGTTCTGAATTTTTAAACTTTACTAAAAGTTATAACATTGATTCTCTTAATATTACTTAAGGAGAAAATTAGATATTCAATTAAGATCTTGCCACAGATAGTTTTATTTTCGGTGCAAACTTTGGGCTTATGTACTCAGACATAATCACTGTGAAAACAAAAGGCAATTGCCAGCTTAGAGGATGAAGGAGTGGACATCAAGTTAAGGGCTATTGGCCAGCAGAACATGAGAAAAGAATTAACACATTCTGAGAGGAGAGCTGCTGGCCTCTGGGGAATGATACACAGTTCAATGTTTCTGTCACTCCTCCAACTGGCTGACCTACAGATTGGCTCCAGACCTGGGAACAGTTCACCCAGTTATCAGCACAAATATATACTCCATCAGCTGAGTAGGTGAATTAGAGAAGGAAGAAAAAAAGTGTGCTAATGTTGTTTTATAAGGAAATTTGTGAGTGGAATAATAAAATAATGATATAACTCATTAGAAGTGGTAGAAGCCATGAGAAAAGATAAAACAAGGAGAGAAAGAAAGAAAGAGAGAAAGAAAGAGAGAAAGAGAGAAAGAGAGAAAGAAAGAAAGAAAGAAAGAAAGAAAGAAAGAAAGAAAGAAAGAAAGAAAGAAAGAAAGAAAGAAAGAAAGAAAGAAAGAAAGAAAGAAAGAAAGAAAGAAAGAAAGAAAGAAAGAAAGAAAGAAAAATTTTTGAACGGATTTGGAATGAGCCGAGGTTGAGAATTTAGGAAATAGCAGTTATTAGATAAATAGATAACAAGAACCACATGGATTTGTGTACCAAGATATGAAAAATGTACACACTTACCAAACTTGCATAATGTAAGACAGTAACATGAGTGTTAGTAATTAATAAATATATCTGCCAATTAATTGTTGGCCTGTTTGGATTTATTCGCTTGGGAACTGTAGAGTCTCATCCTAAATCTGAATAAGGTGGTATATCCACATGGAGACACTGCAGACCATGCAGGGGTTGTCTTATTCTGCAGCTGTATAATTACATCAGTCCATGATGTGGCTTAAGAAAATTCGTTCCTCATGCAAGCAGTAATTAGCCAGTTGATAGAGATGGATCGTCAGTCCATATGGTGTGTGCTCAAAGACTGAGCAAAGGGACTTGCTTGTTTCAGCACAATATGTACACCTTTTTAAAGGTATAAATATGTGTAGATGCTCTTATTTCTTCCAGTGCCTAAGTCCCTGAGAAATTGAATTCAGAAGTTCAATGAAGCAGAAAATTTCCCTGCTACTTGGAGAAGTGAAGAACCCAGGAAAAATCTGGAGTATAGACTCATGAATGAATAATATAGAAAGTTAAAATATGCCAAGAATGAAAGGTAAATTATGCCAGTTCTGTTGGTACATGAATAACTAAACACCAGTTTCTCAATTAGTGGTGGGTGTTGCAGAAGACACTTCATGAATGGAATAATTGCTACATCTTCAGGGCATCCATTCAGCAGCAACCTGCAGCAGAGATGTGCTAAGTAGAAGGTTTTTGGATGATATCTGTCTCTGTGTTTTGCAGGCTGGATTAGCGTATTCTGGTTTCTCTACAGCCCCAGTTTTGACTGAAGTTTAAACAGTATTTGCAGCCTCAAGTGCTACAGCCACCTCTGCCATGGCCCAACCTCGTCCCCCATCAGACCCATGTAGAGAACTGAGCATAAGTCTGCTTTGTCTGAGAGCAGTGACACAATGGGATGAGCCAGGTACTGAGGACAGCAAAGAAGTTGAAGAGAAGATGTTCAGAGACTTATTGCCCACTCCTTCTAGCCTGTAGAGAAAAACTCAGTTGTAGATAGGGACCAAGAGATCTTGGCTTTGGGCAGCCTTTTTCCTCTGGATCTTTGCAACAGCACAACAGTAGACAGAAATAAGAGGAAAGAAATTGGAAAACTTTGCATACATCCAGAAACAAAGGAATTTGTGATGGATGCATAAATTATGACTGTGTAAACAAAATAAAAGAACTCAAAATCCTGCAGTGAAAAGGTGTCTTTTGCAAATACACTTTACAATATTTAAATGGCCATTTCTGGTAGACTTTGAGGTAACAATGCAGCTTGATTGCTGGCTATTCCCTACAATGGGAGGTTAATGGGCATCCACTATAATTATACTGTAGTAAATAGAATATGAAAAAAATCAAACTATAAGGCTGCAAAAGCAAACTGTTTTCCTGAACTGCTTTGTCCTTAGAAATATTTCAATTGTGTAACATGTGATGTTTATTGTTTTAGATGTCTTTCTACCCTTCAGCCTCTCTCTCTGTCAACACATTGCTCTTCAACTTCATAGTGCTCTTCTCTCTTCTCTGGTGCCGTGGGAACATAAAGCAAATGTTTCTACTGTTCTCAGCTAGAAATTGTTTTTCATTATGATTTCAAGAGGGGCTTTGAAGTATCTGCTTAGGCTCTCACAGCTAATAACAGACAAGGCAGTTGCTATGCTACTTGTTGATTAAATGAAAAACAGACCTGATAACATGTGAAATCTTCTTAAGGGAGGTGTTTCTCTTATGGAGATGAGTACAAAGCTGTTAAGACCTGAATTGCAAACTTATAAGTCTAAGGTTAAATGCTTAAATGAACACTTTAAGTTCCCAAAGTGATGGGCTGGCTATCAGGATCTAGTGTCAGCTGGTGTAAATCATCACTGACACTAGCTGAGAATTTGGGCACTAGGGGCTTTGAGGTCAAAATGTCTATTTTGTGTTGCTAATAGTTAAAATTTCTAACTTTCAGTTAAGAAGTAAATGTAAAGATATGTCATTTTTCTGAGGTGGAGTGTGACAAAAAATTACAGTGATATCTGAGAGAAGATTTTCATCTCTGCCAAACCCAGTATAGTATTTTGAAGGCCATACATAACATATAGTTTAACACCTATAAGTCACGTTTTGAAAATTCATTTCTAAGGAAAGTTCTAGAATGTGTTTCTAAAATAGAAATAGACAATAATTAAGGACAGTAGTCTAATCTAAAGCCCTGAATCTCTTTAGACTTTGGAGGTCTTTTGAGTCTGCTATACAACTTGAGTAAGACTTAACAAAAGATGAGCACATGAAGTTCAGGATAAAATATAAAAGTCACATGACATTCACTGAAAACTGACAAAAGGATGTGATTGATAGAGCACTTTTTTCATTAAACATTTTTACACAGAATAGGATAGGATACATGTAATTTGAAATTTTATTCAGAAAACTACAACACCAATTCTTCCTTGAAAATTGACATCTTTTCAGCAAAGGGTGTAACAGCCATAATACCACTGAAAAAGAAGGTATGATGAAGCATATTTTATAGACTCCAGTGGAAGTGTTAATGGTTCTCCTCCCTGCACCATTTCATTCTGTTTGTCCATTTAATATGACACACAGAAGCAATCCACAGCAGCAGAACAGAAAACGCTCAGATTTCATATCTCACTTTCTGTATTTTTGGTCTCACACTTGTTAGCTGGACTGCTGTTACGCAGTGAACGGGTGGAGGAGTGGTGAATGACTCAATCTAGTGTATTTATAAGCTTGTGGTTATCTTCTCAGAGTAGAGGAAATCTGAGTTTAACTCCCTTAAGCTAAGCAGGGCTTTCTTCTGTTCTAGTTATCAGCTGCTGCTGCTGATTTGTGTACCTGCTCACAAACCCATATAAATAGCAACGATCTGCATTCTGGTTGAACTGAGAGGCCAACATCAACTACACATCTAGAATGGAAGTGTAGAAGCTCAAGACAGAGATAGAATTATTTCCCACGAGTTATCAAATGTGCTTTCGAGCCCTATTCCTAAGAGTCTAGATTTTAAGTGCTACATTACATGTTACAAGAAACATCTTTCTTTGAATTGGGCCCTACACAGATGTAATCAAGACGTATTATCCAACATACTTGTTTCAGGTATGTGGCATCTTAACATTTCAGTGATTTCTTTAATAATATTCACTAGCTGAAGAAGTAAAAGATCAGTATGTTGCTAAACAGTAACACTGGAATTTTTCTGGATGCAACAGTTTCTGAAAACAAAAATACTTGTGCTAGAATCATAGGACAATTATTCCATTAATAATTGTGCTTTCTAGAAAGGAGATAAAGGTATGGAGATTTTTCTAGGGCAGTATGTCCACAGACATTTTTCATTTTCAGTCATAGAATCATAGAACAATTTGGATTTGAAGGGATCGTTAAAAATTATCCAGTTTCAATGCTCCTGTCATTTGCATAGACACTTTCCACTAGATCAGGTTACTCAAGGTCCCAACCAACCTGTCCTTGAACACTTCCAAGGATGAGACATCCACAACTTCTCCGGTGAACCTATTACAGTATCTCACCACTCCACTAATGAAGAATTTTTTCCTCCTATCTAAACTAGATCTTCACCATTTTAGTTTAAAACTATAGTCCCTTGTCCTGTCATTACGTGCCCTTGTAAAAAGTGCATCCTCATCTTTCTTGTAGATCTCTTTACTTATTGGAAGATCCCCCTGAAGTATTGTCATCTCCAGGATGAACCCTAGCTCTCTCAGCCTACATTCTTAGGAGAGGTTCTTCATCACTGAGCATCCTAATGCCCTTCTCTGAACCCATTCTAACAGCTCCTTGTCCTTCATGTACAGGTGGCTCCAGAGCTGAACGCAGAACTGTAGACAGGTTCTCATGAGAGTGGAGTAGGGGGAGACAATCACCTCTCTTGCCATGCTGGCCATGCTGCTTTTGATGCAGCCTGGGACACAACTGACTTTTGAGACTGCAAGCATGCACTGCCAGCTCATGTCCAATCTTTTCATCCACCCGAATCCTTCTTCACAGGGTTGCTCTCAATCCCCTCATCACATCATCCATGCAGGTGTTTGAGATTGCCTCAACCCATGAGTAGAATCTTGTATTTGGCTTTGTTGAACTTAATGAGGTTTGCGCAGGTCCTTCTCTCAAGCTTGTTAAGGTCCCTTTGGCCAGCATCCCTTCCCTCCAGCATGTCACGCTTGGTATCATCAACAAACTTGCTGAGTGTGCACTCAATCCAACAATTCATGTCACCAATGAATATATTAAACACTACAGCTCCAACACAGATCTCTGAGAGACTTGTCAGTGGTATCCACCTGGACAATGAGCCATGGACTGCTACTCTTTGGATGAACCATCCAGTCAAATCCTCATCCAACAAATAGTCTCTAATTTGGAAAGAAGTAGGTTGTGTTTTGGACCTTTACTTTTCTTACTTTTTTTTCTATTTTATATTTCTTGTGTGTTTATTTTTTGTTTGTTTGATTAATTTTTGGTAGTCTTTTTTGCTTTGAACAATTTCCATTTTTTAAAACACTCATATCTTTTAACAGTTGCAGATACAGAACAGTGATTTCAAGCACATAAAAGGAAATTATGTTCAGGGATATATATATATATATGTATATATTATTCTTTCAGATTTTCTTTATTGCATTTGGCAATTTCATCCAATCTTTGCACTGAAAAAATAAATCTTGTATTTCCAAAACAAACAAAAATTCCAGTTGCATGGTAACCAGCCCACATACTAAGCCCTAGAAATATCCGATCCAGAGTGCTCAGGGCTGTGCAAAATAATCGAGGTGCCTTTAACTGATTTCTTCCTCAGATAATAACAACAAAAGAGATTTTAACCACTACAGTACAAAAAAAAAAAAAAAAAAAAAGGATCTTGTAGCCAAATTCTTTGCTGTCATTAAAGTCAAGTTACACTTATTGGAGATGAAGACTTCCACTCTTCAGAAACAGTTTGTCCTTGTGCTGCCTGCAGAGGGGAGTTTGCCTCCACCAGAAAAGGTAAGACTCACCAGGCAACATGCTCTGCCTGTCGAAAGGAAACTTTACATTAAAGACATTGTGGACTTCAGATCCGCAAAGACAGCATGAGAGTAAAAGGGCATGAGAAGGTGAGGGGAGAGGGGAGGAATGAAGGCCTCTCAGTGTTTGCCATTCTTCTAAAGTTACAGAAGAAAAAAGACACACAGTTGCGTGATTTTCCTCTGTGTGACTGTTTCACATTAATCTGATAATTTCAAAGGTTGTAGCTACTGTGGCATATGTGATGGTGAGGATCTTGAGACATATTTCAGGAAGCTAGAAGGAAGTCCTAAAACTGGTGAATGCCTTGCTAAGGATCACAGTGTAGGTACCTATGTTCAGAAATATCTCCACTATTCTATTGATCAAGGAGGTCCCTAATCAAAAATTTATTCCTCACAGTTCCATTTATGTCATGGAGAACAAAATAATGTCGTTTCTAATTTGTAGCTTGTGATTTCTCCAAAGTCATGAACTTGAGCTAATATGAGCTGACGTCAAAGCATTCATTTAGATCTTCTCGTTTTTCTGCCTATACAATGATTGCACCACAGAGTAGGACTTTCACCTCAATTACAGTTTTTGATTCATTTAAAAGGCCAGCCTTTAATCTTTGGACAATTATAGGGGGTAAAAAGGGTACTGTCTATGTTAATGTAGATACTGTTTATTGAAATATATACTACATGTTCAACAGATGAAGATATAAATGTCTACCATAATACAACATTGCATGTAAGAAAAACATAAACTGCATTGCTGAATTGACATTTGAGTGTGAAGGGAACACCTGACCCTCACAGCAAAATTTGGAGGTAGTTTTTATTCTGAACTTGTTTTGTTTGAACGATAGTGTCAAAGGACTGCTTTTCAGCTGTTCTCTCAGCCTCAAAACAGCATTATGTCAGTGGGTTACATTCTTCACAAGTGTGTGAACTCCAAAAGAGAACTGCCGGGTTTGCACTGGCAATTCTATAGGCTGACAGTGGTGACTCTTTGCTCCTGGCTGTGTGAGCAGCAGTTTGTCCTCGAATTTAACATTGTTCTCAGTTTAACCCAACTGCATGTTGCAACCCTACTCATGTGGTGTTTCTCAGAGCCCTTTCATGTCTCTCTTCCAAATCCTTTAGTCAGAGGATTGTTGGCTCTGTGGTGGATGTAAGAGAAAGATTGCCTCATCTTTTTAAATTTTCAGATCTATTTAAATCAGGATTGCACACAGGCAGTCCTCTTCTGCTCTGTGTTTGCCTCTAAAGGAGCATCATTTTCCAAAATGACACAGTAATAGGCTTCTAATGGTCAAGTTTCAACTGACATAGTTGCTTGACCTGAAAATAAATGGATGAAACACAGACTCCTTGATCTAGACATTGTACTCTAGCAGTAGAGATAATGTTGGAGTGAGACAGGATTCAAGAGAAGCATCTGAGACTAATGTAGGAGCTTCTGGACTACAGCCAGAAACTTATCGAAACAACTGTGCCGTCTTCAAACTGGCTGACAACTTCAGGTCCTAAATATCCAGTTATTCATACTGGGACCAGTACAACTGGAAAAGATCTGTGTCTGCTATGATCATTATAGGTGATTAATTCTGTCAAACCAGTTGAATTACTCTGAGACTGCAGACTGATTGCAAATGGCTTGTGGGCTGCAGAACTTCTGGACAAAGCCATGCATTCTGTCTCAGCCTGAGTGGCTTGTTCTTTCCAAAAAACCTCTGTGAAGATCAGTATTGCGTTCTCAAGATAGTCTGTTTGAGACAGAACAGCATATATGATACCAAACAAGAATATTATGTTCTGCAAAATCTCTATACTCTTAGTAGTTCTGAATGTCCATTGCACTGTAAAGGTTAACTGCATCTCATTACAAGGGAATATTTTTTATAGCCTTTATCATTTTGTTCCTGTATTATAGTCTCAGTTGAACCTCACTTAAAACCAGCAGCCTGTAAGATCTATTAGATAATACGTTGTTAAACACTCTGTTACCAGATGGCCAAATCTGTAGAAAACCTGCTGCAAAGCACACACATCAAAAACAATGTCCATGTTATGTTCCTGATGCCAAAGGATTTCGGGGAATGTTACCTTGTGAGAGAATCATCTGTGTGCAGGGCACAAAGGTGGGAAAAACAACACCAAGGAAGGAAACACAGTGATTCCCCAAACAAGTGCTGAGAGCCTGACCCTCAAAACAAACAAACAGATCTCATCAGGAATGATTTTGTGGGGTGAAGTGCTGGCTGAAAGAGGCACAGGGCTGTTCTAACAGGGATCGAACTCTTGTTTGGTTCCTCCTAAGTTCAGTTAAACAGGACTTGTATAGTCTTTGCAAATTAAAAAAGGTTGATGACACCTGATTTTAACACATCTCCTCCAAACTGAAACAATCTTCAAGGCTAATTTGTTTTGCCAACTGTGGAGGTCAAAGGAAGCAGTACAGAAAATGTGTTATGGAACTGTACTGAGAAGAGACACAAAATCCTTGAGCCAATCTTATCCTTGTGAAACATCACGGCACTGAGGAACTGAGCAGTGAACAAAGAGCAAGAAAGCCACCAAGGCAGTGGGAGGCTGTGGCAGAAAATGCCTGCAGCTGTATAGCAAATTATGTGGAAGAGATGGGAAGAATGGAGATCGTGGTAGTCTTGAAAAGACATTATGCCAAATAGGCTATATGTCTGGGTAGCAATGGTGATGAGGAATAAACTAATTTTGTAAGTATTGTAGAGAAAGAAGCAGCAGGACATTAAGGTGGGAAAAGGGGTGACAGAAATGAAAGTTGACATGAAGGTGGTGAGACTGAAAAGAAAACGTTTCAATCTCCAAATTTCCAACCCTGATTATGCAGCTGTCAACCCTGCCCCTTTAATTAAGTAATTGATTAATTAAAATAAAGCACTTAATCTCTCCATTTACATATTATGCCTCCCACTAACCAGTGCTGACTGCAAGGTCCTCATCAGAAAGCTCCTTCCTATTTGAAATCATGTTGGTTCCCAAACATATTACTTTTTAAATAGGAAATGACAACATTGGCTCAGTGCCCCAGTATCGTCGCAACATTGCCATATGTCAGTATCATGCTAAACATAGTAAGCAGAAGACCCAACAATATAATTATTGAGGACATCTGTCAGCAGCACAGTATACATCTGGGATTAGTAGATGTAATACTGGGAAGACTATAAGAAGCAGAGAGGAAAGTCCTTTTGTGTTGGCTTGGTTTTTCAAGAATAGGAGACAGATTCTCAGCTGGTGTAAATTTAAGCCATTCAAAGAAGCTAATGAATCCAGCATCAGCTGCTAAGAATCTGACACTAAAATTGAGGCCAATGTCATTAAGAACAAGATTTAATATTTTCTATATAAAGCTAGAATGCCTCAAAACAATCTGAGTCTACAGCATGGAAAATAATTTATTAGTGGTCCCACCAGGTACAGACTATCTTTTATCTGAGATCTGAAGGACTGTGGACAACTTTGGAAAGCTTCTGAAGATCAATAAAAATTCTCTTTAATGTTCTTTGTGCATCAAGAATCTAGTAGTGTGATTTTATATTTCAAAAAAATTCTCATGGGTTAAAAAAAAAAAACAACAACCATGAGATTTTATCGGTACCAGAATAGTCATTACACAGACAGACTGTCCAGGGATGTGTACAGATCATACCTATTCATTAATCTGAGGGCGGAGCTAAGTAGCTGCATTAGTGAAATGCTGCATTTGAGTTAATATCCCTTACAGAAATCTTATAGCCATGATAACTGTGCCATGCCATGCTCTTGCAAATATGCCACAGCTCGCAGTAAGACTGAATATTTCCAACACAAGGTTGTTCTAGCATTGGCTACATGGCATCTGGGTTGGAGGTTGCCTCTGTTTTTATTGCAGAAGGGCTCTTTGCTGTAAATCTGTAGACAACCCTTAGAGATTTATTGTTAGTTCATAGCTCTGTTGTTTAAGCACCAAGTCAACAGTAAGGAGTTTCACTATCTTCCCCAAAGAAGCCAGAAGATTACACCTAAAAAATGCTGACAAGAGTGAGTAATAATGAGAAAAGTTGCTTTCCAGAGATGTACTGGACGAGAAATAAGGGGAAAGAAAGATTCAGCTCCTCTAATAAAAGGTTTTCCTGCATGTGTCACATAGAACTTTTTACTCATTTACACTGCAGATTAATAAACAAGGGCAACTTTGCCCCTCAGTAATGCTTGTAGTTAGGAGAAAACAAGCTTTGCATATTGATCTTTCTCCCTACTGTCTCAAATCTTTTGGTCCTTAAGATTCCCTCGAGCATTAATTCAGCAATCTATAATTAATGAAGGGTCACAAGAAATGAATAAGTCTACTGAATTGACAGAATGTAGGTTGTTAATTTTCTTTTCCTAAGACAGAGAAAAAAAAATCTTTTCTCATGTCAACACGCTGAAAATTTCAGGGCATCTGAGAGAGACATGCATCTCAACTTGCCTTGATCAGCAGGATGTTCAGTGAGGCACTTAGGCGAATGGATGTATTTATGTGCTTACATATGAGGTAAGTGTCTAAACTCTTCTGGTCAGTGAAGATATGGTCCATAAAGCCTATGGGTCTAGAGAGTGATTCAGCTGACTGAAAGTCCTGATTTAACTCTGATGCCTTCCATTGCCTTCCTGAGGTGTTTATTGATTTCCCCTGACTGCAGAGAAGCATACCAAGCCTAAAAACTTAAGGCCACTATACATCTCCCTTCTCCTCTGCCATGTTTCTTTTCCAGGCTGGCAAGCAAAGCAGACAATTTACTGGTGTTAAAGATATTGATAATAATGATGACAAAGGAAAGAATGAAATCATAAGGAAAAAATTTTCCTCAGGTTAAAAAATCACCAGGAAGGAAGGAAGGAGGGAAGGAGGGAAGGAAAGAAGGAATAGAGGGAGGGAGAGAGGTAGGGAAATATGAAAGCTGACTCATTATTTGGACAGCAATGCAAAATTTTGTAAAATCAAAACAAAAAAAAATATTGTTTCATCTTGAGGACTTTTTTCCTCAGGTAACTGCAGATTTATTTATTTATTTATTTATTTATTTTAAGTAAACTCTAACACAATAGCAGTGGCTCAAGTCACTGGACTGATTCTGAACACATATTCACCCGCATCAGTAAAAACCTCCACTTCTGTGACTTTTCTTATGCTTGGAAAATATTTGTCTACAATAATAATTTCTTTCTGAGTGGATCTAAAGTGAGACTGGGATACACACCCTTAGCTTGAGGGCAGATTTCACTATTAATGCTAAGAGAAAACATGCAGTTTAGAAAACTATTCCATTTCATTCTAAAAATAAAAGTTTAAGAAACACAAACATATAGAATGAATAAATTATTCTTGGCTGGTTGCAGCTCCATTGTGGATTTTCAAGGTAAAAGAGTGCTTGGATATAAAGGAGAAACATAGGAAACTATGCAGGAACTCCAGCATTAACAGCACTGCCAGTGGATAAGTGCTCTGACCAGAGAGCTCATAAGAACATCACTCTGATGGAGAGCTATGCATCTATTGGACTTGTTCACCAAAAGATTACATGCAAAACCTATAGCCTCAATGTAATTAGCTTAACTATGTTTGAATGATCTGTGAATTTTAGGGATAATAAGTATTAACATGCAGCTTGCTGGATGCATGCAGCTTGTTTTTATTTGCGGTGTTATAGACCTTATAAGCATTCTCTTAAGCATAGTGTATTGTATATAGTATTTCATTTCTTAATGGTCTAATGCTTGTTCTTTCAGGAGAGTTTCTCTACACACAAAGCAATTACTTCAACCAGAGCTTGTTTAGCTCACCTAACGAGAGCAGTCACATAATGTTTAGGCCTTTTCATATCTTGCCAGAATTTTTATTAATGGAATAGGGTTGTTCCTGTCTTAAATATTCTTTAGCAAATGTTTCCAGGCAGAACAAGAATGTGAATGACCTAGTGTTTAGCAATGAGTTTTAAATAAATGATTATTCTCCTGTGTGATTTTTGAGAAGGGAAATACAGCAACAACCACACAGGCCATGTTTATGCCATTGCACTTGACTTTTGTGTAAGTGAATATTTGTGTTCTTGAAGGGATGATTTGTGGGAGAAATGGCAGATGGAGTCAGGAGCTTTCTTTGTTCACATTTCTGAAACAATCTCCAAAACAGCACAAATAATTATTTTTTTTCTTTAGGAACTTGCTGGAAAGCCTGACAGAAATTTTGACTTCCATATTTCTTTCTCAGTATCCTTGTGGCAATAGGACGAGGAGAAATGGTCACAAACAGAAGCATAGGACATTGCACAAAAATGTGCGTGGGAACTTCTTCACAGTGAGGGTGACAGAGCACTGGCACAGGCTGCACAGAGAGGTGGTGGAATCTCCTTCTCTGGAGATGTTCAAGACCCACCTGGATGCCTACCTGTGCGACCTGGGCTAGGGAGCTGCTTTGGCGGGGGGATTGGACTCAATGATTTCCTGAGGTCCCTTCCAACCCCTACAGTTCTGCGATTCAATGATTCTTCTAAGATGTTTTCATGCTTGGATTTCTTCCTCACTTCACCCTCATGAGAGCGTATGCGCTCACACACATTGAAACAACGATGTCAAACAATAACAAGTACTTAGATTCAAACAACAAACTGCACAACCTAATTCATGCTTAGAATCTCACACACCCAAACTGCTTTTCAGCTACCAGTTTTGCAACGATATTTCAAGAATATATATGACAGCTAATTTGTTACCGAGTTAAGTCAGCTTCACACAATCCCCAGGATAATTACATTTACTAAAAATAAATTAATTATTTTTTTACATTTCTATATTTATAAAAATCAAGGAATTACTCTTATTTTGGTCAAGCTCAAGTAAAACCGGAGTAATACTCCTGACATCAAAGTAACTGCCTTCATGTCAGGTTGCTATATGCTAATAAACAATTCTGCCAGGCCATTGTATATTGCATGGGAAACATTGTGATTAAGCACCACAACCCCTTTTCTATTCTACGTTCAGTAATCAGACTTGCCTCTGCCTCACCTAAGTCCTTGGCAAGACTTAGAACATGACTAATTTATATGATCTGTTTGTTTATTCCTCTCCTTCCCAGGCAATAATCATGTGCAGTGACCAGTGGAGTATTTAGAATACACCTCACATACTTATACTGCTCAAGGTAAGGTCTCAGATGTGCAGATTGCTTTTGCAGCAGGCAATGGTGAGGTTTGTTCTAAGGCTTCATTCCCATGGGAATTTATCATCTGCCACTACGGGTCAGCATTGAGGGAGCTCTGTCTGTTGCACTGACACACAGATGTCTTACAAAAGCAGCTCCTCTGGCTGGGAGGATTGTAATGTGCTCATTTTATGTGAGCTTTCCTCTTTGGATGCTACCAGTGGATTTGCTATGCCTTTAATTTTTCCCCTTTCACAGAAAATGAGGTCTTGCTTATTTTTGCTTCTCCCACCTTTAAAGTGGACTTAAATCCTTCAAGCTTATCAGTGGTAATGCTTTTATTTAACACTGCACTGAACTGAAAGCAACCCCATCAAAGTACTGCTGTTTTCTATGTTGTTAATAGTGATGTTCTCAAAAGGCACCACTCAGAATTTTTACAATTGCTGTATAGTAACCATCCAAAGCCATTAGGTGCTGAGGAACATAAAAATATTTCACAGTAGGAAATCAGGGAAAAGGGAAGTAAATGACACAGAAAAACTAGACATATGGGCAAAATCCAGCACGATGGAAGAAACACGTCAAAAAAAAAAGTACTGAAAAGTTCTGCATTTGAGAAGTACGGCAGTAGTGATAAGAGCTCATAACAAGTAAAATATAATTGCCAGGTTCAGAATTTAAACAAATGCTTGGTTAACACACTTTGATCACTGCTAATATTGTTTCAAAGTGAAACTGAATGGCATTGTAATCTGGTCTAGGTGGAAGATTACAAACTAAGCCCTACCTGCCACAGTGAACGCTATTTACCAGGAGATTGGGCCCAGAGTCTCATTTTAAAATGAGCACTTGCATAACTGTGAACACGCTTTATTTTTATAGCAACATATTGCCTTCAAATTTAATTAATTATTGCAGTCTTTTATCTTATAAACCTGTGCTGTGATTCTTCAACTTAAAAAAAAAAAAAACTATGTTGCTGCTTTAAGTATAGCAGACTCCTTTCGTTTTCTTCCTCTTTCGAACACTTCACCAAAATGGACCCTGAAAACAAATTTTAATGCTGACTCTTCTGTATTCTAGCTTCATTCATGGAGGCAGACAAGGAGTCTTAATAACAGCCTCAAATATAACTTTCAAAACACACTGCTTCTGCTTTTGAAGTATAGAAGAGATATGTTTCCATTACTTTCTTATACATCTTTTCTCAAACCTTTTAATCTTCACAAAGAAGTGGAATGCTGACCTAAGACAAAAAATTTCTCAACAGAGTAACCAAAATTATCGTGAGTAATTCTGAGTGCTCTTTTCCCGATCATGCAACCTGAAAGCATAAATGCATATATTTTGTTTGTATCTCTAGGAAAAAAACACGGGCTAGAGTATGAAAGATGATAATTACACCTACATCTAGAGTCTTATCAGTCCTCTGATCTTCCAGAGGCAGATAGCTCACATCTCAGATGGTGACCCAGTGACTTCACTGAATGTACCCAACTGTGACGTGAGGGCTCTGAAGATTGTAATTGTAATGGGCACTTTGGCATAGAACTACTACACCCCAAACATCCCCATACCTACCTGCTGTCTCACAAGGTAAAGCACTTGCTGGGTTCTGACACCCTAGAGGTTTACATCCTGTTTGTTGGACAAAGATGGTAACTGAGCTATGAACCTATTTCCCAGAGTGTCAACAGGATAAAGAAGCTGATATAATCTCTATTTTACTTGTTAACACACAATGCAGAATATACCCTGTGATGTAATGGGCTGACTCTTTTCTGCGTTATTACATTTATGTTGCTAGATGAAGACAAAAGTGCAATTCTCTAAACTGTATCTTTTTACCAGAACTCAGCTAAACAAAAGGGAATTCAGCATGAAAGGGGCATAGAGGCATTTCAGAAGGAACATGACAACTGAAAAATGTTTATTCTAAAAAAAAAAATTAACCAAGGAAAACCCTCTTTAACAAGAAAAGCATCTCACATTTCTGAGCAGCATCTTGTCAGAATTCATGTTGTGCTTTTATCTGCCAGCCCCCACCATCAGTATGATCCTCAGGTTATCCAAACGTGCCTGGAGCTGCATACCCGTTTTCTCTGTGTGGAAACCAAGGATGGAAAGGAAGAGCAATCAGGCCTTAACAAGGCCAAGGCACACACTTGAGATGGGGATCAGACAAAGTCTAGACAGATTCCTTAGCTGGGTTTCGTGTTGCTTTTTTATTGTTATTATTGTAGTTGTTGTTTTTCCTTCTTCTTTCCCCAGACCCCCTAATACTAGCCATTTGGTCTTTATAAAACATCCAAAATGTGTATGCATTAATATTCTTTGTGTGAAATATATAAAAAAAGATACTCTGCTGAAGTATTCCATTCTGAGTCTGTTATTGTATTGTATACAGCATTTTCTCCTATTTCATACATTATTTAAAGAAGTGTATTAAAACCAATTCATAACGACTCATTGGAAAAAATACGTCCAAAAAATGTTTTTATCTCTTCCACATCCTTTATTGTTTATATAAGCCATCTTGTATTTTAAAGAGATAGAAGTAACCCAGAGATGTACTCGTGCATTAGAATGCAAGTATGTGTCCTACACAACAGCTGCTGGTCACCTCCCCTGCACAAACCAGATGACAGCTCCATGGTAATGTGGAAAGCATTAAAGTTGATCAATAGAACTTTGATTAGATGGTTTAGCAATGCTGTCTTTAAATGATACATTATTAAAACAGTTATCAATTGCCAAACAAAGACCAAAAAAAAAAAAATCATGAAGACATGGCAGCAATATAATGATTTGTACAATGGGCTAATAGTTTCAGAGGTTTTGAGGGACATGAGTGTAAGTCTGCAATTCATACAAATTCCTGGTATTTTCCCATCTCAGTGGCACAGTAAAGCTGCTTAAATAAAATCAGCCACACCAGATGATTCATGTATGCTTTTGTCTCCACTCAACTCCTATTTTAAACAACATCTCACTGAAGTTTATAATCAAATGCTTATATATTTTTTCTTTACGGTATTGGTAAGTAATAGGTCCTTTGTCCACAATCTGCCTCATAAATGTAAAGACAGCTGTTATTTCAAGTTGTATTAGATCTAGGTATAGGAGACCTTTGTTAACATAAATAGTTTAAAATTATCCAGTTATAACTAATTTTCTCAGAACCCTGCATTTAAATTTACATTGGCAAGCTCAAAGACAAGCCATGGTCTCTTTGCCAAGAGAAAACTCATATAGAAAAGGACATTTCACATACACATAACTAATATACACATCTGATAAAGAGATTAAATAACACATCTTTGAAAGATGTATATTATTCTGTGACTAGTAATAATGCTTAGGTATATTTTGCAGAAAATCTCCTTAGGAAATTGGAGATGCAGAATCAAAACCTTTTCAACAATAATTCATTCAGTGATTGTATTCTCTCCCTGAACAATGCAGATGCCAACATGTAGCTCTCTGTCTTCTTTTGAATCTTCCAGCTTAAAATGCATTAGAATTTGGACAGTTTTTGTGCTTTTCATTTCAGAAAGCTGATTTTCCCAACCCTTTTTAAATTTTCCTAAAATCGTACAGAACTGTATGATCGTAGAAATTGTGTTATCGTAGACGTTCAAGAAGATTTTCCCCCCATGTGCGCACACAAACAGAAAATAACAAAGATGAAGGACTGTCAGTTAAATCTGTGCCAAACCCCATGTAATAGTTATGACAGACTCTCCCATCATTCTCTGTGTAGAAATTTCTTTTGTTTGAGATTCTATGACAAAATAAAAGAGTCAATGTACTAGCACTGTCCAAATTTCACACTGCCTTACAGCATATAAAAAGACAGAAAGATATTGATTAAGGCCAAATTCAGGGTCCTACATTTGGGCCGAGGCAATCTCAAGTGCAGATCAGTTTTGGGTGGAGAAAGACTTGAGACTAGTGCTGAGGAGAGTGATTTGGGACTGTCAATTGATGAAAGATTCAACCCAGCCAGCAGTGTGCTTCCTGCAACTTAGCTGATGCTGCTAGAGCTATTGCTGGTGAAGATGGAGGCAAAGAAGTCAATGAGCACCTCAGCTTTTTCCACGTCCCCCACAACCATGTCTCCATGAGTCTGCAGGCTAATGTATCCCAGTCTTGAGCTGGAGATGGCTCTGACTTTAAAGTGCTTCAACTTTCTTTCACAGACTTCCATGTTTCCCAAAGACTTGTTAAAAAATAGGGAAGTTCCCAGATAATCATGACATTTCTCGATACTGTCCTCTTGAACTGCTCAAATTTTGTCTCTGTGTAGACACAAAAATATCTCTTCCAATTTAATAAATTATTATTCAGTTATTTCTGAACTATCTACCACTGTTCAAATATATATAATTTAATCATCACTTCTAGGAATTGGTTCATTATCTCCATTTTTTCCCATAGAACTCTAATTAGTCTTTACAGTCAAATATACTGCTGATAGAAAATAATCAAATATTTGTCAAAAATGCTATTATCAGTTCATTTTTTGGCCAAACATGAATTCTACTTTCGAAATTATTAGTATCTACTTATTTTTCAGTTAGTTCTTGTGGATCAAGATATGAGATTCTTTTCTTTGTTTCCACTCAGCTGGAATTCTTTTTTCTTCTTTTTTTTTTTTTTTTTTTTTTAATAAATAGGTCCCTCTGGTACCCTTGAGTTGTATTTTAAAGTACTAGAAATGTACATCATTGTTACCTGTACCATTACGATGGATTAATGGAATGGTAGTATTAATTCTTCTATTAAAATATTCACAGTTTTAACTGAAATACAGGTTGTACAACAGATGCAGATCACTTACGCACCTCATTCAACTGTTTGCAGCATACTTTTGTGATTTCTCATTAGCTAGCATGTCTGCCTTCTGCCACAAAACTGTCTTATATTCCTCCCATCTGTTACAAACACAATTTCATTATCAGTCACTACTATGAACTCAACAAAAATTATTTTATGCACCAAAGATCTGCCCTTTCCTCATTGTCAGAATACTTGTGAGGTGACCTTTGCAAGTAAGGCTTTCATAACAAGTTCATTCAAAAGATCTATTTATAAATGCTTCAGCTTTTAATTAATATTAAATTCAAGATTCAGTAAGATCTATCAGTAATTCAAATCAATCATTATTTTCATACAGATTTATGTGATTAATTTTTAATTTTGGTATTTTCAAACTGAATTGTATTCAGAGATTTTCTACATCTGTAAGAGACTCTGCAGGTTTTTTTTTTTTTAATCCATAACGTTAGCTAGTTAGTGTATTAGCTATGTATTAGCTATGGACCCTACTGTATTAAAATTTATTTTAGCATATTGCAATCTATAAGATGGGAGCATGAAATGGAAGTAGTCATACTTCTCACATTTTTTAACCTGTTTTTTTCCACTAAAATGTGAAAATTAACATTGGACTCCTGTTTATGATTTTATTTTATAAGAAGAAATATTTCCTACAAACTGAAATCCTTTTGGAATGTTCAGGGTTCAGATATCTTACAAAGAACTTCCTGAATTTCCTGAAGTTTCTGAGTGTTTTCTTTTAAAGGAAGTACAAAACCTGCAAAGGACCATTGCTGTAAGACTTGATTTGTATGCTTGTTTTCTTTCCTTCCTTCCTTCTTTTCAATGAAAAATAGGCATCCAGCATTTTCGGGAGTGCTTAAAAAATTCTATTTATTTATTAAAGATAAAAACAAAACTCAAAACCAACGTACAACTCAAGTATGAGTAGAAACATAAACCAGCAGAAAAGGCAATTTAAATGGTCATAGAAATTTCAGAGGAAAAAAAATTAAACTGTCATGGTCTTTTTTGTGAACATCTGATACTGGCTAACTGTCTGGATTAGGTTAGGTATTTTCATATGTCATACAAGGTGTAAATATTTTTCCAGAATAATTTCTGTAATGGATTTGAATGTTGTGCTAATTATCACAGAATGGATCTTTGCTTCTTTTTGCTATTAGAAAACAGTGACCATCAACCTTATTTCCTAAAAGAGTCCTGAATGTGCAGAAGGACTTCAGTGATATCTCTGAAGCATAAAGTTGCTTGATATTATCTTTTAGATCATGCATGCATTCTACTGTCACTTGACCAAAAGACAGTTGATGTGAGATGTCTCCTTAGATCTGAGTGCATTTTCCCTATGTCTTTTGAACACTGAGACAATGTTTTCCTTCAGGAATTTCATAGATTCATAGATTCATAGATTCATTAGGTTGGAAAGGACCTACAAGATCATCTAGTCCAACCATCCTCACACCACCATCCCTACCCACCAAGCTACTAAATCAAATCCCTGGATTTTCTGCCTGGATAAATGTGTTGTGTTCTCCTCATTCAAAGTTCTGACAGATATTCCTCTGCAGTGTTTATAATCCTCCACTGGGCTAGTTCATATGTGAATACTAGCCATGTTTGTAGGTTACCTATGTGATGTGTTGGACAAAAAGTGAAAGGAGGACATATGTGAACTCAATATAAAGGAATAACATGGAGATTGAAGAATATGGTTGGCTATCAGTGACTGAGAGATGTGGAATGGGAGCCAGGACAGGTGCTAGGGTAGCAGGAGGCACAAGTACCTAGAGAGAGCCAGAATCCATGACTGTGTTGGAGGACTCTGCTCATGACAAAGCAAGAGGCCTGAGGCTGAAGGATGTTGTGGGAGAAAAAGTATGCATCAGAGTATTTTATTAACACTGGCAACCATTCCAGAAAATGTGAAAGAAATATTCTGACGATTTCTGCTCTTGCGTTCCAGCAGAATACATGGTAGAATTCCTTTCAGTTAAAGATGATGTCCTTGTAATGTTTACCTTCATTTTCCTGTTGATTTATTATTCTGCTCTTTAATTTATTGACCTTCTTTATGACCTGAATTATTCCAGCTATTTCAGTTTCTCTGTCTGAGAAGTGTTTTCTAGGTCTCTTTATTTGAACATGTTTACACAGACATATATAGTTAGTCCAAAACAGGTCTGTTCGGCAGGTTACTAAAAGATTTCATATCACCTCCAACAGTCAGATGTGTTCTAGAGTTTTCAGGGATCACATTTCAAAGCAAAACTTTTCCGTCTTGTCAATTTTAAGATGCAAAGTGATTTTTTTCTTTTGATGCTGTTTGTTCAGGCTTAAACCTTAGGGTTCATCTTTCCATTAATGTATTGGAATCTTGCTTTCCCAGTATTTTCAATTGCTTTTATTGGCAAGCTCAAGAGAATATCAAAAAGACGTTGTGTCCACTGAGAATGAGCTGCTTTCTTACGTCTAACCCAGAAAAGGGGAATACAACTAGCAGTGTGATTGATGCTATGAGAATCCTATTCTATCTGGGACATCCTTAGATAACTATGCAAGGGTATAAAACTTCACAAAATCACGGAATTGCAAGGGTTGGATGGGACCTCTACAGATCATCGAGTCCAACCTTACAGCCACAGATAAAAATATTAACCGATTAATACATTAACTGATGTAAATATTACCTTGTTGAAATCTTTAACTGAAATATTTCTGTGATCACTGTTCTAGTAACTAACACCTATTAAAACTACATGTGATTGATGTTGAAAATTGTAAACTTATCCTTCATCATTCTTTGAAAAGCTAGAGGAAGAAGCTATATAAACTTATTTATAAGAGTACTAGTAGATGGAATATTAAAAAGCAGTGTGAGGCAGAGAAATCATCAAAATTCATTTGTCAGTATTCACTTGTCAATATTCAGTAACTTCTTTGGTGTTATTTTAAAATCCTACATGCACTGGACAAAACTACTCTGCAAAACAGAGCCGGAAATGGCACCTCTTCCTCTGGACATATAAAGCTTTTCTTTTAGGTATGAATTTCACATTCTGTCTGACCTGATTTCTATATTTAACAGTTTGGTTTGGGCAGTGAGGGGGTTGTGTTTTGAAAAGAGAGAAGAGTACAGGTCTCCAGCTCTGCCTCAAACTGCATGAACAGATTTCAGCTACCTCAGCTATCATGCCAGCAAATCCACATTTCTTTCAGAGAACTTCCACTGAGAACCCTGATTTTTTCTAATAGAATGCCTTGAAATATCTGTTACACCATCTGGCCTTTATCTGTGGGTTTGCATAATGAAATGTTTCTAAAGACTACAAAGTACAACTATAATTATTCATTCATATAGTTTTAATTTTAAACTTTAGAAGAAATCAATTTATTTTGGCCTGAATTGCTTTTTGGCACAATTGAAATGCGATGACATTGCATGTTACAAACTGACTGACACTGCTGACACCAGCAAGTCCAAATGCCAGCCAATACTGTACACAGCAGTAGCAATGGGATGAGGATAGCAAATGAGCATCTATCTAAAGTTCTCTGATAGGATTAATCAGTTGACATTTTGCTATATAAATCAATAGTTGGATTTCTTCTCCCACCAAAAACCCTCCTTTTTGCTGAGGAAGCTATTCCTTCTCAGCTAGAAAGTCAGAGATTGATGCTGCTGATTGATTTGCCCTACATATTATGCATTCAGATTCAAAATACAAACAACAGATGGCTTTCCTTACAGTCCTAAACCTAGATTTGATTGTGTAATCCACTTAGCACTGCTGGAATTCAAACCCTGTAAACTTATAATGACCAATGGATTTCTCTTCTATTACACCTCAAACACAACCTGTCTAGCAGGTACTCCAGAAGTATGGTAAGACGAGGACTATTTTGTCACCATTAACAACTGCCACAGTACAGAAGAAATGGGCAAATAACCTCTCACTGGGCAGCATCTCATTAAGAGTGACCAGAATAAACCAGGCTGCTCTCCAGATTGCAGCCTTCACCAGTTGGACCCTTCAATTAGTGCACATTACTTGCAGCAGTTACTTGTTGCAATAGAAACTACTGGGCTGAGCCTGAGAAGATTTGTCTTTTAATTAGGTAATTATAAATCCCTAATTATAGGCTGATAATCTTTCCAATACCTCTTCTTAACTTTGGCGCCAACAAGAGCAGATGACTTGGACTTAGCCTCTTCCTTGAAGAAAATGAGATTTTTCTTCCAAAGAGTTGTTGTCTGCAGATCATGACTGACTGGGTGTAAAGATTACTACTATTACCGAATCTCCTTAGACAGGGCATTAAGATGCTTTTTTTTTACGTTGTAAATAGTCAATACAGTATAAGATGCTTTCTATCTGCATCTGTAGGACAGCAATAACAAAATATGCAAGAATATTGATATCCCTTCATTCTGTTACATTGTACTTATTTTTTTTCCATGGGCAGAATATAAAATTTAACAAAATTTAATGAAATGCAATTGTAAACAAGAGGAAAATTGGACTCTTTATAACTACAACTGAAATTGCCTGCTGTTTCTTTAGTGAGAGCTGGCACTGGTGAAAGATGACAGACTGTTGCATTTTGCTCAGTGAAATTCCTTGTTTATTCACAGGATTGGTTTAGGTTCAAGAGTTAATTACATCCAGAACTTCAACAGATAAAATTTAGAAAAGAAACAGCAATTACTCCCCAAAGTTGAATTTAAGGAGCACCAAATCTCCTTGAGTATTAAGTTACAGGAATAAGTGTGGAAACAAAAGGGAAAGCTTAAAGACATTTTTAAAATTATATATATATAATATATATATTTAATAAAAAATATTCCTGAAGAATAGTGAATGAAACAAAAATAGGAATCCATTTTAAACAACTGTGATAAGTAACCCTATGATTAAATTTACCATTCAGTTTCAGTTAGTTAGCAAGAGCTATATTTGTTTACATAAAAATTGTGAAATTCTTGTATAAGAATTTTTTTCAGTCTTCCTCCCATTTCTGTTATGTTTGTTTCTGATAGCTGTGGGGTAGGAGTGGCAAATGTAGGTAGTATTTGGCCTACTAAAACTGCTTCTAAGTACTCTGGTAGATGTAGAAATTGGGTGTTATGAACTCATGTATGTGGAATTTATTTCTTCTAAAAGACTGTGCACCTTGAAATTGGTAATTACATTGTCAGAAATATTATGATTTTACAGGCATTTTTGAAAATGCAGAGTTAAGGTAATCAAATAAAACCAAAATGTTACAGAACTAATTGCATATATACTTCATATGTAATTATTTCATGTTGATGACCTGCCTGCGGAAGCTCATCTAAATCACCAGGAAAGGTGGACATTTGGAAATATTACAAATGAAGTGGGAAGTCAAGCTTTTCTTTGCCACTCCCTTTGGATTCAGTTGAATGTATGGAAATTAATTTGTAAGTAGAATCTACGTAAAAGCTTCACTGAAGTTATGAATGCATGGATAATTCTTTTGAACATGGATAGTAAGCTATAATTGTTTCAAAGACAAACTTAAAAAATTCTCATCCTCAGAAGAAATCAATTTGGGGACTAAATAAATTTAATCATTAGCATTCACTTTTAATTAGACTTTTGATAGTTTTCTGAGTGCATGAATTTATGCAAACTATCTATTATTGCTACATAGTTGACACTTTGAAACAGACTGTAGAGAATTATTATGAACAAAAATGTAAATGGGAGATAATGTTTTGTCCCTGGAATATATTACATCGCAAGGTACACTATGGGACACTCTGAAAAAAAACAAACAAAAAAAAAACTATATTGCATTTTTCATTTCATTTTTTTCCATATCTCCCAATGCAAGAATTTTATTTTGTATGATTCTTAGACAAACTCTAATACAAAATTATGACTGGTAAGGTACAGTTCACAGGGCTCGTTTTGTAATTATGCCTATTGACGTGAATGGTATGACATAGAAAATCATCTAAAATAATTCTTCCTGTAACACATCTCATTTTTTCCTGTAATTTGAAAATTAAAAAATAGCTTTAAACAGGTAATTTACATAGATGGACCAGATTATCCAGTGACAAAATTCATCTCTAGCTCTTCAGATGTCTGTGTTGGTACTCGGGTTAGGGTAGCCAAAAAGTTGGCCCATATCAAGATGAAAAATCTACAGCAGTTCTAACTAATTTTCTCAATGTGTTATGTGCAAGGCTGTTTCCCAATCATTTTAAAACTTTTCTTTTTCTTCTTTTTTTCCTTTAATCAGCTTTGGACACACTTTCCTCTCTGGTTAACCTAGCCCTGACTAGGATGAAAAAAGGCATTGTCCTCTGCTGGAAGAGTTATGAGATGAGGAAACCACTTCTGCAGGAGACAAGCTTGTGGTCAATTTTCTCCATGTGTACAGAGCAAAGAAAAGACTTTTTGTAAAGAAGAATTTAAAATAGAGTATTCATGAATCATTGTTTGCTGGACATGCCAGGGAAACCTAAATTAAGGAAGACATCCTTTCACTTAGTTAGGGAAAACCACAGTTCATAATTCTTTCAGAAGCACACAATGGCAAACTTTGTATGATTTAGACACTGAAAGCCAAGCCAGATTAGATTAAAAACTGGCTAGCTATATTTTATAATTCTCCAGGAAGTGCTTTTTATGAGAATTGGAGGGAAACAAAATTAACTGCAGTAGAACTGATCAGGAATTTTTAACTACATGGATTTCCATTTGAACACGTTAATGTGCAAAAACAAACTTTTAATAGGTAAAAGAAGATTTGGAAGAAACTACTTTTGGAATGCTTCACAAAATCAAAAGTGATTTCAGGCTTTATTTGAGTTCAACAGAAACTGCAGAGATCAAGAACCTGGCTTTTGTCCCACAGTCTTGAGGCATAGGGAAACAGGCTTCCAGTGTAAAACATGTATGATATGAAATGTGAACACAGATCTGCTGTATTCCTGGTGAATGTCCTAGTGACCGAGTTACATATTAAATGGCTTTCTTGCTGAAACCATCTCCTTATTACAAGCTTTATCAACTCCCAGAACAGGAATTATACAGCTACTGCTAAACAAGCTAGCGATGGGATACATGAAATATAGCAGGCTCAGCAGCTCCCTGCACCAAGCAAGGTGGAGCAGCACCTTTCTCTATGCTGTTTTATAAAAAGCAGGGAGGTAACCTAATGAATCAGTTCACCATCATCAATAATAATATGCCTGAAATTACTATTTCCATCTCTAAATTATAATAATGCATCAGCTTAAATCTTCTAAACTATGACCATTCATATCATTTTCTTTTTTTATCTATCTGGGATATGGTTTATTCTTTTGCTTATGCTGTGAAGTTTGTAATACAAGAAAGATGAATACAGATGTCTGAGTGAAAAATCTTAGCAAAATTAGCCCAAACTGAAAACAAGCTCCAAATGATCCTATCTTTCTGGACCTAACCTTTACAGAGCAGTGAAAAATGTTAGCAGGTGAATTAAAAACCCCCAAATTAGGCATGTTTTAAAACTGAATCAATATTTCAGCAATGTGATCATGACTTAGACATTTCTAAAATGTAATAAAGTTATTAAATAAAACTAACCTTTTTCTTTATTAACATTTTTCAACTTTACTGTTATTTTACTCATATTTGAACCTTACAGTCATTGTATGAAGAAGAAAATAACCTTTCAGTCTCTAAAGGGAGACTGTAAGAAAGAACAAGTTCTTTAGCAGGGTCTATTGTGATAGGACAAGGGGAAATTGATTCAAATTAAGAGAGATTTAGATTGGATATAAGAAAAGAGTTTTTCACAATAAATACGGTGAAGCACTGGCACAAGTTACCCAGAGAGGCAGTGGATGCACTGTCCCTGAAGACACTCAAGGTCAGGCTGGATTAAGCTCTGAAGAACCTGTTAACTGCGTTCCTGATTATTGCAAGGGAGCTGGACTAGGTGACCTATAAGGGGCCCTTCCAACTAAACAGTTCTCTTACTCTCTGATTCTGAAGGGACTAGAAGCACAAGAAAAGACAAATGAGTCCAAGATTAACTAAATTTGATGATTCATTATAACTTTTATGACCTTATCCCTCACCTTCAATCTTTAATATTGTTCTCTGAATTGGAATAAGAATCAGGGGTAAAAAATAGTTAGTATCTTTTTACTTAAAGGCAGGCAAAAATCTATAGTTCTAACTAAATTGTATTTTCATTAGACCTGTTGTGGTCACCCAAGGCTATAAATCAAAACTTGAGAAGATATAAATCCTTGTAAAAAAGAGATGAAGGAATAAAACTTGGAGTTTCACTACTCAACTGAAAATACTATAAATTTCTAAGTTGCACTAAATATTTTTATTTGGCAGAGCATGTCTTACATGGACAGTATTTACACTGTATGACTCAAGTGTAAAAACTGAATTATTATATTCACAATGTTGTCGAAATAAATAAAAATTTGTGGGGAGGGCTTTGAGCAATATCCTTTTAAATGCTCAAATAGAAGCAAGTTAAATTCATGCTGAGAGCATTTACTCTATTTTAAACCGAACTGTGGTAGAAATTAGCCAGTTGGAGAGAAAAGTATGGTTTGAGGGGAATATTAGCAGAAATAAAGTGATAAAAGCTGTCAGTTCTGTGAGCTACAGGGAATGTAAAGCCAGAGAATATAAAAATGTTTACGTATGCCATGAAAACAACATCTCTTTTCAGTCAATGTTCTTTATAGACATTAGGATTTTCAGTCCCAAGTCACTTTCCGTAGATATTTTAAGCATTAAGAGATTGAAGAAAGTCTATTCTTTCAAAAAGGTTTTATTCCATAATCCTCCATTGACTGTCTCTGTGAGCTCATCTGGATGCATAACTCTACTTTCTTAAGTGACTTTTGATGTATTAACTGAAGGATGTTACATTCTGGAATACATAGGTTTAAGGGTTTTTTTGTGCATTGGGAGTAGCTTTGTTTCTGCAGACAGGTAACAGCAGGATTTACTAATATAGAAATGATTCTGAAACATCATAAGATAAGACTTTCATCACGAAAGCTGAGCTCTTTGCTGGATATTGTGATTTCCCAAATTATTTTAGTTGTTACAGTACACACTGGATTTCTCTGTGGAAACACTCAACAGCCAAACCACAGAGGCTTGCTATAAATTCCACCGAAGCAAGTTTCAAATTGGACCTAGATATAATCAAGTTAATTAAAAATTGAATTCATAAGCTCTAGGGAGAGCATAATTTCATAACAAACATAGGTCAAAGAAACTAAGATGAAGTAATGCAAAAGCCTTTTCTCAATGTGGCAATCTTGTTTCAACAACACTTTTCCTACTGGTTTATATCATCCAGCTCCTGGGAAATCAGGTGCTTCCTGCCAATTGAAGATCATTAACACTCTGAAAACAAACACGTGGTTTTCTGTTGATCCTTGTTAGCGCAATATTAAGACTCCTTCTTATGGGAAGATATTTTGATCTAACCTCAGACAGGCAGGTGCTTTGAAAGGTCTTTTTAGATTAAAAAAGTGAAATACTTGGCTTATGTCAGGTTGTAAAGAAATCAGAATAAGGAAAACAAGAAAAGAGGAAAGTGGAAAACTCATCTCAACTCCATTCATGACTGGAATGCCAGAATAGATGGGTATAAACTCTTTAGGAAAGACAGGCAGGGGAGAAGCTGTTGTCCTCTACATCAATATCCAGCTGGAGTTCATGGAGCTGCACCTGGGGATAGATGAAGAGCTAAAAGAGAGCTTATGGGTTATAACGCCTTAAATGAAAGGCAAGGGAAAGAGATGTTGGGTGTTGGTGGTCAGCTGCAGGTAGCCTAACCAGGAAGACAGAGTGGGTGTAGGTCCTCTATGAACAGGAGCAGCTGCACATTCACAAAACGTGGTCCTGATGGGGGGAATCCAACCACCCTGATATCTGATGGACGAATAATACACCAACGTGATCTAGAGGGAGGTGCTCCTACCAATAACAGGGAGTTGTAATCTTAAGTCCCTTAATATCTTTAAGGTCCCATCCAACCCAAACCATTCGATGAAATAACTGGCTATCTCTAGCAGCATAAGTCTATATCTAAGCTAATAACCCTTCTACATAAAGATCCTTTGATCATAAATTGGGAGGAAATATGTACTTTTGTACTCTAAACAATTAGCTGAGATGTAAATGCTTGCAGTGTAAATGTTTACATTTATTCATGTGCATATCAGTCTGAATTACTGCAAGAAGTAACCTTTAAGTTATGATGTCATGGTCTTAAGTCTGAATTTATTTCTGTGGCTTCAAATCAGTAACATATTTAAGCAATGCCCTAATTTTAAGCACATGAATAGCCCTATTGAAGTCAGTGAGACATTCACACATTAAAGACATGCTTCAGTGCTTTGCTGAATCAAGGCCTATGTGAGTAATGTGCCACATGTTGGGTTTTTTGGTTTTGTTGTTTTTTTTTTTTGCTATAACTGTTACATCACTTTACCTTTAGGCAGTAATTTCACTGTACAGTGGAATTAATGTTTTCAGAAAACTCTCTTAAATTTTTAAGATTTTGGCATTTTTAGGGCATATGCTAGTGAATTAGTAAGGCTTTTATTCTTTCCAATACTTCATAATAGCAGTGAAATCTAATAAAATATATTTCAATGTTTTGGCTACTGTATTAATTGAATAGCACAGCTGTTTCCATCTCTTAGTAAGGACTGAAAATATAATTAGAGGCAAGCTAACTTTCTTTTTAAATGCCTTTAAGTAGAAAAAAAGATGAGCCCAAAAAGTATTACCAGTTACCAAAGTAATAAAGAGCTTTTGAACTACTACTTTAATGGTTAAATGGCTAAACACATTCATCATTCACCTATATGATTTCAATTTCTTAGAAGAATAAATGGCCGTGACAAGCTCAGAGAGTATCTGAATTTTCAAATTATTTGGTTGTCCTTCATCTGTAATTTGCATGCTCTCATTGACAAAAGCCTAAAACTACAGTATGCCTCAAACAGCAGGTTTTGCATGTGCAACACTTTGCTGAATCAGTAGACAGGTTGTGGTGAACTGGAACCTGAAGACAGAAATTGTGAAGAACACGACCTTGTCTCAGTGGTGTTTGATACTGTTTTGATCTTGGTGGACATCTGAACAGAACACAGTATTCTGGGTTTGGCAGCATATCTGGCCCATTGGATCACAGTGCAGGAGTACTGCCAGGAAAAGGTCATCCCTGCCACAGTGCACTTCAGCAGCTGCACAGGACATGCAAACTGGTCAGCTGGATGCAAAGTAAAGGCGAACTTAGACTTCTGACAGCTTCCCAGCAGTGCTTGCAGTAGGGTCACAGCTTGACTTCTCCATCAGGTATTTGCTTGTTAGCTAAATTCCGTGTCTTTCAGCTATTCAGTATATTGAGATCTTCCCAAACAGGCCTTGCTGTAAACTATTTATATATCAAGATATCCTGTAGCACTCTTAATAAAAATGAATGAACTAGTGACATTAAGCTGAAAGGTAAGCAAAGGTGCTGAGTGTTAAACATATTAAGAGAGGGAAAAAATCTGTTAATCATTTTATTAATGTTTTCTTTTCTGCAGAAATCCTTGAAAATGCTTGTAATTCTTAACAGCTGACAGGCTGCTGATTTTGCAGAAAGAAGAGGTTTTTGAGTCCCTTAACTCCAAGTCACAGTTGTTCCTTGTTTTGACTACTGGAGAATTAGTTCAATAACCTCCCTAAAAATAGTAAGAGTCTGTGCTCTTACAATATAAGAAGGTCTACATCTGAGAAATATTGCAGTCAAACAAATACTACATTGAAATGCAAGTTTAATGAATCACACTGGAGCCATGTGAGAGACTGTCAAAGTCATTTTACTCCCACATGGATTTTTAGAATCATAGAATACTTAGAGTTGGAAGGGACCTCTGAGGGCCATCTAGCCGAACTCCCCTGTCATGAACAGGGACACCACAGCTAGATCAGGTTGCCCACAGCCTGATCCAGCCTTGCATTGGAAGTCTCCAGGGACAGGGCGAAACAATGCTGTTACTTCACTTGTTTCGACAGATTTAGATCTTATTTGAAGGATTCCCCCCTTTTATGCACGCTATTCCCAGGCTCTTGCAAAGTGTCAAATGGATTGAGGCCTTGGACCTGTCAGCTTACCACGAATCACAGAGTGGAAGGGATCTTAAAGCCCATTCAGTTCCAGCCCCCTGCCATAGGCAGAGTTGCCACCCATCAAATCAGACTGCCCATGGCCCCATCCAACCTGGCCTCAAATGCCTCCAGGTATGGGGTGTTAACTGCTTCTCTGGGCGGTCTGTGCCAGTGCCTCACCATTATATGAGTGAAGAATTTCCACCTAATACCTAGCCTAAACTTTTCCTCTTCTGGTTTAAAGAGGTTTCCCCATCTTAATGCTATCAGGCCATGTGGAAAGTCTGTCCCCCTCTTGGACGTGCTGTCCTGGACTGAGTTCTCCTTCAAGCCTTCTCTTCTCCAAGCTCAACTTCTCTAAGCAACCTTTTCTAATTTGTTTCAGTGCTCACAGTAAAATACACAAGTCCAATCTGTTCACTCTGTCTAGCACTAGCGCTGCCTTGAGTAGTCATGACAGTACCTTTATGAAACTGCAATGAGGAAATTTGCTTTTCTACAAACCTCTGATGCGTATTTCCAAGTAGGCTGGTCAATTACCCAGTTTGGGTAGGCAAACTACAGATCTGATACAGATCCTGGTACCCAAGTCCACCCACACACTTTCATGCAAAACAAATCAATGCCTTTCTCAGCTAAGGCAGACTGTTCCTGTGCCCTCACTCAGTGTATACCATTTTAAAACTCTTCAGAGCAAAAGGGGTATCATGCTCTTCCATGAATCCTACTGTCCATGCAACAGCACTACGTATGCTGGAGGAAGACAAACTTTTCATAATGAAGAGGTTTGTTTCAGATCAAAAGTGGAGGCAGAATCACATTTCCTCCACAAGAACAAAGTTTTACAAGCCACCACTTCTACCACATTCCTGAGGCTTTTTGGCTTTCCTAAAAGTTTTCAATAACACTTAGGGCTTGTGTTCTAGATGGCCACGAAGATGGGTCTTGACAACTGACTGAGGCCTCCAATTAACAAGAACCATTCACCATTTTGTGCAGTCCTACAGCTGTCCACCAATAAGTTTTATCCTGTTTCTCTTCTGCTTTTCTTTCTTTCCTTCACATTTCAAGGCTGTCAAAGGTATATTCGCAGCTCAAAAATGAGAATTTATCTACTCCTTCCCATCAAGAGCCATTGCTTGACAGCACAATAGATTGCATCTAATGTCCTCACAATAAAATTTATTTGAATTTAGGTTATATTCTCAAATATACTGTATCTTATTCACGTTACTTTTTACATATATAACTTAGTAAATACATATCCAAATTTCAGCAAGGATGTTTTTGCTGCAGTGATAGGCATGTTTGAGGTTTTTGTACAGACACACCTACGGCATTTTTCACTGACCAATGTTTTATGCTGATAGAAGCATTCTGGTATTTTTTATTTTCCTGTGGACCAAGTAATTCCAGAGGCACTGAAACAACAGCCTCCAGGGTCGCAGGTTACAGAATTCTGGAATAGCCCTATCCAGTTTTTCTACACTTTCTTGACTGTCAGAAAAGTAGTGCCCTTGACAGACTGTTCTTGAACTAAAAAGGCTACGTGCACTTCAGCCTTCCTCATGACAGAACCCACAAATGAAAAGAATTAGCATTGTTCAGTGTGAGCTTGTTCATCATATTTACCAGAGGACGATGCCAATCATGGATACTGAATAGGCTTTAGAAATGTTTTTTAATAGTAACATAGCACTGTAAGGTCAAGCAATATTTAGAAAAATGAGATTTAATATACAAAAATAGTGTTCTGGTTCCTACAAGCCATACACAATAGTCACCTTCCAAATGTCCTATGGTCTCGCATGCATTTGTCTTGGTTCTGTTGTTCTGTATGAGTCACCTGTAGACAATTCCTATTATCTCAGACTGTTCTCTGGAACTTTATTAAATAAACAGTGAAATAAATTATGAGACTTATATAGACGTTCTTATTTTCCTCTTTTTCTAACATTTCTAACGAAGACTCATTTTTATTGTTCTGAATCTAGTATCTCCTATGTTATTCAGTCTCAGACGATATACATACTTTTTTTCAGAAAAATATTTTCAAAAAATCCTTCCTTTTCTACTCAAAGTATTATCACCTGATCAATTTTAAATCCTCAACAACATATGATCTCCTTTACACTCCCAAATTTCAGAGAAATTACTCGGTTAATTCAGGTCACTGCCTTTACAAATTAAATCTGAGTGCAACAGGAAGAATTAGCGAAGAGCAGACAGTTACAGCAACATATAGGAATTATGAGGGTTTTGCCAGAAATACCAATCTCATGTAGAGACAGGAAGAATTACTGCAGGGTACATATGTGTGGAAGAAAGTGTTCTTATTTCCAGCAAGTAAGAGTGGAAAACAGTATAAACAAAATAAAAAAGTAAAATCTAATCTTAGTCCAGGTGGGGTTCAAAATGATGTTCAAAGCTGCCACCTGCCCTCAGGATAGCAATTCTCTTGTTTAAGGACCATACCATCATATCAGTCCTACACCTGTTTAGCCCTCATCTTTCTTGTTACCCCCACACAATCTCCTTTTACTCTTTGGAGTTTGTATTTGTTTTCATGGCTAATGGGCATGGGTAAAAGCCAAACTCAACTTCAGTTTATGTTGGAATATCTCCACTTCACAATGAGGATGAAAAATCACTATAATTTCTCCTGTGATCATTTTGTGGCTCGCAGATCTTTGCAAGAGACACAAATGAAATGAGACAGTTTTAGAAACAACTACTTCTGGTAACTGAGGACAAAGAAACAAAGACAGGATTTCCCTATGGAAATCATAGTACTCAGAGTTGTTAAAATTGATTCAAAACTAGACAAAACAAAACAAAACAAAACAAACAAAAAGGCATGTATCAATGTTGAAAATACAGGAGCTAGGAGAAGGCTGGTTTAGAAAGTATAACTCCTTCTGGGAATACACTGGACCTAACTTTTTCTTAGTCGATAGTGATCCACTTTAAACAAGGTAGTAGTGACACCCAGAATTCAAACACTGCCAAAATGAATGTAAACCTTCTCAACATAGGGATGTTTTTTTGTTTGTTTGTTTTCAGTTATACTCAGTACAACAGTAGCTCACTGTTTACAGATAGCTGGCCTACTTAGGTACGCAAAGTTCAAAGTGAGATATGCTATGTATGTTGTCATTCTTCTAGAACGTAAGCAGCATGTAAAGATGTCTGGAAATGATGAGCTCTCTGCCTTTCTGATCACCACTGAAAAGATTCCAAACTTTATCATGTGCTTTATTACTCAAATACAGATTGAATTTTAAATTTAGAAAGTCATCAGTGTTCTGTTAACTCTCTTTCATTTGTTTGCAGTCAGTTTAGAATAAAGCTTCAGAGGTGAAATGTTGACTACTAAAATCTGGAGAAACACAAGAAGCAGAGAAGAAAATAAAAAAAAAAAAACAACTGTTGAATCAGTTCAAGACTGTTGAAATTGAAGGGAAGAAAATATCATTTCTAGCCTTGGGTGGTTCAGGTTGGGATCTGAGACTGGATGCACCCACACCTATTTTAGCTAATAAGCTTTACATACCCTAGATATTGAGACTGCAAGTAGTTAGTATGCTAAAGATATCCTTTTTTTATAAATTCTTTCCAATTTCATCACCGGTTAGCTATAGAGCTGTCTGAAACACTCATGTTCACATTCAAACATAGTCACAAGCTGTAAATCCTTTGATGGATGGCTTTTACGGTGTTTGGGATGAGGAGAATAGTTAGACAATGGAGTTTATCTTTCCTCAATGTTCTCCTTTCCAGGCTAAAGCTACTTGCTATATTTTGCCTGTTTTTGTTTAATTCTAAGTACATTTCATCACTTTGCTTTTGCTTTTGACTCTACCTAACTGGTTTACCTTGTTTGCAATACAGAATAATAAAAATGGGCTCCAGCTGAGACCTCATGTGTGCAGGATAAAGAATAATTACCTCCTCTGTGTTACTTGCCACAACCTGTTACTCTTTAATAGCATCACATTTTTCACCTGGATTTCATTTGTGATCCATTCTAACCTCTCTTCTTTGGTCCTTTTTTGTTAGTACTCTGTGTTTAGCTAGCTAGCCCTGATTTTTTTTTATTTTTTTTTTATTTGTATCCTCAATTTCATCTCTTTGCTATTGTTTTCAGTTAGCTGGTTGTGGGTTTTTTTTGTTTGTTTGTTTGTTTGTTTTTGTTTTTTTGCTGCGTTGCTTTTAGATGACTTCTCCAATTTGCCAGAGTTGGTTTGAACAGCAGGTAGATTCCAACAGCCTTTCTGTAATACGTGTGACTTACAAATGATACAGGTAGTCACTCATATATTTAATGAAAGTATAGAATACAAGAGGGTAGCAGGGAAATATACTACTAAACTAATAATGAAAAAAAAAAAACGTTGACAGTTTATGTTTTCTTTAATTGGTTGTTCATTTATTATTGAGTGATTTGTTCAAGAAACAATGTCTTTCTTTGGCTTAAGAGAACAATATGCAAAGCGGTGTCAAAAAACTCAGTAAAATCCACTGGAGTATGTAACTACCTTCAGTTCATCTAACAGGCCTTTCCAAAAGGAAAATGGATGATTTTTACCTTCTTTTTGCTGCCCTCTTGTTTCACTTTTTTCCTCATTTGTCCCATTATTATTTCTCTTCCTCCTTATCAAGCTCATAAACAAGGGGATTTTGGTGAACTGGTTCGAACAATAAAGATGATACAGACAATAAGGAAAAAATGTACACTGTTATAACACTTTTGTAATGGACAGGAAGAGATAAATTCATCTGATTAATTCAAAACTAACATTGAATTAAGAGTCAAACACTACTACCTCTAATCATAATTCCTCAAATACTCCTATTGAGGACAGGGAGGTGGGTATCTTGCCTGTTTTGCAAGAGTCTTGAGCAAACTATTATGTTAAGAATCCTAACAAGTAACTTCTGTCTTTGTCTTAGAAAAGTGTGACTGTGTGTTAAAAGAGAAAGCAGATAAATTATGTGTTTTATGTAAAATCAATGTTTCTCAATACTTAAGAATAATTGCTGTGATTTTTTCTTTATTGTGTAGCTTGTTATCATTGCGTGCAATATGCTGTGTTCAGTAGAGATTTACCTACCTTGTAAAGGTTAGCTCATACCTCTCTCATTCACCCTGTCCAACAGCAAAAAGCAAGAGTATAGTCAGTGAGATGAAGAGTGTCACAAATCCTTCTGATGTATAAGAAATACTTTCTGTGGAATGCAAGATGTTTTTGTGGAAAGTGCTGTAACTGGGGACCACTGACTGAGGCTTTTGTATGTGATTTGACATGCAGATAAATAATGAGAGAAACTTACAGTGACTAACGGTAGTAACTTTGAAGGAATTATTTAATACGATATCTCAAGATTTGGAAAAAGGAGCAGTCTGAGAAATAATGAAAAGAATACGCTAATTCTGACTACAGATTTTGGATCTGAGCTGGTTTGACAATCCTTCTGTTTTGGTGTCCCCAGATTAAGCACTGTGATTAAAATTGATTGCAAAAATATGAATGCTTTATTTTCCCTCTGATATGCAAAAATATCATAGAACCAAACTGGTTTACACTTTTATTGGCTTAGGATAAACCAGCCACCTGAGCCTCAGTATCTGGATCCTTGTTTTCTTATTTCCTTGCAAATTGTAATGGTAGCTACTGGCTCTATGGTCAGCTGCTCATGTATGCTTTTGCCACTCTAGAATCTCACACTAGCTGGATAAGACAGCCGCTGAACAACCAATTGGACCAGCATGTAACTCTTGAGTTGTAATTCTGCTCCCTGTCTTCTTGGAGATAAACTGTCAAGCAGTTAAAATCTAACCAGGAGGTCACCAACTGAACTAATAGCATTGAGGTGATTAGCTACACTTATCCGTATAAATTTGCAAGTAGGAAAAAAAAAAAAAAAAAAAAGAAGAGGAAATCATTCATTAAGTCAAGACTGAGGTTTTCAGTGCCTGAGGTTTTCAGTGGCGCCACTGATAGCAGATGATGGTATAGTCTTCATTGACAAACGAATGTTTAAAAATGGTCCTGGTTATCAAAGTTTCTGGCGTTGCGGAAAGGAAAAGTTCACTTCAGTTGCAAAATATTGTCCTGCTTTTGACCAGATATGTTTCTAAAGAAAGACTTGCATATTTTCTCTTTTAAAATAATCCTATCATGGCAATAACAGAATTGAATTCAAGGAAAATTACTCACCCGTGTCAAGATAGTAATATGCCCCCTCACTTTCAAAGGGTTGGCATCAGTGTAAATTATTGCTTACAGGTGTTAAGTAACCTCTTTGATGTTTGGTGTTTGTTTGTTTGTTTGTTTGTTTTTAATTTGCTGATGCCCATTTCTTAGGAAGATAAAGTGCTACAGTAATGGAGTAGTTATTTAATTAAAAAGGACTAAGGATCTTTAGACAGTAAAGAAGTGGCTGTTTGGGTGATTCTGTTAAAATGCACTTGGGCCAAGACTGAAAATGTTGTACAGGTTATTATTTTGCTTGAATGTTTATTTTGTTTGGATAAAGATCCTGACTTGTAATTTAAGTAACACAGATAGTGACACTTAAAAATTGTTATGGACTTAAGTGTGATTTGAGATCCTTCATCTGATGTAGTCCTTCATAATCACTTATCTGAGTTGTGTCCTTGGTATTTCACCTTCTACAAATTCAGTGGAACTGAAACTTCAGTCAAATGCAATGCACCTAAACAAATTCTAAGAAATTTTTTGCTGCTGTATTATCAAACTGATCATCAAAAAGACCCCATTTAGATAACTTCCCTTTCCTCAAAGTCCAACATTTGGTAAGACACTTAAAATGGTGCAAAAGACAAAGGCTAAATCTGTCTTTTTAAGATACAAGTAATTTCCTGTTGACTTAATTGTTTTCCTTTGTAGTGAAGGAAAGGTAGATAAGGAAACCATTTCATGAATTTCATAGCTACATCGCCTATTTGCAATAGTGCCTGTGGTTCTTTACAACAAACTTTATGATGAAAATCAATTACAAATGCATGCTTTTTTTCTCCCACTCTCTAAGACAATATCCCCCTTTCCAAAAAAGGAGCATATAAAGTCCTGTTGCTGATTTGTACTAAAATAAAGCACCTAGACACATAGTTTTATCAATTGCTAGTGTGCCTTTAACAAATCACAATTAAATATTAACAGCCCATGGAGCAGCATGGAGGGCTCTGCAATCCTTTGAAGGCATATTTGCCAATTAAACACAGTCTGACATTAGAGTAAAGGTGGCAAGGATCCAAACCAGAGAAATGAAAGTCAACCACTTCAGTGGCATTCATTAGCTCGACAGACATTCTTTGTGTGGCCTGTTTCTTTACTACTGCCAAATCCACACCCTGTTCAGGAACTTACCCAGGCTCAGATAAGCTTATTATGGAAATAACACTTTGTCACCCTTTACAACTTGCTTCTTGTTAAATTATCTTTTATCTTCTTTGTAGAATTTGTCACCTCTCCTTGGGTGCCCCTTGTGTGGTCAAATGATGTGTTTGATTTGTAATAATCAGGTTCCTAAGGTTAACTGGAGTTAATAGGATAATACTTTAAAGATTCCCTCCTCATCATCATACAGGTGTGGATATGAAGAGACATTTGTGCATATAAAACATGTTCCTTTACCTGGAAATGTGTGAATGTTCTGCTGTCTGAAAGAAAAGCCCGATGCAGGATGCTGGTATCCTATACCTCCTTAGTGTTCATCACCCATGAAACCTGCAAACTATGCAGATGCCTGTGTCCCTTTTTCTTCGTTCTGCAATAACAGAGTTAAATCAATGAAAAGCTCTTCTTCAAAGACTCGGTCTAGCTACTGTGTATGTGTGAAATATCCACACAAAGTGACTTCTGCTTTTGTGGCTTGAAGAGATAAAGATGTAGCAAGAGTAGAATTCAGTCTCCTCAGAAACCACTGAAAGCAATAAATACAAAACTGAATATCATCATCCCCACTGGGTTAAACTTGGCTTGGACTGTTATGGCAAGGAGTAGAAAAAGGAATGATGCTAGGGTGGAGAAAGAAAGGAGAAGCAGGCTTGTTTCTTCTACATCAAGGTACATAAGAAACACACGGTAGCTATACAGCAAGTGTTGCACAAACCCTGACTCCAGCTTTAGCAGTCAGCATGGACTGTGTCCATGGCCAGCAAAGCAGGCACCAGGGCTATTGTTGTTTTTCTGCCTCCATATGTGTGTCTTGCTGATGCATATCCCTACTTTGTGTTGATACCTGCATTTTAGTACTGAGTTATTCAGGCTAAGCTGTGCTACATATATATCTCTGATGACATTCTCAACTCTGCAGTTAAATGCCCTCATTTTTTTCCAGGACTGAAAAACTTTTTCAGTCATTTCATTTCATTCATTCTCCCACACAGACATGTGGAAACAAGATACCCATCAGTAAGTAACTACAAAAGACTAGAGTCAAGTGAAGAGAGAAAAGTAATTTCTTGGGCAGATTCTTAAATGACCATCACAGTTTGAATGGTTCTTTGTATTTGCAGTTTTTAAGCTGATGCCTTGGTCTGTTTCTGGTGGTTCCCAGGATTTATAATGACATAAAGCTCTTACTAGCATGGAAAAGATTTTAGATATCTTTTCTACATTCTATATTCATTTGTGTATGCACATCATGCATATTCACTGTAGTCACACCAGCTGCATTTTCCATAAACACTTACAAATGAGGCTTTCACTGAAGCAAGAAAGAGCAAGTATTTTTCAGAGCTGTATTGGCCTGTTTAGACCTCATAAGCAACACTGAACTATGTCTCCTTTAGCAATATTACTGCTCATATCTAATGTATGACCTCAGTTTCACCGTTTTTAAAAAAGGCCCTATTTTGCAATGCATACAGTGGAAAATTCTTGAGCTGAAGTCCCAGAAGTATTCTCCTGTCCTAGTAAGATACACAAAAAAGGGAAGTTAAAATTTTAATTAATTAATTAATTTTAAAAAGCATCTTTATTTGTGAACATCAGTAAGTAAACTTTTTTTTTTAATGCTCCAGTAATGTCTGCTTCCTCTAAGGCAGCAGAAACTGCCTCAGCAGGTGTCTATCAGCTGGTGCAGTGCCAAATCGCAGTAGAGGGAGAGTTTGCTTTTAATCTCATGATTTTGACATCACCCTTACTGTTGATTTAATGAGCCCGGTGTCATAAATAGGATTACAGTCCTCAGAGGTCTAATTCTCAGCTTCTCAATACACTGAAGAGTAACAGTAACTATGGTAAATAATTACTTCAAATCAAAACTACAGATTTAAAATTTCAGTGTTGGAAAATGTTTGTTCAGTAATCTGTACAGAGAGGATGAGTTGCCCTTAACCTGGTGGAACAGGATGGAACCCAGTGATGTTAACATCATGAATAGCACCTTTGCTGACACAGTAAAGAAGACTATACTGACATCAGGCAAAGCCAGCTGAAACTGGTGGTTGTGCAGTGGGAATACGTCTCTAATTTCTGCCTCTTCCTCCTCCACCATCTTTTCCTTTTGGACTTGAGTATAATTAAAATATAATTCTGAAAGTACAGATGTAGTTCTCACCGAGTGTGATAGGGATTAAATAAATACTTCAGGAGGCTAATCTTTATCAAGAGAGATAAAGATTTTGCTGTGCTTGTTTTATGACCCTAAATTTCAGAAACTAACAGATTACCAAGATCTTCACATAGGATGTTTGTTCACCTGGATAATTATAATAGGGGTTCTGCTTTAAAGTTATTGTTTACATTATTTACTATTTACTACAGATTTCATGAATTGTGAAGGATGTTTCATAGAGAGCCAGTAAATTCATTTGCTAGTAACTCAAGGAGGTCAGTAGAAGACCAAAGGATAGGAATTAGACTGCTTCACTTTATCTTGTGTCTTAAATCACATTGTCTCTTAAAATCATTGTCTAATTTTCAACCACTAGAACTTTGCCTGAAGTTAGTGAATGTGATCCACTTTAGGACAAATTCATGCAAATTGTTCAGGGTGTTTTCTAGTACTCATTAGCAAAGCTAAGTAAATGACATTTCCAGATGTGATTACATTGTGTAACCACAGATAGTAGTGTACATATGTAAAATAGATGCAACTGTATGTTTTTGCACATACAAATATGCAGTCATGAGCATATAAACCTGCTTCCTCTCTCACACAGATATGCATTTATATATATATATATATCACTTTTGGCAGATAAAAATAAATAAGAAGGCTTTTAAAATAAGCATTTATTATGCCTGCCTTATCAACTTGATAGATTTGATTGTAATTTTTCGGTACAACACAGCTGTTTTCTTAGTGAGTTTTTATGCCATGGAGATGCTTATGTAGATTCTATGGAAGACTTGTTTCCTGTGCATGAAGAACAGCAGAGTTAAACCAAAAAAGGAGCCATCTCTGCTGTTTCAGCACAGGAAGTGGTTCAGACAGGAGAATGAAAAAAAAAAAGCACACGGTTAAGTAAAAGACTCGAAAAATTAGGCAGCAAAGGAAAGAGCAAATTGAAAGCTGCTTGGATTTATGGGAGCTGCAATGTGTGTTCTGGTTATTTACATAAGGTCTATGTGATTATCTTCTCTGCTGTTCAGTAAGAATAGTCCTTACTGTAGTATCTGCTGCAACACATGGCACTTTTGTTATCTCGGATATGCAGCCCACTTATTAAAGAAACACACTATCCAATATGCAGCATGAATTTTTGACCATTCACAATGCTTGGAGATAACAAATTTATTTCACCACTAGTGGATGCAAGGGGCCAAGTTTGTATTCCCAAATGTACAGATTGCTCTTCTATTTGTTTGTTTGTTTTAGGTTTTGCAAAATTCAGTTCCGAGACCAAAGGGTTTTTCATTCATTTCCCTCAAAGGTTCTTTCCTCACCTTGCATTCCTTATTCACTGTCTTAATCTCATGTCCTAAGGAAGAAGCTTTCCATTTGCCCTCTTTCTTGTACTGGTAGATAAGATGTATATCTGCTTGCTCTCTTCTGTCAGAGTATGTGTGTATCTCAGAAATCCCATTGACATCGTATCTACCCTTTACTTCTCTCACTCTACTCCAAATCCTGAAAGCAATATTCTTTGCAGACCCATCTTTCAATATATCCATGGCAGGCTCTTTCTTCCACTCCTCTAGACAGAACAGGTCAAGAATCACAACCATGGTTGTTGAGTTGGTTCTGGACCAAATAACAAATTATTTTTAGTTCTACTGAGTTCTTATTTTTTGTATCTGTGTTACACTAAAGCTAAGTTCTCCGCAGATCCTTTAAGATGCATAAATTTGACTTTAAGTAATAGGCTTAACTCATAAGTAAATGATAACATATTCCTTCCTATTCATTCTTTCTAATGTGAATAAGTTGGAATATGTTGTCTGACATGGCACATATGAGCGTTTATAATTCAAACATGCATTTTTCTGGAAGTCTAGAACTGATTTCTGTGCTTTTATAAATACCCAGAGGAAGCTGGAAAACAGCATTTTCCACAGTTCAATAAACAAAATTATGTTCTATTTGGCAAGACTTCTTAGAATGAAGAGGTAGGTTTCTTAGTAGTGACTCATCACTTTACAGTTTTTCTCTGGTCCCTTTTTATTGCCATTCCCAACAGTGTTCTATAAATGCTTGTTTTTTAACATTTCAAAATCTTGATGTGTCTAGATCTCTAGGGAGAAATCCATAAAATTTCGTTGTTCCAGCAGTTTGACCTACTGAATTCTAAATACAAGCAAACAATTGAAATTAAAAGAACCAAATGTCAGTAATTACTCCACAGTTAAAATCTGATCTTACAATCACCAGAGTGAAGTCACTAGAGGCTTGTGATATTGCTAGAAGATTGGGAACTAATGGAAAGGAATAGTGGAATGCTTTTCTTGTTAATATTTTTGTGATTTCTTTTCTTTTGCTTTTAAATATCCACAAGTTCCCTAAACTGTTCAAGAAGTTCCCATTAACCATTATCAAATCCTCAACAAAATTAGCAGACATATTTTCTCAAATAATCTCCCTTTATAATGTGATCTAAAATGGTGCATATGTTTATTATTGTTTTCCCAGATGAAATCACATTTCTTGTATTATTGTGGGTAGGTACTAATTCTTGAAACCAGGCTCTGCCTAACCATCCACCCATAATTAACCTTCATCTGAACTTTCCTTGTGCAATGACATCTACGTGTACAATTTTGTTTTGAAAAGTAGAACTGCACAGCACTAGACTAATTATTCATTTTCAACCAGCCATTGCCCACAGGAAGAGTGTGTGTGTGCATTGCTACATATACAGAATAACACATGCATTTCTTTCTGAGAACAGCAAGCATTGCATGCTTCTAGGAAGGTACCCAGTAATAAATTCATGTTGAGAAAGTGTTCTGGCTTTCAAACCATTTGTGCTTTGTTTACTCATAACCTGAAAGGGATTTTTAAGGTTTGCATAGTTATCACTTGAATATATAGGAATTGAGGCTCATATCCCATAAGGTCGTAACTAAAAGACTCCAGTACAGTTTGCTCTAACAGAAGACTGTAAAGCTGTTTGAAGGTTCTCACAGCAATATTCATGGATTTTTTAAAACAAAATAGTGCTGAACTTTAAGATCATCATACTGACTCCTCCAACTGTTGAAGGAATTTTGAATTCACCATTGACAGAAAGTAATTAACGTTTTCTGCCCTTCCATCATGAGAGCATCATTGTAGCATCATGTATCAGACCGTTTTATGTGGAAGAACAATATTTCACACTTTCAAAATTTTCTTATTATTTCCTTTTCTTTCTGGAATGTTAGGAGTCATACTACACTAGAGACGTACTACTGAGGCACTAGAAATTCTTCAGCAGTTTTACATTGGAAATGTTTTTATCCTCTGTGCAACAGAAAATGAAAGATTATAGCAAAAAATGTGAATGGAGTAATTATTCTCGCATTCTACATGCAGAAATGATGGCATAATTCTGAGAGATAGAAAGCACTGCAATACTGAACAAACGTTAAGTGCTGAAAAGTAGCATTTGAGAAGCCCTCAGCACCAAAATTATGAGGTTATTAGTAAGTCAAAATGAAGAGCTCATAGTACTTAGACTAAATATTTACAGTTTATCCAGTCTGTACCAAGTCTGGTCTTTAGCCATCATGTCTTACCATGTAGGTATTAGTAAATTGTCTTTTCTTCTTGGTGGCCATGATCACAGTCTCTGTTGAGGGTTAAACTTACACATCACTTCATTCCTGCTGTCAAACACAATAAGAAAAGTAGACAGACTAATCGCTCCATCAACTAAGAATGACCATTGACTGCTACTCAAAAAATCAGTATAAGATTCCTTCAATCCTGTCCATGTCTGATCAAGCAAGGTTTCCTGTGTTGAGCAAAGTTTACCTATAGACTTTATTCCTGGGAGTGTCTGTACAACTGCCCTACCCACAGAATCTGAAGGCTCAAGTGTCCTTGGAACTGTCTGACATGTGATGTGCATAGTGCCACTAAAAAAAGAACTGGTCCAACTTTTTTTCTTGATTAATTAAAACATTTTTGGCAAATGCTTTTGCTTTAGTTCATCCTGCACTGGTCCAAGAATTTCAGTTCAAGTGGCACAATATGAATGCCCCCAGCTATTGCTCATAATCATAGCTCTGATTCCAAAAACCAACAAAAAAATGAGCCAGAATCATTCCATTATTCTTGGCTGAAGTACATCATTGGCCAGCCAGCTTTGCATAGCTTTTTTTTTTTTTTTTTTTTTTTTTTCAGAATAACATAACTAACTTCTTAATGAGTGCACCCTAAAAGGCTGGTCTTTTTTAAAAAAATTATTATTAGTAGTAGTAGTAATATCTTCACTGGAGTATATTCCAGCTGAAAGAAGAGTCTGAGCCATTAGATTTTCTTGTTGTTTCTCTGACTGACCTTGTTTTAACCAGCATGAACAAGAAGGCCTCTGCACTGGCACTGGGAAGACTTATTTTCTCTTCAAGGCTTTCTTTTTAGCCTACAGCAGTAAAGTGAACCCGTTCTGCTCCTTCTCTGCCTCAGTTTACTTCAACTATAAAATGTATGTGATAATTTCTGTTGTAAAATACATCTGTGAATGGAAAGAGTTACAGAATAACTAATTACAGTTATGCTTGAACAGTCCAGCACTGCTATTAAGTGCTTTTTATGTCTTGATAATTGTATTTCACTAGGAAAGAGTGGGCAAGCATCCATCAAACTTTCTGTCTGTGACTGAAATTCTAAGCTGACAGAAATGTTGTGGTACAGTCATTGATAACCAAGGTTATGAATAGCTCTGAAACAAATCTGTGAAAGAATTCACAGCCTCTTCAGATTTACATTATTTATAGCATACCCCAGGATGAGGTAAATTTCAGTCACGTACAGCTTGTTTAAAAGCTGGGTAAATTTTTATCAGTCTCCTGAACGCTAACAGATGAAAGACCTGATTCAGATCTTTAAGCCTTATACGGTAGACAGCATAGCTAGAGCTAATTGGTGCTTCTGGCATTCTGTGCAGAGGTTAACATGAAATAAAGCTGTTTTATAAAATTATTATTTATAGTTTTGCACAGATGGATTTGATTTGTAGTTTGGAAATTTCATAAAGCATCTGAAGTACCCAGAGGAAAGAGGAGTAGAATAAATAGAAGGAGTAATGCGTACATAGCATGGTTTTAGGAATATAGCCATTTCACACAGCTTCCCTTTACAACTTCTGAAGCCCTTATTTGGCAAAGCTTCTTACTGAATCAGTGGTGACCAAGGGCCATATGATTTTACTGATAATTAGGTAAAAGCAGTTTGTTCCAGGCTAACATGGAACAGAGCCTCTTTTTACCACCTCTTCCATTGCACTGGGATTTTTGAAGGGCAAAATTTTCTGCTAGCCAGATATGCAAAGCATTGGCCAAGGAATGGTTAAAATAGGTACTGTATCTTGGCACAACAGCTTCCTTCCATGTTCCCATGTAAGGAACAACTGTATGCTATTGTCACTACTGAGTTAAGACAGCTTATAGTAGCCTATATCTCACCCGGAAAGATGCATTTGTTGGCCTCATACATCTTGTGGTGGGATAACACTACTCTTCAGAAAGTAGATAACACTTTGGTTCCCAGGAGGAGAGGTGCAAAAACTAGATCAGACACAGGTGAGAGCTGTGTAGTACTGCACACCTGTGCAAAGGACACCAGCAGAAAGACAAAAGGCTTTTCTTGAAAACCAACGGTATTGCAACATGGAGCAAAGCTGACTTCAGTGTGACTTAAACTGACAGTGAAGGAGTGCTAGTATGTGTTGCATAACCTTTGATAAACGTACAGATCTTCAGCTTTCTGAGCAATAAATGATAAATGACTGGGGCCTGGACTTAGACATTGTGATACACAGCACTGTGTTGTTGAAAACCTGTCAAACTTCTACTCCAGTAGCACTGAAAATTACTGAATGAAGCATCTTAGTCCCTTACATACCGAGGAGAGAGGCCAAGGTACCACAAAATGGCATTTATCATACCAAACACAGCTAGCAAAACGAAAATGCTTGAGCCCAAAGAGGCATGTCTATTCACCTTCTATCCCCACCTTGCTCACTGGCACCTCTGTGGTAAGTGCCCACGCAAAATAAGGATTCAACACCAAATGCCGTTTCTCAGTTCCAACCACAAGGCTCAGTGAATTTCCGTGGAAATGATGGGTTTGCTTTCATTCAAAATAGGTAGTTTATCCCACTCTTTCCAAACTAATCTAATGGTCAAAACATTCCCTACCCAGCAGATGATGGGCAAGCACCGGGGTGAGAGGAGCTGCTTTTGCCACTTCCCTTGCTGCATCTGGGCTATTCTGTTTGTGTGAGCATAGGGCAAATAACTCCAAGGAAAGCACTCAAGGAAATAGTGTGAAAGGTGGCATATTTTTGGCAGGCTTTAAGTAGATGGTATACAAACAAATAGCAAAAGAGATTGGCTCACCTTGATGATGGCTGAGGCTCACCAATAACCCCACCAAGGAGGGATCTCCAACAAAAGATCCTTCCCTGCTGGTGGTCAGCCCTTAAATGGGGTCTGGGAGAGGTGGAGTCAAACTCCACCCCTTCCAATCACACTCAGTTGTGCCCCTGCAGCTGGCTCAGGGCTTGCCTCAGGTGATCAATCAGTGGTTCAGGCCATGATTCAACAGTTCCCATACATGTGAGACTGTGGCAGAAGCCATTTTTGATCCCTGTGGTTAGAATAATAAGATCTGATCTCAAACGAAAGATCAGACATTCGTTCTTTATCAGGAATTCTCTATCTACAACATTTAGTCATACTGGTGCACTGAGGCCTTACCTGCTTCACATGGGCTACTAACTGGGGAGCGTGCAATTCTTTAGCATTAACATAGGTGAACTAAGATATTTTATTGCTATCCTTTATGTACAAGCATTTGTCATTTTATACCTCTGACTAACTTTAACAAGAGTTGAGGGATTCACAATGGAAGAAGAATTAAACATTTTTACAACAGATGACATCAATGCAGCTCTTGGCACATTTTCACAAATCACTGTTCTATGCTACATAGTAATACAGTATGGAGAAATAAGAGAAAATAGGGCAATCTTTGTTCTTGGTGTTCATTTGGCTGCCTTCAAGACTCCTTGGAAATGAGCCAGATGATCAGTTTCAAGAAAGGGTGCACATAATAATAGATGCTATAGGCAGTGAAATTATAAAAGTTATTTCTCTCCTAATGACCCTAGTTTGTTGGAAGAAAAAACAAAAGGGTCACATTATATATTACTATGATTTCATTTAACATCTAGGCATCCAAATGCATTTACTGTCTTGTTGGGAATGTTTAAATACCCAGAGTTAAATTATAGGACAATATTTTCCAACTTACAAGGGTTAAATTGAAAGTACTGCTAATGAGATACTATTCCTGGCTATTAAACTGAAGGAAGAAGGGTGTATTTAATTATAAAGTATGTAATAAAGCATAATCATCTTGTAATGTAGCAGCTTTTACCTGAATTCTTACTTTTGCGTCCATTTACAAACATTGCCTGACATGTTACAAAATCGTTTAACATTTATGTAATTATTCTACAGAATAACAATATTGATTTGTCTTTTTCTTTCACCAAGAATGTTTCACTTTTAGTAGACATTATGTCATTTCTGAGAAATAGAAAATAACAAAACATGGAGGAGTTGGGATGTACTGTTTGAACCATTATTGTTGTTTGCCAGCCAGTACATTTTATATTTTCATATTGCCATTTAAAATACGAAATAATTTCACTTTAAAGTCTTGTGAAGTGTACTTCAGCTAGCAATTCTAAGCAACTACAAGATGAACAGTTAAGCAAATTATGTTTCTTTTTCCTTGCTCTAACTGAGGTAGAAAAATATTTATAGTACAGGTTGCTCTTCCAGAATGGCTTGTTCAGTAAGACTCTAAAAAGCTGAGACATGAACAGCTCTGAGAACTAATTAGTAATAACATGCCAAGAGCTGGTTGGGTGTCACTTAGTGGAAGACATTAGTCCTAGTTTTCACATCAGTCATGATTTTCATTAAATCTTTGCCTTCCTTCTGCTGGGGAGAACTGTCCACAGTTATCAAGTGGCAGTACCTTTTTCAAGGCCACCACATGAGGAAAGGTCAGATGTAATTTAGGAGACAACTGAGATGAGTGATGGAAGGGAAGAAGGTGAGGGAAGCTGGCCCCCAAGGCTTGGCTGCTGTGCTTGTACTCTGTGGTTGAAGGAGAGGCACAGTAACTCAAGAGTTTGAGAACTCATTCCTGAGGCTCTGTGTAAGGTTTCTGGGAGATGCCGGGAAACATCTTGCTGTCAGTGAGTAAATTGGCAATGTTTGTACCTGTGAGAAAAAGGACTCGTTTATGAAGTTGATTGTGTGCCTATTTGAGGCCTTTCTTGAACTTCTTGTACACCATCAGCTTCTATGAATAAGAAAAGCTTTTGCCTGTCGAAGTAAACATACGTATACATATGTATATATATAATGTGTATACATGTTTGGGTTGTACTGAGGCAATATATGTTATCACAAGAGAGTGATGCATTGTAATTCTTTTTCTCCTGGATTTAGAAAGTGAAACTTTACTAAACTAGATATTCTGAAATGTCATAAGTAATAACTAATTTACATTACCCCCCTGTTAACAACTTTTGGCATTTAATTTCTTTGGTGTTATTATAGAAAGAGAATATGAATACAAAGAGCAATTGCTTATAGTTAGCTCCATGAGCTGGAATTTGAACTGCAACTTGACCAGATATGAGCAGAAGACACTTTCGGCTCCTTTATACTATTTATCTTGCTGTGGAAGAACAGAGATAAGAGCCATACTTTCATATACATATTAGTTAGCATACACGTTGAGAGGAATTATAAACAGCTGTGTCTGTTCTGTTGTCTGGAAGTCAAGCATATGAAAGAGAACTGAAGTGTTCCTGTCTTTCTGTCTTCCACCATCTTCTATACTTACAGGTCCATATCTTTCTACCACTATTTTACAGCCGGCTTGCATTCATTTCTTCCCTTATTCAGCCACTATCATTGTGAACACTACGGCCATACAAGAACTTGTTCCTTGATGCTGTCCACATTTATCACTTGCAGCAGCTGACTGCCAACTGGTTACCTGGAGGTTGGAAAACACCTTGATCATCTAGTCTGGACTTGTGTGCTAGCAATAGCAAAATTTCTCTTTTGATTTTTCTTTTTAATGAAAGAACAATGTATGGAACAAATTGCAATGTAGTTCTCGTATCTTTTCAATGACATGTGAATGGAGAATACATAGCTAATATTTAAACCAACAGTACATTTACCTATTTTGTTTCATATCAGTGTTCTATGCTTTACTCTACTTTACTCCTCCTTTCCTTTTTTTTTTTTTCATTTCTTCCAGTCTTTTAGTATTGTTCGAACTCTCTCATCTCTTTTTTCTTCATTTAACAGAGCCTAGAGTACTGCACCTTTTTACTCTTCCCATTTTGAAGGCATTTGCATGCATATTTTAGTTTTTTAAAAATATATGTTTTAGGCAGTTTTTTGTTGTAAAGTGACTGCATTTTCCAAGGAGGAAAAAGCAAAAACAACAACAACAACAACAACAAATAAACACTGAGCAAGTGAAATGACCTAACCTAACAGGTGCGAGTCTGTGGAGAAAAATACTATGGAGGATACCTGGTACTGGCAGTGAATGCATTTCAGGGCGCTTACTTTGGGCTCATTCTAATCAGATTGTGCTGTTTAAATACTCATTAGCCGAAGTGCATTAAGTGTGCTCCTGCAATACATCTTCCAGATTAGTTTCATCCAAAATAGTTCTTTTTGCCTCCTCTGGGGACACTTTGCATTGCAAAAAAAAGCACAGTAAGAGTCAGGATGAGGAGGCTCACTTCATAAGCATGTTCTTGATCCAAGCTAAAACGCTAACATAGGTGCACATATATTGAGTCAGCTCTTAGGGAAAAGGATAGTACATATTTCTTCTGGCAACTACGTTTATGAAGGTTCAGCATAATGTACTTTGCCTAGGCTTGTTCCTGTGTGGAAATGTGAAAATTCTTGTCACTTGCAGTTTGGGTTATGTTTCTGCAGCATAGAAAAAAAGACATAGTCTTCCAAAAGCAATTTTCTTCAAATCAAGGAACTATGCATTTCCCAAACGTTTCTTACAGTAAGTTCCTGAATTCACTTGGTTTAAGAAATTTATAAACTTATGTACTAAATACTACAGGAAATTGAAAGGCATACCTGTTTGCGAAGATTACAGGTAGTCAGACATTTTGCAAAATAGTTTTTACATTTGTCATAATTGCCTGGTTCCTAGAACTCTGCTTCCACTTGGATTTATGAGAGAGAGCCATTCTGCCTGTGGATGAGTGTTATCACTGGCTTCAAAGAAGTCTTCCCAATGAAACAGATATACTGCTGTGAAGCATTTTAGCTTTTTTTAAATAAAAAAAATCAGAATCATTGATACGCAGAATTGGGCTGTGGAAACCACCGAAATTATTTCCAAGCTGTTGCAGGTATGCATCATAGGAACAACCTTTTTCTAAACCAATTCAGCATTGCTTTGTATGCAGTTCAAGTTTTGTACCCATCAGTTCCTTTGGGAAAAAAAATCTAGAATCTCATTTCTGAGTGAATTAAATTTTATTCATTTATATCACTTGTTCTCATGTCATGCTGTTCTTCCTAGTCTGATATTGAATACCTTGATGTATTAACAGACATTATTTTCTCACAACCTTTTAGCCTTCCTTTTGACAGAATTACACTACAAATATCTCTAAATGATGGACTACTTACTGTATCATTTTGCAAAGTAGCACACGTTTTTATCTATCTTAGCTGATTCCACTTGACCTTTTTCACAGGAACACCTTGTTGGTAATGTAATCCTTTTATTAAGAAACATACGCCGAAGTCCTCAGCCATTTTCAGTTGATGAATATCTAGCTTTTTACAGACTTGGTTTTATTTGTCCCTAAGATCAATTGTTGCAGTCTGGACTACTGAATTTAGTACATCATTCTGGTCCTTGACACTACTCAGCTATTCATCCTCCCCAGTTAATCATTAACTCACCTCCCTCTGAGACACTAAACCCCTTGATATTTTTCCTCTCAACAGCACATTGCCACCTCTCTCTTGTAGAAAATCCCTTTTATAATGCCTCGTCATATTCTTCTCTACTTTAATATCCTGCCATACCTTTAAAAAATTGACTTCAGAATTCTTACAAAGTAGAAAAAATTTACTTCTGTGTTTCATCACAGAAAGCTATCTGATTAGTACGGCTTAGGCAAACCTTATCAAATCAATATTGCACTTGATATGAGTTTTTTCCTATTCAAGACAAAGTTGGATGGGGCTTTGGGCAACCTGATCTAGTGGGAGATATCCCTGCCCATGTAAGGATGATTGGAACTGGAAGATCATTAATATCTTTTCCAACCTAAACCATTTTATGATTCTATGATCTTCTATGGTTTAAAGCCCATGATTAAAATCTCCAAAGTTAGTTCTCTGTAACTGGGACAGGATCTCTTGTAGGCTTTGTACTTCTAGTAGGGAGTTTTTCTACACGTATATGACACTGAAGTTCATAAGTTCCTCAGACTGATTGACTATGTTAAGTAGCTAAAGTAATTTGTCTTTTTGAAGTTGAGAATCTAATTATAACCATACCATGAGTATGTTTACATTTTGTTTATCGGAATCTAATATTATTTTTTAATATCTCATGAAAGTAGGTCTAAAACATTCTGACTGTGACTGTTCTTTTTGTGTGAGACTGATTTTTATTTATTTTATTTGTAATGTGATGGAGCCGTTGAATCCTACCATTATTAGTGCCGTTTATCTTTCATGCTATACTTTGAAAAAAAAGTTATTCATTTTACAATGCCAAATAGTATATAATGACTTTGTACATTTTTCAGACTCATTGTTAGGACTAGAGGCACAGAACTTTTCCTACAGCTTTCACCTCAAGTGCTGCTAACACAGGCAGGCTTTACCTTCTTTTCAATGTATGTGCTTATATTCATATTTTATTAGTCTATTTTAAAATGTAAGAATGTGGAAAAGTTGATCTACCAAATCTTGCCTTAGTTATAGATTTCCTGAGAGACATATACCTTTAAATACCTCTGATTTAGTCATGCTTCCTATTTAACAAAGCATTTATTGTCCTGTCATTTCTGCTGTCAGTTTTTACTCAGTATTTCACGTTTCTCCACTGGATTCTACAGACATTTCTATTATTATCTACCAATCATACCAGTTTCCCAAATGGATGAGATATCATTTATTTTCATAGTGATATCACCTCACACAAGTACTTTTCCAGCATTACTATAAAGGTTGTGAGTTTTGTTGTTGTTGGAGATTTTGTTTGTTTTTGGTGTTTTTTGTTTTTGTTTTTGTACATAATTGTTTTATATAAAACCACTGCACTGGCCAGCTGCACTGGAAAAATTAATGGAAAACTCACTGGAAACTAGTCTGTTTGGAAACAATGCAGACAGAATGTGTGACTGGGAGGCTACAGAAAGTTGCAGTTACTAAGTTAAAGTGAGATAAGCCCAGAACAGCATCTGAAGCTGTCCACATACATGCTATGGGGATCAACCTCTTCTCCCAGATAATAGTGATAGGACTGGAGATAATCTCCTTAACTTGCACCAGGGGATGTTCAGGTTGGATATCTTGCATGGGGAATGCTGTTCAACTTCTGACAGCTAATCCCAAGCCCCTCTAAAAATTGCAAACAAGAGCAAGATCTCTATTCAGCATATTTTTCAGAGCCCTTCATAGGTCTCAGAAAGGGTGGTAAAGCATTGGTACGAGATGCCCAGGGAGGTGGTGTGGTCACTGTCCCTGAAGATGTTTAAGAAATGTGGAGGTGTGTCACTAAGGGTCATGTTATTGTTGGCGAGATTGGGATGGGTTGTGGTTAAACTAGATGATCTTAGTGGTCTTTTCTAACCTTAATGATTCTACGATTCTGTGAAGGACGCTGAAAAATATGCTGAATAGAGATCTTGTTCTTGTTTGCAAGTTTTAGAGGGGCTTGGGATTAGCTGTCAGAAGTTGAACAGCATTCCCCATGCCAGATGACCACCCTAAGAAGAGGAACTTCTCCATTGGCTGTCTCATTGGCCTTAATGTGCTGTTTCTTTCTGTGCTGTTCTTCAATCTGCATGTACAAGATACTTGATCTAAATGGCTGCTTGCTGTGCAGAGTCCTTCAGCAGACATTCTAGAAAGTGCTGCACAGAGAGGAATGTTAGAGGAGAAAACTGACATCAAATGTTAGAGGCATAATCTGCCACTACAACTTGTCCAGTACCCAGAGAATGGATATAGATTAACTGTTTCCTCTGCTTCAATCCATGGTAAAATACAAGTAGCTACTATGGCAACATCACATGGTGCATTTGTTATCTCTGAACAAGAATGTGTTGAAGGAAATAGCAGATCAGTATGCCATGTGTGCTTTCATTTTCTGGAATTTTTTCAAGGGAAAACATCTGTTCAGATATTTTTCCTGGGATTATGGCTTTAGTTTAAAAAAATGTGAAGAGGAAGGGATATAATTCTCCTTCTCCATGCTCTCTTTTCTACTATGAAATGACAATGTTTTCTAAGAAAGTAGAGTTCTTGCAACCTATGCCATGCTATTTTTTTTTCTGGGTGAATCTTTCCTTTTGGATTTTCAGTAGTTTCTCCCAAATGGGTAAAAACATAAATATTCATTTGAATTCTTAGGCAGGGATATTGTGGGTAGGTAGGGAAATGAGGGTATGTCTGGGAAGTTAGCCAAAATCTTTCTGTACAAGCTGGAAGTATTATTTTAAGATGTGAAGAGTTTTTATGTACCTACTCATAACTTTTTGTGGAAAAGATTATCTGTGGTAAAATTATTCACCCGGAATTCAAAAAATATGTACTTCATTCTTGGCATAACTGCTCAGGTGTCATCTGTGATAATAGGAATTTTCTCTAATGTTTGTATGGATGAGACGTTCTCCATATGATGGCAAACTACTTGGATTCCTTTCACTTCACTTCAGACATGTGCAGTATAGACATATGAACAAACTGCCTAGACTTCCTTTATAGTCAGTGGAATAACATAACCACTTTTAGGATGCCATTCATCTGGATAATTTTAGACGTTTAGAATAGAGTAAGATAAATTGCATTCTAAAATAACCTTTTCCTTTTCACCAATTACAGAGAGAATACATTCAGAAGCTGGTATGCAGATTGTATATATATGTGTTTGAATAGATAAATCCTACCTTTGAGAAGAGGAACATTTCTTCATGTCCATTAATAAAGTGTCATCACTGATGTGCCTCTTTCTCATGTCTGTAATTTCTATGTAATACTTGAATACAAACTACATTTAAAAAGAAAACTGTAGGAGTCCCCAGTGCTCTTTCTTCCTTAGGTGGCAAGGTAAATTTCAATCAAATTGAAGGCACAGTGATGAAAAAACTCATTGAGAAAAACAAACAAAACAAAGCAAAAAACAAACAAACAAACAAAAAAAACACCGCATTGTTGGCTATCTCCCAAGAATTAGCTGTATGAAATATTGAAAAAACTTTTATCATTTAAAAATGTTTTCAAAAATTGTTGTTAGATACCTGTTATTAGAAACAGAAAAGTCTTCTGTGTAAGATTTTCAGTTCCATGCCATGATATCCAGCTTAGTCAAGACTGACAGCATCTCATTGATTGGGGAAAGATGTTCAATTAATTTCTCCATTCATGGGTACCTACTGTTATCTGAGATACCCTAGATTCTGATGGGTCAGGCAGTAGATGCAATAAGGTATTTATGAGAACTTGTGCCCAGCTTAGAGAGCAACTGAAAGCCAAGTAAAACATGCAAGGTGTCTCAAATGAAACTAAGATACCAATATATGCACAAGTGAGCTGGGCACACAGAGAAGAGTAGTTACAGTTCCTACATTAAGCATTAGTACTTACTTGCTCAAACAAGGCAATTAGTCTCTATGAAATCCATATATATTCTGTCAGAATATTATTCAGGAGATAAAGCTAAATTGGAGGTTTTCAATTGCCTCCTTGAGGTGTTTTTTTGTTTTGTTTTGTTTTTTGTTTTGTTTTTCTTTTTTTCCCAGAAACTGTACAGTTTAAAATGAAAGATGTGGAAATCCTGCACTTTAAACCACCAGTTAGGATATAAATCATTTTGCATTTCCTCTTATGACAATGAAGAGAGGTGTTTTTAATATAAAATGCAAAGCATTTTTTATAAGAAACAGATAAGCAGAAGATATCTCACTTTGATATTTGACTTCTTTTTCTGTTCTGCACCCCAGGTAAAGGTGACACCACTCCATGCCTACACTGTTAATTTAGATGAGCAAGAAAAATAAGATAGTTAGCAAGAACCCTCTCACAAATACAAACATTATAAACAAGCCAGTGAAACGAATATGAAGTGAATCTGTGACTGCATCAGAACAATGTGATTAATTTCTTTCAGGCTTTTAATCAAAAGCTAAAATATAGTCTAGATGCAAATTTGGGAATTTACTGAAATCTCAATAATCATGAGATTATTGATTATTAGATCTAAACATTTGCTTACACAATTAATCATATCATAGAATCATAGAATGGCCTGGGTTGAAAGGGACCATAATGATCATCTAGTTTCAACCCCAGCACCACATCCAGCCTGGCCTTGAATGCCTCCAGGGATGGGGCACCCACGACCTCCCTGGGCAACCTGTTCCAGTTCGTCACCACACTGTGTGAAAAACTTCCTCCTAATCTCTAACCTAAACCTCCCCTGCCTCAGTTTAAAACCATTCCCCCTTGTCCTATCACTATCCACCCTTGTAAACAGTCATTCCCCGTCCTGTTTATACACTCCCTTCAAGTACTGGAAGACCACAATGAGGTCTACCTGGAGCCTTCTCTTCTCTGAGCTGAACAAACCCAGTTCCCTCAACCTTTCCTCATAGGAGAGGTGCTTCAGCCCTCTGATCATCTTAGCAGCCCTCCTCTAGACACCACTTGGGACCAGCTTCCACCCTGACACCGAACCTGTTCCAAGAGGAATTAATTGTCAGAAACATCTGGTGTAATCAGCTAATTTAATGAAGATTTGTGGATGGTTTTCAGGCTAAGAAACTTCAAGCCTTACTGAAAATTTACATCCAGATTAATCACATAGGTGTCACCGTACCAAGAAGTTTGATGCCTTAAACAAAAGACACTGAAATAGAATTAGTGAACAAAACCGAAAGCATTATTTAAATTCCAAACCTCTGACTTTAGTCACAGCTGTCCATAGATTGCATCTTCATGGTAGCTGTGTTGATACTGTAGCATTCGATACTCCCACAGTAGTAATCTTGAAATACTTTGAATCAGTAGCTAGAACAGGAGATGTTGAAATAAACCTGAATTAGGCCTGAAATAAGCAATAAAAATATAAAATAAGTGTTTTGGGGAAAATGTAAACACGAATATCAAGAAAATGTAGAATTGCTCTGCCCTTGGCTATGTTTTCAGAGACAGGAACATCCTGAGCTTTTCATTACTGCATGGAAAAAGAGTCTGGAAAGACAAGATTTCCATTCCTAAAAGATAGGAGTTGTGAATGTGGTAACTGCTGTTACTTGGAAGATCCCTTACAGCAGTAAGTACTGTTCTAAGTTCACCCTTTGGGACAGTAGCAGCTAAGTTTGGATTTTCAGGTTCTGACACCAGAAAAGCTGGAAATGGAACTATGACTGTTCTGCCACTGTCAGTAACCCACTCCCTTAGAGGGCATATTTTAGCCAGGAAACAGTTCCTTTTTAGTCATCTACCTTTGATGTCAATCTCAAAATTACTACCTTCCTGAGGCCAGTTGCATCTGACTACATACTTTAAGGTGAGTTTTCTGTCAACCTGTGAGTATCTACACGACCAGACCTTTCAATGATAAATATTAAAAGAGGAGTTCTCTGTTAAATCTTTGTGTGTGTGTGTGTGTGTGTGTGTGTGTGTGTACCGTGCATTAAAAGAAGCAGGTAAGAATCGCTGCTTGGATTGAAAAATGATGTGTAGTCCTCTAAAAGGCTTTTAGACTGGGATGATATGCAGATACTCAGAGCCCACCGAGGTTTCATGTCAGATAAAGATATAGTGAGTCAGGTGAAAATTGGGATGGAGCCTAAACAGAATAAAAGCATAAACTATCTAAAAAATTGGAGAGCTTCATTCTGAATTATCCATACTCCGTTCTATAAATGGACTACATTGTTTGTAACAGGCTTTTTTTTTATAGGATCATGTAAAAATATCCCTGACAACAGATGAATTCCGTGTAACAGAAATCTGATTACATGTAAATTTGTTAAGATGAGATTTTCGAACCATGAACCATGTTTTTCTTGAATCTATATTTTGAATAGAAACCTGACAAATTATCAAGTTTATCTAAAAGCTACTATGATTATTTTCTTGCCTGAGAAATCTATCTATCTTCTTTCTAAACTGTTCTGGTTCAACATGTGCCTGTAGTCCCATTTATGCATTATTCTTCTGCTCTTGGATATAAAGCAGTGTTACATTATGGATCTTAAAGTCAGAGTGTTGATTTCTGGGAAGGTAATATTGTTTATAGAAGCTCCTCAGAAAGGATAGGCAATTGAGGAGGAGTGGTGGCATGGCTCTCTATGTTAGAGAGTGCTTTGATGTTACTGAGCTTTTGTCTGGGGATGATAAGGTTGAATCCCTATGGGTAAAGATTAGGGGACCGGCCGACAAGGCAGACATCCTGCTGGAGGTCTGCTAGACAGTGTCTAACCAGGATGAAGAGACAGATGAGGTATTCTATGAGCAGCTGACAGATGCTGCATGATTGCCAGCCCTTGTCCTCATGGGGGACTTAAGCTTCCCTGACATATTCTGGGAATACAACATATCACAGAAGAAGAAGCAGTCTAGGAGGTTTCTAGAGTGTATGGAAGACAACTTCCTTCTGCTGGTGAGGGACCCTTCCAGAGGAGCTACCCCTCTAGACCTGCTGTTCACAAACAGAGGAGGTTTGGTGAAATATGTGGAGGCTGGGGGCTGACTTGGACGTAGTGATGATGAAATGGTAGAGTTTTTGATTCTTGATGGAGCCTGGAGGGGGAACAGCAAACTGCTATGTTGGACTTCCAGAGAGTGGACTTCGAATTGTTCCGAAGACTAGTAGGGGGGATCCCCTGCAATTCAGTCTTGGAGAGCAAAGGGGTCCAGGACAGCTGGTTGCTCTTCAAGAAGAAAGTTGTAAAGGCACAGGAGCAGGCTATTTCCCTGAGCTACAAAATGAGCCGATGGGGAAGAAGACTAGTGTGGATGAACAGGGAGTTTTCTTGAGGCTTCAGGAGAAAAAAAGGAACTACCTCCGTGGAGGAAGGGACAGGAAACTCAGAAATAGTGCAAAGAAGTTGTTAAGATGTGCAGAGAAAAAATTAGAAAGGCAAAAGTCCAGCTTGAACTCAACCTGGATGCTGGGATAAAAGGGAACAAGAAACTCTTTTACAAATATATCAACAGCAAGAGGAGGATCAGGGAGAATCTCCATTCTTTACTGTAAGAGGCTGGGAATATGACCTCTGAGGATAATGAAAAGGCTGAGGTTCTCAATGCCTTCTTTATGTCTGTCCTTAAAAGACAGACCAGTTATCCTCAGGGTACTCCACTCTCTGACCTGGAAATCTCAGCTGGGGAGCAGAATAAACCCCCCACAATTCAGGAGAAAACAGTCAGAGACCTACTACTCCAACTGGACAGACAGAAGTCAATGGGGATGGATGAGATTCACCTGAGAGTGCTGAGGGAACTGGTAGAGGTGATAGCCAAACAACTTTCCATCATCTATCAGCATTCCTGATTGACTGGTGAGGTCCCAGAAGACTGAAGGCCTGGCAATGTGACTCTCTTCTACAAGAAGGATTGTTAGGAGGATCCAGGGAACTACAGACCTCTCAGAGTGACTTTGATGACAGGGAAGGTAATGGAGCAGACTGTCTTGAGGGAGATCACATGGCATGTGTGGGACAGCCAGGGGATCAGGCTTAGCCAGCATGGGTTCATGAAGGGCAGGTCCTGCTTGACAAAATTGATTTCCTATGATCTAGTGACTCTCTTGGTGGATGAGGGAAAGGCTGTTGATGTAGTCTACCTAGACTGCAGTAAAGCGTTTGACACTGTCTCCCACAGCATTCTCCTCCAGAAGCTGGCAGCCCTTGTCTTGGACAGGTACACTCTTGGCTAGGTAAGGAACTGGCTGGAGGGCTGGGCCCAGAGAGTGATGGTGAATGGAGTTGAATCCAGCTGGCAACCAGTCACAAGTGTTTTTCCTCAGGAATCAGTACTGGGGCCTGTCCTCTTCCAATTCTTTATTGAAGGCCGTGGATTAGCGCACTGAGTGCACCCTCAGTAAGTTTGCAGATGACACCAAGTTGGCTGGAAGTGTCAATCTGCTTGGAGGTAGTGCGGCCCTACAGAGGGAACTGGACAGGCTGGATAGGTTGGCTGAAGCCAATGGGATGAGGTTCAACAGGACCAAGTGCCAGTTCCTGCACTTTGGCCACAACAACCCCACACAGTGCTACAGATCTGGGACAGAGTGGCTGGAGGACTGTGTAGGGGAAATGGACTTTGGGATATTGGTAGATGCTCATCTGAATATGAGCCAGCAGTGTGCCCAGATGGCCAAAAAGGCCAATGGCGTCCTGGCTTGTATCAGAAATAGTGTTGCCAGCAGGAGCAGGGAAGAAATTGTTACCTGGTACTCAGCCATAGTGAGGCTGCACTTCGAGTACTGTGTTCAGTTGTGCCCCTCACTGCTACAAAGACATCAAGGCCCTGGACTATGTCCAGAGAAGGGCAACAAAACTGCTGAGGGGTTTGGAGCACAGGCCTTATGAGGAGAGGCTGAGGGAGCTGGGATTATTCAGTCTGGAGAAGAGGAGGTGCAGGGCTTATTGTTCTCTATCACTACCTAAAGGTTGTAGAGAGCTGGAGAGCTTCTCTTATGTAACTAGTGATAGGACTAGAGGGAATGGCTTCAAGTTCTGCCAGGGGAAATTCAGACTGGATGTTGGAAAATACTTCTCTGTAAGTGGTCAGGTGCTTGAATGGGCTGCCCATGGAGGTGGTGGAGTCACCAACCCTGGATGTATTCAAGGAATGTTTAGATGTTAAATAAATACTTTCCAAGTAATCATTCTGCATGCTATTGAGGTTTTGCAGAATTTGATTATACTCCTTTCATCCTTTTCCTCTTGGAACAGAAGAGTTCCAACCTTTCTAATGTTTTCTTGTAAGACAGCTTTTCCATAACCAATGTATGTACTCTTACATAGTTCCATTATGTATGTCCTGAGATCACAAAATCATACACAGTATTTAGAAGGTCTTACATAGAAAGAATAATGGACATCTGCATAGTACCCTTCCAATCTGATGTCTTGTCAAGTTTTGTTGTTTTTTTGTTTGTTTTTTCTGCACTCATGCAAACTTACAAGATTCTCCTCATTTTTCTTGTCACTGATATGATATTAAACTATCTGAAAGAAAATAATATCAAATCTTGACTTGGAGATTTTGCTGTTTCCTCCCATTTTCAGGCCAATGTCAAAGACACTAGATAAAGTAGGTACTATAATAGATCACTGAAGAACTACAATTTTGACTCTTCTCCATCTTGAAAAATAACCACTAAGCTTTATTCCTTCTTGTCCTTTAATCCACTTTCAGTCTCCAAAGAAGCACTACATGAATTGACAGTGAATGAGTTTTCTAGTTAACTTTGAGTTTATTCATTTTTGCCGAAATCTTTTTGAAATTTCAATGCCTTCTCCATTATCTTTGTAGATTGGTGCCCTCATAGTCATGTTCATTCCCTGAATGAATGCCTTGATGAACTTTCAGTCTAAAGAAAAGCATAACAGTATCTATTACATTAAGAAGCTGAAACAAAATACTTAATTTTTAAAAGAATTTCTACTTGGTCATTTGTGACCCAGGGCTGTTTAATTATCTTAAGAAGGTAAGGCCATGCTTTGTATTCTCTTTACTTACAGAAACAAAGTTTCGACTTATAGATGGGATTCTCAGGAACAGCTGAATTATAACAATATCTGAACTTTATCATAGGCTTTTCATCACTTGATCCCAAGCCATTCATCATTTCTCTTCTCAGGGAAGGAAAACTAGAGAGGTCATGTCAAGAGTCAGTAAGGAAGTGGAAGAAGCAGAAGCTGAGCCCAGATCGCCTGCATACTAGTTATACTACACTAGTCTTTCTTCTAAGCCCAGATTTCCAAAATGTAAAGTTGCATCGTCATTTGACCTCATATTGTGTCTTCTCTAAGCCTTGGCAGTGAGCAGAATCAAATTCCTGTAACTGAGGAATAAAAATTCTCAAATTTTGTGAAAATTCAATTCTATATGCATTTTAGAAGTTTTTCATTTTAAGCTCATTCTGTATTTTAAAGAGGTTTTTATTTACTTTTTTTCACTTCAGTTACCAATCCTTACTTTATCCCCATCCACAAGCTTCTTGTTTACTTGGTAAATCTCCCACCACTGAATCAGCTTTTGACTACTTCACATGTAATCAGCATTCCTTTATTAAAAAGCTATTAATTAGCTTCTCAGTGGCCCAGTCTACTGACTATTCTGATAACTGTAAGACTTTCAGAGTTCTTCCCTCCACTTTGTTGACAGACCATTGGACTTAGAAACAGCACCACAAGGAATACGGGCTCATCTTTGTTTCAACATACTTAAGGTGCTTTTATCTTCAGGTTTGCCTTGAACAAAATCCTGTTCAAATTGTATTAAACCCCAGATAAACCTCTCTTTCAGATTACGGTTTCCACCTGAACTCCTGTGCACTGAAGAGAGGGCACTGAATTCTTGCTTGTTTCAAGAAAACCTCTTTGAGTAATCCCCTGAGCTTGCCTACAGGGCTTGGATTTCCTAATGGATGCTTTGATGACAGGAGATAAGAGCCAAAGGTACCTTTATTCTCTTAGAAATTGCTCCAAACAAACAACCTTGATGATTAAAGCTAATAGAAATACCTGAAAGATTGATAGCTTGCAAAGCACTGCTGAGTGAATGAATAACTTCCCCTTTAGTTCCAAAAGCTAATATTTGTCCACATTTGCTGCCTTTTAAAAAAGTGCAACCTTTTTTTGTATGCAGAGTGTTGATCAGGAACAAACAGACACCATTCAGCTATTTGAATTTTAAACAAAGCCTCCCTACTCCAGCTATCAAGGCAGCATTCTGCATGGGCCCACTTATAATAATTCAAACATGGCACAAGAAGGGTCGCTAGAGTAAAGTACATATAAGTGTGAACATGATACTCTTGTAAAAGTCTTTAATGATGTGAATGGGCACTGCACTATGGTACTCTATGTGGGGGTTTTAAATTGCACAAAGACCCTGTAAAACTTCTATATCTGTTCCCAAGCAATACACCTATCAGAGAGTTTAACAAATGTAAACCAAACTCTGCAGCAAATAAAAGTCTTAAATTTACAGTGCTGGATTATAAAACAGTGTCTTTCAACAGCAGCTCTGTCTTATTTCATGTTCTGATGAAATCATTGCTTGCGAATGCCAAGAAATTCAGCTGTAAACATTTGGCAATAAGTTGGCTCTCCTTGGAACTGCTGGTTTAGAAAACATCTGTAAGAAAGGAATCCACTGCAGAACCAATAAAAGAGGCTGAAGAGACCAAAACTTTTACTAACACCTCATAACGCAGGCAGCGCACTGAGTGCCACCAAACCCTGTTCGCTGCTATGTGGGTTATGTACATACCAGAGTTCATTTCCAAAATGGGGGTTTTATGATTCCCAGTGTCACAGAGCATGCAGTCAGGGAGTGTATCACATAACAAAGCAATCTAACAATAGAGCTGCAAACAGTCTAACATTTGGTTTTGAAGTGATGCAGCCCAGGGGTGGGTTGTTCTGATAGTGTGCTTTCTTTCCACACAACAAAAGCAAAACCTTAAAAGGATCTGCTCTGAGTGAGTGGTTTAAGGAATTTTCCCTTTTAATAACACTGGGAAGAATCCAAATTGATGTCGTTTTCCTTAAAAGAGAACAGTGTGTGGAATGAAGACTCAGAAGAGAAACCAAGAGTATAAAAGGAGAGTATGAGTGTGTTTTGACAGTTGAAGAGGAAACTGTGAGCTCCTGTTAACACTCAGATCTTCCTTCCATTAATCCTGCTCATCATCTGGCTTTTGGACTCTAACTCGAAGGATCTTCTGAAACGGAAATAGAAGAGTGAAGCAAGATTTGAAGTTATGTTCGATCCTCTGGCTGGTGATTCAATAGCCTTTAATGTGTCTTCTCTAGAATCAGCCTTAGGAAATAATTCTGATGCACAGAAGGTATAAATTTAACTGTTCTTACTCCAGTTTACTAGCTCCCACTGCAACTTGGACAAGACCTGTGGTCCTTACAGATGAATGTTTCCAGGATAAGGCCAGAGAGGAGTCTGAGGTCCAGGGCATCCATCATTACATTTGAAACCTAGTGAACAAATTTTTCCCTTGTCCTCAGATTTGTGAGGAGGGAATAGGCTACCTGTCCTCTCTTCTCTCTCCCAGCCACCTGATCCCTGCAAGTCCCCTGCAATTATAAACAGTGAAGCTTGCTCACTGATGCCAAACCAAAGGCAGGGAGGGCAAACAGGGCCCCTGTCCTCCATACCAGTGCATAACAGAGAGCAGCATGAAATCAATTTTCTTCATTAACACTGTCACAATTTAATAAAACACAAAGAAAACAATATAAAGGTTTTAATGAAAGGAGTGGAAACATCTCAATCGACTTCAGGAGCAATTGAAAAATGAAGGCACTAAAAAGTTTTGAAGCACTTTTATTCTGCAGTTTCAAAATGCTGAATAGGTTCGCCCACACTGCTACTCACCTGCCTGCACAAAGGACAGTCTTCCTTCAGTGTCCTGGCCTTAGTGTTCCTCCAAGTCTAGTAAGCCTGTAAGAGTTTACATCTGAAGAAATCCAGGGAAGTATGTGTGTATGCGTATATTTTAATTGCTTTTTTTGGTTTGTTTTGTTTTACATTAATACTTCATTTTCTAGACTGTACAGAGAGCAATGAGAAACAGTTGTTTCAGTAATTATTTGCAACTTGTTGGTTTCACTATTGCAATGCAGCTGAGAGATTGTTCTCCCCAGTCCTTCACTGTACTTCAACTACAACACTCTCCTTAGGCATAACTTCCTGCTGCTGCTATTAAAATTACGACAAAAAAAGAAAGTAGAGCAGTACCTGTTAACAATATTTTTTTCTGGTATTTTTTGATGACTGGAGCCACTGCATGAGAGCTTGATCTTTTTTTTTTTTTTTAACAACCTTGAGTTCAGGCTGAAGGATAGAGTTGTACTTATAAAGACTTCCTTTCCACATTGAAAATCTTGGCATTATTTCATTTGAAGCTTCCAGGAGTTCAAGTTAGATGATCCCCCTGCTCTACCAGGATGCCTTCCTTAGAAAAGGGACTGCAGCCTACAATAAAGACTGTAGACATAACATCTCAGGTTATTATGTGGGACTTGTTGGATGATATTCTAGATGATCAGAAAGATCTTTCTTCCTTTCACAGCGTCTCAGAACACAGAGCTCCTATCCAACTTCAGAGCTTTTGGAAGCACAGGGACGGAGACTCTGGGGTAATTGGTTGAGGAATGAGAACATGACTCAATGAGAGTTTTAGGTTAGGCAAAATCCAGGCTAGTTGCAGAAGTACCCTCCTTTGTGTTGTCTAAGATATATCTGAACTTCGCCCATGGAGAAAGCTCAGCAGGACATGGCAAATCTTTCTCCTGTGAATTTACATCCCTCTGAAGGGATCCACTTGAAGTAAAAACTCTGGTGATCTAGTCAGGCCATACCAGGTTAATCTGATTCATAACTCTCCCTTTCTTAGCACTGCTATGTGGCAATAGGAGAAATATTAAAACATTACCTAGCTGACAAGATCATGTTCTGATATGCTTTAAGTTCTTCTTTCTTGTTTATTTCCAGTCTTTTCAGTTATACAGTGAATGAAGAGCACTCACGCTGACCCACTGCCAATATTTGTAATTTCTTCATAAAGAAGTCTGATCCTGGAAACCTACATTGTTTGTGAGTATGAAAAAGTAGATCAGAGCTGCTGAATTATTAACAAAATGAAATAAACATGGTTCCTCACCCAAATGCTATGAATCATGCAATGTCAATGGTTTTTTAAAACCTACATCTCAAAGAATGTTAACATTGGTTGAAAGGCAGTGATTTATAAAGGAGCAATTAAAAAAGAAAAAAACAAAACAAAACAGAAGGATTTGTTACTGACAGACTCCATTATGTAAATAAATAGAGAAGCAAGGATATAATTTCACAGGAATTAACTAGTGCTAGTCAGAAATAAATTATTCAACCAAATTTTATGACCCATTTTCAGATTTCAGCATCTAGTTTTTGTTTCACATTATGGAGAAACAAAATTGTTTGTGATTCCTCAGAAGCTTGGCACAGAAATCTTTCCACAGACCAACAACCATAATAAAGACAGTGAGAAAGAATATTTCAGAATAATCAGTAACTTTGTAATTCAGTTACTCCTGTAAAACTCTTGGCTCAAATCCTTGATCTGCCCTGTTCAGGCCTAAGTGTAAATGATGATTTCCTATATCACAATATCATGTTTGAAAACACTGTCTTGCTGTTTCTTCTAGGAGTAAAGAAACTATTTTGATTATTAAAAAAAAAGTATTTCCAACATTAGAAAGTGAGTAACAGGTCTGTAACCACATCTGAGCTTGCTAGAAAGACCCTGAGGAGATTAGGATTTCTAAATATCAGAACAAATGTCTTCATTCTTTGAAAACCCTCATTCTTATTCATAGTGATAGCAGTGGCATCTAGTAGCCACTCAGTCTGGGCATTCACATCTGCTTTCATTCATGTACAGAAAGAAGATAAAAGGTGAAAGTTAATGTTCCTCAATTTCACAGATACTTTCGCAACTATTCTTGTTCAGATATTGATGCCCACTCCTACAAAAAAGTATACTTGCTTCCCTCAGATCAATCTTACACAGCTGTACCAAATACTGTGGATTCACAGCTCATCTCTTTTCTAGATTTGATATGACACAAAGTCTTGCTATCATGCTGTGCGCTGTAGGGCGAAGTGGGTGTCCAAAGCTCCTTTACTTCCTTATTGAATGCAAAAAGTGTTTGTGATTCATAGATTCATAGATTCATTAGGTTGGATAGGACCTACAAGATCATCTAGTCCAACCATCCTCACACCACCATCCCTACCCACCAAGCTACTAAATCAAATCCCTAAGCACCTCACCTGCACGCCAGCTGTACTCCTTGCAGAAGCAAATTAACAAAATGGTTTCTGAAACAAAAAGGTCTATGATGCTTAGTTAGTTTCCCATATCTATAAGCCACCAGTAAGAGAAGGTAGGGTGGAATCAATACTATATATCTGTATCTTTTTCAGTAATATCAATAAATTTATGCCATCCTGTACTGAGAATTTTTAATGAAACTCGAGTGTATCAGAAAGATGAGGCATGAGAGATCAATAATAGTAGAATAAGCAGGTATCCTTGTTTATTTTCGTCATCCCAGCTGATGAGGGGGGGTATACTAAGTCCTTAGCTTTCAACACCACTGATGTCAGCTCTTGGGAACTGAGGTAAACCAATGCTAAGGGCACTTGAAAAATCCCACCCTATGAGTAAAAAAAAGCTATATTAGTCTGTTGACCTGTGTTTGAACCCACTCGCCTTTTAAAAATAAACCCCTGTACAAATCCCAAAAGCAGCATATGGCTAGTTCACAGCATGGACTAATAATAGCTTACATCATCTTATTTTTAAAGAAGTCGGTCCTTTTTTGAATTATAGGAACACCAAAAATAGTGTTGGAAAATTCCAGAGCCTACCAATCCTGTACCTCAGGAGTGGCAAATCCTCTTTTTTAACCTCTTATTTAAAAAAAAAAAAAAAAAAAAAGTAAAAAGTCCCAGCCTCTGAAACTTCAACATCTGTCTGCCAAGTTTCAGCCTGGAACACATTTTTACAGCACTTATAATCCCCCGAACAAACTAGGTCTATAATGGAAGTGCTGACAGACCTTTAGCTATTCCAGCTATCTTAATAGCTCAGCTGTATTTATTTTTCATTACATTTAAATATAATTGCTTGAGGTTTAACTCTAGTTCAATTTGATGAGAACTTTTTCATTTTAATATCAGTCATGGGAAATGGGTCTTTTCTTGGGTGCCTTTTGGTGTTATTATAAGTATAGTTTGGGGGTTGTTTTTTATATTTTTCTTGCTAGCCCCTGTGTGTGGTTTTCCTTTTAATTCAAAGAGTAACAAGAAAAATAAGCATGCTCATAGTGCATATGGTATTCAATTGTGGTTTGAATCTCAATGTGAAAAATCTCACTAGAAGTTTCACACATTCTGCCTTTGTCTTGATTAAGGAATATTTGAGCTTGCATGACTTGTCAGTAGTAAAGCTGACAGTGCTGATGTGCATGGATGCTCGATGTAAGATAAGCAATCTCAGCAGAATGACTTTAAAACTCCAAATCTAACCAAATATTATTCCATGGGGAAAAAAATATACCTTCTGAGTGAGAAAGTAGGATTTGAACTTCATATATAACTACTGTCATACACAAACAATTGATGTAGAGTCACAGATATTGATATTAGTATTGATATTAAAAGGTAGAAATGTAAAATTAAGGTACGTAGTCATTTTTGCATTATTTAGGAAAACCATCTTATTGATTTTGACTAGTCTGCTGGAAAATGAAACAAAAAGAGGAACATCCCCTCTTTTTTAAACAAAGACCAAAGACCTTATTAATTTATATGTTTGTTTATTTATTAATTTAAAAACTGTGGTCTTTTTCTAGAATATGTTATTTATCTAGAAAATCGTAAAGAAATATAGATAATCCCCTGGGGAATTTGTCCCAGTTGCTCTTCTTTTAATGAAAGCATTATTTCCATTTATTTTCTGGTTTTGTAAGATTAGAGTCTTCAGTGTCTATTTTCCTCATGATTACATGATTAGTGATTAAAACTGAAATCACTATTTCATTTGTTAACTTACTATTCTATAAAGCAAATAGACTAAACTCCTTAATTCTTTAACCAACAATCATATTATTCTGTCTTGAATAATTCCTACAGGACAAGGTCTAAGGTGATTTTCTCAGCTATATTATTGGAATGAATGCTCACACTGATTTGGTTACCTAGGTGATTTGTAAAGCATTTTACAAATCACTGCCCACAAAGACACAACTTCATATTTTGTAATAATGACACCATTCTTTTCTTTTTGAACATAAAGATTTGTTTATATTGTGTTAGAAAATATGCTTGACTGCACTCACATTAACTAGCAATCTAGATAGTGATAATTCAGTATCATCTTCTGAATTGCCAGCAACGATTGATTATTTACTTTCAGATAACTGGAAAAATTGTGATTGGCAACTGGATCAGGAACAAAACTTTACACTGAAGTCTACAGGAACTAGTAAGAAATACCTACAGTCTTAATTACCCATTTCAACATAAAATGAAACACATCTATCTATAACGTCACTTTTCTTAATACAGTTAAGTGCGTTTTGAGGTAAGTTCATTGAGAGCAGATTAAGTTAGTTAGGTAAATTAAGGGAGAGAACATTAAAGTATCTATGGAAAAATAACCAACCATACTCTTGTATTACTCATGAGCTTGCTGAAACTTTTTGCCCATATATAATTTAATGACAAACCAACTGAAATTCCTTCTAATCGAGGGACAGCATCTTTACTCTCAGATTAGCAGTGCTATTTGAGAGTGAGAAGAAATTCAATGCTAAGCTTCCTCGATTTGGAAAAGAGGTGACAGGGAGCATAACAAAGGTGTACAAAATCAGAAACAAACACAAAACAGCAAAACAGCAATTACGAAGCATTTGAAGAATATGAAAGCCAGTAGGGTGAACGGGAATTGCAGAATAACTGAATAACAACAAAACATCAAAAATAATTTCTTAATAATATGTTGCAAAATAAATTAAGCTACAAAGGTTCCAGAATGTGTTATGTGTCTAGTAAAAGTAGGGGAAAATAAAATGATAGTTGATAATACTTAAGAAACAATTTTTTATAGCACTTGCTATCGGGTTTTTTGTTTCTGGTTTTTCTTTTTTGGAGGGTGGTCAGGAAACAGAAAATAGACATTAAGCCATGGACAGAAATGGAAAGAAACCAAAGAAAATCAGAAAAGAAAATAATTAAAGGAAGAGTTGGTCTTAAAACAAAATAAATCTATATTTCTTCCATGCTTATATCAGCCATTTGGTAGTTACACAAAGAATGAACTTAAGCAATTAGCAGAGTTCCTTTTCCGTGACTGGATTTCCTTTGTTCGCATTCTGCTTATTGATATGACCAAGTTTAAAGCTGGGACATTTGTGATCTGCACTCAGCAGTACTGCCTGGAAGGCCAAAAATTAGCCAACGCTTTGCCAAGCCCAAAGAAGCTTTCTTTCAAGCAACATCAGCTAGAAGCTGCTTTTTTTCATACCTTCTAATACTCAATCAACTGTACAAGATCAACAGAAGGATCAGGTTGGGCTCTTCTGGCAGGCAGATTTCTGGGATGAATGTTGATGGTGATGATACAACTTTGTTTCTTTCTCAAAATTTGCATCACTATGGCACCAGTTCTGTCCAAATAAATGTCTGTTTTGTTATAGTTTCCATTATAAAAGCTTTCTGTTGCTGAAGAGTCACACTAATTCATATCCATGATGCCAGATACTTCGCTCAACAGGACTACTTGTCCAAAGCTTGTGACTGCAGTGCAAACACAATGTGTATATTCTCCCAGGGAACCGAGGTCTGTCAGGATCATATGTAACTGGCTCTCTCCATATCAAGGAATTTTCCCTCTCCAAAATACTTTTCATCTCCAAAGACATTAATTGAGACATCCAGGAGAACAGCTGAGACAAAGAACAGTGAAATTCATAGTTTATCTCCCTTGCATTATGAGAGACCCTGACAGAGGATAAATTTTCACTCCAGCCAGTAAGTCATGCCAGTTTTCCTCTATCTGGGCTGGCTGAACTGCAAGGCTCCTTCTACCTTTAGCTGCGGAAGTCAGGCAGGAAAAATCTGCACTGACATTATTCAGAGTCATTGATGCCAGAGAAAACAGTGACACTGTCACTAATTCAAACCATTTGATTGTAGTTTACTTTCCTGGTCAACACAATCCTGACGCAATTGGGAAGTAGCCAAGCAATGCCTCTTCCAGCAGTAAGGTAATAAAAAGCTATCAAAGACATTTTAGTATTTTCATGGTTTTAGGCACCAGATGCTGCACAGAAAAGAAAAAAAAAAAAGAAAAAGAAAAAACATTACTTTCTTCATATCATTCTCAGGTGGAAGAAAAGGTAATACACAGATGACAGTGCACAAAACTATGTCAGTCATAATAAATTTTATCATTTTAGCTATGATTCAGTCTTGAAATGCATTACTTAATTTAATTATTATATGCTAATCTATTTAGATAATACAGTATTCTTACGTTATTATTGTTTGTTTGTTTGTTTTTTGTATTTTAATTCTTTAACCCTGGCAATTTTCCAGATCTTTTTTTTCTTTTAAAATAATTTGCTTTACTACCACGCTGATGCTACACACAGTCTTCTATGGAGATATGAGAAATTCCTTTTCTAAAAAGTCTTAATGGCAGTTCCTGTATCTTTTTGGACCTATACTGAATCATTTAGACATTTAAGCTAGTAAATGAAAAGACTTCTAGTAAAGATTTTCATTGTTATAAAAATATTGCTATTAGTAACTTAAACAAGTGAATACTTTTTTACATCTGCTGAACCAAAAGATTACCCATGTATATTGACATATATGCAAGTATATCCCATCCTTAGTCTCCTGTAGATACACAGGATACATCTGTAAAAAAAAGTTGTGTATCTTATATATATAGCGTCTAAGCACAGCTTTATGGATATGCATTTCAATCTATCGTTTCCCCACTAGGAACTAGGAAGCCTTCAATCTAAAACATATGGAAGAATTAAGAATATGTTTGTTTTCAATTATAGTACCTTAATGCCAGTATACAGAATTAAAATTAGACTGAATTCAGCAAAAATAGCTCCAAATGCAAACATACACAAGTCTCCATGGGGGAATGAGCTTTCACAACAGATCTTCAGTTCACAGTTGCCTTGATCTGGTTGTGTTCTTCAGTCTTCAAATTCTATTTTTGCATAGGATTTGAGGGAATTTCCATCAGCATTTTAGAGAGAAATTTTCTACTTTAATACTCTTAGACTCTGTTTCGTCCCAAGCTCATAAGCAGACCATTTCTCAATCCTGCTTCAGCACATGCTCTGACGCCCCACTAAACTCACTAGCAAACTCTAAAAATGTCAACCTTCCAACAATGAACTTGGATGTTTATCTTCAAAGATCTCTATTAATGCCTCTACCTTGAAAGTGATGGTCCTAATAGGAGATGGTTCAATTTACTTTCCCAGAGTTCTACCTGCAATCAACACTCAGTTTTAATATGTCCTCTTAGGAAAACCCTCTGATGAATAAAATTAATTGCAGAATTCCATTAATGAAACCTTCCACACTGTTCTTTCTTACATGTTATTTATCTGTTTTATAACTACCAAGACAGAAACTTTAGGTAGTTTCACATTTTAAGTTGTGAATTCTTGAATAGGAAACTGTAGATATTTTACAAGGCCAGGCTGGACAGAGCTCTGAGCAGCTGACTGAGCTGTATGTTTCTTGTTAGTTGCAGAAGAGTTGGACTAGATGGTATTTAAGGGTCCCTTCCAACTTGAATTTTTCTGTGATTCTATGATTCTACAAAACTGTGTCCAGGATGTTTATTATTTCTAACATGGAAACAACAAACATTTTGTTGTTGGTGTTGTGTTTTTTTTTTTTTATTTGCTTTTGTATTTTAGTAAAAAACCTGTTTTACTATACATTTATTTATTTAGTGAGAGCTCTACCTGATGAGCAAGCTTATTACTTGATGATATTCTTCAAAGATTTGATAGAATGACGCAACCCCCTTTTGATCATGAGAAAAATAATGAGATAAAGGCTGTTCATTATGGGGAAAAAAGAAAATAGTTGTTTTTTCTTCTAACAGCCTTCAATTTCATAGAAAGTTGTTGCTGAGAGGAAAGGAATGAACATAAATTGATCAAGGGGATCCACAGATCATACATTATTTGAAATCAGAGGTACACACTGGGCAAGGTGAGATACAGGTGCAATACTTCTCATTTTAGGAGACAGATTTGTTAGATGGCCCTTTTAAATTCCTTTATTTTCTATTTTCCATCATCTTATTTTTATATATTTTTATATATAGATAGATAGATATATACTGAAATTCTTACTTTACAATTTTCACATTTCCATATTGTCAGTGCTTTGAATTTATTCATAGCTTGTCCAACTCCAGCTCACCTTTGATGGATGAAACAACTTTAAGCTGAATATCCCATTTGTCCTAAAAATGTATTCTACTCCTGTATAATACTTCATGTATGATTTTGTGGACTTGTAGTCCAGCATCAGATATTTTGTCACAGTGAAATGAAATGGTTCATCTTTTTTCTCCTTTCTGCAAGATAAATATCACAGTAATGCTTTCATCCTTTTGATAAATCTTAAAGCTGTAATTTTTGCTTTTACATCTGAAGCAAAAGTGAAAAATCAAATTCAACATGGAGGCATTCAGAAAACAGCTCTGCTACATATCTGCCTTGAGAGGCTTTAGACAATAGTTTTGTTTCTTTTCTACTTTTATCTTTTAGACTACAAGCTTGCTGGGTTAAGAACAGCTTTATGTTGTTTTCATTATACCTAACACAAAGCAACCTCATTCTGGGATTCCATTGCCCATTTTTGCAATTCACTTTTGTGCTAAGGAAACAACTGCTGAATGACATAGTATCAAGCAACCTGTGATGAAATGTAATCAAAAAGCAGCATGTTGCCAGCATATTGATTTCTCAAAACAGCAGTAAAGAATTATGTCTCTATTTCTTCTGTTCCTGGATCTTAATACATGCACTGACCGCGTGGAGCAGCTGTACAAGGTTTTGAGCATTCCCATGAAGACTGCCAGAAGCCTGCATGCTTCACAAGGAGCAGTGCTGAATAACTGACTTCAGTGATTTCTCCTATTCCATACACGCAACTTTGCAGACACAATTTTGAACTCTAATGTAAGCAAAAACTTCTGTGATTCCGAAAATTCCTAAACATCAGAAAAGTCTATAGGAATCTCTACTGACTTTTCTCAGTCTTTTGAGCATGTGCATCTGCCTTTCCTTCCCCAGTCATATTCACAGTGCGGTTGGATTATATACGTTAAATGATTAATGTTTTTCTTTATTTGTTTCCTAAAGGTGATAACAGTGAAATGTTAATATTAATAAATCATTAAATATCTAGTATATGACCTCCTACAAGATAATTGATTTTTACCTGCAACACAAAATCTAAAATAATCATGGCCATTATGCCGTTGTTTTAACGTCAACACAACAAATTACTGAAACTCATTAATTTCTGCAATTCACTAAGAATAGCTACCATATCATAGGATAAATCTTGATCCACTTTGGCACATCAGGAATGGATTAATTTGAGTTAATTCATTCCTTGCTGTAACTGATAAAAATCAAGACCATCAAGAGATCAGGAGGTTTTCTATTAACTTTTTCTTTCTTTCTTTCTTTCTTTCTTTCTTTCTTTCTTTCTTTCTTTCTTTCTTTCTTTCTTTCTTTCTTTCTTTCTTTCTTTCTTTCTTTCTTTCTTTCTTTCTTTCTTTCTTTCTTTCTTCATTCATTACTATTACTTGAATTTATACACCATCATCTACCTCTACTTGGGTGGTTAATTTCCCCACTGTCTCCCTGCACAGCTGCTGTTTCGTGTGAAGGCATGTACGAGGTCCAATCTTCTTTCAAGCTCAAGGATCAGGCAATAATAGAATAGATATTCTTCCTGTAGAGAAGGCTACCTTTTTCTTAATATTATCTATCCATTTGAAGTCTTACTCTAAGGAAATATGATGCAGCTTACAGTACTTTCATCGAGAGGTAACTTCTTTGCATAGAGTTTGGGAAAGAATATGAAGTCATTCACCACAGAATAACTAATGAACAGTAACTTTATAAGGTATCTTATCTCACTAAGCCTTATCTAAAAGATCATTCTATTCTGAGCTAAAAGTGAAGTCTCTAACACCATTGGTCAAATATGAAGATCAAAAGATGGATCTAAACGTCTATAAACGTATTTTAACACCAGCATTCAAACTAAAAGAGCTGAAAACAGGCAGAAGTAATTAACAGTGACTCAAAAGCACGGCTAATGTGATAATTTATAGTTGTGTTCTTCAGTGTGTCAAGTGTCGCTCTACCTTTCTTTGCTACACAAATAAGGTTATTCCCAGAATCATTCTAACCTAATTAAGTCTCCTATTATCTCGCAGCCAAGTGTAATTCACAGCTTGCTCTACCATCAGTCCTGGCAATTACTGCAAGGAGTATGCAGTGGATAACTTTTCAGCAAGAAATGTGGAAGCTTTCCATTTTCTATGTTCAATTATCTGATATTGTGATTAATAGAAGGAGAAAAAGAGAGAAGTAGAGATAGAGATCACTGCTTGATCTGAGGTGTTTGGATATAATGTTAAATCAGTCAAGGACAGTTACACTCAGTAAAGTTTACCATAAGTGGAAGATAAGGACAGAAATCAGGTAATGTGAGAAGAAGCAAAGAATGGAGTTTTGAAACAGGACTGCTCTGGTTATTGTTTGCATCTTGTGCATTGCTGCTACCCAAGGATATATACCGATTTTATTACTGCTTTTTCAAAGGCAGAACAAGGAAGCCATACACTCATGGAAATGGAACAAGAAGCTTTTGTATCACAAGATGCCAACATCAGCTGACATCTCTTTTTCCTGTCAATGCAAAACTAAAACCAAGGGGTGTAACCTGTCTGCTAGTTGGTACTGGAAGCAGATTACAGTGTTTGCCTTCACAAACCTGTCTCAAGAATACTCATACCCCATTATGGGAAATCAACAAAAAAAGCTTTTTCTTTTCATTTTTTCCTAAGTGGTTCTTCTCAGCATTGAAGCACACTTGAGTTTGTTGGAAAGAATCAGAGTGAAAACGAATAGAATAAAAAAAAATGAGAAAAATTTATAGAAATTATAAATGAGAAAAATATACATGTGAGGAGCTCACGTTTATTTATGTAGTTACGAAATGCCTAAATACTTCATGGAGTCTGATCCCCCATCCAACATCTGCTGTAAGCCCTGTTGTAGAGCGGGCACTTCTTCACACACGGTATTAGTCCATTCTCCTAAAGATGCCTTCAGAGTCTTCTGATCTCTAGCTCTTTCTTACAAGGATACATCATATCCTTCAAAATGCTTTAAAATCCACGTGAATGCTGGTTGTTGCTGATACTGGAGGGAGAAGACAGGTTTAAACTGACAGTCCCTTTCCCTCTTCTCTTCCATATCAATTAAAGATGAGGGAAAATTCATCATTCAGTGTTGCTGTGGTCATACTTGAGCTCAGTCTTCACCATACTAGGTTTCTGTTCACAAGAATGCAGTAATGATACTTTAATATCGGTTTCAGTCTAGTTTGATTGAGATTCTCCCTTCAGATGTCTTTATACTTTTAGGGTATTGGAAAAGGATTTTATGGCATGAAAGAAGGCTCAAGGATTAAGCTGTGAGACTACTTCTGAAAAACTGATAGACCAAGTTATTTCTTGACAAGTAATGTCTGTGAGATCCGTTTATTTTTTAAAAGCTTTTTATTCAAGTGACTGTCTTTGCACTTAGAACATTTTAAATGTATAACTGAAGGTGAAGAAAACACTGAATGAATTTTTCCAATAATCCAGGTATGTTAGAACTTTCAGAACTTAGACCTTAGAGCAGGGTTGAAGAAAGGGAAGAAGTAAAAACTGAAGAGTGGAAGGAAGATATATACAGGGTGCAATAAAAAGAGTGAGGTGAGTAGGTTGAGGGAGGTGATCCTCCCCCTCTACTCTGCCCTGGTTAGGCCACATCTGGAATACTGTGTCCATTCCTGGGCTCCCAGTTCAGAAAAGTCAGGGATCTCCTAGGGAGAGTCCAGCAGAGGGTCACAAACAAGATTAGAAATGTGGAGCATCTCCTTTATGAGAAAAGGCTGAGAGACCTGGGACCATTTAAAGAAGGGAAGGGTGAGAATGGAATCTCATCACTGTTTATTAATACCTAAAGTGTGGGACTCAAGTCAATGTGGGCAGACATTCCAGTGCTGTGCAGTGCTAGAACAAGGGACAATGAGCAGAAACAGGACTGCAGGATGTTCCATACAAACAAAAGGAAGAACTTCTTTACTGTCAGAGTGACAAAGCACTGGAGCAGGATGCCCAGGGAGGTTGTGGAGTCTATTCTTCAAGATATAATCAAGATCCATGTGGATGATTTCCTGTGTGGCCCGCTATAGGGAACCTCCTTTAGCAGGGAGGATGGACATGATGATATTCAGAGGTCCCTTCCAACCCCTACAAGTCTGTGCTTCTATGATTCCTTCTCCTAATGTCAACCCTCCCACGGTTGCTACACACACAAAAAAAAAAAAAAAAAAAAAAAAAAAAAAATTTGTTCAAGAAGAAGTATATCCAAGCAAAAGGCAACAAATGAAGAATCACATTTACCTGTCTCCTCTGCACTGAGGCAGGAAATGGCTGCAAGAATGTTAAGCTACTTATTTTGTGCCTATGTTTTGTTTTGTTTATTTCTCCAGAAAACTTTCAAGCAAGAAAGCTTTCCTAAAACAGCTGGTAAAGAAAAGGAGGTGGATAGCATTGAGGTGTCAAAATGACGTGTGGACAAGGAGAGGACTTAACTTACCCGTGCAGCCAGTTCTGTAGCCAAAAGGAGAAGGATTGAGATAAAAGATCTTTTTCCTTGCTGGCCTGAGGCCCTGGAAGTATGCTAGGAATGCTGCTCTCCTTCCAGAGGAGCTGATTCAGTTTCACTTGTGGCAGTTTAGTTCCCACTGTCATCACTCTCACAGTGACAGTTGCTATAGTGAGTGAGAAAGTGCCTTGACTGGTTGTGCGTGCTAACACAAAAGGTTGCCTGTCTCCTCTGCAATTTGGCAGGAAACCCTTTAGCACTGATGATGTGTAGCTGTGCACTTAGTCACTGCAGACCTCACTGGATCTTACTGGCATATTCCTGGAGAGAGCAAGCAAGTGCAAGCAGTGCTGACTGGTCTTTTTCCTTAGAGGAAGCCTACCACAATATCTGCACTTGATCCATGTGTTTTCCCAGCTGTTCCCCAGCACTTTATAGACTTCACACCTGTTTTGTGAAAGGAGAAAATATTTCTTCATTTGAACGTCGAAGAAAATTAATCAGCTGGCCACTGCAGGTCCCCTAGTGTGAAACCTGACCCAATTTTAAGAAGTTAGGAGAACAGATTTTCCCTTGGGATGCAATTCAGTACCACCACTGTTCTTTCAGGTGCCAGTTACTAAAATGAATTTAGGACAATTGATATTACATAATTAATTTCTTCATATGGCTTCACGCCAAAATATTTCAACTCAAATTATTTAGGTTTAAAAAGGTCTTCATATACAGCCTTCCTCTTTACAGACATGCATCTACTTGGGACCAAGAAGTGCAGAAATTTGCTCAAACAGATACAATAAGAATTTTTATTTCGGGTAAGTGAGTAGTGCTTTCCCTTGAGCAACCTGATATATGACGTGCAATATAGTGTTTTAGAAGCTGCCATCTAATATATCAAGGAATCTCAGTTTGTATCCCCTCTTTAGGCGAGGAATTCAAACCTGTATTCTCCCATTACCAGAGTAATATAACCGCTACAGAATCACACAGTGGTTGAGGTTGGCAGAGACCTCTGGGTTCATCTAATATTTTCATTAGAAAAAGAAAAAAAAAAAAACCTGCTCATTTGCTCATTTATCTGTAACGCTGCTGTCATGGGTAGGATACACGGATTTGAACATATTGAGGTGGACAGCAAACTGGAGTGAAAAAGCTGGTATTTCTTTTGCCAGTGGAAATGACAAGGTTGACCACCTCTGCTTTTTCTGGGTAACCCAATATATTTTCCTGTATGCTCTGAGATGTTTCTGTGTTTCAGAAAACTTAAACCTAAAAGTATTTTGTTTCTAGCCTCTGAAAAGACAAGAGGTGCAAGCCTTTAGTCATGCAGTTAAATCTGATGTGGTTTAAGCAGTCTTGGAATGTATTTGAAGCTTCCAAGCCTTTTTGTTTTGTTGAAAATTGCAGAGCTGTTAGAATTTATCTATCTCTGAATTTGGGCAGTAGCTAAAGAAAGGAGTTACTATCCTCTGTGAGAAGATATTGGTTGAGATGTTGATTAAGAAGAGCTTGAAAGACACTAGCCACTTTAGAGCATCTTTTCTTTTTTTTTTTTTTTTTTTTTTTTTTTGCAACTCAAGTCCTTCCAAGCCTGACTCATTTTAGAACACCTAACACGGGTGTTTATGAAAGTATTTTGCTTTTCTGGTTTTGTGTAGAGAGTTTCAAACAAGAAGAGAGAAAAAGAAGAAAGCCACGCCTTCATTTTACAAATACCTGGCCCAAAATGGAACAAAAGAATGGTCTCTTGCTTTAGGCACTGAACTGTTATTCAGGAACTACCTGGAGCAAGCAGTTTAATCTGCCTACGATGTTTCCATAGTGAAGGTCTCTTTTTTTTTCCCCAGCACTTTAAACTGTAAGCTCTTCATGACAGAGTTTGTTTTACTTTGTGCCTTTACATCTGTACTACAGTAGAAAGCTTCTTTCTACAAGATATAACAGTGTATGAAAAGAAATTAAACAGAAACAAGAAGAAAATTTTGGATAATTTGGATAATCAGTTTTGAGGACAATAGTTCATCTATGGAAGAAAAACAAAATTTCCACTGACTAAATGTTTTGAGGTGTTTCTTTAGGTATATAATTTGAATACTGAAAACTATAGCACCATTTTCAACCATCTCAGTTTCCTCTAGTTTTAAATGAACACTACACAATCTAGAAGGATGTTCTATTTGGTGATTCTTTTATCATGGGTCATATTCCCTGATCATATCATTATTGGAGATGCCATTATTACTGTTTTAGAAATTAGACCATCTCCAAGAAGAAGCTATACATAAAAAATGGAGGCCCCTGATCTTCAGCAGTATTTATGTTATAAATTATTATCTCAAGGACCCAAATTAGAATATCAAAAGAATTTGTCAGTGGAAAACAAAGGAAATGCATGAACCTCCCTTAGGACAATCTGATAGTTCATGCTTGTATGTCAAATAGGCACTGCCCTCACTATATAACTACCAAACACCAAATCCTCATCTGGTGAAGTTATCTTTCCACTACCAGCGGAGGCTTGACAATTTACACCATCTGAGGATATGGATCACATGTAATTTATGGCAAGCTGCTGTGTCTCAGAATATGCAGCACTGAGTCTTTATCCTTTGATTCTCTCAGTAGTTGTGATGGTTTTATTAAAATGTGGCAGTTGGGCTTTTTGCTTTTGGAAACAAAATTCTATTGTTTAGTTTATATCAATAATGTGAATAGACACTTTAAAAGATTCATGTTTTAGAAAAAGAGCAAAAAGCAATTACGGAGACAAGTCAGTAAGAAAGTAATGAAATGGTTTCTTCTCTTAATGATTTTTTTTAAATGTTCTGAAATATGTTTCACTATAACCTTTCTACTATCAGTGTAGTAGACTTAGGGGAATTGCACTGAATATTTTATTAACAAAATCAAAATTCAAATCAAAATATTGTTGTGGACATAATGTAAAACCAGCAACACACTGATTTCCTCACTGTTTTACATTGAGTCAACTGGAAGTTATGCACAAAGTATGGCATTTGTAAGAGCAAAAAGAAGGAGAAAGCAGTCTGAAATAATTGGTTGTATAACTGCTATTATCAAGCAGACTAAAAATTATTTTCCTCTTTTCCATTTTTTGAGTTGGTAGCAAGAAGCCTTGAGTCTTATTCTGAGTGTTCTTTGCTATGAGGATTCCAACATTCAGCATAGTGTCTTGTAGGGTATTATGATGCCTATACATCCAGTGCTGAATTCTCAAGGTCTATGTGATCACATCAGATCCCTGCATATAAGCTAAATGAAGGTAAAGCTCTACACTAAGACTCATAGCAACCTGCCTACACATCAACCAGGCAGATGAAGAAGAGTATGTCCGTGTTGTGCCTCTTCAAAGTATCCGTATTCCTTCCTCATCACCGAGGACATCTCTAAAACTAAGAACCTGAAACTCTTAGAATGTATTCATCCGGAAAAAACATCAAAATGTGGCCTTTTGCTAATTAGTCCAAAGGCCAATGCTTTTGCTACAGAATGGGACATTTGAATCCGTGTCCTCTTCAGCTTGAGTCGTTTGTTCTTCTTGTCAGGAGAGTACTGCCACCAGCTGGCTACACAATACCCTCGATGAAAATGTTCTCAACCCAGTTGAAGATGGACCACTCTGTGTACCCACTGCATTTTGTATACAGTACACAATGTATTCTGGGAAAGATTTACAGGAAGATTAGGTAGAAGAACATGCTTTCTGTGCATTCCAAAATGAAGAACAGTCTTCACTTCTTGTACCTAAAAGGAGCCTATAAACAGGAGGGGAGTAAACTCTTTGAAGGGTTAGATAACAGCAGGAAAAGGAGAAATCATTTTAAGTTGAGGAAGGGAAGACTTAGGTTGGATGTCAGGGGAAAGTTCTTTACTATGAGAGTGGTGAGGTGTTGGAATGGGCTGCCCTGAGACACTGTGGATGACCCTTCCCTGGAGGTATTCAAGGCCAGATTGGATGGGGCCCTGGGCAACCCAGTCTAGTATTAAATGGGGAGGTTGGTGGCCCTGCCTGTGGAAGAGGGTTGAAGATTCATGATCCTTTAGGTCCCTTCCAACCTGGATCATTCTGTGATTCTGTGAATCAAAGGACAGAGGGCAACCAGGAGCAAACGTGTGAGAATAAAGTTCGTAGCACAGTTAAAAGAAAAAATATCCAGATATGTGAATTATTAAATTTGGGAAGTAACTATCCAGAATTCTCCCAGTTCAGAAAAACACCCAGGAAAACCCATCTGAAATTGCAAATCCAATCCCACCATTGTGCAAGCCAGTTGTATCTAGAATAAGGGGAACATGTTCATTCACTGAGTGCAGAACAGATAAATTCACAAGGAAAGGGGTACAAGGAAAAACTTCCAAAGTATATTAGAATAACTTTCTCAGGCTGATCTGGGAGAATGGTATAAGATTATTTAAATATTTAGGGAAGCAACAAAGTGAGTACCAGGAGGAAAGAGATTTCCTGATGACACAGGAACAGACATATATATATGTATATATATATTGGCTAGAAAAACTGTGTTGAAAATGTGCTACTTTAATAAAGGAGTGAGGTTCTGTAACAGCTGTCTAGAATCAGTCACAGAAGCAACTCTCTGAAATCAAAATTGGTTTTTAAGGGGACTTTGATTACTTCATAAAAGGATTACCCACAGTAGTTGCCTCAGGTAACTCGTGTTATTGTGAATTTTGAAGGTGTTACTAAAATATCATAAATACCTTTAGGTAATTTGAGTAGTTAAGCAAATAAGTAGATACCTGTCCATGTATCTGGGACTGTTAATCAGCAGGACAATGGTTATCCCTTATCTGTATTTAAAAAGAAATTGTTTTCCATTTCCTACCAGTGATCTTTCCTCATTATCTGCATAAATTATTTATTTATTTATTTTACTTAAATGTGTTGAGTGCTATCTTGGTTTGCCCAAGTGACCCTGAGAACCAGATGTTTTAAGAACTACTATTTTAGCTAGAAAACACATTCTGTAACAGATTTGTAATTTTGGTGGATCCAGTGCATAAGCTTTAATTTTTAATGGAAAAAAATATCAATGATGAACACATTACATCTGAATCTCTATCTACTGTACAGAATTATCTTAGAGTCTTTAAAGGAATTGGTCACAAGTTACTTTTGATCTTAGAGAAAGCTGTACCTTTCTTCTATACCTTGCTAGTGTCTAAAGACTTCTTTAGCAGCTTTGTGACAAATGAAGTACAACAGTAAATATTTGGAGCTTCTTGTAACACATGACCATGTTTTGTTTTCAGCAGCAAGCTGAACAATCAGAGGAATCCCATTACCATGTAACATCCACGCAGTTAGCTCTACTCATAAGCAGTTAGATCTTAAAACTTGATGATGGCCTGTGTATTCACAGTCCTTAATTAAATCAAAGATTTTATTTGTGCTATAAATATATCCTAAGCCAGTTTCCTAGTTTTTCCTTAAGGTCCAAAAAGCTCAACGTAATTGAAAAATCCAAGAAGTCTAATACTTGGTTGATTCAAACTACAGTAAGCTCCCCACCATCTGAAGATATGATAACAGGTAGTCATCTCCACTCACTTATGGAAATGTATTGCATTTCAATTACAGTAAGAAATGGCCATAGTGGGAGGGAATGGAGGTTGTCAGGGGTGCGAGGAGAAGGAAAATGACAGATTCATGGTCTTTCTAAAAAATCGGCAGCAATGAGCCACAGGTGAGTCTGTGAGGCTTTTCCTCCTATTCCATATATTTAGCACCCTTTTATAGTATTAACACATTTGTAGGCTAATTCTAGGTAGTATTAACACATTTGTAGGCTAATTCTAGGTATTAGAAGGAAAATATTTTGGGATAGTGTTTTAAGTTCTCTGTACATATTAAAATAATGATGTATCTCTGCTTTCTTCTTGGATTCGTTTATTCTTCATATCATTAGCAATACCATTTTCCATCAGAAAAAAAGTACAACAGAAATTTCATCTGATTTTGAACCAGAAATCAACATATGTTTATTAAAGGCCCTGAGATGGAAAAGTAGATCAAAGATCTTTAAACCGGATTGAGCAGATAACAACCTCACACAGGTTTTAATAATATTAAACAATTTAACAGGGCTGCCTTCATCAGCCTTGTTATTGTCTACATTTTGTTCAAGTTCATTAGTGATTAAAAATAACTGTATTTCATTGTTATGATAGATTGCTTCCCACAGCTTTCCAGCAGAAATAATTGAAATTTCCTTTCTCACAACAGGTAACTCCATCCTTGAATCTTTTATATTGAGAGTCAAATTTGATTCTTAAAACTCAGGATTTTTAATCCCTGCTATTCCTAACAGAAGGATTTGTTGGACCACCCTGCTTTAATGGTCTTAAAGTATTTCTTGCCTCTTGGCTACGCCATGTTCATTTCTTTTCTTGTGACAGCATTGCCCTTTAATTTAAATAGTTTCATTTCTTTCCCCACTTTCAGCATTTATCATTTTGTTGGATCAACAGCTGTATTACCCTTTCTCTTCCTTCATTACATTTAATAGAATAAACCAATTTTCTCCAGTAACTACATATCCTTCAAAAAATCATTTCTGTATGATTTTTGTAAGACCTGGAAATCTTTCTCTGAAAGAAAATTGTCTTTATTCTGTGGTTAATGATCAAATGCCACTTCTCACTTTCTCTCAGAGAAAGTCGTCCAGTCATGCACTTCAAATGCTTTCTAAGCATCAGGTTAATAGCCATATAAAGAATGCAAAAAGAAAAAAAGTTTTCAATTGATGTAGTATTAAAACCTGAGCACAGACTTGAGGATTGCCTAATTGCGAGTGAAGAATTTATGAACACTAATGACTAACTCTAAAAAAAAAACAATGATACATGTAACAATCCAAATGAGTTTTCTGCTGTGATGTTATCCATGAATTCTTCAAACTTTTTTTTTTTTTTTAATTTTTCTCTGATTTCATGCAGGAGCAATAGGAACATCTATTTAAAATATAGACTTCTATTTCTGGTTACTGTCACACAACTTTTAAAATAAGTTTTGATTACTTCGAATATGACTTGACAGAACAAATCATATTTTTGATACAGAAATGAAGATAAGCACATCTGCATTTTATTTTCATACCTTTTCCACTCGACTTCTCAGCAGTTCATGTTCTATACTCTGAAAGATATCTACCACTAAACAAATCACTTTAATGTTAAAAATTTCTTAATTATTTAAGTGAATATCCACTTTTAAAAATTGATAATTCAATAAATAACAAATTGGAACCTACTGAATAATTTAATTATTTCTTCAAATTACATCACACTGTAGCATTGCTGTATAAATGCACTTCATTAGGTAGGGGAGCAGGGTAGGACAGTTTATGCAGTGCCTCCATGCAAAACAGTCTGCGGAGCAGCCAATGAGTGTCAGGAGCTTCTGGGTCAAAATCAAAGGAGATGTCAAAAAGTAGGATGCAATGGACACCCCTATCTTGGTATGTCACCTGCTGCTGACCACCAAGTCTAAAGCATGGGGACTTCAACTTCTGCAATATTTGCTGGTAGGAAATGAGTGAAAAATTTGCTGGTACATTAGTTTGGTGGTCAGAATTTAAGTCAAAAGCCTAATATCTGACCAACTACAAGTGGAATTCTTTATAAGCTGATACTGAAGTCAATGCACTTCACCATCTTCGTCAAAAAGCTTCATAAGGACTTAGCAAGTTTGTAGATGACATCAAACTGAGTGGGAGCACCTGATGTGCTGGTGAGCAAGACTCCTGAAGGATCTTGAATAACTATGAGAACAATTTACCTAGGGATGATATGGATCTCTATCCTACAGGGTTTTAAAATACAACTGAGCGCTAAGCAACATCCACAGACCTTGAATCTAGTTTAGCTTTGTGATTGAGATTGGACAACGCGATTTTCAGAGTGCCCTTCCAACTGATACTTTGTTCTGTTGTCTATGACCTCACAGGGCAAGATCCAAAGTCTGGGATTAGATTTTTTTACTTCAAGGTTTGTGAATTTTTCAAAGCATTCTGTTCTGTTTTTGATTGATTGGAATGTTACAGGAACATTAGTTTCTTGCTGTACTTTTTCACTGGAAAATATTCAGATTTAACAAAAGTGAGATGAGAAACCTGAAATAGATAATATCTAGATGTGGTGGCAAAGACAGTTTTTGCTGAATGGGCTGACTGAACTGGATTTAAAAAAAAACAAAAAAAAAAACTCTCCTAGCCCTGTGAAACAAATTCAGAATTAAACCATCTTTGAAGTTTGATTGCACATTGCTCCCAGACCTGTTCCATACCGCACCTTCACATCAAGGCAGAGAGCTAGTTTTCATCCTGTTCCATTCAACCTTTCGAGTTAAAAGTTGTTAATATGGTCAATGCATTGGATAACCTGCTTTGTTTATTTTATAATCAATGAAGTTCTGTGCAAATAGAAATATTTATAAACATTTTGCTTTGTGGTGTTTCTATAGATTGTATTTCAACTTTGTATGATTCATGGTTTGTTATCACTAACTTGTCTGTTTACACCTTGCTGTGTGGAGCTTTACAAGTAACTCCCTGCAGTGCAAAATGTAAATGAGCTTAGTTTTAAGAAAAAAACTCAGCATGAAGCTGTGCATTATAATTTTCCTAGAAAGTGAGATATTCGGAAGGTAGAAAATGTAGCTGGATAGTCATAAATTATAGAACTATCTAAAACTTCCTCATTTATTTGCAGTCCCTTTTCTTTATAGAGCTACAAGTTTGGCATGTGTCACTACAGCAAAATCCAGGAAGCCTCTCAGGATTTAAGCAGCATAATATATTTTACAAACAATATTTCAGTGTTGGAGAAGTAAAGGGTCTCTTTACTAAGTTACAGAGCAGAAGACTACGAACAATATCAAAGTACCTTAGAAATAAGGAGTCATAATATTAGAAGAAAATTATTACTTCTGAAGCAATATGCACTTCTACACTGTCTTTAATTTTAAATGTCCAGATATCTGTACACCAGGGCTCTCTCATGTCATCTCTGCCTAGAATTTACAATTGAAACTCTGTAATTCATTAGTACTATCATAGCTAATGAGAAGTTTTTTTAATCTGCAGATAAAAAGCTGGGTCTAGTTAGGCAAAACCATGGATTAAGACTTCTTGCCTAATTTTAATTATAGCTAGACTGAGCTGTCAGAAATTTTGTGATATATATATATATACATATATATACACAGGCACACACAGTTTGAGCTTCATATATTACAGTCTCAACTTCTTACAACTTCCTAGGGTCATAAGGAAATATACATTAAAAATTATACAGATATGAACAGTAAAAAATGGAGAACAACAGAAGACTAATAAGGTGGAGAGTGTTTGGTCAGGTTAAATGTCAATACAATCATAAGCACCACCAGGCTAATATGTTCAAATAGAGCTGTATCCTAAGCCATTAGATATTTCTCTACTTTGGATTAGTGCCTACAAAAGCATTTTTTTGCGGTAATTACCTGTGCTTGAGTTACTCTTGAACTAATAAAACATAGCACTCTTTTTTTTTTTTTTCTTTGCTTACAACAAACACCACCACAATACTAACTTTGTACACTTCAACACAGCTTTTGTGGACAACAACCAAGGCTCTAAGTAGTTATTGAAAACAAAGTCATTTAATACATTATTGCTTTGCAAGCTAAGGCAAGCTAAGACTGCTAAGGCAGTCTTTCCAAAAAGTATACAGGAGAAGAGCAAACCATGAGATACCACTGACTCCTAAGAGACTCAGAAATGACCCCAAAATGGCCACTCACAGGTTGTGTTAGGAAGCCTACTAAGCTTTCAATTAGCCTCAATAAGGCCAATCTACATGAGCTACCTTCATAGAACTAACATATGGTCAAGCATAGTAGAAAAATATTTACCCTAAGAGAGAAGCTGACAGACAAAGACATTCACATTGCGTAGCACACTAGTAACTCAGAGGAGCTTTTAAAGATAAACTACGTCTGTTAGTTCAATGGTAGATTAACTGCTTTTCCAAAACCTCTATTCTTGCATGCTTAGTCATCCCAGAAATCTGGCACAGAGGTGGAACTAGAAAAGTGACCCATAGCTATGTAGATAGGACTTGGGAGAAAACACTGTACCAACTCCAGATGTGGAAGGGGATAACGTACTGACATTATGGGAATAACTACTACTGAATTGCTCCGCTCTTATTCACCCTACTCTCTTAAAGCAACTTCATTGAGCTGAAATTTTATAAGGATTCAAAGATTTTTCTGGGAAGATATTTGAATTGGAGGTATAGAATTCTTTAATAAGAATAACAGGATAACAGAAGAATAAAAGAATAGCATAAGTAAGTAGGAATTGTGATGTCTAATCTATGCTTTCTTTCATGTTGTACCTTTTTGATTGAGAACAAAGAAGTTCTACCTAAAATAACAAACTTCATCAAACTATTAGTTTTGTATTATACTATCTAAAAAGATCTGTGTATAATTACTATTTGGAATAAATCCGTGGCTTCCTCATAGAACACACATGTCACCTTGAGCAAGAATTTTGTTTTTTTTTCAAAAAACACAATACTCTAACTGGGCACACTAAAACATCCCTGCATCATAGGCAAGCTATGGGAATCAACAGTGTTAAATAGCTGAGGTGCTTGATAGGACCATGTAAGTAGTTTCACAGTCAATCCCTATAGGGTTAAAACACTGTCAAAATGTGTGCCCCATATATCTGTGTCAGATGTGACATTTTCCTAGTACAAAATTATCTGGAGACATTACAAGCAGAATTGTTGAAGGATCAAAAACAGCTTGAGTGGCTCACCCAGTCCCTTGTTGCAAGATAAAATGGCATGCAGCTGACACAAAACATCTCAAAACCCTTGATTTGCTTTAGTGTCTTTTAAAGTACTTCTTCTGAAGAAGGAATATGTGTGCACACAGGAGTTATTACCAGCTAAAAACTCTGCTGATATCCCACCTTAGCTCACTGCATGCATCTATTCTAAGATCAGATGCAACACTGAAAAAAATTTTTGACAGAGGTATGGTTCTCTTTTGATCTTCATGAATTCCTGACATACTTCTACTGATCATGACCTTCCTGCTACTTTCAGAGGTGTACAGAAATGAGATCCATCCCATATGTGCTGCCAATTTTTATCTTACCAGAGAATGGTGATAATTTTTTCCTTTTGGTGCATTTACAGGGGGGTGATCATAGACCTGCATGGCTTTTTTAGCTACATCAACTAAAATAAAATATACTACAATCGTGATTCTTAACCTAAGTTCTATGGGAAGTGCTATAAAACACTGATAAGAGGCTTTTTTTTGTATATTAATACTGCTCGATATCAGATCACTTCTCAAAATTAAATGCAGCTTTGCTCTCAATTACAAGTGAAATTCTTATAGTATATCCTATTATGAAGATCAGGATTTTTCAGAGGACAGTTCCTCTGTTGCTGATCTAAACTATTTCACACAGTAAACAGAAGATCACTGGACCTGTTCAGGTTTTGTGATGATGTTAAGCCTGATAAGTGGACAGGATAAACATGTATAGATGTTATTGATTCTCGATCAAAGATGTCCACTTCTTACTCTTGTGCTTGCTATTCCTGAACAGAGATTCATACTCTAAATTGAATTATCTGAGAACTCCTGACTGAGCTAACTGTTCCTGTTTAAGAAATTAATGAATATATCTAATAGATACATATTTTTGTACATTCACAGCCCTTTCCGTGAAAGGCAATGCCTTGTCAACTGGTGGAAGTTAGCTGAAATGTTAACAAAATTTTAGTTAAATTTTAGCCTCCAGAACTTCTTCAGTAATCTTAAAAGAAACATAAGGTTTTACTTACCAACACTTCAACCTGATAAAAATTATTCATACTTGCTGACATGAAAATGTCTAACATTAATACCTGCAATGTACTATCTTCTGAATATTCCAATTGGAATATGTATGAAAAGGAAATTATATTCACCTTCTGATGCTTCCTTTTTGTTTTGTTTTGTTTTTTGCTTCTGCCCCAAAATACAAAAGAAATATGTCATGCTAAATAGAACATATGTACAAACTTTCATAAATCTTTAATCTGATCAGATTTTATGATCAAGAATTCTGCCCATGCCTCTTATCAGTCCTAAAATTCTAGAACACTAATATAAAATTCATTATTGTTATTAGCATATCTTCTTTAAAAATCATATACACTGAATTTTCTCATGTATGCAAAAACACATGTAATCAAACTTATAGACTCATAGAATGGTTTGGGTTGGAAAGGTCATGAAAGATAATCCAATTCCAACCCCCCTGCCACAGTCAGGGTGGCCATCAGATCAGGCAGCCCAGGGCCCCATCCAACTTGGCCTTGAACACTTCCAGGAATGGGATATCCACAGCTTCTCTGAGCAGACGGTGCCCAGAGAATTCTTTATTTCCTCTGAATAAAGAATTTCCTCATAATATCTAATCTATATCTCCCTTATTTAAATCTATAAAAATATTCCCTCTTGTTTATCAGTATCAGACTGTTGATCAAAATGTTAGTCTCCCTCCTGCTTATAATTTCCCTTCAAGCACTGGAAGACCACAGCGAGGTTACCCTGGAATCTTCTCTTCTCCATGCTAAACAAGCACTACTCCCTCAACCTTTCATCACAGAAAACATGCTCCAGCTCTTTGATCACATTTGTGGCCCTCTGGACTTTCTCCAACAGTTCCGCATGTTCCCTGTGCCTGGATTCAGTACTCCAGATGGGGCCTCAGAAGGGCAGAGCAGAGTGGAATAATCACCTCCCTCTCCTGTGGGCCACACTTCTTTCGGTGCAGCCCGGGATACTGTTGGCCCTCCAGGTTGCAAGTGCATACTGCTGGCTTGCATCAAGCTTCTCATTCACCAGAGCCCCTAAGTCCTCCACAGGGCTGCTCTCAATGAGCCCTTCTCCCATTTTGTATAGATATTCAAGATTGTTGACACAAGTACAACCCTTTGCACTTGACCTCATTGAATCTCATTAAGTTCATGTGTGCCTATTTTTCAAGTTTGTCATTGTCCCTCTGCATGGCACCCTTTCCTTCTTTGTATCAACTGCACCACACAGTTCAGTGACATCTGCAAATCTGCTGAAGGTGCACTCAATTCCACTATCCAGGTCTTTGACAAAGGTATTAAAGAGCACCAGTACCAAAATTGATCCCTGAGGGACACCATTTGTCACCAACCTCCACCTGGACATATTCTCTGCGTGTGACCATCCAAACAGTTCCTTATACATTGAATAGTCCATCATTCAAACCCTTATTTTTCCCAATTTATAGATAAGAATGTCGTGGGACTACATAAAAAACTTTGCAGAAGACAGAGTAGATGACACCAATTGCTCTTCTTTTGTCTACTGATGCCATCACTCCACCATAGATGAGTGATGCCCTATGCCTGTCAGTGTTCAAGAGGCATTTGGATAATTCCCTCAGTAATGTACTTTAACTTTTGGTTAGCCCTGAAGTGGTCAAGCAACTTGGACTAGATGGTCTTTGAAGGTCCCTTCCACATGAACAATTAAAATTAATTTTATTCTTAAGTTGGTTTTCAAATAAAAAAAATCTCTCCTTTACAGTACAAGCGTGACAAAACTAAGCCTGTAACTATAATGCAAGCTATAGTAAAGAAAACAAGATGGTTGGAGATATGTGGACAGCTTTTGATGGACATGTCTACTGAATATTTTTGTTTCACCTCAAGAGCAACTCAGAGGAACAGTTGCTTAGATCATCATGAGCCCTCAACAGCCACATGGTGAATGACTGCTTCTCCTGACATAGGTCTACTCATCAAAGCTTATAAACAACAAAAGTAGATCTGTAGTTAAACCTCTATCCCCTCAATTTGTGCTCTGCCCATCTGACTTCTGTGGCCCTGAGTGAACTACCTGGATGATCCAAATGCATAACGCAGGTGAGACAGGGCTGTGTCAGTGGCTGTGTCAGTCATCGTAGCTCTCAGAATGGTCTGTAAGGGTCGTAAAGGCAAAGACAGCAGCATGGAAAAGGAGGCATTACAAAAAGAAGGAAAATGAGAGCTCACTTATCTCCAAAGATCTAAGCTCACAGGGTAAGAACTCCATAAAGAAGGGATCTCCAACAAGTGATCCTTCCTCAGGGGCAGTCATCCTTTAAATGAGGTCTAAGGGGTCTTCTGTTTGCACAGATGAACCACCATGACCTGTGCTTCCAGGGTTGACCAGGTCTTTCCTTCAGGTGCTCATTCAGTGGTTCAAGTTGTGACTCAGCAGCTCCTATACAAGTACCATGAAGGGTGGAGAGGGCAATTATTAACATAGAAATAAAGGTTTGGATTTCTTGTAAAAAAAAAAAAAAAAAAAAAAAAAGAAATTAAATTATTTTTGCTTCAACTGTCTTTGAAAAAATCTAAGTATTAAATTTTGCAGAAAATTTTTCCACAAAAAAATCCTCACATGGATGTAAATGCAGATATTTCCTGATTTCTTCCAGCTCCTCCAGCTCTACTACAGCTTTCAACACTTTATAGGTGACCTAATGTTTTTAGAGAAACCTGTGGCTTACTAAATCGCTTACTGGCACAGAGCCTTGCTTAAATATCCCGCTGAAGTGGTTTGCCTGGTGCTTCACATCTCTGAGGATTTCTAATTGATCATTTTGCCTGAAATTAGGCCAAGAATCTTCTTCAAAAGAACTGAAGATTTTTAAATGGTTACTACCTTTCGCTTTCAGATTAGATTCATCAACTGTTTTCATCAAAGGATTTATAATGTTCTTCCTGCTCCCTCCTAAAAAAAATTAAAAAAAAAAAAGAATTTCTGCTTATTCCATATCACATTATTACTGTTCTGTTATCAGTTAACAACTTATCCAACTTTATTTCTGTACTCACAGTCTGTTTTTCACATGTGAAACTGTTGATTGCTACCTCAACAACACAGTGTTAATTAAATAAACCAGCATTTTCTGCAAGAGAGTAATTCCCTCAGGAAAGCCAGGCAGTGAAGCTGACTGGGAGGTAATGCAAACTCCATTCTTGGAGGTTTTAAAGCCCTCCACAAGCTGATCTGACTCCATAGTTGTCCCTAGTAGTGAGTAGTGTGAGGTTTAGAGACCTGTGGAGGTCCCTTCCAACCTTCATGATCCCATGATAATCTCCAGTCTATTTGCGCAGCAATTTATTTGTTTTAATTTAGCTACAATATCTGAATTCATTTCTAGATTAAGGTATTTGTCGAAATCCTAAAAATTTACTTATGGTCTCTAAATTACACTGATGAATAAACATGCATAACTACATTTTCTCATTGCACTTTTGGGTTCCCTTAATGTAAAGCAAGAATAATTATCAGAGCTACTTCAATAGGCTATTGTCAAAAGCATACAGTATTTTTCCTTCTCCGTAATTCTAGAATGTTTTGTTCACCAGCTTTTCTAACTACCTAATAGATTTTCTGCCTTCATGATTCTGCTGGAAAGAGCAGTAACATAACATCATGCTGTAACTTACCTTTGAGTTCTCACTGTGTTTTACCATAATGAAAACAATTCAATACTCATACAGATTTACCTTTGAATTTAATACTTCCAGACACTGTCAAACTAAATGCATTTCTGTAGATTTTTGTGTTCTAAATTTCAAATTTTCTCATGACAACTGCATTTTTTAACTATCTTTACCACCTTACTGAGTGTAACATCATTAAATAGATTATAAAAGGCAAAGTAACAAAGCCCTTACTAAGGACTTGATTGTATAATAATGGTAGATAATGTATAAATCTGATCAAGGGCAAAATCTGTCGGAATTCTATCTCTGTTTTTAAGTTCAGTATTATAGGTGAGAACATTATTCCTAAGAAAACTTTCTCTCTTTGGAGATGCTAGGAATACTGTTCTAGGAAGGAATTGTTTTCAAATACTGTGAAGATATTTATGAAATAAATTTCTGATGCTTATTTCAATCTCACAATTTCTCATAATTTATTTTGCCACAGTTCTTTTTAAAATTCTCATTGACACATGACAAGTCAGTGCGTCAACTGTATCTTAAACATTTACTTGTAAAATTGAATTTGAATGGCTTAGGCAAGCCAGAAACATAACTGATAATCCTGCAGAACCGATTCTGAATTTCACTGGAAAAAATTAAGTAATGTTGGAAAACACAAAAATAGTGAAAAATCTTTACAGTTTTTGTTAAAAATTATTCCAGTTTGTACAGAATTTGTGTTCCGTATGGAGTACCAAATATATTTTTACTATGTTAATATGCAGTTATTTATATAAAACCATAACACAATTCTGGATCTGAGAAATTTGTATAATTTTGACCTTAATTTCAGAGAATCAAAATACTTTTCGCCATGAATTATCAAAAGTAATTCAAGAACATTTTTAAAGTGATGACATACTTCCTCTTAGCAAATTGATCAGTATCTCGGGGAAAATGTCCCTAGCAAGTTTCTGTGTCTATTTTGTTCATCAGCAGTAAATGTTGTAAAGCATAAATTATTTAGAATTCTAGCACAATATAACATCTCTTTAAGCTCAGATCACTGAATTTGTGATGCAGTTAGCTCTGTAGACAGAAACATTTGTATATGACGCATACAGAATATTTCTTCACTGAATTAAATAACATAGCAAATCGCATGAAGTCTAATAGAACCATATACTTGGTAATCCAAGCTGTCATGGAGTTATGGAGTAATGAAGAAAGGACTGAAAGAATTAAGCCAGTTTCTCTGCTTCTGCTATCAAGTGTCACTGGGAGAGTGTGAGTCAGGAAAAGCTATTCGATACTTGATTCTGGCAAACTAACAGGAATGTTGAATATGATTCTTATTTGTCCTCTAACAGTAAATTGTGAGTATTGAATAGTTCTTTCCTTTTTGATCTCAAAATATTCTGCAAATGGGACAAATACTTTTTATTTTTTTTATATATAAATATTTATTTTTCAATTTACCTTTTTTTTTTTTCTTATTTTTTAAATCTTATATTATAAAACATAAAAAAAGAAATCCTTCCGAAAGGAAAACAAATCTAGCTAAAAAAAAGGGGGGATGTTGAAGATCTCATTTTGACATTGATGGAAATACTGATTCAAGTACAATGTTTCTGTAAACTGAACAGAACTGATGGTTTGATTTCCTTCCATCAGGGCACTGAGATCATGACGGTGACAGTTCCAGCAGGCAAACTAGTCTCTGTCTTGAAGGCTTAAGCACAAATTTGCATGCTTTTACTGCACTGAAAAGTGTCAGTAAAGAAGTAAAGGATCCACCTCCTTTTTTTTTTTTCCTTAGATATTAATAAACCTTCTCCCATTGGGGCAGTAGCAGTTTAACAAGAATAACAAAAGCTTTTCACTGTGTTGAAAGAAAAAGTCATATCTAGACAGTAGCTCTCCACTGGGGCCATCCCTCAGGGCACTAAAAAGTCATTTCAGACTTCACTTCATCACCTTGGTGAGCTAATGCACATTACAGCCTCACCAGATGTGTTTCTTTCAGATGCAGTAAGCACTTTACATACTTTTTTTCTTCTCCTCCTGGGAAACTGTCTTGAGAGGATGTTTATACATTAAATTGAAAGAGAACTATGGATGAGAAATATCATTTCTGTAAGAGAACTATGAACATTTATTTCAGTGCAAAGAAATGAGTTCACATAGTTAGAGACACATAAGCTAGGGAGGAAAAAAAACAGTAGATTTCCTATTGTAAACCTAGAGCCAGATGCCAAGGATATACTTGACAGACACAACAGAAAAAGCAGCAGAATTTTACTAGTAAAACCATGTACAAGACATATCTATGTCTTCACACGTATCGGTTGTCAAATCTTGATTCTATCCTGAAATATTCCACCTACTTGCATGAATGTATTTAGCTTATTTGCATTTACTTCTGCTTTTTACCAACCCAGAGGGTGATACAAGGTTATTTATTGCACCCAATCATTGATCCTTCTTCTAAGGCAAGTTCTGCCTTCATGTCAGTAGATGACTGGGAACTTTGAGGTTGCCTTCTCAGTAGAGAACAGCCAAGGTCCGGGTACTTTCTGAGCACAGTTTCAATGAAATGCATGTATACGTGGATCAGGCAGTTGAATTCCTGAGAAACTCTTATAGCCCCTATTACAGCCCACATTGTCAGATTTCCATGGTGCGGCGCTGTTCAGGAACAACCCCAAGTCAAATCCACTGCAAGCATCTCTGATGTTGACACCATATATTCTATTGCAGAAGAGCAACAAAAATTATAATAACACTGAAAACTTTATTTAATTTTCAGAAGGTTGTATTATAAAATGTTGATCATTATTTAACATTACCATTATATTATTTCCATTATTTTTGAAACTTATTTTTATAGCAGCTTTAGAAATGGCCACCAAATGTCTCTTTGCTCAGGAAATTTGGGGAAAACATATCTAATATATTTCAAAAGTCCACTCTCTTCGTTTTTAGATCACTAGACAAGAAACAATGACTTTGCTCACAGAAACTGTGTCCTGGAAACAATCCACATGCCTGGAGACAGATTCTTTAATGAATTTGGAGCTAGGAGTCTGGACTAGAACTGAACTTCAAATTTACATGGCTGACGCTAGGTTAGCTACCTATTTGAGCTTTGTCGTAACTACAAAGTGATTTACTATTCTTTATACCATGTTTACAATTACTGAAAGAAGCAGCACAGAAAACAGTGTTTATTAGAAAAATTTGTAAGATAAGAGTATTTTTAGCATATGAAGTACAATGTATTATAAGAAAGCAATTAAATGAAAAGCAGAATACATGAAGATTATAACAATTATAACGTGTAACCAAAGCAAGATTAAATAGTCTCAAGAATTTTGCATAGTGTGTAGTTAAGCTGATTTATTCAGAAGCTCAAGCAGTTTAGAGTAATGTTCTTAAAGGGAAGCAGAGGAAGGCTAGCGACTGAAAGTCAAGTATTGTTTTTTTTCACTTTCATTTTTCTGTCTGGTTTCTTCTACTTTTTATCAGAGCTGTTCTGACAAGCTTTATGCTAGCAGCTTTCTTTTTCATGGTAGCTTTCTCAGCAAAACCTAACTCACTGCTTTTCAAGGGAAGTTAATATCTCTCACATCTAGCTTAAGAGATTCCATATATTTTAATCTCTATGATCCACACAAATATCCTCACTCTCCCATTTCAAATAAATCATGACATGAAAATTGTAAAATTGATGAATAGTCACAAAGGGAAAACCCTCACAGTACTTTTCATCTCCTGCATGATCTACATGCTACTAGCAGCAGCTCACAGCCCACACGTGGATTTCAGCAGATTTAGAAGAAAGGAAAGGCTGGAATCAAAGCCACTGACCAAGACACTCACTGCCTTTGAACAATCAAGCTGGATAATGTTCTTTCTACTTCCTATACTGAGCTGCAAGGAAAGCATTTTGGCCTGCTCATCCCTCAGAAGACTTGAATAAAAAATACCCATTTGTCTGTCAGCACTTAGGAAACAGTCATTAAAATCTGTCCTTGAACACAGGCATTACCAATGATTTTACTTCTCAGCACAAGTACATTGTTATTTCATGGAAATTGGTATTGCTACACTCCTTGATGCTAGCTGAAGATATAAGCTATATTTTTGTGGTTAAAATGTGGTATTTTGTTAAACACTAAGAAAAACCAAGCAAGGCCAAATTGTTTGACTGTATGTTTGTCTTTGACCAAGTTCTGTTTAGTTAGAATTGTAGAAACCAGTGTGACACAAATATGTCGGAAGGCATTTATTACCACAGGGGTTACACTGGCAGAGGTATCTGCAGCATTTCCTATCTTATGTACAGGAAATTCTCCAAAGGTAGATATCCCTGTGCTGTAAATGATCATTTTCTGACAGTTTACTTTACATAAACATCTGGTTTTACTTTTTCATTCATTGCTGTACCATAAAATACTATTACAAAAGTATGTGATAAAAATCTAATGTTTCTGAAAACACGATGATAGGAATCTAACTGTAGCTGCAAAAGCAGTCAATTCTGTCATTATTTAAGCACAACAAAGTGTATTAAGCATCAAAAGGGGCACTCTGCATCTTCAGAATGACATTTATAGCAGTTCATAATACAGCAAATCTGACACTACTGAATAGAATAAAATATTATAATAAGAAAACTGATTGATTAGTTAATGTCTGCACAGCACTTTTAAATGGACAGGTCTATCAACTTAATGATAAGAAAGCATTCAGATAGGAATGACACATATAAGCTGAGACTGATAATTACCCTTTTTATGAAGAAATGAAGTTTTTAGACCGTATTGTTTAGAAATCCTTTGCATTTGGTCCAATTATTATTATGCTCAAGCATTTTCTGGTGATTCATTGAACAAATGGTCAATTATCCTGTTGTATAAAATAAAGAAAGTTGATACTGTAATTGCAGTCTACCTAGAGCAAGCTTTATTCATTAGCTAAATAAAACAATATTGCTTAGAATCAGTCACAGCTCTCCTTGTAGAGAGCATGTAAGAAATGAAATCTTAACAGTGTTTTTCTGCTTTCAAGTAGATGGATAGTGCGATGGGAAGTTGCACTGGAATCCTTCACTCTGGATTCAAATAAACTGATTATTTAATGGGGTGAATTCTATTTACAGGGTAGATATAAAGTCAATGCATTCTTTACAACACTTAAATTTCAGGAAAATGAAAGAGGGAAAGTGTCTTGACCAGATGATTTTAAGGATCCAAATAACCAGTGAAAAGGGTCAGTGATATTTGGGGAATGTTTTCCACTCAGACTTTGCAAATATGACTTCAGCAAAACAGCAGGATAGCGGATGTTTAAAGAAAGCCAGAATCTAGCAGTAGCATGAAACATTTCATAAAAGTTACAAAAGTTATCATTATGTAATGTATTTGTTTGATTAGACGATCTTAGTAGTCTTTTCCAACCAAAGTGATTTTTGATTCTGTGATATGCTCAGCAGCTAATCGATTCAAAGCCTCTTTTTTTCTATTTAGTATAACTAACTTGGGGCAGAATGTATGGCACTGCCTTTACTACTTTTGTCCAACTCCTCATTACAAGAAGCTATTATCACACCTCACATAATTTCCAAACCAATCCTTTGCTTAACACTTTGTGCTGTGCTTCTTTCTCAAGCTTGCTATTTATGGAAAATTTCAAACAATTTTTTTTCCTCTTTGTTACTTCTTGGTGAGGTCTTTTAAAAGCTCTGTGGCCCCTTTATTCTGATTTGGCAACTTGACAAACTGTTTACTGCTCTCCCAGAAAAATAAACACGAACAAAGCCAAGGTAGAAGGCTTTGTACGAGCACTTCTCAGCAAGGACATGCTTGAAGGTATCAGGCAGCAAAGCTTATCACAATGTTTAGTGCTGACCAGGCTGTCTGCCTGCCAATGCTACTCTAGTAGAGGTGGAACTCCAGCTGATTCTGGTCTTCCAGATAGTACTATGAGGCCAGACTGCATAGGTGTGTCCTTAAGCACATTGCCTCCAGCACACAACTGCACTGGTCTATCTGAGCCTTCAAAACTTGCTTTGAAATCCTGCTGGGTTCAGGCTCTCCTAAAACGATTGCTGTCTAAATAGCTAATAGTAAGCCAGCATAGGTATGCCAGCCATGCAAACCACCCCATAGCAATCAGACTTCCTGCCTGCAAGGAATACATCACAGTGACAAAGCACGGATCTAAATCTCAGCCTGTTTACCAACCATCTCTAGGTGGCTTCATATTTGAGGTTTATCTTCACTTTGGAAAGCAGAGTTGTTCGCAGTTTAATAGCAAAGATGGCTTGAAAGAAATTCTGTATGGGCCTGTTCTGATATTTTTCTTTAATGTGGCTAAAGTTAAGATCTGGTCCTATATAAACTCTAGCTTCACTGTCTTCCAGATGGGCAATAAATCTGAGCAAAAGGGAGAGGTTCTCAGCTGGTCTAAGTGAGCACATACCCAGATGAAGTAGTACGTGCTAAGTGTTACATGCCCCAGGGATTATGAAGCCATAGTTAGCATAAATGATACATGCAATCATGGTGGTTACTTGGCAGTATAGCAGGCTGGAGAAAATCAAAGACAAGGAAGCCCAAACTGGAAGGCAGTAATAAGTAGTTCATAATATTACAGGAGAATTATTATCTATTTCTTTACCTGGTATTCAGTCAGTAATAATCCCTCAGAAGAAGGCATAAAGGAAATTTACTGGTGTGCATCAACTAAGATTTTAATCCTACAATAAAATTTGAAAGAGAGAAAAGTAGATGGTGATAAATGCAAAATAGAATAAAAAATCACCTTGATTTTCCGTAACTACATCACTATTCTACTTTGACCTTCTGATAAGAAAATATTTTTTGAGGCAAAAGACATTTTTGAGGTGTCTGTACTTTTCTAAAGTGACCAATACTGGAAATTGTAATAATTTTAAACTGAGCTAGTGCAGATTGTACAAGTGAAGTGCAGAAGGAATTAATCAAAATGATAATGACAAAGATGTGTTTAAAGAGATTTAACAGAGGATGCTTATTTGATCTCTGAAGATCTATGTATACCACCGAAATATTGTTTAATTTGGTAATTTCTGTAGTGAACTGTCACTCCAGGGACATTTATTAACAATCCAAACCTAGGAGGTGCAACGCCTATTTGGAGTTGTGAGTAGAATTTGAGCACAAATGGATATATGCTCATTTTGAACTACTACAGGTAGTGACTTGTAAATATCTCTTTCTACTTTCTCAGTCACAGACAGAACGTGTTTAAAAAAGTGGCATTATCAATAAAATAATTTCTTAGTTGCTCTGCTCCTATTTTGTGAAGGTCAAAACAAAATATATATATATATATTATCAAGAGAGAACATTGACAGTAAACAAAATTAAACTATAATTTTCATACAAAATAATGCAGAAAGTATTCAGTCATCATTTCTTTAACCCAGACTTGTAGGCAGCTGGATTGGGTGGAAGATGATTATCGAAAGGAGTTTCCCTGTGATAGGTAACTGACCATCCAAGCAGAAACATCTGATAAAGTGCCTTGGATATCTTTGGGATCTGATTATCTGAACAGTGAGGAAGTTCACTAAACTGAAATTAAAAATTAGATTCAATTGCTTGAGGTATGAAAGAAAAAATACTTTTCCTTATTAAAAGGGAGCTAGGTCATAAAAATAATTATGAAGTGTGGAAACCTACTATATTTAGTAGGAAAGACTGGACTTTGATTTACATAAGTTAAGATTGTTGAAAAGGAACATTGGAAGGTAATTTAGGGAAGTTGTTGCAGTAAGTAATACCTGTGACATATTGAAGACAGAGGGAAGTGCTGCCAGAACCAAGTACACCACACAATGAGAGATCTGACTTGCTATCAAACACTAGCATGAAAAGATATATTTGTGCATGAATGGTGAAATTCAGCCAGCAAAGAGACAGGCACAGTAAGGGCATGGATGCATTAAGTTTGTTTTCATATAGATATCATCTTGCAAAACAAAAGGAAAGCTGAGCATTGTGGAAGATGTCAGTGAAATGCAGAAATATAGGCAATATATTTGCATAAGCTTGTAATTAGGCAAAGAGAGTGCTACACTGGTAGCACTGCTTTTCTTTCAGCTCACATTATAAACTAAGAAACTATATAACCACCTTCATAACATCAAAAGATGTGTATAAGCGATTCAAGAATTTCCTTCAGTTAGTCATTTATGTACCACTTACAGATTTTCTTCACTGTGACAGTTTAGGTGCTGTTGCCAAATTGAAGAATAGATATTACGCAGAGTTTGTGTGGTCCTGGGAGGAGTCTAGTCATATCCCTCTTGAGATTTTGATTCCATTCAACTCTCACCCTTGACTATTTTGCATGCTCAAGAAAGAAATACTCTCTCCTTTTCTTTGGGTACCTAATCTGTAATTTAGGAAAGTACAAGAAGTTAAGAGAACAGAAACACATTTAGATTTAAGTTAACATCATGGAAGTATGTACAGTAATATAAGCATGTGTTGAAGCTTTAGAATTAAACCTTTCTCAAGAAACAGATGGGTTTTAATTCTACTTATTGTATGGGTACCCTTTTTAGAGGTCACTTTCCTGGAAGGAAAAACATCACAGAAGTTGATGTTCCTCAGTCTAACAGCAGAGGTAGATCACTTGTGCAATAGCTGGCTTTCAACTAGGGCTGTTATACGTAGCCAAAGACTTTACTGCTTACATCAGTTAACTCCCACATTCCTACTGTGAGGGGCTGATGTGCTGTAGGCAATGGGAAGATGGAGGTTCTGAGAGGGAAGGTGGAGATAAAAGGAAAGAAATACCAAGGAATAACTCCATATATACTGTTTATTTATTTATTTTTCGTTGCTAGACAGATGCAAAGTTTAAGTATTTTAACAAAAACCAGGCTGCTCTTTGCAGCAGTGTGAGAACTTCAGTCTTCTGATACCTCTTAAAGTATTTGATGAGAGACTAATAGTCTGACAGGCTAACACTTCACTTCCTTCCAATTAGGAGACTTTAACATCAAAGCCATGGTCCTCCACTCAGCAAGGGCTTACTTGAATGAATTATAGAGGAGAATAAGTCCAGTAGTTTCTTGTTTTTTTCCCTCGCAGAGACACAGTCCAGCATAGGCTTTAATAAGATGTTTGAGGTCAAAAGGTTCAGGTTCCTCACTGTGAGTGCTAGGAACCTGCCAGAGTGTTTCAATATGTGCAGTGTTTGTAATGCAATCAGGCAAAGCTGAAAATTCTATTACACCACGTCATGTGGCTGACTTCCTTTTGGAGCGCTCTCCTTTATAGCTAAAGGCAAAGAATATGGGAGTTTAGTGCACTGTGAATATCCTGTGTTGCCATTTCAGTGTGCTGATACAAATAACACCTTTGCCACCATAAGCTTTTGGCTATCAAGATCAGTGCAGCAGTAGCTGTCTCTGGAATGTTGTGCCAGTTGGCAGTTATTGGCTGGTAACAGAACTCTCAGACTCAGAGGTCTGTCTGAAGTCAGGAATCAGGGCAGTGTTCCATGTATTTGATTTCCTAAGCTAGAATCTCTGTCAGTCTACAAAAATGATGTAAACTCTTCTACTCTTATTTACTCATGATTTTGATCGGAGCAAAAAGTATGCAAATCCCTTTGAGTTAATCGTAGAGAACAATTCATTTCTACTTCAGGTCAAAGATCTACTTTTTAGATACAGAGAATTTATTTGTTTATTTACTTATGTGTGATAACTGTTTTTACTTCTCGTTTGTTAATGTTTCTTTCTCTTGAGAACTGAAATTCTCCATCTTTCATCAACAGTGTTTGTTCTGAAGGTGTTCACAAAGCACACCTACCTTTTATTTTAATGTCTATTTTACACAGAACAGCCACGGAATTATATCACACTAGTTTGCTGGAATATTACAATGGAATAAGGTTTAAAAAAAATAGATGAAGGAAATGTCCTCCTTCTGTTTAATTACAGGAAGAAATGGATTTGCCTCACATTGATTTGAGTCCTCTGTGTTCGAAGGAGAGAGAGCAACGTCCAATGAAGAGCAGTTAACACACAACTTGCATGAGAAATAGGTAAGATACAACAAAGACTAAAGACCGCTGTAGAGGTAAAATCAAAGAATGAAGAGACAAGTCTTTTCTCAGACACGAATTTCCCATAATTAACATCTTCAGAAGAGTTTCTATGTAAATGTTTCATGCAGCTGTTCACTATTCTCCAAGATATATATTTTTTTTATCTGAATACCATTTTCCAAACTGTGGTATCAAAATTCATGTACCTTCACAAACTGCAAAAACAATCTCATCAAATTAAAATACTTTTAAATTTTTGTTCCAGGTAAATCTCTCTTGTGTTAGCTCAGGTTCAGAGATTGTATTTGTTTTTCTCCACATACCTCTCACCTTCATCTGTAGAAAAAAAAAATGAACTGAGCTAAATAAATTGATGCAAAATATAACCCTCCGACAGCAATATGAAATCCAACTGTAATTATGTTAGTTTATTTAAAACAGACATCCCATGTAGAAGGAACAAAAATCAGCATCAGCTTAGGGCAATGTAGATAGAGCACTGTTTTGAAAAAGTGTTATTATTTTAATTTTGACTTTGTTTGGAAAATCACAATTTTTAACAGAAATAAAGATACTGATAATATCTACCTATATTGATCTCGCAATATTATCTATGTATACTGGCCTTGCTCTTACCACCAATAATTTCAGCCTTTAATTACTATAGCTAAATGACAAACAGTAAGTTTACAAAACTTACTATTCCTGTTGAAAATTAAGGTTTTAAACATCTTTTTTTTTTTTTTTTTTTTTGAGACTAAATAAAAATTATGTGTCAAAAACATAAGGATTTATGAAAAAATACGTAGCTCTCCCACAGGGACCCAATTTTTATGTTCTATATCACTTTTGATTGGAGATAAAATTGACACAATTTCAGCTGTTTGAGATTCCAAATAAGAAATCATATCTTGCCATGAGCTGGTCTAACTATACACACCTTTTATATTGCAAAGCATATAGAATGTATGAGCTAAAGAGAGAACTTAAAGTTTTTACAGAGTTTCCTCTTTCCACTAACATTTCTTTGAAGTTTCTTGAAGCAAAATGGTGTTTCAGTTTTCAACAGTCTGTAAATATCATATCTTGTTCCTTGTTCTTCACACTAAGAGACATTTTCAGTTTATATCTAATTCATAAAAAGAAGTGTAGATGAATGAAATGTGCTTAATGAAAGCATGAAAAATAGGTTCCATGTATAGTTTAAAAGAAATATATGCATAATTAACGTCAGCATTATACACTTTTTGCTATAGAGCTAATAGAAATAATTATTCAAAGCTAATTCTCATTATATATGGTATATTTAATATTCATTACTAGACTAATTGTTTTGTAATAGCTTTAAAGTAATAAACCATAGTTTCAGAACAAAATACTAGAACTTCTATTTATTTTTTCAGGTTTTGCTTTTTGAAATCAAAAAAAGTTTCTAGAGGTTTCTAGATAGGTTTCTAGAGCTTTGCTTCTTTATTTTCATGTGTTTTTACACTGTCATATGAACAGAGGTATGACTCACATTGGTTTTGTCATACGTATACTTTTTCTGCATAGTAAAGATTGACACTACAGCACTACAGAGATCAGACAATGTTTGTCTAATATCAGTTAATTTGCATGTTACAAGTGTGTCTACAAGATTTAAGCTCTAATTTAATATAAATTAACCAGATAAATTGAAAGTATACTTTAAATAAATGTCCTACAGGAGCTGTGCACATGACAAAATCCTCTATGGAAAAACTTTTGCCTGTTTACAGTACACTGTGGAAGTCAGAATAAGCAAGCTTTTGTTTAATTCCTTGATGTGGCTGAGCAAAAGATCATTCTGAGTATTATTTACAGTACATTTCCATTTCCATACTAATCATATTATTTCAGAAACACAGTCTATGTTCATCTGCTAGTCCCCACTAGTGAAGGACAATCTTTTTAAAGCACAAAAAAAGGACATCAGAACATTGTTTTTGTAATGAAATGATAACAGTGTGTCTTCATATTTCCTAAATGATTTAAAACCTCAGTGCACCGCAGGGACCTGCCTCTGTGGCTTAATGAAATGGGACAGTTCAGATTGCAACCTGCTGTGTGAGGTTCCCCCTATGTTCAGAGCAGTTCGGCTGTTCCGTCTCCTTTCACTTTTATCTTTCCTGTCCTCTCCAAGTGTCGGGTAATATTCCTCAGGAGGAGAATGTCATTCTGTATCTCAGACATCCAGCTGGTGATTAATTTTCACAGAATAAAGATGAGGTACCTTTGGAACTGAATCTATCACTACAATTTGACTGTACAAGTTGCCAGCACATCCAGTGTACAGTCATGCTAAATATTAGCACAAATGTTAGATGCTCTACACTTTATGACTAAAAAATTGACCTCTATACACATGCTGGGCATATATACTCAAACATACAGCTAAGCATAGGGCTGAGCACATCTTTGCACATGCACACACATGAATATACACTGATGACATGATGATTTTATATTCAGTCTACAGGTAGCTGCAAGTGAAAAATGCATACAAAATAGATGTGGCTTCACAGGAATTTGAGCAACTCAAGGTACCCTCAGGCTGACCTTCATACAACTCATTGTATCATACCCATTTGTCTTTATGTCAGTTGGGTACGGTCATGTGGGTTTCTTTTAGATGTCTCTGTGGCCTGGAAGTAAATAGAAGTAAATACACTGGTCACTGCCACAACCTCCTAGAAAGATTTCTTGAGATCAAGAAAAATCAAAAAATCAAGAACAGTTATGCTTGGGAAGGAGTTTAGCAGGGAAGGTAAAGAAGTAACACTGTCTGCCAATTTCCATTTACCAAATTATTCCACTGTAACTTTGTCTTGAAGCAAAAGTCCACCTGAAGCTATTGGGAAAGCAGTTTTGAACTCAAGGTATTGTCATGGTGGGGTGATCTGGACTATTGGTACTGGGTTAACTGAGATCCACTAGGTATTGTACTATTATACAATAAAGGGAAAATTCAACTTCCAAATTGTAGTTTCTACTGGATATTCATGGTAAAAAGGATGTCAGCTAAATTTACAGCATAAATTTCTTCAATTCCTGTGCTCCCTTTTGAATGAAATGGACACTTCCAGGCATTTTTCAGACCTACTATAGATATCTACTTAAGGCTAAGATGAATCTCACCCCAGAAGTGCCAATTTCTCTTCATTGATAGAGAGGGAGCCTGGGGTGACTGTCTTGTGTGTAAACGGATGAGTCCCTGCCTCTCTGTTCCTAAAACAGTCCTGTAGCTGAATTAATGTCTCTGGTGGTACACAGTCTAACAGAGATGCATTACTATAGATTAATAATGTACATGATCCTACTCCGTATTGAAACATGCCTTTGTAACACAATTGATTTCTTCACCTGGTGATGAGCTAAAAATTACACTAAATCACATCTCATTTTGTATTTAATAGCAACAGTCTAATATGTAATTTTACTCTGCATGCATTATATAGTTAGCTTTTCCCATCTTTGAACTGACATAACTCTAAAATGCTTCATTCTGTAATGTGCGTAATGCAGAGGCAACAAATTAACTATTTGCAGCTCACCTGGATGCTGGCGACAGGTAAAATAGCACAGGCTTTTTATTGCCAGCCATCCTTTCTTGTTCTGAAGTACCTCTAATCCCATCATCATCTTTAAATCTGGATTTTAACTCTTTCAGTGTTGAGTTTTGCAAACACAATTTAAGCAGTGACGCATACTACTTTACTGTCAGTTAGGTGACACAAAAAGGAATCCATTCCAAATCTTTCAATGACTTTTTTTTCCAGCTGAATTTCCTATGAAGGCTGAGGCCATTTTCCTGATCCTAAGGGAATGAAAACAGTCTTTCTGCAAATTTCAAACAATTTTAACTCAGTCCCTTAACAGCTAGTTTGGACGATCACAGATATGATAGAATTATCTTATATGTGCTAACAGAAATTTGAATGTGGTTCTTTTTATTATTCTACAAGCTAGCTGTACCTGAACTGTAAATATGGATATAGTGTTTCTGCATAAACTTCTGCATCCCTATAGATGAAAAGACAGCTGCATGACTTCTTAATCTGCAAGTACTTGCTTTTAAGGGTGATACATTTTCCATATTTCATGATAGGCTCATACCAAAGGAATCTGGGAAATCTTACATTATTTCAATTTTACTATTACCTAATCTTTAATTTCCTTTCAGTTGTGGTTGTGGTTGCTTCCATGTGCATAAGAGCATGAAGAAATTAAAGAAAAAACATCGCTCTACTACCTCACAATAGAACTTTAAAAGTTCAAGTTGGGAAAAGCTTAATCTTGCCCAGAGCATGGCCTCTAACAGTAACAGCAAAGTAAAGATAAGCTGTCCCCAAATTTTATGAAGATCTTATTTCTTATTTCAAAAGTATTTACAAAGATGAAGAAGTGATCAACTTCCTCTTTCTACTCTGTATCCTCTAAATAATTTCTTTTTGGTCTGAGACAAATATATCCAAATTTGCAATGTTGTGCAGGCATGAATAGAGATGATTTGCATGGGCAGCACTAGCTTCCTTATGGTTAGATGGGGTACAGACTGAGATGCCTGACTTTCCAGTATAGACATAGCATCCATTCTTTCTCCATATTTAACAACAAAAATGAAAACCTGTAAAAGTTGATTTACTCCACTTAAAGCATCAGCTCCCATTCAGAAGTGCAGGATTGCTCCTACCATAGCAAAGGAGATCAATCAGAACTTGAAGCTATTGGAGAGAGTCCAGAGGAGGGCCATGAAGAAGATCAAATATCTGGAGCCCCTCTCCTATGAAGAAAGGTTGAGGGACTTTGATTGTTTAGCTTGGAGGAGAAAAGGCTCTGAGGAGGCCTCATTGAGGCCTTCCATTACCTGTGAATAGAGCTTGCAAGCAGGAAAGGGACCAACTTTTTACACAGTCTAATAGTGATAGGACAAGTAGGAATAGTGTTAAAATAAAAGAAGGGATTTTGGTTTAGATTTAAAAGGTTTAGGTTAGGTTTTAGAAAGAATTTTTTTAATTAGAGGTGCTGGGACAGGCTTCCCAGAGAAGCTGTGGATGCCCCATCACTGGAGGTGTTCAAGGTCAAGTTGGATGGGATCCTGGGCTATCTGATCTAGTGGCTGGCAACTGTGCCTATGTCAGGGACTGGATGATCCTTAAGGTTCCCTCCAACATAAGCCATTCTATGATTCTGTGATCAAGGTGACTGTGCCACTCAGCTGGGTGCCTGACCTTACATAGAAAAACTCCAGGTTGGTGTTTTGAAGCAGAGAAAATCAGCCTCCTTAAGCTGGTTAACAATGCTACTTGTGAGAGCAGAATGGGGCTAGGTAGATCAAGCAGTAGCTGCTTCCTACAGATGCACTGGTTCACAGGGCTTTGTTAGAGGAGGCAGTGGGAGAACACAGCTGGCAATTTCCTAGAGGGTACGAAAATAATTCTCTGCTCAAGTCCAACATGTTCAGGCAGCATCAGATAAGGAAGCAATTGGTATGTTCACACCTGCTCACATTCAAGCTATCTGCTAACTGCTGACACAATCCTCATATCTTTGTACAGAGACACCAAGATAAATGCAGAGGAAATGGAGCTCTGCAAAGAAAGGCTGGTCTTTGCTAAATTGAGTGATTCCTCTAGGCTCTGACCAGCAGTTTGAGGTCAACTTAAGCAGGAAAGACAAAAGAGAGTCCCTCGGGGGTTATTCAGAAGCTAAAATAGAAAATTTGCTCAGCTGTTTATCACCTGAGTTTGACCTCGTAGGCAATATAAGTTTTTTGTTGTTGTTTTGTTGTTGTTGTTGTTTTTTACAATAAGAAGGCTGTGAGAGAGAGATTTGGCAGTGAATGAAAGGGAGTTTATCTTCCCAACACTATATTAGTGACACTCTGTGGCTTTTTTTGGGGTGAGACCCATAGGCTCTCTGGGCTTTTGCACTATGCCAATGAACAAGCAGCATCAGATGCTGGGTAGCATGGAAGGTGTAACTGGACCAGGTTTCACCTCTACTTTTTATTTTCTGCAATTTCCTTCCAAATAAGCACATGAAAAGTCTTTTATTCTTCAGCAAATCTGTTATCACCGAAAGTAGTGATCTTATACCATGCCTTGCATCCTCCTCTCCCACAGATACTGCCACAGAAGCAGGTGCTTGGCGTCTCTCAGGATCAAGCCCTAAAATGCTAGTTGCCATAGTGACTGAATGTGAAAGAACAATAAAGAGCTGTTTACCAGGGAAACTTATCAGCAGGGCTCGACAAAGCACTGCAAAACTGTAATTAGGGTTGCAGTTGAAACATAGCCTTATTTCTACAGTTAAAACTAGCCAAAATCCTTTGACTTTGATTTTCTTCCTGATATTATTCCCTCGTGCATCCCTAGTATAAGATCCCATCCAAACTGTAAGTAAATTATAGAAGAGTAGGCAAAAATTAGCATTTCGAAAAATCCATGAAAAACAAAAAACTGCAAAACAGCAAGCAAATGACTATGTGTGAAAAACGAAGCTTTGAGAAGCAAAGTGCTTTGAAGTGTCCTACACACCCAGAGTTTGTATATTACACCGCAATCTGGAGAAGATCTCGATAGTTTAGCACACAATTTTAGGATGCAAAGATTCTTTTCATATTTAATTGAGCAGTACTGCACGCAGAACGCAGAGGCTCTAGGTTTTCATGTTGAATTTTTCCTGGTTTTTTTTTTGCTTCTTAGGATTTTGGTTTCCTGTGTTGTCAGTAATAGCACTATCTTAGCTGACAAGTTAAAACAGTTATTGTTAATAGCAGTAATCAATGTTGGCTTGGCAGCTCTGTGTCCTGAATGAATTCAGAGGTGCTCTGTGAAAAGCATTTCACAAATGCCTGTGAAGGGAAGGTCTTTATGGTGGAGAGCTTTTGCTGTAATTAAGCAAAACAGATGGTGCTGGAAGGGAAACAAAGGCACATGGAGGTGAAGCATCTTGCTCACAGCTGATCAGGGGCAGATCTCATTCTGTTATTCCTAAATTGTTAAGACTCCAAACCACTGTCGGTCAATAGAATAAATCATTGTGCTCTTTCATCATTCAGATGGCACTGTCTGTGCCATGTGAATCTTAAGACCATGGAGTGCTGCTTGCCCCCAGTAGCTGTGAGGCTCTGCAATAGATGCACATCAGTACTTGCATTTCTGCATACAGGAATTACGCACTGAAAGTTTGAGCCTTTTGTTACAGCTTCCAGGAGGGAACCTGAAGATTTTCACACTTCAAGAGGAAATATTTGGAAATTTCATGTAGTGCCTTGCAATTTAGGCACTGGTCTGTATCATGAGAGAAGTGATGATAAAATGAAATATAGAACAATAAAATAAAATAAAATAAAAACAATAACAAATTCAATTCATTTAAAATAAATTAATTCCTCTAAATTAAATTATATATTAAGAAAGACTTAGAATCACAAAATCATAGAACAATAGAATGCTTTGGGTTGGAAGGAAATTCAAAAGCCCACCCATTTCCAACATCTGACAAGGGCTGGTTGGCATGCACTAGATCAGGCTGCCCAGGGCCCCATCTAGCCTGGCTTTAACCACCTCCAAGGGTGAAGCATCCACAGCTTCTCCGGACACCAGGGACTCACCACCCTTTGAATAAGGCATTTTCCCCTAATATCTAACCTAAATTGCCTCCCTTTCAGTCTAAAGCTACTCCCCTTCATCCTCATTATCAGGCAGCAATCAATGCTGCAATACTTATATTGCAGCATTGATGCTCAGTGCTCTCCCACAAGATGTTTTTCTGATGTCTCCCTAACCGGTCTGCAGATTTTGGTATTTCTTCAAACTCTCCTGGTTGCTCACCATGTGATTCGCAGACACAGGTATTTGTAGCACTGCTCCTGTTAGTGTGGAGCTTGAATCAGTTAATACTTGAAACTATTTTTCAGGTTTCAGTAGCTATAGTTGCCTCACATGTTCACCTGAGAATAATTCTGCTGAACATGTGAAACTCATCTCTTGTGAATCTTCTATAACCTGCTTTTATGTACATAGAAGAAATGAATCAGCTGTGCTCCCAGGCAGCTTCCCTCAGCACTAGATAAGGAATGAATTTCTAAGGAGGAAAAATTATTTCCTTTGAACACTAAAATCTCTGAACTGATTTCTCTTCTATCTCAGTGTAACCCCATTGCCTTTGTTTCAGTGGGTTGCAGCTGGATGACACTGGGGAAGGTCAAACTCTTGAAAGTGATACAACCTGAATTACAAACCAGGTCTGAAGGAGAGCTAGTGGGTGGAAGGAACACAAGCCAGGGCTGATCTCTGTGTAAAGTGTGGCTGCTGTCAGGATCAGAAACACTGAAATTTGTACCAGGGGTCTCCGCTAATTAGCTTCTATATGAAGTAAAATGCCTTGTGTGCCCCAGGTAACTGTTGTTGTGAGAAACTGAGAAAGATAATAGCATCTGTTTCCTGCAATCATTTCTAATGTTCCCTCATCTCCATCACTCACCTTTTGTAATCAGAAATCTCAGATGCATTCCTCACCCCAGGGCCTGTTGCTGAGCTGACTCCAGGAACACCCAGAGCTGCCCTGCAGAAGCAGGCTGGACACAGTTGCTGCTCATTTCCTATCACGTTTTGAGAAGCTTTAAAAGTAGAGTTGTAAGGAATAAAACTCAAGTGTTGGAGCAGAAAGTGTTGCTGAGACATCATGGGTGTGAAATAAGAGAATGAAGTGATAAACACTGGGTCAGACAGCTGTAAATGCATAAATTTTCTAAAAAACTCCTTATACCACTGATTACTTTTTTTTTTTTTTATTTTGTTTTCTATTTTTTATAAAAAATGGGACACTGTGTCTGAGTGACCAAGATCTTCTTGCAAAGAAAGGTCTGCCCCTAGATATGTGGGGTTAGGGGCTGCTTTGTTTTGTACAGAACCAGAATGTGGATGCTGCCTAAATACCCATCTTGTTGTGAGGTGGGTATTCAGACATCCCAGGTGAGGTCCTGCTATTCTGTCCTCTATGAGACCTCAAGAATGCAGAGATCCTTTTTCTTGTCCTCTTAGAATGGTTTTCACCCGTGACAGAGACAGTTTTTTTAATGTCACTTAGCAACTTGGTAGCTGAATTGCTAGTAAGCACTGGGCTACAATATGCAACCATCAGACTCTGGGCTGTGGTGTGTGACTTAGCTACCAGAGACACACCACAGCAAAAATAAAATCAGTGTGAAAACAGTGCTGAGAAGAAAGAATGTTCTGTTTCAGAAGAGGAGCTCAAGGAGGAAAGGTTTCAATTATATGTCAGGGGGAAGTCCTACACAAAGAGAGTGGTGAGATGCTGGAACAGGCTGCCCAGAGAGGCTGTGGATGCCTCATGCCTGGAGCTGTTCAAAATCAGGTTGGATGGACTCTCCCTACAACCAATGGGGAGTGACAGTTCACTCTACTATTCCAAAGGCACTTCCAAATGGAGACATTTCTCTCCTTTTAATAATTATGAAGTAATCTTACACAACTAGCTAAAATTAGAGCCCTAACTTTGAGGGATGAGATTAATTCTATCTGATAAAAGAGATACTGTGAGTGGTCATGAATGAAAAGTGTCAGATGTCATGCAGGAAGCAGAAAATGCAGGTCGATGAGAATTCACTGATGTAACACTATAGGTGAGGAATAAAGCCCCATTATGATTTTTTTCTTCAATACATACAGATACTAAACTTTTCTACTACATTTTTTTTTTCTTAAAAATTACATTTGCTTCCTAACATGATGAATCCATGAGACTGCATCAGATTGAGAACACACTAAGTTTCATCAGAATGGTTGAGCAGCTGAGGTAGATTTTATCAGGATCCTTCTGAACTCTGCCCTGGAAAACAGCAAGCAGGGATGGACAACATTCAAATTCAGTGGTGACAGAAGTACTGTACTGAACCTATGTACTAGGAATTTAGAATTTTACTCATATGTGTGCTTCCTTGCAGTCTTTGTATACATGATTAAAAGCTATTGGGAAATATATATATATATGTGTTCCTTTCTTCAGCTAGACATTAACAGTATCTCCACCAAATGCCTTTTGCAAAAACTTTGTTAAGCCTGGGTAGAGTATCAGTATTTCTGTATGGAAGCTGACGTAGAAAGTCTGACAGTATTTGTCAGAAATACAATACAGGGAGCAGTACAAGGATAGTGCTTTACAGGAGAATTCAGGAGATCTCTGGCTTTATTTTCCAGGTTTGCATAGACTTTCTATGTGATGTTGGCCAGAATCACCGATTTTATCTGTTTCACAGCTTCCTCCTTCTACATACCTATGTTGTTATCTTTTGGGTTGCCTGTTAAGATTGCAGCCTTTTCAGAGGATGATTAGTGTTTGATCTATGGCTTTTCAGAGCATGATCTGTGTAGGAAGATTAATGAGACCTGATCTATATTAGTGCTATAACTTTCATCACATCATAATCATTCTCTCTAAAGCCTTGGAGAACACAGAATGTGAAAATGCATGTATACTTTTGGTTCCAAAGGGTGATAGAGGACTTATTGCTAGATTTCTTTTAACTGAACTCAACAAAATGCCATGAATTTCCTGCTAAGAGCTCCCTGGCAGTCAGAAATAAGAGAGAAGTCATGCAGCCACATTTCCATTCTTGGAATGTTATGCGTAAGTGCGAGTTTTAACTCCCTTTAAACACACTCACACATACACTTAGAGTAACCTGAATGATGGAATTTTAGCAATCAATCTATACAGAAATTCATAAATAATAAAAAATATAATATAATGATATAAAAACAATTCGGATGAATTATTTCTCAGTAAGAAAGAAATAACTGCTAATCTATTTTTTAGACTTTTTTCATATATCTATGAAAATAAATCCATGAATGACAGCTCAGCTCATCATATATTTCTGATTTCCAGTTATTTAAAAAAATATATTAAAATGGAAGGCTGCTGGAAAGAAATCTCTGCTTATAATTAATATTCTAGCAAGGAAAATTTTTCAAAGCTCCTTTTCAGCCTCCTGGCTAAATCCTTCAAGCTTCCCGGCCAATGGTCCTTTTACAGATTTCCATCTGGAATTGCCTGGCAAGGACTTAGCTCAGTATCAATCAGAAAGTTAGAATCACACTTTTATGCTTTCCTGCCTGTTGTTTTCCCCTTCTATCGGTTATGTCAGGATAAGCCAGATCTAAACTCAGAAGTTCTTTGTGCTCAGGGATGCTGTTTTAACATGTACAGTTGTCCTTCAGGAAAAAAGCCACACATGCACAAGCACAAAATACTACTCCTATCCAAATCCTTCCTAAAGCACTAATTCCTCCTCTAATCTCTCCAGCATTATTTTCCTGAGCATTCAAACTTTTACAACAAAGTCATTTATAGAGTAAGCATTTTAATTGTTTCACTAAGTAGCCGTTCTACATGGCCTGCACGCTTTGAATGAGCCTAGAAACAACACTGGAAGAAAAACACTAGATTATTAGATTTTACTCCACAAATTGTGTCAACAAATAGCCTCCACTTTTCTAACTATGCTACCTGTCTTTCTCTGTCAGCTGTCAGTGGCTTGCTTCTTTTTAACAAATGCAGGGCCTACAAAGTCCCTCCAGGCACATATACATCAAGAAAAATGCTGAGATTTGTCAATTCCCCTAACATCCATTTAGGATTATTGTCAACATTTATAAATCTATAAGCAAAACGTTCCCTTGAGACTAATTCTTTTTGACGGTTAGTTGAGGTAGGTCACCCAGCAGGGAAAATCTTGTTGGTGTACAGGAAGGATGTGCTGCCTTCAAAGCCTTCCTTTTTATCACTGATCTCTGAATCTGTTGGCTGTTTCTAGGATAGAAATTATCATTTCTGTTTGTGTCAAAAACTTGATTTGTTAATGACATCTGTGCATTTCTGTGAGTGCCACACTGGGTTTGGACTTGGTATGAGAATGAAGTACATAAAAACATAGCCCTTAAAAACATTGCCCCTCCCCTACCATCCCCTGCTTCCCTCCCCTTTCTTGCTTTGCCTCAAGAATTTGCCAGCTCTTTACGTATAAAAAAAGGAATGTATGACTCTATTATAAAAGCAAAGAAAGGAAGCACTGAAGTGCTAAGTTGTAGGGCAATCAGAGTTGAAAGGCTATAGTAATATCTTATATCTTATGTAAAAATATATTTTGGTCTAAGGAACATAATTATTCTCAAAGACATCTTCAGTTTTAAAATTGCTTACACACATATTAATTTATTAGGTTTACTAGGACAGTCTCAGAACATTTCAATCAATGAACAAATGTGCTTACTAATGAGTATTCTTAGAAAGTCCACTTAAAAACTATACACATAACTACAGGTAGGATCGATGATAGGAAGCTCACTCAGATGTTTTCCAGCCTCTCTGAACATCCTTGTCAATGCAAAGCAGCTGAAAACTACTTTGACAGGTAGAGGTTCCCAGTGGGATGAAGAGTCCTGAGTAGCACAAAGCTTCAAAGGAATATAAAACAGTTTGTGTGGTTGAGGTTAAAGATCCATTTAGCTCAGCATTCTGCCTGGTATGGCAGGAAGAATATAAGGACCAGTCAGCACAGAGTAATTTGTCATCTTCATGTGCACCCAAACTCCACAGTCTGAACGTTGCTGACTTTCAGAGACGAGTGCATGGGTGTAACAACTCATTTCCCACATGAGAAACAGTCCAGTTCAATTTTGAGCCCCTGTTAATTGTTAACTTCCAATATCCTGTGTTTAATTGCACATTACGTGAAGCACAAGTAGGTGAACAGCTGCTGTGTGAACCTGACATCTCCTTGCTACCTAATTATTCGTTTTTAAGAAAACTAGCAGAAGAATGGTTCACCAGTTCATAGTCTGAAAAATTAAATTAAAAAAAAAAAAAAAAAAAAAGAAGAAGAAAATTTGAGGACAAACACTTGAGGACTCAGGGTTTAACCAGAATCTTAACATTTAGTACTGGGACAAGCAGGCCCCAAGACTACAAAATTAAAGTATGTTTTTGAAAGTTTGGGTCGTTTGTAAAGTAAAAAACAAAAATTTTCTGATACCCAGCAGAGTGCACTAATTAGTGAGTTATAACTGTTTATTCTCCTATTAAAATATGCATACTTTTGAATTCTGATTCTGAAATTGCTTCATGCACTTCTTATTTTCGAGCCTGCCCAAGTTGGTCTCCAGTCATTCAGTCATGGCTGCTCAGGGGTTCTGTAAAACAGTGAATGCAAGAAAAATGAAGCTACATGTAGTCAGCAAAGCTTCCTTAGGAATACATTTTCCACAGACAGAACTGAACTTAGTATAGAACTTCTAGCATGTGAAGTTAAAAAAACTGACTTCTGGATTTCTTACCAGTGGTTATAGGTGAACTTAATAAGATATGTGAGCAATGCCTGGTTACTGGAGATAAAGAAGATACCAAATTGAGTGTTGTAAGAGGAATTTATATGCTCTCATACTTGATGGCAAAGCATCAAGATTTGAGTAATAGTGGAATTCCTCTGCATCATCCAGCTAAGTTTGTATCAAAGATAAATGACTAATGGTGGCATGAAGGACCAGCAGCTCAGCGAAGAAAGTTGGCCTACAATGGGGAAAACTGAAATATTTGGGTTGAACAATATCAGAGGTGTCTTTTTTTGTTTTTGTTTGCTTTTGTTTATATGATTGTTTGTTTGTTTTGTTTTGCTGGAGTATACTGCTGTTTCCTTAGAGAAGTTCTCAGCAGTGCCCTAGAAAAATACTCTGGCAGCACATTTATGTCTCTCTATCAGAGAGAAGAGGGAAGTGGAGCAGAAAGTGAGGGAGCGACCTCAGAGCACGGAGAGAAAGAATGAAAGAGGAGCCTTAGTGTACAGAGAAGGAAGACCAAAGAGAAAGGCATGAAGAAAAATGACCCATGAAAGGTTAGGGCTCACAAAGAAAGGACTCGTGTGCATGGCAGTCAGGGGAGCAGAAAGTCCTCCTAGGTTGACTAAGCAGAGCCAGTTAAAAGGCTTTCAGTCATACTGGTGATTATTAGTCCTTTGAAACCTATTAATCCTATTATGAGGCTGTAGAGCACTTTTAGAATTTGAACAGACAAGCACCTTATTTATTTTTTTCCCACATATTTATTTTGTTCTCTGTCTTTTCTGTATTTATTTCAGTTCTTTTTACCTTATCCTTTGTGTCTTTCCATTTCTACTCCCTTGTTTCCTTGTCTCTCTTGTTTCTTCCTACACTGTATTTAACTAGAGATTAAAGGAGAAAGGCTGTATGCCCTTTACTATGGGCTTTCCTTGCACTGGGAGGAGGGGGAAGTAAAGAAAACTCCAGGAGTCTCTCAAGTAAAAGAGAGTATTGCATACACAATAACATAGTTCATAAAAGGGATTTAAAAAGGATACAGTAAACAGAAGTGTAAGCTGCAGAGTTTGGCCTGGGCCCACAGACTTTGCCAGGCAACTGAATGCTCATCAGGCACAGCGGTAACATAGCCAAACAGCTGTGCACTCCTCAGAAAAGATGCAGAAACACATGGTCTTAAAAGGAAAATGGTTCTTTCTCTTCTATAGATTCCCAAACATCCTGTCAAAAAGTGAGATTTTCTATCTTGCCATTAACAGATATCTGTTTTGAAGGAAAAACCTTGGGGTACCCATGCTGTTGGACCATGCTCTAAGCAAGTCCATAATCCAGGGGAAGAAACCAGACAATAAATTCGTGAGGAAATTTAAAGCATGGAAATTTAAAGCATGTAAATGAAATAGTTAACTCTAGACACCTTTTCACTTTCCATAATGTGCTATCATGATTAGGTTCTACTTGGCTATAGATTTCCAAGTGCAGAGCCCACAGATTTGTCAAGTAGGGCACAATTTGCAGAGTACATGCTCCCATCTTGCACTATGCAGCAGCAGCAAGAACTCAGCACAGCCTCTCAATTCACAGTCCTGTTGGAACAAGCTCTGGCTTAATTTTTGTCTCAATTAAAGATATATAACCAGGAGGTGCTGCAGAAGACCTTGTTCCACACCAGACAATTGCTTAAACAGTTATGATTCACACAGCATGCTAAACCAATGATTAAGTGGTGAATTGTTGCATGGGACATTTTGTCAACCAGGATGCCTCACATCATCTAACAGCTCCAGCTAGTACCATCCTAACAGAGAATAACGTCTCCCTGGGTAACAGTTTGGAGTCCAAAGGCGCAAGGCACACAGGAAATAGTTCTGGATCAATTTTAGTCCATACATATGTAAACAGAGATCTGTTTACATGCCACTTCACAATCAAGGTCTGGAAAATTAAAGACGTTCACAACAAAGAATGAGGAGTACTGTGAAATGTGAGAGCACTAGACACTGCAGAATGGTGGGATGAAGGTCAGCTTGCCAGTATTCTTTAAGACCTCTGTGGTCTAAACGAATAATTGAGATGAGGTGTCCCTAGCCCACTCAGTGTGAGGTGAAGCCTTGGGAGGCTCAGGAACATATCCTTCTGCAAAAAATAGAAGCACAGCCACAGGGCTGGAGGATGAGCCAAGCAGCATTTGTGGAATTCACAAAGGGCAGAGTGATATTCTCCATAGTATGCATATTTATTTTGATGTGGTTCTCTGTGGGCGACAGGGTATAAAATCAAACCACACAACTGACATTTATACTACAGCAGCTTCACTGCTGTCTGGCAAGGAGAGATCTGAGTGTGTATATAACTATGACTTCGCTCACAGTGATGTTCCTCTTCATTACTAGGTGCGAATGCTCAAGAGCTGAGCAATTGTATTAACACCTTCACTGTAACTACTTGAGAATTAATTGTTTTCCCATCCACACTTCTTTTTTTTTTTGTGTGTGCGTGTAAAGACAAAAGGAGAAATCCTTTCTGCAGGGCTTAAGTGCCCTCTGCTTCACGGGGCCTTTTATTTGAGGAAAGAGCCTGATTTGAAATGTGCATGACAGTTCCTCTGTGCTAATGAATGCCTATAAATGCCTACATATGGGTGAGGGTCTCTATAATGTCGGTTCATCCACACTGCTAATCAATTTCTAAAGTGCTAAAAATGCAGACAATAGGTATGGGTGAGTCAGACAAGTGTTAGTAACATTTCAGAGACCTCATTAGCCACACAATCCATTCACTTACTATGAATTCATTAATCATTTTCTAGTGCAAAACACTGATAAGAAAAAAACCGATTCTTTCTACACCACATGTTCTCAGGTAACCTACATTTCAAGAAGACAGAATTCAGATTTAATTTTTTCACAGACCTAAAAAAAATAGTAGGCTATCTCAGCATTCCTGCATACATTAGTAGTGCATGCATTATACAAGGAGTATAGCGTGTTTATGACAGGCTGGTTAACCAATGGAACAAACTACTTTTGGGTTCTAGGTTTCCTGAGATCTTCAAATAAAAACTGTGAATCTCAAAAAAAAAAAGTGTTTTATTCAAATACAAGTTATTGATCTTTATAGTAATAAGTAAAACATTCTATTGAGTAGAATATTTGATTATCTCATGTTCTTAAAATAAATTAATCTATGAGATCAGCATTTGACCAGAGGAAAGAAAAAGAAATATTATTTCTCATATATAGTCTAAATTCTATATTTGAATTCTATATATGAAGATGTGTGATAGCACCAATAAAATTTGTCAGACATTTAAATGTTGTGTTGAAGAATGCTAACAGTTAAAACAAAAACAAAATGAGGGGAAATAGAAAAAGCATGGAATTTTATTCAAAACATAACCATGGAGTCACAGAATCCTTTGAGTTGGAAGATTGTACAGTCCAATTCCCTGCAATGAACAGGGACACCTACAGCTAAATCAGGTGCTCAGAGCATCACCCAGCCCACCTTGATTACCTCCAAGGTAAGAGTATCCACCTCATCTCTGGGCAACCTCTTCTGGTACTTCACTACAGTCATCATCAAAAACTTCCTCCTTATATTCAATCTCAGTCTACCCTCTTTGAGCTTGAAACCATTTCCCCCAGTCCCATCGTAACAGGACCTGCTAATAAAGTCTGTCCACCCTTTTTTATAGCCCACTTTAGATATTCAAAGGCCACTCTCTGGTCTCCCCAGAGCCTTGTCTTCTCCAAGCTAAACAGCACCAGATCTCTCAGTCTGTCTTCGTAGTGGAGATGTTTCATCCCTCAGATCATTTTTGTGGCCCTCCTCGGGATGTGCTGTAACAGTTCCACACCTCTCCTGTACTGAGGGCTCCACATCTGGATGCAGTACTCCAGGTGAGGTCTCATCAGCACAGAGTAGAGGGGCAGGATCACCTTCCTGGACCTGCTGGCCATAATTATTTTGATGCAGCCCAGGACACAGTTGGCTTTCTGGGCTACAATGGCACATTTCTGGCTCATGTCCAGTATCCCATCCAGTACCCCCAAGTCCTTCCTGGCAGAGCTGTGCTCTATCCTTTCTGACAACAGGGGTTGCCACAACCCAGGTGCAACATCTTGTGCTTGGATTTGTTGAATCTCATGAGTTTCTCATGGACCTACTGCTCGAGTCTGTCTAGGTCTCTCTGGATGACATCTTATCCCTCAGGTATGTCAACCGCACCACACAGCTTGATGTCTTCCACTAACTTGCTGGGAGCGCATTTGCACTGTCAGTGTCACTGATGAAGATGTTAAAGAACACTGCTCCCCATACTGAACTCTGAGGGACACCACTTGTCACTAATCTATGTCCAGTGAATGTACACTCACAGGGTACAATCTCAGTATGAGAAATAATAAAAACTCACTGATAACAGTAGAGAATTGGCACAGAATATATCATTTATATATTAAATCTTTTATAATTTAATGAAATCAAATAAATTTCTTCTCTGAAATTTATCATACATGTTTCACTGGTATATGCTATTGTTAAAATATTTATGGAAGAATAAGAACTCTAGCACAAGAAAAAGAGATTGTACTTACTACACTCACACAGGGTACCAGAGATCTAGGTTTAAATATCTGCTTTGAATCAGATAGTTAAATAACCTTGTCATTGTTTGAAAGTTCTTGTTTTTACAAATTATTTTCTTCCTTTGTCTGCCAGAAATAGTTCATAATAAAATCAAAATATTTTACTTTACAAGCCTATGGGGTTTCATTTATTTGATGTAGGGATTCTGCAGCTACTGTTTTTCCTTATAATAAAAGTATATATTTAAAAAGGAAAAGCTGCTTTTCTCTACTTGTATTTTCTTTTCAAGGAGCAAATGAAATGAACTAGAGGCTGGCATCTCTTCTTTCACAGTGACTAATGTTTAGTGCTTCAGACAATGATACAAGAAAACCAATGGTCAGCTATGCCATACTTCTAATTTGTTTCCCCTGATTCTTATTACTTAGTGGATAGCATGTATCTTGTGTTTTTATGTCACTTATGTGTTATTTATCCTGCCTGATGCATCTGTGATGTTCCCACTCACCAGTCCAATATTTAATCTCCTCAAGAGTCCTTTTTCATTCCTGATCTTAATATCTTGTGGCAGTGAGTTCCAAAAGTAACTAAAAATGAAATATTTCCTTTTCATCAACAAGAAATCTGTTGTCTTTCAATTTAAAACCATTCTCCATCTGTTCTTATGTTGTAGGGAAAAACACAGAAAGAACAGTTTGCTGACAGAGACATTAGCAGTAAATCTGGATTTGATTTGCAACTTTGTTCCTGATTTAGTAGACTTAAGCCATTCATTGGATGAGAAGCACCAGTTCCCATTATCTTCTGGAGTGTTTTGAATGCCACAACCATCACTCCTTTTCTCTCCATCCTAATTATATGAACTTCAGTGGCAGAAAGTAGTCTCCTTTGGTACCATGATTAATGCATGAACGTGGTTGGGAAAGACACTTTCTAACCTGAGGTAATGAACTGGGTTTCAGTTTCCAGTCCTTTGAGAACATCACCAAATCATGTTGTGAAGAAACAACTGAAGGAAAACCTAATTAGAAATCCCAATGAGTTCCAGGCATGAGTTACTCTGCAAGATCCCAAAAGTTACTACACCAACACCCATGATATCAAACAGAACTTGGAAGCCAAAAGGTTTAAAGAACCAGGGCATCAACAGGTCAGCTCTAAAAGTATATACATTTAAGGGAATAAATGCGCAAATAGATTTTGATACATCTTGGAAACAAGAAATGTTTCTCCAGCCTTTTACTATTGTGTTGGTTGGTTAATCTTAGAGGGTGTCTAATGCTTTAGATACAAATGTAGAAAACAATATTGAATATGAACTGGATTCCTACATACTTTTATAGATAAAGGTTCAGACTTAGGAATGCATTAATGTATCTCTTATTTAGGCTCTAAATGTTAATGCTAAAATCAAAGTGTTTTTTTTTTTTTTTTCTATTAACAGTTAACAATTTCTGTATGTAGAAATATTATTATATATGTACATCAGAAAGATATTGTAAAGGTACAGTAATTTGTATATTCAATTGATAACTCTCTCATATGGCAGTAGACCATGGGCAAACTGTGATTTTTTGAACACATATTGTGACAAATTGCATGGTAGTATCATCTGTTAATCTGTTTTTTGTGTATTTTCACATGTAGAGTCTTTATAGAGATACAGATGTCATTACAGCCTAGAAGATGTGAGAACAAAAGCAGTTTTAGAGCCTCAGGTTTGCATGTTTGCAGAAGATGCTCTGTCATTTTGCTCTAGCACTAACAGGTGGGACATTCTTTTTCTTATCAGGGTTCTTAAGAGACCGGTTTCTAAGATTTTGGAAGGCCAAACTTCTCTATTCACATGATTTTGTTTCGTGAGGTTAACTTGGGGGAGGGGAAGAGGAAATGTCTAAATAGTTAAGCTGACCAGATACAAAGAGGTAGACTTGCAGGATATGGTTCCCATTTAGCCACCTAAATAACTAGATTCTTAAAAATCTTGGCATCCAACAGATCTCAGTAAGATTAGTTTACTGGAAACAATGGCAGTTGATGGGGGCCAAGCCCTTTTCAGAACAGAGTCTTTGTGCCTGACCAATTTTATTTCTCACCCTGTATGGTCAATTAATGAGTTAATTTCCTTTCATTTGAGTCTTTGACACATCACTGAGGAAACAGAAGAAATATTTTTTAGGAGGAATTACAGTATTGCTAGTAGTGGCTTAGGAATAGCAATACTTCTTGAGCCAATTTTTGAACATGCTATTCATGCCAATAAATATATTTGTTGAGGTCTGAGATTCTTTTAGGTAACCTTCTGCTGGTTTCCAGCTCCAAATCTGAGTGAACTTCTGCTGCCGCCTGCTGAGTCGTATGAAATTGACATACATAATGGCAGTCCCTGTCCATAGGAGAGTCATTACTCCCATGCTTTTATGGGAAGCAACCCATGTACTTTCCTTAGGGAAAAGCAAAGCTCCTCTGAGCTCTGCACTTAAGCATGGTAAAGCACCAATTTCACCAGTGTTGGTGGATTCCTGTTACAGTAAGATTGAACAAAAAGCCACTACAGAAGATTCACAATATAATGATACTCCTGATGCTTTCACTTTTGATGTCTTAAAAGCTGCCTTTCCATTATATTCTGCTGGCTCCATTGCAGACTCTGGGGCATTTGAGTAAGTGAACATGCAAGAAAAAGGAAAATCAATCTCCAGCCTCCGGTAATGGCACTACTGGTACAGATGGTCACTAAATGCCAGCAGTTTATAGGCTTCATCTAGAGCTTGAGTATCAGAGATGGTTCCCAGTGGAAAAGAAAGAGGAAACATGAAAAATAAGGATTGTCCTTCTAATCAGATCTCTATGCAGTTCAGTATGCTGGTGTTTAGTATTTGTTTGTAGCCTGCTCTGCTTTCAGAGCGTGGTGCAGATTTGGGGAGGGCTCACTTTTGTTTCAACTCTGTGTTCAACCTCTGCCTTATTTAGGTCTCAGATATCACAGCTCATACTGGAAGGTGTCAAACACATGGCCAGTGCCCACAATGACAAATTGCAATGTTTTGTGAGGTACACAGGAGAGCGCCATTGTGTGTGGTTTTTCATGTAATTTACTAAGAAATAGTCCTTGTTTGGCACATATGGCCTGGGAAAACATAATTTTCAGAGTTGCAGCTGACCCTTTCCAGGGTTCAATGATAAATTATAAATAACAATAATAAATGTGAGTATCCTTATGCATAGGAAAAGGATCAGAACTTCATGAGCATAGTTCCATATGGTTTAAACAAGAAAAATACCATCTGTAGGTAATAACCAAATAAAGAGTAGAAGGAAAAAGGAAACACTTTCTCACTTAGGTAAACTAGCAATTCAGGTTCTTATGAATAAAATCTGCTGCATACATTTCTTTGGGCTTCCAGGGATTTTTCTCTACTAGGCATGTATAGATTAAGGAATCTAAGATTTGGAAAATGGCTTTTAGAATAACTTTTTCAAAAACACTTAGTTATTCAAACAGAGGTGTCTCTCTGGTGAAATCCTTGGAAAAAATGTCTGATATGAACTTCCTCAGAATAATGAAATCTCAGGCTAAGCAACTTACGCATCCACTGTGTAATCCAAGAGCTGTTTCATTCTGTGAATGCTTTGCTGGTTTTATTCCTGGTGTAAAAAGGTGAACTACAGTAAGTAGCTGGGAATGGCACTATATCAGTACTCCATATCTAAACAAAACCATAAAAAGCTGTGTACTTATATTTGTGAGATGCGAGAGCTGGCCCCAACATAATACAGTGCTTTGTGTATGTTAGATTTCTCCTGTTTCTTTTGTTGCTGGATTTCTCACATGCTGTTACTTCATTTGGAAGTTTTTGTGAAAGGAAAGGAAACATCTGGAGCAAAGGCAGAGGGTGCAGAGGTTAACAACTGATGGAAAATACTTTAGTTACTCCAATTCAGTAGCCACCAGGACTCCACTAATTCTGCATTCCTTTCCACAGGAAAACTCACCCACACGCTCACAAAATTATCAGTGCTCAGTTTTGAGATGCCAGACCCCTTCATTTCCTCTCAACAATCAGTTTGCCAGGACTTCTTCACGTATCCTGGACCTGTCTGAGTGGATGTGAGGATGAAGTTTTGTCCAGTGACTGGGAGAGGAATTCACTTCTCATTTTCATATGGGAGCACAGCTGTTCAAGAGGCAGAAAGGTGATAAACTGGCAGAAATGCTCTCTTCAATCACTGCCCCTAAGCTGGGAAATGAACCTTCTGGAATTAGTCAGGTCATAATATCAACTTCTTGTCCAGGAAACCTCCCCACTGGATCTCTACTCTTATTGATTTTAGTAGCAAGAATATGTTTCCCTTCTGCTAAGTGTGTCTTGAGGTTTCAAAGCAGGTTTTAGGGAAACTGTGCAATCTTTTCTCTGTTTAAAGTGCCTTCTTCTTTTCCTTAAGTCCCTTCGAAAAGCTGAAAATGAAAATATAGCATAATTTAAAATAGAGATTACCCTTTTTCACCATTTAGACAGACTACATTACATTATAGACTTATTTTCCAAAAAATTCCCTTCTTACCATATTATGACAGCGCTAACACAGGCAGGCTGCCCTGGATTTGTATTCCCTTCAAAAATAATAGTGAAGCAACACGGGACACAGTCAGGTTTTCACACTACAGACTACAGACCCCATGCTGGTTTCATGTACCACGAGGATTTGCAGCAGCCAGATTTCCATTGAATAAATTTCCTCTTTTTTTTTTCCCCCTTTCTCCTAAACACCTCTTTGCAACTCACCTCCCCCTCTCATCCACTCCCTTCTTAACATGTGATAGCTGGCTGAACCTGCACAGCTGTTGCAAAATACTGTGCAAGAGGTGGCCATGCCAGGAGGGGTGGCAGTAGGCACAGCATGTACATGAGGGATGGGAATGAGGTCCTATGATGTCCCCAGACTGGAAGTTGCTGTTTGTTCTCTCTCAGATATGTGCAAGTCCCCTGACACCAATGACTGAGAGGAAGGGTCCTGTGGGTATTGTTGCATCTTAGGAGAGCTCCTGGGACAATTAAGGAGAAGACATTAGATTGCGCTGAACATAAGAGATGCTAATTAAAGAAAAAAAATGTTTTTGAAAGTGAGACTATGGGCCATTTATTGTCAAACAGCGAGTAATGGAGAGAAGTAGTGAAGTCTATTTTATAAACTGAAAGTTGATTACCACAGGACTAGAGGAGCAATCATTGCTGTCCCACCTTGGAATGTATAAAGATTTCTCTTGTCTCTCCTCTGCTGAAATGATTTCAAACGGTGTGAAAATATTGCCTCTCGGGTTGAAAACCTCCAAACAAGTTCTGAATCTTATACTGAGATTAATTTTGTTCGAGATGTTTGAAGGTCAAAATCAGACAAAGAGTTTATGATGCTATGTGGTATGAAAATGTGCTTTGAAAAATGATATCTCCTCCTCTGAAAAAAGGAGAAGAGAAGAAGAATTCATGTACCCACAAATAATCTGAGAGCTTCTGGTTTGTGTGCTGCTACAGTATTTACATTCTTGCCAGCACCATTGCTTTTGAAAGTTTTCTGTCTACTTACTGGATCCTAGGCATGAGGCTACTGAGCAGGCAAGGGGCAGTCCTGTCTTGGTGTGTGATAACTGACACACATGCAGGTACACATGCAGATCACATGCTGGCCAGCATTTGTATGGCAAACTCAATGCAATCTGGCTGAGCATCGGAATTGACAGATATTTCTGAAGCACTGAAAGAGACTGTCACGTCTTTATGCCAAAACCTGTTAGCAGAATATAGGTGACTGCGATGCATTTGGCAGCATATAACTGCGCATGTTCTAAATCTGTGTGCATCACTTCAGCTGGTTGGAACAGTCCAGCCACACTGCCCCAACACCACCTGCACTAGCTTTTGACATTTAGGCCTGTCCCCAGAGAGACAAAATGCATTGCTGTCGCAAAAGGTCTGCCCTAGGTAGTCCTGGCACTGATGGGTAACTTGAAATGCATTGTTAAAGTTGACTGTTGACCTTAAAAATAACTTTGAGAGCAGAGTCCCAGCTCAGACTACCAATACATAATGAGTCTGTGCTGTCTTGACTAGTCTGTGAACAACTTTTCATAGGGATTTATTTCTACCATCACGGTAGATAATATTTTCACTAAGATTAATCATTGTTGCACATGCTCCCTTGTGTAATCACCACAATGATGCTTAATGAAGCCTTAAATTCATTTGTACCGCCTATTTCTGCCCATCTTTATTCACACATGCTTTTGCAATGCAGCCCAGTAATCTGTCCTGAATTGTTAGTGAGGAAGCAATAATATCCTTGCTGAATCAGAAATTCCCTCCTATGGAACAGAACCAGAGCGAAATAGGCTTGCAGAGAATGAAGAGTTAAGGGCTATAAAGCAGCTTCTAAAAAATCTTTTTTTCCGTTGATAATGAAGGGAATCATTCTTGCATCCAGAGTTTTACAGAAATGACACAAATAACAAACTGAGATAGGAGAAAAAAATGAGATACATGCATGAGCTCAATAGATAGGTACTTGAATTCAACTTTTTATTGTTAGTTTACTCACCAGCCTATATGAAACAGTTTCCCCATCTGAGGTAGGCGTCTAGCAGGAAGAAGAATGATCTTTTCAGTAGGATATACAGTAATGGCACAGTAAGTGCAAGCTCTGATTTTGGCATCTTCTCTGCCCCTCCTACTAAGCTATACAACCAGCCAGGAAAGCGTTAGGATGAGCTCTGAGTGAAGCTGTGGCTGCCCGTACTTCACAAAAAAAAAGATTTTATAGTTTATGGGTTATTATGCTCATGATACATTTTAATTGATGGTGTTTCAACCAAAAAATGCCTATGGAGACTCTTAGGCAAAAAAAAGAGTTCAGTTTCCTTTCCTAAGTCAAACTGGGGGAATCTCAATGGTTTCCTGGGCTCAAGCTGGGCTTTCACTAGTGTGGAAAAAAGTGTCTGGGAAGTTACTGTTTCTGACAGCATTTAACTAAATGTAATTATATTTAATTCATGCATCCCTCTGCATGTGCACAGCAAAGGATCTCAGCTAAATTTTAAAAGAAAGGTAAATGAAGCCTTGATAGAAGTTGCCCAAGTATATATAAAATGGGGAGTCATACTGTAAGATTATAGATTTCTGTCTCAGAATCTTTTATCTTTACTCAGGAAAAAAAATATATTAGGCTTTAAATAATTTTGCTGAACTAGGGACTAGATAAAGAAGCTAAAAATAACTCAGTGGTAACTGGTATTTGCGCACATGCTAAGGAAAGCATCAGAAGCATAGTATACAACATATTTAACCTAAGGATATTACTCACACCTTTAAACTCTTAGGTCTTTGCGAGTGCAAGGACATAGTGCTGAGACAAAAATTCTGTCTGTTTTCATATGATCATGTATCTATGTCATAGAGAAATTTTTGCTGTAACTGATAATGCAGGTTTTCCATGTGCAAAAATATCTGCATCCTTTTTAGAAATGTGTTCCAAAGTATTAGGTAATCAGAATAGTGTGCATACATAGGTTTTGGAGTCCAAAATAGAATTCAGTGCATTACCATTTCACATAGTAATGCACACATATATCAGCTCTTTAAAGGATCACTCACTGTCTTGATTTTATACAAGTAAAAAATAACTTTGTAGTTAATTTTTTTGCTATTGTTTGGTTCAATCAGAATTTAATAGTACTGACATTTACCGGATGGTCATAAAAAGAAAGCAAAGTGAAAATGACAAAAAGCCCCATGTTTTGCAGAAGTTCACATTCAGTGCATCCAATCTACAGTCCCCAGAGACAAAAAGAGAAAAGAGCAGGTCTGTAAAGCAGCTGCTAGTGTAGTGATCAAACCCAACAGATTGCAGTCTGGACAGATCTGGTGTCCAGATAAAAATGGTATTCATGCTAACCATCTGCCTACAGGTCAGTGGGGACAAAAATTAAAAATAATTACCTCTAATGAATGAATAGACAATGACAGTCCTGTGTGAGGTATGGTATCATCTTTTTGTAGGCACACACACTCACACGCGTATGGGTAAAAAGTGGTTGGTTTGTTGTTTTTCAGATTGAAGTTAGCTATGTTTTTAAATAATTTTTTTTGCTTTAACTCTCTCACTCTCTGGCTTTATGTTATTGCAGTTTTAAAATGAAGTTGTTCCTTTTTCCTTGCAGTTGTGTTCATCATGATAACTAGCATTTTTTGTGTGTGCATGCAGTGCAATACTCAAAAGTCAGCTTCTTACTCCTAAAATCCATCTGAGTTAGTGAGCAGAATTCTTGACTCAACATCTCCAAAAAGCAATCTGGACTTCCAGATACAAGACATGTGAAGAACCAGGAAGTCTTGAAAGAGGAAAACTGAAAACTGCCTGAAGTGAACTTCAGCTAAAGCTGTACAGAGGAGGCAAGAGAAAATGTCTTCGTGTGGGGTGTGAAGGATCCACAGATCCAATTTCAGAGCTGCTGATAGTATTTATGTACAACATATTGCATTTTTAAGGAAAAGGAAGCATTGTCTGTTATGAAAAATATAATAAATCACTGAGATTCATAAAAGGCTTTTCTTAATATCCCCTGAAATTTGGCTGCTTTTGCTACAGGGACAGTAGACAGTCTGTAGTCTAATTTCAAAAGATTACACTTATTTGTTTGGTTGTTTCTTCAGCTTTGGGACAAGATTTATTTCTACCTTAATAAGAAGTTATCCAACCAAATTAGACACTTGTCTTCTATACTGAGCATCCATTAATAGCTCAACATTTTATCCAACTCTTTTGGAATCAAAAGTGCTCCAAAATTGTACTTGGCGCACTCCAATTTAAACAACGTCTGCTGAAAATGTCTTCTTTGTACATCTACTTAAGAGAAATCTAACTTCCCATGTAGTTCATCTCACCACAAAGGAGGCCAGTAAGAAGCGCTTAAGACACTTTACTTACATCTTAATAGTATTCCTTGAGTCTGCTTTCCCATTGTGTGATGCAGGACTTAATCAGATAGGCAGGAGGCCACAGAAAAAAGGGTGCAAAATGCTGCTCTTTGTTTGTACTCACTGTTTGTGTGTGCAAACCTCAATGCAGAGTTCAAGAGGGTGAAGGACAATGAGCAGGAAGTGTTATCAGGTGGGCAGAAAGTTAATATAGAGGACAACAAAAACAGCATTGGAGATGTGCAGGAGGGAACACAGAAACAAACTAAGAGGCTAAGGGTGATGAAGAACATGAAAGAAAAAGACGTAATCAAAAGCATGCTAATCAGCTCTGAGACAATTTTTTGGGTTATCAAGCACAAAACTGAAGCAAGTTAAAGGACACCTGTCCCTCGAAGGAGCTCAATAGAGTTACTACAGGGGTTAAGAAAATATAGACGATCTACATTCCAGATATGTATCTATATAATGTTTGTTATATAATGATAAAATGTCAGTTAACCCACTGCAGAAATCATGAAAATTCAATTTGAGAAATAAATATGTATGTAGAAATGTATATTTCAGCTTTGATAGAAGAAACCTAAATTTCCTAACATCCAAGAAACTGCAGTGCCTTGAAATCAGAGTGTTCTTGGCTTCACAGTTCTAAGCTCAAGCATGTTGCTGTAAATTATACTTTAAAAAACAAAGATGAACTTGTTGTTCTCAGCATCCTAAAACTTCACCAAGTCAAGCACTACTGGTGCACAAATTGCATCCAAAGAATCTGCTCACAACGAGTCCCCTCCTGGAAGCATCAGAGCTGTTGCTGAAGAACGCCCATTGCAGAAGGCACTGCACTATCAATTCCTGTTTCATATCAGCTGAAATTTAAGGTCAGGATACTGAAGAAGTCTGGAGCTCAGCTCATTGTATGTAGGGCAGCATGCTTCTCATGAGTGTCAGAAACAGTGGTTCTATGGGTCTGCTGCATATGAAACACCAAGGTGCAAACAAATTATTGTTCTTTTTTTAATTTTAATTTAATTTTATTTTATTTTGCTACAAGGCTGCTGCTCAGGCAAGGTTGCTCTTTCTTGGTTGTTGTTATTTTAACAGAACATTTTTTTCCATGGTAACCACAGAAATAAGGTTTTGGGCAATCTGAAACTGTAAAAAAAAAGACAAAAAAAAAATAGAAAACTACTACAGCTCATAGAACTGCAGATCTGAGCTCATTTCACAGTTGCCTTTGCATGCAAGCTTGCTGTTTTGAACTGGTCTTCTCTATACATCCAACATTAACAACAGTTACTTATAGCTAAACAGACATTTATATATAAAACTAAATAAAAATGTTGTCAGAGAAAATTAGTGATTATGTGTCTGGTACTTCTGCTTGGGACAGGATGAAATAATTGCATGTAACAAAGGACCTTAAAGATCATCTAGTTCTAACACCTTCTGTGGGCAGGGACATCTTCCATTAGATCAGATTGCGTCTTCAATACTTACAGGGATGGGGTATCCACACCAGTATTATTACATTTTTGATGCAATATGTTCAGGAGGTATTCATATGGAGTACAGGCTGTTCTACGGTGTAGAAATGTGAACTAACCAATATAGAATACTTAACTTCTCAAAATAGTACTTAAAACACTGTGTTGCACCTGTCATCATAAAAGATCAGGATCCAAGAAATATAAGAATTAGAATCTATAAGAAATATGGCTGAGTTGAGTCGTGGTACTCTTTTTAGACAATTTCCAGTATTTATTCTTCTCTTTCTCCTGAAGAATGACAGTCTGATTTTCACTTCCAATCTTTAGATTATGCCGCCTTTAAAAGTAACGAAGTGTGCACACGATGCAAAGCTAGGCCTTGTTAGCACTGTGTAGAAAAAAAGAGATAGGAAGTGAGGGAGAATAGGAATAAAGCTAGTGACAGACTGCAGAGAGCCAGCGGTTTCAGAAGAGGTTCAGGCACTGCTTAGTAGAACAAAGTGGAGACGGCCAGGAGTGGAGATCACAGAATCACAGAATCACAGAATCATAGGGGTTGGAAGGGACCTGTAGAGATCATCGAGTCCAACCACCTGCCAAAGCAGCTCCCTAGCCCAGGTTGCACAGGTAGGTGTCCATGCAGGTCTTGAATATCTCCAGAGAAGGACACTCCACCACCTCTCTGTGCAGCTTCTGCCAGTGCTCCGTCACTGCACTGTGAAGGTGATGATGGTGGCAAGGAAGTCACCATTATAAGTCAACTCCTCTATTTCAAAAGTAGTTAGTTCTAGATTTAAAAAAACAAACAAACTACTTTTAAAAAAATTAAAAGCCCTCATGGGTTTGTTTAAAGAGAAAAAGGGTCTTCTCACAGTGTTAGTGTTTTTTACTCATCCTCAACAGAACTATCTACAAAGATAACCAACATGATGGGGCAAGATCTCTTCTAATTACTTCTCATGGAAATGTATTAGCCTGACCACGTTTTCACATCTCTGCAGCTGCTGAGTAACCAGCTTCTGGTCCATTTTTAGACTCCACATTTTCCAGGAAATAAAGACCATTTGCCTGAGGCAGCAGCTGGCTCAGTTCTTCTAAAGTAGATTTCTCTGCTATGTAGTTCAGATTTGTCTTCACAAGTAATGGCTATAACCATCTTGTCACAGCAGCCACAATATTCTTCTCTAACAAGGTAATGACTTCAAGCCTGCTATCAAGTAATGCTGGTGACCTCAGAATATGTTTGTTTCCCTTTTTTTGTTGTTGCTGTTTGCTTGTTTTGTTTGTTTTTCAGGTACTATTTCTTTTTGTAGACTCAGAAGTGCCAACTGATCTATAAGGAGACATTTATTTTCAGCTTCATTGCCATGCTTGGCACAAAAAAGAAGGTTAGGGCATTTTATATGCAGTGTTATGCATAGTGCCTGTCTAAATCTATTGTTGCTCAATGTCAATGCCCAAGGCAAAAGTTTTGGCCAGCTTCTGCCTGGGCATAATGCCATCCTGACAGATGGACATGAGTGTAGACAATCAAGAAAGTATGTTTGTTCATCAAATAAGGGTGGTTGGGGCATTTTTCCCAGCTGACACTTTGAAAACAGCTGTCTTCATTGAGTAGGCTTGTTTCTGGTTAAAAGATCTGTAATATTAGTAATTCTTCTCTGAACTATGCAAACTGTCAATAAATGAAGGACATTTCCTAATTAGCTATGGTTAGGATGTTTGAAGCTACTTTTAAAGAGTGGTCTGAAATAAGCATTTATTTTTACTTCCAGAATTAAGAAAAGTGAGGACCAATTGTCAGTGATTCATCCCAATTGCACATAAACAGAGATCACAGATGTGTTCTCAGTTTTTGTGCAACACTGTAAAATCTGCTGCCTTCTCTACTGCTTGTTGAGATGACTAGGGACTGTGCTACCTGTTCTCTGCTCTCAGTTCTGCTATTGTTTTTCTCCCTAACGCTGAAAAAAATGCTTGTTTTCTGTTACCAGGAGAGACATATTTACCTTTGTTTTCCAATGAAATGTCCTGCTTGATTTTGTTAAAAACAAAACAAAACAAAACATAAGACATTCCACTGAGAAAGTCCATTGCAATCTACAGATGAGTTTCACAATCTTGTTTCTTTTATGTTAAATAGATTCATGCTCAAATTCTTGCATTTCATTCTCTTTACATATTCTTAGGAAAAGATTTTATCGAGCTACAAGGAAAAAATTAACAACTCAGCATTGACTCAACTACCAAGAAAACAACAGTGGTTATTTCATGGAGTATCATCATGCTCAATACTCAAGACTGTATAGTATAGCATGATTTACAGACATCATGTATTTACAGACTCAGGTACAATGGCTTTTAGTGAAATTATTTACTTGCTGTTCTGCAGCCCTTTTAACATAGGTAGAACAACAATATTGAGGTATTGGTGATATTTTCTAAAATCAAAGGGTTTATATGGGAAGAGATGTCATGACTGTATCCTAATTAATTTCCTATTAGGAAAAAAATCTTAGAAAGAGTGTTCAGGAACTGGAATGGACTGCTCAGGGAGGTGGTGTTCACTGTACCTGGTGGTGTTCAAGAGATGTGGAGATGGGATACTGAGGGATGTGGTTAATGAGCTTGGTGGGAATGGGTTGGTGGTTCGACTGGATAATCTTAGAGGTCTTTCCCAACCTTAATAATCTAACGATTCTATGATAATGTATCTCAGATTACTACCAAAATTACACTTGGTGTGTGTTCTAAAATCTATGTAATTCTAAATTATTTTTGAAGGAAACCCCAGAAAAAATCTGAGACATCTAATTTCAGGGTTCACATTTCAACAAGTTTCACTCTAAAAGATCCAATATCACAATATTAACATTGAGTGCAAGGATACATGATGTGCACATATACAAAAAAGAATTCACAGCATATCATGGTTTCCCACACTAAAACTTCTCAGAGCTGAAATTACCCATAATGTTTTCTTTTCCCAGTATTTAGCGCAAGAAGCCCAGGTCCAAGAAGTAGTGGGATACATGGGGCTTCTTGGCTGTCTTCTTGGAATGGCAGTGCTCAGTTTACTTAGGAAACATGCTGTTATATCTATCACACATCCACATTTGGATCACAATCTCCCGCTCCAAGAGCTTGAATATTTACAGTGAGAACCCCTGGGAATCAAAATATTACTTCACATGGCTATTTTCCCACAGATTTAATGGGGAATATATTTCCCCTTGAAAATATGCCAGGTCTGAGCCAGGCTCTGCAGTATTTGTGTATTACAGGGCACACACTGATTGACCACAACGATGAGCGTGCCCTCACCATTTCCGTCAATACACACAGATAATGGTTTCATCTATGAGAGGCTGACATCACTCTTCTGTGCATGACAGAGAGTAGCATTCCCACTAGGCCAGTCACGCTTGTACCAGGGGAAGATGTTGATCAACTTCCTTTGTAAGAAGCTCTTTGTTTTTCTGATAACCCTGAAATGAGACAGAATTGAGAGGATGTTTGTACCACAAGCATACCTGGGCAAAGTGATGAAAGGCCAGCTGTCACAGCGCTATGTAACTCTGATCTGGGCAAATAGGGAAGAGCTAGCCTTTCCCACCAAACTCATTTGTGAATTATCTGAAGACATTTTAGGAGAATCATGGATCATCAAGGAAGTAAGGTAAAGGAAAATATTTATTTTGCAGAAAGGAAAATTTATTCTCTAATCCATTTTCTTCCACATTCACAGCTATGTTTAAAAAGGGAACTTTCTCCCAGTTTCATGGGCAAAATAGCTTCAAGACCACCCAGAGAGCTCTGTTCACTTCCCCTTGTCTAAATCACACAAAGAAAAATAAACAAGTGAACACAACATTTGCCTTCTCATCCCTTCTTTTCACTAAAGGGTCAGGAGGGTCAGGGATCCTTCTTTTGCCATCTCTGGACACCCTCACCCTCTTCAACAACCAATCCCAATGGATCATGGCCTTTGAAATCTTAAATCCTTTAATCAGTTTCTCCAGCTTTCTCTGTTGGCTCCTTTATGTCACATTCCTGGGCTAATTCAGGTACCTTCATACAACGTAGGATTTGGATGACAGAAAACACATGGGTAAGTACAAGTCCAGAGATCTGTGCGAGTGATGGGTTGATTATCTTTAGCTTCATTAAGGTTGCCCAGCAACATGAGCTTGTATTAATCATGTCAGAGCAGCCACATCCTGACAAGCTATCTGCAGTGCCAGGATACAGACCCTTCCCGCACACTGCTGAGAAACATTTCCCATGAACCATCCCTCTAAAGTCAGTGCAGTAATTGGTGAGTGAAAATTTAGACTTGTCAAAAATTGCCTGAAAAATTATCCTCACTACAGACACAGGTCCTACAGGAAAGGAATACAAGGTGCTGTATAAAACAGTTTTTCAGTGACAACAAAAGAAAGGCATAAGGAGCAGCAATAAAAATACTAAAAGCGTGGCAAGGTGAGCCAGGTAATTAATTAAGAGATAAAGAATTTCCTGATAGATAGATCACAGACTTCACAGTTAGCTTTCTTTCATAGCTTTGCTATGTCTGGGAAGATGGAATGAACACATTCTTGAAAGATTAATCACCAAGTCCATAGTCATAGTTTCCAGCTGGATTTTTTCCATTTGATAATTTTATACTATTAATCAGAGCTCATCAGATACTGCAGAAATAGCATTCAAGAACTTTGCTTGAAATTCCAAACAGCTTCCTCATGTTTTTCTATTCCTTAATAACATGATTGTGCTGCACTTACTAATGCTCTTTTTTTATCTCATCCATTTAATTATTTAAAATTACCAGGCATTCAGTGAAACAGTATCTAAAGTCATACTCCAGTGCTGAACTGAACTCTTCCATGATCCACTCTTACACCAGAAAACTAGATGGGAATTTGCAGATTTACAGACAGAACTGGTACAAGTAAGATACATATTAGGCTATAAATTTGGGCCATGGTTTACTGAAGTATTTGATAAAGTACTGTCACAGAATCATATAATCTTTTGAGTTGGAAGGGACCTTTAATGGTCAGATAGTCCAACTCCCCTGCAATGACCAGGGACATCTACAGCTAGATCAGGTTGCTCAGAGTCCTGTCCCATCTGACTTTGAATGTCTCCAGGGATGGGGCATTCACCACCTCTCTGGGCAACCTGTTCCAGTGCTTTACTGCCTTTATCATAAAAAAAAAAAAAAAAAAAAAAAAACAACTTATTTCTCATATTCAAATTAAATATTCCCTTTTTTAATTTGAAACCATTTCCTCTTTTTCTGTCATAACAGCCCTGTGAAAAAGCCTGTCCTCTTCCATCTTATAGACCCCTTTTAGATACTGAAAGGCCACTATCAGGTCTCCCAAGAGCCTTGTCTTCTCCAAGCTGAAAATCCCTCGCTCTCAGTCTGTTCTCATAGGGAAGTGTTCCATCCCTTGAATCATTTTTGTGGCCCTCCTCTGGACAGTCTCCAACAGGTCTATGTCTTCTGCTCTGAGAACTCCAAATCTGCACACAGTACTCCAGGTGAGGCCTCACCAGTGCAGAGTAGAGGGGCAGGAGCACCTCCCTCAGAGTACTGGCTGTGCTTCTTTTGATGCAACCCAAGATATGGCTGTATTTCTGGGCTGTAAGGACACATTTATGGCCCATGCCCAACTTACCACCCTCCAGTACCCCCAACTCCCTTCCAGATGGGCTTTGCTCTATTCTTTCATCCTCCAACTCGCACTAATAGTGAAGGAATAATGGATTCACCTTTCAGTAATGGGATTTCAGGAAATTTTCTTTTAACAATAAGGGTGTGAATAGGATGACAGTGGTGTCAACTTTTTAAAATAATGTGAAAGTTTCTCAGTCACTTTCCAGACTCTGTCCCTTCAGGGGACACATAGGTAGCACCATACAAAAGGCTCTCTAAACCCAAATAAGTTTCTGGAAAATTCCTATGATTTATTCTCTTACTATAGAAGAAGATCAGTCTAGAGGAGATATATGCCCATATGTATATACACAGTGCCCCAGTCAGTGTGTAACTGATACAATGACTGCTAGTGCAGCAATGACAGGAAACTGTCAGGAACAACTTAAAAAAAAAAAAAACTGTAACAGGAGAAAATGGTATGGAATTGCATGGAAGTTCAGGCTTATAAGGACTATTTTAAAACAATAAGAAATATTTTGTTCCTATTTTCTTTGCAATGAAGAGAGGAAGATTACCCTTAGTTTGCCAGACTTGAACACATGAACATTAAAGTAACACCTGAATCAGACAGACAACAGAAAGAGGGTTTTACTTTGTTTAGACAATTTTGATAAGACTTCATATGGCTTCAAATAAAGAACCTTCCATTTCACTGAATACTGTATGCATACCTCCACAAGCTTTTATTAAGTTCCACATTCTTACTGGGAATGAAAACTGCTCTTGGTCTACTGTTTTGCAGGATGAAATCCAGATCACTGAATCTGCATTATATTTAATAAAATGTACAAACTCTGCCTTTTTGTCTACATTTTCCCCAGCCATAAAACTAGGACAGTGCAGTTTCATTTGGCACTCACTGTGTACAGTCTAGACTATAAATTCGAGTCATCATGGGCTGCCTTATTCTACACATAATATCAATCTGATGAGTTTCTTCTCTCAGTTGAATTTTGTTTGTGTAGCAGATAATTTAAATATTATTTCTAAAAGAACTTGGACTGACAATATATTTTATCAGTTTAACATCTGAAATGATAAGAGAAATTAAGAGAAATGATAGTGATATGTTTACTAGTATAAGTGCTACAGGTAAATCCACTATGTATGTATCTGTGTTGATAATAATATTGAATACCTTATATTTCAGGTTAGCTTTCTTTTTTCATACTAAATATATCTACTTGATTTTATGTTCAATGTTCTTTTCTTGTCAGACTGAACAAACTACTTGTAAGATAATGTAAACATGAAAATTGATGCAATGCATATGCTTCCTGTACCAACATTTTAAATTACTATTATATTTAGTAATGGTATAGTTTATTTACAAAAAATCACAGAATCGCAGAATTGCATGGGTTGGAAGGGACCTTTGGAGTTCATCAAGTCCAACCTCCTGGTAAAGCAGGTTTCCTACAGTGAGTCACACAGGTAGGTGTCCAGATGGGTCTTGAAGATATCTGGAGAAGGAGACTCCACAACTTCTCTAGGCAGCCCATTCCAGCGCTCTGCCACCCTCACGGTAATGAATTTCTTGCTTGTGTTTTTTTGGAACTTCCTGCATTCCAGTTTCTGTCTGTTGCCCCTTATTCTAGTGCTGTACACCACTGAAAAGGGTCTGCCCCATTGATGTGACTCCCACATTCAGATGTTTATAAATAGTGATGAGATCCCCTTTCTCCTTTCTTTTCTCCAGACTGAACAGTACCAGATCTCTCACACTTTCCTCATCCAGGACATGCTCTAGGCCTCTAATAATCTCTGTGACCCTATTCTGAACTCTTTAGAGTCCCTCTCTTTTCTGAACTGAGGAATCTAGAACTGGACATAGTACTCCAGATGTGGCCTCACAGGGGCAGAGTAGAGGGGGATGATCACCTATGTAATATATTATATTACATCAGTATAAGTATCAGTTGATATATACATGTACATCATGATATATATAACATCTATAAAACTTTCATTTTCCATTTTCAGATCTCAAAACTCTTGTCATAAGGAAAAGTGGCCCACCTAGTTCATAAAGTTTCTGTTCTTCCTGCTTTTATCTCAGCTGATCTTCAATATTAGATATAAAGTTGAGATTTTACTTGAGCAGCTCATCAGTGCTCATCACCTTTGGGAGACCCTTACATTCATCTAAATATCACCGGCTTATGTCAGAGTTAGGATGCTCAGAAGGTGTATCTATATTTCTGTTTTATAAATAGAATTCTGAGGTTTCCACCTCATATTCCTATTGATTTAAAACACATAAGAACTATCAGTCTAGCAAAGTAAGCACTTGATGTCCAGCTGCCCACACCAGCTCAGTGACCAGACCTGACACTCACAGGGCTTAGTTTTCCATCTGCTTCAGTTGAAGTGTGACATGGATTTGCTAAGTGCAGTGTTTTCACCTCACACCCTGCACCCAGGCAACAGATGCTGCCTTCTGCTACCTGCATGCACAGTGGTTTAGGAGTACTGACCAAAAAGCTATAGAAACTATAGAAACTTTGGAAAAGTTTGAGTTTTTTAAAAAAAAGAACTTTTGATGCACTGACCCTGGACATGTGAACTAAGACAAAACTATAGAGAAAATTCACAGGGCAGAGTCTCATTTATATTTTTCTTGTGTGGTCTGCAGAGCAATCATCTTAGTGCCAAACATAGGAAATATCTGCAAAATAGGAGGAATGGAAGTAAAAGCAAAATAAAAGAAAAAGCATTCATCTTGTTGTAGGAGAAATAAGAGCATGAAAATTCTGAGAGAAATAGCCGTGACAGTCAGATCACAGATTTTGGAAGATGAGAGAAGTTATAAACCAAAAACATTTTGATTGATGGCTAGTTAGCAGAAAGCACCTTGTGGCATTAGAAGTTATGTTGGAACTGTTTCAGCTGTTCCACAGTTACACTTACTCCTGGCAAAAAGGGTGATTTTGTGAAAATGGTTCAGAAAGAAGCAAACATTTATTTAATCCACCAGGCATAACAACAAGTCCAGAGAAGTTGGGGAGAAAAACAAGTTGTTCCCCTCAGTAGGAGAAACATTTGTGGATATGAAGAGGTGGATCCTGATTTTCAGTTGATAATCTTCTCAAATGTATTTATATAGAGTTTTCCTCTCCAGTTCCCTTCAGGGGAAATAGTCTTTTTTGCAGCTTTTCTGTTCCTCTGTGTCTAACGAGTGAATCTCGTAAGACAGACTGATGAGTTCAAAACGATCAAGCAGTTCTGCACATTTTGGGGATTCTTGTTTCCATCTTGCAGCTGAAATACAGCAGCTAGATGGGAGAAAAAAGCTGGAACTACTTCTGCCTGTGCCACTTAGCAAAAAATCTCAGAGTCCTTGGAAATCAGGATCACTGACTGTAAGACCCCAGAGAACTATGGGACTCCTGGAAGCAGGAACTGAGGATTTAGTCAGTTAACTGCACAACAGAGGTCAGTTTGAAAGGAAATATCTATCCTTCCCCTTTTCTTTCTTTTAATCTCACACACATGATTTAATAAGGAGTACTGCAAATACTGATGTATAAATAATTTTGGCTTACTCAGAGCTATGAACTATCTGTGACCATCATTCTGGTGCTTTCTTTAGGATGGAGGAGCTTTTCCTCTCTTAAAACTGCTGTCATCGGGGAGAGAACCCCATCAGATTTCCTGCCTCCCTGTGTGCTCCGTGATCCTCCCTGCAGCTCTCACTGGAGAGCTCACCCCTGAGCCATTCCCATGCTGGTGGGAGTGGAGGAGGGCAGTGCTCTCCAGCTCCACCCTCTTCGAAAGGAAATGTCATGAGAAAATGTTTTCTTGAGGTTTTTTCTGCTAACATGCTATGAGAATGCTTGCGATCAACTGTGCATTTTTATGGCATTTTGACTGAAAGTAGTGTGAGAATATCCTTTCTCACATTATTTCCAGCAGAAATACCCTGAGAACATCGTTATTGAGATGTTTCTATGAAATGTTCTTGGAGACTGGATATGACTAAAGTTGCCTGTATAATTTTGTTCTTTCTTCCAGCAGAAAGGGGGTAGCATCTAACATCTCTCCCCTTTCATCATTTCTTTTATCATTAAGCCTTGTCCAGATTCGTGCCAAATGAAGCTGTAGCTGAAATAGCTGATTTGATCCTTTTGTGTCCAGAGACCTATCCAAACTGAATCAAAGGTTAAGAAACCAGATTAAACTTCATAGCAATTACTGTATTTATAGGATCTCCTTCAGAGATGAAGTTGTTTCCACTGCCCTTTCTATTTCAAAGTGGACCTACAATAAGGCTGAATAAAATGGTGGAGGAGTAAAGACTGGGAAGAACAAAGACCACATACTGTAAAAAAGCCATTCTAATTAAATCAGAATGAAAACACCAGAATGCCTTTGCTTTCAGAGAAACAAGTAGGTGACCTAGAGAACCTTATAACTTGGCAGTCTACACATTCCTTTTTAAAAACGCAACCCAGATCTTTAAAAAGAAACAAATCCTGGAAAAAATATAAGATGTGTCAAGTCAATCAGCTATTTATGCCATTTCCCCCGATCCTGATGTTTCCCTCATGAATTATGCGCTTTCAGCTGCCACTACTTACATATGTGGGCCCTCGTGGCACATTTCCCAGGACCAGCGTGTGATTACGGATCATAGGAAATGAACATACACATTGCTTCTTCAATAAAGGCAGAGATGCACAATTCCAACTGCTCCATGTTAGAAATCCCTACTCTATTTGAAAAATAACAGCTGCTATTAAGAACATCTATAGCTATAATAGCTGCAGCCGTGAAAACTAATCACCATATTTTCTTTTTAAATTGCAACAATGGAGTTAAGAAACAGATGCCCATTAAGAAGGAAAAAGGTAAAGGAGCCACTAAGAGTTTCTCAATAGCCAGAAGGTGGTGCTACATTGTAATGTAGTCTAAGGGGGGTCAAGTTTCCATCTTTGATAACTTATGCTGTTTGATTCACTTTTTTCTTTTTTATTTTTCTTTAAGAGAAACAGAAGATATTAAACAATCTCAATTGCACTACAGGGATGTGCTCAGGAGAGGTAGAAAGAAATGGAGAATTCAGATCCAGGTATAGTGAAATCTCATAGCATGATGATATAAGATCAAGTCTTCAGTGGAAACTCTTGTTATCTTTCTGTATTTCTTCACTGCTGATTATATTTACTTTTCTCACTTCCTTAACTCCTCAGTTTCATCAGGACTTTGAAAAACGCAGCCCAAAAAACCCTATCGACCATCTTGCCATGTTTTTTTGAAGAAATCTTTCTTCTTGTAGCTCTTCACAGCAATTTTGCCCTGGATCTCTCAGCTTCTCCCTTTTATGAGCAGGAAGACACCAGATATTCAGCCCCAGGTGGGCACTGTTGCCTCTGGTGACATTCTGACAGTTCTTGCCAGCTGAGGCAGTGCAATCACAGCCATTGGCAGCAGAAGAGAAAGGGAGCAGAGCTGCTGTCAATTCGTGTAGATCTCCACAGTGGGAAGCAGGATGGGGCTAAGTCCCAGTGATATAGCTCCAGTAAAGCAATTTGGGTGCTTTTTCTGCCTAGTTAGACTTTCTTACCAGCCACTGCCTCAGCCTTGATGCTCCCTTGGTCTGTGGGGCTGCATCCATGTTCACGCTTTGTTTAGAATCAAGGAGTGAGGTTTTGTACCAGACCCCTAAACTGTCCCTGTTTTCTGTGCCTCGCTTTGCATTTTGAAGTGGTCTTGGAAAGCAGGTGCTGGATTTCTCCTGGGTGGTGATAAGTGGAGAGAGATGATCCAGCAGCTCAGCCAGTGAAGCCTGACCCCGAGGGGCAGGCAAGATCAGAAGAAATGACACAGGATCAGGCCCCAGTGAGGCTGAAGTAGACCTCCCTCCCTCTGCTGAGTGCTGTAAGATCTGAACACGGGGCCTCAGCAATAATGTTGCTCTCTTACAGATTCATTCCCATTGATCTACTTCACCGGCTCATGTGGATGTAGCCCAGGGGCATTTCTGAGTTGGTGTGAGGTCATACAGACAATTCCCCTGTGTTCTCTGATGAGAAAGATACTCCAATCTGAAGCTGCTTTTTTTCTTCTTTTCTTTGGTGGAAAAAAAATGTCACTATTAGTCAGGCAGCTGCCCCAAGGGGATAAGGTTTTGATTCAGTGGAAAATGGCCCTGACCATCAGAACAAATCATCTCATGGAAAAATATTGCCTAGTAATGCCATCATCTTTGCAGTTTGCACTGCAGAGGCATACTGAACTCACAAGCCAGCACCCACTTATGCTAACTACAAACAAAAACATGTGTTCCATCATAAGGGAATGAGTCCAACTTTAAGGGGATACATAAGTTCACAGAACTGAAATCCATTGAGAATACACAGAAACCACATCTGGTTCAGGAAATCTCTGGGCTGAAGGCAGCTGGTGACTGGGAGAATAGTAAGAGGGTGGTCAGATGCCCTCTTGTTCTTTTTTAGACTTGGTCATATGGTCTTTTTTTCCGACCAGTTCACATGGTCAAGAGCCTCCTTTGCAGTTCTCGTGTTTCCTGTGACAGGTTACAAGACCTCTGTGGATCTACTGCAGATTTATTCCCTTTATTTACAATTTCAGAAGGATGTTTTCAGTTTGATGCAAACATATAAATTCTGCTGATTGGGGAGAGGTCTTAAGATATGAGCAAAGGACACAGACCTGATCCTGGTGGGTTATGAACAGCATTTTCTTTCCTATAACAGGATCACAACCAGACTTACAAAAAGAAACTTCAGGAAAACTTTTGAGTCCCCACAGAAATAAATACGGATTCTTTTTTGGTATGCAATGCAAAATAATTTTGTTTTCAATGTAAATATAACTATACGTGTATATAGTTGTACAGTATAGTTGTACAGTAGCTTTTAAATTCACCAGATGCTTAATGACTGCTTTCAATCAGAAAAGTGGCTCGTAGCAGATGGAATATGCCTTGACTATTTCCAAAACTATGGTGTTTTATTGTATTAAATTAAACGAATTTTAAACCATGAGGGGCAAAAAAAGAAACCTTTCTTTAACTTATGTAATGACAAAACAGACAAGCTATTTAAATAAAATATTGTTCAAAGCAACTGTAGATATTAGTCTTGCACTGACAGAGATCATATACAGCTTGGGATAAGTACTTGTGTGAGAGTTTCTTATTGCTGGAAATGCAGGCCCATAATGGAAGTGGTGACAGACCTTAAATTAGCACAGTGCTACTGTACAATAATGTGTCCTCTCAGTGCCATATGGTTATGATATGCAGCCGTTTTCCTATGTTGGTTATAAATTTTGACTGCCTGGCATACGTTACAGAAGGGAAAGCCTTCACTGCTCATCTTAGCCATCCTCACTGGGTCAGTGAGAGAGCATTCTTGACAGTCTTAATTTCTAATTTTTAATTGTTGGCATTGCTGAAGTGCCCCAAATCCCCTGACAGATCAGTACCCCCTCATGCTGCACAGGTGTCACCTTCTTTAAAAATGCAGAGCAGCTGATGTGCAGAGGAAATTGGAGGCAGAAATGAAGCTAAGGTGACACTGTACCTGATGTAAATATTACAGTTCTTAACCTTTGCTGCTTTACTTTTTGTCCTTTTCTTACATCCCAGATATCTTGGATTTATTGTTACCAGGTCACATTCACTGGAGCATCACAAAAATGTTGCGTTGAGAAGCTCCCAAAGAACAAATGCAGGAGGAATGTTCCAGGAACATATCCCATATATAGAACTACTTTAAAATTTGCCTACACCAAGAAATGGTCTTGGGATAAAAATCCCACAGCTGGTGTAAACTCACGCTGCTAAGTCCAAACCATAGATGTAAGATAGCACTGTGCCACAGTGACCTGTTTCACAGCAGGGATGATTAGCTTGGGCATAGCACTGTCTGATGTGGGAAAAAGTGCATCAGATGGGACCTGGCAAGGGTCCAGCAGCTCAGCGTGTCCATGTATCGCATGCTCCAACACACCAGCACCGGGATTAGACCGGGCAGACCTCACTTGGGTCTGTTTTAATTGATCCATAAACGATAAGAAGCCCGTATTGCTTCTCTCATCCAACTAACCTCCGGTTTAATAAAGGAAGTTCCTTCTGGTGATCAGACAGATTTTTTTTTTTTTTTTTGTATTTCTTTAATTTAAATTTTTAAATCCAGTATAAATTAATTGCCACAAACAGAGCAAAGTCCTTTGAAAAAGAGACACCCTGGCAAGCCAAGCGGCTGTGTGTTTTGTTGCCATTCGAGAGGGCTTGTGTAGAAATCCCAGCTCTGCAGCCTTTCTCTGCTAAGGAAGAAGTACCTCATATCACAAACCAGCAGCCCCTTCAGGCAATTGCCATTTAAAGAGTGGCATTGATGGGCTCCGTAAGGAGCCCTATTCAGTGCTCTCTAGCTGGCAGCATGATGTCAGTGATGTGGGCGGCAGACCCCTGAATTTGCTTTGATGGTATTTGTGCTCTTTTTTTTATTCATTTTTCACGATTGAGTGATTCATTTCTTTGAAACAATGTGTTTGGAAAGCCTGCCCCGCTAAGGAATTGTCTACGCAGTGGGGGAGGCTTGGAACATTGTATGTCCTCAAGGAAGTCCCAACAGGGGTTGTGCCAGATCCTCAGTGCAAGAGGTAACAGGGATGCTTGCATCCAAGCCAAAGCTCTGTGAATCAAAGGCGCTGACTCTCAAGCACAAGTGCCAGGGTTTGGGTAGATAACCCAGCCCATGCCAATTTAGGGGCAAAAAGAATGCCTCAGACTAATCCTGAGGTCTCAAACAAGCTCAGCATCATCCGTTTTAAGAATCCTACAGCACTGAGTCTTCACTTAGAGATGTTAAATGTAGAAATAATGTGAACATGTTTCCCTAAGAAGAAAAAGCAGAACAAAAATTGCATCCTTTTTTACTGTAAAAAAATGATGCAACTTTGGGTTCTTTGCTGCAAACAGAGTTTGGGTGAACAAAGGTGGTGGCAAAAGGAGGAGAAACTGCTCTAATGAATCACAGGTTTTGTAAGTGCTCCATGCGGAGTTCAAATGCTCACGTAGCAGGTGAGTAGAAGCAGATTTTGGCTGATATAGGGTTGCTGAATATTTCTGTGCCTTCTTCAATAGCAGGCAGCACACACTGGCAAGCAGGGTGGTTCAGACTGCTTAGACTAGGCTAAGGCAAAACATTGTATGCAGTGGTGACATTAAGGGACCCATGAAAAATGATCCAGATATCCTACATGCAGCATGGAACTGGTGGCAGCTAATATTTCATTTAGAAGCAGGGCCACATCTGCGCTCCTGCCACTCACTCTCCAGCAGTGAAGTTCCTCGATCAGGTTGAAATGTATGTGCCTAGGTTCACTCAGAAAGAAAATGTGAATCCGCTTCTGCTCAGAGGTGTGCAATGAAGCATCTCTCATTCTTTTAAAACCCAAAGGAGAGTGCAGCAGACCATTTTGTGCGTAACACACTTGTGATTTGAAAGAGGAGCATGAAAATATCTTCGTAGCTTCAGACAAATACAAGGAGTTTAATTAAAGTTTGTATGACATACATAAAATGTTAAGCAGTTTGTTGCAACAGAAGTTCTTTACCTTACTGAAAGAACTGGCTTCCTCTCCTAATAAGCCCTGCTTGAGGGGGTCCCCGTGGGAAAACTAATCGCCTGACTCCACAGCAGAACCCGTCTCTAGTTCAAACGACTGATCCCAATCAGAAGGACAGAGGACTTTGTGTTAGCAGAGTACAGTGTCATCATATATCTAATGAGTGTTTCCTTAACCCTTCATATAACAGCAAGTGGATTACTTTTCCGGGAAACAGAAGCTTTGTCTCTGTCCTTTTCTACAGTTTGAATCTATAGCACTGTGTTTTAACACAGCACTGGAGGTGTTCTGGATTGGACAACCTTCATGCCTTCTACAACAGTTTACACGGGTTGATAGTGATAGGACAAGGGGGAATGGTTTTAAACCAAGACAAGGAAGAATTAGGTTAGATGTTAGGTGGAAGTTTTTAACTCAGAAGGTGATGATGCACTGGAACAGGCTGCCCAGAGAGGTTGTGGATGCCCCACCCATGGAGGCATTCAAGGCAAGGCTGGATGTGGCTCTGTGCAGCCTGGTTTAGTAGATGGTGACCATGCCCATGGCAAGGGGATTGAAACTAGATGATCTTTGAGATGATCTTTTCAACCCAGGCCATTCTATGACTCTGATAAACATAAGACATGGTGGAGCAGAGGGGGTGTCTGAAATTTAAGATTAGTGTTATGATATTTCTGTTATGGTTATTCTGGATAGAAATAGACATATGTGTGATTTGCAGCAGAGATAGTGTGAGTCTGACCCAAATCATTATAGAAATGACCTGTTACAGAAGCCTAAAATTCAGCACATCAATGCTCAGACTATGTTTCTGTGACACAAGAAAACAACTCCCCTACTACACAAGAGAAGAAAGTACCCCATTGTCCTCCAGCCCTTCTTCCCTAGCCTAGGACAAGATGTTATCCACAACAGCTGCAATGCTCTAGTTTCCTACCTTGTTTTGTCGGTTTTCATTGAACTCAGTGGTGTCCAGTAGGTACAGAGAAACTTCATTCTTGATAAACATTCAGAAATAGCTCCCCATTTGTTCTGAAGTTATATACATACTATATAATGAGTAAAGACTTTGAAATCAGACTTGTTCTGTCTTTTTTGGCACTGAAAGTTGATATTCCATATGTACTCAGAGCAATTTTTCCTTCTTGTTTTGGCACTAAATCCCAACGTCCTCAGAAATCTATCCTGTCAAAAATGTTGTCAAAATGGCACATTCTTACAACAATTCAATTTCTGATAAGCATTTTGGTAAGAACTCCAAAGCTAGTCCCCTTTACCTATTTTCAATACCACTTACCATTCTCTAAAGCATTGAACAATGTATTTTGTACTACAAAGATACATAGATAATAGCTTTACTTACCTGAAGAATATCCTTACAAGAATAAATGTTGCCGGAATCATACTACTTTAAGTGTTTTTGTATTTTTGGTACAAAGCAAACAAACAAAAAATTGATTCTTCTGCTGAGAAAAATTCTGCAAAAAAATAAAAAATTGTTACTTCAATAATATTGAATTACTGTAATATTATATCATTATTATTGGACATTTAGTGCTTATTTAAAACATATTACATTGTTGATATTCTATCAATGTTATCAAATCAAAAGAAAAAGATATTAACCTACAAATCTGACAACATTATATAGAATATAGCAATACAGTTAAAACACTTTATTGAAGATTTTCTCATTTAAAAATAAAGAATTGTCAACATTTCTGGAATCGACATATTCATATGGTATTTTGGTTTTCATGGAACTGCATTTGTTGTTGGAAGTCTGCTTAAAAAACATTCATCTAGCTCCAGAATTGTACACAAAGGAATAGACAACTAGGGCTGTGATTTTCAAAGCAGCAGAGAAAATAAAAAGCATACAGATCCTATTGAATGTTACCATAATTTGGACACCACAATTATTCCATAGGCTCCTTTGAAATTCCTAAAAGAGTAATTTCTAGAGCGAAGTATTCATTCACTCCCTTTTAGTTGTTAAAAATAAAAATGAGGTACATATTAAAGAATACTTGAAGTGTTTTACAGTGTCTTTAAATTCCAAGTAGGTATAGTACAATAATTTACTTTTGTACTGATAGTAGGACTTCTAATATGGCAATATGTGACTCTTGGCTGCAGGATTTCTGTTAAACATTTATATTTAAAAAAATAGAAAAAACGAAACCACAATCAGGCAAATGTTAGACAAGGCAAACCACCATCCAAACTTTGGATTTTTTGAATTACTTTGGAATTTCATATTAAACCATAAAATATTGCCCAGAAAGTGATGTGAAATACTCTAATGAGATTTCCTGCATTAACATAAGTGATTGCAATTCATTTCAAACTCCAGTTGTGTCTCCGTGAATGCTAACTTCACAAACACAAAACTTCCCACTGCACTTTTATTCACAGGCTTGTCAATCAGGTGCTCACCATTCCTTTAAAGTTTAAGCCTTATTAACCTACACACTGGATTTGACTGATGATAGGCCACAACAAACAAAGAGCACCAACTCTCAGGTTCCAAATCCTGTCATCCTAGTTCAGCGGGTCCCTGCAAACCCCCTGTAAGAGATGAAAGGATCACTTGAATGTCTGATTATTCAAACACACAAGCAATGAGGGCACACTGTGGGGAAAAAAAAATAATGTTAGCAGAGTCCCTTCGTGATTGAGATATCTTCTAAAAAAATAACTTGGCGCTGATCTTTGCACACAGATAACATTGGTTTCCAGCCCAGGTCTTCATGGGTTATGTCAAATGCATACTGAAAGCCCCATGTGCAAGATCTAGATTCAACATGTCCTTGGCAAATATGGTTAAATTTAATTCAACCCATGCCATTTTTGCCCAGATATGGTAGGAAGCCAGAATGTTAACTACTTCAGAGGAACTGAAAAATCACCATAGTTCTAGCAAGTAGAATTCTCCTCTTAATTTCATAGGCAATTTCATAGTTTAGAATTTCAGTACACGTTTATGCATGTCTATGTTAGATAGAAGATATAATCTTATTACTAAAATCCTCCTACTCATTAGTGACCTGGAATATTGGGTAAATGCAATTCCTGCTGACTAAGCCTCAGTGTATCTATCAGAATTATTTTTGATATTAATTAATATTCTAGCATTGTCCAGAGACCCATCAGACAGAAGATGCTATACATATAAAGTAATAGTCCTTTCATCTTCTAAAGAAAAATTCTAAATATTAATTATGCCTTGAATATAAAATAGAAGAATGAAGGGGAAGAGAAGGATAAAGTTAATGAAGAAGTCTGGAAGGTGGCTTTTGTTTTGGTTTTGTTTTGGTTTGGTTTGGTTTTGTTTAGTTTTGTTTTGTTTTGATTGTAGAAATATATTTCTATGAAGTATTAAATAAGACAAAGGCACAAGAAGGAAAAAAGTGTCTTCTACCCTGAAGACAGAATATAAAAGAAATGCTGACTTTTTTTCCAAAATATTCTCTTCTTTTTCTACTTTTCTGGTCTTTTTTGTTGCATTTTCCTCCTAAGAAACTATGCTGGATACCCACAACTGTTGAGCCTGCCTGAAAAAGCATTCACCTTATGGCTTGCTAGTTTCCCACTGAGCTAACTACCAGTCAGTAAAATGCAAATGACACAGTAAACAGTGCTGATGAGAGGATCAGATCATAAGCAGAACAATTTTATACAATACCTCTTGGAAAGGGGGAAACAGGTTCAGGTTGTAGCTGAACAATGTAGAGAGCTAGTCACAACATTCCCTTTATTCTTCCTACCAAAGCAAACTTCTAATTTTTTGAAGAAAATGAATATGTAATAAATTGATGGGAAAAATGCTTTTGTCACAGAAGAACTGGTTATCCAATCCGAAGTGGCAGTATCAAAATCCATCTGACTTTAATGATGTATCTCAAAAAAATACATTAAAATATAAGAAGAAATGGGAAAGATGAGAGAAAAATAAGGACAAATACCTCATCAAGACACAGCTTTCTTTTAACAAATGGATTATTCCACCTACATGGTATTATGTCTTCTTTCTGAGCCATATGGGTAAAAATGAAAATGTTCAATTATATTTTGTGAGTTTGGATACAATATTATATCAACTCTCAGAGTTAGAAAACTGTGTTCTGCACTTGTTTTCTGATGACATACATTTACTCATTTCTTTGGAACGTGATGAAGCTAAGACTTTCATCTTATTCTGTGTCAGCTATGTCAGAATATTTCTATCTTTTAAGAATACTTCTGCACATTCATTTAAAATGTTAAATAAAGGGTAAATATATAAGTAAATTTATGTGATTCAGAATCTCACAGCAAACAAAAGCACCCAAGCGCATACAAGCAATATGCTGTTCCTTGAGAAATACAATACTTGTACCGTAGCTTTGGCTTTATGTCGCAGTGTTGGAGCAAGCCTGAGAGTTGAATGTAAAAGATAAAGAAGCATTGTAAGGTCGGTGACTGAGCTCCTCTTTTTCCTAATCGGCTTCCCTTGTTATCCATCTAATTTACGCGAAGGTTAACCTTTTCACTACTGCTAGAAACTAGCTGCAGCTTTTTATGAGATGACCACAAATTAATCATACTCTTTATACAGCCCCATAACAGTACATGACAATATGTGATACTATCAAAAATAAATAAATAAATATATAAAGAAGAAACAGATTTATTTTTCTTTCAAAGAGAATTTAATTGCAAATGAATTTACATGAAAAGTGGTATCAGGACTTCACAGATAAAATAACTTCATGGAGATAGAGTTTTGAAGGCCATAGAAGGATTGTCATTTTTATCTGTCAAAAAATATTCAAGGAGGGGCTGACCTGGCATTTTCCAGGTAAATATATTTCAGTTAAAAATGCATTTTATTTTCAGTTAAAAATTCACATATAGACTTTAACACAAAACAAAACGGTTGCAAATGAATTTTAACATTCCTAACATTTCATAAAATTCATTCATAAAATTTGCAGAATATTGTATTACAATATTTTTTTGAAGTAAAGACTCATTTCCCAGATTGAAATGACCAAAAAAGTTAGAAATAAAACAGGATATTTATAGATAAGTGAATCAAAAGTAATTATGCATCCAGCATGTTTTTTTAATGCTTTTTCTTTCTTTGACTTGGATGAGATAGATAAATATGTTGGAAAAATTACTGGAGTTTGGAGTTAGTTTCTTTTAAGCAATGTTGATGAAAGAATGAAAGAAAAAAAATGAATCAGGATGGGCAATCCAAAGTCGAGGGTCTACAAACTGGAAAATAGCCATTGAGTATTTGGTTTCAACTCAAGCTGTCTGTGTGGCTCAGACACGTCACTCCATGTTCAGCTGTCCTAAATTTGCAGAAGCTGCTAGGGATCTAGATCTCACACAGCATCAATTGTCCCTAGAAACACATACATTTAGTACTTCTGTTCTGGAAAACACACCAAAGCATCACAGTGTGATAGCACGGGTGGCTACATCCTCATTAGATAAGCTCTGCTCCTCAGAGAACTGCTCTCTAGTTTCAATTTATGACTTTATATAAGACACTGCAAAGGAAAATATGTCCCCAGAAGGACCACATTCACTAGCTGTCCCTTTGCACAGCCATAGCTAATTTACGTAGGCATCACAAACTGCAGCCACTCTGCATTACAGTTTTTCTATTAAGAAAAGGAAGGTAGTGTACAAAGAGTCCTTTACTCAAAAGTTCATTAATCATCCCAGTGATTAGTGGGATCCTCCTGGTGCCTTCTGCCACAAAGGATCAGTCCAGGGATTAATATCCTAATTAATGTGAGCTCTGAGGAAACTATAGTGATGGAAGTGAGGGCTGGAAGTTCCCTAATTTGGAAAAAGACTAGGAGAAATATCTGCATGTTGCCTTTCTTAAAAAAAAATTTACATATCAATACAGAATATTAGAGAGAAGAACATATGAAAGTGATAAAATTCTAGTGAAGCAGAGCTGGAAGTGAAATCAAGAGAATTTGGACCAAACAGTGATTATGTGTCATATTATGCAAATTCAACTCTAAATGTAAATAAATCGATGTGATGACATCAAGAGCTGAAGAACAAAAAAACTCAGTGGAAGTCCCAGACTAAAATCTGAACTTTCAGCATTCGAAAAATGTTATCTTTATGCTGATGAAGTTTGCAAGAATTCTTAAATCCAAGAGATGGAGATTTTCTGTTGGCAAAATGTATCTGCCATGCTCTGTTTCAGTTGTGAAAGAAACAAGCTGAGATTTTTTTTCTGAAACTGCTCATGAACTCCCGGTAGCCCAAGAGGTCCATATTAAAATGGACCAGAAGTCATCGTAAATATATTAAAGGAGTAGATAATTTGTTGGCTAGAGGAAATAGAAGGAGTTAGCACTTTTTGCTCAAAAAAAGGATCATAGTCATGTCAATGATTTGTCTTTCATCGTCTTTCTACGCACCTTCATTTTCTCTTAATCTTTCGGTTTTACTTTTATTTATTTAGCACATTAGATTGCATATAAATAATCTGTTAGCAGAATCCCTGCAAAATCTTTTTCTGTAGGTTATGTTTGTTTTCAGTATTTCTTCTTAGGTAATATGTAAATTACAACTATCTACATAAAATTTTGGTGAAAAGAAATGAACCATGCTATCATTTGATTGCAAGAGTAATTCTTAGACGTTTGAATACCTTTAGTTGGAAGAGTAATTTTTGAGGCATTCAAACATTTCTGCATTTTCTTCACAAGTCAAAATTTTCCAGCAGTTCTGAATTTTTAATTTTGGGACTCCAAAGTGCAACATTTAGGAATAGGTTTCCATTCTAACTTCAGTGTGTATTGCAGGTGCTTGACATCTCTAAATACTGCAACTCATCATCTCAGTTTGGATCTTCAACAATTTAGCCTTACTATTTTGACTTAATGTTGGCATTTATTATAATCATGGATAATTATGTATAATTATAATTAAGCTCTAATCCTCCTCAATTACACTGACATAAATTAGGTATAAGGCATAATTTAATCAAAATTAATGGATTTGCGCCAGTGTAGAGCTGACACAAGAATAAACTCAAATCTTGTATCTCATTACAAAGTACAGTACTTTAAATACTGTGGAGTAAATCCGGTTTGTAGGTAACTATTTTTCAGTTCCATTAAATGTTTGCTATTCATTGATTGCCATTGCTGACAAAAAAGAAAAAGTGGATTAAGTCAGAAAATTAAAAAAAAAAAAAAATGCAAAGGAAGCACTGAAATCTGAAAGCATTTCAAATCCTTTGCATGAGAAAAAAATCTGTGATATCATAAGGATGCCTATGAAAATTACTTTTCCTAAAACAAATCAAAGGAAATTTCACTCCCTTGAGGACTTTAAATGTGTGTGATAGAAATACATCCAGATGCTAACTTTTCTAACTGACCAAGAGTGGCCTTAGAGAGCTGGTTAGGGAAATGATCCTTTGCAAAACATGGGATACAAAGCTTACGTTGTTGAAAGGAGAAGCATGTAATCAGCTAAAGAATTCCTGAGAAAGACCAAGGGCAGCAGATACTGAAACCTTGAACTTCCTTGCTTCAATGCATTTTTCGCATGCTTCCTGAAGAAAGGAGCAACCAAGGGAATTTATTAACTTTTAACTTAATTAGGTAGATGCCAAAAAAAATGTTCATTCCTGGAGTGGTCTGCTTAGACATTACAACCTTCAAAAACTGTAATTCCACTTCAAAAATCCAGTGGAGAGTTTTATTTTTGTTAAGAGGCTATGTGGATCTTTTAATCTTCTAGATAAGACACAAGAGAATTTTTAAATGACACAATTAACATGCACTGAAGACATAGTTCTGGAAACAGAGAAAAAGCATATATATATTTGTATATTTAAGTGAGACATTCCATTGAAAACTAACATAAAACTTTACAAAATGATGTATCACATTCCTGTGAAATCTGACAGCTATACCTATCTATGTTTCTATCTACACTTATGCTATACTTTTTTAACTTTGATTCATTACTCTTTGTGAGCTCATATATAAAATAACTGCCTTTCTCACTCAGTGCTGTGGCAAATCCATAATATAGTTTGGAATTCATGTTCTCCCTTGGCTTATTCACATAAAACTGTTATTTCTTTTTTTTTTTTTTTCAGTTGGTTCTTATTATGAAATTGTTGTTTAAAATAATAAAAGATGAGAATATTTTCAACTTCTCCCCCACTTTAGCTCAGAAACAATTGCTAACTGCAGCACCAGCACCCAAACATCTGCTGTCTTTATTGAGAAGTTTGCAAAAATATTCAGACACCCAGTTTTCCCCTAAGCTACAGTCTCTGTTTCACACGATGTCTTCTGTGTTATCCAACAGAGAAGATGAGGAGATTCATCCCTGACAATGGCAACTCAGAACTGGCATTTTCAGCCTGACAGCAGCCATGAACTGTACATGATTACATATAAGACTAAAAAAGAAACAGGCTTTTAGGAACCACTTTTACAGAAAATGCAAGCTATAGACACAGAAGGACAATCACTGTGTACTAAACTATAATCAGATTAGTTTTATTCACTGGGTTAATTCAGAGAATCAGCATTGCAAAGGAGGTTGAAATGAGTCCTGGTGACAGAAAGTGCTTCATCCACCAAATTCTAGTGGTGAATTCATTGGACTACTTCCAACTAAATTAAAAGGTGTTTGAATTAAGTACAGAGTGATTATGGTAAAGTCAACAGACAATCTCAGCCAGAGCTAATAATTGCAAATCAAAATGTATAAATAATCGTTTTTACAATTGACTCTTAAAGCCATCCACTGTGTCTGAGGTATTCTTTGTTGTACTCCTTTTGAAAGAGAAGCATTATAAGAAAAACAAGACATAAATGCAGGACCTCTATCAAAGAATTAGAATAGTAAAGAAGTACTAATTCACATTCTCTAAAACTTTTGGTAAAGGCATATTTTCTGTTTATTGCTCACAGTGGATGCTACAGTCTTGACACTACTTTAGATGCCTTCTAGTAAATCCTACTGTTCACTAGCATCATTGCAGCCCTCTAATTCTTGTCACCAGCTGCATATTCAGTCCCTGAATCAATGGCTTTAATCATCTTTATAGCTGCTCTTTTATTTATGTCTATTGATTACAGTACCACAGTATAAAACAGCAGAGAATTAAACGACAGAGAAGCATTGAAAAAATAAATAAATAAATTTAATATTTCTTCCAAAATGCTGTCTCTGAAGAATTTTGATGTATCAAGCATTGCAGGGAATTCAATTATGTATCCAGAGGCCTTGACAAAGTTTTACATGCAATATATTTCAATAAAGATAAAATTAATTTCATTTTGGTGAAAATTCACATTCATCATGATTTTTCTCAACCACTGAAAATGAAGAGTGGGTGGAAACTGAAAGGCTGAATGAGATTTACCAGCATTATTGAAGGATGGCTTCTGGTCCATTTTTTTTTCTGTTACTGAACTATTAAGATGTTCAAAAACTTCCTTGTTTAGTTTCAAATACAAGTACTAGTATGTCTAAAATACTGAAGTAGATTGCCAATCTGCCTAGAACCATGTGGCTGTGACCTGAACAATTAGTAACCTCTTCTACAGGGAACATCCTTATTTTAACCCAGGTACAGAAAGGCAGAACCCTTTCATGTTTACTCCTTTGTTTCACATACTATCTTGGCAAAAATGCTCTTTACTGTCCACTATGGAGATAACCCTGAGAATATGACAAGAATTTTATGTTTTCATTAGTGTAACAATACTCTTTTAGGGGGAAGCCCGAAAAGACAGCAACAAAACCACAACAAATGGGAAGTTGTTGCATTAAAAGGATGAATTTCAGAGCAGGTTCTGAGGAGTACCACAAAAATGATCAGAGGGCTGGAGCTGAAGCACCTTCCCTAGAAAGACAGGCTGAGATTTGGGGTTATCTAGCCTGGAGAAGTCTCGCAGGACACCTTGTTGTAGGTCCCATAACAGGGGGACTACAGAAAAGATGGGGAGGGACTATTTACCAGGATGTGTAGTGATAGGACAAGGGGAAATGGTATAAAACCAGGCAAAAAAAAAAAAAAAAAAGAAAGAAAGGTGTATTCAGAATAGATTGCTTGAGGAAATTCTTTACTATTATGTGTTTAGGCACTGAAACAGCAAAGTTATGGATTCCCCATCAGTGGAGGTGTTCAAGGTCACCTTGGATAGGACCTTATTCAGACGAGCCTCTGCCTATGGCAGAGTGGTTGAAACCTTTCTATCTCAAGCAGTTCTGTGATGCTATGATAAGGATTATTTTTAGGCTGGGATAAATTTTACAGTAATCTTTACTTCAGGCTGTCCCTGAGCCAAAACACTAGAGTCAAACTCAGAAAACTCCTATACAGGTTCATAGGACTTTTGATTTTGAGAAAGAGATACATGCACATGCATAGAACTGTGTTTCCTTCAGAATTTATGGCTTGTGGAAGCAAGTGAAAGAAAAAATCTATTTTGATGTTCTGGAAGTCAAAACAGCTTCCTGCATGTGATTCATCTATCTCTGTTACATTACACAGAACTGGCTCAAAACAAGCTTCTTTTATTTTCCTTTTTTTCTTTTTTTTCTTTTTTTCTTTTTTTTTTTTTTTTCCCAGATTGAAGTGTGGGTGTCATGGGGCTACACAGTTTCTCTTTTTTTTTTCTTCTCAAAACTTTTTTTCTCTCTTCATTGGAAACATAATGCTCTCAGCTGTTTCTGCCATCTTCCTATTTCAAGTTCTCCCTCCCCATCTGTGTTCATACTTTTTTTAACTCTTAATCAGGTCCTGCCTTGTCTTTGTATTGGAATTCGTCATCATATGGCACCAATTCAGATCTGTAACATGAATAAAGGTTGGTATTTATCATACCTGCTGTAAAGGAAGTGCCTGTAAAAGGAAAGGGAGCATGTAATTCCCTGCCCTTCACTTTCTCCTCAACCTTTCACCTTTTAATCAATAGCCATAACCCAAAGAGATCTCACAATGGAAAGTTAATTATGAGGTCATGAAGATGAAAGCGTGTGACTTGAATTTTCTAAAGGTACTTTATTTTTAAATTATCCCTGATATACCTGCATAAAAGGAAAGGAAGTTCCCAAAGATTATTCTAAATGAACCAGGCATTTCAAATAATTCAGATACCAGTATTTCCAAGTGGAAATGCAATCTTCTCAAAATGTTCTTTGAATATTTCTTAAGAAGGGGTCCTCCATTTAGCAGTATGACCTGACTCATAAACTGTAGATATGTTAATGAACATGAGGACATGAAGCAATCAGAGGCAATGCTGCATGGCAACTCCTCAGCTATAAGAGTTCTACAAGAGTAGCAAGATGCCTGGATGCTTTTTCTTAGGAAACTAAGAAAACCACAGAATTCAAGCATTTGTATTCATCAACTCTGAGAATCTGGTAAATAACTATTGAAAACTGCAGGGAGGTTTTCTGGGGATTTTTTTTGTAGAACTTTGTATGATTCTATGCTGGAATCCAATACTATTCTCTCATAATTACATAAACTGAGGACAGCAAGAATCACCACAGAAAAAATTGTTTGTCAGAAGGATAATAAAAATATTAGCTTATTTTCTAGCATTTAGTATTCAGGATGGTTAAATGAAAAGTTTGATAGTTGTATTAACAGCTGTAAACAATAATAAATGTTTTTGTTATGTGAAAGTCAAGAAACTCTGATTCAGTATGGGTTACAGCTAAAACTCTGATTCAGTATGGGTTACAAATGAGAAACAATAGTTAAACAACATTAATTAATTCTAGAGCTACTCAAAAAAAATCATATTATTTAACATAGATGTTACTCTTAGTGTTAGACCTTAACTCTATTGTGTCTTCTTTGATATGTAAGGACTTCTAGGAGTTGCATCAGAATAAAAAAAGGAGGCAAGATCGCCTTTGGTGACAAGCTTGTTAAGCAAAGGAGAAGACTTTTCAGCATGTGGAGGTTTAAGCCTGTGGACTTGAACTTGGAAGCAAGTGGAGTTATAGGGTAGTGAAAGGCTGCCCAAGGGCCACTCACACTTCCCCAGGGAATGAACAACTGGAGATCCAAGTCCTCTGCATCCAACATAAGTACACTGAAAAGGACCTTCTCCCTATCTTTTGAAGGATCTGACATTTGGTAAAGGAAACAGTGTCTTCATATTCAGTTTTTGTGTGGATTAGTAAGAAACAGAGCATATTTACCTTCCTCATACCCCTCTGTATGGAGATATCAGCTTTCTGTGTTGTTATAATTGACTGTATGCTTCCTCTCCTACTACTGCTTTAAATTATCTATTTGGATATTAATAGTTCTCACATTGTTTTTGTTTCCATTAAGGAAAGAACAAAGCAATTCTCATTGAATTTTTTTCATGATATTCAATGGTAGAGGATGACAGCAGAAAGGAAGACTACAATTAGAGATGGCAAAAGATTAACCATTTATTACTTCTAGTAAAACAGGGATTAATTCTTAGAAGAACTGAAATCACCAGTAAGGACGAACGTCAGCTCTTCTGGGATCAAATCCATCATGCCTGCATCTGATAAAATAATGTATTTTGGCAAGTTTTTTCAGCACGTACAAGAAAATGTTTTGCACAATTTCTTTTCCTTGTAATGCTATAAGGATTACAAACTGTAAATAAGTGAAAACAAACATGAAACTTAAACAGTCTCATACCCTTGGTACTTCCTTGAAATGCCTTGAAATCATCATCTGATATCACAACCTCATATTCTCCATCTGTAAAATGTAGATGCTGAGTATATATACATGCTCAGAGAACTGCACCTGAAAAGCTGTATAAGGATATCAGAGGATTTGAACCAGTACAGTGATGAAATAACTAGAAAAAACTATCCCAAAACAATTGGTATAATTGATATCATGTTACTGTTCCTCATTAAAAAAAAAAATTGATGGAACTCCTTTTTCTTACAACATTATCAGTTCAGCTGCGACAGGAAGCCCTCTGGATACCATTCTTACAAGCCTCTTGTTCACATTTCCAGATAAAGGGACTTTCTGATAGGTTTTGAAGTTACGCATGATTATTCAAACCAGAGTTTGCATGAATGAGCAATAGTGAGTATATAATCTATGCAGCTGGTAATCCATGCCTGTATCCCTCCAAACAGAACCAAGCCTCTTATGTTCACCATGGAACTTGGATGTTTAGTAATTTAATAGGCTTAAGCTTTAGTCCTTCAAGGTTATTGTGCAGATACCTTTAATAAAATACACTCAACATTGCCAGCAAACATTCTAGATAAATGAACACAAGAAATGTTAGATGCAACTTTATTATACTGTTAATCCTTGCTGGAAGGCTTCCTGGACTGTTTGAGGGTAGTGTTAGTAGTGATGATAAACTAATTCGCCACGGCTCTTAAGTTTATGTTATCTTTTCTTATCAGCCTAAGGGTAGGTCAGGAAAAAAATTGGAAACATTTGCTAGAGATGGCAATGTCGGCAATTCAAATGCCATTGCAGAGTGTCAGCCCATCCATACTCCCAGAATGGATAGTTTAATGGTCCATTTAATTCTTCAAAGCAATTGAATTTCCAGCACGCATATCCTGATAAAGTGATATACCATAGTCAGGTTGCAAAATTTATTTATATGAATATATTTGTGAGCATTTATATAGATACAGATATATAGATACATGCAAGATATCTGAAAGATAACTATTCCAAAATTTTAATCTTGCCAGCACATATTGAGCTAAGAGCAACAAATAGCAAACAGCACATAAAATGGTGGGGTCTGTTGGGTCTGCTCTGGGTTTTTGTTTTTTTCTAATGTTATCTCATGATAGTAAGGCTCAAAAGTACAAATACATTGTGAAACAAGATATAAAGAAAAATAAAGCAAGTCATCAGTTGTTCTTTAATCTTAGAATGCATGTTCAGCTCAGTGATAATGAGGTTGGTAAGTGAATCTCATTATCCTGACGTGTTTGCAATATCCAGGACCTGCTTCCACTATTTGCAGAAGTCTGCAAAACAAAGGAATCTGATCCCTCTGCTGCCTTCTACTGATCCTTTCTATGTCACTTCACAAACTGCGGTTATGTTTGTACCATCCCTTGGAAATCAGTTCATTTCTTGGCTGCAGCCATCTTGATTCTTCTATTTTATTACAGCCAGATCAGATCCCATGAAGATCCCTAGCAGATTAGGAACTACCAGAAAAAAAATGATATCCTGAAATCTTTTCCCAATTTGTATCTCTCACACTGTCCTTCTATTCTTTTCTAATTTTCCTCTATTTTCTGTCAGGATTATCTGCTTCTTATAGGCTGATATATCTATTTTACAATTATCTTCACTTATATATGCACAGAGATGGAAGTAGTTACAAAAAACAATCACAGGCAATTTTCAAAAAGTTTAATACAAAATGGAAAATTTAACAGTGTTGATACAATTGCAGTAATTATAGATAAATATGCCAAAACTCAATTTTCTTGCTTGAAAACGGAACGATTATTTTCTATGCAAGTCTTTTAGCTTTTAGGCTTACAATGAATGATTTTGTGTGAATTATCTTCAGCTTATATATAGGTAATAAATATTTACTAGATTCTACCAATCAGCTCAAAATTACAACTTCTTACATTAACTTTGAAAATACTAAAATGCATTATTTTACCCATGCTGTTGCGTACTTTTAAATTATTAAAATGTCTGATCTAATTCACAGCAGTAATGTTGCAGTAATAACGCTCTATGGAAATAAACCTTTTAATTGATGAAGAAATACTAAGAGAAATTTCAAAGTATTTTCCAAAAACAAAAGAACTATAATGCAAAAATTGATGACAGTGAAATTAAAATAGTTACTTTCAAATCAACATATATGAAAGCTTTTAAAAAAATGTTTTTTAAGCTCTTTATTTATGCCACATTTTTTAATTCTTTCAAGCATGGCATCCTCCATACCTCAGAGTCAGTTCAGCAGGAGTTTCTTCAACCTGTGACTTATTGTTTCCAAAAAAAATAAGATCCAACTATGTTGTATATCCTTCTCCTGATATACTGATGAGGGTTGATAGTCCAGAGAAAAGAGTAGTGAAAATTTTCCAATTTAAAAAAATAAAATAAAACATGATGGTGTTAATAATGTGACTTGCCATGACCTTTTGTCACTGCGTCACAACTTTACTTTTTCTCTGGTATTAGTTAATTTCATAACAAAAGAAATGAATAATGTATGAAAGGTGCTGAGAAATATTGACCAAATTGAAAAAACACCTGTGAAATAAGGACATGAAATGGAGAAAAACATCACATTTAAAACCCTATGAACTGTTTTTATTTGCCTCCTTTAATCAAGAACACTTTCTCCCATAAATAGCAAATGGGCATTTTTCTTTCCTGTAGATAATGATCTGGCATAAAGTAGTCTCCCTTTAAATAGAATATTTAAGAGCTACTTGCTTCCTTCAGATCCTCACAGAACTCTTTCTTGACTTTTCATTCACAAATAATATGGTACTTCTAAAAAGGAAGCTGCAAAAACATTGGAATTTTATGCCAAAGGTCATACTCTTAACACATTTGAAAACTTCATGTTCGAATGTTCAAACTTCAGACTGACAGCCATAGGAGCAAAGTCAGTCCTTCCTGACATTCAGAATGACGGAAGATTCCTGTGTCCATTGAATATCACATCCTAAAGTTTTTCTGGACTGATTCCTCTACTCTTTGAAAGGCCTTTCACAGGATTGCCTGAATGAAGTCCTCTGATTTGTGCTGTACAAGAAGCTGGTAGAGAAGACCAGTCTTGATCTCAGAAGCCATGATGGCTTCTGTCTGGAAGTACTGAAGTCTTTTTACAGGACGCTGGCTTTGAAATGGAAAATCAAAAATCTCATTTCCCTTGAACCCACTATCCCTAGCATTTAAACAAGGTAATCAGAATTTCAGGGAAGGGCTGGCATTACCTGATGCGTTGGAAAAAAAACATTTGGTTCATGCTTAGTTTGTCTGTGATGTAAGCATAATCTACTAATTACTAATAGTGAATGTAAAGCTCTTATATTTTGGTGTTCCCTACTCAAAGTTAATGAGTGAAATGAATGCAGAGCTTCTTGGATCTCAATTCAGAATAATTCCTAAATTAAACAAATACAGTGGATAACAGGGAATGAGCACTCTTAATATGCTACAAGGACAGGATAGTTAGGGGCTTACCCATGTTTCATTGTAGAGACTCCACCAGGATTACAGAACTTTGTTCCTTTAATTAATACAAGGCAAAACTTTTACTCCATAGCTTCTCATCCGCTTCTGTCCTTTTTTATTTCTTTTTAACAGTAGTTCTTTAACAAATCCCTCTTTTCAGGGACCAAAAGCTGATATGTTCTGGGGAAATGCCAGCAAAATGTTAAAGATTGGCACAACTAGCTACTGTCATTCTATCAAGACAATAGGATTTGAGCGAAAGGGGTAGAGTTCTCCATGCAGAATTTAGCTGCTTAATCCTCTCTTGTGGGCTGGCACAAAATCAACAAAAGAAAGAAACCAAATTACCCAGCTCTGCTTTGGCAGATTTAGCCACTGTCAGCAGGCCAGAAGTTAATTCCCTCATATTCTTGTTTGCCACAAACTACGGCAGGCCTTGCTGAGCCAGGTTTCCTGCGTAAATCTGTCAGCTGAAATGATGCACAGCATGAAGAAAGAGAGAAAGGACATGCAAAGAGTGTGGTCCTTTTGCCAAATCAAGTCCCCAGAAGTCAGGGACTGGCACTAGAACTACCTCTTAGCCTTCAGCCTGAGTGACGTTTTTGACACAAGATGAGAAGGATTTATAGTTTCTTAAACCGCCATCACACACACACACATACACACACACACACACACATACTTCCTTGCCAATAATTAAGGATTGTTGTTACATTAAGCTCTGTGTGTGGGAGTCTGTTTCCCTTCTGGCAACAGGCACAAGCTTCCAGCTGCTTAGCATCTTTCTGAGACTCAACAGTGTGTAGAGTATGATATGTTAATAACGAACACTCCATAGTCATCAAGACCAGTGAAATTGCAGTGAGCATAGGAAATGCATCAACAGTTTGCTCTGTTGCAAATACTTACTGGCTAGTTGCAACCTATGGTGCTCAGAATAAGCTCTTGGAAGGATATTGTGACATATGCGATCAGGTTGTTGGTATCACTCCTTATTGTCCTCTTTCTCTGGAAATCAAATCGCGGCACTATTGTGAGGTGAGGTGAGTTCAAAGTACTTGCAGCAAAACGCAAAAATAGTCAGATTACAAAGACTTTCTCGCTATGAACACCGCCAAAGGGGATGATGGCTCATGAAATGTTTTACTTAGGCAAGTTTCACTTAAAGCAAAGACAGTTTCATTAGATTAAGTAAGAAATTCAGGTAAACATCACAATCTACTGACAGGGGAAAGAATACAGACTACATTACAAAACACAAAAATCACAGAAGTCCGTGGTTTCCACATAGTCTTTATGTGAAAGAGGACATGTCCTTAGAGTACTTAATGACGTTGGGGTTGGACTCGATGATCTCTTCAGGTCCCTTCCAACCCCTATGATTCTATGATTCTATGAAACATGCTTGACAGAATGAGTAATTCTGAAAAAATGCTGATCTGAGTGTGAAATTCTCAGAAAGTAAAATTACCTGTTAACAGTTTTTATCATCATTTTTGTGTATACTGGAACTGCTTTCCACTCATAGTAGACCAGTAGATTATATGTAAGGTATAGTAATAGCGTATATCTGCAATGTATGCAGTGCAATTCAGTGTGCTAAAGATTTAAAATAATATTCCATGCAAGTTTTTGAAAAATTGCATATGTTGAGACATATATTTAAATACATTGCAAATGCAACTACTGATTTTAACAACTGGATGAAATAAGGATCAGTATTCTTCCAATATCTGAATTCCATTCTTGACATGAGCAAGCTACTTCTAGCTATAATAATAACACTTCATATAAGTGCCAAACTTGTTAATTATGACTACTGAACTTAGAAATTAACATGCAAATTAGTACTATTCATCTATGCCAAACCTTGATACAATAAATGGAGAAAACTTGTTGCAATTTCTAAATTAAACATACAGAAGACTAGCACAAAAAAAGCCTCTCATCTGTTTTGCTATTTCTAGCTCTGACCTAAGACAGATGTTCACATTAAGAAAAACATCACAGAAATGTTTGGTGGAAAACTACCAACAATCCCAAGCAGGTTAACCTGGATAAAACCCAGGATGATATCTAATAGAGACAAGTGCAGGATGACGTACTTAGGGGGAAATAATCAGCTGTGTAACTGCAAGTCAGGGAATATTTTACAGATGAGGTTCCAGAAAAAGATGAGAAAAGGATGCAATTTATCACTGGTCATATTGTGATGTTTTGTAACTGCCTTTCTTCACCAAAATTGGATTTTGAAGGGTTTTAAAAGTAGAAGAAAAGGGGCCAGATCCTAGTTTTATCTCAGTTCTAGATATAATCACTACATTGAGACACCTGACCTCAGTGAAAATACTATGAAATTGCTCTGTAGATAACGGAGAGAATTCAGCACTTCCTGAATGCCAAAAAAATATTTCATCAGGCTTTGGAGATCTTCCCCAGGAATCTCAGTAAAGTGACTAAATTTGCATGGAATGAGTCCAGGTCTAAGTGTCTATGGAAAATGATATGTAAAAAGAATGTGGCCTCATCAGGCTCAGTGATTTAAGCAAATTTTCGATCTATGCTTCTGAATTTACATGCCAGTAATCTACCTAAGCTAGTTCAAGCCCCCCAGAGGAAACATAGCAGGCATTTCTAAACATGGACACATTTGTCTCATGCCTATGACTGTGAACAGATGTTAACCATGGAAGACAATGAGAAATGAGAAATCAGCCTGAGGAAACAGAAGGCTGCAATGATGCAGTACTCTACCTGCTGAGATGGAGAGTCTATTAGGTGGAGAGCTTGAAATTGCACAGCTTTATCAACACCATAGGTGACACTTTTTGATGCTGAGGAGATGCTTACTCAGACATGTATTTTGCACCTTGCTACTTGATACAGACATGCAAAACTGCTTGAGATTTAGTCCAAAGAAAGAATGGCCAACATAGTTCCACTCCCTAGAAAATATCATGGTAGTCTGTTGAGTTTTATCTTTTTGGACATCCATCCCTGTGCAACTCATTCAGTTGTAATTCAACTAAATAAACTTCCTCTGAACATTTTACAGCAAATTTGACATAAATTAAAAAATACCTCAGAAAAAGCAAAGCAAATCTTGTTCTCTCTGGAGACATGCCTGCACACTCACATGACAGTCAGTAGGAGTGTATGGGTGTAACTGAGAGCAAGTTTTGGCTCACATCATTTGAAATCTATTTGAACTCTTAAAATAAAAAGGTTTTAAAAAGGATTTCCTTCCTGTCAGCAAAAAGCCACAGACATCAGAGGAACAGAGTCAACCACATGTGTGTTTCTTTTCATGCTTCCTAATCAGATGTAACGATTGCTTGCACTGTATAGATAGTTTTTATTCAAGGATGTGCATTCCTGAGTCTTAGGAGCCTGCCAAGTGTAAGAGCAAACAGAGCAATCTACACATGAAGTGATGTATACCCTTAGGCTTTCCTGACTGTATCAGGAGTAGAGGAATCTACCAGAGTTCCTCTTCCATCCTGACTGATGTAAAGTTCTCAAGAGAAACTAGCTGGCCTCTGTCCAGCAATCATCCTTTGACTGGGATGGTAAGTTACTTTTCTGAGAGTGCAGAAGAACAACAGCAGAAGGAAAAGTACTTATAGGGGCTATAAATAGTGCTGCAGAAAACCTAACAAAGGTGTCACAGTGAATGACTTAATCCACCATGCAAGATGCTATTATTGATAGTGATTCTTCAGTTTGTAATGGGGGAAGGAGTAGGCAGGAAGGAAAACATTAATAAACTGAAATGCTGAGAAGTTATCAGATTTTTTACATAACATATTCTTAACTGGAGTTCATGTTTTGTACGGCTGCTTATGCTACGGATATCACAACTTCCACATATATAACTGAGCTACTGCATGTAGAATAGTAGCAGTATGCAGAGCTTAGTAGGAATGGACAGCCTAATGTTTTACCACATTTCTAAAGTAAATTTTGCAGCTGTGTAAAGCTCTATGTTGTTACAGATAAATTGGTAGCATTACTCAAAGTAGGTCACTAAAACCTTATTTAATTAGATGTCTATGCAGTCTGCAGTGATTATATACCCTATGTAGCCAGGTCCTAATACTGTGCCTTTAAACAATGTGCAGCTTTTCTTTGATTCCTTGAAAAATGTGAAGAAATACTTGAAAATTATGAGCTGAGAGTCAGGAGAGCTGGAATTTATTTGCATAATTTTCTTTTTCCTTATGTGATCTCTCTATTTTTTCTCTGCAACTATCTTTGAAGAGGAAAGATATCATTTCCCAGAAAATATTTGTATAGTAACTATAACAAAATTTGTTCGAATCTTGATGATTTCAAATCAGATTTCCCAGCTTAATTCTTACTTTTGGCCTGGATTCCGCACATTTTTTCCTGTGCATACACAGCAAACTTTCAGGCCTTTGATTAATGTTAAAACTGCCATTAGTCATGACCTCTACATCAGGAATCACTACTGTAACGTAAATAATTTTCTTCAAAGTAGTGGGAAAAAGCTTCTTATGATTAATATTATGTTACATGTTTTCTGCGTGTTTTAGCTTGCATGTCTTTGTAGCTTCATTCTTTCCAAATACTGAAGAGTGAGTGGTGATGGGCAGTCAAAATGACATCAGGAGCCTGAAATGAGAAAATTGAGCTGGTGAATTGACTAAAATGTTTCACTGCTTTAATTTTGAAGGCAAATGAGGATAGCATTTCAGAAACATCAAATTCATTTTTACTTTAAGAGAACATTAAAACACCGTTCTAAATATCTTATAAGGTGAAAGTCTGTCAGTTTCAGTACCAGCTATGAACTACACCAGTAATGAACTAAAAACTCTGTTTTGAGAAGTGAATCTTACTTTGACTTCACCTACATGGTTAGTTTTATTGAGATTGCAAGAAGTCATTGAAATATCAATTGTTTAAATAAGGAAAGAAAACATAATTCCCAAATATAAACCGCCTAACACTACTGACTTCCTAAAGAGTAGACAGTACAGATAGGTGTCTATCTAATACAGCCATACCATACTAAAATTAAAAATAACCAGAATTGAGTTATGGATGTCAACTGGTATCGAGTGGTTCACGTACACAGCAGTAAATTTCACTAGCAGACAAACTGCCCATTGGGAACAGTTTCTCACCACATTAATTCCCAAACTGTGCTCAGGATTTTTTGGGGAGAGCACTAGCTAGCTGAGGTCAAAACCATACCAGGGACAACTTCACAGTCACTGAGTACTAAGACTCAGGAACATACTTCAGCAGCATATAATTTATGAGTGTGCATGTAGCCCAGGAGGAGTGCAGCTTATCTGAGATTTCTTTATAAAGAAAAGGAAATAGGTATGTTTATGGTGCAATTCATCTTTGACTTCAGAATACAGTCTCATAAAACAGGTCAAATGAATCATGCTTTGAAGGTGTCTATTTCATTTTGTCATCTGTAAAGTAAACCTAGAGAAACTTACTAAAATATACAAGAGTAAATTATCAATATCTACAAGGGATTATCCTTCTTATATGATTAGAGCAACTGGTTAGTGATATACTTCCAGGAAGCATATTTTCCAGTATGTGAGTCTATCAATTTAGATAGCAGTTTCTTGCAGATAGAGATGTGTGATCCGTGCATAGTTTTCAGATATCAAAAGCCTTCTGTTTAACCAAGCTTGTCCTTATTTATACATACAGCAAGAAGTTTTCAGGAATCTGAATATAGCAGTTATTCTTGGAATTCTGATATGAAATAGTTATGCACATGGCAGTAAGAACTTGCATGATGATGAACTAGTGTGAACATGAGATCAGAAAAGTCCTCCCTCAACACAGGTAAATCACAAACTCCTTCCCAAACATTTACCTGTATGAACAAAGCTTTGTCTCCGCACTCTTCCTGAAAGTCTGAGTTGAATAACTTCGCTGCTCTAGTGCTTACAAAGCTTATTCCGCCTTTCAGCCTAAATTCATGCTTGACTAGCCTGTCTTTACTCTACTTCTCCTGCCAAGTTTGCCGTTTATCTTAAATAGTCATTTTCCTTCCCTGCTGTTTTCCTCCATGGCATCTTTGTAAAGATAAATCATATCCTATCTCAGTCTTCACTTTGGTAAACTAGACTAATAAAGCCCTTCCCCTGTGAGTTCACTTTCTGTGTACCTGTCAAATTAAAATTAGATTTCGTTAAGTAAAAGTTTTAAGAAAAAAGAAAAGTTTCTCTAATTCCTTGCAAAATTATACCAGCTTATGCCTTCAGCTGGAAATGAGCCATCAAATGAGTCCTTTCTCATTTGCCTTTTCCACAGAGAGATCACACTGAGTCTGGAGGTTATCCTAGTGCTTATTCTACTCCTTAATTTGAACATAATGAGATCCTTGAGGTTTTTCTCACATCTGAGGTGTGATTCTTTCCATCTTGTTCACATTAGATAAAGGACTTTATTCTATGTTCAACTTCTTCATGATTTTTGAGACATAAGTTTAAAAAAATATATGTTATTTTGAGCAATCCTTTATTATACTTAGTCACTCTCCTACTAAACAGCAGTTTTGTTTCTTCTTCCCAGGGTATTTCTGCAGGTGAATAACTTCTGTAATATATTTGCAAGATTTAACCCACTTCTCTTTACCCAAACCTCTTTGTTTAAAATTACTTCTCATGTATATTGTTGATTTATTTTTTAGTTCAGTTCTGTTATTCTTTATGATTTCTTTACTCAATCCTAAAATTCTTTTTTGAAAGTGGCTATTCATTGTGTGCAGTCCTGGGCTCCATGGTGCAAAAAAAAGACAGGAATCTCCTTGAAGGAGTTCAGCATAAGGCTACAAAGATGATAAAGGACGTGGAACACCTCTCTTAGGAGGAAAGGCTGAGAGACCTGGGTCTGTTCAGCCTAGAAAAAAAGGAGACTCAGAGGGGATCTGATCCATGTCTATAAATGAGGCAAAGGGATGAAGCCAGCCTCTTCTCAGCAGTGTGTAGTAATATGACAAGGGGTAATGGTCACAAATCAATTCATTGGAAGGTCTGCACAAATGTGCATCAAACTTCTTCACAGTGAAGGTGACAGAGCACTGGCATAGGCTGCCTAGGGTGGTTGTGGAGTCTTTCTCTGTAGATATTCAAGACCCACCTGGACAGCTCCCTGTGCAACTTGGTCTAGGGAGTCTGCTTTGGCAGGGGGATTGGGCTGGGGGATCTCTTGAGGTCCACTCCAACCCCTACAATTCTGCGATTCTATGATTCATCCATTGATTAACAGGCTTTTCTTTGGAAGTTATTTTTTACACTACTTTTGTCATGTTACTTTCACTGAATTCTCAGTCAACCTGAGTTTTAATGGAAATTGATAAAAGTTATAAGCTTTATTCCTGAATGGTCCATACTAAAACTGAAAATTACTTACTTCTGCTTATCTGTGCAATTTAAATTTAGTAAGTTCATGAAGGTTTTACCTAAGGTAATTTTCTACTGGTTCTAGCCAGCTACAAATGGTGAGATAATATAATCCTTCAGGGTTCAATGATAGTCGTGATAAGCAAAGTGTTATGGTGGCTGTTGCAATTATACTGTTATTCATAGACTCTTTTCTAAATCTTATCTGTGAAGTAAAATACCATAATGGCTTACTTCTTACTAATACTTATCATCTTGACAATAATAAATCTATTCCCAACAAAATTCCACCTTGAGGGTCTATAATATTACTGTAGTAATGAGAACTCTTGCTTATATTCAAAGAAAATATGTCAAACCTGAGATATTTTGACTTAAACATTTAAGGTTCGGCGAACATGCACACTTCTATAAAACTATGTTTCTCAGGAATTTTTCTGACCAGCTGCACAAGCATCCCCCACATAGCTGATATAAAACATAATCAAGCACAGATCTTACAAACAGCATCCAGACAATCTACTAAGCAACTGAGAAACATATCGACCTGAAACAAAGATTTGTTCCTCCTTCATAAGAACACATCTCATGCTAATTCCAGTGGTTTCTGCTCTCTACTTGTTGATTCCAATAAACTGCCTACAAAATTTGACAAAGAAAGAAATGATGTGGAGCCCAACACTAAATGGTAGACACTTCTCTGTCTTGGGAGTTTTCATAGAAAGAAACTGTGTCAAAGGATTAAATTAATAGAAGCTAATCTGACAGTGTAGGACTGATAATAGTCAAACCACAGTTTAACATGTCCAAATAGTTATGCTAAAATGTTCTAAGATAGGTGCATGCATATATAAATGTATATATATGTACAAACACCTATGTACATATGTACATACGTAGGTCACTCAGAAGTAATATTTCATATTTGATTTCATGGAAACTATAACAAAGAGCACAATAACACAATTTGATAGAGCACATTTTCTGCTACAAAACACTATTTTTCATCACAATTAGCTCTGCATTTTTGCCAGCAATGAACAAGAGCCTGCACGCCATTAATAAACATCTGCACCAGCGGAGATAACCCACTGTCACCACTGCTGAAATACCCCACCCACAGTCCCACTGTGCTCACATGCACTGTTTGTTCTCCATAGACATTCAGCAAGCATCTATCAATGCAGATTTTTTTGTTGTTGTTGGTAGTCCCTCCTTTGGGGAGTTTTTCCCTGTGAGCCTTGATCCTTGGGGGTAGATGAGTTTTCTGTTGTTTTCTGTCTCTGTGACATCTTCTAATTGCACTGATCATTTTGCTTTTATACCGTTGCACATGTCAACTGGGAGAATGCAAATGTGACTCTTATATTCTAGAGGGACAAAAAGAAGACCTGTGATCAGTGAGCTAATCAGTCTCAGACCAATCTATATAAAGGTGCAAAGAATCCTGCAGTTTGTTTCCAAGCACAAGAAGAGTGAGGATATTACTGAGACAAGTAATCTTGTATTTAAAAAGGGGCAAACCTGCTTGACCAAGCTGACAGCTTTCATTGATGAGAGGAGCTCCCTTCTTTTCTCAACTAGCCTGTATGATTCAAAATCGAGTAGGAAAGCACTGATAGAGATGATTTTGTATTTGTCTTTCCTGACTGAAAATGAAGCAATTCAGAGAACAAATACAAGCAAGTTATTCACTAATAGTATTAATCAATACGTCACTGATTATAATAGACTCCTACCTCAAGTATGAGAGATTAGATCACAAAGAGTATCAGTTTATACTTCCTTTAAATGTTTCCTTGACAAGCAGGAAACCACAGGTCAAGGCCTTGAGTAACCTAATATACCTTCAAGGTTGGCCTTACTTTGAGAAGGGCAGTGGTCCAAAATACTTCCAGAAGTTCCTTCTAAATGAAATTATTCTTTACATGAAGACAAGAAGCATTGGTGTATATCTTTCACCAATATGTGACTGGTTCCAGTCCAGTGTGGGCCAGTGCTGCAAGAATTTTGGCAAATAATGACTGTTTTGTGGTTGGAGGAGGGATATTTTCACCTACTCACTTTAGATGATAAAGATTTAACAAGTATTATGGAAGCTACACCACAGGAAAGATACAGATTTTTGTGCTAGTATTGTAAAATGTTAATGGAGTTCATATGTACAAACTTAATTAAAATCTGAATTCCTCCCTTATTCAAGTTTAGGACGTGATAAATAGGTCTTGGGTCTATCCCAGCTGTATAGTTCATGGACACCATATGGAAACTTCTGAATTCTATCTGCGTCTATCTCATTTTATGATACTATTAGCTTATTCAATTGAGGAGATGTGAATTAAGAGGCAGAAATTGTTGTTTTCCTTAATAATTTACATATATTTTTAGGCAGATTTAAAACTGCAAGGCACTCTCGGAGAGAGTTCATGTGTGTATTTATGCTGTTACATATGTGATTTGGGAAGATGAGGGGCATGTTTTAATCTTTGTTAAACAGTCATAAATCCAAAATAATCTTTAATTCGTGTGCTGGATATATTTGTTGATATTGTTGATTTGTTGGAAAGTGCATAATGAAAAATTGATACTTTTTTCCAATTTTCTTTTAAATCTTGTTGGGATCACATTTTTTCTACTACTGATTTTTTTCTAGTTATCTTAGTATCTTATGTCAATCTTGGTCATATCAGTACTTTCATTGCTGTAATACAATCACTGGCATATTCCAAAAGCATCTAAATTTTTCAGGTGAAACAACAATAATCTCATTTCAGTCACAATCTTTATGATAAAACTTTAGTTAAATGTACTGTTGAAATCAATAATAAGAATACTGTTCTTCAGGAACAACTTCAGAGTACATAACACAAACCTGAAAACATCCAGTGATGAACTAACAGCCTGGGTAGTGCCCTGTGCTGGGCACTATCTTTCCTGAGCTGTATTTTATAGCTTTGTCACCTCAGGACTAGCTCAGAGAAGGAGTTTGGAACCAGATTCCTTGCCCTGGTTTCCCAAAAACTTGTATTTTTCTTTTCTACATATATTTTTTGCATTCTCTACCACACCCTCCAGCTCTTTGTCAACTTCCTACCAGGTAAATAATGGCAGTATAAATTTAGTGGCTTACACTTTTCCCAGTTCAAAAAAATAATTCCTGTGGCCAGTATTACAATTTTAGGGAAGCAAAAAAATATTTTTTCACAGATATTATAATAGAGGCTTTCTTATATTAGATCTTATATCCACCTGAAATTAAATGTTTAGATTCAGCTGTACTGTGATTTGAGAGATTTGATTTAAAACAAAAACAAAAAAACATCTGAATAGTTCTTTGAGTGTCAGATTTTCTGACATATGGTATATATATGTACATGTGTACATATTTTTTTAATAGCATTTTTATCAGTTTGTCTTTCATATTTTCCAGGTTAAATAACAGTCCTGTTGATAATTAACCAGTCATGATATTGTTTATGTGCATAATTCCCATTGTTTTCCATGGGCATCACATGACTCGAGCCAACAGGATGATTATGTTCCTGGATTGACTCCACTGATTGTAATAAAATTATCTCAGATTTACACTGACATAATTCTGAGCAGAAGTTGACCTCACAGTCTTTATACAAACTGTGTCTTAACCCAGTAAGATTTTTGTCAATCCCTTTAAAATATATAAAAAAAATACCCTTTATAATAAAACTCATAAGACTTCAGAGCATGACCCTCAGCTATAACAATTCAGAAGCTCCAAGGGTCCTTCCCCTCTTTAAAGAATGAGAATAAATTCTGACAGCTGAATAAATATAAAAGGTCGAGTGTCAGTCTGAGGAAACAGGTTTTCATTTTGGCACAGATGACTTTGGTTCACAGATCCTCAATGGAAAGGGAAATCAGTGTCTGCTCAGTACAGGATTATTTGTTTTTTAGAACAGCTTTTGGATAGAGATAAATGCTCCCTACCCCCACACCTATTACAATACTAAACAGCCAGAAACAAAATAGAAAACTTTTTCATACCAAATGGAAAATGACACATCCACCTCCTCCTACACTTTCTCTTTTCCTCCTCTCTAGCCTCCCCCACATGCTTATACAACATTTTACCTTCTTGTATGCTGAGAAGTTAGCTCAGCTTGCTTGACTGATAGAAGGGTGCAAGACAGTTTCTGCATCACCAAGTACCTGTCAGTAAATTCTGTGTAAATGTGACTTTTCTTACCTCAGAGTGTTTTTTTTGTGTTTTTGTTTGTTTGGAATATGAGTGTGACCACAAGTGATTCCACAGCAGTTACCTTCATCTCTAACCAGTGTTTAAAATACTTCTGATATCATCTTTTCTATTAAAACTTTATGTAATGCTAAAGGAGTCAGTATTTCCTTCCATAGCAGCTTCCACTTCCTACTTAAAAAAAAAAAAAAAGAGAGAACTTGTTTTTTTCCCTTATCCATGCATATGAGAGGGAATGTGGAAATAAGTCCTTTTCTATTGTTGGATATTTTATTTAATCATGGGCATGTGCTGTCACTAACATAGAAAAGTGAGACAGCTCTCAGATTGAGCATCTTTATGCTCATCAGGGTATTTACAGAAGGAATGTGTCAGAGAATTGGGCTTTCAAATTTCTGGTTTCTTTCAGTGCATTTTGCTGTTTAGATTAAATATCGTCCTGATGTTGCACCCCCCCATCAAGGCTATCACTCTTCACCTAACACTGTCCAGGATTTTGAAGCATTGTGGTTTCTATCACATTTGGAATAATGGTTATGTGCTGCACCGCTGTGTGTACGGTGCCTATCCCAGAGCATAGCAGCTATTATAAAGTAAATGTCTGAGCAGCTAACGTCACCTACCTGGCCTTTATTTTTATACAGTTCCACACAGTATCTTTGTATCTAAATTGGAAAGATACATGACAATAGGTAAGAAATTGGCTAGATGGCTTCATCCAGAGAGTTGTGGTCAATGGTTCTACGTCCAGGAAGAGATCAGAGACAAGTGGTGTACCTCAGGGATCTGTGTTGGGACTGTTCAATATCTTCATTAATGACATAGACATTGGGGTTGAATGCACCCTCAGAAAGTTTTCAGATAACACAAAGATTAAGTGGAACATAGAAGGAAGGAATCCCATACAAAGGAATCTGAATAGGTTTGAGATGTAAACCTTGTGGAGTTCAATGTGATCAAGTTCAAAGTCCTGAACATGGGTGGTGACAGTTCCAAACACTGTGAATCTGGGGATGAATGGATTGAGAGCAACTCTGCAGTGAAGGACTTAGGGGTAGCAGTGGATGAAAAAAATGATTGTGAGCTAGTAGTGCATAACTGAAGCCCTGAAAGACAATTCTGTCCTAGAGTGCATCAAAAGAGGTGATCGTATCCCTTTGCTCTGTCCTTGTGAGGTCACATCTGGAGTATAGTGTCCAAACTTGGGGCCCCAGCACAGGAAAGACATGGAGCTGTTAGAGCAATACCAAAGGAGGCCATGAAGATGACCAGAGAGCTGGAGCACCCCTCCTACAAAGAAAGGTTAAGGGAGCTGGAATTGTTCAGTTTTGCAGTGGTTCCAGAACACCTCACTTCAACCTTACATTATTTAAAGGGAACTTATAAGAAAGATGCAGAAAGAATTTTTCAAGGGTTTGTAGAAATAAGACAAGTGGCATTGGTTTTAAACTGAAAGAGGGTAGATTTAGATTAGATAGCAGGAAAAAAATATTTACGCAGAGGATAGTGAGGGACTGGCACGAGCTGGCCAGAGAAGGTCTAGATGCCCCATCCCTGGATGTGCTCAAGGCCAGATCGGGTGGAGCTTCAAGCAACCTGGTCTAGTGGAAGGAGTCCCTGCCAATGGTAGGGGTGTGGAGTGGAATATATTCAAAGTTTCCTTCCAACTCAAACCATTCTATGTATCTGTGTTTCATTTTAAGTGTTGATGATGGAGTTGTCCTGTCTTAAGGTATGTCTGCCTTCCTTTGCAGTTTATGGCTTCTGAGTGCACATATGCAAGCGCATCTCTTGAGGAATGCAGCCAAAAATCTACCTAACAAAGACTGTAGGAAATCAGAATAACTCAAATCATTTCAGAAAAGACCCATGACATGCCATGAACAATATGAAACACAGAGAAGCAGAATTCACTGAATACATTATTTTCTACTGATTATTTCTTCAGCTTCAGCCAGAACACATCATTCCTGATTTGCATTATGACAAAAAACTTAATATGGGTACAGTTATTCTTTCTTGTACTTAAACTCTTTAGACCATTAAAAGCATCTAGCAATGTGTGTGTTCTTTCCCACAACAGATGCTAAATAACAGCTTGTAAGTAAAAGAGGTATTATCAAAGTCAGTGGTTCAAAAAATGCATGTAATTTTTTTCCTTTGAACGCATTTAATACATAACAGAGGATTAAGCATTATAAAGAATGAGGGTTAAACTGTATATCAATCACAACATCGATTATGCAGCAAGCAAAGGCAAGCAAATGTTGAGTCAATAAAGAACATTTTGATCTACTAATTACCTCTGCCTCCAAAACTTTTAAAAGTATGATTCAAAAGATATTGAAAGCCTTCTACTGAACTCATATAGTCTAGAGCATCTTCTTCATCAGGAGCAGTGGTACAGTAAAGTAGGATGAATCAACTGAGCTGCAGCTCAGTTATAGGCTTCCCAGTAGTTCCATAGCCACCCACAGATCAGGAACAGCTGAAAGAAGGAAGAGTGCATAGCTAGTATTAATGATACAAGCAAGAAGAGTAATAGGAAAGAATTGTTTACAGATGTTGAAATGCTTTTATTATATTTCAGAATCCACATGTGGAATATTCATGCCACGGGAAATAGTGGGGGATATTTTTTACTACCAGACTGCTCCAAATCACTAAGATGTCTGTGAAATCCTCACTTTCTTCACTGCTGCTCCTCAGATTTCAGATAATATAAGTCCACATCTCTGCTACTTTAGATGATCCAGCAGGGCTATTGTATGCAGAGGTCACTATGGGCCTCAAATTCAGGAATGTGGCTGAGTCTAGTATTCCAATATCTGTCCTTAAACGGGGTCAGCATTTTAAGTCCTCGTTTAATCCCTCGTTTAAGCACAATATTGTATTTTCCAGTGGTATTTTTAGCTAAGTTCTCTTCCAAAGTGAATAATAATTTGTTACAGTTTCTTTAACTTTTGAACATCCTGAGCAGTGTCTATCAGTCTATCAAAGACACAGGAGTGTTAAAAGCACATAAAACATGTGTAAGAAAACTCAAGAGACCCAGAAGTGCTTTTCAGTGTCTTAACTGCAGAGTAGCAGCAGAAGTTCATAATTTTGCAGATAGCAAATACCCAGCCACAAGGATTTGTTTCGTTTAGCCAGGACAAGTAAATATTTTGTTGAGCTATTTTGTTTTTGTTTGTTTTCTGATACCAATAAAAGCATGTTCACAGTCACATGTAGCATATTATTTCACTTAGGTTTTACTTAAGACTCCCTAAGCTATAAGAGCTTAAGTTCAAATGATGACCCGTAGTATAACTGGCATCATTCCTTGAATGTTGATCTTATGCAGTTTCTTCTCTTTTACCACTTGCTATTATTTTTGTTTTCTAAACTGCACACTTAGTAATTTACTGAAAATTTTATGACATGCTCAGTGAAATTTTCACCATATCGTGAATCTAGTCTAAGTAACTAACCACAAGGGGGTACATTTACTAGGACTTAAATTTATATATGAACGAAGTCTTCAGAAAATAAATTGCAAACTATCTTTCAAAACTCTCTACAGGTATAGTGAATTACTCAAAATGGGAAATACAAAAGTAACGCTTTTAGTCTTTTTACATTTCACTGATATTTTATCAACAATGGTGAAAGAGCAGAGTATAACACAGCTTTGCAGTTGATGACAGGCAGTGAGGATGGTCTTTTCCCCTAAAGAAAGAGTTGATAGTTTCTTAAAACATACATGCATTGTATAAAGACCCAATGCTGTAAATGAATCAGAACTTTAATTTTGCTAATACTTCAAGTATTGATAATTGTAGACTTCCAGGGAACTTTCACACTTAACAAATTAATTATTCATTTATTTTACAAAAGTCAAGACATTCAAATTAAATTTAAAGAAAAAAATGTCAAGTTGATCTGAAATGAACCACACATCTGAACTGTAACAAAAACAGAATGGAGACTTTGTTTTAGAACATGAATTTTCAAAGATTATGACATTAGGAATTCAAGGAATCCAATAAATTTCCAACAGAATTTACAGAGATTTGAAATTTATTTTCCTGTCATATAAATTGCAAAATTCACTAACATAGTAGACATGACAAGCAATTCTGAATTACTGTGAAATTCTTTCATAATATTCAGCAAATAATTTAACATCACTTCTATCCAAGTTGGAGGTATCTTCAAAAACAGTTTGATTAGAATGAGTTAAAAGGCATCTCACCACCACCCACTACTACTTTCTTAGCTACCATTGTTGTTGGTTTTTTTTTATGGGATTGCATTGTGTGAACCAGAAATCTGCAAGATGCCTGAAGTCACCACAGTGTCTTCCAGAGCACAATGGTTTACCTACTGCAACAAGTAATTAATCTTGGGTTCAAGATTTCCTGATGGGAGCCTATTGACCCCAGAACAATACATGAAAGTATTTTATCCTGTGTGTTCCCCTATTGACCCCTTGTCACCTTTTTTCATGCACTGTCTGTTCTCATACCAAACTGAAGAATCCATCCTTCACTCTGATATTTGGGGCCTGTTTGACCCTCTCTTGCTCCATGGAAGGAGATTTCTTGATTTCACTTACGAAGATCGTTCAGTAGAAAAGTCTGGCAAAGTTTTACAGTACATTCAAATACACATAATGAGTGCAGAAGTATCAGGGACACTGGATTTTACCCACATCCCTTATCTCAAACCAATGTTAACAGGGAGCCATGGCATGGCTGCATCCCATCTCTACGTCCACAGAGAGAAAGGCAGGGAAACCATTGGGCATGCTCAGGACTGATGGTGCAGAGGAGGCATCACTTCAGTTGCTCACCAGTCACCATCAGAGTCCTTCTAGGATGGCTGTAAGCTTGAAAAATCACCCTTTGAACCTTCTGGCATATAAAAACTCATAAAGGTAAATCGGAAAACAGTACATGGTGTCTTAGCCTATCTTTCTGTATCAAAACCAATATAATATCCACCTCCAATCTGGGGGCTCCTGTAGAGAGTAAACACACAGGAAATTTTGGTCTTGAGTCCTTTCTTGTGCCTAATGCAGGTGACAAGATTAATAAAGCAAGGTCTTTTGCAGATATCAGAAATGAATGTGATTTTCTGAGAATGGTTGCTCAGGGTGTTCTTGAATTCAGAAACCTTTGGGAGGTTTCAGGTTTCAGACTGCAGTGCCAGGAATGGAGGTACTAAAACTCACAGCAAATTGCTGAGCACTGAAATTGATTTTTTTTGCAGGAATTCACCATTAAAAAAGTGGAGAGTAGCTTACATACCCTACTCAGCCAGTGGAAGGAATGTGCCACTACTGCAATTTTCAGGATAGTGTAAAAGCAAAAGTTTAGCTTAAGTTCAAAAACTTGTTTCAATCTCTCTCCTGCAGAAGCAATTACATTCTGCTGGAAAAGCTGTGCTGTAAATCTTCAGAGTCCCTTAACATTCAGCGACAGCAGACCTCCAACTGTTTCCCACAAGACACTTCAAAGGCCATCTTGGGTAAATATGTGAAAACTGTCCTAAACTCTTACAGAAACTGTAGACCCAGAGTGAATACTCCCTCCCCCATTCCCACCCATCAGGCTCCCATCTACTGTAATTGTTTCATCTCCTTACTCCTCTAAATCTGTCCTTGGGAATACTTTCTAACACAACATATCCACTCTCCCAGACATTTGAAAGAGGGTGAAAATGAAAACACCAGTGAATGTTTCCATTATAGATAATCATATTGTCAGTAGAGCCTTTAACTACTCCAGCATTTTCTATATTCAATTAATAAAATATGTTCATTTTAATAATCATATTTAATATTGTAATATTAATTAATTAATTAATACAATTATAATTTAATGTTTATGTTTAATATTGTATTTAATGTTTATTTTAAAATATTTATGTTTAATTAATAAATGATCTTGGGCCCAGAGCACATTCAAGCAGAATGAGAACTTAAATCTGGATCTTTTTATTTATTAAAGATTTTACTCTCTTCTGTAGTGTACTATGATATAGCAAAGAGTAATATAAACAGAAGGCTGAAAATGGAATTCTGTAATGGGTTGGAGGCTGGACCAGATGACCTCCAGAGATCCCTTCCAACCATGACCATTCTGTCATTACATAGTTGTGTAACACAGCTTGCGTAGTGAAACTGAACATCAATGCATGATGCAGTATTTCGGATTTGATGGTCACTTATACCTTTCTTAGAAGGAGCAGTGAATAATGGGTGAATTGCAGGAGCTGGTGTGACTCCAAGTGACTGCACAGCAGCACGGTGAAAAGCCAATCCCATTTTGGAAAAATGGAAAAAATATGGTTGAAAGCAGGAAAGAGGAGACACAGTGACAAGGCTATGGAGTAAGGAAGGGCTCATGAATAAGGATATACATAGAAATACACAGAAATATGAGCTATGAACTAGTTAAAGTCTTCCTCTGCTGTTTTTGACAGAGTTAGGAAGTTGGAGAATGTGTAGGCAGGGAGGAGTGCTGTGGTCAGACAGCACTGACCTGATAGAAGCCTTACTGTATCTGAAGGGGAGCTATAAGAGTGAAGGCAAACACACTTTTTAGTGGAGTCTGTTGTGGTAGAACAAGAGGAAATGTTTCAAAATAAAAGAGGAGAGGTTTAGACTGGATACAAGGAAAAGGTTTTTAACAGTAAGGATAGACAAGTGCTAGAATATGATGCCCAAGGAGGCTGATGGGTGCTCCATTTCTAGTGACATTCAAGCTCGTGCTGGACTGGACTATGAGCACCCTGATCTAGTTGTAGGTGTCCCTATTCATGGCAAGGGAGTTGGACCAGATGATCTTTAAAGGTCTCTTATAACTCAAACAATTCACATTTTTTTCACATCTTGCATGTTTATATGCATATGTGGACACATGAATGTGTATTCAAAAAAGAGTTAAAAAAGCAAGTTTTATATTTCACATATATTTTTCAGACATTTTATGTCAGTGCTATGAAGCACCTTGTGTCCTCCTCCTACAGTCTTTTTCTCCTTTGCTTGGAGCTTGCCAGATTCCCTGTTCCATCAGTCCCTACCATCCAGAGCAGATATTGATGATGAGGATTCAGATATTTGAGTGTGTGTTCACATAATGTTCACGGGACTTATGCACCCTAAGGAATGGTAACTAATATCACAGACTCTTTGGAGGCAGCTGTATTAACTTAATGTGTTTCTGTAAAGATCATGCAATACTAACTGCCTGGTAAATAATGATTTCATACAGACACATATTGCATGGCATCTGTAGGTCTCCTTGGAGGAACTTTGTCCTTAGCATTCATATATCATCGCTGTTTAACACAGAAACACTTTTCCATTACAATACCAAATAACAAAGTTGCAAACGTAAAGCTAGGGACATTACTTCATATTTATAACATTATTTTGTGTGCAATTATTTTTTTCAAAGTGCTTTATTTTTTTTTAATTACTTTGTCCTGAATATCAAGTGAATATTGATATTCACTAAGAGTAGATAACCTTGTTATATCTAACAAGATAAGATATATTAATTATATCTAAATCATCTCATTCTTAAGCGCTGATTTTCTTTTTTTTCTGGGCACTAACTTGAATCTATTATGAATTTTGCCAAATTAAGTACTTGTCAAGAGTTTGTGACACTGGGTGAAAGTGTACTAGGACATATTTATTTGCTACTTTTCTCCTTGAGCTACAGACATTGAGCTATTTTCTAATAGCTTCATAAAACTGTTTTTAACAAAACTTGCCTGGAGTCAATGTTCTAAATAATAATACCTTTTCTTAGTTTAATTTTGTTTTGTCTAGAAACAAACCATATTTATATTATGTAGACATGTGCAGTTGACTGTTTCTGAAGAAATAAAACTCTTCTCTCTAAAATATTTCTTTCATCTATAAAAAGTTTTACATTCTTGCTTCAGGTATAAGTTAGTTTTCACTGAAGCAAGTGTCATTTTTGCACATGTTTGAATAGTGTAAATATTAATATTAATTAATAACTTAAAATTATTCACCTAGATAATAAATAACAAGAGCAGTTAAAGGACATAAATGTATGCTATGGATATTCTAAATACTGTACTACTGAAGGTGGTGTGCTCCGATGGAAATGAGATCAGAAAATTTAGGATGTTGTTCCAGTTGTAGAAGGATGTGGCACCAATATGCTTTTGTCAGGGCAGAGATATGACACTCTGGGAGCCTTCCAATATAAAAGCAGAAAAAGACTTCACAGAATTTTCAAGGAAACTTATTTTCTTAAAATGGATAGGAAAAATTTAATAACATTTAAAAGGAGTTTCCTACTATTCAGGATGTTCAGCACTCCCTTCAATGATTCTTAACAATGATTATATTTTTGTGAGGAAAATATAATTAATTGGTTACTCAATTCATACAAAAGATGAGCAGTGATTGTTTATAGATCTAGTGACTCCACGTGACTGCCTGAAAATAGTATTTATTTTCCACATAAAGAATCATCTTTGTTTTTAGACTTCATTTTTTTCTTTGACTTTAAAGTCATAGTGCATGTTTAGGCTCCCAGAAACATTGAAGTGTTCACAACAGACTAGAGAATCCTCATGATTATTCATTATTGGGAAGGAAGTGAGCAGAAATCACTTTGTAACCTTGAACAAACAAGGCTGAAAAGTTTGGTTAAGGAAAGCTCAATATCAAATGTACTACTGCACTCCTGGACACTTCTCCAAAGGAGAGGATAGGGCTTGGCAGGCTGCTGGTGGATTCCTGATATTATGAAGTTTATGTTGCTGTTAATCTCCAGAAATAGTCCATGAAAAAGTAGGTAAATAAATGGCAAGAATTTCTGATGTTGGAACTTAGTTCTTCATGTTCCACATTCTCTGACCAATTACAATTTTGTCAGATCTCTGAAATAGCTGCTTGTAAAACTTTGCTAGATAAACTTGTAATTAGAAACCTGATATGTGTGGGACATTTATATATCATCTGTCTCATTTAAATACCATGATATACTTAATTTTACCACTGTTAAAGATCATACATTTCTTTAACCAGAAACCATATTAATTCAGCAGTACCCTCTTCAGTGTTGTTATTTCAGGTAACCACAGTAAGCTGAAGAGTGGTCATACCTGCAACTGGTTGGCAGTTCCCATTTCCTGCTCCACTGGTGGAGCCTGATCAACAGTAATGAAGTGTCTGAAATACTATACAGACTTCTATTCTCACCTTCTCTCTTTATTTTATTTTATTTTATTTTATTTTATTTTATTTTATTTTATTTTATTTTATTTTATTTTATTTTATTTTATTTATTTCCCATTATTTGAGGAGTATCTTTGCTACCTTTTACCTACCTTTCTCCTTCACTCTGGACCACAGTAAATGTGAAGAGAGTACCTCAATTACATATTTCATACATGGAAGATTTCAGGTGGCATTCCACTACTGCTTTTGCAACTGACATAATTACAATTCTATACTAAAAAAACCCTCTTTACTGAGATTGCACTGATGATTCATAACAATCACTTGCTTTCAGAGTGTAAGCCTTTTAGGTCAGATTCATCACAGCTGAAATTAGGTTTGCAGACATGTAAATCAAGAGTACAGACATAATATTATCCTTAAATAAACAATGGTGGGACTGATTCCGAAGAAAGGTGGGTGGTTGTTCTTTATCTCCATGCCTTAGCTGGATGCCTGAAATTCAATGAACTGAATCTAGTTCTGCATCCTTGTATTTTGAATTACTGCCTGTTTCATTTCTTTTGCTCTAGTCTGTAGCTCATCAAGGTCTTTAGGAGGGAGATTTTTCTGTCTACCATCCCAATCCTCCCTTGCATTTACAATACTTCCCCTTTTGTGCTAAATTTCTTATTTGTAGGAGGGGAATATCAATATCAAGGCTCATTATAGGAAAAACTGTTAACAATTCTTGCAGTATGAACTGTGGTTATATAGTCTTGAAAGCTTACCTTAACTTTACAAACACACTTGTGTTAATACTAACCTTTCCCTAAGTAGCTATCACTACAGGGCCATACTTGCAAGGCATTCTCTTAGGTAACTTATCAAAATGGCTTATTTAGAAATTTTGTTTCCCCACTGAAATAGATGTCTGTGTTACACCTAGGTCTAGAATGTTACTTTTTTAGAATCAGGATACACTTTACATATGTAAATATACCTATGACCCATATCTTCTACTCATTTTAATTATATCATTACAATAGTAGAAGGTGTGTGCAGAAGTCTTCTAGACAGCACTCATCTACTTGTCCTTGAAAGATGCAATAATATTTACAAGGATATTAAGTAATAATGATAAAAGTAGTCATAATAACTGGCAAGTAATAAGGATATACATGTAATCTTCGTGACAAGAGGATTCCGAGGTCAATTCAATTGATGTTCACAATGATTCTTGGATTAATCCAGGTTATATAATAGGACTCTCATTGTTTGACAACCAATATATTTTGTAATCCTTGTTGATTTTTAAGATATAAAAGAAGAGAATAGTAACTGGCTTAAACTAGCCTTAATCTTGCCAAAAAAAGAGTAATGTTTTAAATTAATAAATCTGCCTTTCATTAATCCTGTATCAATTAAAGAAAAAAATATCCTGGGGTTCTTTTGTTTAAGAATGCAAACTGCATAATTTAATGACAAAAAATAGAATGAGAACTGGAATGTTTGCTCACCACTACTATTAAGAAACAGAAGTGTCTTTTCACATTTCTGCAGCATATTTCACCCTTTGAAGATTTTCCCTCACAGAACTCTGAGCATATTTAACCACTCACAGTTCATAACTAGACGCTCAAATCAAAATTAAGCCTACTTCATTTTTAACCCTACAGTCAGCAACAGTATTGACTGAGTATTTGTGACAAAACTGAAGAAGGGAGCTCATACTTTAAGGGTCCAAATGTTGCCTACGCTGAAACAAATGGAAAGCTGAGGTGACCTGATCTGCCTCTGCCCATTAGGGACTTTTTGATAGTCATTGTCTTCAAGAAAAATAATTGCTTCCCAAGAATGCTCAACTAAATCATTTTATTAGTGTGAACTGGATTAAGGTTATAGGAAGGTCCCTGTTGCTTCTTACCCAATAATATCTGACCATGCATATCAAAGAGTGAAGGAGGCAAATTATTCATTATTTCACCAGCATAATGAAAGCATAAGAGAGGTTTAAAAGGACGCTATCTGCAGCAGGAAACTGTCAAAGAACGTGGGAACACAGCCCTCCTGCATTTTTGTTTCAGCTCCGTTGATCAGAAGATTGAAAGGCCTGCTCTACCTACAGGGGTCCTCTGTTCAGGCCCCACAGTGCAATTATAATCCGTCCTCACCTCCTTTAGAATGACAGGCCAAAAACAAAGCCCAGAGCTTTTGTACAGCTTAGCATTCCTAAGAAACACAAATCTTCATTTCTTACTTCTTTTTTTTTTTTTTTTTTTTACCTTTTAAGAATTAATTAAAATTGCTCTTATATAATATTGAGGGATAAAACAGCTTTAAATTATCTAATACGTTTTAAGAGTGGATTTTTTTTTTTATATATAGAGCACATAGAAGGATCAGTTGCTAACTGCCACAAGGTAGAGCAGCTCTGCTTTTGTCTTCGTGGTGCTGCCTGCAGGAGGAAGGAGTCCAGTTGGCAGAATTTTGCATGAGGCTGTTTAATTTCATTTTTTTTTTTTCTTTCTGCCATTACTCCCGTTGTTTACACATTTTGGTGGCAGAAATTTGCAAGTAGTTAAATCCTCAATAGCTCTTGTAGTTAATCTTGTTGTTGAGCCTGTACTTTTCAAGGGCTGTCTGAACAAAAGGCATACCCTCTCGACAGCTAACATGTATACTTGGGCACTGCAAGAGCCTTAAATGGTCGTGCTATTGGGGCTGTGATAACCTAAGTATATTTAGAGTCACATGATCTATGTTAAAAAGTAATATTTGGTCGTAGTTTCAAACAGCAGAGTAGTTTAGAAGCAACAAAGACCTGTCCAATTTTAAAACAGCAGCAGTGAACTATTAAACATGATACATAGACTACTTGTTTTAACATCCTTCAACTGGCCCCCACATCACTGTGCTTCTCCCGAGGAAAGCTGTAGATTGCATGGTTACAATACTTTGGAAAATTCTGTGTTCAGCATTAAGTTTTCAGGCCATCTTGCCTTACCCCACATGAACTAACACTAAGCAGGCTAAAGTGAACTGACAGGTTATATTGTAAAATGAGCACACAGAATACCTTCAGCAAGCAAATCTCAAATAATGTGTGTGACCTTTAAATGCATACATTTGCAGAAGGTTAGACAAGATTCCAGGCTGCTTGAAAGCTTTACTGGGAGAAATCAATATGGGATGCTGTTGTGTGAAAGTCTGCTTTGAAAATGTACAGTCAGGTGCTAACGAAAGTACTGGCAATGGTATTAATTTGTTTTCCTCTTCTCAACCTCTGATTTCTTATTTCTTGACTGAGACAACACAGAATTACTTTTAAAATGATTTGATTTTTTTTTATATCTTTAACATGCTATATAGATACATTATTGGTAGTGAAATCTTTCAAGAACACAAGTGCATTCAGAGGTTGTGTCACACCTGTTGGTTCTTACCAGTGAAGTCACACTTTCCTTGTATCATTTTTGCTGTTAATATTATTAAATAATTGCTTTACAAGTTGCTCTTTCTTTTTAATTCATAGGTAATAAACTTTGCAGGGGTTAAGATGGCTGAATTAAGACCATTTGCAAACACTTAAGAAGGAAATAATGGTGTTATTACCAACCTAATGCCCTTGGGAAGGTGTAAGGCAATGCAAATCAAGCCTCTCCTTCACAAAGCCGCTTCTTTTTGTTAGGTTGGTTGGTTGTTTTTCTGTTTTGGTTTGGTTTATGATTTGGTTGTTATGGGCTGATTTCGTTTGTCTGAAGGGGACAAAGGCCCATTGTTTTATTCTTATTCACTTATTGTTTATCCCTTTGCCCTTTTAGTGACACCAGTTGTATTGTTCATGTAGGATACCAGGAGCTTCAGGACAGAAGGCAACCAAGCAGTAAATAGCTAGTAGGGGAATATCAAAAGCCAAATGCTTGGCTTGTCATTCATGACCTTCTGCAGGAAGAATCAACTTCTGGAGAAACAGGCGCATGCTAGGACTTGGTGGAACACCTATCCCTGGTCCATTTCTGCACAGCAACCTGAGAAATAATCTGGAATGATTCTCTAACATAGTCCCATTAGAGATTCATTTGTAGAGAAATTCAGAAACTCATACATTTATTCAAGCATGGAGAACTTCCATTCTTTGGGTTGAAGCACTAGCTATGATATTCTATATGTTAGCAACAGTATTTTGCATCTAGAACCCTTTTTAAAAGTAAAAATATCTGCAAAATTTTATGTCAAAATAGATGTAATGTCTGTTTAACCTTCCTTTAACTGATGCAAACATATCCTTCTCTGGCATACAAAAAATTTCTTTATGAAGTAAATGTGTAGGACCTAACATAATCCAAAGACATGATATGCCTTAACACCGAAAGAAAACACCAAAAGAGATGAATCCATCTTGAGGGAATGTATAATTCCCTGAACTCTGTGTTCCAAGTATTAAGATCTAGATGGAAAAGTGGGAGATTTGACTGAAGCTTTACTTCATTTTCAATTGTATTTAATTCTGCAGAGCTTCAGGTCAAAGCAGGCTAAATGAGCTGAAAAGATATTAACTGTAGACTTCTACACTTCTTAATTGAATCTTTTAGAAAGTTTCTAGCCATTTCCATTTTAGATTTCCATTCAACTACATAAGATCCATTTAAATTCACTGCAGTGGTCTATTTATTGATAGTGTCATGAGCAAAAAGGGAACTGGACATTATTTGTTCCTGTTGGCCTTAGTAGAACTAATAATATTTTTCAACATTTTCATATGTGAGCTTTTTCCTTTAATAATAATTAAAATAAAAATATTCTAAGAAATTCTGAAACCCTTGAAGTAACCACAAGAGATTTTTCAATTTGAGAAAATACACCATGGCCATAGTGATCAATCTTCAGGATCAGCCCTTCTACCATCAAAATACTGTCCAAAGAAGAGTATTTAGTTATTAAAGGTTAATTTAAGACACCTTTTCCAACATCTTTAATTATTTCTCTAGCCATGTTTTTCTCCAATACAACCCCAAATATCTAACACTTGTAATTTTTCCAGGAAACTGCATTTAAAATTAACAAAAGCATAGGCATATGAAGTTATCTTACATTTTCTTTCTCCCCTTGCATTTCAAGTATATTTCCTAAGGGGTGGATTTTCAGGTACAAAGTATCTCAGATTTTAACTTTAAAACAAAACGATAATGTCATTCTGTCTCTGTAAATGAAGGGAATTGAAAGAACAAAGCAGTACCATTGACCCCACTGCTGATGGGTTGAAAGCCAGAAGGGACTTCTAATGCTCTCAAGAGGTATCTGTCTGCGCTTCCTAATGCAAGGAAATTGCCTCAAACAGCATTTGAATAGAAATACATCATTCAGAGTTGGTGGACTATTAGTAAGTAAGCAGGCTTGTAGGGAGTAAAGGGAGATCTTCCTGAATACTCTTTACTCCCGGGTCAAATCAACTGGGAACTGTCTCCTTTCTAAGAAAATAAGACAAAAATTTCTGAGTTCAGTTTTCAGTTGGGTTTTTGGTAGATTTCATTGAGCTGGATCAACCAAAAAGTTTCTTGCTCCTTTATATCTCAGTGCCACCGTTAGATCAGACTGCGTATATGGATGGGTTTGCATGCACTTGTGTTCTTCTCAAAGGGAGGCTACATTTCTAATACTCAGATTGTTCAAGTCACTCCCAGCTCTGCCAAGATGCCCATCGGTGGCAGCAATGACTATAACTCCCATAGAAGGCTGTATCTGTATCCGTAATGTATTCTGTGTACCCAGAATCTCTTCTGTCTCCTTAGTTTGACTTGTTCTTTACAACATAGCAAAGATAAATTCTCACTCACTCTGACCTTTTCCACTTCCCTAAAGCTGTCAAGAAAACTCAAAACACAAATCCAATTTCATGTATCTTTGCTTTATCTGATGGGATCTAAGAAAGAGTTGGTTGGATTTTCTTCAGTAAGAGCTCTGATGTTGTAATTAGTGAGAAGAGCCTACTTAGAAGTCTTCCAAATGTGCCCTGCAACTGCGTTCTTACAGACAGATGCAGAGACTAATGAAATGATGTGCAAATTCTTAAAGCTCCAACCACAGCTAGATATGTATGATGTATGCTTTATGCAAGCATTTCTTAGAAATGAATTATTGCAATCACTGCAAATATGAATTCATATATTTGTATTCATATATGCTGGGGCAGGGAGTTGTATCTATACGTTGAGTGTTGTTTTATACAGCCTACAGGAATCTAACTGGCAGTCTGATTTTTTACTGTGCTGTAAGGCTTTGTCCTGAGTGCAGATATTTGCTTAAAATTATTACATCCAATATCTGTTTGCCATCACTTTTCAGATGTGAAAATTATGTTTTAAAAAGAAATCCTTACCTATTGTAATATGATTGAAAATGATTTGGTTGGTTGTTTTTTTTTTTGTCCAGTAGTCAAATGTTTTTCATTTGGATATTTTCTCATCAAAAGTCACATTCACTTGTTAAAACCTTAATGAAAGAAGTGAGACAACATGGTAAAACAACATGAAAAGGGATTGTTGTCTCCATGTTGTCTGTCTATATAGTCAGTAATGTAGCATGTTTTCATGATTCTAGAACTGGGAGATCTTCAATTTAAATTAACCTTTTTAGGCAAAAGGAATGTCAGTTCATTTAGGCAAACATGCCAGATTAGCTAGTTTCTTGAGGATTACTGAAAATCAATTTTCCATTGAACTTGCAAATGTGCAGCCATGGCCAGGAGATGTTATTTAAATGCGTGTAGCCTGCATACCCAGGACTTGACATACCTGACATACCACCATGCAATTTAAACAAATTCTCTGCAAACAACTTATGTACTTCAAAATCAGAGAAGTGACAAAGCTTGATGTGCTTATGTCATGTGTCCTGGAGCCTGTCAGCTCTGGAGGGGATATGCTCTTCTATTTCTATTCTGTAAAATAACATTTACGTGGCAATGAAAAGGCCCACAGGCTGCTGTCTACAGCGTAAAAATACCATGGTACTGTTTAAAGAGAGAAATATCACACCTTCTCCACAAAATGTACCTTCCTTCTTTGGGATTTCTTCAGAAAGTAAAGAGATTATAAAACTGTAGGATCAGAGAATGATTTGAGTTGGAACGGACTCTTGGAGATAATCCAGTCCACCCCTACCTTGCCTTAGACAGGAGTATCTTTCACTAAATCAGGTTGCTCATGAGGCATCCACAACTTCTCAGGGCAATCTGTTCCAGTGTCTCACTGTCCTCATCATGAACATTTTCTTCCTTATATCCTGATATACTCCTTATATCCAGGTTTCTACAATCCTGCTTGGATTGCTTGGGTTGAACTAGAAGTTCCTGCTGGGTAGTGTCAGCATAGAATCTGCTTAAGCTGATGAGAAGTGTAAGCATTCTGTTATATGGTATGTCATGTATGGTACTACAAAATATAGAGATTATATTGAAGGCAGTGATTCTAAGACATACCAGTCAATGAAGCTGCAAAATATTACTGCCAAGTGAGAACATACTAAGCACTTCTATTTAATTGCTGTACTTATGGAGTTAATATCAAGCAATTGCAGTCTCAGTTGCTTTTACTATCTTTCTCTGAAGCTTATAAACAAATGTATCTTGTGGCTTAGAAAAACAGGACCTACATTAGGACTTTTGCCTCAAACACTTATTTTTAGATCAGACATGATAGTACTTGGAGAGAACATCAACAGTTTTATTAAGCTTTAGCAAGCCTCTTCCCCACAAACAAGAGTTTCCTCTGCCTGCTGATGGTTTTATGGACAAAAGAAATGGGACATTTACTGGCTGTAGACTGTCAGATGAAGGACAGCTATAGTGACAGCATGGTAAAATTTTGGAGGCAGAGTGAAGTAAAACTTCAGGTCAAATATTGAAGTTCAGTACCAGCCTTTAAAGTGGAGCACACTCAGCACACTGAGAAGAAAAACAACTGATTGTCTGTTAGCCTTTTTTATGTTATGTTGATCATTTCCATGAAAGAGAATCTTAAAAAGGTATCTCAAAGATAACTGTTTAAATCGTGCCCTGCTTTACTTTTGCCCATGTCAACCAAAGCAAACATGAGCGAAGACAACTACTTTGTAGTGTCAGATTCTGACTGCAGTGCCAGTGAAAAGAGCCAGGTTCCATGCCCAAGGTGACAGAAAATAAAGCTGAAGAAGGGCTATAGCATTACAAACCACCAGATCTCATAATTTCTTTGTAAAGACAAAGATGATCAGGGTAAGCCTCTGGCCAGGGCCTTGGGAAAGCACTATAACATGTCTTTTATAGCTCTACAGGGTAAAATCCACTACTGCAATCTGTATCATCATGAAAGATATCATAAGGGTTACTGCACCCTCCCACTGCCATAAATGTATCACCTGTGATTACAGGAATGGGTCAAATCCACTGACTGAAAAATGTTTTTTGTGTTTCTGTGTCGACAAGTAAACCTTGTGAAAATGTTTTCTTTAATATCAGCTATCCCGAAACTATTCTACTGTAAAATTATAAAGAAGATGCTTTCCATGCTTGAGTTCTCAGCCCCATGGGCACTATTCGGGCTACCAGAGGATCTCTAAATTCTGAGGTAATATCCATAGCACATAGCTTATTATATCATGTGGCCTAATCAACCATAAAATGATTCCAGTTTGAATATGTTCTACTTTAACTGGCAATTGTGTTGCTATCTATGCTTACAAATAGAAGTCAGAGTAGTCATGTTAACTTCTGTCATGCCATAACACAGACTAATTTGAGCTGTCTTAACAAAGGATTTTAATTATTCCAAAGTTACAGGAAAAGTTTAGGTGTAAATATAATATCAGGATAATAATAATTTAATAGAGAAAAATGAATAAAATTTGGTGAAAAAGGAAAAGCAAGACAATATTTCAAATTTTGGTTGATTTTAAGTGAATTGCCATATGCAAATGAAGTTATCTAACCTTATACTTGATTCTGCTTTGAGATTACCTCAGATTCCTTCCTATCTGAATAATCCATGTTTAAAAAAGCTGAAAATGAAAAAGGTCCACAAAAATACAAGTTCTACAGTTTCTGCTTTCTGCATTTTAATTCAAGACATCATATAGAATCATTATTATTGATAGCAGTGTGCTTTATATTGCAATTTTTATTGTACCATACTTGATATATTTAAAGAAAATACATTTCAAAATTATTGGTCTGTTACATTGCTGTTCAGGATGTTTTATACACTGGAGTAGAGGTTGATCTTCAGAAAAGACCTGTATGGGGACTCTCTATGTCCCTTATAGACCTTACTTTTCCTTTCATCAAAGTTAGAGGTAAATTTATTTAATTACAAAGCTGCAGGATCGCTCAAACCAACACTCTCTTGCACAGTGTGCTTAATTTTCCTACGCAATGTTTTGAAGTGAATTCAAGAAAAATGTTAAAGTAGCTGGTGCAAAAATCACTACAACTATTTACCAACTCATTTATTTTTCACTATATTGTCACCAGCTTTTATTTTGTGTTGATGGCAGGGACACAAAGAGAGACTGAAAAAAGAGAGAAGGAAAAAGAGTCATTACTCCTCCACGTACATTATCATCATTGCATGGATTATAATAGCAATAATTGAAATCAAGACAGGCATATCCCACCTTGACACTGCTCGCTTAAAAGAATAAAGATATACTTTGTTGTATTCCCACTGAGGAGGGAAATCTTGGGCTTTCTTCATGATAGAAAAAAAGAGATTTTTAGGGAATGGAAATCAGGTGCATCTTAAACTAATCTTTGCTCTCATGAAGCATAGGAAAGTCAGAACAGAAAGGCACCTGACTGCATATGGAGAATCACAGTGACTCAGTCAACACAGCAATTTTAGCTCTAAAACATCAAAGTTACATAAGTAGAGTGACAACACATGGAGTAGTGTAACAAAGGAGCTCTGCATTTGGGTAACACTGTCAAATAAATACGGTTACAGAAAAATCCTCTGGATTTACCAAATTAATGCTGTCTTTCTTTTAAATATTTAAACCTCAAACTGAGATGTTACTACCCCTTCAGCTTTCACTGAGTATTTCAGAATGCCATAGACTAGTTCCTTTTTTGCAGTGCAGAGTGAAGTCTTTGCTATGTAAACTGAAGTAACTCCACTCAATTTTTGGAACTCCACCGGTGAAAATACTTGTTCATACTACCTAGCTTACATGTAATGTGAATGTATGCCTCTTTAGTTATATGGAGTATCACTGTCAGAACAAAATTTCACAGTTCTTTCATTAAATAAGGCACTACATAAAAGGATTCTTTAAAGCCATCGGATTATTCATCCATCAAATAAATTTCTGCAGTGGAGTAAGGACTCCATATGCTTGCATGCCCACGCATATCTCTTTCCTGCAGCTTCACAGGCTCATACCATCATCACAAAAAAATATTAGCAGAAAAACAGCTTACTTCTAGGTACAATATGACAGATTGCCCAGTCAAGTACAAGTTTCAGTTTACTACAGTTTGCACAGACATACTCATTTATGAGGATTCAGCATCCGATCCTCTTTCTTCAAAAACAAATTTTGAAAAACCTTTTCCAATTCCGAGTAGTGGTAGCAATCAAAGAGCAGTAGAAGCAAAAGCGTCCATAAAAGGAAGGAAATTTTTCTTTTCCAGTAATATTCATTTGTCTGTACATGTTCAATAGCAGTGCACCACACATACGCTTACATATCCACTAGTGTATATGTATAGCTGCCCTGAAATAATAAAATCTTCCTAAGCTTGTCAAAAACTAAAAATATTTTCCCACTGATACAGCATCTGACAAAATCAGTCCAACTCCAATTTTGATTGAAGGGGAAGCTCTCAGTTCTGAACACAGTCACCATGTAAAACACTGAGATGATCCCTGTATTGTTATGCAGGCCTAGTTGTAAGGCCCAGGTGTCTGTAAGGCTGCTCCTATTAACAAGGCAGAGAAAAAGAGGCTGAATATGATAAATAAGACAGAACAGGGTTTTACTCTGGAGAGCAAATGTATAGAACTCTCAGTTGTACATGATCACAGACGAGCAGAAGGAGAGAAAGCACTGACTGCATTGTCACATGTACGTAATAATACACGTGTGTAATAATGTAAATGTAATAATTTTTGGCTTCTCAGTAGTTTGCATGAAGGGCAGTCACAATCCATCGTCTGTGGCCTATGCCTTAGAAATGAGCAGTCAGTGAAAGTAATGAAGAATAGATAATACAATAATCAAAGGGAGTATGTTAGAAAGGGAACAAACATGCAGGCCGCGTGCCAAAACCTCCGTGTTGCACTGCATAGCCTGGACAATTCCAGAAATCACAAGAATTATATGCACTCAGAAGCCAGAGTTCACTTCCCTCAGTTATAGGTCATTGCACCCTGTCAGCTATTAGCTGTAAGACCGGCCTTAGCATAAACATACACTGTTCAGCCTTTGAAATAATTGTGTCTTCAGTTCTTCCTTTTGGAAGACTCTTTGCAAAAGATTAGGAAAGGACCTTCTACTTTCCTAAAATATGTTCATAGTCACAACACATTTGTCTATGTGTCTGCCTTTCCTTTATTTTTAATGCTTTCATGGTATTTGCCAGTGTACATTTTACAGGGTGGTTGTCTCCTCTGCATCTTCCTCTGGCTAAGCCAGTCAAGCCAAACAGTACTTTCATGATAAATTCTCTCTTTTTATTAATTATCTTAGTAAATCTCCACCGGAATCATAGAATCATAAAACTTTTGGGTTGGAATAGATCCTTAAGATCATCTAGTTCTAACACCTCTAGTTATAGGCAGGGACACCTCCCACAGGTTACTCAAAGCCCCATCCAGCCTGCCCCTGAATGCTTCTGGGAAGGAGGCATTCACAGTCTCTCTGGACAACCTGTTCCAGTGTATCACCACCCTCACAGTAAAGAATTTCTTCCTTACATCTAGTTCAAATCTACACTCTTTCAGCTTAAATCCATTTCCCCTCATCCTGTTGCTACATGTCCTTCTAAAAAGTCCCTCCTTAGCTTTCCTGTAGGTTCCCTTCAGGTACTGGAAGGCCACTATGAGGTCTCCTTGGAGCCTTCTCTTCTCCAGGCTGAAAAGTCCCAGGTCTCTCAACCTTTCCTCACTGGGGAGGTGTTCCAACCCTCTGATCATTTTTGTGGCCCTCTTCTGGACCTGTTCCAACAACTCTATATTATTCTTGTGTTAGGGGCCCCAGAACTGGACACAGTACTCCTGGTGGGGTCATGCTACAGCAGAGTAGGGGGCAAAATCACCTCCCTCGACCTGCTTGTCACACTTTTCTTGATGCAGCCCGAGATACAGTTGGCCTTCTGAGCTGCAAGCACACAGTGCCAGCTCACGTTGAATCTTTCGCCAATCAACACTCCCAAATCTCTCTCCTCAATACTGCACTCAAGCAATTCACTGCACACCCTGTACCTATGCCCTGACCCAGATGCAGGATCTTGTACTTGGCCTCATTGAAATTCATGATGTTGGCATGGGCTTACCTCTCAATGCTGTCCAGATCCCTCTGGATAGCATCCCTCCCTTCTAGTGCATCAACTGCACCACTCAGCTTGGTGTCATCTGCAAACATGCTGAGGGTGCACTCGATCCCACTGTCCATGTCACCCACAAAGATGTTAAATAACACTGGACCCAACATCAATCCCTGAGGAACACCATTCATCACCAGCCTCCACCTGGACACTGAGCCATTGTACACAACTTTCTGAGTGTGACCATGCAGCCAATTCCTTATCCAGTGAGCAGTCCATCCATCCATCAGATCCATTTTTCTCCAACTTGGCTACCAGGACATCATGCAGGACAGTATCAAAACACTTTGCACAAGTGCAGGTAGATGATGTCAGTTGTTCTTCCTTTATCCACTGATTCTGTAACTCCATCATAAAAGGCCACCAAGTTTGCCAGGCATTACTTGCCTTTGGTGAAGCCACTTGCCCTTGGTGAAGTCATGTCTCTTCTTTTCTCACTTCATCATTTCCAGCTTCATGTCAGTATGGCACTGGGGAGGTGATGTTTCTGTACAGACCCTGATTACATTTGCCTGGACTGAGAGGTAACCAGGGAAACTGAAAGATCTTAGAGTCCATTTTTCACTCTTTCAACTCTTTCATCAAGCCCTGAAGAAAACTTCCCTGCAAAGATTCTTTGCCCATAAGGACAGAAGGTATCTCTACACATGAGTGTAATATCCTAAGCTGCTTCAGCTATTTCTGATACTTTAGGGAAGTGGATTAGATAAACTAGCTTTTTTCTTTTGCCATCCATTATCACAATAATTTTAATAGTGGGCAAAGGAAGTCTTGGGTCACTTCCTTCCCTGCATTACGTGAATATGGCAACATTCCCAAAGTCCTCCAAGTCTACTGTTCCTCATCATAATCTGAATTCTGTGTTTATACCATATTCACAAATAAGAGGTCACAGAGACCCTGTGTTCCAGCTGTTGTTTTGTTGCTTTTTTTTTCCCCCACTATGGTTATATCACAGCTACTAATTTGGTTCTAGGACTACAGATTACAGGTCAATGATTCACAGAATAATATTAATGGGTCTGAATAAAAAAATGTGCCCATCTCTTGATGTAATTAAATTGTACCTTCTTCCTTTCATACTGTCCCTTCCCTAACTCAAAATCAGACTGAGTGTTCTGTACACATCTTAAGCTACGAATCCTAAATGTCTTTTATTTTCACATCGTTTTGCTTTTTAATTGTCCTAAGATGCTCCAAACAGCAACTATTTCTGATCGCTGTTGACAAATCTTCTTTTCCTATAACATGCAATAAAAAGGCATTGATTTGAACCTTTTTCAAAACATTGATTTTTTTAAAGACACATTGTCTGCAAATCTGGTATGCTAATTTCCTAAGTGTGATTGGTTCTGTGTGCAAATACTCAACAGTAAACAAAACCCAAGGTTTGTCAAAAAGAATTTCTGAGTAAGTTTATTAGGTTAAAATCTGTTTTGTTTTGGTGTGTCACTGTTGTTGTTTTTTCTTGGTCCCACATGGAGAGCAAACATGGCCTGGAAGAGTGTTATGTCAAGTACCTCCCATCATGCATTGTCGCTGCTCAGTGAACTGAAGTCTAAAAAAAAGTAATTCCTCATTTTCATCTTGACTAGGATTCCCCTTTTCTTTGCTGTGAAGCTGCACTAATCCTTCATTCAGCGCAACCCACACCCTCTGGTTCCACTCGGAGTTCTCCCTTTCTAACATCATTGTATTCTTTATCTGGGCCTTCTTCTTCCAATAGTACTCCTTGAAAGCTCTTTCACAGACAAGAAAGGACCAGCTCCATAATGGCCAAGTTGGCCCTTTTCTTTTCTCTCTCTTTTTTTTAAGCTTCCGACTGAGCTTTGCTATTTAATCTTCTTGAGGCGTTCAAGATGTCACTTGCCTCTGATGACTATAGACAAAAGGGAAATCCATCCAACTTGAATGCAGTGTATACTTGAATACATTGGGTTGCTTTGAAGAGAGTTTCTTGAAGTCTCTGTGTTTCATTGGCTGTCCTGGTGGCCTCTATGCAGGTCTTTATGTTAAATCATATGCACTTTCACAGAGCAGTTTCCTGGAATGTTACCTGAATTTTTGCAGCCTTAAATATCGGCAGGTGAAATATTCATCCAAAAGCAATTGTTTTGATCAGGTGTTTTTAATAAGCTAATGAGAATTTCCCCCCTCTTCACAAGCATATGAAAATAAACTAAGCTTTAAGCATGCTTTGACTAGTTGGTTTGTACATATTTTTCAGGTAACTGCAATATTGTCCTTCTAGCTGCTGGAAGCTGAGAGAAGGGTGAATATACAGAGAACTGGGTGCAGCATTCTCTCACTCCAGGTACTCCACTCCTTGAAGCATTAAATTGTTAACATTTGTCTCTCTGTAATGCATTACCTCAATATTTATTTTACACTTCAGCTATTTTAGGAAAACAGTACCATTAACTTGAAAATGTTTTAGTAAGTCTTACAGACACCAAAAGTAAAATTCATTTAATTATATTTGCATATGATCTACATTTCACGAAAGGATTTTTCTGTAATGCGGACACCTAACTCTTTAGCTACTGGTTATCTATGACTATTTATACAGGCTGATAAGAGATTGGTGATATGGAAGATGTAGGATGAACAGGCATCTGTCTGTATTAGTCTGTTTTTAGTCTGAATAGTTACACTTTGGTTACCTTACTTTTGTGGCTCATGCATAGATAAAATTCTAGGAAACTGCAAAATGGATAATGTTCATTGCAATGTGAATATAAACACTAGCAATTTCATTACATAGAAATGAAGAATATGAACACAACATGTTAAAATATGAGTCTACCAATTCCTAGCATTAGTCGAGAGTAGAAAACATGCAGTCTTTGTAGCAATATATACAACTTTTCATTTCCCATATCAATCATGAGAACAAGTTGAAGTTCAGATAATGGCCAGTTCAATTTACCCTAATTGTTAAGGACTTAGCCTGACTGTTTGCATTACAGACTGTGGCCACTGGGTTCTCAGTAGGGGTTTGCGGCCTACTCCATTCCGTAACAAACCCATGTTCATGCGTCGATTCAGATCCATCACCCTGAGATAAACTGTGAATATTGCCCTTTGTCCTGTGCTGCATTCTTTCATGCATTGTGTAGTGACTATTTAAGGATTTAAAGGCTCATTTGCACAATTCTTTTGTCAGCAGCCTCAGTGCAGAATGGAAAAGTGATGGCTTCTCTGTCTGGGTTGTGCCCTAAAGCTCTTGTGAGAGAAATCTACATACATAAGTTTTTCTTACACATGCAGAATGTCAACACTAAAAAAAAAAAAAAAAAAAAAATGACCTGTCTGTTTCTGTAGCGTAAAAGGTTATGGGTTAATATATTATGTGATTTGGTTTCCTCTTTTGTGGTATTAAAAAAAAAAAAACAACACTTGAAAGCAAACAGTAAAGGAATACAGAAACATTATGTATTTAAAAATTCAGATGATTAAGGTTGCTGGAATTTGCAAAATAAATCTCCATTGCTGAAGGTGATTGATTACATTAATAATTTAGATGCCTCAGTTGCTCAGGAAATGTCTGAGAAGATGATAAGGTCCATCTCATCTGCCTTTTATGTATGTCTCCTTTGTTAATACATGTGTATTTAAACAGCAAAACAAAACTATCACTGTATACACACACACACACATATATATACATATAGATATATAAATTCATTTTAGAAAATGATCTCATTACTCTTCCCCTCAAAGTAAAGCTGGTGGAAAGACTGCAAACAAAAATTAAAATTTGGTAAAATCACTTTCTTGCACACAATTTGAAAATTCAAAAGGCTGTGCTAATGCCATCTGAGTCATTTACCTGCCTTGTTTACTGTATTATTGATTTTTATTTAACACAGATGAATGTATCCTAATGTTCATGAAATTTACAGCCATTTCTCATAGATAAGCACCAAGGACTTGAAATAAGATAGCAAAGTAATGCAATGATATTGCCTTTTTCCATATAGCATTTGTCATAAAAGTTTATGACTTAGAGTGTCTAGAAATAGGTTCTACTTTTTTTCAAAATTTTTCAAATTCATTTTAGTATGAATAAAATGTGAGTCAAGTAATTCTTACAGTTAGAAACAAACCTTGAAATATGCAAGGATTTGATCATCAAATTAAATCGTACTGATATTACCTAGTCTTTTCTACCTACTCATTATTATTCTTGTTAGACTGAATCGGTATAGACTGCCTTTAATCTAAACTTCAGAAATATGTTTTTTTACTGTTGTTAAAAATATTCAAATATTCCAATTTTGATATTGGCCATCTGCTTTAAAAGCATGATGAGCTTTTATTGTCCAAATATCTGCTTTCCCCCAGGTAATTAAAATATATTCTCAAATATCTCTTTGTGCAGTCAAGGTCTCTAAAGCTTCCATTTTTATCAAAATTTTCCTCAAAATGTATCTCTTCTGTGCCCCAGCTGGAAACTACCTGGTAGCAAATAGCATTTAGTCATATCTTTCAGGTTATGTTATTGTCAATAACATTGGGTTAAATAACCATGAGAAGATCAGGCATGTAGTGAGTGTACTCTGCATTAAAGACTGTTTATTTTTTTGATCATGTCTTTCTTCTCTTTGTCTTCCCACATGTTTTTGGTCCTTGTTCACCTTGGATTGCAGACTCCAGGTTGTGTGGCACAAGAGCAGTTACCTACTCCATAAGGTCCCTGTGGTCTTTAGTATTTACTATGGAAAAAACCTGTGACTGCCTCAACAATAGTTGAACAACCAGCTTTGAATTCACTTACAGTGAGATATCTGCTTGTTTGACCAACTGTAGAGCTCCCTGGTAATTTTTTTTTCATCTTATAAATACAAGATTTGAAATACTTTGGAATGGTAGAATAAAAAACTTGCTTTTTGTTTCCTTGTTTATAAAATGTAACATATTAGAAAAGCATTTACAATATAGTTCTTTTTTTTTTCTATTCGTTAAGCTCCTAGTAGGACACTGAAAAATATAAAATCTTAGATTAGATTGGATCTGATAGAGCCTTATAATTTATTTGATCATTGTCTCTGCATATCGGAAGAGTTCTCTGTCAGTATAAGCCATAATGTTAACCTTTAGATTTCTTGTCTAGGGATTTCCATGAAATTTTATACTATGATACATCTCATTTAAACATTCATATTATTCTTGATTGTTTATTACATTAGCCTGAAGAGAGACAAATTGTGTATCCCAGTGTAATATCCTCTCTGATGGACTGATGTCACTGACATGATGTTGCCTTTAAACACTAGTTCGTGGCCCTGACTGAGAGAAATGGTTCTATCCAACAAGATTCTAAATCTTGCCGCAATTTTGGAATAATGGGGACTGAGCTCTGCCATAACTTCATTAGCTCATTTAAATGCAAATGACCATTTGAAAATCTATGTATCTAATGTGTATCAGTATGTATACCACATAAAAGATTCTGGTGTCCAATAGAATGATTACCATTTACTACTAGTTGCAACAGCAGATTACAAGTGTGTGGAAGTCCAGGTGAAGGTGCAACCAGATCGCTGAACAGCACGGAATTTAGCTGATTCTATCAGTTCCTACCAAAGGATGTAAATGCAGCCTGTAGTCTTCTAGAGTTGTACACAGTCAAAGAGGTTATTTTCAAGTCCAGAAACTTGTAGGAGTTGCTTGTGCAGGAAGTCATAACAGCCCCTAAATTCACAAACTTGTTCATGTACACAGTGAATGAAAAACTGAGCAACAGAGGGTAACTGGCTGCTGAACAGAAAGAATTTAAGAACTAAATCCAATTTAAACCAGGGAAGAACAAATGCATCTGATATCAGAGCTCTTTAACAGATATTCACCTAAGCTGTTATAAAACATTCTCAATTCAGTAACATTTTTTTACTTTCCCTAAATGCTCTTTACAACAGTAGAAGATTTGTATTAGTAACTAGTATAATTCTCTGATCCTTTGAAGTTTCTTTCACAGTGCTGTATGTGAATGTCTGAACGTTGTGATTTTGCACCACAATTAATGAGTTTTATGCTTTGATTTGAATATGAGGAATGTTTTGCCATTTTATTAACTACTTGCAAAAAAGTTACTGTGATAGCCACAGGCTTCATGTTTTGTGGCTGTTTCACTGCTAAGATGTACAAGAGTTTCACAGGTATAAAACATGGAGGGAAATTCTGTCATTTTGAATGATTTATTTAGCAGAAGTGACTTTAGAGTGGATTGTCTTCATTACGGTACAGAATGAGAAATACCCAGAACGCAGTGGGCAAGACAACCTATACGTTGCTTGGCCACCTGGAGCTTCACCTGTGCTTGTGGCTGAATCCTTGTGACACTGTAACTGGACCATGGGCTTTCAATCTTCTGGGGAGAAATTAAGAAAAATTAAGACTGTTTGCCTATGTGAGGTTTCCATTCAACACTTCCCATGTTCTTGATAAAGATAACAATTTGCCATGCCTTTGGAATGAGCCTCTTGTGTAGAAAGGGTAGTATTTTTTTCCTAAGACCTACTACTCTTTCCTCCATCTAGCACTGGTTCTGCATCAGCTAGCTGTTGTTAATATAGGTGTAGATTTAAATTAGGTTTTAGAAAGTTGAGCGATGGCTCTATGCATGAATAACATGAACACATATATGTAATGTACAGTTACATGACAAATCAAACCAATTTAAACAGATTCAGACCAAGTAAAGTCATATTATTATGTCAGAATTCATTACATTAGCATTAATGATGATTATGATGAACACCCTTTTTATCATCTGAAGCCAGACTTCCCAATTTTAATCTAATTTTAACCCACAATACTTAACAATATTTTCCTCAATATTTTATGTCAAGCTGAATATCTACCATAGTGATGACTCTTTTCTATCACCATGATTACCTCTTTAGCTCTTACCATTGAAGGTCATAAATTTTACTGAAGTTACCTTGAAATTATCCTTAAGTGTCAAGTTTTTCAAAGGTAAGAATAACTGTATAGGACTAATAGACTTCTGCATGTGGACAGTCAGAATGGCTTTTTTTTTTTCTGATCACAATTTACTAAGATGAATTATTTATCTTACTGTCAGTTTAGTCAACTGGAGACAAATCAGGTGCAGTGCAACTTCATAATATAACGTTCAGTATTTGCTTTCATAGGAAAACACAACAGTGCTCTCTTTCTCTGCTGAAAAGGCATGGTGTTGATAGCATCAGTCATTGTATTTAGATATTCAACATAAAGATCAGGAAATTTGGTTGAGAACTTTCTAGAAACTTTCTCAAGAATTTCTTATATATTCTATGATTTCTTAATATTAAACATTAAAAATTATCACAAAAGTAAAAGAAAATTTCATTTTAAGAGTTTTTTTCTTGAATTATATTTTTTTTCATATTTTCATATTTTTATTCCAAGGAAACTGTAAACTTTTTAATAGGCGGTGTTAGATCTTGCAGCAATAATGTCTTCTGCATTTTAACATAATGTTGAAATTTAATTCAGAAACTGATTCAATCTGTCCACAACAAAGAAAATATATCACTAACTATTAAGGAAAAACCAACATCACAGGTTAACAGGGTGAATATGATGATTTGTATGGATGGATGTGAAATACAATAACTGAAGGATTACAAACTCATAGAACAAATAGTGATACAGGGAAACACCTATAGAGATATTTCCACCTTTAGAGGAATCCAGTCCATTCTTAATCTGTGTAGGTTGACAACAAATTGCATAGAAGCTTTAAAGAAAGCCACAGCTTAATGTGTCAAAATGCACCAGAGCTAGTGAGATTTAACCCAGCTAGGCAGAAATAAAGTGGAGAGTAGTAATATGATAAAAAGCATAAGGTTTCTTTGAATCCACAGCTAAATGTACAGCTACGAAACCATAGCAGAAAATATCAGAGAAACATCCAAAGGTTATTTATACTGGCTCATCCACTCTATTTTGATACCACTGGATTTATTTCCAAAACATGGTGTCCATTTTCAAATTGCCTGTAGTAAAATTCTACCTATGTTATACCTGGGACTGTTTTGGGAGAGTGCTAGCTGACTGACCAAACTATGGACCATGCTAGCCATAAGATGAGTTTCAGTGGCTAACTACATTAACTGCATCAGCACAGATGTGGTCTGAGAAACATCTTCCAGAGTGCTAAACAAATGGCCAAATAAAAGAGAAAGTCTGCCAGTTCATTACAGCGTTGTCACATTGCTGATAAGAGTAAGGTTCCAAGCAGTGAACTGACAACATGTTTGGAAAAATGAAGGATAAATAAAACAAATACACATACATATACACACACCAAGAAAAAAAAAATAATAAAATAAAAGGAGGGGGAGGGAAATAAAAAAGAAAATAAATTATCTTACAGTTTTCTCATAATTACTTTAGGAGTCTCCACCTAGAACATGTTGTCTTTACAGACTCTAGTCAGAAGTGATTAACTGTCACCATGTACTTCACAGTGACTCTAAGACCATAAATGAACAGTGTCCATATGTCATTCAAAATATTCAATTTTTATTGATCCCTGTCTCTCCCTGAGTGCTCATGAGCAACCTCTCAGAAAGTTCAAATATATTTCCTAGGTATTCAAACTGCTAATCTGTATTTGGATGTAGCTAGTCTTCTTTAGTGTGGAGGGCTATTTAACCATAGGAATGCATGCCGTGTCAGCTGGCTGCTCTAGCACATGATCACCCTTGTTTTTCGTTTTGTTTTGTTTTTGTTTTCAAGCACAAGCATTGTCTAGGTGTCAGATTCATGGCTAGGAATCACCAGGACTGTGAATTTTAGTGAATTTTAGCACTCTGTCTGATCCCATTGACTGTTATAGAAGTTAAGCACTTAGACAGTTTTACAAAGTGTCTTTTACAAGGTCTCTTTTTCGGATGTTTGCACATAAACATATATGGTTTTAAAAATAAGTTTCTGTAAATTATAAATCTTTAGTGTATAGATTTGGTATAGTACGTCTTCAAAACTCTACCGGTGACATTGTAGAAATAACATCAGAATAAGACAGAATTATACTTACTATCCATGTTAGTTTATAATATCATTCTCATGCAGCAAAATCTTTACTGTAAAATAATGTAACTAAATGGATTAGCATTCATAAATATGTATTTTAAGGACATTATTTGATTTGGTTTATTTTTTTCCTGTTATCTCTTCCTCATTGCCCTTACACATTTTGTTTTGTTTTTATTTTCACTTTGGCACTTTTAACTGATAATGTAACAACATTTGCATTTAATAATTTGCATAATATAATTGTCACAAACTTTAAAATAAATGAAAGCTTGCAGATTATAAAAATACAGAGCTCAGCAATACATATGTATACACAGAAAAGAACGATGCTGATAAGGCAGTCTGACTTGCTAATAGCCGTAGTAAAATTTGGCTCCTTAATCCACAAAACAAAGCTAATTAAGACAGAAAAATTGAAGCACAAATTGAAAGTGATCTCCCCCCCCCCCCCCCCCCCCCAGCTGTAAGGAGTTTTTCTCTAAAAGTGGCATATAAAATACAGTGTATCTTGGATTTATTCCAAGAAGAATAGTGAGCCAGTGCAGAAGGCCACATTGGGATTAACAAATACATGAAAGCATTTGCATTACGAGTACAGCTGGAAATAAACCGTGTGAGATGACTAACACTTACTTTATGTTTACAAGAGAAAGGGAAATACACTTGAGTTTGAAATGGAAGATATCTGACTCTGTTCTGTTTGGAGTTGTAAGAATATGAGAGGGAGCAGAATAAATTATTTTTTCTCCTTAGAAGAAAAGACTCAACTGTGAGCACGTTTAAGTTCTGGAGTCCAGATTCATGTAAATTTCCCAATGATATTTAAAGAATGGGAAATCATTACCCAGAGAAATGTGTTTTAATTGCTTCTTCTTTGCAATATAATAAGCTTTCCTTCCTTTTTTTTTTTTCCTCAGTGTTATTCCAATTTTCTTCTGACATTGATATCCATTCTCCTATTCTGATCTAGCCCTTCATTACTCTTCCCCTCATTTTTGCTAGTCCACCCTATAATTATCTTCTACACGCTGCTGTGTGCCCTGTCCTTGTTTCTGGATGCCAAGGTCTTAAGGAGTGGTCCTCCTTTGTAGCCTTTTCATAGAGAAGTCTCTTTCTCCCTGTCCGCTCCTTGTTCATGCCTGCTCCTTATTCCTCCCAGCTCTGTTCCTTCATGGTTGCCTGTTCTCTACTGGTGCATCTTCCTGTAGTTCAGTCCTAGTATTTTCCTAAAGAAATCTTGGAATTCAAAGCCTAAATTTTCCTCAAAAGATTGCAAAAAAGTGAATCCTTTTGCCAAACGAACACTGAACTCGAAACTTGCACTAGGCAGAGGGAAATAGAACTCATCACTCCTTTCAGTGGAGAAACAGAGGGATACAACTAATCATTTGTACCAAATGTATTGGCTTTCAATCATTTCTATATTGATACAGCCAGAAAGTTTGAAGAATGAATGCCTTGATCAGTTTCAGTAGAGATTATTGTAAACTGCCAGTGCTACAGTTATTCTGGGGACAGATAGAAACTGTGGCTATTTTGGCATCACTTTGTATTAACACTGAAGTGAATTTTCAAAAGAATAAAGGAGGTCTTCACAGCCACAGATAAGTGACCGTGGAACAATAGCAGAAGTAAGGCTTAAGAAGAGCACTTTCATTTGGAAGTATGCTCAGTAAAACACATCTTCAGTCTTAGTTATATAGCCTGCTAAATGAGTTATCAAAAGCATTAAATGATCTGAACTTTAAACACACTTCCATGCTGAAGTGTTTCCTCATGCAGTCAAATCTATGGGGAAAAGAAAGATGGGTCTTTTATTCTCAGTCATCCTTTACAAACAGTGTGATAAAGAAACAATGGGTACGGAACCTTCATTCTGTTGTTCTACTGGGGCATAACTCAAAATAACAAACTTAACTATCAAGAGTCAAAGTTTGACTGTTTGTGCATATTCTATTGACTTAAATCTTCAGTAACATCAACTTTTCCCTGTGCAAACTCATCTAATACTATCTCTATATGCTTTGGGCAAGTAAACTCAAGAGAAATTTGGATTTTGTTGTCAGTAGTTATATTTGTAATTAAAGTTACCACCTAAAGATATATCTGTAAAATGCATACCACAGGTCAGTGCCTCTTTGCTTCTCCTATCTATCTGTTACTTTAAAAAGAAAATTACTGTCTGTTTTCACCAAACAAATCCTCAACCTTACCTCTTCTTCCATTGAATGTGCGGTTCAAATAACACAGAAGAGCTGCCTGAGACATTTTATTTATTATCACAAAACTTTACTGCTGTTTGAAAGAAATTTTCTAACTCATGTCCTCTTTAAAGACCTTATATACTTGGTTGTATTCTTCTTTCTGATTCCATACAGTATTATTTCAAGTCACCTCTTTAAAACATAGAAGCTTAGTTTTGGTGGAAATATGCAGGCTAGCAAAAAATTCCAGGCTGCATTCATAAATTGTATGTAGGACAGGACTAACCCTAGGGGCCAATTCACAGTGAGTGTGTTCTGCCCTGGAAGCAGATACTAGTCGCAGTGCTGCAGCTGAACAGAGGTCTTGTCAGAGCAACAGAGCTGATACCCAGAGTAGACTGACCGTGGCTGACTTGAATTTGTTGATTTACATTCTCTTAGACAATGTGTGGTTTCATCTAATAATTACATGACCAGTTTTTGTAATTATTCATCTTTAACATATGCCATTATGAACTATTTTAAAACAAATGTTAAGCATAAACATAATACTTTGTTTATTTTCCTCTTTCATATGTGATCCCAAAATAGACACTAGAAAGCATTCTCTCCACTTCCCATGTTTTAAAGGAAATTTCTATCCAAATTGATTAAATTGCTTCCATGAAAAATAGCCCAAGACAAAAAAATAAAAATAAAAAATAACCACGACAACATCAACAGCAAAAAAGACACTACTCCAGATTAGCATTCGTGTACAACTTGGGGATCTGCCATGGGAAACGTTTACATACATTACTGAAGGGTCCGAAGAGAAACATCTTTAGCAATGAACATCATCTTGTTAGACTGTATCTGAAGTCTGGAAATACTTGTAAAAAACAGTGTAAAAGATAAATTCATCCTTGGCATTATCTTAAGACTGATAAACAAATTAACTTAGGATATAAAAATAAAACATGGATGTGATACAAATTGCCTTCATTTTTCTTCTGCTGGCAGACTGTAGGTAGCATAAAACCACAGCTTTGTATCCTTAATCACTTGATAAAATAGCATTATATCAAGAATAATTAGCCATCTAAGAACTGAAGTACACTGTTTGAATACTATAAGCATTCATTCCATAGATTAAATAGCAGAATAAGTTCTTGTTTAGCACAATACCATCAGGGAAAAAAAAAAAAAAAAAACATAATAAATTTCAGAAAAAAAAAATGTTTAGATATATATAACTATTTAGATATATCTATCTATATATAGATAGCTTGCAGTTATATTAGTTTTAGGGTATCCCTGTCTTGAAAGAATTAGCAATATGTCTGAGAACAACAAGCAATTTAATGGCTGCCTCTTTAGGTAAACACTTGCGTCATCACAAGCTGCTTTCTCCATGAAGGTATAAACCAAAAAAATTGACTTTCTAAGCAGGTCTTTATTCTGCTATGACAACTTCTGGCTCCAGTATGGAAAAGTTTACAGGTTAGTGATGCTTTATATTGTCCTTGCTTTTGGCATCAACTTTTATTTTGTGAGAACTGCTAAATTAGTACATCCAATGCTGAGATAAGGGGTGCCAAGAAAATGCAATGCTTTTCTTCTCAACATATATATCAAACAATCAACAAGAGTTTTGTAGATGTCTGCTTCATACCAAACTTGCTTCAGACTGGTCATACCACAGCTGTCTTTAACATACTGTGGATATAGAAAAGAAATAAGGGATGTGGCTTGATGCAACGAGGATAAATTGAAGCATTGTAGATACATTGGAGAAAGTTGTTTAATCTGTACAACATCAGGACTCTCTCAAGCCTGAAAGATTTCAGGAATATGCCACAGGTTTATCTCCTATACACCTCTTTATTTGGTAGATTGGGTAGAATGGAAAGTGATTGTATTCATGTCTTATTTGATGAAAAAAAAAAAAAAAAAAAGAGTAGGTAAGCACCACACTGTACACACACTTGAACATTTCTGTTTAGTCCTAAGATGGCAACCTTCATTGCCTTTTGCTCCACCCACAATCAGATGGGAAGCTGTCTCAGTGGTGTTATGTTTATTGGAGAATTCCCTTCCCATGTTTACTGTCAATGAGACACATGATAAGTCATTGCACCTTCTTCTCTCTTGGGCTTTCCAGGATGTGTTAGGGTCAGTCACAGGATGTCTATCTCTGTTCACACTTTACCTCATATTGTTTCAGTTCTGTACCAATGAGAATAGGTTGCTCTCCATTGCTCCGACCATCCCAGTTATTCCAGTGTAGTCAACTACTGTGGTTTAACCCAACAGACAGCTAAGCAACACATACACACAACCATTTTTCTCATCCCTACCCTCTCAGTGGAATGAATTGAGACTAATTACTCAGAAAAATTGCTCAGAAAAGGAAAAAGAAACAAACAAACTAAACAATGATAACAATATGCATTTATACCTAAAAACAGCTACTTACCACCCACTGATAAATGCCCAACTAACAATTCAGCTGCTCACTGACTGACACCCCATTGGCAATGCAGAATATTACTACCTGCTAACCAAAGCCTAGACAATCCCTGAGCAACTCCCCCCAGCATTATAGGCCTCCACATGATACAACCATAGAATCATAGAATCATCAAGATTGGAAAAGACTTAGAAGATCATCCAGTCCTTCCACCTATCGCCAATTGTTCTCAGTAAACAATGTTCCTCAACACAACATCTAAACATTCCTTGAATACCTCCAGGGTTGGCGAAACCACCACGTCCATGGGCAGCCCATTCCAGCAAATGACCACTCTTCTCCAAGTATTTCCTAACATCCAGCCTGAATTTACCCTGGCTCAACTTGAAGCCATTCCCTCTAGTCCTATCACTAGTTACAGAAGAGAAGAGGCCAACCCTCAGCTCTCCACAACATCCCTTCAGGTAGTTTTAGAGAGCAATAAGCCCTGAGCCTCCTCTTCTCCAGACTGAACAATCCCAGCTCCCTCAGCCTCTCCTCATAAGGCCTGGGCTCCAAACACCTCAGCAGCTTTGTTGCCCTTCTATGGACATACTCCAGGGTCTCAATGTCTTTCTTGCAGTGAGGGGCACAAAACTGAACACAGTAATTGAGCTGTGGCCTCACCAGGGCTGAGGGGATGAGTACAGAGGGACAATTACTTCTCTGCTCCTGTTGGCAACTCTATTTCTGATACAAGCCAGGATGCACTCAGGAAGCATACTGCTGGCTCATGTTCAGCTGAGCATCAACCAACATCCCCAGGTCCATTTCCCGTACACAGTCCTCTAGCCACTCTGTCCCAAATATGTAGCATTGCCTGGGGTTATTGTGGCCAAAGTGCAGGAAATTACACTTGGTCCTATTGAATTTCATCCCATTGGCTTCAGCCAACCTAGCCAGCCTGTCCAGATCCCTCTGTAGGGCCTCACTACCTCCAAGCAGATGGACACTTCCAGCCAACTTGGTGTCATCTGCAAACTTACTGAGGGTGCACTCAACGCCCTAATCCAGGTCATCAATAAAGATACTGAAGAGGACAGGCCCCTGTACAGACCCCTGCGGAAAACCACTTGTGACCAATCAAAAGCTGGATTTAACTCCATCCGTCACCATTCTATGGGCCCAGCCCTCCACCAGTTTCTTACCCAGCCAAGAGTGTACCTGTCCAAGCCATGGGCTGCCAGCTTCTGGAGGAGAATGCTGTGGGAGACAGTGTCAAAGGCTTTGCTGCAGTCTAGGTAGACTACATCAATGGCCTTTCCCTCATCCACCAGACGGGTCACCAGATCATAGGAGATCAGGTTGGAGATCATTTTACATGGTCTGATAGTGATAGGACAAGAGGGAATGGCTTAAACAAAAAGAGGGGATATTTAGGTTAGATGTTAGAAAGAAATTTTTTACTCAGAGGGCAGAGATGCTCTGGCACAGGCTACCCATAGGAGCTGTGGATGCCCCGTTGCCAGAGGCATGCAAAGCCAGGTTGGATGGGATGCTGGGCAGCTTGATATGCTGGGTAGCAACCCTGCCCATGGCAGAGAGTAGGAACTAGATGATCTTTAAGGTCATCTCCAGCCTAAGCCATTCTATGATTTTGTTACATGAATCTATGCTACCTGGTATAGAATAACCCTTGAATTAATTCAGACTACTTGCCCTGGCTCCATCCCACTCCCCGCTGCCATGCCACAAACAGTGGCTTTTCCCTGATGAGTGACTTGGCCTGGCCCTGAGTGCATATACATCACTCAATAAAAATACTGGTGTGCTTTTAACACTATATCAGCTGAAACCTGGACACAAATATGACAGCTTTTCACATCTTCTTCATGGCTCAAAAGATGACAGCAAGCCAGGATTCCTTGTGCTGGAATCACTAAACTCATCACACTCTTATCCTATCCCTGTAACTTGGCAAACCAGCATAATACCTGGTCCTATAAGATCTTCTAACACTGACTGACAAATTTGACTAAGTTATATCTTTCTGAGCAGCTATCAAATGCCAGAGAAGAATATGCTTTTTCCTTTCTGAAGGCAGATGGAAATCTCTCTCTACTGATCAACAATGCAGCACAATTCCCTTTGGGAACAGCTACCTCTTCAGAGCATTTTGATCAACTTGTTCAGGAAAAAAAAAAAGTATTTATACAGTTCATCTCCTTGTATTTTATGAGCATGACATTTTTTTGTTTTGTAGTACATGTCCTGAAACTGAACTACCATTTCATGGTCTATGTTTGAGTTACAACTTGCCCTGTTTCTGTTAGCTTCTTTTATATTACCTTTTTCTTCAGTTGTGAAAATCTGTCTGTTTATGCTTACCTCTTTCTCTGTTACTTTATGTTCCACCTTAAAAGCTCATCATGTTTCTTAGAGTCCGCAAGTATAATATGTAGTAAGCTGTGGGACAGTGACTGACTACATTTTTTAAAATGAATTGAAGACAAAAATACCAAAACCCAAAGTAATAGTAATTGTATAAACATTTCCAAAGCTTATTATTTTGATTCATATTCTGTAAAAATATGCAGGCTAATTGACAGACATTATGATTACAATAAGTTTAGGCTTGAAGCTTTTGCAGTTTACCACTGCCCAGCATTTTGACTCTTACATGCATACATAAATATTGCAATGCCTTATTTTATCAATTCCATCCCTGATCCTCTAAATCCAAGAAGAAAAAAAATCTTTTATTTTCTGGAGATCCATTTTTCAGTCATTTAGCCCATAATGTAGTCTATTCCTTTTTTTAGACATCATTGAAAACAAAACCAAACAAACAAAACTAAACCATTACAGGACATAGATGAGGTACTACATGTGTGCACAGTAGTTATTCATATAGGCTTTAATTGAGCATGTAGCACAATGACTTGTAATATTAAGTCAATTCTTCTCGTAGCTGTTTATTAAAGTGACATCACAATGAAGACTGGGAAGATGGGAAGTTTGTAGCAGCTTCCTCAGTAACAGCTTTTCCCTGGCATTAAGTTCAGATGGAAGGCACATAATGCTATTGGAATAATGGAATCATATCAAAATCATAAAAATACATTTGCCCATTCAGAAGTACATTTTCCAGTATGCTTTCTGTATCTGAGGCCTACAAATTTTGTGGATGTTAATTGCTGTTAATTTGAGTGGATATTTAAAAAGAGAATGTTGCTTTTTTCAGGCCTTTCTATTTTTGTTCTGTAATAATGTTCATTTTGCATTTTCTTCTCCCTATTTCTAACATAATAGCAATCTATTACTGTCTTTTTGCTGGTTAATGAGGTATAGTTAGCGTTTCAGTTATTAAGCAAAAGCATTTTTCCCATAAAAATCAAAATAATCTAGAAATGACCACCAAAACATATATAAATAATATAATATAGAAATAGTTTTGTCTGTGTGTGAACCAATAATTTCTGTGAGTCACTGTGACTTATTTTGTTGGAAATGTTTCAGAAAGTTTTCCTTTAACCTAAGGAATTTGCAAACCATACTGCTTTATTAAATTCACCATTTGCTTAAATTAGCAAATCTTTTGCATTTTTTTTTATCTTCACCGTATTTGCAGTGTGAGTGTGCTAAATTCAGATGGCCCCCATCTTGCATTCTGGATGAGGACAAAATCATGCCTTTATCCTTTTCTCACTGTGCTACAATGCCTTCATTTGCTCCAGAGTTCATTTATTCTAGAATAAGCTTATCTGGGATTGTTCTGAATCTCTGAGAAGTCCCAACTATGTGAACGAAGGCCATTTGTATTGTGTACTGGTAAATGCTTTCTGTTGGTTAGACATACAGGCAATGTGAATATGGTTTGTTCCTTCTCCTCTTGACCTGAAAATGCTCGCTATTTCCTCTTTGAGTTACAGGTGATCTCTTTCAGAGAAGAAAGAAAATTATGGTGGCAGGTTTTTTTGCTTACTAAGATCTTTTGGTGGCACATTCTGCATATAAATGCACCAGTCTTCAGTAGCGACAGGTTGTTCCAATAGTCTTGAGTTGTCTCTGAATTCCACCTGCAATTAGAACTCTCGACTCCAGGCTGGATTTTCACTTTGTTTTGAGAACACTGTGCAATAAATACCTGTAAATGACACAGCTGAGATGGTACGGCTGCTTTGTGCATCTCAAGAGCATCTCATCAGAACTGTTGTAGCTTTATGCTGATGGTTAGAAATGATTTAGAGAGGAAGCAAAAGGCTTGTGGCTTTGTCGCTATGTTCAGCTCCCAACCTGGGCCACAAGCTTCCTGTGCAACTCTGAGAAAGTCATTTCATCTTTGTGCTTAGTTTACACTCAGGAAAGAGAGGCAATAGAGATATCCATTATGGGGCTTGCAAGAGCAAACTCATTAATGGTGAATAACTTTGAGGTATGGAAGCACCTAATTTAAATACTTGTTGAACATGTTAATAGACTCCTAGTATTTGCAATCTTTACAGGGACATTCTTGGAGACTGTGATTAGGATGAACCATCTTGGTCTTATGCTGAGGGATACAAAGACTAATGCACCAAACAAATAGCATTTGTATTCTGCACAATCATTAGCACTTTTTTTTTTTTTCCTTCATCCATCTGGTAACAGGTGGGAAGAACAGATCTCCAAAGGGAACTTCTGAATCACATCACAGCCTAAACTCAGACTGTCTCCAATTCTTACACTGAGTACAAAGATCTCACAGAATCCAGATAGAAGGGTCATACACAGATCATTTGATATATATAGCAGTGTAAACCCACTACTATTCAAACATAACAACAGTGAAACTATTCCCAACAGATATTGATCTAATCAGATCTTGTAAGCTACTACTGCCTCTGATGCATTCCATTCTAGTGCTTGACAATACTCAAAGTAAAATTCTTTCCAAACTATATCTTGCTGCTTTTTCATCTTATTTATCACCTGCAGCCAATGTAGTGAGAAACACACAATCTTTCTGCAATTGGCAACCTTTATTATGTGCTAAAACTCTTCAGTCTTCATTTATTTAAACTACATAATTCCAGGCTTTTCAATTATTCTCATAGCAAATGTTTTTGTCAACTTCACTGCTCTCCCCTGGACTCTTCAGTTTGAAGACTCTCTTGAAACATACACACTGTATCTTGCCTTGTGTACATGTGCTCTAGCTATGAAGTGTCTTTCAGAAGGTAAAGATCTGCACCAAAGCATGGCAATAAGATTACTAATCTAGTGCTGTTGTGATGCCCTACACCAAAATATTTTCTAAAATGTTTCCAGCATCACCCCACTAAGACTAGAAGTGAAAGCAGCTTTTTAAGAAGCAATGAGTAAAGAGCATGTCTCATTTGTGCAGAGAAAGGAACTAAACTGTTTTCCCACATCCAGTGTCTATTTGACCTTCAAGTATGGAATTGAGGAAGGGCTTTGTAGGCTGTTGTAGTCCATACACTCCCAGATCAACATCAGAATCCTAAACGTCCTAAGGCCCTAAGCATGCTCAGGGTGCTCCTGTAGCAGGGCTGGTACAGCAAATAGAAGAAAAACCAATGAGACAAATAGAGCATTAACTTATCTGTGAATCTCATAAGTTTGAAGATAAAAAAGAAAAGCACAATACTATATAAAAAATGCATTTGGGCATAGAAATAGAGACATAGGTACCTAGAGATTGAGTAAAACTCAAATCGAGTCTAGGTTATGCAGCGCAAGGACATATCAGTATACCCCTGTTAATCTTTGTACAAACTTGTATATCCAAAGACATGAAAATCATAGGAATTTTATTTAACTCAGAGAATCAGAGCATCCTTCCCTGCCCCCCTCAAAATGCTTAGTAGGAGAAAGAGGCTTGGGAGTTCATGGCTTAAATTTATATCAGTAAAGAACTTCACAAGGCGATCTAGTTCCCTTCTATGAATGTTGATAGTTAATTTATAATCATTTTCATGATAGAATAGCTGGATAACTTTGCTGTAAATTTATAATTTATGTTCATATTACAAATTCATTGCAAGTTATAGATGCTGTTAAAATCAAATTGCAGATCAGCAGACATTAAATTAAACTAGTTCCAGGGCATAGCTTTTCAATAATGTTGACCTAACCTGAATGAGGTGAACAGGTAGCTCTGTCAGCTCCTGTAAATTTGTTATTATGTTACAGGCTTGTATAAAAATTACCCAGGTGGAAATTAATTCCACATTTGACACAAAATCTCCAACTGTAGTCTATGGAGCGTTGCAAGAAATACAGGTTATCACAAAAGCAATTTTATTCAGAACCAGATTTTTCCACCCCTTCTGGTTTATTTAGGACCACATCCTGGGAGTCATTCACAAAGAATGACAGAAGCCTAGGAGGTAACAAAGTCATTCCTCACTTAAATCGAATCTTGTTGACATCTGAGATCAATTTGGATCAAACACAGAAAGATGTGGATTACAATCCCATCATACTTTGTTACTGAGCAACACCAGAGGTTCATTCCAGGCTGCCAATGAGGCAAAGTCAAGCTCTACAGGAGTTCTGTTTACTTGCCTATCTTTCAAAAACGTTCTGCTTTATGATAAGTTGTTCAAATGGGTGTTGTTGCATCCAAACACTGTTTGTTCCAAACACTAAAATTAAAAAGACAGCTAAGCAGCATCTTAACTCATATCTCTCCATGTGATATTTCACCACTCACGCTGCTCAACAGTGCGGTACTGGGGCTGCCAGGTTACCATGGAGGTCTCTTGTCATTAGCTGCAGAAGGCTGCTCACTGTCTGATAAAAGAAATCATCTGGTAGGAATAATTAAGGCAAAGGATGGGTTATTAAATATTAGTAAAGGGAAATACTGTCAACTTAATATCCTTAAGAGAACCTAGATTTTTAATTATTGTAGAGTCATAAGCTTTATTCTCTAAGTCTCTACTAGACTTGATTGGTTCAAAGCAAAAGATCACTGTAAGATTACTGAGAAATTCATAATTTCAGAATGGTATCTGGCATGACAAAGGGAACACAAGTACTAACATCAAGGTTCTTGGAAGGTTTTGTTTCAGTCTGCTCATACTCATAAGATAATCACTCCACTAATATTACCGAGATTCTCTGGCAAATGTATTCATCACGTAAATAACTTACATTATAAAGGCATAGGAAAACAAATGCAAAAAAATAAAACATCAAAGGGTACATTTGAATATAGTCTTTCAATTTGGAAAATTGGGACAGTGAGAATGGCTTTTTTTTTTCCCCCTCAAATTCTATGTCAGTTCCTAAGTAAACTTTTAAAACTACCTGTTACAACAGGAGTGTTCTGGAATGCAGTGCACCCATGAATTGTGCATTAGGAAATAATACGTTCATAACAAAGAAGCAGATCACAGATACATTAGTGGTCTTTTCCAGCCCTAATGATTCTATGACTCTATGATGGAATCACCGTCCTTGGAGGTGTTCTAAAAACATGGAGAAGTGGCACTGAGGGACATGGTTACTGGGCATGGTGGGGATGGGTTGATGGTTGGACTAGATAACCTTAGTGGACTTTTCACCCTGACAGTACTGGTTATTATCTACAAGACAATATGAAATCAAATGGTCAGTGAGTTGGGTGCTCTGAACACTATACAGCTCACTAGTTTATACTGTACTTCACAGTCACGGCACAATTCCATTTTATAATTTCTAAGAAAGGATGTGAGAGTTCATTGATGTTATGAAGATTCTTAACTGAATCTCCTCGTTCATCACTGACATTGTATGTAGCTTTTTTGCAAGACATACACAGAGTTAATGACTAGATCCAGATGGTTTGATGGCAAAGCATATTCTGGCTTTTCTTCTGAATCTGGAAGGACAGTGTCTTGAAGAGGCAAATTTAGGACCAGATTTTATGTTTTATTAGTTCTAGCAAATGCCAGCACTAGTATGTGCTCATCTCTCAGCACCAGGACTGACTAAGAATTACTCTACTGTTTACAAACCAGGACTAGTCACATTTCAAATTCCCTTCTTTCACATCTTTTTCAGCATACCATTTTATCTATTTCAAAGCCTTTCAAAACTCTTAACCAACATGTTCATTGCTTTTATCTTTATCAGATTGCACATCATCCACTTCCTTTTTCCTGAGGATGTCAGCCAGCAGTGTCTGTTGATTATATTCTTCAATAAGCCTCGCATTTATGTGTCTCCCTGTTCATAGAATGGCTTACTTGTAAAAAATAGTCTTTATCATTTTATGATGTCTTTTTATATAATCATGGCTTTTCAACAGTACAGTAGTCCTTGCTTATGGTTAAGAAATGTGCCTCTTACATGTTTTTGTATTAGAAAGATTAAAACTCACCTTCTTATCAGGTAGGTAAAACAGTGGGTTCTCTCTGCTAAAATTCATGGCTCAGCAAATGTTGGAAGAGAAGCCTATTTTCCAAGGACTGTTTATGTTTATGCTCAGGGAATGTTAAGGCCAAAAGGAAAAACTGCTATAAATTAGAAAGCAGCAGGGTAAGCTACTGAACAACCTACCAAGGGAATCCTTCAATTTATTGAATGTCTACAGGCAGGTGTCTGTACCTGTGCAAGTCACCTGGTCCTTTTTTTTTTCAGAAAAGATTGCCCTGAGCTAACCTAACTTAGTTTTGCTATCTATTTCAGGTGATAGGTTGTAACTTATTGTTATTTCTCTCAATTTATTAAAAAAAAAAAAAAAAAAAAAGTCTGGCAAATTGACTGAGATGCAAAGATCTACTGGAGTTCAAATAAATAAATGCATTCAGAATAATAAAAACTACTTCGTAGCACTGTATAAAATGTTCTGGGATTTTAATTAACAATAAACAATTTTCTAAAGGATCAGCTTCAACCACAAATTTTCATCTTCATACAGATATTGCCAAAATACATTCATGATGATGATGTTGGCTGACTCTTTTTGGACTGTAATAATCAGTAATGTTTCACTATTTTCTGCATCTCTCACATACCCAGGCTGAACCTGTTCTGCAGTGCTTCAGTTTTGGCATAATTCTTCAAACTGACATTTTTAAGTAGAGAAATAAATCTAAATGTTTCTACAAAACTTTTATAACCATTAATATCAACATTATCTTAAAGAAACTCTTAGATTGAAATAGACCTTTGTTTGTTTTATCACTGCAGAAATAGAAGCAGAAAAAATCAACTGTAAGCTTTCTGACAGCATTTGAGCACAGTAGTGTATGAAAAATTTAAAACATCTTCATAAAAATGCACCTACTTCATATGATATAATTCAGGCTGGAAGGGACATCAGTAGTCTTCAGTTTAACATCCTGCACAAAACAGGGTCAGCTATAAGGTCAGACTAGGTTGCTCAGGCTTAAATTTATTTACTGGATTATTTTTAAGTTCCCTGATTTCAGGAAGAAGGAATGGATTACAAATGTTTGAGAAATATGGGTTTCATTCACTTCTCTTTTTGAACTTTCTCCATAGTTAGCATCTGTCAGATTATGCGGGGCATTGAAATGAATCCTTTGCCTGTAGGCATGGTAATAACTTAAGCAATATATTGCTGAAAATATTTTGGTTTCTATTCTATTCACTCTGTTTATTATATAGGATTTATTGGTATTATTATTTACAAGTAGTTAATTGTGTTAAGGAAACAGGTAAGTGTATTTATTTCTTGTGGTATTTTTAGAGGATTGCCAAGACAGCCCAGAAATGTAGGTTGTTAATTTTAGTTCTTGTTTGGATTATCCAGTTGAAATAAAAAGCTACAACCCACTAATAAGCATCCTATGTTGTGTACCTTTCTTATCTTAGTATATATACCACAATTAAAAAAAAAAAAAAAAAGTAATTTATGAACCTATTTTGGTTATATTAATTAAGTAAAAATTAGTAGAGGACACTTTAGAAGTATCAACTTATTAGCTCTGTGTACAAAATCTGGCGTCAGTATCATATTACTGAATTTGAGTGGAAAACATTGTTTAGGACATACAAAGTATGTCACATGTTTAATGTTACAGACTCTCATTTATAATCTCTATTTTTTTTAATGGTTCTTACACTCTGGGAGAGGAGGAGCCTCTGGGAATACCTTATAACAGCCAACCAGTATATAAGGGAACCACGAGAAAGACAGGGAAAGACTTCATCAGAGATTATAGTGATATGACAAGTGTTAACATTTTTAAACTAAAAAAGGGTAAGTTAAATTTGATGCATGAATAAATTCTTCAGGGTATGAGTGTTGAGACACTATTACAGTCTGCCCAGAGAGACTGTGAATGCTTACAGCGTGAATGTGAATTTCTGGAGGTGTTCTGGGCAAAGTTAGATGGGTCTTTGAGCAACATGGTCTAGGAAGGTGATGGTGCCCGTGGCAGAGTGTTGGAACCACAAAGGCTATAAGGTTCCTTCCAGTTAAAACTGTTTTATGATATGGATATAACAAGAGAAAGGATTCATATTGAGTGAATCATGGTTTTATGTGAATAGAAACAAATTTCTAAAACTGCAAGTGAAGTAGTGTTACTTAGTGTTTTTTTAATTATTATAATTAAATTTCATCTAAAGATTTATTTCATCCCAAACCTTTGCTGTTCTTGTTAGCCAAAACATAAAGCTATGTGCATTTATTAGGAACACTGCATATAGTTGAAGTGTATTTATGATATCTAATACAGAAGCAGCCTTCTGTTTGCATAAATTTTTGAGTATTCCATGAATTAAACATTCTGTATTACAATCTTTCCCATTCTTCTGTATTCTTTTAGTTCTTTTAGGAATTTTAATTCTTTTAGGAATTTTATCTTGACCTGTCCATAGTCTTTTGAAATCAGCTCTTTGTCCTTAATGTCTGTCAATGTTACCTCTACACTAAAAATGTAAGCCTATTTTATATTGTATACTAGCTTATAACCCACTACAATAGTAACATAACATCCTTATTTAACTATATATGAATGCTGTTTTCACTCATTTCAGAGCTTTTCAATTAGGATTGTTTAGTCTTACTGTAGCATATAGAAAAGTCTTGAAATGAAAGTTTGTACATTTTCAGTATTCAGGATAATTTGTTAAGAAAGGTAGAAGCTTTTCATATATCTCTTTTCAAACATCAGTGAATTTCATCAGGAAGCTCTTGTGGGATGCAAAAAACTTGCGGGATAGAGCCATGTATATTATACTATTAAGACAGTTCTAGTGCTTTTATAACTTCATTCATGCTCTAGTCTCAGTGTTCTACTTCAAAGAAGATTCCCATGAATATAAAAAGGAGATTACAATATATGGTACTGTGTTTATGACACAAGACTAATAACTTCTTGGATTTTAGATATCTAGGAGTAAAATGAGAAACAGACAAGTGTTGCCTTTTGGTAGAGGAAGAAAATACTAACCACTGACAAAGAAAAGTCATAGATAAAAATTAAAATCTGTAAATGTAAAAGAGAGACAGAATTCAGGTATATGAGTTCAGTATTGATAAACAACAAAACTAACGGACAAACAAAGGAAGATTGAAATAACAATCCAGCTGCTTAGATTTCTCTCTCTCCTTCTAGATTTTGCATTAAGAACTGCAACTGCTTTTCAGTGGTGTTACACCAGTTTGCAACAGCACAAAGTTCAGACCTACAAATCCACTACAAAGGAAATTAAAAAAGAATTGAAGGAGCATATGTTGTAAAGAGTGGAAAAAATATAGTTTTTATGAGTTTACTTGAAGACATTAGGAAGACGAGGGGTTATTTTCTGCATCACTGCCTATGATTATTATTGTTCACCTATTTTGTACTAATGACTGAGGAACCACCACTAGCTGTTTCTGTGTTTGCAGGTGTCCACATGCGAAACCTTAGCTCTCTTCATCACCAGTGAAAAATTTCTTTCTGACTTCAATGAGGTTAATTTTGGACTCATCACTGAGAGTTTTTTTCAAACAAGCAAAGCACATTTTATCCCTTGAGAGTTCACCAAAATGTACTAACAGAAAAATCCTGACGATTAAACTTTATAGAATGACAATTGGTTTCAAGTGATATCTGCATACACAGTCCTTCTCATGCAGTAAAAATAGCATTTCCTAATTTATATTTGCATGGGAAACTGCAACACAAGTGGGAAGAAGAACAATTGCAGATAGTTGCTAATTAAGGTTCTAAAAATAAATTATGCAAATGAACCTCAAAAGGCTTTTTAAACTATTTCCAAGATTTCTTCACCATTTTTAATGAGCATTTTTAAATTCTTGTCTTTGAATTAATAGCAAAAATGTAATATAATTCAGCATAAATATTATCATATTAACAAGGCAGTAAATAATTTTCCTCCAGCATGTAAAAATATAATATTTTCTTGGATTACTGATTCAAGATATTGTTGATTACACATTTTATACTCTATACAATAGGCAAAGACAGACAGAATACATTAAAAAAAATCAACTTGAGAAGGTTATGTTTCATAGTTAACTAGAAAGTATCAGTAATCAAAATAAGAAGAATGCCTAAAATCTTAACAGAAAATGCAGGAAATAAAACAAACCTTTCATGAAATCTTTTCAATATTAACAGTTATGTTCATTCAAATCCAAAAAATATTCCTGTATGTAGAGCTAAGTACTCTTTTTCTCTAGCCCCAAGTACCAGAGTTCAAGGAGCATTTGGACAACCTTTTCAGACATAGGGTTTATATTTTGTGTGCTTCTGTGTGGAGCCAAGGGCTGGACTTGATCTTCCAACTTGGGATATTCTATGTTTATTCTATGTTTCTACAGGTACTAGTGCCTTATGAAGTATCAAGTCTGACCTATAGCAATTCCTACAGAAGGGTGCAGTTGTCCAACAAATATCATGTCATGTGGCAGTTACATTTAATCATCTCAGGTACCCAAGGTGTATCTAATATCATTAGGCATGATTGCTTTGGTGAATGGTACTTTTTTATGAGTACTGTAGAACAAAAATACAAGGGGTGCTCTGAAAGTAATGTCTCCTATTTTATAATGTTGGCCCATGAGTTCAGAAGCAGATGTTGGAGTTACGGCAGTGGATGCTGAAACTTCCCACCAACACTCCATGAGCTCTTGTTCGTCACTAATAGTGCTGACTGTGTTGAAAATAGTGTTATGTAACTGAGAATTTGCTCTATCAAATTGTGTCATTGCATCCTTTGCATACACAGTAGTTTCCACGGAAACAAACTGCAGGCATTACTTTCAGAGCAACCTACATATATTTTTCTTTGTACCACTTCCTTAAAGAGTTGTCAGTTGGCTTCATTATAGGTTTGGTCCCTCCTGGTTCTTTGGAAATTAGCAACTCTATCTAATCTTCCAAGAAAAGGAGAAAAAAATTAATAATTTAGGAGAAAGGAAAAGCTTTCATGAACTACCTTGCTGACATAAAACACCAAATGCACTTATTTAGTCAGTTATTTATAGTCAGTTGGTGAAACCATCTACAGCACAAAAGAAGAAAAATGAAACAATCAAAACCTTTTCAGTTTTCTAACAATTTTTCCTATGACAAAGACCATTCCAAAATGAAAAAAAAAAAAAAAAAAGTTTAATTTAACAAGTTTGCTGACCTCTCACCTGTGGTGTTCCCAGCACAATATCACAACCACCCTTGGAGTTGTAAACCTGGAAGAATAACATCCATAGAAATGTAATTTATTTCAATTTTCTCATCTATAAGACAATAAAAATGGCAGATTCCTTTCCTTTTTTTGATCCTTTTTTTTTTACCTGTCAGCTTTGTTGTTGCTTTATCACATGACCTCATGTTCTATTATGAAAAGTAAATAAAAAATAAATAAAGTGCAACGAAAAACAGATGAGGAAACAAACAAAAACAAAACACTCACAGCCATCACCACCAACAAAAAGCCCAAAACAATACACACACAACAACAGGCCTACACATCAACAGCTAAAGGGAAGTCATTCATCCCATAATTGCCCTGGCCTCAAACAAGCCATGAAGTAGTGCACACAATAAAAGCAATCTGTCCTCTTTTAAAAGGAAGTTCAAACAGCTGCCTCGAGTTTTCTATTGCATATTCAAAGTGATAATGTATGAAATTATTAACTTCTGCACTTCTGTTTATGGCATTAAGAACCCCCCATCAAGCAAACAAACTAACTATGCAGCTGATTTTAAGGACTGCTTTTGTTAGAGACTTCTAGGTCAATTGGGCTTTCAAAAAGAGCATGGATACTTGAAACATTTTGGAAGCTAACTTAATTGAAGACGGATGGTGTCTGACATCAGAAATGCCCATTTTCCTTTCTTTGCATGTCATTCCCCATGTTGATTTGTAAGGATACCTAAGGGTTATATGCCAAGCTACCCAGGGGAGAGACTTCTTGGTTACTTGACAGCTAGCATAGCTCAGCTATAAGACAGTGAACAGCACAGTTCATCAGGGGGTTGATCCAAAGCTTGTTAGAGTTAATGGGGGCATTTCCTTTGATTTTATTACTTTGGATCAGAACCACTACAAGTGTGACACAAGTAACATCCATATCTTGAACCTGTCTAAAGGAGAAATAAGCTTTTTAAAGCTGCTCTGCTGCTGTGCTATTCAAAAAACCAGATTCTGCAATTCTGCTTTCCTTTTTAAAGTCAGTATCACTGTTTACTCTTTTATTCTGCTCTTCTTGCACCTTGCCAGCCCCCAAACAAATGTTATCTTATCACCCAGAGGTGTTGACCTCTTCTTTGCTCCTCCTCCACTCTCACAGTTCTTCCCCCAAAGGATTTGAAATCATTAAGGGGAAAATAAAAGGTTTTCCTCTCTCAGATCAGGGTTCACTGGGTTGTTCTGTCATTCTTTTCCCCACTTGACATAAAACAGAGCTTTCTGACTTCTCAGCATCTGTAAACTATGTATTTTTTATTTTATTTTTCTTTTACATTTTAGTAAACAGAAAGAATTTCCTTTATCGTTGTCATTTTTCACCTTTGGAAAACTTTATTTGTGTAAAGTCACTGAGCTGATAACCTCAGCAATCAGAAAGCTTATCACAGCTGAAAATGCCCTAGTAGGCTGTCAACTCAGACACCAAAATCTGAGTGAACAGCCCAGCTCCAGTTCTGAAAAGGACAATAAATGAATAACCAGTGCAGGCTATGAACTCCACAGTCCAGAATTATATGTGGTTGTGGATGAACCTTAAACTACTCACAGGGAGACTGAGGCATTTCAGACTGGAGTTTACCAAGAGCTAAGCAGGGAGCTGCCTCAGCTAACTAGTATGAAATCCTGAGGATAAAGGTGTTTGTCTTTAATGAATCTGGAGGCATTTGTGTGTCTATCATAGCTACAGAGAAGCACAGCTCTTTCCCAGAGACGCATAGCCCTACATTTCCACTGTTATCATATTATTACCTGTATTTGTCTAACATCTTCTATTTCTCACCTTTATGGCATAGTCTCCTGACTTTGAAATGGAATAATTTGACACATTTAATTACAGATAGTAACTGAAGACCTGTGCTTTGTCAGCCTATCAACAATATGCAACAGCAATTAAATTATTCTTGCCCATGATCCTCTGAATGTTTCAGAACATACTGCTCTCCAGTATGCTAGGTTTTGGTTGTATACCTGCAAAAAATTCTTCAAGTGTTTCTGGAAAGAAAATAGACCATCTATTTTTATTTTGTTATCGACTACTATCTGAAAGGACACAAATTATTTGTCATTTTCAGGTAGCCCGTCCATTAAAGAAACCCAAAGTCCAAGAGTCTAACCTCTGGGGTGTAACGTCTGCTTAGTGCCAGTGCTCACTCCGTCTAAACCAGAGGAGTCTCCAGGCACTAGCTTAATATAAGGATTACATAAACATACATGATAAAAAAAATAAACCACTTAAATTGTTTAATAAATATTTTACTGATGACTAAATGTCCAGGTTTTCCTTTACTAATTCTGCCTCTCTTCAGTGGACAACTGAAAACAATACATTGTTCTAGTTGAAATAATATACAGTCACTTATACTTACAGTGACTCAATGCCAGTGCATGATGAAGCAACACCAGCATCAACAGTCATGTCAGTGCTACTCCGTCCTTGTACCACTGTAGCCTGACAAGTCGAAATTCATGCTGCTCCCAACATAGAGCCCTCAGAGCAAACACTACATACAGAATGAGCCTAATTGTCTGTGTGAAACAGGCAGGGGCATTTGCAGATGTAAATTGAACTGTGGTGAAGGTAGCGGTAGAGTTGTAACGTTCTATAAATTACTTTTGCAGGCCTCGCTCACTACCCCTTACAGGGCTTTCACTTGATTCAACAGGGCTCTAAGCAACCAGGGAAGAAAATTTCTTTTAAAGAAATTTAATGCAGCAGAACTGATTAACTGGGGAGCAGCCTACAAACAGGCAGCTGAGAGAATGTTCTCGGCAAGCCCTGTTATGTTGGTTTTATTAATTAACATCTGGCTTCCTGCCTCTAAATTGGGTCCCCTTCTTTGCTGCTTTGATGCCATGTTTTCATCACTTTTACTCTGAAATGTACCCCAAGAATGTGAGATTAAATCCTTTGGCTGTTCAGCTTCTGGAACACAAGTCAATCCACTTTAAACAGCATACAGAAACATGGCTTTCGTGCTCTCAGCAAACCTCATTTTCTGGCTGGGACTTCGTGAAGAATGACTAAAGGTAAGAGACAAAGTCTTGCATCAGAGAGTGAAAAACAGTACAGTATTCAAGGTATACAGGAGTCAACTTTTAGCTGAAGAAACATTCTCCATCATTAGGAGAATATTAAAACAAGCATGTGAGGGTAGCACTGTATTTGAGGGTTGAGCCAGTCTTAAAATGAAACAGTAGGATATGTTTTATGGCTGCATTTAATGTTTAAATATGTTACAAATTCTACAATGCAATTCTGCCCACTGCAACCTGCTTGTAAACTGCATCATGAAAAGGTTCACACTTTTATCTCCTCAAAATAAAGCATCTCTCTTAATGGAGACTGTATAATATAGACTTCACAGAATCACAGAATGATCTGGGTTGCAAGGGATCTCAAGGATCATGAATTTCCAATCCCCCTGCCACAGGCAGGGCCACTAACCTCCCGATTTAGTATTAGACCTGGTTGCCCAGGGCCTCATCCAATCTGACCTTGAACATCTCCAGGGATGGAGCATCCACAAACTCTCTTTACCACTCGCATGGTAAAGAACTTCCCCCTGACATCCAACCTAAATCTTCCCTCCCTCGACTTAAAAGACTTCATTTTAGCAGATGGTTTTCAGAACAAATATCAGAAACTATACATAATCAAAGGCAATAACTTATCTGGGCAGGTTAGAAAGTTCTATATTTTAGCAGCTGCTCAGTCTTTTATGCTATGTACATCTCGACTAATACCCACATACTTTGTTTACTAATTACTTTACAAGTCTTGTAAGAGTGGTCTTCTTTTTAAGTGTAATTCATCATCTTGAATTTACTAATACACTTTTCTACAGTTTATTTTGTCAGGAACCTGAGTGTTTGTTGTGTACTGTAGAAATATTTCTTTGGAAGTGACTCTACTATGCTGTGTTTATTGTTCTTCCTGATGTGCTTCTTCTTTGGGAATTGCTGTTAACTGTTAGATTGTCTTTAATCTCTTAAACTACTCTGGTGTTTTCCTCTTCTTATTGTTTCTGCTCTCTGATCATGCACTAACCACTTTCTGTCACCCAAGTTAACGGTGAAAGTAGTGACCATTTTGACAATAAACCATGTCCTTATTTTAAAATGTCTTTCTTTAACATGCACAATTGCAACAACTTAGAGAATGTAATTGTCAATAGTTTGACATAGGTTGTCCCTGGGTAACACATTTATTGACTTTATTTGCCACCAATTCATCTGGTTGTAACACAGTGATATTTCTTGCTGTAAAAGTTAAGTCTGTTACTGACAACTGTATGTGAATGCAGAAATCAAAGGCCAACATGGGTACTAATTGCAACTGCTATAAATTTTCTTAGTGATCTCAGTGAGTGATAGATCTAATTCAGAGGAAAATGGTTAAAAGTTCTCATGAATGCAGCTTTGGCATTTCCAGTTTCAGGATTCAAAGAAGAAGGATTCACCCCATCTCTATTTGTCCATGTCAGATTTATTCTTTTAGTCTAAGTCAGACATCCTTTTGGTTTATTGTTTGTTATATATATAAATATTGTTTATTGGTCCTTGTTTGGTTTGGCAAGAGAAGGACCATACACCACTAGTTTATATTGGTTGCCCAGGATTTGGACAGCTCAAGTTTAGACTAATTTCATCCAGTATCATTGATTTGCAGGAAAATGAATGGAAAAAATTAGCTATGTGGGATGTCTTACTCTGTTGTTTTCTTTCCTATTAACTTCCTTAAAGACAGTAAAGTCCATACATTTTCAAATAATCCTTCTTCTCTCTGTGGAAGGTCTGTGACAGGTAGCATCCCAGGTAGCCTCTAAAATAACTTTTTTTGGTGGCCATCAGGGTGAGGGAGTTGATTGTCACTATCTACCCTGCTCTTCTGAAGCCCCATCTGTAGTGCATCCATGTTTGGGGCACAGACAAGACATGAAACTGTTGGAGCAAGTCCTGAAGAGGGCCTGGAGCTTCTCAATGAGTAAAGGCTGAGAGACATGAGATGGTACAGCCTGGAGAAGAGAAGGCTGAGAGGGAATCTGAACAACGCTTATAAATACCTAAAGTGTGGGTGTCAGTAGATGGGGTCAGGCTCTTCTCACTGGTGCCAAGAACAGAACAAGGGTCAAAGTTCCACAAAGAGGAACACAGGAAGTTCCATACAAACATGAGGAAAATCCTTCTTCTTTACTGTGAGGGTGACAAAGCACTGGTACAGGCTGCAAAGAGAGGCTGTGGAGTCTCCTTCTCTAAAGAGATTCAAAACCTACCTGCCTACGAAACCTACCTATGAAACCTACTGCAGGAAGCATGCTTTAGCAGTAGGATGGACTTGATGATCTCCAGAGGTCCTTTCCAACCTCTGTGCTTCTGTGATTCTGTGAAAGCAGCAAAACAATTTTTCTTAAAAGTTCCTGCAGATTTAATTACCTGCTTAGATCTGTCCAACTTTTTCACAGCTGTGGGTGGGATGCCAGTTCTGGGACACTTCCAAAGACTTCTATGCCCTCGGAAGACACATGATAGCAAGGTTTTTAATACCCAGATATGAGCAGCTGCACAAGAAGAAATCCAACAGCTGTTGAGCTCCTCTACCCTGACAACTGCAAGCCAACAGAACCAGAGAAAAGGTGTTGGGCTGGAGGGATTCATCCCAGTTAGCACAGCTGCTCCATGTTTATCAGATAGCACATGGGTAATCTGGGTACAGCAATTCAGGGGACCAAGTGATGGATGAGTACAAGAGGGCACATGCACGTTTCAGGTACCATAAGTTAAGCCACTTTTAGTTTACTATCTCACTCTGTAATCCAACTTAGATCACAAGATCTTCAAAGTAAAATTTTCCTCTTTTTATGTGTGCAGCAGACTTCAAACCTGAAATCATATAGCACCACAGGAAGGTGAAACATCTAGTTTCTTCTATTTACAAAAAATAATGAGGTCATTCAGTATGTTTCAACTTAATTCATAGATTTTCACTGTATCATTCAGTAGGTGCCTTTTCTTCTCCCAGGGGGAAAAGCCTCATGATCTGTATATTTTCATCATATGAGAATACTGTTGCTTTTTTTTACAGAAATCCATCTTCCATTTTAGAGAGTGGGGACAGAGGATTTACTTCCTTTTCACCACTTCTCTTACTGTGTTTTGAGACTGTTGCAATATTAAATAATTTCCATTTGTAAAGTTTCTTCCTTATTTCTAGACACAGAAAGTATGCACTGTGTGTTGCTTTCCTCATTTTTAGTTGCAATCTTTCAACAGACACTACTGAATATAGGTTTCCTGAAAAAAAATTCCCATCGAATGAAGATATTAACAAAGCTAGGAACTCTCAAGAATTACTGAAATCACAATCCTTGTGATGGGACCTGTGCACTTTGAACTGATCCTAAGAAAAAGAACAGAAATCTAACCACCATCTTTTTCTCTTTGGTAGCTTCTATCAAAGGAACAGGATGAATGGCAACAAAGCTGACATTCAAATTCTCATCATTACCCATTGCGTTTAAATCTGAGAATGAGAAACTGCAGTAAGAAAGAAACTACACAGTTAAGCAAGAGTTTTTTTGTTTTTATTTTTAACCAGAGAATGATAGCGACATTTTTGGAGCTGCAGATCTCCTACATTAGTGAGACGATTGAGTATTTAAATGTGGAAATACAGTGAGCCTTTGGTGCAACTGGTTGCTGCATGTCATCTGAGACCAGGTTTCCTACTACACAACCACAGAGAGCACATTTCACTTCTGGTATAAAGCACAGGAACTTAAGACTCTCTCCTTGAAAAAGATAGAGAACATGAATATGAATAGCTGTAAACGAACAACTGAATTTATGGCAATTCATTAAATCACCATAACCCTTTCTTCATGATCATCCATTTCACATCTATGATCCTTTCAGATCAATGCCACTCAAGGTCCCTTACAAGGTTGCTGTTGCACAAAGCCTGAGAAGTGTGTTCTAGATTTAAAGCCCTGAGCTCTTTCAATGGCTGTTCAGGACTCCTATGCAGTATTATAACTCACATATCAAAGCAGGTAATGAGATGATCACCCTTTTAAGAGTCAGATAAAACAAATACCTCTTTCCAGCACCTCAACTTCTGACACAACCTTAAATCACTGACACCACAGAGAACTCATCACTGCTTCAAAGGAGTAGAGAATCTGCCCTTGAATTATTAAAATATTTCCTCTCTCACCTTGTTACTTTAATATAGTGCAAAGAAAAAATATTTATTTATTTTTAATAAAAATAATGTGTTTATCTCTTAAAGCAGTATGTTGCAGTAAAACTGCAAAGAACAAAATGTATCAGTGAGATAGAGGAAAAATGGAAAAGACACTCATTGCTGTGTCCTGAAGGAAAAAAAAAAAAAAAAACACAAAAAAACAGGAGGTTTTTGTGCTTAGAAAGAGGAATTTAAAAATTCATTACACTGGAAGTGATACAGTGGTTTAATTCACTGCCCTTTGGAGACCTGAAATGTATTTCTGCAGAGAATGTGTTTTTGCAAATCCCCAACCCAGCACCATACAACTTGGCACGAAGAGGAACAGCTGCAGTGCTGCAGGTTGGGGGACGTGCATTGGCAGAAGCTGATCTGGGGAAGCTTGTTTAGCACCTGCCTGCATCGTGCCTGGCTCTAGTCAGTGCTATCAGTTTCTGTCTTTGTTAAAATCTTACAAAGCCAGCACATTCACAAATCTTTCTCCAAGATAACTGTTGCCAATAGAAGACTGTATAATTCTTTCCTCCACTTGTATTTTCAGTTCTGTGAAAGGAAAAGAGGGAATAGAAGCTTGTATGTTGCTGCATGGTTTAAGCTATAGAAAATACTTTAACCATTACCATAACAAGCAGTTAGGAAGTGAATTAACATGCATTACATTAATAAACTTGATCTTCAAAGATAAAATCCAGTGAATTCCACTTGGATTGTTAAGGAATTTCACCTCCAAAGTATTATTTACATGGGATCATCATGCTCAGCCAACCTTAGCTTGTACTTTGAGCTAATGTTAAAATACACCAGACATTTGGGAAGAGGTGAAGAGATTGCCTATGACTGTCCAGAAGTGTTTAACCGGCACAGCATATGTGTCTTCGCACGGAAACCGGGATTTACACAATTACTTCTGTGTAACCAAGCAATAAAACATGCTTAATATTAAAGATTTGGTGAATAAGCTGTGTATAAGAGAACCTGATTCCATGTTTTGCAAGTGAGGACACAAAGCCAGTGCAGTATTTCTTCTGCAGACATTATAAGGTGATCCATGCCCTTTATTAAAACCACCCCCTCACTGATGTGTTTTCTTCAAATATTCTCACTCTGCTAGCATACTATCAACCTGAGTAATGTATGAACATCTTGGTACAAAAAGTGCAACGCAAACAGAAAAATGCAATTTAATAACTTTAGTATCAATGTCCCATTGACCAAAAGTGTGAGATTCATTAGCCGCTAGAAGAGCAATATTATCAACAAGTCGACACAAAATTCTTAGTCCCAATTTATCATACAAGACTTTATTTGTATACGAAGATATTATTTATCAAATAAGATATGATTGGCAACAAGATCTGGGGGCAAATGATAAAATGTTGGTTGCTAAAAGTTATCTGTAGGGTTTGACAGTCATGACCTTACAAGGTCAGGCTGAGAGAGCTGGGGCTCTTCAACATGGAGGTAAGAAGGCTTCAAGGAGACCTTATAGTGGCCTTCCAGTACATGAAGGGGGCCTACAGGAAAGCTGGGGAGGGACATTTCAGAAGGGCACATAGTGACAGGATGAGGGGAAATGGTTTTAAACTCTAAGAAGATCGATTTAGTCTAGATAGTAGGAAAAAATTCTTTACACTGAGCATGGTGAGACACTGGAACAGGTTGCCCAGCGAGGTTGTTGATTTCCCCTCCCTGGAAGCACTCAAGGCGAGTCTGGGTGGGACTGTGAGCTATCTGTTGCAGAGGGAGGTGTCCCTGCCTATAGCAGGAGGTTGGAACTAAGTGATCTTAAAGGTCCCTTCCAACCCAAACCATTCTATGCTTCTATGATCCTGTGATAATCCTGCTCCATTTCACCAAAATCCTTGAAATGGCTGAGTACAAAATATGGTATGAATAATAATAAAAAAGTATTTTTCTTTTAAAAGCATCTCTTGGTTATTCTTCAGTCTGTCTCAAAGAAAGGGACAGGAATGCACATCACAGGAGGTGAAAAAGTTGCAGGAAAGAATAGAAAGTCATCCAAGGCCTAACCAAGTGACAGCTGTGCCTGTAGTTGTTCACAAATAAAACATTAGTTTAGTATTAGAGCCTATATTCATGTATTTCGTACATGGATATAAGAAATGGAGTATAACTACTGAATTATATAACTGCAAGGTAGTTAAAATTGACTTTATATGTAAAGAAAAATAATTAGCTTGAACCGGACAAAATATTCATAAGTTTAAGAAGTGTAACAGAAGTTTTATACGAATTTTACAAACATTAAATTTTCCTATATGAAATCTGCATAACGCATCAGCAAGCAGTAAAAATGATTAAATGACTGCATTCATATCATAAAAAAATAGAACTTTAAAACATAAAAAATAAAAAAAACCTTCATAAATGTTAATTTCATATTTGTGCCATTCACTTCTCTGTATAATGCTAAATGTATTTAATAAGGGGAAAATGTTGATTGACTGCTGTAGCCAGCACCTCTGAACGCTTTGCAAGGGAAACGTTGTTGTCTTTTCTGTCTTTGAAGCATATTCTAATAACCTTACTCATATCCAGCAATATATTGCCATATAAATAATTCAAATGAAGTCTGTGTAATTGCTTTTAAAATGTTACTCTCGAGATAGATCACTATTTTGTCCCTGTTAAATTTTACAGATCACTAATACTTCAGCTTCCAGTATATATAGAATTTTGAGCCACTATAAATTTCATGACATAATCACCATGTTCCACTGAAATAAATAAAAGATCTTTTAATCAGCACGAAAAGCAATAGAGTTTCTTCTGCCAAATTAGTTGTCGTCTGGAATCTTCAGAAATGCTCACTCTTGTTTCTAACTCCAAATTATGTCCGAGTAAAAATTTCAGTAATTTCACAGGAAAGAGTTGTAAGCACTTTTGAAACTCCTACGTACAGTTCAGTGTTTTAAATTTTCACATGAATTACATCTCCCTATATAACTTACAGAGATTTATATTCACATTAGTGTTGTTTCTTCTGAAGTTCTTTCAGATGCTGTTTGATACAAATGCTGATACGAAACAGTAGAAAGTTATAGGAATAGCCATTCTGTATGCATTTGAAAGAATTCATAGTACCTCAAAGAAAAAAAGTGATATCCCTACTGACATCATTATTGTAATTTTTGTGACCACAGTAAATCCAGGATTTCCTCCAAAATATATTTCAAGTTCCTTAAAAGTTTCAGAAAATTACTTAAGTGAAGCAGCTTAAGAAGTAAAAAACCTGTTTAGATATTGATGGATCAAAGAGCATTGCACAAATACCATATGCAACAAGAAGTGAACGCTTGCTGGAAAACACATTTTCTTGAAAACATGTTGCAAATGTATTTCTGACAGCTAATTAAAGCTATTCCATCAGTCATGTTTATGTGAGGTCCAATGAAATCTGAAATGAAATGCAGTAAGAAGGCTATGCTGTGACAGTCAATTTTATTTTTCCTAGTATATCCTTATGTTAATATATTGGTATCACGGTCTCCAATGGGAGTTTTGCAGTTAAATTTGAAAAGTTGTTGTTGTTGTTGTTGTTTTTTACTAGGTTGTGGTCATTATTCAAGTTTCCTTATTTTTAAGACAACAGTTATGAAAAGGCTATTCTGGGAAAATTCTGGATGTCCCTAGGCAAACTGATTTTTGACTCTTTACTCTGAGGTGAATTTGTTATCTTAGATCCAAACCAGATTAATTTCTTCCATGAAGAAAGCAAATGATTTCTGAGAAGGCTGTTTGTTGCAACGCAACATACTTTAAAATGTATGCTCCAGTTCTCTGGAGCAAACCTAAACCATTGTATGATACTTTAACTTCAGGTGAAAACCTGTGAAACTAAATGCATGTAGCGAAATGATTGACTGGATAGGAATTAGTGTATAAATAAGCCACAAACTTCCAAAAAAATTAAGTAGACATATAAGAAATTTTAAAAAAGAAATAAGTAATTCAAATGTTGCATTGTTATTTTTAATGTGAACATAGGAAACAAAAGAATTGCAGTGTCAACATGATGAGATTACAGTGCCATTCGTGTTTTGCAGAGAGATTATATTAAGAACCACAAACTTTCACATTTCCCTGACATGGACTTTGTGCTTGTGTACACTTGAGAGTTGTAAGAAATGCTTCTAACTTCTGACCCATACATAGGATCTGATCCTGATGGGTGTAGATTATCACAGTGTTCTTGTGAGTCTTCATAGGTAGTGCTTAGCTATTTAGGAATGCATAGAAGAATTCCTAAGGGTATAATGGTTCCTTTCAGCTCTGCAGAAACGGGTCCGGAGGTTCAGGTAATTTCAGGCTTAACCTGAGCCAGTTGAGTGTCCCGTCAGACAAATAGCAAGCTGTTGGTTGCATTAAACACAGCAAAGCCAGACAGTCACAATAAATAATTCCACAGCACTGGTGGAGCCTCACCTTGAATACTGTGTACAGTTGTACAGTTTTGGACTCCACAGTGTGAAAAGGATATTATAGTTCTTCAAATTGCCCAGAGGAGGACAACAAAACTGGAAAGCTGGAAGACATGCCTTCTTAGGAGAGGCTGAGGGCACTTGGTCTGTTGATCTGGAGAAAAGGAGGCTGAGAGGTGACCTTAATGCTCTCTGCTGCTCCTAAGTAGGGGAAGCAGAGGGAGCTGCCAGGCTCTCCTCGTGGGAACAGATGGCAGGATGGGAATGGATCAAAGTTGTGAAGTTCAAACTGGACATGAGGAGACACTTCTTTTTACAACAAGGTTGGCAAAATACTGGAAGAGGCTTCCTATAGAGATGGTCACACTTCAGTGTTCAAGAAGCACATGATTAATGCTCTCAATCATGTTCTTTAACTTTCAGTTAGCTCTGAAGTGGTCAGGCAATTGGACTTGATGGTCTCTGAAGTTCCTTTATTTCTGACCTATCCTATCCTATCCTATCCTATCCTATCCTATCCTATCCTATCCTATCCTATCCTATCCTATCCTATCCTATCCTATCCTACCCTACCCTACCCTACCCTACCCTACCCTATCCTATCCTATTGGAAGGAAAAAATATGTTCACCAATCTTCTACAAAGGAGCTTTGAATGGAACACAGTTAAGCTCTTTAGTGGTTTGGCTAGAATATGGTAGTTTTGACCAGATAAGTTATAGAATTAACTCAAAATCTAGTTTTTGCTTTAGAGCAGAATTCAGTTGAAATCATGAGAAGTTTTACTTATACAACTACGATGAAAATTTAATCACTAGATTTAATTTATTTATTGCTATATTCCTCATTTTCCTATACATTTCAAGTATCAAATATCACACATCCTATGTGATACACCAAGAAGCAGTTCAAGAATGAGGTAAAGACTCGGATCAATTAAATGTTTATTAAAACAGAGCACTACACAGTGACACCAGAGATGAGTTTCCTTTTTATGAATTGACTCACAGATCTTGTTTGTGTACAGAGGCTCTCTGTGGCAGGAAAAAAAATAAAAGAGGAAAACAGTAGTGGTACAGAGTCTTCAGCATCTTCTCTTCCCTGTCTAAATCAATGAAAACTCTTGCATGACTGCTAATTCTTCTTGCAACAACTGACAGTGCGTGCTAGCTAAATCCATACATGTGATGAGATTCTTTCAGAGAATATGAAAGGATTTGTAGTGGATATTCCTATTAGCCTTCTCTTTTTGACAGTTCTCTGACAGATGTACTGTTTGGATTAAAATATTTCTTCTAATTGCAAGAAAGAAGATAAGGTAGCATCATGGGAGTTAGGTTATGCCACTGGACCACCATAAAATCACTGTTATTTGTTAGTGTCACTTACAAACTGCTAAAGTAACATTAGTAAGTGGAAGCACTTGATACCAAGGAATTTAACCATACAGTAAAGAAAATTTATGGACAGATCATTAATCTCTAACTGCAATGAGTTAGACTTGATTTTATGCCAAATGTTTGACTCTAAAGAGTTTGCCAAATGGCAAAAGCTAAATTATAGAAGCAATGCATATTAAAATAAGACCATTTAAATTTTACATGTACTGTGAGAATAGACAAACACCATCATATTTTTAACATAATCTCCAAATGTAATTCCTAATCCAATAAAAACATCTAATAAAAATTGGCATAAAGTTGCAATAAAATTAATTAATGAGTTGTGTACCACATTATGTTTTCATTTCCAAGTTGTTAAAGCAGCAAGTTTCACCACTCATTCTCATGCATTACATTTCTGCCACTTCTCTCAGTTTCTGTGTGGGCCCATAAACATATTTCCACCAAGAAAGTATCAGCCTGTAGTTGAAAAATATAGATCTTCTGTTAATAAAAATACCTGATGATAAGAATATATCATCATAGTTCTTCAAGGAGGAAGAAGACTAATTACACTGCATATATGTACTGCATGATTGCGCCGAGCCACGCCTGGAAATAATGAGTGTGCTCTTGGGCATGGGCCAACATCAATGGGAAGGCTGTGCCACAAATGAGCAACCTCAGTCCCCCTGCATTCTCACTTCCACCAGACACAGCCCACAGGTCCTCAGCTTGCCAGGAAGATGGGAAACAGGAACCCAGGAAAGGATGATGCTAGTGCACTGGACATCTTGTGAAGTTACATGCATGCTGAGGTGCTTCAGAAAGCAGAGGACACAGAATGGATCTATAACAAAGTAATAACTGGAATTCTTCTGATTCACAGTTCAAGAAAAAATCCTGAGACACTCCGGAGACCAAGCAGTGCTTGATCTTGCAATCGCTTGGATTTGTCATGCTGTGGATTCATCTCTGATTTTAGCCAAACTAAACAAGGTATCAAACTTTTGAAACTTCTTTGTGTTGATGAAAGTAATCTATGTAGGTACCTGGAGATATGTTCAGCTGACAGCACATGGCCATACAGTGCCACATACACACACTGGGGATCTGAGAGAGCCACATTTATGGGAGATACAGCACAGGGACCATGACTGCATCCTGGTGCTGGCACTGGGAATGCATAAGGAATACCACAGGTCATACTGATGGGTCCTTACCAGCAAGGTGCAAGCTTCTGACTGGGATGCATCGGTTTCAAAATGAGTTCCAGCCTGACTGCTTCATTATTTTAAATGAAAATGGAGTCAAATGCTGCACCAGTCAAGACCCTGTATGAAAACATGATGTGGGACGGACAGCATGGCTCCAGACTACGCAGAGACTGTACAGGAAGCTTGTGAAAAAAACAGAGTTTTAACAGAAGTTCCTTGTTTGTTTCATGATGGTTCCATGCAAGGATAGCAAAGGGTATGAAAATGATGAACAGGATCATAAAGGTGCAGATTCTACCCCAGTACACAGGAGCCATAAAGCTGTTCACTGCCTCTTAGGAGGTCTGCCAGCAAGGTGGCCCTTTATCAGGAGGAAGTTGTCAGGTGTCTGGATTGGGCAAAGCAGATAGTATTCTATAAATTCTATGAGGAAACTGGTGTTGGTGGAATAAAAAGTGCTCATGCCCCAAAGGTATCTGTCAAGCAATAATAGAAAAAAAAATACCACAAGTTCAAAAGCCATACCTGCCAGAGTCACAACCTGAGGTTAGAAATCAGAATATTTAAAATTCTGAGTTTTGAGCTGACAAGGAAAACTCTGTCAGATCACATTAAGAAGCTTTCCCTGGAGTCATGAAAACAAAACATATACTTTTTAACATATACACATGAAAGAGAGAGAGATGTGGAGTGTTTTGTACTTGTTTGTTTATCTGGGGGTGGGGGTTGGTTTTATTCTCCGGGAGACATTTTCCTGAGGGCTAGAGCACTAGGTATTGCATAGTAAGATGCAGCACTGGAGAATAGAAATGAGGGAGGAAAGGAAGGCAGGATAGGAGAGTAAAACTAAAAAATCAACTGAAAGCTTTAGGAAGTGGGAGAAGAGAGAAAAACAAAACCATGAAAGATCAGGTATGAAATAGAAAGAAAATCCCTTGGGGTTAATCCAGAACCACAAAGAAGCCTTGCTATGTTATTGAATATCACATTCTGTATAAATATCACTTAAGCCATCTCTTTAATGGGATATGGCAGCTGCATGGCACAGTGACACTTAACAAACAGCTGAGGAGAGGAAGGATATAATACTTTCTACAGGATGAACTTTATGAGTTTATGATGTAATAAGCTGAGTCAGAATCTGGCTAGGATGTAGTAGTTAAGCCTTTTAATTTCAAAATAAATAAATAATTTTTTAAAAAGGTACATGAGCTGTTGAACAACCCCATTATTCACCAGTATTCATTTCACGTCTCATCTGACACCATTTTGGACCTATGTAGATTCAATCACATCTCCAAGATAAAAGAAAGACCCACCATCATCATTTCCTCCAATTGCTCTTTCTTGGTATTCTTCCAAGCAGAACTGCCCTCAGGGAATGCTACCAACCCTGCAAGACATGGCAGGGTTGTACTCAAGGTGGTACATTTCCCAGAAAAATCTTCCCAAGTGTGGATATAACAAAGCCTTCTGCTCTTGTATCTTTAAACTTGTGCAGGCTAATACAGTCTGGGAATGGGTTTTCATCCTTTTGTCCTTGTGTTAAATTGTTGCCTCTGATCTGATTTGGGACAAAAGTTCGCATAATTTCCCTCAGGAATAAACAGTGTATGCCCTTGGTTATATTTCTCACAATTAGCTCCATTTGTCTTTATTGTATTTATGAGGAAACTGGGAGAAGAGATTACAAAAAATAGCTTTCAAAAAATTTACATAAATACTGGTGACTAATGTGACTGCAAATACTGTGACTAGTGTGATGACTACTGACTTGTGGTCAAGTGGCATTCTAATTTCAACTTTCAACCTCATCCAAAATTGTTCTTAAAGGATTTTTCTAAATGAAAAGACCACAACTCAACTCAGTTTGTTCAGTTGAATGGTGCTGACTTCACAAGTAGACTTATATAAGTATAAATGCAGCACTAACTTGCATCCATTCTAATATGTCATTCCCTTTGTTACAGAGGTGAAGTTTTGGTAGGACTTAGTATTGGTTTTACACCAGCACTGTGAATATTTTCTTGGTTGAACCAATTGGCACAAACATTATGCTACACCCCACAGAACTATTCCATTACATTCCTATCACATTTTTGGTCAAATGCTTTTGGTTTTTAGCTATCTTTGCCCTAAATCATTTTGTTTCTCTTTCTTGGGGTGGGAAGTGAAAACAAGTTTCTATTTGGAATAACTTGCAATTTCCAGTGGGAAATTTCTCCATTTCCTGGCTAAACCTTGCTGGACCATTTACATGAACAATAAATTCTCTGTGTTATCATCCCACTGCACTCATCATGGATAAATTAGCACCATGTGATTAAATAAGTTGCAAAGAACATATCTGAAAGGCTCTTCTTTCCAAAGGATTTTAAAATCAGACTTGGACCACTGCTATGCCTTTTGATGACATTATTTCATATCCTGTACACTTCAGGCACTACTACCCACCCTGGAGCCACCTTCAGTTCAAAATTTGTGCAGGTTTAGAAAGTAATACCATCCATTAAGCAGAATGGTAAAGAATCAAAGTGTCGGATGTATTTCTCTTTCAGATATATCAATAAAATTCAGTCATCACATCAGTAGACAAGGTACCTCCTAGCCTTGCTAAGACACAGATAAAGTATCTCTTGTGCTTGTACATGAAACACAAGGTGCATTGAGCTTGAGACCTTTCCCAAAAAAAAGTTACTATTTTTGTTTGTGTGTGGAGATGTTACTAAGCACTGTTTAATTACTCTCTTATGGTGCCATTATCCACTATCTTACTTTTACTGACAATGAAGAAACACAAATACAGGGTTCCATATCTAGAAATACCTTAAAAGGAACACTATATTTTGCTGATGAATTTTGGTATTGAGAAGATATAGACATACCTTTTACATTTCCATATCTCCCTCACTTTTATTGAATAATGATTCACAAATACAGTATAGAATGGTTTTGGCTGAGTTTGGGAAAGGTTCAGCAGAGGTCCCTTTTAAAATCTTTTACTATCTTGTTCTGTGCAACTTCTGGTTCACTGTTGTCCAGTGTTTTGACAGACTGAGTCAATTAAAATTTCCTTCATACAGCAGTGGGTCAAATGTGTCTTTCTCTAACTCATGCAACTTTTACTCTGTTCTGTCTTCAGCTATTGCAAAAGAGTAATCTCTGAGATGGAAAACTACCAATGAGAAAACAATATGATCCATTTTCTGGAAACTAAATGGCTCTGGTTTCTCTTTAACTGTTTGCTCCATAAGAGAAATTCTGAAAATTCTGTAACAAATAATTCATAATTTCGCACAAATATTTTCTTTACTCGTTGAAACAAAGAGACTATCAGAACACAACAGCAGCCTTTAGGTACTTTTCTATCTGCTTCAGTGGGCATTCTATTCATCTTTTGTGTTTTTAAAGACTTGCAAGCACTAAAATTAAATATTATAGTTAAAAGTTGAGATCATTCTCTACCATTACTGAATTCTTTTTCTTCTTACTATTTGACATCCAGGAAATGAGAAGATATAGGCAGATGAGGAAGGGTCAGCAATGACAAATCCTGAATATATCTTTAGGTTTTATAGCCCACCTGGCTGTATAATAACATTCTGGATATTGTGAGATTTTAAACATGACTCAAAGAAGAAAATTTTAAGGCATGAGATCATTTGTGGGTAAAAGTTCATCTTAAAACAAACATGTTTTCCTGAAAATATTTTTATGACACAATTAGCAGCCCTTCCCTTTACAGTTCTGTTAGAAAATAAGCAGACATTGATTCACATCCAAGCTGCTGATGAAAAAATAAGAGTTCAGAGGAAAACAAAGCAGTCAGGGACAATGCTGTTGGTATAAATGAATGAATACATTCCATTGACAGCTCAGTTTGTCAGTGAGATGTAAGTAGCAGGGAAAAAAAAAAAGATATACAAGCAAAGTAAGTTTCCTGCTGAACTCTGGTGTATGGTAGAGAATCAAGATCTCAAAATACTTTTCCAATGCAAAAATTAAAAATGCTAAAGGGACATTACTAAACATTTCCTTTTGACAATGTTGAAGTACTTGATTTTGAAATTCTTAAAATACTGGAGTATAATATTACATTTTAAAAATGCGAACCAAATCCAAATTGATTAAAACTTAGAATTTTAAACACATTCATTCAAACACAAACTGTAGGTATGATTTAAAAGAGAACACACATAAATTCTTTCATGTTTGTTTGTAAGCTAATGTGATAGCATTTTACACAGATGCCATTAGAAGTACATGTTGACATACTCACTGGAAACACTCTAATTTTGACAAAATAGCATTTCATCTCAAAGACTGTTACCTGTCTACCTAAAATACTTTTGGTCTCCTATGTTAAGAGAACAGCCCAGTCATGGGTTACGCACTCATATATTCAAGGGAAATATTACACACATAGCTTAGAATCCTGTCCTGCTTTTGGAAGTGACTTACTGTGACAAACACACAGACACATCTGGTATTTATAGTTTCTTTTGTCCCAGCTTTGGATGCCTTTGCACTCATGTCAGGTCATAAAGATCCTAGGGCAATATAGAATTTCCTGAAAATAGTTTAATTGCTCACTGACATTATCCTGAGTGAAATCTAATTAAAAATGAAGACTTTGCAGCTCTTGCCAATTTGCAAAACATGCAACACTACATTTATTACTGAGTAAAAGAATATCTATCATGGCATTTAATCCACTCAACACTAAAGAAAAGGGTGGTATTCATCATTCCTACCTGTAACCACATAACAGTTAAATGTCTGAGTCTAAGCTATTGACCTTAACCTGGCTCTGTGGTCAGTAGAGAGAAACAGTTGTTTCATAAGACAATTCATCTGACCTTTCTTAGGTACATATTTTAAGATGAGATGAACAGTTCTCCAGGGATTGAAAATGAGATAAACTGCCATCTAGAAATTTGATATCTGTATCTAACCTAATCACCTGAGGCTTCCTCTACAGCCAATGGAGAGAAATAAGATTTCATGCATGACCTTCATTGTACCACAAGGAATCTAACCTCCTGTGATATGCCCCAGCCACGCTGCAACACTGGAAATTATGGCAGCAGGCTACAATCATGGAATCCATGCTTGCAGCATAACTTTCTAACTCATCTATGAACTAGTGGATTAAGACATTACTCATTTCAAATACACTCACTGTTCAGCACTGACACTTTACTCTCCAGTTTCACCAAGGCGTGACAATACCTGCCTGTGCTATTTCAAATGTTCACACACATACTACAGTAACAATATAAGAAGGGATCATTAAAAATTCCAGTAAACTAAGAGCTAGGAGACATCCCATCTGAATGTTGCACTGGATTAAAACTGGTGTAGCACTGAATGAACCACATCAACTTCAGTGCTGTTACTGTGGCCTGAAGCCAGTGGAAGAGCACAATAGCAATGTTTGTGAGTCATTCTTCAGTTTATGGCAGCTGTTTAGTTCATCTTTGATCATACATATTTTTTGCAGTTAAGCTTCTTGGTCACACTGTCTTTGCAGAGATAGCTGTTCCAAACAATGCCCATGTTCATATGCTAACAAAGGTATTTGTGCATGTGGATTAACTGGTTTTTGCTTGTCATGTACTTACATGCTTTTGTGTTGGCTTTGTCTTGTTTACAAAACGATATTCAGCTACTCAAGGAACATAAGCATTAGCATATGACATAGCTGAACAGCTGTTCACCAGAGTTAGCATTAGTGTAAAGTGCTCAATGGATAGGAAGAGCTATATCTTGTCTTGAGTCAAGACAAGAGGTTGGTAGCTAATTTAATAAAATGGTGAACAGCAGATGCTCCTAGGAAAGAGTACTAAGACAAGGGATGCCTGTGGCATTGAATCTCTAGAATATGCTCCCAGTTTTCTGCGCTTTGTGGCTCAAAGGCTTTTTGAGCTGGCATGGGAGTCTTCACATTTAACAACCCCAGAAAAATTTTTCTTCGATATGAATTTATCACTTTTTAATCTATATAAAATTCCACCACTGCAAACGTTCAACAACATAAATTTCCCCAGTTCAATTTTACACTGTGTGAAGGCTCCACTCCCAGTTTTCAATTGCCTGTTCTTAGTTTTATTTGCTAAATTCTGTTTTTTATGATCAAAGGGATACAGAATGATAGCTCCCCATTAACCTTCTCCAGCTCCTAATGGATTTTGCAGATCTGCATCATATCCCATTTCATTCATCTATTTACAAGGCTCAACATCAGTCTACTGAGTGATTTCTCATTTTGAAAGGTTCTGTAACATTGGTCAATTTTGATGTGCTTTTTCTGACTTTCCTTATTCTACTAAAATCTCAGGATCACAGAATTGTAGGGGTTGGAAGGGACCTCCAGAGATTATTGAGTCCGACCCCCTGCCAAAGCAGCTCCCTAGTCCAGGTTGCACAGGTAGGCGTCCAGGCGGGTCTTGAATGTCTCCAGAGAAGGAGACTCCACCACCTCTCTGTGCAGTCTCTGCCAGTGCTCCGTCACTGTGCTGTGAAGAAGTTCCCATGAACATTTGTCAGTTTGTGGCCATTTCCCCTCATCCTATCACCACACACTGCTGAGAAGAGTCCAGCATTGTCCCTTGGCCTCCCACTCCTTAGATATTTATAGATGTGGATCAGATCTCCTCTGAGTCCTCTTTTCTCAAGGCTGAACAGACCCAGGTCTCTCAGCCTCTCCTCACAAGGGAAGTGTCCCATGCCCTTTATCATCTTTGTAGCCCTCTGCTGAACTCTTTTGAGATCACTGTCTTTTTTGTACCAGGGAGCCCAGGCCTCACCAGGGCAGAGTAGTGGGGGAGGATCACTTCCCTTGACCTGCTGGCCATGCTCTTTTTAATGCACCCCAGGATCCCTTTGGCCTTCTTGGCCACCAGGGCACACTGCTGGCTCATGGCCAGCCTGTCATCCACCAGGACACCCAGGTCCCTCTCCTCAGAGCTCCTCTCCAGCAGCTCATCCCCCAACCTGTACTGGTGCGTGCAGTTATTCCTCCCTAGGTGCAAGAGTCTACAATTTCTCTTGTTAAACCTCAACTGGTTTCTTTCTGCCCAACTTTCCAGTCTGTCCAGGTCTCACTGAAAATGCTTGTAAGCAAAAGAGAAATAAGGGTGGAACAAGTTGAATGGTGAAAAGTACTTACATTTGAGAAAAAGTACATGTCTGGAGGTTGTATTGCTGAGAATAAATAGAAACTTATGATTTTCTTCTTCCTAGTTGAACATGGTAACAGCAGTCAAAATACCTCAATAAACACAAAAAATTTCTTTAAATGTCTCCATCAATTTTTGGATAAAATCTAGACATGCAGATTTCTCATAGGAGATAAAAACACTTTCCACAAAATGTTAAGCAAGTTTTACTTTCCAAATATGAATTTTTATCCGCTCCAAATCATATTCCAATCATACGCTTTGCAAGTTAGTATTTGGTAGCTCCAGAATATGAGAAAAACATAATGCTGTGGAAACATTTGAAAAGGATAATAATAAGACTCTTGTAATGATAAGCTGTCAGGAAAAACAAGCACTGAGTCCTGGGTGATACAGGACTCAGCAAAGAGATTAAAGAAGGAAATATAATTGATGCCAATCTAGGAAACTATACAGAAAATAAATCCTGTCAAACTAGCAATATATTTTTACAGGATTGTGAACTGACTAAGGAAATTATATTAACCCTATGTATTCCCTTAGACATTCAATTTCAAATTCTATTAAATTGAATTAGATGATGCTAAATTACCATAGCAAGTTAAAATAGGATTAAACGATATACCTCAAAATATTGTTATAAAATGAGAACATTTCTATGGAATGTTTTACTTAATGTTTTGTCAAAAACCTGAAGAAAATATACCCCACAAACCAAACACAGTTAATATTTCTAGATGATCATTATAATACTTACAAACCATGAGTAGCTCAGTTGTATGCAAACTTTAATGAACTCAGGTATGATTAGTAATACTGACCAAAGTTATCCTGTAAGTGTTACCAGGAGGGCAAATACAGTTTTCTCATGGAGGGAACATCTTGAATAGGTGTTTAAAGTTCATGTTATCTCAGCATTCGACCTTTCTGCTAATGTTCCTGAAATATTTTGTTTAGTTCTTGTGTCACTTTCTAGAAAGTTTTGAATAACTGAAGAGATTCAGATTAAAAATGTGGAAAAAAGTGTTCCTTGTACAAAAAGATTCTCAGATATCTGTGAGAGGGACGGTTAAGGGGCATCAACATTTACAAACACACAAAATAAGACTTTGATTGTGAATTCTTGCTGATGTTATAACTAGAAATGCAAAACAAATTTTGAACAGTGAGGGTAACTGGCCAATTTCAATCAAGATCAGTATTTTTTCAAAACTTTTAAAACTCAATTTCAAACTGAAAATATATAGGTCGGGCTAGATGGTTACAGTGATCCCTTGTGACTTCATGATCTATGACTCTATAAATCTAAGCACACCCTGAAGACTAATACTGAAAACAAACAGCAAATTAAAAATAAAAAAAAAAAGAAAAAAAAAATACATGAATACTTATAAATAGAATGGGTTTTTTTTTGTTGTTGTTGTTCTTTTTCTTTTTTTTCTTGTTTTTTTTTTTTTTTTACAGCAACTAGAATTCACAGATAATTCAGAAACAGAAAAAAGAAATATTGAGTTATTAATAATTTATTTCAGGGCAATAAATCATTTTGCTCTACTCTGAAATTCCATTTCTGTAACTAGGAGCTGAATAATGCCCACTGAATATACTTAAGAGTTCATTAAATTAAGAAAGACAGAAAATGCTTTAGTGACTTTTTGAAGTTATTTTTGTGTGATCTCTGTCATTTTCATTTTGAGTGCCATGTAATTTTTCCTAATCATTGTCAAGGCAAAAGTGACTCGCTGCAGATAACACATATGATGTTTTCTGTCTCTGTTGAAGTTGACTTTTTGTACCCTCTTGAAAAGTTTTTGTATTGTATCAACCAATCTGTTGAGTGCTTACTGGAAAGACTGTATACGGCTCAGGTTATTCTAGAAGATATTATTTTCTCTATTTTGCTGTTCAAGTAAATTTTCCTTAACAGTATGTCTTGGTTTAAATAGGACCCATCTCTTTTATGAACAAAAAGGAACAGATGATGTTTTCTCAAACTTTAGATAAACGGCAATCCTTACATAATGGTGGGCATTTCCTTTTTGGAGATCGCCACTGAATCCGGACATTCAAACAAACTCACCGCTAAGCTGCTCCCTGGGGCTAGGCTCAGTTTGTCCAAAGCCGTGCTTATTACATGTGCTTTGGTCAGCAGATATGCAATCTTAGACAATAGCTTCTTTCTGCAAACAATAGTCAGTATTAAGAATGTCATCAGATATAATGGCTATGAGCGGGACAATTCTGCTTTCTTATGAAAGCGTTCACAATGGAGCGGTCAGAGTGTGTGTGTCTGTGTGTCTGTGTCTGTGTGTCTGTGTGTGTTTTGAGAAAGATCCACCAGCGTGCTGCAGAAGCTGCCTGCTGGTCTCAGAAGAGCTGGCTCATGAAAGGTGCCATTTATAGTGCTTTCACAGTGCCATAGAATGGAAACATTAGGTAATAGTAAAATCCCAGAGCTAGACTTACTAAATTCTGAAAACTTACTCACATTACCATGCTTTATAGGGCTTTAGGGACTTCATAACAACAATCTGTGCAACTGCAGACTTTGTTTAATGAAAAAATAAATAGAAATAGTTACCCCAAAAATTAGCCTAAAGACTGGTATTCCCTTGTTAGTGCCCTTTAATAATTTTCACTATGCCTCCATTTGCACTCTGTCTAGAAAATAAAAGGCTTATTCATGCACAAACACACAGATCTGCCTTCTCAGTGAGAAATTTTGTAACATTTCTGTAGCAGAATCAACTGGAGCAGTTCAAGGTCTTTTTTTTTTTTTTTCTGAAAGAGGAAAAGCGGTTAGCTGGATATTGCATTACTTTCAGGAGATTTCTTCATTGTTGTGTAATTCATCTGACAGTCGCCACAGGGTTTACATGCCACTTTAGTTACCCTCCTGATTTTTAAGGGATGGATACGCGTGTAGAAATTAGGGGAGCATTCGTTTTTCCCCCTAATTTCATCAAATTACATGCACTGTGATTTTAGATAAATCACACTATCGCGCTGTTTCCTTTTTCGCGTTTATGATGACTTGTGGGTTCACTTTGCTTTGCCTTTAAGCAGTCGGAAGCAGTCACTGTGCTTTCGTTGGGATTCATGTCCCAACCAATTGAGTTTGTCTGATGTGTCCTCTGAATGGTGTTCTCTCAGTAGCTCTCCGTAATGCTCTGTCATGTATTTGTTTGGCGTTTTTTCTTACTGGGAGGTATCAGAGCCAAAAATCCAGAACGTCTTGCTTTCTGTACAAGGCTCCCTGTGTATTTTAAATGAAACAGATATAACAAAGAACACAATGTGAATTTATGCATCACCAGTGCGAGAGAAACAAAGTAGTTGGTTGAAAAGGCAGACAAATATATCAGCCTTCCAATCTCAAGCGACCCTCAGGCAGGTACAGCACATATGCCTTCTGGCTTCAGAGCAGACAATTCAAAAGATCAGCCTCTTTCTGACCTCAGATATGAGCATCTGGCTAAGACCAGCATCCTTCACAGTTCTGGCAGTTTGGAAAGACACAGACTGGCCTGGATTACAAATCAGAAACACTCATCACAGCTGAAAGTGCATTTTTGCCACTGGGGTAGTAGAAAACTGAGAGAAAGACAGACATGCAGTTGGGGGAGGAGAAGGCAAAGCAAGACTGCTTTTTCTCTGCTTTTGAAACCTGTGATGCAAATATTTATGTGTGAGGCTGAGAGGAATTCTTGGGTCATCCTTCTACTCTGCCTAAAAACATACCCATGTCTGAAAGGAGAGCTCACGACAGTGAGTTTGAGAACATGCTGATGTCAGAATTCTGTGCTATTTACATGCCTTTGGTGAAGAGCCAAGTACCTGCTTATCATAAATCTCCCCTCTTCTCTCCCTCCCTTCATCCTCTCCACTGAAACCCCTGCGATTTTCAGTACAGAACACCAATGCACAAGTAGGTTATTCTATGTATGAAAGCAGTGCTTGTGGAAGATGTTGAATACGCAGTCCTGGAAACTCACATTCGCTGTAGAATAGCGAAGGAGAAAAGATACATCGTGGATATCAGCACTGTTAGCTTCCCTGCTTGGACTTACCAGGTTCACTGAGCCTGAAGAAACATCCACTGGGGTGAGAGGACCATTCATCCTTTATAGCCAAGTTGTTGTCCTAGCTGCTAAAATTGCCATATGCGAGGCTAATTAGGGCTGGATATGGCTATGGCTTTTGCAGTGTTCACAGATGTGAACTGCGCACCCAAAGCTAATGCTGCGGGTTGTGTCACTTATACATTCCATCAGATGTAACAATCTGCTAAACTACAGTAGACTTATACTTGCCTAAAGAGGAAATCAGAGAGAATGGGTTAAAAAACCCTCAAGATCCATCTGTCTACATCAGGAGATCATATCTACAGCATTCTTGAAAGCTATCTGTCTAACCTACTTTTATAGATCATTTCTAAAAGGGATTCCAGGACCTCTACATGCGGCTCATTCCAGTGCTTCAATATAGACACTTTGATGAGAAAGGAGATTTTTGAGTGTTTAACTCAAACGACCTCCATACTTTCATATTTGCCATATTCCTGTCTTCTCTGGAGGTTCCCACCATACAGCAGGTAAACATCTCTCCATTTTTTTCTCAGTTTACAGTCCTTTCAGTCCTTCCTCAAGCATGACATTTTCTAGATTATACTGTGATCTTTCTGTTGTTCACTTTGGACCCTTTCTGGATGTCTTATATATCCTATAAGACATGGTTTGAACCACATGGGACACTGCTCTAGTCCATGCTGTGCAAAATTGGAAAACACAGGAAAGTAATTGTAATGTCTTTAAAGGTAATCTTCCTGCCTAAACATCCCTAAGTTCATGGGTTTCACACAAGCAAGATGCAGCTCAGCATGTGTGTTATGTGAGTCAAATGACTCACCGCTGTCATCTCCTTTCTTTTGCGGCTTTGTCTGACTCTTCATCCCCCATCAGAAAGGGACCACTCTGGCCATGCTCCAAAATCCATGCAGGAGCACTGAGAAGCTTGAGGTGTCCTTCTGTAATGATATTAATGACAGCAATAAATAAAACAAAAGAAGAAACCTTCACAAGACTGCTATTTCTCACCAGTACACTCAAGCAGGAGGTGGGGAAGTCAGCAATATATTTACCAGCAGTATCAACAATACTGGCTGCTTTCTTTTTCAGTGCCTCATTCTTGCCTTAGTCTTGTGAAAGAAAAACTAGAAATTACTGAGAAAACGATTGTGTTATTTAAACCAGGATGCAACAGTAGAAATATCCATAGATTTCGGGCCCAATTATTTTTCTTAAAACTGAATGCAGACAACACTCAAACTACATTAAAACTGTTATTTTCATGACAGCAAATATCTCTGAGCTCATGTATTAATCTGGAACCTTCGTGTATCACAATGCCCCAAACGCACAGCTGTCAAATAGATTATATCTGTGATTGATATAAGATGTATGGATATGACGTCGAGAAAAAGCTGCATTGTGGGACAAATGTCTCTGAGCTTTTGGTACTATAGTTCCCAAAGAACTAGTATATGTTTGAATTGCTTTATTTGGCATAATACAGAATTTCAGTAGAAGCTGATTAGCAACTTTACTGGAAAAAAGAGTCACAAAAATACCTCAATACAGCATTTACAACTGCCATCGTTTAGATTTTTAAAAAAGAATGACCTGTGTAAATAAATATACACATCAGTACAAATGTGTATGAAGGGAAGGAGAAAATTAAGTGCTATTCACAGCAGAGCAGTTAATCATATCCCATGCATTCTACTAAAACCTAAGAATTTCTATAAAAATTCGAAGGTGTGGATATCCATGCCCTTTGGAAAACTGTTTGTTTAAAAATTTGTTCTGATGCTGTGTTTAGGAAGAAAATGTTGCAGAAATCTGTGAATGCATTACATTTGATGATGAGATTCCTATACTGAAAATAAAAGCAAAAACTCTTGCATAGATGAGAATATTCCCTACATAAAAGTAAGCTGTAGAGTTTACACAGTTTGAGACTGCAAACATACTTGTTACTTTGCAAAATACTTGTCCATAATGTCACATTTTCTATAGCATTGTAGCTGAAAATAGTACAACGGTACGTGGCATTTGGCCTTTGACCTTAGAAGATCTTTATGTGGAGGCCCATGGTGGGTTGAATTTTGTCAGTACAGTGCCAGAGCCATACAAAAAAGGTATTCATATTGACCAAGTCAGTGGATATTTCAGATCAAAATGCCAACAGTTGTCTTTTTCAGCTGACATCCTGGTCTGAGAAAGATGGATTTAAGGTTTACTTGACTCTCATATTTTGATTTCTTGCCATATAGGGCTGTGTCATTAGCTCTCTGGAATGCCTTTCAGTTTCTTCCTTGAAAAATGCTAAATAAGTTCTCACTTTACCTACTGACTGAATAAGAATACAAAAACAGTGGACAGCTGTGAGGCATCTGCGTGTCACATAAACAGTGTTGGCACAGTTTCTGCATTCAAGAGATCAGCAAGAGCCTAGTAAATAAGCTTTCTTCACTAAAGACCACTTTTGTCCATGATCATTGGAGCTGTGCTTTACTCATACACCCTCTGAATTCCTCTTTTCTTCAGTAATCACGCATGCCTAGCATGATGGCTGATTCTATTCTACAGTCTGCGGCCATGCAATTATGTGGATAATTGGCAGACAAGATGTTGTGAATACCTGAATCCCAGGTTAATTGAAACTAACACCTGCCTGAACTGTGCAGTTGCAATGGATGCAATAATACAACAAGATCAGGTCCTACTGAGTTGCATAATCTTTTCAAGGCAAGGGTTTTGATCTCCTCCTTTGATTTGAGGGCGGTAGTAAACTAAAGTATTATGCCTTTGTTGAAGCTTATAAAAGATGAATCTGAGCCTGAAAATGAAGGTCTTTCCAGTTAATCTGTATTGAGAAAAATCACTGAGCACACATCTTTTGCATCTTTCAGTTAGAAAGGAAACAACAGATACAGCTGAGATCACAACTGTAGTCAGTAACAACATTACAGTTGAGTCACCCCAGAGTAACCCAGGCCATTACCCAGGTAGTACAAACTGCAAACTTTGGATTTGTACAGCTCGGTACAGGCACAGTTCCCACCAGTGCCATCAAACATCACAAACTGTACAAGTGTTAAGGCGTTACACAGGAGGCATTATCCCACTGTTCGTGGGCTGTGGTTCATTTTTTGCTCTGTTGTCCTTCATACTGCCATAGCTCACAGACAGCTTGCTTAGATGTCTCGTGTGTTACTCTCTCATGCACAAGATGGGGGTAATGGAAAGACTCTACAGACAGGCACACAAGCACATGTTCTGTCAGAAGGGAACTACTAAGACAAAGATTCCCAAGTCATAGCAAGACCTTGAGAACAGGTATGCTTTTCTTTTTAAAACCTCTTTTGCTTTTCTTCTTCTTTTACTGAGCAATCCTTGTTTAAATCAACTCATACAGATCATTTTAAACACAGCTTTTATCTGACAGAGGTCAACTCTTCCAAGTTTTCAGTTCAAGCAGACCTCAATTACAAGGGAATAGTGGATTAGAGAAGGAAACCAAAGTAGTTTGGCAATAGAATCGGGTCTGTTTAGGAAATGAATTACATTGTATAGTTGCTAGTAAGAGCAGAAGACAGGACTCGATGACACAAAGTGTTCTATTTCTGTAAGTTAAACAAGACATTATATTTCTCCATTAGAATAAATAATATTGGACTGTACTTATAGTGGTGTTAATTGTGTAGAATTACTGTGCTTTTTGCAAAGGGAATGCAAGTAGAAGAAATACAAAAATGCCAAAATGTAGCCAGAAGTCTTGGAATTTTCAGAAACCCATGGTCCTCAGATTACTAAAGCAAGTAATCTTATTACAGACTTCTCTGGGAACTGCTTGACCACCCCAGTTGCCTCTGAAAATCACAATCAATTTATTTGTCTTGGGACTAATGGGGGGAAAAAGATTTCAGGAATGAAAAGATTTTACTGTAATGACCTGAAGCAAATGGGAGAACAAAACATCAGCTTTAGAAGTCATGAGGGGCACAATCACTACAATTAAGGGCAAGGAAGAGAAGTGAGGAGGAGGGAACTGGGAAAGCAAAGTCCCCAAATTTCAGCAGTAACACGGGCCCTGGTTTAAATGCAATTTGTCTACAAAAGGAAGGCAATGTATTTTGGCTGATAATATTTCAGAGACATTTTGACACAAAGCACAGAAATATCTGATAGAGAGGAAAAGTATCTCTCTGGAAATCACTTAAAACTTCTGGGTTGTAAATGAAAGTTACGAGAAAATTTCAGCATAAAAATTAGTGCAGTTTCAGCAGCCGAACAAAAAGCTTGAGCACAATTATCAGCCCAATTCCTTCCAAATCTCTTCCAGGTAATGTCTGTGTCCTATATAAGTCTTACTGTGTCATTCTTTCACCTGACAGAGTCTGTTTGTTTTTTTTGTTTGTTTTTCCAAGCTGAGCAGTGTCTGAATAGCTTCTCTAACATCCTTGTTTAGATCTGGCCTACAGATCCCACCTTACTCCCAATGATGCTGGTAGGAAACTCTTGGCAGACGATCTGTTAGATGACAATACCTAATGCTGTTTCCAGCATCTCACAGTGTTACATCCAACCCACCAGAAGTCGTGAACAATTCTCATATCTACTGACATATTCTTACATGTAAACACAAGGTCTAGCAAAGTCATTCTCAGAACCCTTTTTGTAAGATGCTTTTCTGGTGGAATCTTGCCAAATCAGAATGGCTACTCTACTACAACACTCATGAAAATGAAGCGTGACAAATAAATAGAAAATGAGGTAGACGTTTTGCATGATCATACGGTTAATCTGGCTCAGCTACCTCGCAGTGAACACAGTAGGCACCTTGTCCAGATAGGATTTCACTGGGAAATATCTGTGCTACATAAATGGTCTTTTATCAAGTGTGCTATCTTCTCACACCATCACCTTCCCTGCAGTACAAGACAGAAGTACTGACATCCTTTCCATCACACATCCTCCGGCAAAACACAGGGAGCTTTGGAGATTACGTCTTGCACTATATATTTGGCTAAGATTGTAACAAAGCCTGAAGGTAAATCCCTGAAAGATTGCAAATGCTGAGGTGACAGGAGGGGGGGGGGGGGGGGGGGTCTGAGAGGACTGCGGAGAGAGACACTGCACTGCTGGGAGAGAGCCATAGCTATGTTTCAGTCAAATCTGACCTACTTTAATGAAATCAGGTCATCTGTGAGCTCTTCATTACCCCCAGACTAAACAGCACAAAACACAGCAGCCAATGTTTCTGTCTCTTCAGAGTACCGCTAATTCTCATCACAACATTGTTACGTGTTCCTTAATATACATTGACTCAGTCATCTGGCCGCACCACAACTGGTAAGCAGAGATTTCTAGTGAAAGCTGGAAGGAAGTAAAGCAAACGTGATTACTGACTTTAAAAAAACAACAACAAAACAATGTTTTAAATTGCAGAGTAAACACAACCATGCCTCCAGAATGTGTCCTCAAGGGAATACGGAAACAAAAGGAGGCACAACTGTCTCACAACATTAGCCCTGAAGGATGGAGCTCACCTATCGCACCAGCAAACCCTTAGCTGCTACCAGCAGTGCTGACTGATGAAGCACAGGCTGGAGTCAAGTGGAAGCGGGTGCTGTAGGCTTACACTCAAATTCTGCTGTGTTCAGTCTTCTATGAAGTAGGAAAGTGACAGTCTCATGATAATATGATACATACTGGTGAAGTTTTGACATGATGCCCCTATCTGCGTTTCTGTTTCTATCATATAGACAGATATATTTGAGTGTGAAAGATACCAAATTCATATTTCCAAGTACATATTCTAATTCTTATATGTGTATACCCATTTGTTTGAACAGCAGTATGTGTGTGCTTGACAATTAAGATGCATGTTTCTAGATCCAGAAGTCTATATCTATATGTATATCTATTGCTCTATATGTATATACTTCTAAAGACGTGTATATGTATATACAGAAATATATATATATATACACATATATGATTCACAGACATCTCTGAATCATATTAAACCTACACTATTCACAGTATAAGCATTGCGTGTATGTGTCTGTATGAGCAGCATACATGCACAATAACATAGCCCATCAAAAAGTCCACTAATGTAGGGGAAATACATTGGATCTTTGCTTTCTGTTATCATTCTATGATTTTTTGCTTTCCTTTATCTACAGATATTAAAATGCTTTAACAGTATCTTGCCATTCCTCTGTGTTTCGTAATCCATGCTTAGATGGGGAATCTATTGGTGCTTAGTACAGAACTACCTTCTCCTATTACCTCATTATCCAAATGACACCTCAGGCTGTCCCTGTTACCTGCCTGTGGGTGGCTGTGGATGACCCATCTCCCTCAATATGGGATCCGGAGTGTAGCAGTTCAAAGCAGTTCAAACGTGCCAATGCTCTGGACAGACACAGTTAAGTGAAATAGATGGGTAGCCTGGAGGCCACAGCCCTGAGGCCACACCAAATTTTTTTTTGGCAATGTCAAGACAAGGCAGCTAACACAGTTCTTGCCACTTACACATTTCTCTGCTTGTTTCTGTCCCTGACTGATCCCCTGCTTGTGCACAGGCAATGGGGAACTAGTGGTCCAGATCTTGGAAAGGTGTCCAATTCCAATTGAAATCAGTAGTACACATACAGATACCTTCAAGTTCTGACGTTTCATGTTATGTAGATTCATCATATTAAAAAAAAAAAAAAAAAAAATTCCTTTGGTAAGTAGAACTAGGAGAGGCAGCTCTCATGAGTCCAACTTGGAGTTAGAGATCCAATGCTTGTTGCCCATGATTTAACAGAGTATCCATATTTTAATCTGGGGAAATATCTCAAAAGCTATCTTATAGCCTCTGCTGCTACCCAGACTGCTCATTTCCTCCCATTCTATCCAAGTGAAACTCCTGTGTCATCTGTGTGGTGGCATTAAATTTCCAGAGAAAGCAGAGGAGAAGCAAAAGAAGGGTGAAACATAAAGGAACACGTAATATCCTCTGTGCTTTTATCAGAATACAATTGACACCAAGCTAAAATATTGAAAGGAAAAAAAATGTAGGAAATCTGAAAATCCTTGAATAAGCATAACTAACAATTACGTCCAAACAAGTGTACTTAGTCTCTTTAATGTTAAAGCTAGTGATAGGAACTGCTGAGACTCCTTTATGGGCTGAAGAGATCTCTTGAGGAGGCAGGGGAAGGGTAGGATAAGGGAAGGTAGGGAAAGGCAGTCATTAGTATCTGTAAAACGCAGCTTTTAGCAGCGTCCTTAATGGTGAGATTTTGGCAGACAAATATTGACACCATGCTAATGTTGCTAAGCTAGCAGTTCCCTGCTGAAGGGCTGGAATGTGTGAGTTGCACAAAAGCCTGCATATGAGATAACACAGCACCAATGCCCTAGCAGCACCATTCTCTGCTACTACATACATCAAAGGAAAAGGTTTTCCTACAGTATTTGCTCTTTCCAATGGAATAAATGTGCCCCGGGTTGTGGTTGTGATTTCTGTAGTTGTTTTCCTGTGGAAGGAGATGAAGAACAGTACTGATGTAGTGCTTTTTCCCTTGGGGGAAGCAAAGGCCAGATAGGGGAAACGCTTGATACACCATTAATCCCCATTAGAACAGATCCACACGCTAGTTCCTGCTTGTGCTGCTGCTTCAGCAGGACTGTGTCTGGATCCACACTGCACCCAGGCCCATGTCACACCTGAGTGAGGCGTTAAATCACACCTCATTTCCAGTGTGATTTAACACCTACAGCCTATGGCTCTAAATATGTATTTGGGCTCTGGTAGAGTCTTGTCTTGTGTAACCTACTGTGGGGAACCTGCTTTAGCAGGGGGTTGGACTAGATGACCTCCAGAGGTCCCGTGCAGACCCTATGATTCTGTGATTCTGTGATCTTTAAGGTCCCTGCCAATCCAAGCCATTCTATGAATCTATGATTTTAAGATCTGCTTTGATTCACCACTGGAACTTGATATGCCTTCCATGTTTGGACTCACATAAAGCACAACTCAGAGACAAAATATCTGTATCAATACTTTTCTATTAAAGGTTTTAGAATTCTGGTGTCTTCTCCAAGGAAATACATTTCAGCCTGTATACTAAGAAAATAACTGACTGAGAAAAGAGGTCGACACTGAGCAAAATCATTTTTGCTTTTTCTGCAAGAGCTATTTGTATATCCCAGTATCATATTTGTATACCTTTATAGTCTACTATATATTTGAAGCACAAAAAGCTTAATCCAACACTGAAGAGATTAGGTCTCCTATCAGTTTCCAATCTTTTGGGCTATGGTTTGCAGCAATGCTTAGAATTGATAGTTATATCTGACTTTCTTAAAAACTTTCAGGAAAAGGTAATTGTGAAGCTTCACATTCTCAGTCACAGTACATTAGCCCATCCAGCAATACTCAGGATGTCTCCAGATGCAGTTCAGGCTGGTAATGCTACTTGAAACCGCAAAGGAAAGTCAAATAGTTTTCACATATATGCTCTATCAGATTAATAATGAGCTGTTGACTCAAAGATATCAAGTGACAGAGATCTTTTTTCATTTTACCATAACTGAGGTATGAACACATATTCATACTTCTGTAAAAGCAAGTGACACTTATTCTCCACTAGTATATCAGCGAACAAAACAGACGATGCTATAGTGCAACTACATTCATACACCAAAAAACCCACACAAACCAAAAGAACCACTTATAGCTAGGCAGATGTTCATAATCTTAATTTTATTATCTTCAAACAACCATGGTTGATTCAGTACACAAAAAGCAGTAAATCATGTCATGACACATAAAACGGTAAAAAAGAAGCACAGCAATAGTCTGGGAAAAAAAAAAACCTTTATGATTTAGATGATTTGTGGCTTTCCTGGCTTGTGCCTCAGAGATGCTCAGACTTTGGCAAGGTGTGGGCTGTATTTTCATAGCTATTGCACGTTATTGAATGCATCAGTGTATTAGCTAGCTGGAAAGAAGAACTAGTCAGAACTGGATATTCTGGCAGTTTTCTGAAGACAACAAGCAGTGGGGTACCTTTTAATTTCAGAATGACCACACTGAGTACATAATCATGTATAGAAACAACAAACATAATGGTGCTTGATAGAGTCTTATTTTTCTATAAATTACTTCTACATATATGAGCATGGTGAAATTATTGACACATTTCCTGAACAAAAATCTACATCATTTTCTCCATTGGTCTTTCAATCGCCCTCTAGGTCTTACTTGACATATTTATAGCTTTATTTCCACATTAGTTAAAATCTTTCCTGTGATTTTAGTTAAACTGATTACATATGCTAGTAATAATACAAAGCATACACATAGGTCACTCCAAAAGTAATACCTCCTATTTATTTCCATGGAAACTACAACAGATGCAAAGAGCGCAATAACACTATTTGATAAAGAAAATTCAGTCACAAACACTATTTTGCAACATAGTCAGCACCATTAGCTGTGCATTTTTCCTAGCCTTGGGCAAAAGCCTGCATGCCATACTCATAAAAATCTGCACTAGCAGAGGTGCCCCACTGTTGCTGTCACCACTGCTGAACCATACCACCCACCGCCTCACTGTGCTCACATCCACTGTTTGGTCTCCACAAATGTTCAGCAAGTGTTGATGAATGTTCATGGGTGTCGTTTTATTCTGCATGGAGGAATTCAGTGACGTGCCTCTGCTTCATGTGTGCTTCCATGTCTGGTGCCACTTTGTCAGACTGCCCCTCTGCTGCCATCTATCACATGGCAACAAAATGTAATGGGCTATTGGCAGGAAGTTTCAACCTCTACTGCAATACCACCACCATCTGCCTCTGACATTATGGGCCTATATAATAAAATAGGAGGCAGTGCTTTCAGAGCAACCTTCATACATGTAATTCCTTTATATTCACACATTTTCAGCATATATAATTCTCACCATTAAGTGAAAAACATTCTTGCATATTTTATGTCATTATTCTATGATTTCTATGAAATTACTTGCATGCAGCTTCTGCAGTCAACAAGACACAAGACCATGAGGTATTATGCATTGGTTGATGCCATTTTCTCCAGGAGGAATGGAGGGAAAGGAGGCCAGGAGTGAAGAAGCTTGCACATACACAGGCAGACATTATTCACAGTGATAACTTTTGCCCAAGAAGAGTAGTCTGCTTGGATTCCAGAAACAATGGAGAAAGCCTCAAGAGCTCCAGATGTAGCTCAGAGCATGAACCACAGATGCTATTAATTGCTCCTGAAGGGTACTTTCTATACTGACCCTATGCTGCAGTTAGCTTCTGCCAATACATTTCACAGTGTGTACAGAACTGCATTGAAATGAAACACTTTGATCTTGCTCAGCAAACTAGAATATCTTGACCTGGATTGATCTGACCCCAAAACAAATATTTCATTATATTCTGCTGACAAATATATTTGATTTTCAGATGAAAGTTTTTGCTTTTCAGGCTAAAAGTGACAATGAATAAACGCTCAACATAGGGTTCTCCTCAGTGAAAACATGTTTTTTCTTTCGGAATGTTTCTGACTAAAAATGTGGATAAGTTCAAATATATATAAGAGTATATCTGTAAGATACATGTACATAATCTCATATTTATACACTATTTGGAAAGCTACCAACAGTCTGATCTGTTGGTTGATATGTTAGGATTCTCCACTCCACTGGCTGAGAAAGATGTTAAAATATGGGTTAGCTGGAAAAAAATCATAGAAGCAAACACAAAAAAAGACCTCTTGTTTTCCTGGTATGTAAAGAAAACACTAAATAAACAATTTGTGAACCCAGTAACTAAGTCAACACTTAAATCTGTGTGAGTTCTCCCTATGTCTATTTATTTTTCTGACTCCAAATATTAAATGCAAACTTCAATATAAAGCCAAGTATTAGGTTCCATACATGGAAATACTTTGGTGATTGTAAAAAATAATGCTGTGGTGTCTCTAGTTGGGAGGTTTGGAAGAAAGGGAACTAAAAAAAAAAAAAAAGAAAGAAAGAAAGAAAGAAAGAAAAACAAGGAAAAAGAAAAAAAAAAAAAGAAACTGTTCCACTTCATCTAGCAGTGCTGCAATACATCACTCCAATTAAATCCCAGCCAATAAGCAAAGGGACGTGTTAAGTAAAATTCATGAGCTTTGAATGCATGTGAATGAATATGCCAATCAGAATCAATGCCACCCATTCATCTGGTGTAACACCATGGTGATGACAATGAGCTTGAAACCAGCCTTTGTTGTCATCAGCTGTGCAGTAGTTGCCACAGCCCTAGCCTGGATCAAATGTGTGGGACATTTAAATCTTCAGCATGGCACCAACACACAGAACATCTTATTCATGCCAAAAAAGGAACTATAATCAGCCTCCAAGTAAATAATTCAGGATCATTTCCTTCAGGAGTGCAAATTGCCTTCTTTAAAATAAGGCAGCTCCTCTCCTGGCTTGACTTTACTCCATGGACACAAGCACAGCATTTTGAAGCCGTGTGTTATATTTGTCACTTCAGAAAATCTGTTGCTATACTAATGGCTGTAGCTGAGACTTCTGTGGGCCTTAGCTAGTATTGCAATAGGAATATCTTTGTGGAGACCCTGCACCTTAGCCCCTTTGAGTGCTGCAGTGGCAGATGGCTAGCTCTCACTGCTTTTACAATAACCATTTCATTTGTGATGCTTGACCTGAATTCCATTCCTTGTCTAAAAGTGTGTCTCTGTTCTCAAATGGTATTTCACAGAATTGCCATTTCCATAGTGTTTCCACATGCTGTTCTCCAAATAATACATTTGCCCATAAAGCAGTGTGGATGAAAAGAATATGGAACTAGGTGTCACAACAGAAAATGTCTAACCTAAGAATATATATCCAAATACTGATGACAACTTCATTTTTATTGTATTTAAATTATACCACTGATACTATCTTCTATGTCAGTTTATATCTCCTACAGACCACATTGTATTTTTAGTACTTAGTGCTAGGAGTTAACAATCATCTCTCTTCCATTGTGTGCTTGGTAGCTGTAATATCGTAAATGTGAAACGCTGTGTTAGAGAAACAGGCTTGTGCATGGTAACATAAACTCAACTTCTCTGAATAAATTAAACACACATGCTTTCAGTAATAGATCCACCCATTAATCAGTGTTTAAAAAGATGTGACAACCACTGCATAGAACTGCTATTCCCCCTGTTTAGCAGTGGATATTACTTGCTGCTGAACACTTTCTCTGCACACTTCTCATGCTACTCCTCACATCCTGCATAGGAAATTAATCTTAAAATGAAGTGTAAGTGATTTTAAGGAACTTTCTTCGGAAATAAGTGTTCCTTTTGAGGTTTTTTTCTGCACAGAATTAAAAACTTAAGCAAAGGGAGCTGAAGGCATCATTCAAATACATGTTTGATGATGCAGTATTAAACAGGATGCTTAGTTTTATCAAGAAACACACATATCTTTTGTCCATTCCTTCTCACTCCCTAGTGATCTCTCTCAGTGGAAATTCATTCTAAAACACATGACAATTAGACGTTTTAATAATTTGGGGCAGAAACATTGTACTTGATCTGTGCTAAAATGAAGCATGAGAACATCCCATTGACACATGAACCCTTTACCTTTTTTACCTTCAAAAACCCAGAAAGCTCTCTCACAGTTTGTATAATGTAAAAGAGGTCCCAAAAGCATGAGTCCTTTCCTCAGGCAACCACTAAGTAAAATGGAAAGCTGACAAAAAATTCTAGTGTTAATGAGAAGTAATAGACATATTATTCCAGCCTTTCCTCCTGATATACAGCTATGCCTTTACCACCAAATCAAAACCGTTTCATTAGTATTTTATCTGACTAAAGAGGATTCAGGTAGTTATCCTTATGAGGAAGCTTCTGAAGTTCATTGCCATGATGGAACTTTTTAAGGTTAAGAGTACGTATCCACAGTTCATAAACTTACTCAGCTCTTGGAAGGGCTTCTGGTCTCCTCACTTGGATTAAGATCTCACATCCATGAAAAATATTTCCCTCAGTCAGTTGCTTGGAGCACTAAATTTCAACTCAAAGCTGGTCATATCCTTCTTATATACCCAGATGACAGCAGCAGAAACTGGCCTTGGCAGAAGTGACCACTCCAGAACAAACTCCAGATCACATGGACTCTGACACTGCTGTTTTCTATCACAGCTAGCAGCAAGCTCATTAGACCTGTTCTGTGTCTGTTCCACCAAATGAATCTCAGTGTTCTGCTTCTTACCATCAACAGAGTGGAGCACGAGCTAGATGAATATGAAGTCTATGGTCTCTATGGTGAAAAGGTATAAGTTTTTTGTAATCTGGAAAGCTTGGTGGGAACTAATGCATTTTGTTATGCAATTCTATTTTAAGAGATTAAACTGTGGTCTGAAATGTGGATACCCTTAGTTATGCTTAAGTGGACCAACAGGAAATAAGTCACAAACTTACTCTGTTTCTCTTTTATTGCTGTGGTTTAAATGTTCATCCAGTGATATAACGACCTCTTTGTATTTGGTATTATATGGCTAACTAGCTCAAAGATTAAAAATGCATAAATTAGTATAGAGTAGTCTAACAGTTTTAGATGCCACTATTTTTACACTTACCCTCACTTGCTGACAGGTGATCTAAGAAACTTCATTCCATTTAATAAAAGTGTTTTCATACAGAATCTAATCATATGTTGTTTAATGTCTCTGCACAGGCAAATTAAAAACAAAAACAAACAAGCAAACAAACAAAAAACCTCCATAAGTTCAACAGCCTCTGACAGCTATCCTAATTACATCAATCACTTTATGCTCCCAAACCAGAGGTGAAGTTGTAGTTCTATTCAGCCTTGATATAACTTACAAGAAAATAACGTACACATCAGATAGAGAGTGAATCGTGGTATGTTATTCTGTATGTTACTGGGATATCTGTCTGTATTAATGAGAAACCTGAAACTCAACTGTGTTTCCCTGCTAATTAGCCATCAGCTAATTTTGATCATTAATGACTAAAATCATTATTTAAAGAAGAGTTTTCAAGGAAAATTTATAGATTTATGTTTTATGGCTGAGCTCCTCTTGCTGCTTTACGAGTCTTAAAAGGGACAATCTGAAACTGCAACTACAATTATGTTTAGTATGAACTCCCTTTCAACATTAGATCGAACAGCATACATTCTACAGTGTATAAATGAAGATGTGATATATCTATAATGTCTAAATGTAGAGCTAGTGTTGGAAGTTATTGTGAATGGGACATGTTTATGTCCCATTTTCAGGGTGTTCAAGACTAAAAATATTCTTTATTAGTTTAGAAGACTTAAAATAAATACTCCTTTAAACCATAACAACATGTACAAAGTTGAAAATAAAATACAACATTATTTAAAAAAATATATAACAAGTCACCCATTACTTCAGATTTCGGGGACTGCTTATGGGCTAACTTGAGATGTAAGCAAATAAGTGCCAATTAATTAGAATCTGTGACAGTGTTCAGTGCCATCCCTTTGATCTTTCACTAGTAGCTGACAACAAAGCACACACACTCACAATGCTTTAGTTTCAGTCAAGTGATCAGCAAAACATGTTGGGCTCATTTAAATAACAGAAGCTGGTAAAATGCATCTATCTTTCTTTTACAGCAATAAGCAAAGATTTGAGTTCAGATGACAGCATCTGGCATTTACAGAACAGATAACTCAGAGCCATTTGCATCAGATGGATAACCAGAGCTAAACTTAAAAATGGATGAAGCCACAAGCTAGAATAAATTCCTCAGTAACTCCTCTGCTCACCCATTGGTATTCTGGCTATTTAACCACAGATATAACATTGCTGTGTGAACAGTGTCATACAAACATCTGGGCAGAAAGACACTCTGTGGGTAATACATAAACAGAAGATATGTTTGCTTCAACAATACCAAAATTCAGAGGAAGCACAAAGCAACAAAAATCAGTGATGAGTACACAACAGAATAGCATTATAATTCTGGCTTTCTGTACATACAGCTATCACACCTATTTGTGCTGAAGTGTTGGGATTTTTAATTGTTTATATCTTTTTAGACATACTGAAAGGAATAGCTACTTAACTGTGACAGTTGGAGACATTTGAAACATAATTAACAATAGATAATTTGAAAAGGGTTCGATTTTTTTAATCCTGTTTTAAAATTGCATCAATATATTCAAACATTGAAAATGTATGAACATATTTTTCAAATATGGTTATATTTTAATGTGGAATGAAAAGACACTGCCTTACTTGTATGTTTTCTTTTCTATTGCCCCAGGTATTTTGGCCGAGTGGTGTATGTGGCTATCTTCTAGGAAACAAGCTGTTGAGAGGAAGCAGGAATTTAACCATACTGATGTTCCAATTTAAATGAAAGCCTGCTTCAGTTAATCCTACCTCTAATTAGCACTCTAAATTGAAGCTATGCTTAAGTGTGCTGGGGAGTCACTACTCAGAAAAGACAGCTGCAGACAGACATTCTGATATTCTCAGGTGATGCGGATTATAGCACGGGGAGGACTGGAGCACAGGACTGGAGCTTCAGAGAGTCATGCAGCATTGCCTCCTTCAATCAGTACTGCAGTATCAGTGACTCACAACCTCTGCTGACCTCCCTACTATTCTTCGGGTTTGTGCCTGTGCCAGCAACTGCTCAACTGATTTGACAGCACAGATTAACAAGTCTGAGTTTCTGGGCACTGGCACTCTTCAGTTTGCTACCACAGAGTTGTAGAATCTAGAATCAGAATGGCTTGAATTGGAAGGGTCCCCAAGGATCATCAAATTTCAACACCCCTGCCACAGGCAGGGCCAGAAACCTCCAGATCTGGTACTAGACCAGGTTGCCCAGGGCCTCATCTAACCTGGTCCTGAACACCTCCATGGATGGAGCATCCACAGCCTCCCTGGGCAGTCTGTTCCAGCACCTCACCACTCTCTCTGTAAAGAACTTCCCCCTGACACCCAAAAGACTCAACTTCTGTGCATCTATGTGCCCTAAAAGAAAAAGATCTCAAAACTGGCAGATATTTTAAGACATTCCAAAATTTAAAGATGCTTGGATGTTAATAATGTCTAATTACTTGTAACTCTCCAACTGACAAGGAACAAGCATGTTTTCCAGAAAAAAAAAAAAATGAAGCTTCAGAAAGCTCTGAGATTTGGCAATCTAGGGATACAAAAAGTTTTTCCATTTAATGGTATGTGTTGTCTTTCTTTTTCTTTTCATGGTTCACCATCATCCTCTAATAATCAAATAGACTCCACTTCTGGAGCCTGTAACTTACAAGCCATGGACTCTCTCCACAACTCTGATTTTATTTTGTGTATTTGGCTCATACATCATGTATTAGAAGTGTGGTTTATCAGCACTTGTCCTTACTTTTTAATGCCACTGTCAGAAATGTTAAGTGATCATTATAGGCTGTTCCAATGTTTGTTCCAACTGTGAGAGCTCCCATCAGAGGATGAGGCAGCTCCTGAGGATAAACACCTGCTTTCATCCCAAGCAACATAAGAAACAGAGTGAAACAGCGTCACTGTTGCATGGTGTTTCCTCCCATCATGGCTGTAGTCAGCCTCCCCTGTCCTGTGATCACATACAGAATACACATTATGCCAGACAGGTGTACAGTGGAGTTGTTGGTAGTACTACAAGTACATTCATTTGAACTCATACAGGGTTCAAAGATAAGTGCTCTTTCCACTTCATGGTGTGAGAGTCCTGAGTGCTGGAGCTTCACTGCCTGCTCACAAGGCCATGCATTTCTGGAGAAGTACTGGTAGCCTTGAAGCTCTCCAACAAAAGGCTGGAGGAAGACTTGCTGAGAAGCCTTCAAGTCCTCTTCTTTCCCACTGTAACAGCTGTGGGACAAGACTCTCACTAGGCTTCAATTTGTCCTCAGTTGATGTTTCCATCTACAACATACTTGTGTAGGACAAGGGGGGATGGCTACAAACTAAAACAAGGGAGGGAGATTTATGTCAGGTGTTGAGGAGAAATTCTTTACTCAGAGAGCAGTGAGGGCCTAGCACAAGCTGCCAAGAGAAGCTGTGAATGCCCCATCCCTGGAGGTGCTCAAGGCCAGGTTGTATGGGGCCCTGGGCAGCTTGAGCTGGTGGATGGCAGCCAGCTCATGGCAAGGGGTTGGAACTAGGTGATCCTTAAGGTCCTTTCCAACCTAATCCAGTTTATGATTCTATGACTCTTTTCAGCAACTATGTTTCTCAGCGTTTCCTTCTCATCTACATTTGACCCACCCTTAAAAAATTTTTGTGAAGGAATGGTTCATTTCAAGAAAAATAAGCTTCTGCTCATTATCCTATGGACTTGGAAGTGAAACACAAAGGCTGACTTTTACATTCAGAACTCAAGAGTGGCCATGTTATGCCAAATGAAAAGTTCATCTTGTCAGTTATTCTGTTTCCATCAGTGACTAACAGCAATGCTATGGAAAGACATGGCAACACAAAGTATTTCTTACAACTTGCAATGATTAGTGGCTTACTGGTATTTGAGTCCCAATGCATCCAAAATGACGATGCTGCTGTTTACAGGGAAGAGATAAAATTGCTTCACACATTTTGGAACCCTGCCCAAAGCAGAGGGTTGGAACTAGATGATCTTTGAGATCCCCTCCAACCCAAGATATTCTGTGATTCTAGCATTTTGCTCAGATGTAGCTTAGGACATTACCACTTCCATGCAGACCAAAGTGAAAGTGAAATGGGTAGGGACAAGAGTAGTGGATCTGTGCCCCATTTTTGCTCAAACTCAGCCCACAATTCTTTTAAGCTTGTCCAATTAAAATCAAGCCTTTTGACACTTGTTTCAAAAATTCCTTATTTAGGCCCATTCCAAACTGATTTAATTAAAACACCGCAACCTTAACATTAACAAAAATAATTTAAAGAGAGTCCTTTCACATTAGGTTGACCAAACTAGTTGAAAATTATAATTTAACTTAAATTGTTGTAGCATTGTACATGTAGATAAAACAAATGTGTTACTGAGAGAGCATGGCCTCAGGCTCTTGTTAAAATATCCAGTTAATCTCAGTAGGACAATGACTAGGCCAGCTCTCAGTTATAACATGAATTAATCTATCAGCTCTCACATTTAATCAAATCAAAACATCTCACTATTTCTTCAGTCACAGAATATAATATTGAGTCTCAAAGTACCCAACAGCAGTGGACAAAAGTAACAAATACCCTTCCTATTAGTCCTACCACTGCAGGTCAATTTTCACTTTTCTTAAACTAGTGTATTAGAAAGAAAAAAAAAACTGAAGTAGGAAGACTGAAGTTCAATGCTGTACTCATGTACTGCACTTCAGACTTCACCATGAAGTCTCCTTTGTTTACTGTTAATACATGTAACAATTCACATGAATACACCGACACAGATGAAGCAGCACAGGCTAATTCCCACTTCGGAGACCTGCCACATCAATTAAGAGATGGCTTATGCTTTCATTCTAAAACTTGAAATGCCATGCTAAAATCTAAGCATTCTCATCACCACACTAGCATTCAATTCAGCCTTTGCTGGCCCTTTTGCCATGCCTTAAGGTCATTTACAGCAGTAATGATAACAACACTAGATGCTCAACCAAGCCAATGTTTGACTAAATCTACACTACAAAATCCACTTTCTGTAGGACTACAAGCAATATAGGCATGCTTGCTTTGAAAATGCCAAATCATATTAAAGGATTCATCTGATACTCAGGAACCAGCATAAAACTGGTGCTACCATATTTCCAGCAAAGCACTTAAATAAATTATATTGTTTAGTTTTTATTTATGATACTAGACCTTCGTGCCATTCCTACATTTAAGTACATAGGTGTTAAGTCATTTAAATTTCTTAATATCAAGAATTTAAGTTCAAAGCAAATATTGCAAAGCATTTAAAATTCATTTGAAGTTTAAATACATTGATTTTAAATTAGCTCATGCATATTTTGTATTTCATTTCTATGAATACACAAATGAGTGTCTTATACAGCATTAATATCAAGAATTTAAATAAATTAAATTTTTAAACACAAGAATTTGTTGGAAACTTAGGTTTAGATGTTATATTTGCTCCATAAGGAGAAGAATCGCAATTACTCATTCATTCACTCATACATGAGTAATTACAGATCCAAATCCCAGACACTGAAAAGTTATGAAAATCTTACAGAAACCTACTTGCTAAATAAAATTTGATTCTTGTATTATCATTGATGATTCTATCAATCTAACTTGGAAAATAAACAAAAGTTTCAGTTTAAAATTTATGAATAAAAACCAAGATTTGGATGGAGAGCTTTTTTAAAGTGTATTTTCTAAGATATTCACAGTGTTTCTAATAAGATTGCATTTTCCACTTTCCTAAGTACTCATAGCATTGCATAAAGATGATCCTTAATGACTTTTATCAGATTACCATAATGCACCTGTGAATTAAAGAAGTATTTCTTAATTTGTATCTTATAAAGTCTGTGGCAAAATCCAATCAAAATACAGATCTTTGTCACCTAGGTCCAAAATCAAGACACAAAGCCATCTTCTTGCTCAGAACTGGCTGCTGGGAAGGATCAGACTCTTTCCCATGGTGCTTACATACTGTAAACCAAGATGGATAAGGGAAAGGATGGTGAGAAAGACACAGAAGTGTCTGACATACCAGCGTCACTTATGGAGGAACTTGGTGAGACAGAATGGCACCAATACTTTAACAAGTGTAATGTTTCTGGCTAAATGTAGGTATGTACAATACATCTGAACTATTAAGTGCAGGTTCCTCCTATAGTTAGTAAAGGGCTAATCATTATAGTTCATGTACTCTGTTCATCACAAATTGGATGTACATATCTGATTGGATGATTAACAATGTCAGGGACTGTACTTCACGGACAACAATAAAATCCAACAGTGATTAATTAAGGAACGAATCACAGAATCATTAAGGTTGGAACAGACCACCAAGATTGGACCACCTAGTCCAATTGTCAGCCATTCCCACCATGTCCAAGAACCACGTCCCTCAGTGCCATACCTCCACGTTTCTTGGACATCCCCAGGGAAGGGGACTCCACCAACCTCCCTGGGCAGCCTGTTCCAGTGAATTATCACTCTTTCTTGAGAAGGCGTTTTTCCTAATATCCAAGTTGAAATGCTACCCTTCCAGAAACTGAAAATGAAGCGAAACAGCTCAGTCTACGCTTTAAACCATATTGTTTTTCAAATACAGGTAGGCATGCTACAACATCAAAATGTTAACACAACTGATGATTTCTTTAACTGACTGGAGATTAAGGGCACTTATACTGTGCAGTATAGGGGCAAGAAATCTGTTACCTTTATGCAATAATTTATATGTGGTAGGCTTAATACCGACACATAAGACAGGTGTAGCTGAGGGTTATCTATGTAGGCTTTCGTTGAACTGTAAAGACAAACATTTTCTGTCCAGTAAGAGAGGATATGATCTGGAGAATCTTGATGATAGCCCCAAATGCAACCTGTGAGGCTGTCCCAGATTAGTCAGGGGGTACTAAAGTCACTTTACCAAAGGAATCTCTGTGAATCATGGGTGGAAAAGAGCCTACTTCCCAATTGGATTTCAATGTTGTACTTCTAGAAAAGCTAGCAGTGCAGCAGCTGAGGTTGAATGCAAGCTGAGCAGCTGCTATAAGCTCTGCTGTACTCCTGAAAAGTCAGTGGCTTATCACATCAGTAATTGTGAGTCACACTGCTAAAGCTCCATTTGCATTTGATGTTACTAATACAGCATAGACATTACTTTCACATCACATTACTGAATTAATACAGTATTGGTCAAATAAATCTGTTCACATTGATAGAGTTGTCTGTGCTATTTAATACTATGAAACAGCCTCTTTACATTACGCGATCCTACTTTAGCATAACTGATACTCTCGTCACTGAGAATGAAAAAAGAAGAAAAATCACTGTACATAACAAGGAAAAAAGTATACTCAAAGCAACACACTGGCTTAGTAAAGCAGATGAGTAAATAGAAAAATGATTAAATGGCCTAGAGTCCTTTAACCTGAAAAAGAGCAAAATAAGCACAGAGGACGACTGAGGCCTGTCAGTCTACAGTAGTTGCACAAGGTCAAACAGAAATTTTCTGCCATTTGCTTTTCAAAACAAAAGCTAGATATTCCAAAAACCAAAATGTGTTCTACAGTGGTTCATTAAGTAAGTTTGCATCTCCTATCAACATGGTGTTATGGATGTTAAAGTCCATTTGGTGGTTCAAAACAAAACAACACAAAAACAAAAACAACAACAACAACAAAAAACTGGAAAATGAATGGAAAAAAATCTTTAAGGAAAACCACTAAACAAATATATTGAATTCTACACTTTTCAGAAGCTCCTGAGCATCAGTGTGATGGGTATAGAAGAATATCTTCAGAAAATATCACTATCTATCCCATTCCTTCAATTTTTCCCAAGACAACTGTTTTTGTTTTCTGTAGAAGAAAGGATGACAAATCTTTCAGCAGATAGACTCATTGGCATAAATGATACTTATTTTTGTTATTTATGCCTTTGGGAGTGTAATGACTGGTTCTTATCTTTTAATCAGATAAACAGGATTGTGTTTGCTACAGATTTTGCAAGAAAAAACTTCCTTACTTTTCTGACAAGTTCATGACCAGCTGTCTGCAAAGCTCTCAGACACTATGGAGTTCAGACTTTGGATAGAAAAACATATCTCTTACAGATCAGTCCCGTTGAGCTTCATCTCTTCCCTTGCTCTAACCTATATAGATGTAAGATATACATGTGCTGAGTCACTTCATTGACACTTGGTTGACCTACATGGTATCTGTATAACCAGAAGAACAGAGGTCTGTGCCCAGATGGCAATCTCTTTCGTTAACAAATCCTATTCTCAATCTAGAGAGCATTGACATCATATGGCCACCACGACAAAGCGATACATTTCAGCAAATCATCCCGACTGCAAAAAATTTGCCATACTAGTTGCTGAGCATTTTGGTCCTGTTCAGAGCAAGCTTTGAAAGATGCTCTTTCAAATTTGATGATATTCAATCACTGAATTTGTAAGCGGCATGCTGTAAATGGAAAAGCACCTCGTAAACAGTCCTTAATTTTAAATGACGGGTAGCCTATATTTCATCACAGAGGTAATTATTTATTCACCTCTCTGGCCACAGATAATCTTTGGCAACTTTTGTTCTCTTTGCATCTTCATAGTCTTCAGAAGATGTTACTCTCTTGCCTCCCAGCAGCTGCCTTGAACAATCTGCAATAAATGAATTAATTTTGTAATTCTAAAGCAGGAAAGACCAGATGTTCTTCAAAGGTTACAGTTACGATGACTATTTCCATTTCCTTTAGGGTCTGACTTAATGAAGAATGTTCGACACCTTTTAACTCCATCAAATGTCAGTGCTATAAGATCTTGCATTAGCAAGACTGTGAATTAAGCATGTTTGAAATCAAGAGATTATACATTGTATATAAATATATTATATGTACAGTCATATAGCCTCAGAATGACAATCGGAGTAGTTTATTTTAAAGTACGTATGCAATACCAAATACCCATATCCTACTCACAAAACCACATCACTAAATACCTTAGCATATTGTGTAGCTTATAGAAATGACCAAACTTTCCTACTACCTCAGCTATACTAGACAGTGTTCTGCCTGCAAGCATGGAAGAAATGAGAACCTATGACATTAATCATGCCAGGGGATACTGAGCCATTACATTATTTCTGATAGATCCAGCCTATAGTATTCAATGCAATTACGTAAAATAGTGAAATGCTAATTAGTGACAAAGCTTGCTATCCGTGAGCTTTACAGCATGACTCATATACCTGGAGATAAGATTTCGTTAGCCTGTAATTGACCATCAAAGCATGAAATTTTTGCAACACTTTAACCTTACTAAGATTGCCACTTTCACTATCAAAAGTACATGAAGGTAATGTTAACACTACCATATGATGCTAATGTTAGAAGTGCTGCAGTAGAAGTTTTCCTGTGGTGGAGGGAAGGAAGGGAAGAGAGGAAGGGAGGGAGGGAAGGGAGGAAGACAGGAAAGCGGGTACGGAGGAAGGCAGGAAAGCAGGAAGGAAGGAAGGGACTTCATTCACTTCTGTATCTGTATGGCAGACGAGAAAATTCCTGAATTAACTCAGTATTCTGAATCAATAAACACTGTAATACTACATTGTTAATTAAACTGATAGATTTTAATTTGTTTCACACATGTACAAAGGGAAAAAAAAATATTTAGCCAAGTCTGCATATTACATTTTAATACAGTTTCTGTGGTATAAAAATACCTTAAATAACAACAAAAATATTTAGACAAATATTAATAGATGGTCATTAATATTAATATTAATATTAATATTAATAGATATTCATTAATATCATGAACGCGATCAAAGGGGGTTTACCTGACTACTTTTGTGCATTTAGCTGGGCAGGCAAGTAGCTGACACTAGCGCATTTTAGAACCATTCTCCTTACAACTTTTAGATGGAAATTTAAAGATGATAATAAAGCTGGATCCTTCCACACATATTCACACTGAGTAGCGTCTTTCCGTCTGCAAATTAAAAGTGATAAATCAGCAATAATATTTTAACAATCTTAAATGGGCTTTGGGTCTGGCCTTCTACTAGTACCAGTGGGATTTTTCACATGGAAAGGTTTTACTCAGTATTAAGAAAAATAAGTGAAACTGAACATTAACATACATTCTTAACCATTTTAGTAAATTTTTAGACTTGCAAGAACAAAATATGTGCTACTCTGAATGTGTAACAAAGGTGTAACAAATCATTTTATAATGAAGCCAGTCTCATACCATTCTGATTAAGTTTTCAGGACAGGCAAAACAGCCTTTCAATGATACTTTTGCAAAGAGCAAATCCGTGCCTGCTGCAGGAGAAAGAAATTAAAAGAAATAGAATATGTAATATAAAATAAATTTTTCGTAGTCCATTTGAAACAAAACTGTTCAACATACAAGATAATCAATCCATGCAACTGAAAAGAAAATGATAAATGATGACAGCCAATTGGAGAAAGCCTTCTAGAAACATCTGGAAAGGACTATATTAGCTACAGTATCATTAAAAATCTTCATGGTTGCTCTTAAGCAAAATGAAAACAGCATGTTGATATATTCATGATTGATTTCACATTAGGAGGTACATGCTAGCATAGAGGAATGATGCACAATACCTACAGAGAATAACAAAAATGAATGGTTTTGATAAATACATGTTAGCACTTCTCTGGGAAGAGAATCAGAAATGAAAAATATTCAGTTGGAACAAAAATGTGGAAAAACAACACTGTCAACAAGATAGCAAACAGCAATTCTATGCAAAATTTCAATACAAGAAATCATGATAATACTTCTGTTTAACACTGCATACACAAGCATGATCACAAAATATAACAGCTTCAGATGGCTTCAATCCAACCTTGCATACGGCTCTGTAATACACCTTCCTCCCTCCATAACTAATGAAAAGATGAGGTCTGTTGGGTTTTTCACTAACAAAAGGAAACAGAGGATGCAATGAAGTGTTTCTTTAATGTAGTCCTGCTTGTTATTACTGATGTGCAAAGCCTCTTTTCCTTGAACATCAAGAAATCATACTACAAATCCCATGCCACATTTCATTTTGTGTCCAGCACCCATTGAGGACTATCCTAAATTTTCTCTTGGCTTCTGAATTTGCTTACTAGCTGTGTCTGCACTAGTAAATCCAGAAAAATGAGGGCACAGGTCTATAGTGGTCCATACAACAACCACAGCATCATCTCCAGTTTCAGCTGTGCCAGCTGGACTCTCCCAGCCAACGCTGAGGCATAATTCAGGAGTCAACATGGCCCAGGGACCACTCCCAGTACAAAACTCTGATACAGTGAACATGCTATAAGAGTTTACCGTATGGGCAAGGACTTTGCCATGCCCAGATAAGGTCATGGTCAGTTTTACTATTCTAGTATGTATCTAAGCATGTGCACAAAGATCTTCTGCTTCAGATTGTTGACATTTTCTCATGCTTCTCACTTATTTCAAAGTTGATCTAGATGTATATTTTCTATTTTCGTCTCTACCTTCTCTTTTGTATAGTTCAGATTTTGCATAGCATAAAGGGACAGGATGCCCTAGATCTAGACAGGTTCAAGTAGTGGGCCTGGGAGAATCTCATGAGGTTCAGTAAATCCAAGTGCAAGGTCTTGCACCTGTTTTGTGGCAATTCACATAATCAGTACAAGCTGGGGGATGTAGGGAGGGAGCATAGCCCTGCCAAAAAGGACTTGAAGGTACAGGTGGACGGTAAGCTGGACACAGGCCAGCAACGTGTCTTTGCAGCCCAGAAAGCCAACCATATCCTGGGCTGCTTCAAAAGAAGTATGGTCAGCTGGTCAGGAGAGGAGACCCTGCTCCTTTAATCTTCACTGGTGAGGCCTCACCTGAAGTACTGCATCCAGATGTGGAGTCCTCAGTACAAGACAGATGTGGACCTGTTGGAGTGCATCCAGAGAAGGGACACAAAAATGATCCAAGGGATGGAACACCTCTCCTATGAGGACAGGCTGAGAGATCTGGGGCTGTTCAGCCTGGAGAAGGCCCCTGGGAGACCAGAGAGCAGCCTTTCGATATCTAAAGGGAGCCTGTACGAGAGAAGGGAACAGAGACTTTAGTTCTATCACTGCTATATATAGGACAAGGGGAAATGGTTTCAAACTAAAAGAAGGGAGATTTAGATACGACTTTTTTTTGTTGTTGTTTTTGTTTTTCATGATGGGTATAATGAAGCACTGGAACAGGTTGCCCAGAGATGTGGTGGATGTCCCATTCTTCAAGACATTCAAGGTCAGGCTGGAAGGGGCTCAGAGCACCCTGATCTAGCTGTAGATGTTCCTCTTCATGGCAGAGCAGTTGGATTCAATGACTTTTAAGGGTCCCTTCCAACTCAAAGGATTCTATGATTCGATAATTTGTAAAAGATCGCTCATCATTTCATGCAGCATTTTGTTCAGAGATATGACTTAGCAGCTTCAAATACAGAAATTTATATGCAATTTTCATTGATTCAATATTAATTTATCAATTTTTATAACAATAGAGCTTTAAAGAAATTGTAATTCCTGCACTCTTAAGTCTGTAGCCAACTTTCTGAATCATGCACTTTAGCTAGAATACCTGTCTGGCAAGATGGTCTACTGCCTCATGCACATGAAGCTTAGCAGTTGATCCTTTCTTTGACAAAAATAAGGCTTGTGTTTTTTGTTCACTTATTTGTTTTCTTTTAAAGTTTTATCCTGTCCTATGAAAAAATAGGATTTGGTCTAGATGCACACATCATTTATTTACTGAAATAAAAATACTTCCATTGTGAAAACAGGTTCTGCAGTAATACAAACCAAACATGTTTGTTAATTCTGCAATGCGCTGTCTAGTTCTTAGATTGATACTTTTAAAATTCACGCTTTCTCCTTAAACTTCAAGAAGACCCACAAGAAAAAAAATGGCAGGTTCTCTGGGAGAACTTTCTCAGTTTGACCTGAAAGAAGAGTTTTTCTAAACAGGAAACTTTGCAACACGGAGAAAAAGGCAGAGCATGTTTGGCTTGAGGCAGGAGATCTTTTCTACCAGTAACTCATTTATACTTCCTCAGGCCATTATACGTTGTGTATTGAATTAATGCCTTTGGAAAAAATCTATACAAAATTGGGAGATACAAAGACCTTTTTAGAAATCTGAAGCAGCCTAGGAGAAAATAAAAATCTAGCTTGGGAAAAATCAACCATAAGTAAAAAACGTTTTAAACAGTGCTGCTGTTTTTAAACAGTACACTCAGAAAGCCATTTCCTATTCCATCAACAACAAACAGCAATTTAAACCATTCTACAGTCATTTTCTAATATTCATAATTACTGGTATTATTTTACTAATTAAGGGTCAGGCTATTCGCAGATTATGGCATTGATTTGAATTGTTCTTTATCACACTTTTCTCCAACTCATCCATTCATATCACTAGCTCTTACTCTCTTGTTTTAATCCACTACCACAGGAATGGACTCCTCTAAGCAATCTCTTTTCTTCCAATTATCCCGTGGAGACTGAAAAAGGCTGAGGGGAGGAGACCAGAACTGTACACCTCTACCCCAAGCTGTATGGTTTCTGGAGAATCCTGGGGATGCTGCTTCTGGCTCACCTCCTTTTCTCCCACTGAAAAACACTGCTTAAAAGGCATGATCTCTCATGAGGGTGTTTATAAAATGAGTGCTTTCTGAAAGCACTGAGGGATTTGGTTCAATTCTGACCCCACTGAAATGTGAGCTCTCTCTGACATCAAGGGGAAACAATAACCTCTTCAGTAGGGGCTAGTATGCAGCATGTTTAAAACTGAAGCTCTCCACAAGTCACACACATTACTGTAAAATTAAAGATTTGTAATGATTATTTCAACATTCTCATATTCTTCCAGTCACGTACACGCATTCAAAATGGGAATGCATTTACCCTTGTGGCTCAAACGGTCCCCATTTTGTCAGCTCAGCAGCTGAAGAGTGGGGCAGTAACAGGTAAGATCAAAGGGCTTAAATAGCCACTGCGGTCAGAATGACAAAATGCTTACAGCCTCGAATAGGATGTAGTCATTAGTCTGGGGAAATGAACGATTTTGCTGAATGGACACAATGGGAACTGATTTGGAGTGAAACAATGGGCCTTCACCTAATTGTTAGACCAGGAAGATTTGCTAGGTACACAGGAGCACTCCAGTTTCGTTTTGAAGTTAATGTGGGATGAATAAAACAATGGAAGAAATGACCCAAGAAGGGCAACATTAGAGCAAGAACATTGATGGGGTCAGGGTATTTTGACCTTTAAGGTTAACCAGATCAAAGGGTTTGCTGATTAGCAAAGTTGCTTTCTTTTTTTTTCCTTTTTTTTTCTTTAATTACCATAAAATTGGTGTCTCCATGGTTATTCTTTTAGTTACCTTTGCAGGTAGAAGTTCTCTATATGAAGCAGAAGAAATAATTCATGACAAGCCCTTTGTAATTTGAGAAGAGAAGGTACATCTACTACAGAAAAACAAATCTGTGGAATGAGTTTTCTTAAGGATGATATTAATTCCTTTTATAACATAAATGTTTGATCAATTACCCACTGCAGGCAATGCAAAAGCTTCATAATGGCCTAAGAGAGGTCTGCCTCAGATATTAAAAGTTTAAGTTGCTAGTTTATTGAGTAATTAGGACTCTTTTACTGTCTTCATTCCATAATATTTAAAATGTATGAGAGAGTAAAGCCATTTCTTTAACTGCAAATACGGCACCATAATAGGAGAGGTCTAAAAAGGCATCAATTTTACAAATAAATGTAGTGTCCCACAATATCAATACTTCATAATTCTTAAAGTTAGATAAAGTTATTCAGGAACTGATGGAGCAGATTTAGGTGTAAAATCCCCATTACCACTTTGGAAAAGTCTGTTTGTTCTGCAATCCTTCCTCATTTATCTCCTTATATTCTGTCAATTTATGGTGCTGAAAGCTCATTTCCTATTTCCCCAAATGACCTAGAATTTTATCCTCTACAGTCCCAACTGAGACCTTGTCCTTCAAAATCCTGTTTGCCAGTTAAAGATCTAGGTCCACAGGAGCTGCTTCTTGATCTTTTGCTTTTTAACTAAAAAATAGCTCTATTGACAGGGAAATCTAAAAAACTAAACAAATTTAATACATTTTTGTTATCATCTGGTTGACATACTCATTTCAGTATTTTTAAGACAGATGAAAAAAAAATCTGCCAAATTCACACAAGGACTTTATCTTACTCTTTCCCAGATGTTCAACATATGTTTGGGAACATTTTGTAGACGACAGCACGTGTGCTTGCCTTCTGCAAGAATGAAAGGTGTTTACCAGGTATAAGAAAAGAAGTATCATTTATCAGAGGGTAATAAAACATTTGGATTGCCCTTGACCTGGCACTTAGAACCCCAACATACCTTCATCTTTAAACTAGAGGTGATTGCTGTGTAGTGGTAAGTCAGGACATTTAGTTTAAAAGAATGATCAATTCTACTGATTCATTGCTTTCATATTTATATACACGCTCACATACAAGTGGTGATGCACTTGTCATGCATCCATGAGATAAATCTTTTCAGGACTCTTCATTAAGAATATCTTCTAAATAAAAATCCTTATTGTTGGCTGGGCTGACATATTATGTTTGTAAGCATGTATTTCAAATTAGCAGTTCTCAAGTGATTTGAGACAAAAAATAGAAATTTGTGAGAAAGTTATGAAATGTAGAGGAAGTGAAAATGTAATACTTGCCTCCAACATTTAGATATGCCCTACACTTTGTTCAAGAAAACTCTTTATCTGTATCATTTGTATCAGGATGTAAGAAAAGTGAGACAAAGTTTTCTCCTGTATTTGGTAAACAATTCTTATTAATTCCATTTTAAGAAGCAGGCAAGGATACTTTTACATGTTTTTATGAGTTCCAGGACACTTTCTGAACTTAGTGCAAGACATCTCCTGGGGAAAGTCATATTTGTATTATGCTTCCATTGAGAGAATTGGAACAGATTCAATATCAGATGACTCCAAAAGATGGTCTGAACTGGGAAGTGTATATGCACACAAAGAATTACTCCAGCCAATCTACATTAAACCGTTCTTTTTCCAACAAAGCTAGTAGAGCACTGAGCTGTATATGAGAATTTGTTAAATGTTAATGCAACTTCATCAAATTAAGAAAGTTGTTTTTGCTTTAGAGAAAGAGAATAAAGCACAGACAAAGAAATTCTAATGCTGTATCAGTTAGTGTCCTTCTTAATGTTTTGAATGTCATCAAGGTTTCACTCTGAGACACTGAGCAGAAACTTCAGGTTCCCTTCGAATTCAGCCATTTCAGTTCCAAGCTTTAAGTTTAGCTACTCATAGTAGATGTTATCAATGTCATAAAATTTTAGGGGAAAAACTGAGTCTTATATTTTTATGGTACTGAATCATTCATGATAAACATTTGCTTTAAATAATTCACGCTTTAGCTCTGTGATATTTGCTGAAGACATTGCAGTGGAATCAAAGTAGCTCAGATGACACCGTTATGGGGGTGTGCTCAGGAGGACATGGTTAGGACATTCTTGGAGATCCTGTGATTGCTTTGAAAGATTTTGGAAAGCAGCCTTTATGGAAAATATCTGGAACTCCCTCAGACTGGCATAGTTTCAGACCTCATAGACCAAGAAGGCATTCAAAGCAAAACCCAGCTCCTGAAGGGATAATTTATATGGAATTTTTGCAGTGTTTGGTATTTAGAAACCTGGATTCCATCCATTGCTAACTTATTTTTTTCCTAATTTGCCCAGAAGGCTCATGAAATGCATTACAAACCCTACATCTAAAAAAGGGAGCTGCTATTGTGTTCTCCCATAATCTTGCTGTTGTTCAGGTACAGGACTCCAAAAAATGATTTGCAATTGCATTCATCCTTGTTCTAGTCAGGATTTCAAAGAAAAGATCAAGTTAAAGGTGTACCACAGGCTCCAGCTTTGCATTCGCCTTGTTAGGTCCTGAATCAGCTGCTGGAACATACCTGGTGAGCAGCTGCAGACTGCTGCGAGTTATTGGAGACCTCCCACTTGGTTCCTCCCTGTCTACCTCTACGCCCTAATTGTACACGAAGTGTTATGAAAGGGGAATTCCAGTGCCGAGAGGTGAGAGATGGGAGGTTAGCTAGGGAAAGGACTTGCTGAGCCACCACAATGGCTTAAGAAAGAACGGTGTCATGAGGTGCTGGTCAAACGGAAAGCCTTTACAGCGTGCAAATAAGTAAATAAAAGTATTGGAGGTGTTTGTGCGTGTTAATATTTCAGGTTTCTTTCGACTTTCAAAGTTGCAGTTTTATATAAGTGATGGATGATTTAACGATTTCAAAGGATGGACAAATTAAAACAGTAATCAAGTGTAGTCTTAGGGAATGCTGGACATTACTTAGAAAATCAGAGACAATGAGACAGAAAACTCTTGCTCTCCTCCGGCAGTCCCAGGTATTGCTACACGTTTTGGACGCCCAAAGGAAACAGGCATTGTGAGAAAGCCAGCATTAGGAACAGCAGTGAGCATCTCAGACCCCTGGCTACCGAAATCGCAGTGGACGAAATGATCCTTCCATCTCCGTGCTTTGCCCCAGGGGAGGCTGACGCAGTGTAAAGGCCAAAGGGAACCCACTTTACATGGCCATAAGGTGAGGCAAGAGCATTCAGGGAGGAAGCACCCACCCCTGCAGTAATCACAGCCCTTGAAAAGCCTCTCAGCTCCTGCCCTTTTCATCCTGCCCCAGACCTCAGCCCCATATTCTGCAGGAGACAAACAGCCCTGAAAACCAGGCCCCTTTAAAGAGCTCATGCTAAGCAGTCAAAATCAATTAGCACTCTCAAAGTAGGATGAATGATAATGGATACAGAATTGCCTTGGCACTCAGGGGACTGGGATTCAATTCCTACCTCTCCTACACTTCCTCTGTGACCTTGGGCAAACCCCTATCTCTTGCTCTTTTCCTCTAAATCATGTTTTATATATTTTTACCTCAAGGGATTTTTGCAGGAAATTGGAATCCTTTGATCACAAGGTACACAAGTTCCTTATTTCACGAATGTATACAGCACTTTAAAAGTGTAAGTTTGTGTGATTTTATGCTCTCTACGTATCTTTTGGAGCTATGTTAGTATTTTCTACAAAGAATCAATAAAAACCATGAAGAAATTCAGTGCAAACGTGGGTAAGACAATTATACTTCACTCAAGAACCTCTGATAAGGAGCAGGAAGGGAATGAACAGATTAATTTTATTATTGTTATTACTGTTTTCTGTGAGACAGGTGAAAGGCATGGGTAACCAATCCCCTTCTCTCAGAATCAGGAACTGATGTGCAGCTATTGATGAAAACAGCTGGGTGCGAACTGCAAGGAAAAAACTGAACCACATGCCTAGGCAAGCAAACTAATTCAGAGGCAGTACTGACAGGCAAACCTGAAAGTTGATAAAGGTGAGCATCTTTGAAGATCACCCTCTTTTTCATGTTAATTTTTCAAAAGGTGCCTATACCATAACTACTGACACTCACCATAAGTACTCTGCATAAGGCAGCATCGTTCTGGGTTTTGTGGTCACAGGTGTGTTCCAGGAAAAGAAGGTGTTCCATAAACTCATGACAAAATCGTGCAGCAATGTTTTCATATTTGAAACAACACATCAGCAAGCACCTACACATGTATATGGATGCACACATGCACATTTTCAGATCCATATGCACACAAAGCAAATCAGCTAAATTGAGGGTTTGTGTCTTCACAGCCTTAGCTGAAGGGAAATTTCTTGCTGCTTAACCTTTGGGTTTGTTTTATTTTAAGACAGTTACACTTTTCTTTATGCTTTAAAAATTAGGGTGTTTTTTCTTCCCCCTATCCTTGTTTCATGCAGATGATGAACCCTTTGAAATGTGCTTGCTCTTGTTGCCCACTAGAAGGAGAGGGGTGAATGCCACATATCTAATTGTGTGTCTCCACAGAAACTTTCCTCTAATTCCTGGTTGCTAACCCACATTCTTTAAGTCCTCTGGCCTCTTTCCCAACACTCCTCCTCTGTCTCACAAAGAAAAGAATTTGCTTTTTTTCCCCCTATCCAAGGTCTTTTCTCATTTCAAAGCAAGCTACTTGAATGACTATTCAGTGTGTGCAGAATGAGGTCTCTCCACAACACTATGCTATAGTAAAAGCCGTGTGTGCTTATAAAGGCTGCTTGAAGGCAGCCCTACCCCACAGTGGCCCAGGCGGCATACACAGCACCCTGACCTAGCCATCTGTATGCAAATTCTCCACAGACTAAGTAAACTTTTATAAAAATGTTCTGGCCCCTCTTTCTGTGTGTTTAGCAATTATTAGTGCACATTGGTCCTTTTGTGTTATATTATTATGCTTTGTGTGCAGAGGAGACTCCCTGGCACCTGCGCTTGTAGGTGGCAGATGGCAGTTCTTGGCAGCAATACGGAAGTTTTCCTGAATGCAGCTAAGCCACAAACTGGCATCTTTTATTTCTTTATGTGTGTACTGAGAAGAAAGGATTAGTGGTAGATTACCAGTAGCCTATCAAGGTATTTAACAAAAAAGAGAGAGAGAGAGAGAGAGATGAAGAAAAAAATATCTAGCTAATATTCTTTCTCAGAAACAAGAATGTATAGTGATGACTTGCATTCAAATTGCCAGCAGATAGCTAGGTATTAATGCAGTCTGTTACAGAGGTTCAGATTTTGCCATCTGTTTTTACCAAAAATTGATGCCTTGTTGCTAACTTGTATTTCTTGAATGCTTACTAAGTTTTGCTCCTGTGTACTTCAGTGGAGGTTTGATGTTGACGTAGCATGGGTTACTGATAAAGTGTCTGGGTAATCAGGGATCCCAAAGTTTTCAACTATCAGATAACACACAGAGCAATAAGAACGCAGCCGGCTCTGGGGTGTGGGGAGCCATTAAATCAACCACTGCTGCTCAGGGTGCTGCTCAGCATGGGTGGAAGAGGATAAATGTTGGCTAATAGCATCTACTTGTGAATACCCAGAGGGAGGAGGGGTGTCTGCCTGAGATCAGACCCCACACAAATTAAGAAATCAGTGAAGGGCATACAAAACCTGTTAGATGTTAAAAAAGGGCATATGGTATTGATGAGTACGGCCACAGTAAAATCAAAGAGAGAAGGATTCCTACAGAAAGAAATAACTGGAAGAATGAGGACCTGGGAATTCGTTCTTGTTCTCCTTCTAACACTGACAGCTCCTGAGGAAACAGGCCAGCTGTGATTTCTAAGAATGGGTGTTCCTATGGATTATATCATCTTCCTCCACAGCCGTATTTCCAGCACTACAAACAACATCTTAAAAGAGCCTTTTTATTAATATGATTTCTGTATGTTTCGTTTTATAGCATGTTTCCGTGGAACATGATTTCTGCCTTTGAAACCATTTTTAATAAATGCTATCATTCTCTTTGACTGCATCCAGTGTTAGACTTCTCAGAAGATCACACAGCAGCCTAATACCCAAGGGAGAAATAGTCTGCTATGGATAGAGCAGTTCTCACCCCATTAGGTGGGCAAAAGGGAGAGTATTTGAACCACAGACCTCAGAGCACAGGGAAAATATTGTCTCGTTCCAAGGTAAGCCAGGGAGACTGTACCATGGCAGCGCAACCTTAGGTGGCCTTTTAAGAGCAAAAATGTAGGAAAAATATATGGAAAGGGAACAAGGCACACAGAATGAAAGTTAAAAAGGTGGGGAGAAAAAAGCAGGCATGGGAGAAAATCAATATAAAAGATCCAAATAACAAGTGACCAAAATGGTAAAACATATAAAAGGAAGTACATACACATTCAAAAAACAAAAAAAAAAAAGAAAAAAAAAAAAACCTAGAAAAACCTCATACCACACAAAACATGCAAACAAAAAGGACACCAAAACCCAAAATGGATAAAAACATACATGGAGAGAAAAGGATGAAGTGAAAAGAGAGAGTGGAACACAGACTGATGATACTTTATGAATACATAGAAAAGAGTGATGGGGTTCACCCCCCAAAAAGTGCAGAAATAATAGTTATTTGAATACTATAACTAGACACCCAGTCCATCTGTGTGAAAGCCAGCTGAGGTGGACAATCCGTAACTGGATTGAGTTTTGATGGGGACAGGAAAGTCGCACACCTATCAGCATTAGCCAGTAAAGAGCATGTTCCTATATGTTCTATGATAAAACCCCGTGGTGAACAGGTGCTTTCAGTTTCAACCCCCAACCCTCCCATTCAGGAATACACTCTTGTTCTCATGTATTGTGAATGTACTCAGTTTGGTTCATATTATCAATGCATGTTTCTTACAATCTTTCTGAATACACAGTACAGCAAATGCAGTGATGGAGCTATTGCAGAGACATGGCACACATCTTTTCTCATTTCAATCCCCTTGTGAAGCTAAACTGTCAAGGTTTAAACCCGTTAATTTGCTTTTTGCAATTTCTGACTATGGAAAAAGACAGTATGGAAAACTCCAGCTATGTTTATTATAGCAAAGGCCAACACGTGAGGGCAAAATGAAGGTATTTTGCGATTAGATTAAAAGAGACAGAATCATAGATTCATTCTACCTGCTTTAATGACATATATTCTACAATAACGTCATCAACTACTTCAATTTCTTAAGTACTAACAAAACCAACTTCTTCCAGGAGCTAAATTAAAGCACATATTCTAGAATACAAAATTTATTTTAAGGACATCATGTGCAAAGCCTATAAAAGGAAGAGTGTGCAGGTTTTCTTTCAATTCAGTTCATTCTTAATGATAGGGAATTCCCCTCAGGGCAGAAAAGGCAGCAATTGTTGACATTAGCTTTCTTATTCAGAGTGAAAAAGAAAAAGAAAAAGCTGGTCACACTATTTTTGGAATAAAAGTTATTTTGGTTGCAGTTTATAAATAGTAAACACTAGATTCAGTAAGTATACATACATACATACATAGGGTTTATACATATGTATACACAAATACATCTTTATCAAATGGCCTTTTGGTCTAACTACTAAGAGGAAATTAATTGGAGAACTTTACAAATGACAGCCCTGAGGCACTAGAAGAAATTGAGGAGCTTGTGACCCTTGCTAGACTGAGCTATTATGAATGTAACATACTGTAAAGCAGATGTCCAGACTAAGAAGTGCCTCAGGTGCATCATTCTTCCTCAAACATAAGGCAGAGACATTGAGCTCACACTATCTGAAAACTTTTTGAGTTCAGTATAAACTCTCCTCCCTATAACAATTGCCTTATGCAGCTGTCAGAAACTACAGCAAGATTGAAGAGTTTTATTTCTGTTTCCATTATTTTTTTTTCCAGTAATAAGAGGGTAAAATGATTTTATAGAACACAGAACTGTATTCACTACGGACTAGTGCTCACCATTGTTACCTGAGTGTGATGCTGCAGAAGTTAATAAAAAAATAGGCAGACAGTCTCCTTTGGAAGACTCAAATGGAATCTGCTTCTCTCCAGTGATTAACAGGACATCTCGCTACTTACTTGGATTTACCAAGCATTTAAAATATAAGTTCAAATAATGTGTCAAAATAATCCAAGCTCGAAGAAATGTAATGAGTTGCTTAAATGTAAACTCACATTTAGTTTATCTGCAGATACATCCTGGAACTGAAATTCTGATGTTGCTCTTAAGAAATTGTTCTATATTGTTGGTTAATATCAGTTTGGTTTCTTTTCCAATGGCTACATTTCTGCTGCACCTCTGCTTCCTGCCCTGCTTTCATCTATCTGATGAATTTCTGTAGTTCATAGTTACAGAAGAAAAAGTATCATCTTGCAAGGTACTGAAGCCATATGGCACTCACTGAAACTACCATTTTTAATAGCACACAATACATGACGTACTACACAGACTCTAACCCAAAATCTCTGCTTTCCTCCTAGTCACCTCCTTCACCTTCTTTGTACTTCAAATTCTGGAGGTATCTGACCTTAACATTTACTCCTAAGCAAATGCAGGGAAGAATGGAGAGCAGTCAGCTTTGTAGTCTTATCCTGTACTCTGAAACATACGTGGCTGTATTGAAAAATGACATTCATGTCTTCCAAATGCATGGTTGGAAGTTGCAGGTACTGCAGAAATCAGTTTTTCTCCACTGGATTAATGTTTAAATCACTACAATGAATTCCAGGAAAAAAGAATACTGATATGTCTAGATTATTAGTTCACTTGAAATTCACCACTACAAAGGAAGGAACAGAGTAAGTGACAGAATTCCAGTACCTGGGCTATGGCTCTAGCATTGGCTAGTTCACAACATAGACATAACCAACAAGAATGAAAGGATTGCTCCTTACATGTATGTATTTATTTTCCTTTTGCGGTGAAAGGAAATCAAAGAACAGGTCTGTATACATTAGAGACCAGTGCTCTGGTCTCTAATCTGAAATATCTGAAAATCTGAATACAACTCTTTCAGATAACTCAGTATAGATATAGGTACGTACACGCATTAATACATATATATTGATATAAAATATACTGGAGAGGTCATTTAATTTCGTATTGGAAGCCAATCTCAAACTGTTAGAGACTAGGAAAAAAACATGAAATTCAGCAGACTGTTTATACCTGATACTGGCTAATGGAAGTACTAGTGTTTTGTCCAGAAAGTCTGTTTATATATGTTTATCATATAAGGATTACTACAGGAATTTTTGTTTTGTGGGTTGTTTTTTTTTTTTTTTTGTTATCCAAGCAAGCAAATATACATCTATAATATAAAAACATCCCTTTTTTGTGGTTTCAATTTCCATTCTGTTTCACCACCCTAGATATCGTTTACGGTTAAGACCCCCCCCCCCAAAAAAATGAGTCAGTGTACTAAAACAGAGTCTTGTGCCTTCAATTTGAACTGTGAAATTTTCTTCCTAAGTCATTCATAAAACTTCACAATCTGATCATTAATGAAGACTCAATGAAATATGAGAGGTGTGCGTGTGTAACCCTGTTAATCAATTGAGCACAAGGAATCAAAGAATGGCTTTGGGGTGGAAGGGACCTCAATGATCATCAGACGTTTCAACCTCCCTACCACGGGCAGGGATGCCAGCCATTAGATCAGATTGCCCAGGGCCCCATCCAACCTGGCCTTAAATTCCTCCAGGGACAGGGTATCCACAGCTTCTCTGGGCAATCTGTTCCGGCACCTCACCACTCTCTCCGTAAAATACTTCCCCCTGACATCCAACCTAAATCTCCCTTCCTTTAGTTTAAAACCACTCCCCTTGTCCTATAACTATCTACCCATGTAAAAAGTTGATTTCCCTCATCTTTATAAACTCCTTTTAAATGTTGGAAGGCTACAATAAGGTCTCCTCACAGCCTTCTCTTTTCCAGGCTGAACAAGCCCAGTTCTGTCAGCCTATTTTCACACAAGAGGTGCTCCAGTCCTTCGATCAGTGGCCCTCCTGTGGACCTTCACCAAAAGCTCCACATCTTTCCTGTGCTGGGAGCCCTAGACTTGGACACAGTACTCCAGGTGTGGCCTCACAAGGGCAGAATAGAGGGGGACAACTACCTCCCTCACACTGTTCTTCACACCTATAACACTGTTGGCCATCCCTCTTCTGATATCATTGACTCTCTGGGCTGCAAGTGCACACTGGTGGCTCACATTAAATTTTTAATCAACCAGGACTTTTAAGTCCTTCTCGGAAGAGCTACTCTGAGGGATTTCTTCTCCCAGTTTCTATACAAATCTGGGATTACCTTCACCCAAGTTTAAAAACTTACACTTTGCTTTGTTGAACCTCATTAGGTTCACATGGGCCCATCTTTTGAGTTTATCAGGGTTCTTCTGGATGATATCCCTTCCTTCTGCTGTATTCACTGCATCGCTCAGCTTGGTGTCATCAACAAACTTGCAGAGAGTACACTCAATCCCATTATCTGTGCCATTTATAAAGATGTTAAAGAGTACTGGACCCAAGACATACACCTGGGGAACACCACTCATTACCAACCTCTATCAGGGCATGGAGACACTGACCACAATGCTCTGTGACCTGCCAACCATTTCCTTATCCACCAAATAGTCCACCCTTTGAATTCATCTCTCGTCAATTCAGAGACAAAGATATGGTGGAAGACCATGTCACAGACCTTGCAGAAGTCCAGGCAGATGACATCAATTGCTTCTCTTTTGCCAACCAATGCCATCACTCCATCACAGAAGGCCACCAGACTGGTCAGTCATGACCATCGCATAGTGAAGCCACTTTGTCTCAAATCATCCTCTTGTCCTTAATGTTTTAAAGGATCTGTTCCATGATCTCCCCAGGCAGAGAGGTGAGGCTCACCAACCTGTAGCTCCCCAGGTCCTTCTTCCCTCCTTTCTTGTAAATGGTGATGTTTCCCTTTCTCCAATCTGCAGGGACTTTGCCTAACAGCCACAGCTTTTTAAATGTGATGGAAAATAGCTTAGCAACCACATCAGCCAGTGACCCTGGGATGCATGTCACCCAACCCCATAGACTTGTACACGTTCAGACTCATGAGTCAGTCTCTGACTTGTTCTGCTCTTAAATCAGGGCTGAGTTTGCTCCCCCAGTTCCCAAACAGAGGTTCAGGGATGTAAGAATCCCAGCTGCCAGTGAAGACTAAGGCAAAGAACTCACTGAGTAATTCAGACAGTCATCATTCCTCATTTAGCAAAGGAGGTACACTCTCTTTGGCCTGCTTCTTCTGACCTACATACCTGTAGAATCTCTTCTTGTTGTTTTTAACATCCTTCAGTGAGTTTAGCTCATGGCTTTCCTAATCCCATCTCTGCAAGTCTGGGCAGCACCCCAGTATTCTTCCCAGGTGATACATCATTGCTTCCACTGCCCATTCTTGTCCCTCCTTACCCTCAATTTGATCAGCAGGTCCTTGCCAAACCACGCTGGTTTCCCGCCTCCCCTGCCTGCTTTCTTATTCTGAGGGATGGATCAGAAAGGCAACCTTAAAGAGTACCCAGCTTTGTTCCACTCCTTTGTCTCTAAGTGTTTTTCCCATCCAATAATTCATTAAACAGCCTGAAATTTACTCTCCTGAAGTTCAGGGTCCTGACTCCACTCTTCGCTAGACTTGTGTTCCTTGAGATCACAGACTCAACTAGGGAAAGGTTGCTGCAGCCCAGGCTGCCTCCCATCTTTATATCTTTAACAATCTACTCCACATTGGTGAGCACTAAGTCCAGCAATGGCTCGCTTCTAGTCAGCCTGTCCAATACTTGAACCAGAAAGTTATCATCAACGGACTCCAGGATCACTGACAGCTTACTGCGTTTTCTTGCCAGCAGATATCCTCATCCTGAAGCAGGAAGGCCTCATGAACAGGCTCCTTTTGATGCAGTGGCCTGCAGAAGACCTTGACCACCAGCTGTCCTTTATTGGTCCTGCCCCTCATTTTAACCCACAGGCTCTCCACCTGTTCCTGACTGTTTCTCAGAGGGAGCTCCTGGCAGTCCAAAAGGGATGTGAATGGGATGAAGAAAAAAAAAAAAAAAAAAAGCAGGAAAAAAATAATGAGAACACTTTTCTGGGCAAGTAACCTTTGAAATTGATAATTCTAAGTTAAATGCCAGTATCTCACCAAAGCCCTTACCAGTGAAACCCATCCAAATCTTGAATGATTAATTTTTGATTATTCAAGGCTTTCAAGATGCTTCATTCCTTTCATGAAATAATCAGCACTGTCGAGTATTGCTGAACTCAGGTAATTCCAGATGCACTGAGCACCTTGCAGAACTAAAAGAAACATGTTTTGTGGAAAGACACCATTCCACAAATAGCCTTATAAAAAGGCTTATTATTATATTCGTACATCACGAGTGAGATTTATTTCATTTTACTGTGACCACTCAGAACTTAGGCATTATTCATCTCAGAATTCCCTGCAATTAAAGGAGAGATGGGCATCTCCAAAGAGATTTCTCACAGCTGTCTTAAACACCTGCCATGTAACAAGATGAACTGCCTTCTGGGGGTGCCCATCTCTCACTGCTAGCTGCAGGGAGACCCTAGAATATTGGCTTGGAAGACGTATACAGCTGAAGCTAATTGAGATGGATCACAGTCTGAGAATATTTGTTCCTTTGCACATGTTATGTAAATAACTGTCCACTTTCCTAAGCAGATAAGAACATGTGAGCCACAGCTTTACAGCGCTATTAAGACAGCCCATTTCCATCACCCTACCATTTGTTTTCACATGGGACCCAATTCACCAAGTCAGTGTAGCTCAGTGAGAAGTGAAGTGCTCAAGGCCAGGTTGGATGGGGCCCTGTGCAACTGATCTACTGGGTGGCAACCCTGCCCACAGCAGTGCTTGGAATGAACTCTCTTCCAACCCAAGCCATTCAGTGACTTTATGAAAAATAAAACAGAGCTCCAGACACTTTAAAGATCTATCCTGTGAGAGTCTCCCTCTCTGTCAGGGGAATTCCACTCAATGAATATATAGAAACAAACAAACAAGCAAACAAAAACAAACAAAAGCCACCACCGCTACGAAAATCAGCTTCCTGCAGAACAAGTGGAAACATAAAACTCCAGAATTGCAGTATCATCATTGTTTTTTTCTTCCAAGAAGAAAACTTCAGCAAGAAAAACAACAACAACAAAAAAGACAATAGTGAAGGAATTTCTGGTGAAAAGACCACAAAAGAGAATGAAATTATGACTGTAACAGAGATTTATCTTTAGAGACAAAGCTGAATGATTCACCTTACCCTTTATGAACAAAATTCATGCTACAGTAATACTCCTATGTACACACAGTGTGCAACATACTTAAAAAAGCTGAGATTACAGGTGAAATTATTGTCCTAAGAAACTGAAAACCTGCAGTAAGCCTTGACAGGCTTATTAAAATAAATGCAGCTTTGATTTTTATATAAATCATACAGTATTATATACATAAACCTGGAACTTGTAATATAAGGGAGATTTCAAAATGTTGTCTGGCATTCATTCCTGGGAAGGAATTAACTCTAATGGCCTTGAGATAGAGCACCAACAGGAGGATGTAAAAGGCAAGGCTCATATTCATCGGAGGTTCATGGCATTTAAACATTTTAAACAATTATATTCTAAGGTTGATTCTGCAGGCTGCCTTAGTCACTATCTCCAGTCAAGACTCTTGTGTAAATGGGGTTTGTTCTACCCTGACAGTGTGTCTATTGTAACTTGGGGCCACCTGTTAGACAGCATGAAGTGTTGCCTAAAAAAATACACAATAAGCAGATTGTTTGTTACAGTTGTGCACAGACAACTGTATTAGTGTTCTTCACACCATATGTCTATATAAACAGAGCTGCAGTGAGCTATTCACCAGATTCAAATACTGATGAAGAAGCTTCTCTTAAAAGACCCGGGCATTGGTTCACCTGTTAGGCTTACATCAGGATTCCAAATGCTTTGTATCAAAAAAGAAATATTCCTTCAGAAGTTTCTGCAGTGTTTTATGCTAGAAGTAAAAAGCAAGCAAACAAACAAAATACCTCTGCAAAACCAAACCAAATAAACAAAAACATAAATCTCACATTTGGTGGTTATAGTAGTTCTGTGTATGGGGAAGAGGAGGGAAATTCATTCTACAAAAGTATTTTGGCTGCCTTCTGAAGTAAAAATAATGTTATATCGTTTCATATAATATGCAATGACCTCTGTTATTGTTTTTGTTATTGCTATTATAAAGTACTCCTTCCTCCGTGAGTCAAAGCTCAATTTGAAGTCTTGTAAGTGAATTTACCATCTCAGTCATCATGCTTCTTGGAGCCTGAGTGAAACTACCATGGACGGCCTTTTTTACTCATTTCATTGGATTCTAGGGAGGGCAAGGAAAGAAAATGTCTCTTTTTCTCTTGTGCAAGTAAATTAAACAACAAACACCACTGACTGCCATGAGGAAGGGGAAATGGAAGAGGAAGGAAGGACTACACGAGCCATTTAACAAGACTGGTGTGTGAGGATAATGGTTCAGCATCTGGTTGGAGATTGATGACAAGTGGTGTCCCTCAGGGGTTAGTACCGGGACTGGTGCTCTTTAACACCATCATCAATGACACCAACAGCAGGGTTGAGTGCACTCCCAGCAAGTTCTCAAATGACACCAACCTGTGGGGTGCAGTCAGCATGCCCAAGGGACAGGATGCCATACAGAGAGACCTAGACAGGCTCCAGCAGTAGGCCCAGGAGAACCTCATGAGGTTCAATAAATCCAAGTGCAAGGTCTTGGGCCTGGGTCATGGCAACCCCTGCTATCAGTACAAGCTGGGAATTGAAAGGATGAACTATGGACCCACTGAAAACGACTTGGGGGTAGTGGTGGATGGCAAGCTGGATGTGAACCAGCAATATGCCCTCACAGCCCAGAAAGAAAACCATATCCTGGGCTGCATCAGAAGAAGCATGGTCAGCAGGTCAAGAGGAGTAATCCCACTCCTCTAGTCTGTGCTAGTGAGACCTCACCTAGAGTGTTGCATCCAGATGTGCAGTCCTCAGTGCAGGTGTGGACCTGTTAGAGCATGTCCAGAGGAGGGCCACAAAAATGATCTGAGGAAATGGTTTCAAACTAAAAGAAGAGAGATTTAGATTGGATATAAGGAAGAAGTTTTTTATGATAAGTGTAATGAAGCACTGGAACAAGTTGCCCAGAGAAATGTTGGAATTTCCATCCTTGGAGACACTCAAGGCCGAGCTGTACAGGGCTCTGAGCACCCTGATCTATCTAGCTGTAGATGCCCCTGTTTATTGCAGGAGAGTTGGACTACATGACCTGTAAGTGTCTCTTTCCACCTTGAAAGATTCTATGATTCCATGATTCTATAATCACTTGTATTAAGCTGGGTCTTAGTAGTTATTGTGTCATGAGATCACAAATAGTAAACAAAGCTTATCAAGTTCTATTACGCAACTGACAACACTAGAGCATCTGTGAGAAGGCATATATTAATTTCTGTTCTTCCTGTCACTCTGGTAGCAGAAAAGAGGCGTGGAGCAGAAGCCTCTTTGGCCGCCATACACCATAATTAGCTTCCCTCCTGGAGCTGGTGCAGGTGTGGGACATAAACTCATCCAGCAGAAAAGCCCATTGCATCTACATCTTCATGGAGCAAGGGCACAGAACCAACAAAATGTGAAACGGGGGTCACCATCTGGTGCCCGCTCTGCTCCCAGAACAGCCTGGCTCTGTATTATGTCCTTCAAGGCCAATTTTTATTTATTTATTTATTTATGCGTGCATGACACTCTAGCCCCTAGAAAAAAGAATTTTTGCAGAGGCGAGCAGCATTGTCCCTACAGCACTAAAGCTGCTCTAAAACATGCAAAACACCTATCAGAGAAAAAAAAAAATTATGAGGGGATTTGTATTCGCTGGCATAGAACAAAAGAGCCACAGCAATTTATTTTCTAATGTCTGTTACAAAGGTTCACCTTACTGCTAAACTCCTCTAAGCTGCATAGATCAACTGTTCTAGCTCCAAATACATATTGGAATTGTAAGCCCGTTTTTCATGTATGAAGTATTTACTCTGATAGTGTTAATAGGAGCCAGGAAGGTTTTGGCTCCATTCAAAACAAAAATATTATGAGCTAATCTTCTGCCTTTTTAATTGTTTTGTGTTTGAGTAGAGTGCTTGCTCTAAGGAGCAGTATTAAAGAGATGAGTTTTAAAAGGTTCTGCTTCAAGGATAGTTAACTTACTTTTCTTTTTTTTTTCCTGAAATAACTGTGATTTTGTTTTTCTCTGTGCTGGTTTATTTCTATTATCTCATAGAATACAATGCCTCCCAATCATATGCACTGTATTGGTCTATGGGATAATATTTTGTCATAATATAGTCATCACTAAAAAAAAAAACAAAAACAAAAAAACTATGGCATTTTTTCAGTACCATTCTGTGTAAGATTTCTGAATTTCTTCTTTCATTGTTAAAGCACTTTTTTATATCCAAATGCGGGTCAAAGTCTAAAACTATGTATTTAACTTCCTTCTTTCCCAAGTCAAACATTCAAATTAATTGATGGTTAAATAAGTAAGATTTTGAAACAGTTTTCCTAGGTATACATATGGGGACACTCTGGGTGAGTACTGAAATTATTTTGTCATAGTAATACCTAGAGATCCTTACCTGAATGTTTCTACCCTAACAGTCCAGAGCAGAGAGCTAACGCATGGGGGATTTGGCCACATAAAAATAAAGGAGGCACGATTACAGCCTGAACAGTTTTGGCCTACCTCCTGCAGTTAGGAGTAGCAGTGGAAATACCATGAAACAGTTTCTAGCAACCCAGCAGCGAGTTGTTGCTACAAGCTTTACAGTGGAGGACTTCGCATTTTAGACTTCAGGTTCCAAGGCAGGAAAATCACAGGTGGAGAGGAGTGAAGAATCACAACAGGCTAAAGAATTCTTTTCCTTATGATCCCAAGATCCATTTCAGCCACATTGACTGCTATCAATGGTTTTACCTTATGTTTCTGATTCAAGTTAATCACATATACCACTCTTCCTTGTCTAACTAGAGGTTATTGCCATCTTGGCTATGAAAGGATGTGCCATTATCCTACATACTGCATCTATGCTTCAAAGCCCTACCCAGAGAGACAAAAACGGAAAGGTAGAAGCTTTATTAAACTTCTCTTACAGAGCAATCTAAAACAGCACAACCACATCTACAACACATCACAGATGGTCTCAGAAACAGCAGGAAGCCTGGGCATGAGGATGGGACACAAAGTGTTAGGAGACAATTAGCCTGAGAGGAGTGTTAGCTGGATTGTTCCAAAACTGAATTGAAGGAGTTTTTGCAAACAAGCAGTGCAGATGGATGATAAATTTGGCCTCAAACCTTACTCCAAGAGTGACACTTACACAAACTCACAGTGAATACAAATCCTCAGTCAAAAGACCAGTCCAAGCACAAAACTCTAGATAAAAAAAGGGCAATATAAGCTTCCGTACGATTGTCAGACTTATGAACAGAGAAAATGTGTTTGTTTTATTTTTCTGGTGAAACAAACAAAAGAGAATCCCTTTTCCTCCCAAAGTCTATCTTCAGCTGTACCAAATCTTTCATTTCATTATCAGAACTGTTTTCACATATGCTAGTGCTTTAGTTCCTTCTTTCTAAAATCTAATTACATGTAGATCATTCTGAAAGTAATACCTCCGATTTATTTCCATGAAAACCACAACGTATACGGAGAGCAATAACACTGTTTGATAGAGCAAATTCTCATCTACAAAAGCTGTTTCTCAACGTAGCCACCACCACTTTCACCAGCAATGAACAAGAGCCTGCATGCCACATTCGTAAAATCTGCACCAGCAGAGGTGACCACTGTTTCACACACGCTTATGATGGCAGCAGTGCTAGGAAAATGGTGGAAGCATAGTCCAACTTTCACTGGCCCAAACAAATAGAAGTCAGAAGGTGACAAATCTAGACTATCCAATGAATGTGGTAGGACAGTCCATCCAAGACTGGCAATGTGCTCCACGGTCTTCAAACTGATATAGGGCCTGGCATTATTGTTCTGCAAGAGAAGAGAAATGTAGTCTTCTCTGATTTGACTCTGGAAGTTCAAGCCTTCAAGTTAGTGTCGTAATGCAGCTGCCAGAATTGATGGTTTGTCTGGGTTCCAGGAAATCCAGAAGGATCACCCCTTTCCTATCCTAGGAAAGCGCACATCGCTCTGCCCACTGGGGGTTGCATCTTGAACCTTTTCTTCAATAAGGAATTCATGTCACCACCCCATAGACTTCTGTTTTGACTCCAGCTCATAGTAGTGACACCATGTCTCATCACTGGTAAGGATGAGATCCAGGAAACTGTCATTTTCAGCCTTATATTAGTTTAGCAGGTCCTGAAAAATGTCCAACTGGAGATGTTTCTGTTTTCGTGTGAGAATCTGTGTGACCCATCTGGAAAAACTGTTATATTCTATTATATAGTTTCCAATGTAATGCAACTGATATTCAGATCTGCACGTTGTTCCTTGAGTGTAATCTGATGATTTATGTGGATGAACTGATTTAGACTCACTTCATTTTGTGGTGTGACAGCTGTGTGTGACCTTCAGGAATATGGCTTGTCTTTCATGTTGCTGTCACCATTGCTAGAAACCACTGCTTCACTGTGTTCACATCCACTGTTTGCTCTCCACAAAAGTTCAGCAAGTGTCAGTGAACAGAGAAATTCAGTGACACATCTTTGCTTCATACACACTTCCATGTGAGACACCATTTTGTCAGACTGCCCCTCTGCTGCCATCTGTCACACAACAACAACGTATAATACTGTCACGAAGGTGCAGTCTCTACTGCCATACCACCAACACCTGCCTCCCACATGGTGGGTCTATAGCATAATAAAATAGGAGGCATTACTTTCAGATCAGCACTCTTATTTAGCATGGAAACTTCAAAATTGAAATTTGAATGCTATTTTTTTCAGTATTTTATTTTTGTCAGATAAGAAGGAAATAAATGGAAGTAGAAACTTCTCACTTCAATCTACCTTTTTCTTTTTTTTTTAACTCCAAAACTACCTTTCTGACAATCTGATTTTAACAAATGTGCAATGTATGAAATAACTATTTTATCACAGATTCTTCCTAATACAAAGAGAGCGTAGATTTCAGCTGCTGAAGTTGTGGAATTTTTCAACAGCAATTTTTTAAATTTTACTCTGCAATTAAAAGTTTTCCTTGAAAATGAAGAAGGAATGTAAAAGTGTACAGCGGGATTACAAAACCTATATATAAAAAATTATGTATGTCTAATTTTACCTGGCAATTTTTATATAAAATGGTCAACAAGAAAGCTGCAAAGCTATGCATGATACACCAGTACAGATGACCATTCCCCTCTGCTTCTTAAAGAACCTCCTCTCTTTCCCCTCCAGTCCTTCAAGCAGTTTTGCTCTGAGAGAAATGAGGACAGGTACAAATAAGCAAAGAACCACAGTAAAGCAAAATATGAAGGGAGCAGTTGAAGAGATTATAGTCCTATGGCATTGTGAAAGCTGAGACGTCAGAAACACGCATCAGAAATAGGGAAAACAATATCCTAGAACTGTTTTTATTATCCTAGTAATCCTAGTAATTGTTTCTATTTTATATATATATATATATATTTATTTATTTAAACTGTCTACGGAAAAATTTCTTGTTTATTTATTTTGGTTAAGTATTTGGAGATTTTGACTAAAAAGGAAAATAAAAAAGCAGAAGGTGAAAAAGAAAACCCAGTACTTTCCTAGGCTGCAGTTTTCTGGGATTGTCTTTACCTGACTAAAATTTTATCACCGTCTTCATTTGTTTGTATGTTACCAGTTCAACACCACTCATTTCAAGTTGTTAAATTACACAGCTCTTGTTATTTAGATTGTAAATGCCCTGAATCAAAGCCGGTGTCAATGGGGGCTTGAAAATATTCCTGGCATGCACATTATATTGAGAGGCTCCTGGCTGCTCCTTTAACATATATGTCCATCATTATTTGTTCAGCTTCTTCTGGGATCAGAGTTTATTAAACAACAGAACAAAAAAGCAGTCAAAACAAAACAAAATCACAGACCAAGGCCACATTTCCTTGCAACTCTACTTTCTTCTGTGTCACTCACAGTTTCTTAGAGGTACTACAGAGGTTTTCTAAGATACTGGTACATCACTGGTAACCTGTGTATGACATCTCCCTTGGACTCAACAACAGTCGTGCTGCTGTGATGACTGCAATACCAGAATACAGTTGAACTATGAACTCTTTTGGGGTATGACAATGGTTGTTTTGTTCTTGCTTTTGTTTAATCTGCCTAAATATACAGCTCTACAAAGGCAGATCTGAATGATGAAAATGGTGCACATAAATGTTTTTTGTTCTGTTTTGTTTTCTAATTCAATCTTAGCTTAGAGGTATATCCTTACATAGCATTAATTTGTGCTGGCTGGTGTATTGGCTCCCCAGCAGTCAGTTGGGGCAGCTCTGTAGACTGATGATTTGTTGTAGTTAAATAACTCCTTTAATTTACTACTGCGTCATTTAGGAGAAACCACAGAAAATTAACCTCCTGCTAAAACTGAAGTCATTTATCTCTTAGAGATTTAGAACTCCACCTGCAAAATGTATACACACTGTTTTATTCTATTTTATTGACAAAAAAAAAAAAAAAGACTCAACTTGAATTTTTAGTGGGACCCTGAAACCTCAGAAATGACACAGAAATTTTGCGTCATTTGATTAAAGAGCAAATCATATTCTCCAGTGGTATCTTAGGCCATCAGACAATACTGTGTATATGAGACCAAGATGACAAACACTTGACTCTACATTAAAAATATTATTTGAATTCATAACCACAACTAAAACAGGAGGCAAAATTCCACCAATAAGAGGGAGAGGAAGCTGGATGAGGGCACAGGGCAAAAAGTTAAAATTAGCCCAGGTTTTCCATTTTCTAATCATCTCCTATCATTCTTTTCCTATCTCCAAAGTATTTAGTCAGTGCTTAATGGAAATACTAAATAAAATAAAATAAAATAAAATAAAATAAAATAAAATAAAATAAAATAAAATAAAATAAAATGTTAGTATAGCCTTTTTTTTCCTGGAATGTTTCTTGCTATAATTAATTATAGTTACAAAAATGACTGTAATTTTCATCAATATAGAGATAGGATGAACAATACAAATATGCATTTTTCATGTGACATTTCACTGAATACTGAGATTTAATAATGCATTTAACTCTAACATCCAATTTTATATTTTTGGTCCATTTGTATTCTTCTGAAATAGGCTTTCTAGGGTCAAGATATGCTATTGAGAATTAGGCAATACTGGTCTTCTCAGTGGCTTTGTGTTAATATATCCATTTCACTTTAGATGGCCTTGTATTGCCAGAATTGGCCATTTTAGGCTTACAAATCTTAAAGTAGTTGCGTATATTTAAGGATACTTTAATGTAAGTAATTATGACCTGCCTGTCAGAAAGCTTCCCTCCCATTTCACTTATTTTAAACCACTCCCTTCTATTGCTGGATGCTGTTCATCTACATTTTATGTACTGCCAGCTCCTGGGCCTTGTAAGCATCACTGCTCCACAGGATTATATTGACTTACTCCTTCTCAGGATCTGATCCATACTTTCTACCTCTGTAGCATGATTTAGTCTAAATTATACCCTATAAATCTATTCTAGTTGGGATTTTCTGCCTCTCAAGCTTCCAACAGGATAGCTTGTATTCAGGTTTCACAGCTGGGCAACAAAGGACTTCCCCTGGGTACTATGCCACTTCTTTTATAAACTAAAGCACAAGGACTATGGAGGCCCAGCATTTACACAGCAACATTCGCTACCCTGGCTGAAGGAAAAAAAAAAAAAAAAAAAGGAGTAATCTCACGCTGTAAATTTGCTAGAGGAACAACATGCTGGTAAAAGTACACATGAAACAAGACTGTCAGCTCGTTTCTTCCAGCCCCACTGGCTTTATCAATAGCGTTAAGCGCAACATTCATAGGAGTCCCTTTGTGCTGGAAGGGAAACCGCAGCGCTCCGCCTCACAGCCGGCCCATGCATATATACGTGTCTATGGATGTATATAACCCACAGTGCCCCGTGGAGGAAGGATCTCCAGTGGGACGGCAGGTGGTGGCCCCCACGGACGGCCTTCTCCGCACGCTGCAGACGGCTTGGCCGGCTGCCTGGCAATCCGCTCGGGCTGACACATTTTGGGCAGAGCAGCGGTACGGAGGGTAGCCATGTGGCCGATGTTAGTAAACATTATCCGGCACAGTCTGGCGTGCCACCGCCGGCAGCGGGAGGGTGAGCGGCTGGCAGGACGCAGGGCTCGGCCGGGGCCACCGAGCTGCCCAGGGCTGCCCGCCAAGGCCCGTCCGCCAGCAGCTGCTCCCGTCGCCATGGCAACGGCGGCCGAACAATGGGCCGCAAATCCAGCGGGCGGCCTACATCGGAGAGCCCTGTGGAGACAGAGGGCCCGCTGCAGGGAGAGGGCTCGACGTCCTGCTCCCCCTGATGAATATTCTGTAAAAAAAAATTAAACAAACAAACAAAAGGCACTCAAAACAGCAGCAGGCTGTATCATCTCCCCCATCTCCTCTTTGGGAACAGTTTGCCACTCAGGTGTTCGGACATGCGGAGTCCTCCATCCTGCATCTTGGTTGTGCCACTCCCCAGGAGCAGGTGTAGGAGGGAAGGCTGGATTGCACACTGCTAAAATAGCAGGGGCTCCATTTCAAGGGAAAACCGTTGGGCTCTGAGGGAGTTTTCTCTTGTGAATTTTAGGCGTGACTGGAAGAGTTTGGACTCCTCCATTTATTTAGCCCAACGTTCTCAGAGGACTGGAGGGCTTCTGGACACAGCTGCCCTCCTCGGGACAGACCTCTCAGGTTTTTTTTTGCCCAAACTTAAGGCTTTCAGCTTAATTCTGCCTTCAAATTAACCCTTCTTCCTACTGGAAGAAAATTATATATAATACAACATACAATATACTATATACAATAAATTATTTACAATATGTAATATACTATATACAATATAGTATATGTAATCTTATATATATATATATATATATATATATAATGGAAGAAAACAAAACCAAAAAGAAACAGGAGAATGGCATTTAATACTCCTCATGTCCTTCGATAAGCAACTGGGCAGTCTTGAGCTTTCCACTCAAAAGCAGGATTGTCCTTGTGACAGGACAAGGGGAAATGGTTTTGAACTAAAAGAGAGGAAATTTAGATAGGATATAAGGAAAAAGTCTTTTAATGTGAAGGTGGTGAGGCACTGGAACAGGTTGCCCAGGGAGGTGGTGGATGCCCTAACCCTGGAGACATTCCAGATCAGGCTGGACAGGGCTCTGAGCACCTGGTTTAGCTGTAGTTGCCTCTGTTCATTGCAGGGGACTTGGTCTAGACAATCTGTAAGGGTCCTTTACAACTCAAACAACACTATGGTTCTATGATTCTATGAAACCTGGGAGAAGCAAAGGCAGGCTCCCTCATGCACTTGCAGCATGAAGTATTTCTTCCACTTTCAAGACCTCTGTAGCTGTGTGCAAGAAAGGAAATCTTTAAAAGAGGAGTGGACACAGTCATAAACTTGAAAAAAAAACCAGCAGCAGCCTCTGCACATAAATAAAAATACCATCCTCTCCTTGTAGGTCTAATAATAATTTATTGAAACCTTTTCCTGCCAACCACAGTGTCTCACAGAAGCTACTCCTTCACATATATCAGAAACTTCTCTTTCATCAGTGTTGTTGCAGCCAGACAGCAAACCCTACTCACTGTTTGGACAGCAGGTCCAAATTTTGGGATATGTTTATAGAGATAAGCAGCACTTCTACAGAGTACATTCAAGTCTCCTGTTCCCTATCAGATACAGAAACTTCAGAAAGCAGATTTTCTTACATGACTGCCCTTTCTCCATACTATGTCAGTCTTCTGGGTTTGATGGCCCTTGTATAAGTCTCCTGTGAAACCTCAAACAGATTTTAGGAGCCACTGGTTCTTATTATACAACCAAGACATATTGACGCTTTCTGCAAAATCTCTTGAGAATCTGTTACCCAGCAGAAATCTGTATCCTTGTACAATTATGTTGACTTACTAAGTGCCACTTGAAGGAACTGTGCAAGCCAAATTGTGCAAGACAAATGTCCCCGTGTGATAAGAAAGGATTGTATGGAAGTGTCTTCTTTATATGCACGTGTATGTGTTCAAGATGACATGAGCCTAACCCATAGCGTAGGAGAGAGTAATTAAGAAAAATCTCCTAAATACCAGGTATGTCATCCCAATGGGTAATATGTCATATGCAGTCCTATGAAACTCCAAATGAGAGCTAGAGCTTTTGAATTTGATATGTATGTGCAATTAATATTTATTATGAACATGATTTATAAAATGTAGTAATGCTCTTAGGAAAGTTCTGAACTGAAGAAAGTTCATGGTGTGTAGAAAGAGTGTCCTAACTATGGGATACCATGCATTTATTACCACGGGGAAACTTTCAATCAGCAAGTAATCTACTGACTACATGTGTATTTTGCATTGGCTCTGGAAGGCGGGGAGGAAAGAAGGTGAGATGTTACAGCCTTGTCTGTCCACATTCCTTTTGCATAAAAAAATCAAAAAGAATGAGGAAGAGTCTTGGATTAAAAGAGCAGAGAGGCACAACTGGAGGCTAGATTTCTTACCTGGCTCTGTTTGTCAGGTGAGTCCTATATGTGTCCAAGTGCCAGGACAGCAGGAGGAACCCTTTGATCTTGGGAAAACTCTTCTTGGCACCACACATGAATATAAGCTGCAATTAATTAAGTTGCTTGGTATAAAAACAAAAGCTGTGTTAGAAGACATCTAAAAATGAGTGGGTCTAATTGCTATAAAAGTAATTGAAAGACTGAAATTGAAAGACCCTTTGTCCATTCATGCAGGCAAAATTAATAGTTATATTTAGTGCAGTAATTTCAATGGGCTGTCTCTGGACCTAAGTCAAACTGATGTGGTGTGATGCAACATATATAACTGTGCCTAGTTATTTACATTCTTAAAGCTAAGCCACCCAACTTCCAGCACAGGGTGGCCACATACAGACTGCTTACTGACAGTGCTCCCTGGCACTTGCTAACCCATGGCTGTGCCTGAACATGCCTGGGGAAACACTGGTTGAGGCAAAGCCCTGCCAGGAAATGTTGCTGGTCATGTAACAATGGGGACAGTCACAGCCCACTGCTAACACCTTGGCCTTGGGCCTCCTTCACTTACTAGCTCATAGATAATCTGACAGATCCAAGTGCGAAATCAGTAGGTTTCATTGGAAACTGGGACAGGATCAGCTGGCCTTTCTCTGTTTAATTTTTCCAATTACAATCTTAATTTACCCAGCTGTAGTTGCTTATAGTACAATTACAACATTACAAAGTGAAAGAAGTAAGAGATAGGATTAGGAAGTTCAAAATAAACAAAAATGTGTAAAACAGACCTTTCTGGTGAGGTCCAATCCTGTTACATCTAGGAAGCAAGACTTCTGTGTCTAGGGCTGAGATACTGCTAGGAAACTCACAACTTTAGTGCAGAAAATCAAGGATGTGTCATTCTCTGAGGAACATGTTGAATAAGCACTCTATTAATAAAAGTTACTTAGCTTAGTTGTAAGAAAATTGGGGATGCAAGACAGCAAGATGCGAGGAAATAAAGGTAGGACAAAGATTGGAAACCAGCAGCTTCTGCTTTGAAGCCACAGGACCTTATCCTTCAGTAGCTCTGCCTCGGCTTTGTGGAATACTTAGCATTCTGAAATACCAAGGAATTCAAAAGATGGAAGAGTACCCAGAACTCCACTGCAAACAGTGGAGCATCGTGGATTTACTGAAGGTCTAAAGACTTAAAAACACTGTTTTGTTTGATAATGGAGGTGCACATGTAAAAAAAACATTTGGTAAACTCTGCACTGCATTGAGTATTCAGGCGAAGAAAAATAGTAAAAACTTCCCTCCTTTCAGGAACAACTCACTGTGGTTTCAGAATTTATTTAATATTTGAATCAAGTCAAAAGAGATTCCTTCTATTTCACAGGCTCTTAATATTCACAGTTCACAGGTACTTGATAGGACTTTGGGTATTGTCCAATAGTTGTTCCTTCTTTTACAGTTTTTCTGATCTTTTTCTCTGGCTCACTGGTCAATAAATTTAATGCTACTAGCAACTAAGTACAATAAAAATCAGAATATAATGAATTGGTTCTACTTAGAATAGAAAACAGATGGGTTTTGTTTCAGAATGCTTGAAAAATTAACACAAAATATCTAATAACTAGCGTTTGTCTCATTTTAACATTTATAGCAGAAATAGGCATTAAATCAGTAGCTCTGATGAAGCTCTAGCCTCACAGAGCCTGACATAGATCTACGAGGTAAGTCTCACTGCATTAAGTCCTGAGTTGGACACCCTACAGTGAGGGAAGTGAATCCAGAGTTTTCCAGGGTTCCACTGGTACTGTAAACACTGTAGTAATGTTACTTTATTAAGTTAAGCAATTTGGGAATACATTTCCATCTTTTGTTTTCAGACTTAGTTTAATTTTACTCTCTTCCTCTACAAAAATATGTCCAATAAGACATGAGGATAAAATTGAAGTCTTACCCCATTACTGCTGCGTTACACTTGTGTGAACAGTGCAGATAAGGCATTAGTCAATGTTGTATTACTAATACAACAGTGCAGCAGTTCTTTCTGTGACATAGAGTTATCTGGGAATGTTATTTTATTGTATTACATTTAGTCGTTGTTTGTTTAAGGGGGAAGAACAGACATTGCTAGATTTCAGTTTGTTCCAGTAAATATTCTGGCCACAGTCCAGCAAATCATTTAAGCAGGTGCTTAACTGTAGTGAAATAAAATTTTAGCTGATTATTTAATATAGTATGGGCTGAAACAGGACCAAAAGGATGGAAAATAATAAAAAAAAGCCAATAGATTTTTATATACACACATTTTTTAATAATAATATATATATAATACTAATAATTTGTTAAATGGGGCATTTTCTACCACCTATGCTGTACAGTTCCCTCTTACCCCTCCCAAAAAAGGCAACTAACTTTTCTTGATATGACAATCTGACAGTTATATCCTGTGTAACTGCCAGTCTAGCCCTTTTAAAAAATATCCTATTAAGTTAAGAGGAAGCTTTGCCTGAGCAAGGTATGCAGAAATGAGTCACAGGGAGTACATGGAATTTTCTCAGGACTTAGAGCTGTGCCTGTTGTAGCCAAAGGCGAAATCTTTGGTGCTCAGTAGTTTTTTTCTGAATACATTCGTTTTCTGTACCAATCTCTGTTTTAGTGAGAAACATAAAACCAACATGAAAGTCATGCTGAAACATACCACAGAGAAAGGTGTGTTCTTAAGTTGGGTTACCTAACCCAGGTTAGATAATTTAAGCTGTGGTTACGCAGCAATTTAAATTGCCTGCCAGGGAGGGTAGAACCACGTCAGCCAACAGTTAGATGGGCATCAGCTATTGCTGAGCTGCAGCCCCAGCTTCAGGCAGTAAGTGAGACAGGTGAGGTTCCCTGGATCAGTTAAGATGGAATACAATGCACAGATCCCATTTAAAGCTCCCATTGTTTTCACCTGTCCATGTAAAGACATTGCTGTTGGAATTGTTTAGATTTTGCAATGCAGACAGACCTGGTGAAGGTTTTTATAGACACAGAACCTTAATAGAGATGACTTCTGTCTCTAGTAAAGGGAAAACTGTTCCTTCAGGAGGTTTGCAATCCTTATGCTGTCGTTCCCTGTAAAGATCCCAAGATCCTAGCTTACAAACAAACAAACAAAAAAAAAGCAAAACAGTTTTCTAACTTTAGGAGAAGTTTCCAGTGTAAAATAGAAAAATAATAATAATAAAAAAAACCCTTTCTTTGTTTCGCAGGTTAGATGCCTAGGGATTTATTTCTTTGAATATTTATTTGGTTGCTGCCAAGAGCAGAAGCAACCCTCTTGAATTTCACTACAGTAAGTGAATCTTTTCTTTTCAACAGCAGCATTAAAACTGACTAGATTTCATTCATTAGAAAAATAATACATATATTTTGCTCAGTAATATTTGTTTGAACTACAAGTGTGTGGAATTCAGGAGAAAGCTGATGTGACTGCATTAACCTGCTCAAAGTTCAGATTTAAATTGTTTCTGCTACAAGTACTGATGAAGTATAACGGTTATCTAAAACATACAAATTCTTCTGCTGCTCCATTTTTCTTGTCATCTCAGCAGTCACTGCTTTAAAAAAATATTTTTAGATGGTTATTGTTTTGCATTCCTAGCACATCACAAAAAAAGCGAGGAAAAAATAATGCTCTGGATAAAAAAAAAATGCTGCCCCATGAAAGTTTTTTGTTAGTTTTGAATGTTAAGAGGTCGGAACGGATTGACTTCTCTTGTGTTTAACTTTCATTTCTGAATGTTGACTTCAGCACCAGGTTTCTCTGCACACCAGTGAGGTGGTCTCTGGAGACAGAGGGAAAGGGAAAGGATTGTGAGAAGTGGATTTTATACATGATCATATAAAATTATCCAGTATAAAATTATCCAAGGAGATTGTGCCTATCCGGGATGCAGTACAGAAGAAAATTCACGCTGTAAACCCAAAGACACTCCTCCATGTCTCCTTGTACAGAATGCCTGCCCTTGAGGCTTAAAAGAATACCCACAACTATGAGAAAGGATTTAGCCTGGCATTGGAAGACTGTAGTGTTAGGAAGTAGAAAATGCATTTGAAATACATTAATCAAAAGTGAAAAACAAAGCAAATAGTTTTACTTACAGTCAACAAAACCTTCAAGATGACTTGTACTTATTTTCACTTTGACTTATTTCCAGGTGTCCACATTTGGACTTCCATCTTACCTCTCTGTGTATGGCATCACGTCTGACTCAGCATAAGGATGAAGTGTGGCAATGTTGTAGGTATGTGTAGGATGATGTATACATTGGATATTGTCTTGTTTTTTAAGAGCTGTAGAATTTCCTGTCTGATTGTTGGTCGATTTTTATCTTCTCATCTATAATTACAACTATTATATTTCAAAAGACTAGAAATAAACTAAATTCTGTGCTAACCTGAAACATAAGAGCAGAAGATGAGGAATAGGACAGAGAATTTGTTTAGTTTTGAACTAAGGTAGATTAAAAACAAATGAAATGTTTGAGGCATCAGAAAAACATTTACTGACTCATTTGTTTCAGGTCTTCTCCCTTGAACAAGCCCTAAAATATCTTAGCGCTAATGTAGAAGTTGGCTGTTTTTCTATCTTTCCTTTGCTCCCCTGCAGTTTACTTTAGGTTACAGAGCTGTACACCAATCTCTCTGGTCCGTTGTGGCCCAGGAAATTACAAATACTTTCAGCTGTGTCAGGTTCTACATATGCAAGTTAGGAGGTTCAAAGGGAAGCTTAATTGACACTAATCCTCATCTTGACTTTTGCTCACCTCCTCCTCTTTTCCCACTAAGCCTTCCCACCTTCCCACCTCAAAGCCACAGAAGCTTTACGATTTTTCTTATAAAAATATATATATTTAACCCTTTGGCAATCTCTTAATGCCCTTTTATTAAATCCCTTAACTCCTTTTATTAAGTCCAGGGTAATTAAAATGATTATAAACCTCTCTTGAGAGATTATGCCCTTTAATCATAGTGCATAATTGCTAAGATGTAGGCAACATTTGTGGTATATCAAATATAAAAATACTTTGTGCAAAGATGTTTAACAACAATTTTTTAAAACTAAAATCTTGATTAAGGAGGTTTAGGGCATTAAAAATCGTGTCTACATGGGGTCACAACAAAACATTGAAGGACTTCCAATACTTTTCCACATGTACAATAGCACAGTTGTGATCAAGTTTCTCAATTTCTTTCAACTCTGGCTCTTCAGATGGCATAATCTGTCCTAATGCCATTGACTCCCGAGCTGCCACACTATGTTTTCTGGGCAACCAGCACTAATGCACAGGTAAAATCCTTCCTTGGGTCACTATTCCCCAGTCAGCAGAAGAAAAATCAAGGTCTTTTCTTCTAAAGCAAGTTTAGATTTCCTGACTGGGATTCTCAAACTGTGTATAGTAAGCATATGGTAATCTGCAGCATAGTAAGGTGGTCAGCTGAATGCATCTTTTGAAAATACACATGGATGGATGTTGTTGCAATATGGTGGTGCACAAAGTATGTTTAGGAACCCCTATTTGAGTGTAAAATATTAATATGCACTGAATTTATTCCCTCATCTGGGTTTAGGGTTTAATTAGGACAATATTAGCTAAAACTTCTTACTTACAAAAGTACTTTCATTATCACATTCACAGGACATTAAATAGGACCAAAATAGTGCTAAATCAGTCCTTGGTAGCTGCCAAGCTTTTCTCTAACTGCTGGTGATGGTTTAATCCCTGTGTCCTTCTGCTTCTGTTAATATATGGCCTGAATGTCAGTTAGTACTTCCAGGACCAATCTCCTAGAAGTTCAAACACTGAGAGTTGAGAGAAACGCATGAGTGATAACACTCATATTATGGGCACACTTGAAGTGGTAGGCACTTAGAAAGCAGTAGAATGACACGGATCTATATCAGAAGTGTTTATTTAATCTGATGCTTGCTACTAGACTGAATCCTGAAGACTCAAAATTAGAGTTCTGATAAGAAACATACTAGACGGACAAGATTTATTTGTTTTATTTCATTATTTTATTTTATTTTTATTGAATAACAGAGTAAAAAATAAAATTCGACAGAACAGACAGCTTATTCTTGATCACTTCTAGTTGCTGTTTATTTTCACGGGTGTTTACATAACTGAAGCACTGGAGCACTGCATACAGTCAACACCAAAAGCAGGAAAGAAACTTACAGTGTTCTGTAGTGAAGGAGTTCATGAGTAAATCAACTGCTTCTAGGTTAATATTTAATGCATATCCTCTTATTACTCCAGAAAAACAAATTCCAGTCTTTGAAAGCCTTCTGTTGCTTAAAAAAAAAAAAATTCTATTAATTTTTACGCATTTTTTTAATGTCTGTTCAGTTCTAACTGCATGCTTTTATTATAATAAATTGGCCTTTCAAAAACAAATGCCAGGAAGAAATCAGGGACTCAAAAGAGGGAAAGAGTATAAAATACACTGCAATGCAACTTTGTAGGCATATCTACAGTTTTCCTTTAGAAATTACGGCATGTCTTGGATTCATACTTAATACTCCTCAGCTGAGCAAGTGTTCAGCAGCTCACAGAATGAGACTCTGTGTTTTAGGCTTAAAAAACAAAATTACATTAAGATACAACTATTAGCAAAGGTGAAATAGACTGCAAATGCAAAAAATGACTACTGCAATAAGGCTGTAGAAACAATTGAATAGAAGCACTGGAATCGTTAGAGCTATAAGAGGTCATCTAACAGATCCAGCTGCTCCATCATTAATAGTGATTTTTCTAAATGTACATCTGTTGTTTTTTCTTAATTCCTTACATTTAAAAGAATGTGAGTTGTACTACCATTCCTCTTAATTTAAAATCTTGTCAGTATATAAACATCTGAAGTGCATCAGCATGCCTTGTAACTAAGCTTTGCAGGTTCTGAGGGTAAAATAAGGTCCTGCCCACCATGCAATATCATAACACGAGAGATATTTTGGGAAACTTCATCAGGAATGAAGAACATTTTCTCGTGATGATGAATATTGCTGTACATGGATGAGAAGCAGAATATACGAAAGGACAAAAGGAATACAGAGGTACTGAAGTTACAGAGATCATATAGCTGACCAAAGCAAAAAGGATATAGATGCTGCAGAAAGGACGAACTAGATAAGTTTAAGATAACGTTAAAAAATTCTTTAATATGCGTGAGTGAAAGAAAAGGGGTTGAAGACACGAGCAATTGGACTCAACTGATTCAAGGCACCTGAAATGAGGTGTTAATAGGTAGGTTACTCTGAAAGTAACACCTCTTACTTATTTCCACAAAAACTAGAAAAACATTTAAGATCTTAGGAGTTTAGTAGAAAGCAATTATCTAAGTGGTTTAAAAATGTTTTATGAGTATTCCTAGCAACTAGTCATTCCTGAACTCTATATATGATATTGTATAGCTCCCTCATCACTTACAGAATGAATTGAAATGCTAGTTACATATAAAGGGAAATTTTGGGAATTCCAAAACACTGCATACTTATTTGGACAGCGTTTGAAAGCAAAACCATGTAGCTGCCATTGAAATATTTTACTTAATTGCAACTAAAATTGAAATGCCAATTAAAGGGTACACTTCAATCCTGCATCCATCCACTAGTTTATTGCAATACATTCATTTATTAACCTGCAATCCAAGTCATTGCTTTAAATGTTATTTATCAGCTACAGGTCAATTAACTGATGGTACCTAGCAGCAATAATGAAGGTACTGTTATGGTCCCCATCACTGCCACTATGACATTATAATCACTTTTTCTCCACTCTGCAGAGCAGTGCTATGTCCTGTTCCAGTAGGAATCCAATGTAGATGCTCTGAACTGTCTTCTGGGAAGAACCTGTCTCTAATGGTGACATAAGGAGAATTAGGAAGGTAAGCAGCTCTGTGCTTGAGAAAGTGCCATGCCTGTAATGCCTGTAGATTGAAAAGTGTAACTAAAAATAAATCAAAACCATGATTTAAGCTACCTCTAGCATAAGACTGGGCCATATTTAGCTCTTAGACACTGTTCTTTCTGGGCTCCCCTGTACAAAAAAGACAGGGATCTCCTTGAAAGAATCCAGTGGAGGGCTACAAAGATGGTAGTGTGCGTGGAACACCACCCTTATGAGGAAAGGCTGAGTCTGTTCAGCCTTGGAAAAAGAAGACTCAGAGGGGAATCTGATCCACATCTACAAAGCTAAGCTGTGGGAGGCGAAGACATTCAAGACCCACCTGGACACCTACCTGTGCAATCTGGTCTAAGGAGCTGCTTTGGCAAGGGGGGGGATAGACCAGATGATCTCTAGAGGTCCCTTCCAACCCCTACAGTTCTGTGATTCTTTGATGGCATGTCATTATTGAATAATGATTAATACAGCAATTCACAGGAATACAGTCTAACCTTATTCAGACAAATGCAGTTAATTTCCCTAAATGCATGCAGTCTAAAAGACAGAAAGCAGTACATACTTAATGCAGACAAATGAGGTTGGGAAATTGGATTGAATAGAACGTGAGAAAGCAATAACAAGTTTATTTTATAGTGAAATGAAAATGTTTCCACTTACCTAAACAGTATCAGATGGAAGATCTATATCATGGGAAATATAGATCACAAATAGAGCAGCTGTAATAGCACACACAGAGGGTAACAATGATTATGCATATTAAATTTAATTCAACACTTCAGAGATTAGTAGCAAATAGGCCTAATTCAGTTATGCCTAATGCATACTACACAGCCATTCATTTCACTGGGACGTTAAAAATATTGGCCACTAATTGTACTTATTTTGCTGATGCATTTGATTTTTCAATTTCTATGTTGTTTAGGAGTGTCACACAATGATCATACAGTGGTTAACAGTCATCCCCCAGCCTGTACTGGTGCATGCAATTATTCCTCCCTAGGTGCAAGGCTCTACACTTGCTTTTGTTAAATTTCATCCGGTTTCTGACTGCCCAGCTCTGCATCCTGTCCAGGTCTTGCTGAATGGCAGCACAGCCTTCAGGCGTGTCAGCCAATCATCCCAACTTTGTATCGTCAGCAAACTTGCTGAGGGTGGCCACCATCCCCTCATCAAGGTCGTTGATGAAGATGTTGAATAAGACTGGACCCAGCACGGACCCCTGGGGGACACTGCTGGTTACAGGCCTCCAACTGGACTCTGCACTGCCAATGACAACCCCCTGTGCTCTGCCAGTCAGCCAGTTCTCAACCCACTTCACTGTCCACTCGTCTATCCCACACTTCCTTAGCTTTGTTATAAGGATGTCATGGGAGACAGTATCAAATCCTTGCTGGCATTTGGTCAGCACAAGCAGATGGGAAGCAAAAACCAGCTTGTGGTGGCAGATTGGAAAAGGTAGCCCAGCAGAAGATAAAGACTGTCTTGGTACAGGGGCTCTGAATTCAAGCAAGCTGCTGAGGCAAGTTGGTGCTCTGTTCACTGGTACTCCAGCAAACACTACGGTGCTGGCCCTACAATTAGCATGGCTATTGTTTATGCAGTAAGCTTTCTGGAAGTTTTGTGTATCTCATACTTCTACTGAAATCCCTGCTTGTTTTACAGGGGTGAATCTCAAATCTCTTCGAGTTTGACACCTTTGGGCTAATGAGACAAAATTCCAGTTTCTAGTAGAAAGGTGAAAGGGAAAAAATAAAGTGAAAAGTAAAGACCAAGAGAAGAAGGGAACTCAGTTATAAATCATGAAGAACTTGCCAAGAGTACATTAAAAAGTAGTTAAATTAATTATACCAAACTTAAAACTTTAAATAAAATTAATCTGATTTAAAGCAGCCACAAATCAGGAAACTCAGGCTTAAGAGTGGGATCTTTTTAAAGTCATTTTATTCTAGCTTGGTTTATCAGCGTATTTACCAGAAGCTAATGTAACTTCTGCAAATCTTGCACATCATGAAAACTCGAGCTGTTCTGCCAAGAGCTGGTGATAAGTTGCTATAACAGCAGCTTGGGGTTTGAGAAATGCACTTTCCTTCTCACTCATGGTAACAAGTGACCTGGTGGTAATGACATCATTAACACATTTCACCTTTTTATGCTCTCCCGCTGCTATTTTACTCATACTGGTTTATGGGGGAATCATTTCATTTTGGTGTTTGAAGTCCCTTGTACTGTTAGTGGTGCTTTCAAAAAAATAAAGATAAAAGTGACAGGAGATTGTCCCCTATGTGATTTGGGAGGAATCAGTCTTATTCTGTCAGCACTCAGTCATGTATGAAAAATAACTTGGGAATTTTTGTAGCAAATCGGGTAAGATTGTGGTTATTCTAATTCGGTTTTCCCTTCAGGAATCAGTAATTCCACAGAATCATAGGGGTTGGAAGGGACCTCTAGAGGTCATCGAGTCCAACCCCAATATAATACCCTATTTTAATAACCAGTTATTAGGTTCTTGTCAGGTTTTCTAACAGCTTCTCCACGTGTTTGCATTTTTATGCAATGTAGGTATGTATATTGAAAACAAACAGAACAAGAGAATGAATAGTTTCTCCATTCATTATGTGACATAGTCCTTTTAATTCTAACTATGCTTGAAGCAGGATTTTTTGTTCTGGTTGTTGCTATATCTCAGTGTACTTCTCTATGTACATCTTCAGGTACTGACATTATTAAATCCACTGTTTCTTTTCAAAAGCTTTCTTTCTGACACCTTCTTCCTTTTTTCTTGAGAAAAGAATCTAGAAAACCACTATCCCTTATTTAACAATTGCAGTTTAGTAACATCCTAACAGTAACAACCTGAATTTGTTTATAAAAACATTTGCCATTAACAAATTGCTTCCAGCATCAAAAATGTGAAAGGAAACCTATTAAACCCAGAAACTGGAAGAGGGGAGGAAGAAAAAAAGATAAACTCACAGCAGCAAACACTACAGTACACTGGAGGGTATGGAGCAGACCACATCTCCATAGACATCAGTCGGATGTTTATCACTGAATGCAAAAGGATTGCACATTGAAAAAGGGTTTCAGAATGGGAATTTGTGCTCGATTTCCAAACAAAGCTAAGTGTTTGACACCTTCATTATACTCTAAGTGCTCCGCTAACACAACAATAAGGGAACAGAACTGGGTTCGTCCTCGAGAAAGGACAAGTAATTGCTGTCTTCACTTGCCTAATCAAGGTTATAGAGGTGGAGCCAGACTTCTCTGAGGTTAAACACAAAAGACAGGAGGCAACGGACTCAAGTTACAACAAAGAAAATTCCTTCGAAACATTAGGAAAATTTGATTGTCGTGGAAGTCAAAAATTTGAGTGTTGTCTGGCTGTTCAATCCCCGTCCTTTATGATATTCACAGCTTGGCCACGTATGACTCTGAACTACTTTTTTCTCATGTAGAATTTTTTCTTGCTTTGAGTGGAGGATGTGAACCAGATGTTCTCCAAAAATGGGAAGGGATTTAGGTTGTTTAGGGGACTGTTGCAGTCCTCGTCTGATTTCAGAAGACATATGCTAAGTCTGCATATTCAAGTGAAATCTTCAGAAGACATGTAGGACAAGCGGAATCCAAGCAGCATCTCACCTATTTGTGCCATTGAAGATATGGGTTTGCTGCACTGAAACCTAAGTTTAACTCCTAGTGTTTTTGATAGAGGAGTTAGCTGGGGCTAACTTAATAACTACGCAAACTGCAATACATCAATTTACTGTAGGGCACAGACATGGCTCGTTACTGTGGTGACTTTGCTCTCAACTGGTCTTAAACCTCATAGCAATGAGATGTTCTGTAGCTCAATCACCAGGCAAGCTATATTCTGTGCATCGAGGCTGAATAACATGTCCTAGATTACCTAGATGAGTTCCTTTCAAATTCATCCTTTGTAAACCAAACCACACCTTATTCAAGACTGGCCTTGAGAAATAACATGAGAAGCACCTGTACAGCTAAGAGAATAAAATGGGGCCTTAGTCTCAAGGAACCGACCAAAATATGACCAGTATGTCACACAATCAAGTCTTGCATGTGTTACACAAAACACCTACCAATTTATTTCCAGAACACATGCCACAAGCTTCACAGCTCTCCATACTCCATAACTGCATCTTCAGTAGGACTGTTAATTTTTAGTAGCCTAGCACAGTAGTAAAATAATGGTGTATCTTTGGCTAGACAAGAAATGGTATTAACTGAAGTGTATTACCCCTCTCACATTTCACTGCATAGTCTGTGTTCCAGAAGTCTTCCCAAGACATCCAGGTCTCTCCATTAACTGTGACACAGCCATTCCCCCACAAAGATTCCAACATCACAAGAGACATATGAAGCGTGAAAGGAAATTGTTCCCACAATTACTTTTTAACCAGAACTGGCAATGCCCTGACTGGCTGACTTTGTAAAACATCACCTGAGAGTTCACATCCCTAGCTACAGGACTAGGTTTTCGTATTTCATAAACATTGCAAAGTTAAAAGATTTTATTTCAAGGAACTTTGTTTAAAAGAAAAATAATAAATGGCACATCATGTAATTGCTATTTATTTTCATAAACATGAGGTATTTCAAAGTGCTATAAGACGCAGCACTAAATGTACACCGTTGGAAGAAATTAAACACAGAACTTTGCAGTTACCCAGTTCTATGCACCAAACATTAACAAATACATTAACTGGAAGAAACAGGCTAGGAAAAGGCATATATAGTAAATTTCTTTACAAAAGTTTCTTAGTTCAAAAAAGTGATAAAGTAATATCTACTCAAAACTTTCACAACTCATTTTCATACGAAAATATAAGTATCAAATTTAGTTATGTATCAGCATCATACTAAAGTATACAGGCAATGTAAGAATTAGTACAGTACATAACAGAGATTAACAATATATTTGTATACAAAAACATGCTCCTCAAACATTGAGGTATTACAGTACTTAGGTATGAACTTCCAGTCTAACACTGGCAGCAAAAGCCACCTCTCATAACCCAAGACATGTACAAAAGGCAAGATGTGTAGATGGTATTTACAGAAAATTCCCAGAGGGGTACAAATGCTAACCCCCTAAAGTAACATCTGTTAGAACGTAAGCACCATAAAAATTAGGAATGAATGTTTTAAACTCAACTAGATGTCATCAGCAGCTCCAAATGCTCACAACAATTAAAAAAAATTGTAATAAAAAAAAAAATTCACCATCTACAGTTCTTAAGAAGAAAAACAAAGGCAGTCCATTGTTGTTTGGTAGTCTTACAATAAACTCCTTGCAAGAACATCCATTTGCTCCGTACCCGGATAATAAAGTTTGTCAATTACTTCAGGGACTGAACTGAAAAGTAAAACCAACATTCTTAACGTCAAAAAACACAATTTTTTTTTTTTTTTTTTTTTTTTTTTTTTTTGAAGAATCAAAAATGTGCAAAGTGGCAATGACTGTCCTGGTCAGCCAAAACAAAAACAAAACAAAACAAAAAAAGAAAAAAAAAAAGAAAGAAAAAGTTTAGCAAGTCCGCTTGTACTCTATTTTCTTTAGCAACTGTTGTTGCCTGGCTTGCAATTTCTCCTTTTCTAGCAATAATTTCTGCTCCTCTGCCTGAAGGGAATGGACATATTCAGTGGCCTTTTTCAAAATCACAACTTTTGCAGCTTTCTCATTTTTGACAAGTTCTGGAACGTGGTCCCTTAACGTGAGGAAACTGGACCGGAGATCATTACGCCTTTGACGCTCCAAGATATTATGGTTACGTCGACGTTCGCTGTCCTCTGAATCAGAGTTTCGAGGACTTGAACTCTTAGACTTTGGTTGGATCATGGGTTTCACTGGACGGGGCACCTCGGTTTTTAACTTTTTCTGTGGCGGAGCATCTTCACTCTCCATATATGGAGAAGGAGCAGCGTAATTATGCTGCTGGTGAATTGGTGCACAACGCTTTAAAATGAGTTCATTCTGCTGTGTCCTGACCGGTGGAAAAGTGGTATTCTTAGGACGCACTGTAATAGTGAGGGTGGTAACAGCCTTGTTGGAGGAGGAGCGTCTTTTCTCCACTGTCACAACATCTATTTCTTCTTCATCATCCTCTTCCTCCTCATCTTCATCATCTTTTGGACAGAGAAAATGGAAAATGAAATTGTTGTTATTCTCTCAGAAAACAAATATTGACAAAACATGCACATTAGAAATACTAATACAATAACCGGTGGTAAAAATAGGGTGTGCTCACTGTCCATGGTCAAATACAGTTCTAGAGATATGTAACATGCACAGAATAACTGATTTCTGGAAGTTCAGGAGATTTAACGAGGCTTGTTTTTCATAGGATATTCCGAGTTTGAAGGGGGCCGTAAGGACTGTGTCCAACTCCTTTCCTTTATCCACTTTTAAGTCTCAATAAAAGCGGGGCTACCACCCAGCTAATCCCAGCGGCGAGAAGTTTTCATGCAAAATGCATTAATTTTTACTACGGCTGCAGACCTGGGGCACAAAGTGCACGCACAGAGCCACAGCAGAGCCCCGGGTTGGTGGAAAAGCAGACGGAAAATGAAACAATCGCTGGGTTTGTTCTCGTGCAGAAGGTGAAGCTGCTCCCGCCGGGGACCCTTTAAGCCGGCGCTTGGTGCGGTGCCAAGAAGACAGCTGTTGGAAGTGCTTCCTCACCCAAAGCTGTCAAACCAGACATTAAAGGGACAGCAGGCTCCGCGAGCCGAGACGGATCGCCAAGTTTATGGTGACGACCGTACGGATCCCGCTCTCTTACACACCCAGAACTACTACACCAAGGTACCGGATTTCTCCGATGGGAACTGAGGGCATTTTAGGCTCTGTCAGTGTACTCGCTGCGGGCTGCCAGTCTGTTCCACCCTCCCCACACCGTAAACAGCCTCCACCGAACGCGGCTCAGCACGGCACAGCCCCTCACCTCTAACCACGACGCCCGGAACGGCACACAACCCGGGAGGGCAGGAGGCCGCTGGGAAGCCCCAGGAGCCGTACAGCCCCGCCGGAGCCCGGCCACCCCGTGCCCGCCGCCCCGCAGGAAACACAGCCCCGTGGGGCCGCAGCCCCCGGCCCCGCCGCGCCTGTTGCTGCTGCCGCCTGCCGGCCGGCCCGCACCCCGCACCGCCCGCCCCGTCGAGGCCCGCCGCGCTTACCCGAGTCGCTGAGCGTGTCGTCCCCGGAGCTGCTGCTGCTGGCCCGGCTGTCCCCGGCGGGACGCGGCGATCGGCCGCCCCGCACGGCCTCACCGCCGCTCGGCGCCGCCGCCTCCCGCTTGTTGACGGGGAAGGGGAAGACTACAGCCGGGTCCACGCACTCGGGCACGGAGCCGCCCAGCTCCGCGCGCCCGGGAGCGGCGCTGGGGCCGTTCGCGGCTGCGACGGCGGCGGTGGGAACCACCGGGGGCGGAGGCGGCGGGGCGGCGGCGGCGGCGGGCGGCTTGCCCTGCAGCTTCTCGCTGACCGCCCGCTCCAGTTTCTCGCGGGCCGAGAAGCCGCTCCACATACAGTCCTGGATGATGATGGAGTTGAGGTTGTTGCTCGCGCCGAGGCCCGTCTCGAAGAAATCCGCCCCGTCCGCGCCGCCCCACAGCTCGGCTTCGGGGGGCAAGAGGAGCAACTCGGACGCCCAGTCCAGGGGGTCGGCGGGGCGGCAGCTCCCCAGGGCCGCCCCTCCCCACGGCGAAGGAGCCCCTCCCGGGGGGTGCTCCTGCAGCCCGGCCCGGCTGGGGGACAGCGGAGGGGTGGGCAGCAGCTCGAACTTCTTCCAGATGTCCTCCCCGGGGGGGGCCGAGTCCGGCCCGCATAAATAGAAATCATCTTCGTCCGGGTAGAAACAAGGCTGTAAAGAGTCGAACTCGAGGTCTGGGTTCTTGCTGATCATTCCCGGCATGGCGGGGCTCTCCGTGTCGATTCCGGGGCTGGGGGCTCCTGTTAGAGGCGGGTTTTACGGTAGTTCCACCAAGGAGAGGAGAGCTGCGCCCAGAAACTAAAGCGAAGAAATGGAAATAAAGAAACGAACACAATTAAAACACGAAGAAGGACGCCTGTAATTCCCTATTACGTAGGGAAAAAAAAAAAAAGAAAAAAATCCCATAATGGTAGCAAAAAGAAAAAAATAAATAAATGAGCAGCCTTTTCAAGTTGAGGAGGAACACACCGCACCTTTTCGGACGCCGCAGGGCAGCGGCCATGAGCCGCTCCGGGGTGCACGCACACACCGCGCGGAGCTCCGCGCTCTGCCCGACCGCCTCCAGCGCTCAGAGCAGCACAGCCGCGGGCAGACGCACGCCTCTCTGCAGAAAGCCCTCCAGATACGCGACCACAAGCAGAGGAAGTTTACTCCTTTTGTCATTTCCAGTGCAGCGGGGAGGAAAGGGGGGGGGGTGGGTGGGGGGAGAGAAGGATGCAAAGAAGGCGCTCCCCGAGCCGTGCAACCCCAATCAGGGGAATCCAGCAGCAACATTCACCGACGCGCACCAAACGCATTAACACACCCCAACAAAGCCCGGCTCGCGACGGCAAGTTTTCAGCCCTTTTTGCAGCTGAACGCCGACGGTTCGCCCCTGCAGCGCAGCTCAGCCCCGGGAGCAGCGCGCTTACCTCGGTGCCCCCGCGCTACCCGCGCCCGCTCACCCGCAGCCCCATGCTCCTCCGCATCGGGCATTGAAACCAAAACGAGCTCTCAGTCCCGACCCCGCGAAGGGAAAACGCTGTGCTGGGTTGCGAACAGCTGACGGAGAGCAAAAGGGGGAGGAAAAAAAAAAAAAAAAACCAACACACAACAAATCCGTGCAAAGCGCTCTGATGAAATGCACCGAAACGCGGCTCAGCTGCTCGCCCCCGCCCCGCCCCCTGCTCCTTTCCAGCATTGTGCGCTTCCCTGCTCCCGAAATACACGAAACCGTTAAAAACGCGAAGCGGCAAAAGAGGCACCTACAGAGTGCGGCGAGCTCCGTGCGACCGCTCCGCAGCGCAGCGCAAATATCCGCTCAATGAAACCCCCATTGAGGGCCGGCGGAGCGCTGCCGCTCCCGTCCCATCCTCCCAGCTGGATGTGGGATTGTATTTATTTCATGGGGGTTTTGTCCTCCCGCTGCTGGCAGCCCAGACCCTGCCGCTTCCTCCTCCTCTTACCTCCCCGCTGCCGGCGGTGGGTGTTGCGAGGGGGAGGAGTGGCGGGGTGGGGGGAAGGGAGGAGAGGGGTTGGGGGTGGGGGGGGAGAAAAAAAATAAAAATAGCTGACACACCCGGGGAACATTAAAAAAAAAAGGGGGAAGCGCGGTGTAACCCCACCCCCTGATTTCCATAGAGCAGGGAGGTGCCTCCGCTTGGCGCCAAAAGCCCCATTCGCTCTTTATTCTCCGGCGCGGTGCGACGCGCGGGGCTTTGGGGGGGGGGGGTCCCGGGGCCGCCCCTCCCCGCGGGGCCACGGCGCGGCGCGATGAGAGGAGAAAAAAAGGAAAAAAGAAAAAAAATAATTAAGGACGGGAATAAAGGAAGCGGCTCGAACGCGGGGTCGCCCCCGCTCCGGGCTTTATAAAGAACTAACACACGTCCTGCGGTGATCGCGGCCCCGCTGCCGCCGCACGGCAGCTCCCGGCCGGGTGCGGCGTTCCGCTGCGCGCGGCGACACCTTGCGGAGGGCCGGAGGCGCCGCGGCCGTACGCCTCCCACCCCCGGCGGGAGCGACCGCCGCTCTCCGACCCCTTCCGTCCCTCCGGTACGAGCCCGGACCGGCGGGCGCTCGGGGAGGCGCCTCCCCGCTCATAGGCTGCGGGTCGAGGCGGGGACGTGGGCGTTGCTCGCGGCTGCCGCTCGTGTGCGGGGTGAGCCCGGCGCTTTCAAAAGTGGCAGTTCTGAGAGAGGGTCTGCGTGAGAGTCACTGGGAAGGAGGGGGGTTGTAAGAGCGGAGGAGGACGGCGACAGTCCCTACACCGTACACCTTCAAACCACGATCCCCCTCCCCGTTGCGCCCCAGCCCCCGGGTCTGCGCCGTCCTATGGGGTGGTGCCCTCTCACCTCCATCTTGCTCTTGGGTGGCCCAGACTGAGGTTTCAAGGTCGATCCGGGAAGGTGTGGTGGCCTTAAACGCTCTGCCGTCCGCTGTAGAGCTAAGAACATTCAGACGGGTTGGCCGGATGGAGCTGGTTGGGCCTGGCTGCAGCACGGGGTGCCAGAGGAGGCAGGATGGTGGCTGCTGGGCTCCCACCTCCCCACGCCATTACGGCAGTGATGCATCCCCCATAGCACAGCTACCGCCCGGCAGCGGTGTGCCACCAGCGTATGGGCGGGACCCAGGGCATGGGGGGCAGTGCAGTGCCAACCCAAGTGATGGCAAATGCTTGTATGCGTTTTGATACGTTGCCTAAACACAGTCCTGGGAACTAGGTTTCTTGTCATTACTTTTTTGGCAGTATGCACATCAGTGAACAGCTGTTTTCAAGGGTGAAGCATAGGAAGAGTAAAATGTCATCAAAAATCTCTGATGAACATCTTGAGAGCTCACTGAGAATTGCACCCCACTGCCATCAAACCAGCCTGCACTGGTGTCACGGGAACGAGGTAAAATATCCCACCATTTTAATGTGTTTTTTTTTTTTTTGTTGTTGTTGTTGTTGTTATTACTCTCTTCTCCGTGTCTTAATGAATTTTTTTTTTGTTTAAAAGTTGTTTTGCGTATCATAAATTTTATGAGGACTGCTCCAAAAGTAATGCCTCCTATTTTATTATATCGGATCACAACATCGGAGGCAGATGTTGGTGGTATATGGCAGTAGAGGTTGAACCTTCCCACCAGTGTTCTGTTATGTTTTGTTGCTGTGTGACAAATGGCAGCAGAGCGGCAATCTGACATGGAAGTGTGTATGCATAAAAGGTGTGGCACAGAATTCCTTAATGCAGAAAAAATGTTACCCACTGACATTCATTGATGCTTGATGAACATTTATGGAGACCAAGCAGTGGATGTGAGCACAGTGAGGCAATGTGTGGTAGTTTATGCAACAGTGCTGTCATAGCAGCTGTGGAACAGTGGCTCACTTCTGCTGATGTGGATTTTTACAAGCATGGCATGCAGGCTCTTGTTCATGGCTGGTTAAAATAGTGAATGGTGATCACTATGTTGAAGAATAGTGCTTTGTAGCTGGAAATTTTCTCTACCAAATAGTGTTATTATGGTTTTTGTTTGTTTGTTTGTTTGTTTTGTATTGACTGTAGTTTCTGTGGAAATAAACAGGAGGCATTACTTTTGGAGGATCCTATGTATATGCAGCCCAAGATATTTCCTCTTCACTCCGTGCAGCCCAAGCAAGTCAAAATGTTGGGCACCCATGCTCAGTATGATTGAAGTACAGGGTGCCTAAGGTGACTTTGGATACAGTCTTAAATTACAGCTTGGCTAAGAGGTGGCAGCTGGCTGCAGTCAGTCGTGGAAGGGGCAGTGCACCATGAAGCGGAGCAGTGCCGGAGCCCTGCTGGATTTGTGGCAGTTTGCTGTTGAGATGTTTGGGGTGACTGGATTTGGTGGTTTGGCCTCAGTTCTCAAACTGCACTTTGGATTCAAGATGGTTGATTGCATTCATTAGCTGATGTGTGCTCAGCACTCTGAAGATGCGAAGCCTTAAGCACTGAGCTTTATTAATTTGTTTGGGTGGTTTGGTCGGGCAAAAAAGTGTGGGTGTTCTTAATTCATTTCTTCTTCCATTTCAGTAGCCTTTAACAGGTTGCAGCTCATTGGTATTCCTTTTACCATATATAAACAATTTATTTATGCTCATCATTTGAAGACTTTCCACAATTTATACAATTATTTATGATTTAAATGTAATCCTTACTATCAAGCTGTCTTTACTATGCTTTAAAGTAATTCATTTTATCAAGCTATGAAATTGTAGTCTACTGTGGCGTGCAGTGTGATATCTTTTGTACCAGAATGTGGACATTAATGAAATATGATGCTCAAAACAAAACTTCTAAAGTGATTTTCATTGTGGGAAAACAGAAAAATGAAGAAGTGAAAAGCAGTACACTGAGAAGCGTTGCAGCTGATAAGCACTAATTCTAAAAACCCGGGTCACTTCCTTTGCCTTGAACACTTAAGAAGGACATGAAAACATTGTGAGAATCTCTGAAATGTCTGCACACATCTATGTGTGGGTTTTTTTCAGTTGTCAATTAGCTATTTTATCAATATTTCTTTCTCTGATTTTTTTGGTTCTTTGATCCCTTCTGTCCCTAAAATAGCACTCTATAGAACTCTAAGCAAATGGAAACCTGAAATTCCCTTTAGTTACTGTCCACTTAGAATTACTTCATATCACTGAAACGTCTTGGGAGTTAAGATGTGTTTAGTTCAAAATTGGGTCTTGATGAAGACCATACAATCATAGAATGGTTTGGGCTGTAAGACATGCTAAAGCTCATCTAATTCCAACTCACAAGACCAGGTTGCCCAAAGCCCCATCCAGCCTGGTCTTGAACACTTCCAGGAAAGGGGTATCCACAAATTCCTTGGACAACCTGTTCCAGCATCTCACCACTCTGAACCCCGTTAAGTTCCTCTAGATGGCATCCCTCTTTGTTGTGATGTATATATCCTGGTCTTAGAGGAGATTATCCAGTTTTCTCAGGTGCCTCTTCCCTTTAGGGCTTCTATGCCAGGGTCCAAGCAGATCCCTGAAGAGAACAAAGAATGTCTTCCAGTCCAAGGTTGTGAGCTTGCTGTGTGCCTTCCTTGCTCCCATAAGGCTCTTAAACTCACCACAACCAAGGCTGCCTTTGATTTTCACATTTCCCATTAGCTCCTCATTAGTGAGAACAAGGTCCAGCATAGTACCTCTCCTCTTTGGTTCCTGTATCACTTGGAGAAGAGTTACCGTCAATACATTCCAGGAACTTCCTAGATTGCTTATGTCCTGCTGTGTTGTCCCTCCAACAGATACCTAAGTGGTTGAAGTCCTGAGGATGTGAGGCTGCAGGTATAGTCTACAAAGGGTCTCATTCCCTTGGGCTTTCTGGTTGAGGGGTCACTAGCAAGCCCCCCACTGTAGTGTCACCTGTCCCTGCCCTCCCTTAATCCTGACTCATAGGGCTTTCCTTCAACTTCCTATCCATGTCCAGGTGGAGCTTCCAGCTGATCATTGGCATAGAAGGTGATATTCCTTCCTGTCTATGAGATCATAGATAACAGTAAGGTCAGACCAGCTGCGTAGCTTTTAAGACATCGTAAGACTTCATTCTCAGAAGTCTAACTGAGCACCTCCCAGATGCAACAGGAAGAACTAGGATTGTAGCATAACAGGGAGGCTGTTGTTCTGCAGGCTTTCAGTTTCCCTTTCTAACTTTAGACAAGTAGAAAAAGATACTGTGTGCACAAGGTTAAAAGATATTTTTGCTTACGCTGTGGTAAGAATCCAGTTAGGACCTGTGGTCTTTAGTTCTGCTTAACAAGTCTGCAAACCATTGTGCTGAGGGCTGAGACATCATAAACACCTGGGTGTAATCAGTGGGCAGGTTACTGGTGTTCAGAGCTGCTGCACATTTTCCTTTTTGTCGTTATTCATTCATTAAGGAAAGCTGTGTAAGGCAAACTTCGTACGTGGCAACACGTGTCTCTGATTCACCCTTATGACCTGCGACTACATGGGAAAGTCAACAGAAATAGAACGGTATTACTTGGTATGTGTGGAGTTGTGTCACGCTGTGTATACTCCTATGACTCTGTCTTAATACATGTGTCTCCAGGGGGTTACCTTAATCAGGGAAGAGGGGTGTCTCCTAGGTGTGCTTGGCAAAATCATGGCCGAGTTGGAATAATTCATCCCTGTTCTGCCTCAAACAACGGAAATGAGATGTGAAACACTGTGTAGGATTTGGAAGAGTACATGAACGTTGTAAAACTTATGCGTTGTTTTTTCCTCCTTAAACAGGGTCCTGATACACTACCTGTTAGATAGTTGCAACACGCTTTTAGATGGATAAAGTATTTTGAAGGAGTAATTAGCTTTTTTCTTTTCTTTTTTCTTTTTTTTTTACATAGTAGTCATAAGAGCTGCCAGATTTAGAACAATAGGTTTATTCCTCTGTACTTTCTGTAAACTTGCTAGGTAGTTGTACCGATCCCTGCTGAGTAGCTCTTGAGTGCGTATAACTTGAAATATTTCTCTTGAAATGCTCTCTGAAGGTAGAGTCTTGTTAATACTCATATTCTCATTCAGATAAGACAGAGTAGGGGACTTGCTCAGTATTCCTTGTGGGGATTGAAGCAGATTTCCCCATGCTAATTGTAAGTGTGAGGTAGCAATCACTTTCTCACAAGTTCTTGCAGAATGTGTCATCATCACTCATTAAGATGAAAGAATAGTGCAGCCTCTTAAATCCATTGGATGTCATCTCTGCAGAGCATGCTGTCTTCTGTGCTACATTCACAGATGTTGTGACTTTCAAATACCAACCATAACACAGAGTCCTTGTGTCATGTTTCAAATGACTTAGGTGTTGTAGAAACACACTGAAAATCTTGACTTATTTCTCTTACAAACACTGCAGAGGTCACCAGCCATTCTCTTCTGCACGTTGAGGAAAATGTTAAGGGCTACCTAGTAATCAGAGGACTAATTCTGTTTAAGTAAAACCGATTGTGAAGTCATATTATCCATAAGAAATACTGTGATAATAGAATATCTCTCTGGCTGCTCCAAAACCTCTACGTGTTCCCGGGTACCTCAGGAACCTTGCTATCTTTCTGTAGTTAGCAAAAATAAAAAGCACTTTCTTCCTTCTCTATGTTCTGTTGTCATTCGGTTTCTTCAAAAGCAATTGGTCAGGCAGGCATTTGTGCATTAGTCTTCTCCCTCAGCTTTCTTCGACTGCTCAGAGAGCACTGGAAGATGTTCATTAAAACCAGAAGGACTGGAGATGTATTTTTTAGATTTGGCAGAGGCTGATAGCAGTTGCTCAGGAAAGCATCTTACTTGCAGCAGATTTTTCGAACCTTCTATATGGCCTAGATAAACATCTAAGCATTTGGCGTCTTACAGATGTATTCTATAGCAAAACAAAACAAAAAGAACTTCAAATAGTTATGGCTAAGACCAATACATGAAATGTAATAGAAACAAGGAATTTTGAGGGCCTGTTTTCTGATGTCTGTCTTTTATGAGGATTCCTGTTGTCTAATAAAGAGTGAGCTTATTAACTTTTCCTGATTGAAATATTAATAGGATCCCTTTTGTCTCTCCAGTTTCCATTTTAATAAAAAACTGTAAGAGTTTTAAGGTTATTTTTTTTAAGATCTCTGCCCCCCAGTAAAGTTTGGATGAAACTTTCTGGTGAGTTCACTATTTGCAGGGAACTTTTTGCACTATTTCACTATTTGTAGGGAATGGCAGACAAGTAAGTGTTGTATTTCCTTTGTTTTCTTAGGAAACTAGGCCAAGAAGTATGGCCTAATTTATTATTTTTTAAAAAGAGGACATAACAAATCACTAATGTTCTAAGTTTCAAAGCTCAAATACTTAGTTTATGCACACAAAAAGAATTATATTAAAAGAAGAAAACATTGCTGCTCCTCTTAGTAAGCATTATTTATACAAAATCTGTGGATAAATTCATCACTGTAGACCTTCCATGTGGCGTATAAAAATGTACCCTAATTGTAAAATCAATTCCAAGCATTTATAGTCCTTGCAAGTATTTCTTCATGAGGGAGGAGGTACAGCTTTCCTAAATGTAATATTTGTAGAAACATCTGCTTATTAATGACATGTAGCATTAGCATCTATGCTGTAGATCAGTGCATTTCCTTTCTTACTTATCTGTCTTTCTGTGTATGCATGTACGTATCTACCTATCTATCTATCTGTTTTTAATGGAAAATGTGATTAATGTCCAGCACACAGAGATGCTAATCAGCATTACTGTGTTACAAATAAACTGTAAATCTAATAGTAATTCCGGAAATATCAACTATGCAAACTTATAACGTATCCCTCAGTCACAGAAGGTATTGTTGGCTTCTTAGTTCTGTCTTTATAAAATAATCTCTACACTGTTCTTAACTTCTTTTTTTAAAGTGGAGGGGCCTACTCAGTCAATACCCATGCCATTGACTATTGGAGCTAGAGAAAAACTCTTCAGAAAATCAGTTTAGGAAAGCTGGGGGTAGTTGTGCCTTTGGTTTGCAGTTTGTAAGCAAGGAAAGGAGACCATGCAGTGGCTTACTGCTTCTGTTGGCCTGTTGCAGGTGGGAAGAGGGCTGGTGGTTTTGCTGCTTAGTGAACCAAGTTTTTCTCCCTGCAGTGGACCACTGCAATACCATAATGCCTGATTATCAGGAAATCTTGTTTATCTTGGGTTGTTTAATTCTCTGAAGAGCTTAGTTTGTTTAAAATTTTCTTAATGCCGTGATAAGAAGTAGCAGAATGAACACTGAAAGACCTATAGCAGTACTTCACACCACATGTAAAAGTGCTGCTTTTATGACTTGTCCCTGAATCTTACCCAATTCCCCTTCTATGTGCTCCTCTTTGCATTGTCATTGTTTTTTCGGTCATTTACTTGTTTGATGCATCAAAACAGTTTATGTTTGCATGTGCTTAAGTGTTCTAACTTCTTTTTGCACCATTGGCAATTTGTACATTGTTATGTATGCTCATATTACTGTTTTTGAAACTTCAGCTCAAAATATTTCACTAATCACAAACCTTTTGAAATAATTCATTATCATGAAATATTTTACCAGTTAATTATCTGAGACAGATATGAAATGTGCAGTTGGGAATGTAAAATTACAACGGGTCACATTAACCTGTCTTCATTACTTTCCTTTCAGACGTCTCCAAATTTTACCCACAGAGAAAGACATCCTCCAATAGTGTTTTGAAGTGTGTATTCTTTAGTTTTCAGTTGGAATCTGCTTTATGTTTAGGAGGAAGGCTTTAATTTCCTGCATCTGAGATTCATTTTTAAATGCAAACTAACAGGAGGATTAGTTCTTAGAGAAGAGCTATTAGTGACTGTCCAGAATGGTGTTGGAGACTAGAACATAAAAGAAAAAAAAAAAAAAGGAAGAGAAAAAGAAAATACAGACTTAAAGGAGTGAATAAGGGGATGCATCAGACTACATTCTCAGCTGGTGTCAATTGATATGGCTTCCTTCCATTGGAACTGTGCCGGATTATATCAGCAAAAGATCTGTCCTGTCATGATTCCAATTTTAGTCTTGGGCCATAACTTGAAAGTAGTTTTTTTCTGCAGTGTTTAGTTTGTTCTTATTTTATATGCAACAGATAGAGCTGTTGCTGATAACCTGTGGGGCATTCTTCAAAGCTTTGCCATAAAATCTGCTTACAGCAAAGGAAATGCTTAATGCTTATTGCAGTAATGAAAATAGCTTCAGACACGTTAAAGTCCTTTATGGAGTATTGATGGTTTTATTATTATTGCTATTCCCACTTTAGTAAATCAGTATGTTAAAGTTTTGTTTATTTACATGTCGCAGAAGTTGATGAATTTCTGGCTGGAAGCAGAAATGTATGAAGAGTGATGTCATGGTCTTTGGATGTTTTACCATTCCTTCCTTCTTCTGCATACGTTTATGGTCTCTCCGAGAGAGATATGGGCATATCCTTAATGTTACTGGGGCCGATTCTCATTGATTGCTTTGAAACTTTCAGCCCCCTTGCCAAATTATGAACACAGGAGCTTTGAAAAAGGTGCCTGCTTAAACAAAGAAGTATTTCCTAGAGGTGAGCAGCAACTAAACTCAGAAGTCACAAGTTTGAATCTCTTTCAGCAGCTCCTACGATCTATCCACATTTTTAACATATTTGTAAGTTCTTCTGGCTAAATGCAGGAGGGTTTTGTGTGAACCAGTTGCTTGTAAGCCATTGCTTTGAAGTGAGCTGTGATCAATTGGAGGCCGAAAGAGGCTTTACAAAACATTGTCTTGCCCTGATCATTGTAAATAAGTATTGTAAAATTGTTTGACAGATTGCAGACTTTCAGAAGTAGAGAATTTTGGAAGCAAGAACTGTAACAAATGTGGTTTGATTTTTTTCTTCAGTGAATAGTACACTGTTCATTGTAATGATCATATTTGACACTGGATTCCTGTTGCTTAGGACGTTCCATTTTGAATGTCTTAGAGCACATCAACATTGTAACTTTGGCCTCAGTTGCCCATTTGTTTTAAGATGTTGTCATATTTCATTGACATATCTGAACACACACTAGAAAATTTAGACCTGTCAGCTTCCTTCTATACCTGTCTCCCATGAATTATAAAAGCAGTTTGGCTGCCTAAATCTTCAGTACCTAAAGTGACAGGGAAAAAGGAGAGAGAGGCTGAACAGTATGTGGGAAGCCAAGGTACAGCCAGAAAAGGGAGAATGTTAGACAGGAGATGGGACTGCATTTTAGACCTGCAGCCCCCCAGAAGAAGGTATTAATGAGAGAAAAAGAGGTTGCAGTTTTGGCTGAATTCTATTACAAAGAACAAAAACAAATCCATTTTTCCTTAATCTGTTCTCTTTATTTGTTTTTAATTTTATCAAAATGAATTCTTTCCTTTGGGTAATTTGAATTGCCAAGTCAGATAGAAGCAATTAAAGACAATGTCCTTGCAGCCCTCTGAAGTTGAAATAGTTTGAATATGTTGCTATTTAGCTTAAGATGAGGAAAGCAAACAAACAAAACCATACATTTATCGTTGTTTCTACTATTAAACAAGCATATTTTTGTTAAGTTATCTTTTGATGGTTGTTTAGGAGGGACTTCCTTTTATTACTGCAAGCCAGAATATCCACAGCTGCAATTCTGGTTTGGTAGTACGCAGCTTTATTTATGTGATATAGATTACATGTTAAACGTTTTGTTTATCAGTTATCTAATATTTATGAGCCATTACAGTACTGAAGTTTAGCTAGCAGTTTTCTGTGCTAACGATGCATGTATTTTGTTTTCTACTGTTAATTCTATTGCTAGGAATGTTTTCTGTTTAACGTGGTAGCTACTGAAATGTTCTTCATATCCACAAAGGTATCCATCCAGGTTTACAATGGACCGTGTTCACAAAGGAATACAGAAATGTACGTTAGCTCAAAAAAAAAGCTTATATATGTATGTTGGAAGTACAAAATGGCCAGACAGTGAAATTATGTTTTATTTTCATCCTGATGTTACTCAAGCCTTCTAGCGACAATTTACATTGCATGCATTCACGAGTGCTAAATAAGTGGCATTTTGGCAAGATCACTGCCTCAGACACATTGGTACTCTGCTGCCTTTGCACTCCTTTGACTTGTAGTCTGGGTACAGGCACTAGATTAGCATTAATCAGTGCAAAAAAATCATATTTGTGTGCCAGTGTTTCAGACTACTGGTACTGACTTGTTCTTGGCAGAGTAGCACTACAGATACAAGGTTGGAAGGCATCCTCCTTACAGTTTGTCATGGTGTGCAAGTTTTCTTCCTATTCTGGAAAAAAAAAAACACCTCAAATTATTCTTTTTATGTAGTTAAAAAAGGATTGTGCTTTTGTAATGAAATGTACTTGCAGCAAATAAAAACAAAGTGAATATAGGTGAAAAAGAAGAGCATCGTACTTATGCAGGCTGCTCCAAAAGTAGTAACGCTGTTTTTTAGAGTAAATTCCTACCTATGAAACACTGTTTTTCAGCATAGTCACCACCGTTACGCCGAATGCATTTTCACCAGCTGTGAACAAGAGCCTGCATGCCATGCTCATAAAAATCTGCATGGCTCTCTAGAACACGGCTTGTCCTTCATATTGCTGTCACCACTGCTGAAATGCACCACCCACTGCTTCACTGTGCTCACATCCACTGTTTGATCTCTGTAAGTGTTCAGCAAGTGCTGATGAATGTCATTGGGTGCCACATTTTTCCACATCAAGGAATTCAGTGCCGTACCTTTGCTTCATGCGCGCTTCCATGTCAGACTACCTTTATGCTGCCTTCGTTGCTGTCACATGGCAACAAAATGTAATGGAATAATGGTGGGAAGCTATTACCTCTCCTTCCATACCACCAGTATTCACCTCTGACTTCATAGGCCAACATAATAAAATAGGACGCATTACTTTTGGAGCAACCTTCACATGCAGGGACATGTCTCTGTATATATTCACATACATTTTATATTTTCCTGTGTATTTTTATACTCCAGCTTATCCTGTAGTAGTAAATGGTTAAAGCAGTTCTTTTGTTGTTGTTGTTTTTTTTTTTTTTGGTGTGTGTGTTTAGAAATGTAAAATCAAACAAATACACAAACATTTTCACTCAGAGGGTGGTGATGCACTTGAACAGGTTGCCCAGACAGATTGTGGATGTCCCATCCCTGAAGGCATTAAAGGAAAGGCTGGATGTAGCTCTGGCACCCTGGTTTAGTGGTTGGCGACCCTGCCCATGGAAGAGGGGTTGAAACTCAATGATCTTTGAGGTCCTCTTCTACCCAGGTCATTCTGTGATTGAAACACTGCCTACAGAGCTTTTCTTTTTTGATACAACAATTCACATGCCAGCTAACTGCATTGTGCTATAATGTGCTGCATGGACACTTGCTAAACAGGGATAGTGTTTGTGTTTGATAGTTGTTAAATATTCATCTTGTTCATTTCCTATGTTTCTTACTAATTTTTAAATGCACCTTTCAGACCTGTGAGTTTGTATGCACCAGAGCTGGATTCACAGTAGCTGAAGGTTATTCTAAGTTAGAATGAAATGTGGAAATGTTTTGATTCTGATTTTAGTTCAGGCTTTTGACCTATAGAAGATTACGAGCAAGGTCATGTTAGCTTCCATTAGTTTTCCTCATTTGTAAAACAGGGATAATGATGGTTAGCACCACTGTCAACTGTTTTGAGGACTTCCGGTAAACTGGATGTTGTTAACTACACCAGTAAATACTTACCAGCTTCTCAGTTTGTATTATGATTCTACTTACGTCACAGTGGAACAGTTCTCTGCAATGGAGGTAGGACTGCTCAACTATGTAGAAAGTAAGGCTAAATGTGGAATGAAACAGAGAGAGGAATTCATGTCACCTTAAGGCATGGTAGTCATCATCGGCTGCCTTTCTGGTCAATGGAGAACGCTAGCCACAATCCATTGGTTTTGCTCTAGATACCTGCTACAACATGATAATAACGCCTTATGAATAAAGTATTTATTATATAAACTTATCTCCTGCCGTAGCAGTACTCGCAGCTGCTCTGTACAGGCTCCAATTGCTATTGTTTCACTCAAGCATCACTTTATGAAAGGTCTTTTTTAATACTAACTTGGACAAACAATGCAGTATTTTTAGTGGTGATACTATTGTTTTCCTTTTTCTTCCCTCTCATATTTTTTATTACCTTCAAAAATAATTAATATAAGTATATAAGTAGTAGCTGAAACCTCAAATAATACCACTGTGTTTGAAAATATGAAGTGCTGAGTGTTGGTCAGCAACTGCTGTAAAAAATGACAGGTAAATTTGGCAGACAGCAGTGAAATGCTGAAGTGGTGATTAGTCTTTTGACAAATAGATTAGTCTGACTTGTCCAGCTGTCGGTGGTTGTGTACATGTTTTGCAGTATTACTCTGAATGCAGTACTTTTGGATTTGATCAGAAGTCAGTGTAATTACATAGAAAGATATGTCACTGTTGAACAGGGTTTATAAAAATGTGTGCTGTTTCTACACCTCTGTCTGAGATATGCTGGTGTTTCTGCTAGCTCTGTGAATTATGCAGTCATTTATGTGTTAGTGGTCATGTGAATGCAAGGTTTTTCAATATATTTACAAAAATAAGTTTTGACCTCTTTCGAACTGGGCTATTATTATGTACTACATGTATATAACAATTGTATGAGTAATTATGTGTTAATAGGGTTTTATTCGTATGAGCTTGTTCTCATGAAGTTATCACTGAGAGAGTTCCTGCATATGCATTAATGTTGGTGTTTTTTCTTGGAGCTGGCTTGGCAGCCTAAGTTAAAAATAAAGGGGGATAATGAGATGTGATGTATGTGTGCATTCCTCGTCCCATTACGTTGATGGCTCTGTGTTTAGCATTTTGGAGGAAATATGAAACGATAACGAGTAAGCCTTTGTGTATATCCTATGGATCAGAGAAGAAAAGAAGCTCTTCCGAGAACTGCTTGTCGTTAGCAACGAGTATTGGAAAACCCCCCTCTGCTTGTCCTGCCTTGTGAGAAGTGAGACTTGAAAGAACTTTCACTTCTTTTACTGGTTTGAAAACATATTTGACCTCTGAGAAAGGAAGCCAGAAAGAGCGTTGAATAAGTTGATTTACCATCTTTTGAAATACCTCCTTTACTGGTTCTGTGCCAGAATCTGAAGTGCTGTAGTGACAGCAGCCAAAAGGGAGAGGGAATTTGGATGGAGATAAAGGGAAAGATTAAAAAAAGAAGTCTAAACCTATATTTAATCCGATGGTCTCGTTATCTGAAGCTGGCCACTTCCAGGAGCTCTGTGAACTTCTGCTTTAGTGAATGAATTGAGCCCTGTGTTTTAATGACAAATACTTCTCCTGGGAAATACTCGTGTTGTGTTACATTAATGCTACAATGGGAAAGTACAAATTGAATTAGATATAAAAGATACAGCTTTTTACATCTGTGGAGCATGTGGATCATGGAGGCAGAGATGACCCAACAAAGTCGAAGCTATGTGTCTGAGTTGCTGAAATACAGGTTTTGGAATGACATTCCAAGAACAGCTGCAGTCAAGTACGTAGGGCTGTGGGGGGGTGTTGGTGTGATTATCAGTGGAAAGTTCAGTTTTTCTTCATGCAAATGTTTCTGTAGTCCAAAAACAAGGGGAGTTTACTAGTTCACTAGTGCTTCTGATGGATTAACTATAAAACACTGCTTCTTGAATAAGATTCTCAGATTTTAATTCACATCCTCGTCACTGATGTTTCGCTGGTTGATTTCAGTAAACTTCTCCTGATTCAAACCAGCTGACAGCCTTTTCCATGATCATCGTGGTATTACTTGCTTTGAAGTATGCCTCTGTACTGTAAACTTTTAGGGACAGAGAGCTCCAAAGTCCTAAGAAAAGTGATTTCAGTTCTCTTTGGAAGCAGATTCAGCCACAGATGTTCATCCCTAAGTAACAGTATTCAGCAACATACGTCCTATTTTTAGGATGAGTTGTAAGTAAACATTGCCAAGCTGAATTTAGTTAACCTTGTGATTCTGTGGCACCTTTGGAAATGTTGGCATTTTTTTCATGAGTCCTATAACTCTACCTAAGTATGACATCCTCCTTTTTGCCCACTTATTCATAGAAATGTCTGTTCAGTGGTTAAAGACTCATAAACTAAGCATGTAAGGCTATATTATATGTTCATTTTTCTCATATGTTTCTTTTTTATTCTGCCATTAGAGCCCTGCGCTGTATATGGGGTGAGTGCATCTTTGTTCTAGATTTCCCAATCCCATCACAGCTGGAACTAAAGCAGGTGAACAGAGACATTCAGAGAAACCTAAGTATCAGCAGCTGTTCTGAACCATCCAGAAGAGTGTGCTTAATTACATTTCTTGTGATAAAGATGGCACCCATAAAGTCAGAGCAGTCTGAGCAGGAGAATCTATTTTTTAGCCAGAAAGCTAAGCATGGCAAAAGTGAAGGCTTTGGACTGATGTGAAGACTTGATGACGTTCTGAGTAAAGCTGAAGGCTGAAAGGCTTGGTGTAAGAAGCATTTGGGCATGAGACTTTACTGTAATTGAGAGAAATGGTGAGAATTTGAGTCCTTTTGTTGTTATTTAAATCTCCTGGTGCATAAGAATGTCATCAGAGAAAAAATTTGTTGCTTCTTGTTTATTTAGGTTAGGAAAGATGTTCATTAAATATATAGTCACATAGTAATTATGTCATCAAATACTCTGCTACAAAACTCTCCTCAGTGAAGAAGAATTTCCTTTACACCTGATGATAACATTTTTAAAATAAAATATGTCAAAGCTTAGAAGTTTATCTTGGCAGGACATCATACTGTAAAGCAAGATTGAATGTATCCTGTCCAGATCTCTTGCTTCTTGTAATGGTGTCTAAGGCTACAGTCCTCCAGATGTTGATACTACCAGCATTTACATTTCGAGTGGAAAAGCCTCTTGTTACCACAGACACTTTACAGTAGAAATTTACCCTTTTATCAGAACAGTTTGTCTGATGTAATGAAAAAAAAATGTAGTTAAAAAAAGTATGTTTTTTTTTTCTCCCTTCAAAATAATTTGCCCATAGCAATAAGAACAAGAATGGATAGGGCAGCAGATCTTTCATGTACCTTTGTTCCTGGTCCAGGGTAAGAGAACATGAGTTATCCATAAATTGCTAATAATTGTCTTACAGGAAGGAAATAGATAACTCTGCAGTAGAAATAGTATTGAAAGGGCAAGCAAAACTTTTCCTTGCACATCATCAGGCCTCAGCTGCATTAAACTTTCTGAGCTGTACTTATCCTGAGCCAACTCACACTGCTGGAGTCTTGAAGGGGCCTTATAATGAGTGGGAATGAGAATCATTTCCTCTAAGTTTCAGTAATTAATAAAATTACTCCCATGGTGGAGTCAAGAGATGGTGGTTAGACAGCTCTGTTTGCCCGGTTGAGTTGGACACCCAGGCAGCTGGTGTGCTGCAGAGGTGGTGCAGCTCTGCAGAGTTTTGTGAATGGATGACAAGTGCTCAAGGGATGGGAAGGGATAACAGAACACTGTGAAGAGAAAAACACGTTTCTCAGTGTTCATTTTTAGGAATGCTATATATTATCAATAAGAATGAACAGACTTCAAGAGGGAATTAGATTTAAAACACCCCAAACTGTATTGCCAATATTGCTGATCAGTATTAAGATTGCTTTGTCCTGCTGTCACTCATGGATTTCGTTATTTTATGTGCTTTCATGTTTTGCTGGATTGGTACCTGAGGCTTGAATCTGGTGTAGTGATTCACAATGCAGCTTCCTATCCTAATTTTCTACACCAATGCTGTACTTCTGTACAGCGGACTCTTAAATCAGAGTTTTTGAGTGTCAACCTGAGAAGAAAGGCATGGATGATCACCAGTGCTTTCAAGATCAAGTGTTCAGCTTGGCATCCTCTGACAAACAGATGAACTGAAGCTTGGTCAGACCGTTAGTAACAGTTCCAAGGAGTCATGAAAAAACTCACCAAGCAGAATGTGTATTCGTTACGTTTCTCATGCATGTGTGGTTTTGTGGTAGTGTGATAGATTGGAGAAGTTACAAAGGTGAGGAGTACTGAGTTTTTTATGAAGGTAACTTAAAAAAGTGAATGATTTGCCCAGCTGCTGTTTTCCCACACACAGCACCTTGCATGGGATTGCCCAGCTCTAAAAGATAGTGGGATTGAGATGTGCACAGTCTTGTTTGACTAATTATAACCTGTAGGAACCAATCTAAAAATCGCTGTAGATGGTGACTTTGTATTGTGACTGTAATACCATCAGAGTCTGTCTAGCAAACACACACACACTTCTGCTTCATGTGTCTTACAGTCTTTGTTTTGTGCTTGCACTTCAAATAATTTCTGTTCAACCATGATATCCTGTGGCATGGATGGATGCTTGTTAGTAGAACAAGTAACATAATTCCTGAGTTAGAAAGGTCATAGATAGGGCAATGGGACTTGGGACCCAAAGCTGGAAAATGTATTAACATAGTTTAATCAGTCATACTAAATTCCACTGTGGCATATTTCCTCAACAAATTAGTTAAAAGGATTCTGGGTTCTGTCACAGGAAAAGAAAACACTTAATCTTTTATTCTGAAAAGACTATTTGTTCTTTAATTATTGTGCCTGAAAGTTTTTTAGGTTTTATTTTCCTTTAAAAAAATAATTGTTTATTATAGTCCATGATATAATATTTAAAACAATATATTAAGACTTCTAGCTTCTCCTGTAAAGTTTGCCCGAGCTTTGTTGTACAACTTGCTCACTGCCTCTGTGTCTCAACCTCCTGTGCTCAGCTAATGGACTCACCAGCAATGTTCCTGCAAAGTGCAAGGCACAGCATAATGCTGATATCTTTCTAAGAACTGCTGAAGTTTAAATAGGTAGTAATTATTTGGGGTTTGCCTAAATTGCATTATCCAGCAACTTTTCTGGTGAAGAACCATTGCTTCAAGTATTGCAAGAGTGTGCATTCAAACCTTTGGCAGGCCAGAGTATTTTCTGCTGGTACAGTACGTATGTGAGCCATCACAACCAAGCAGCATGGTTCAGATTCTGATGGGAAACAAGCAAAGGAGTTCAAATGTGGAAAATATCAGCGAGATCCATCTGAGTAGTGACTGCAGTTGTTTTATTTCTTAGAGGACCATGCAGGATTTGTGAGTTATGCAGCATTAGCACCCCCTTGCAGAGTTTGAAGCTAAAAGTAGAAACTGATTTAGAACTCGTTTAGTGTGGGTGTTCTTATGCATCCTATGCAACTCACACCCTCCCTCCTCCTCCTTTATAGAGGAGGGCTGAGAAAGGCACTTCAGGAGTTCCAGTGCTATGTGGAGATTCTGTAATAATTAACAGCACTCTTGTTGAGTTACACTCTTAGTGCATTCAGATTGAAATTCCTCTTCTCTTAGAGCAGTTGCTCGTTTTCACAAGTACCTTGTAGAGCTTTCTCGTTTATAAGCTTCATAATGATGACACCTCAGCCTGAAATACAGCTGTAGGCTGATTGGCTGTGTTGAAGAACTAATGTATGGTTACTTCTTTCTTAAGTAGATTTCACTAATGGAGTTTTAAAAACTACAGAACTAATTCATGAAGTTCAGTAATTAGTGATATGGTAAAAATAGGATTCCTCTAAATTGCTTTAGAAGTTGGCCTATTTCCATCTGCACCATTTAAATTGGTATTGATGTAAAGCCAACTGCTTTGTGCCTTTTGCATTTCAGTATTACTCTGTTAGTTTTTGTTTAATCTAAGGATTAAATGTGACTCCTATAGGCTTATCAGCTCTGCATTCTGGATGTGACAGTGCTCACTATGATCTCCTCACTCATCAGTCAAATGGGAACCACTGTTTTCAAAAGTGAGCCTCTCTCATTAACAGTGCACGGAATTTCTACACTAAATGTAGAAATAAAATAATGCTTATGTTCCTTTAGGCTTAGTACTGTAACATTTGTGAGTGTAAGTGCTGAAGCAATTTGGGAAGAGATGTTGACTTTATATTCTAGCAGAGAAGCAGTTTTATTATTGTGTATGCAAATAAACAGCAAAGCAAAGCTTTGCTTCCATATTTTATTAGCATCATTATCATGTTTCGGGGCCTCTTCCTGTGTCAGTACTTGTAGACATATAGAAGCTTTTCCTTATGAGCTCACTAAAAAAGAAATCAGGAAATTAATAGTGCAGCTTCTGAATCTTTAGAAGAAGCATTTGCTTTGGAAAATGAAGAATTCTTTCAGTGGTTTATGTCCCAACAATGAGCATTCCAGATGCTAGATGTAGAAGAATACCGTTGTGCTTTACCATTGGATTATGAAAGTAGAATGGAAATAAAAGCAATTATCTTAACTGCCATGTAGAGGAGTATCTCTGTTGGTAGTGCCAGACATTGAAATATGAGTCAAGTCCCAGCAAGTCCTCAAGTATCCTAAAAAAGTATTCTAAAGGACCACGTTCACATTCAGACCATCTTCCAAGGAAATTCAAACATAATCGTTTCCTGTAGTGTTGCCCTCATTGTGAAAATTTTCACTATTTAAAACCCTGTTTGCTAACCACATTCTTAATCTGAAATATTTAACACATCCAGAGAACATAATGCCTTGCATATTGATTGCCTTTTTTAAAACAAAACAAAACAAAAAATGCTGTGTCTTGTGACTTGTATTCTGTACAAATCAGAATGTTTTTCTCTAGGAACCAGCAGACCCCTTGTTAATTGCAAATGAGTTACAAAGGTGGAATCTAAATAAAGCCTGTTAATGTATTTGATTGATATATATGTGGCACAGTAATTGCCACATCACAGTTACTGCTTCTAAACATTTAAGCATCATGAGTCAGCTCTAGATGTCTGAAATTAGTCTTTGAAAAGTTAATACACATGTGACCTTCTAAGTCTTGCTTCTGAAAGCATACACGTTACTCACTCACCAGGGTTCACTGAGTGCTGATGTTTTCTTGGTATCGTTAGGGCTAGATCCAAACCATAATAAACTGAAAATGTTGTGCAGGTAAATACATAAAGGTTCACAATATAGTAAACTTAAATTCCCATATTTGTGCTTCTCATGGTCAGAAAACAAACAAACAAAAGGATGCCGTGTTTTGTGATGGGTAATAAAATGATTGAGATAGTTTATAGATACCCTAAATTAAAAAAAAAAAGATTTTTCCTGTGCAATCTGACGATAGCAAGCATTACTCATGCTGCAGATTTAGCTGAGTAGTTGGGCCTGGAGCATCTCTCCTATGAGGAAAGTCTGTCTATGATGGTTTGTTCAGCCTGGAGTAAAGAAGACCAAGGGAGGATCTGACTAATGTTTATAAATGCCTAAAGGGAGGTGGGAGGCAAATGGTAAGGCCAGGCTCTTCTCAGTGGTGCATAGCAGTAGAACAAGGAGCAGTGGTCTAAAACTTGTACATAGGAAGTTCTGTACTAACATGTGGAAGACTTCTTTATGGTAAAGGTGATGGAACACTGGAACAGGTTGCCCAGAGAGGTTGTGGAGTCTTCTATGGAGATAATCAGGACCTGTCTGGATGCCTACCTGTGTGACCTATTGAAGGGTACCTGCTTTAGCAGGGGGTTTGAACTTAATGTGAGGTCTCTTCCAACCTCTGCAATTCTGTGATTCTGGGATATTGCTAATAAAAGCTCTCTAATTTACCTATAAACTCTTTGAAATGTTTTCTTTGAAGTGTAATGCTGTACATCATTATACCTTGTCTATCTGAGGTTCAGTTTCAGTCTACTATTTTTTACCTTTTAACAGATTTTCCAAGAACTAGGTTATTCTTAATGTTATAGAAAAGTTAGTTTCTTTTTATATGCTTTATTCTGACACTGAGTTTGTTATTTGGTGTTTCATGTAGAATGCTGGAACAGCTAGATAAAGATGTAATTCTAGCAGTGAGGGATTTCCGTACTGCTCTTTAGGGTTATCCCTTTCCAGAGAAGACCAGGAGCCTTTTAGGCATGGTGGTGGCATCATACCATTCCTTCAGAATAAGGTTTTTAGAGTTAAACTGGCAAGAGATCCGCAATGAAACTGAGTGTCTGTATCCTGTGTACTTGTAGTAGACCATTTCTAGCAACCCTAAGGTATTGTCAGTCCTGGGTCTTGATATGAATCAAGCATATGCCAGGTCTGCTTTCTTAACTTTTTGAACATGAACATGTTTTGGATAACTTCTGAATGAGTTTGTTCAGAAGGGAGAAATTTTATATGCTTTTTTGCTAGAAATCATGAAGGATTACAAAGAGTTAACCTTAGCTGACTTCCTCATTAGTCAGACTCATCTGGTCTTGAAGGATAAAAAAAGGGTTTTTTCTGAAAGCCACATTTGTTATTGCTGTAGAAGAGGCCTGTTTCATGAATCAGTGAAAGCATGAATACGTGCAGGAGATGTTTTAGGCTGATGATTTCTAAGTTACTTTGTGCTAGCATTTACCTCACTGTGAAGTGTAAACTAAAGGGAGGTCATATGGAATTATCTTTGAAGTCCTCCAATTGGCCCAGTGTCCATTATTCTTCTTGCAGTCACGTCTTTTGTTTGTACTGACTGCAGTTCCTCCAATAAATAAACTGTGCTGATGCAGAATAGTAATTGAGGGTTTGATTTCTCATTTTACCCCCAAATTCATCTTAAAGGAACATTAAATTTACAAGGAAATTTCACATTTAAAAATAACTGAGCATCCCTAGTTCAACTGTTGTCTATTTATGTTAGTCTCTTGACAGCAACACATCCAATTTTTACTTTAGAATTCCAGGCTTACACAGTGCAAAGGAGGTCTTCCTCCAGAATCAACGACTGCAGAAGTTGAATGAGGCAGAATGTTGCAGAAAGAGAAAGATCAAGTAAGTAAGAAAATGTCTTGCAAAAATTATTTTTAGTCCTATCCTTCTGCCTGGAAAGTTGCTTTTAAGCCCATCTTCAGATTTGGTGAGGATTTGCATGTTTTTCAGGGTGCTCTGTCATTGTGGGGCTTAAAGAATATTGAACACTAAGACTTCAGCTGGGGTGTGTGGTTGTAGTGTGTAAAATATTATTAAAAAGTGACAGTGTATAAAACAAAATAGACTTCCGAATTAATATTTTGTCTGCTTTGGCATTTTTTTATAAAAGGAGGAAATAGTGACAGTTCTTACTTACAGAAGGGATCTGAAAATAAGTTCATTACCTTTTGTGAAGTGGGTCTATCGTGGTACTGAAAAATTTAGGAGGAGAAACTTGTTCTGCTCGTATCCTAAAGCATTTACAAGATTAAACACCCAAATGCAACCTGTATCTTTTGCTTGTGCTTTGCTTTTAAAGTGCTTGGCTCAGCACACATTTAAGCTCTTATTTAAGCGCAGTATAACTTTAATACAGCGCTGGTATTACTGAAATCAATCTGTGAACTGATAAGGTCACAGAAAGGATTTATAATCTGAAGTAAATAAATAATTACTGTATCTCTGGATGAGAAGTAAACCTCTAAGCTTTTTTCTATTTCTGCTCAGGCAGGACCATTTTGTAGGGCTTGTTGATCATCAGGTTGCCAGAAGATGAGCAGAAAGAAGCAACTGATTAACAGCTGGTTACATCTGGTCATGGCCAGGAACGCGTTGCAACAGAATAAACAGTTCAGTTTTCAACAGCTGCATTTTCAGTTACAGTCTACTGAATCAAGTAAGTGCAGCTTGCCAAGCATAATTTGTGAGCTAGAAACATAAATTATCTTTAGAAACATTTAATAGTAAAGAGAATGCTCTTTATCCTGCCGTCTTCTCCCCCTCTTACTAAGATACAGTTATTTTTAATTCCCCTTTGTTGTTTTAAACATAGACAACATACTTAAGCATTTTAATTCTTCGCTGAGTTTTGTACCTGGATGTATGTGTTTCCATTTCAGTATCTAAAGATTCTGTGCTCTTCTGTTTCATTTCTGGTAATGCTTGTGAGCTGTTAGATATGTCCTGATATCCACCAAAGATCTTTATGTAGGCTTCTATTGGGATCTGCTGCAGTATGGATGGATAACAGTAGAACGCTTCATTAAGGAACAAATCAGATTTAGAATGTAGTTATTTAATGAATTTCTTGAGTGTGCTACTGAAAGAGACCTGGAGATGGGCATGCAGATGTCCTGTCAATTGAAGACACAGTGTCTGTGTCCTGAAGTGGTTATATCATTTCTCTATCAAGATATCAGAAATATCAGACACTGATATTAAAGGAAACTATGTACGCAGAGGGTATAATACGGTCCAACAGTCAGAATCTCAGGAGAAGTTAACGTACAGAGAACGGTGAATTTCAGGCTGTGAGTTTATAGAGAAGAAAAAAAAGGAATGTTTTACTTCTTCACTTGTGGCAAACAGTGGTAGAGAAGGTATACAATTTGACATCTGAATGCACTGTTTTACTCTGAACTGATTTGAAAGTGCCGTACGTCAGAGAAAGTGCTGAACAAAGTACAGTAGATCTTATGAAAGGAGTATTCATGTCGTTTGATCATACAAAGGAATGGAACACCTCCCCTGCAAAGACAGGCTGAGAGTGCTGGGGCTGTTCAGCATGGAGAAGAGAAGGCTCCAGGGAGACATAAGAGTGGCCTTTCAGTACTGAGCCGTAGAATGGCCTGGGCTGGAAGGAACCTCAAAGATCATCAAGTTCCAGCCCCCTGCCACAGGCAGAGTTGACAACTGCTAGGTCAAGTATTAGTTCAGACTACCCAGGACCCCATCTAAATATATCTAAAGGGAGGCTATAAGAATGAAGGGGGCGGTTTCTATCAGACAAGAAGGAGTGGTTTCAAACTAACAGAAGGGAGTTAAGATTGGGTAGAAGGACAAAGTTTTTTACAACAGTGGTGCAGCACTGGAAAATGTTGCCCAGAGAGGTGATTGGATACCCTGTCCCTGGAATATTCAAGGTCAGGCTGAGACAGCGTGCTGATCAACCTGCTCTAGATGTCGATGTCCCTGTTTATTGCAGGGGAGTTGAACTAAATGACCTTCTAGGATCTCTTCCAACTCAAACAATTCTATGATTCTTAATAGCGTACATGAATAGGTGTGCATATGTATGGCTGTGCCCTAAGGCCAGTTAATGAAAAGCAAGACATCAGCTGGGGTGCAAAACCAGCCCACAGGAGGAGAAATGGACAGTTTTTCTTAGGAGTTGTGATTATTCAGAACAACCTACACCCAGCCTTGTCTCCTGGTGTCCTGACTTCTGGCTGCACTTACTGACTGAGTCCCGGACCTCTCCTGTAATTTGCCCTGCTTGCCATCCTGTCTCTGGTTTTATCTCCTGCTGTTCCTTCCCGAACAGACCCCAGACATGATTTCACCTTGTCTGGGACTGCTGAAGGGTCCTGTCACTGTCACCAGTCTGATCCTGCTCCAATACTGGAGGACTGTGTCCTAGTCAGGGAGGCTACTGCCCTGTTGTGACAGCTCCTTGGTCACCTCCCTTTTGGACCAATTCTGCTCTTCCTGTTGGCAGGATATGTGCTGTAGAATCAGTCATCTGGGTTAGCAATATTTCTCTTATATTTCAAAATAACTAGCAGGTAGATATATCACAGGCACCAAAGGCTGAGTTAATTTATGCTAATTTTCATTATTTCTGTTATCAAAGATTGTGGGAGCCCTAGACATAGCCCACAGCTTGACCAAAGCAGATTCTGTACAACAGAACGAAAAGAGAAACTCTATTCTAGCCAACTTCAAGGATAAATATAAACAAAAGATAGGAAAGCCCAAATGGCAAATGATCAATGGACTTAAGGCTCACTGAGCAACTTAATTCAGAGGTGACATATGAGGTGATCTGAACACTCTGGGAAAGCATTAAATTGTTAGAGAGGTGTAATGTCCCAGGATATGATTCTGCTTAGTTTAGTGCTAACATAAAACAGTGCAGCTCAAACTGAATTTGAAGAATTTATTACAAGAACAGGCCGGAGTTACTGAAGAATTGCCTTAGTGCTATAGATAAATCAGCCTGCCCATATTACCTACCTTTCATGGAAAACAGGTAGAAAACCTTGGAAAACTTTAAGACCACACGTATAATATTTTTCGAAATTAGGACATATCGAATTTAGGTAAGATTTTCGAAGATAAAAAAGCCTTTCAAGTTATCTTTTGATCCACATACCACTGTGACTGCAGTTGCTCTTATGTAGTACTTTCACCAGCATTACGCAGAGAGTTATTTCCAAAGTAGACAGACAGCAGACAGAAAAGTTTGTCTTAAGTTATCAAAGAGCCTTAAAAATACCTTCAACCTGTTCTTATCTCTTGGGTAAACTGTTTAATTATACATTTACTTGGGAGCCTAAAAGACTTTCTTCAAAATTATTTCTACTATTTGCATAACAAATCCATTTTTGATGGATTCTTGTTCAGTGTTCCAGGACATTTTATTCACTTTCTTTTTCTCATTAAATGAACAAACATTTGGGATCTGATTTCATCATTGTTTACTTCACCTATTTTTATTATAACTGCCATTTTGTCTTTATAAGGGCAAGAGGAGTGAGCCTGTAAATCTACAGTAAAATCTCAAATGATGCTTGAATGATACAGGCCTTGTAATCTTTCCTACTTCAAATTCATGTGGAGCAATACATCTTTAAAAAAATATTTCAATAGCAAGCAGGAAACCTACTGGTGCAAGTTTGAAGTACTCAAGCAGTAACACATTAATGTATCCTCTCCAATAAAGCACACAAAGATTTATGACATTTTGTTTACTTATTTATCTCAACCTTCATATGTAAAAGGTATCATGAGACAGCCAGATGAGCCAGTGATTTCCTAAGACTGTCAGATGGGCAGTTAGATATATTTTATAAATGGACAGTATTAAAATCAGTAACTGGGAATAATGTGTTTAAACTCATCTATATGGCTTTGGCTCCTGAAGGTGCCTGAAAAGTGAATCTAGGTACAGAAATAGTATATTGTTCACCCATTCCATCTTCAGTGTTAACCTAAAGCTAATAGTAAGACAGTATAATTGGCATTACAAGCAGAAATCTTTTACAAATGGTTTTTGGCTTCACACAGTCACAGGACCAACAAATGTAACACGGACACAGAAGTTCCCACGTACTGGTGGGGATAAATGACTTTTACTAGAACCAAGGCTGTTGCTAGGCTGAGGTGCTCAGTGTTTATGGGAACTCTGTCAAAATGTGATAACAGCCTTAGAATATAGATTTAGATGAAATGTCTGAAGAAGCCTGAAATCTCAACACAATCCATGTTGAGCTCCATTCAGCCCAAAATCAAAGACTTGAGACTTACTTGAGATACAGGGAGCATAAACCAGAGGAAAAAAAAAAGGTGGGAAGGAACAAAAGAAAATTCTGTTTTACCTTCAATACCCTCAATAACTAGTGTAAAGAATCCAAAATGTGTTAGTGTTTCAGTCTAGAACCCCTGCAGAGGGAATGAGAGCAAATGTCTGCTCTGATCTGCATGACTGCTCCTTATGGCTGACAGCAGACTGGACCCAAGGTCTTTGATATCAGCCATGACTACTATCAAAATAGATCACAGAACTAGTTGCTTACTTTAAAATAAATGTATTAGTTTTGTAGCACTCTTGAAAGGAAAGAGTGAGGAATGAATGGACTGTTTTATTCCAGGTCAGTGTAACAGTAGTGCCCCGTGAGCATGGGCACCTACGCAGAAAAGGGAAGTGGGGATAGTGTTCATGTCTTGAAGCAATATTTAAGGACAATTTTAGCCATAAATTATTGGTTATTAAATTTATACATTTTTACTGTGTGTTACTGCTATTTTTTGGTGTCATTAACTCTTTGGTGTCATTAACTCACTACACGTGTATGATAAATAAATGGTAGTGTTTTATCATGTAATTAAATACACTGATTAGATTATTCGCAAGATACAGTCTTACTATTTGTGAGAGGCATGGCACAGTCATAAATATTTAAGTACACAATTGCTCGGTCTTCCAAGAAAGCAAAGCAGCACAGAGGACATTTCCAGAGCCATAGCATTTTAAGGATAATAAAATCTAATCTCATTACCGTCGTGTGACAGCTTTGGATGTCAAACGCTGTGGCTTTCAAAGAGGCAAGCTTTCCAGAGAAGAAATAGTATTATTAGAAAATGTTTTTCCTGTTTCCGATTTCGTGTTGACCACTGAAATCACTGTCTCAGCACTGAATTTGATCCTGATCCAAACACAGAAGGGTCAAGATTTTTACAAGCCAGCCATCTGTTTGCTCTTTAAAGGAATGCTGATCAGCCTCCTAATGTCAGTGACAGGTAGAGGAATGTGAAGAATGCTTAGAAAAAAATCCATAAAATGTAACTCTTGTTTTCTTATCTCTTCTGTCACAACAAGAAGAGGACACCTCACATCACCCTGGTAATTGTCTTTCTGGCAAATCGTTTCTTTAGCATTTCCTGCTGTGGATAGGACAAGTGGCCATTATTCCTTTAACCTTTGTTTCTCCTTATCTCATTGGATAAATGTAGTATGGCCATAAGCACCTTTTAAACATATGAAGTAAAATTTGCCACGCAGGTTCTTAGTTGCTCATGATTTTATTTTTTTTAGACACCACTGTCGATTTCTCTTTTTTTAGAGTGTAATAGGACAAAACAGCAGACACATGAATGTGTAAGATGCATCTGACTAGCATCTTGGTAGCATTCTGGAAGGCAGTAAAAAAAAAATTAAGATCTTGTATTATTTGTGGCATATTCTGTGATTTTTTGAGTCGGTGATGACCTTGAACCATGATATCATCTTTTCGTTCCAATACAGCACTTCACCGTGTTTTAAATAAAAAATTATAACAAGTCTGAAGCCAGCCTGTAAAAAAAGTTGCTTGATCTGTAAGTTTGGGATTAGAACTGTTAACTCCTCGATGGATACTCGTTCAAATAGCCCCACCAAGCATTGCAGTATGCACGGTGAAAGCTGTCATCACAGCACAGAGAAGGCAGCCGATCCCGTTATGAGCGCCTTGCAGTGCTGTGCAATGAGCAGAGCAGCGTTGCTGGCTGCACATGGGAAAGGTGTACATGTATCAAGCTGGTGGATGCCTCATCTGCTCTCTGGAAACCAGCAAACCTGAACAAGAGAGTTAACACTGGGAAAAAAAAAAAAAGAGGGAAAAAAAGGGTGTGTGGGCTTTCAGCTAATGTATGTTGGCACAATGCCACGAGGCTATGCTGGTTTATTAAATGTAAGAGCTGCTGCTTATGTGTAAATTAGGACTGCCACCTGGCTGGTTTCCAGATGTCTTGCCTGGTTTTATTCCGAACTTGCTGGCTGCTGTTGGAGCTACTGTACAGGTTGGTCTGGACATTCTCAGCAGAGATTTTTTGGAAGGTGGCCTTTTCTGTTTCAAAGGTGACTGCCTTTTACCTGTGTTTTGACAGCAACGTGCCACTGAAGTTGCAGAGGTGAAACTTAAGTGATAGTGATCACCCTGACCAAAAAGAAAAAAAAAATAGGTCATTTAAAACAAAATGCAGCAAAACCAGGTTAGCTTCATCTAAATGAAATAATGATGAAGCATGCATGATTTGTTTCCTTTTATGGCCTCACTAAGCTAGAAAGGTTTTGTAGATAGCAAGTTATAATAGAAACGTATTTTGACACTGCGTTGTAGATGCTGGTAGATAAAAGTTGCCTTTTCTAAGAAATTTATAAATATATTTCCTTATAATTTCTTTGTTGGTTTTGATTTTCTTTGCAGCTCTAGAGATATGCTAATTGACAAACTTGTGCTGAATTCAGTTTCTAATAAGGAATATTTTCTGTGTAATTCCAGGTCAGCCAATATTCTTTCTTCTGCAGTGGCTAGTATGAAGTCAGACAGACAAGACTGAAAGTACAAGTACTGGATGTTTAAGTTAATTTCATATCCAAAGTGTCTGAAGGATTATTTTATGATCACAGTGAATTGCCATTTTTAAACCAGGGGTGACACTTCTAAAATTGAGATGGGTCCACAAATTTTGTAATTAAAAGGCAGTGTTTGTATGGTGATAATGTATACTCATGATGTATGACTGTGCTACACAGTGTCATAGAATCATAGAATAAAATCCCAAGTTAGAAGGAACCCGTAAGGATCATCAAGGTCAACACCTGGAATATGAAGCCTGACAGAGGTTTGTTTGATCGATGGACCTCCATGGCTTTATATTCTTGTGTTTGTGAAGTTGTATGGTCTTTCTTCTGGCTTTGAAATAGGCTTAACAACCTAAAAACTACACAAGCTACAAAATATTTGTTTCTCCCTGCATACACGAGAAAAAAGGGCTACCACTAATTTCAAGTAAATCGTCAACCCATTTTTTTCCCACATATAATAGTATCCGGATGTTCTACGTCCGCTAGAAACAGCTCACTAGCACCTAATACTTACAATATGTGTATAAACAGAGAGGTCTTGTTTACATGCCAAATGCTTGCACTCACCCTGCTGTCCGGTGCTGGAAATAGAGTTGTGTGGCTGTGAGTGATTCCAATCCTTTGCAGACATTTTTGTTCTGCAAATTGACTAATCAGATCGTCATAGGTATTTGTAACATGGGGAAAAATACGGAATTGGTGGCATGGGCATAATTAAAGGAAAATATGAGTGCTGTTTTCCAGATATGATTAGTTCTCAGTCTCCCAAGCAGAAAAAATGCTGTTTTGTGCTTCTCATAACATGAAGTAATCTGCTGTGATCAGATGTTCAGCACATCACAATATATTGTTCTCTATTCAGTAATCTTGGAGCAAAAAGCAGAGGAAATATGACGAGACATGCAGCAAGCTTCCAGGATCAAGACAGTGTATTCAGACTTTTAAATTAGTAGGTGCTTATTATCGTCTTACACCCTAACAATTCATGCAACAAGTATAGAGATGTAGAACTGAAACAGATATACCTTGTGAAGATTAGTGCATTCTGAACAGTTTTCCAGCAATTCAGCTAACATGAAATCTGTCACCATTACGATATCTTACACTGATGTCTCTGGCATTTTTGTCTGTGGGAAAAGAGTCTTAAAGATGCTGAACTCTATAAAACAACTTTGCCTTCAGGGGCACCAACAGTTCACGATCTGGAATGTATCAGCACCCCCACCCAACAATTGGACATTTAAAATTTTGCAATATTAAGACCATCAGAAAGCACAAGTTCCCTTGCAAGTATCTACTTTGTGTTGATGCATGTTAAAATTATCTAGTGAGATAATTGCAGATAATGGATTTTAGATGTTCTGTAAGTTGAATGCTCATGTATGTGAAGTTTTATTTTTCCTTTTCTGAAGCTCATGCAATCTAGCTGACTTTTTTTTGATTATAAACACTTAACTGCCAACAGAGCCAGTTTTGCTGGCACCTCATGTCAGATTCCTGGAAACATTTTCAGAACTATTTCAGATACCAGGGAAATCTCAACGTTAGCACAGCATGGAGATCATGGAGCACAGCGTTGTTACTCAGCAATGATGTAGGGTTTATTTAATTTTCCTGTAACCAAAATGCTATTTTACAACTTTCTCACAGCTGCAAGAAGCTGATGAGCTTTGATCACCATCCAGGCAGAGAACCACATACCCTGGTCTATTTCCCATTTAGGAAAATGTCAAAGTTCATGCTAACCAAAACAAAGGCAAAAAGAGTCATTGTTTTCTGCTTACCTGGCATATTTCTTAAGCATGAAAGAGCAGTGTAATTCCTGTCTATTCCCATTAGATTGCACATATTGCTATTCAGATACCATGCATGCAGTCTAATTGTCTTAGGGCCCATCTTTACAAAGGTAATATTTTCTTTTGATGGTATTTACTTCTATAGATCTTCTAGTTCTTGTTTTTTGCTTCAAAACATCACTTAATCACCTAACACTTCTGATCTTTTCGTGTCTTTTGACAGTGGATTATCTCAAGATTTTTGATATTTAGAAAATATAGTGAAAGGCTGCTGTGGTTTTGGAAAGTGAATGCATACGTAGAGGGGGCGGAACACTTTACTTGTGCAATGACTGAAGTATTCATGATTAAAATGTAGAATTGCTCAGTATGTATTTCCTTAATAAATTTGGAGGAAAAATAAACAGTGAGTTTGTATCATTTATGAAAGATTAATTCCATTACCTGTCCACCAGGCAAATGGAAAACAAGAATATAAAACAACATCTTCTAGGGATGGTCTTTGAATCATTATTTATAGAGAGAGATATGAAGGAGTTCATAAACATTTAGTTCCTCATATGTAATACTTTACTTGTAACTTCCAGAAAAAGTGTGACAATTCTGTGAAACTACCAGTCTTAGTTTAGTTAGTATAGTGTTGGTATACACCACTGTTCATTAAAGGAAGTGAGGAAGATTTGTGTAACCACAGGCTGATGCAAGTGGTAGAGACATGGGATTTAGTTGGAAAGGAGTGATAGGTGAGAGCTATAATTCTCTGGTGAAGATTGTTTTCTGAAAACTAGTTTTTCTCAAAAGCATTTAAGGTGATCCTTCAAAAAGATTATGATTGTTTGGAAAAACAGTTCTGTAACTATATTTGGACTCCTGCAGGGTGAATGGCTTCATGTTGTCTGACACTGTAATTCAAAGTACACTACCATACAATAACAGTAAAGCATAATGCCAGATTAAGAGATGGCTAACTGACAGATCACAGAAATAGCTGTCAATTGAGAATCATTGTTGTTCGAGTATATATTTTCCCAGAGGGATTGTGGAGTCTCCTTCTACGGAGATATTCAAGGCCTGTCTGGATGCCTACCTGTGCAATTTATTGTAGGGTACTTGCGTTAGCAGGGCTGTGGGACTTGATGGTCTCTTGAGGTCCCTTCCAACATCTGTGATTCTGTATATTTCTGCATTATATCCAATAGCTTTCAACATTTTCATCAGTGTCTTGGTAGCTGTCAAAATCAGATAAGATTTCTGTCTAATAAAATTAAGGGTGCCTTGGAAACTACTGAGATAAATACTACAGTCATACAGACTAGTGGATACTGCTTAGGAGACTGCCCCATGATAAAACATTTCTAATTTCTGAATATCTCTGAAGATTTTCTCCCTGCAATTGCAATTTCTCGGATCCCTCTGTGTCTCATCTTTGGGTAATCTCATTGATTTAGAGAGCTGCTTGATGTTCAGATGTCTTCCAGGTTCTCTGCATTCACAAATGCACAATTCATCAGCTGTATCTGTGGCAAAATTAATAAATAAATAAATAAAGGACAATCTGACTACTATTTTTGAGGCCAACTGGCATGGTCTGGCCACTTCCATAGTGTTTCGTTTTCTTTTTCTTTAGAACAGGACAGTCTCATCTAGAGTGCCCTTTGGGAGTGGTCCTCAACCTCTGCTAGTTCCCAAAATATTTTCTAGAGTAGTGTTAAGGTCAGAAACCTGGCAAGGGAAAATCGAAATCCTGCCTTCTCTCTCTGACATCTTATAATGTACACTCAACAGACAGATCAAATTCAGTGTAGATGAAGCAAAACGTGTAATTCCCTGCCCATCATAATCACTTCTAACATAACCAACTTCTGACTGCCTCACAGGTAGTGCTTTTCCTTATCTCTACCAGCTTTGCTAGTCATGTAGAATGAAAATCTGAACATCTTCAACATAATCTCTCTCTCAAGTCTTGTATCCTGTCTTGATCCATCAGTAGCCCTGCCCCTGCTCAGCTTACACTCACGGTATGAATATTAACAAAATAAATCATGAATAGTAGGAATAAAATTATGTGGGATCAGAGAATGGGGAAGATACTGAGAGCAGAAGGAAAGCCATATCAGAGAAACCATGAAATACATTTATGGATCATAGTTAACGTGATCTTTTAGAAGGATACATGGATAGATAACCAGGGACTACAGACAGGAAATGGATCTTGCCTCTACAGATGACCCAGATCAGTAGATGTAACTACCTTTGAATTTATTTTCCCCATGAGAAGAAAAAAACTGAGTAGATATAATTTTGATCTTCACATTTTTTGAAAGAGATGAGGAACAATTGGAAGTAGTATAGAAAATAACTGTAAAAGTATTCAAGGACTGAAGAGAATACCATAAAACAGTCTGTTTATCAAAGCTGACTGGATAAAAGCATGTAAATGCCTTCATGTTACTCGATACTGAATGAAAAGAGCACTTACCCTTGACAGCAGAGAGGAGGTGAAAACGAAGACTTGTTCCAACCTGAGAAAAATGTTAGAATGGTGAAGAATGTTAAGATATTTGCTTCTTTTCTGTTTAACTGTTACTGCTTTGTATATAGTAGAATATTTTTTCACTCACAATACTTAGTGCTGCATCTGGGTAGGCAACCAGAAAAGTAGTGAGACTTTTAACACTGAAGCAGTCATGCAAACACAGAATTAGTGCAGAAATACAGAACAGTCTTAGTTTCTACATGTTGGTGATTTGTTGAAAGTAGTACCCAAATAACTAGTATAACTTTAATCTGCTACAGTCTTTACCTGGAGGTTGTGTCTACTATTTGTTAATCCTTCCAGGTGTCTAAAAATGTGTGTAAAACACATGGAAAGTATGTGCTATGTGGAAAGATTGCTGAAGATCTGGAATGTAAAGCCCTGAAGCCAATTCCTTTGTATTGTATCTCTATTTAATGTAACTGAAGTGAACAACATTTCACCAGCGATGAATCTGGCTTGAACTGTTTATTTGCAAAACAGTATGGAGAAGGGAGAAAATTGCTCTTTTCCTGAAGGTATTTCCCATAGCTGTATGTTAAATGCCAGTGTACACCATAGAGGAAACTGCCTCATTGATTCAGTAAGACACTACAGTACAGTGCAATCTGAGCAGATAGTACAAGAAGGAAGGGTTTTTCATTTATTTACTTCAGTATGAGATTTTTTTTCCTTTGGTAAGGCCCCTCCATCATGTAATGAGTGCACTACTGGCACCTATTGGATACCATCACATAGACTCCATCAGGCATATAATCCACAGCAAATTTTACTGCATACCTATTTTTCTTCCTCCCCCCCACATTTTTATTCTCCCTCAGTTTTATCCATTGCCACTGGTTTTATCCTTTGTTCCACCTGTTCAGGACTTTGAGAGACAAATATCCCCTACTTTCTAGCTGAGGATAGATGAAGGTTCGTATGCAGGATCCTAGAAACATCCTTCAAGTGTCTAGAGGTAAGAAAGTTGAAGCATGACTTTTACTTTCCAGTAAGAATATATATTGCATGTACGGAGTGGAAGAATGAAGGGAAATGTAAACTTGGATGCAGTCTACTGAAGTCAGTAAATTCCATGGGGCCAGTAACTTAGTCTTCAAAAAGTGTGACTCCATTGATTCACATAATGATGAGCATCTTTCCCTGCGTATTTCTGTGGGCACTGAATAAAGACTTGAGTTCTAGAAGTGAATATCAGAGCTCTAATTTACAATCAGCATTGTAAAAAGCTTTGTACTGTTCGCATTGCCTGGCAGCAGCAAGCACAAATGTGTTTATTGAAACCTCTTCCAGGGCATTGTAATTGTCCTTATTTAGGCAGCCTTAAAAAGGGAGCAATATATAATTCATGGCAAACTTTAAAAACTGGCTGACCAAGACTCATGACAAATGCTTACAAATGGGGATTAAAACCTGAGTTGTCAGGGAGATAATTAGTTTATTCCAGCAGACTGAAAGGCCATGGTTGTGATGATGATGGGTGCCATCTGATGAGTTAGGACTCACATTACAAGACAAGCACACACTCCCTCTTCTACTCCTTTCTCTTTCAGCATAGACCTTATTTAGCCAGCTATGATACTGCTTTTCAGAATAAAAAAAAAAAGAAGTGAGTTGTTTTAACTGTGTTATTTTCTGGATCTTTTCGAATGGTGATTGACAGTCCCCATTTGGCTACAGCAGCATCTGAGACCACAGATGTCAAAGAGAAATATTTGCAAATTCTGTTCCCTCTCTTAAAGCAATTATTTTTAGTTTCTGACGAGCAGGCAACTATACCCAGATATTCAGAAACAGATTCCTAATGCAAAGGCTGACAGTAAATTGGCCACATTACAAAACAAATTGTACCCTCTGTCAGTAGGTTCCACACTCAGGATTTTCTTTCTACCAGTGTTGCTGGACACACCATGAGAAGATTGCCAGTGGGTCATTTCCCCATCATTTTTATACAGTTAGGACAACTGTGAAGGGAGAGCAGGGGGGTAAAATCAGGTAGTTCTTCCTCTGTAGCATAATGAAGAGCATGAAATAATGAGCTGCTACTCAGGAATGTACCCAGACAGAGGCAGCAAGTAAACTGAAGCTGTCATCACACTAAATAACCTGTAACTGAAGCCATGAATTTAGAGTCAAGTAGCTCAATTTGCAAATTCTTATCTTGCAGTCTATGAGAAGAAAATACTGAAGATGAGACGTGATGGCTAGCTGTCTTCCTACCATGTGCATGATCCACAAATAACAGAAGAATAAAGACAACTAAAAAAATAAAGACAAGTAAAAAAATAAAAAAAATTCCTGATCAGAGCAGTGTGATGTTGTTGAATGTCAGCTGACTGTCAAATATTCTTTCTCTTCTCGTTCCTTATTACCTTCAATTCATGTAGGTTTCTAAATTATTGTTCTGTATTTTTACTTCCTATTGTCATTTGCAATTAAGCAGTCACACAGACAGGTACTACTGATTTTCGTATGTCAGGCACTGTGATACATAGTCCATTCTGTGGACAGCAGAAAGTTAAACAAAGTATAGGAAAAATAGTTTGTTCTATTAAAGATGTTTTAAAGGAGAACATTTTTTATAAGTACTTAGCTTGTGGATGCAATAACTCCTCTTTGGAACAAAACTAACAGTGCTAGATTATGAATAGTAGAGCATTGGCATCTCCATTCTTAAAGTCCCTTGTGCTACGTGAAGCCAAAGCAAGCCTACTGTGACTGATAGAGCTACCTCTGCAAAGAGCAGGTCTGGTGAAAACAGATTTCCACAAATGAAGATGTTAACAGGCAAAAGAGGAACTGAAATGCATCCGCTTCAGAATAAATACCAAGCCACAGAGCAGGAACCCAAGTGTACACAATGCTAGAGATGGGGCTTATTACCCAAGGAAGTGTAACATAATACAAAAAGGTCCAGTGGAAAGCTGAGGTGTTTTTCATGAAATAAAACTTAAAACTTGAAAAAGTAAGAGTACAAAAGGATAGCATGAATCTCACTGCTTTCCATGCTTTTCCAAGACTCAGAAGGAAGAAGTATGAATTGTTTCACATTTAAAACTCATGCCATGCTTATGTTGTATCTTGGGATTCCTGCTGATGTCACCATGACGCTGAAAACACAGTATCTTCACATAATACAAACTTAGTGATACTTGAAAAAAAGTGAGATGTGTACCACAGATAAAAAACATGCCTTGCAGCCCAGTGAAGGCAACTTTGTTCTTGGTCATCAATAAACTTCCTGTCACATGCATCGCTCCCAGCCTCACTAACTGGAGTCCTGGTGAACTTCCTTCTTTCGTGATTGGTGAAGTGCTTGTATCTGGATAACAGAGGTTAGTGATTTTCTAAATGTCAGTTTTAGCAGAGTGTAAATGACGAGAGAAGACGAGTGTAATGCATGCGTGTCATACTTTGATGTGTGCAGATTAAATATTTTTACGAGATGAATCATTTCCTGGTGCGTCAAGTATGTTTATTTATTTATTTTTAATAGCTGCATGATTACATCTCTTACAATGAAATCAAAGACACTTTGCTTGTGAACTCAGTCACATCCTTTACAAGTCCTTTCACCATGCTCCTTTCACTTGCTGGCTAGCTGCTGCATGACCAAGTGCTCACGCAGCATGGTGTGATATGTGATATGATAAGAGCGTGCATGGAAATACGCACTTCTATTTCACGGGGATTCTGTCAGTGTCCTTTCTCCGTGAGTAGGTTTCATGAAATGAACCTGACAAGAGATTTTCCTTGAAAGCTTAATTCGCAGAAATTGGTGTCAGATTCCAGGATTTATTTCAGTTAAAAGGTGTTGTGTAGTTTTGCCACTGCATGGACCTTTGGTCACATGCTAGCGTGACACTGTGTCGTATCTCTCAGAAGTAGTCTGGCAGCACTTTAATGGCAAACCCCTGTGGCAGGAGGTGTGCAGAGTTTAGTCCACGATGTTATGACAGGTGCCAGCTATTGGGGTTGTGTGGATTGGTGTTAGGAAGGGGAGTATCTGAGCAAAACAAAAAAAAGCAGTATGGATGGTATCAGATGTTTGTCTCCCCAGTAAAAGTCAATGCCTTTTTAATTCAGAAGCTGAGTGGATTCAGGTAAAGGTTGAGTATTTAATTGCTGAAATGTAAACCTGGAAATTCTGCAGCTTGATTAATTCCATAGCAGTCTACATGGAACTTCCAATAAAGACAGCTCAGTTACAAATGGCTGTCAGGCAGGGCTTGCTTGCAGTACTGAGAGCTGAGTAGAAATAGGTGATTGGCATGAGCTGCAAATTCTTAGTTGAGAAATGAAATATCCATATAATTACTGTTTTCACCTATTTAATTGTAAGAGTTTGAAATCAGAAACAGCCAGATGTGAAAATAATTTATTTCATTGTATTAATTAATAAATGGCTCTTAAAATTGCTTATTCATAAGAAAATGGATTTGATTGGTTGACTTTTTCCCTGTCTGTCTTCAGATTTGTCTCCAGGGCAAACATCTCTTCAGCTACACACCTGGCCGAGAAGAGACCTCCCACTTCAAACCCTTCTTGTTGTGACAGTGCCTGGTATGACAATCCCACAGAGCGCGAGATTTGACAAAGCAAATAGCACTTCAGAAAGCATCTAAGCTCTCCGAGTCAGACTGCTGTTTTAAAGTAATTTTCCTTCAGTTACATGAGAAAAAGGTATTGCTTGGGTCTGTAGGCTTGGAAAATCAGTCTGGTATGATTTTATTTTATTTTTTACCAAGGCTACAGGCCTGCATTCAGTTGTCTTCTTCACTGTTGTGATAGCAGTTTTACCTGGGGCTAGCTTGCGTCTCTACACTGCTACTTTGGCAGAAGGATGATGGGAAGAGAGATTACTGAAGCTGACATTGTGAATGTGGAAAAAACATTCCACGGGTACCTGCTTGGCTGTGGGAAAAGCACTCAGCAGAGGCTTTTGCAGCCCTCTGTCATTGAGTTTTTCTGTCTCTAGTAGATCTTGTTCTTCTGGCCAGAAGATACTGGTGGATGACAAGCTGGATATGAGCCAGCAATGTGCCTTCATAGCTGAGAAAGCCAGCCGTATCCTGGGCTGTATCAAAAGAAGTGTGGCCAGTGGGTCAAGTGAGGTGATCCTTCCCCTCTGCTCTGCACTGGTGAAGCCTTACCTGGAGCACTGTGTCCAGATGTGGAGTCCACAGTACAGGAGAGCTATGAGAAGGAACAGGGCAGACTCTTTAGCAGGCTCTGTTGTGATAGAACAAGATAGAACCAATTTCAAGCTAGAAGCGGGGAAGCTTAGACTGGTTATAAGAAAAGGTTTTGTATGAAGTACAGAAACAGTGAAGTTCTGGAGCAGGTTGCCCAGGGAGGTGGATACCCCATTCCTGAAGACACTGAAGGTCAAGCTGGATGGGGCTCTGAGCAACTTTATGTAGCTGTAGGTGTCCCCATTCATTGCAGGGCAGTTGGACTAGATAGAGTCCCTTCCAGCTCAAACAATTCATAGATTCTACAGTTCTGTGAAAGTCATATGCTCATCTGACCTTTTTAAACACCAATATTGTTTGTCCTCTGATTTATCTTTACATATATGCATATGTACAGGATGAAGCAGATGTCTTCAGATACTTCATAGACAAGATGGACCTGTTTATTCCAGTTTTCATATTCATCACAGGTTGAACTGTGGCTCCATTTTATGTGGGGTGAAAAATGGGACACAAGAACATGAGTTATGGAGTCTCCATGTTGTGTTACACAGCTCAGACTTCTCCTGGTCTATCTCAAAAATGCAGCAAGAGCGCTGCCATGTGCTACCTTGCTTACTACACTCCTCACAGACAGGCTCATGGGAAGTTATTATGCAGAATTGTAATGGCTTACTAGTTACTTACTGTAAGAATTTGCACTGAAGCAGCACAAAATGCAACAGAAAATCAAGCTGAGGCTAGGAGAGGGCGATGGTAGTGTTTTCCTTTTAGGTTGTAGCATGAAAGCAAACTGTTGTTATTACAGAATACATTTTCTTTATGGTATGTGTTTAAACATTTTTTTCAGACTACGATTAAATAATACTTGAAGATAGTACAGCCAGCACAAATTGGTTTTCATAGTGTAAGGTAGCGAACACCCCTGATGGTACACAGTTACAATGCTGATGGAGAGTTTAGACACCTCTGTATGAAAGCAGTAAGACCTGTAGGTTTGAACAGTGAGGGGCTGGCTCAGTGATTAGTAGTAGTTCAGTAATGCCTTGTTTTCAAGTGTGCTTCCCAGATAAGGTCTTTTGGTTCTCTGCCAGTTTGGTGAGTTTAAGCATGTGTCAGAACTCCATTCTCCCTGGGTAGCACCGATTGTCCAAGCCCTCGTCCCTCATGGGAGAGAGAATTAGGTCCAGAGGGAATATTTTAAGGATTAAAGAGGCAAGGCTGAGGGGGAAAATAAGACTGTATTACTATAGCTAATTCATGGGAATACCAAAAGCAGTGGAATCATTGAGAGCAAGAGCGGAAGAAGTCTGCTGATTCAACTAAAATGCAATGAACACCTCTTCAGTGTGTTACTACCATACAGGCACTGCCTTCACAGATAGGAGGCTTCTCCAGACGTATGTGCCATTTCCCCAAATTCAGTTACACACCTATGTACTCAGAGCTTAAATTCCATTAACGCTAAGGGGAATCATATCTCTCAAGCTGCAGTACTGTTCTTAAGGATCTCAGCTCTATTTATTTATTTATTTATTTTAAGAAAATGTCCATCTTTAGCAAACAAGGCCACCTAGGCAGTAAAGCTTAAGTATTAGCAGTTAGAAGAAATCCTGGGGAATAAAAAAAAAAAGCTGTGCTGAACCAACATATGACTCTTAACTGGAAATCAGCCCTCAGTTTCTAGTGTTAATTATTAGTCAGCATTACATTTCCTTTCCATAAAAAGGTGATAAGGAAGGCTACAAATCTGTGTCATCTACTGTGAATGAATTCTTATTTCAAAGCTCTCCAGCCCACAGTATTTAAATGATGCCATCACTGAATATTGTTCCCCCATTGAGAACAAAACCTAATGAGAGTAGAAGAGCACATGCACATGTTTAGTCCCTAAGAAAAGATATTTATACTTAAATAGACCTATGGAGCTTGGAAAACTACGTAGTCTCCACTTAGACAGTCTGCAGAACTGGCTCAAAGCAGCAACTTCCCTGGTGATGCTCGTAGTAAGAAGTACTTCGAAAATAGCTCTTGTAAAGCAACAACCACTCTTCCATTCACTTTTCTTCCCATTCATTTTCTTTGCACGATAAATATTACACTACTGAACAAAAAGCAACTCAACAATAGATATTCATAGAATCATTGAATGGTTTGAGTTGGAAAGGACCTTTAAGATCTTCTAGTTTCAACTCTCTGCCATAGGCAGGGAAACCTCCCTCTAGACCTCATTGCTCAGAGCCTTATCCATCCTGTCCTTGAAGTTTTCAGTTAGATATTTTGAGTTAGGAATCAGTTCCTTATGATTTTTTTCTCCTTTTAATATTATTACTTGTATATAAAGGTTATATTCTGATTTTCAATTCCCCATCATAAACTCTCCACCGATTTAACTTGATTTACTGTGGTTTTGTGTACACAAAGATGTAATTTGGTAGAATCTCTACCATAATTTGAAGAGGATTAAGTAAGGCATCCCAAAATTGAAAATTGAAATGAATTTCAGCAAGGGTTAGTACTGTATGAATGTCAAAGAAATCCCCAGAATGATCTGACTGCCATATGCAGTGCTCTTATAGGCTTGCTGTTATTGCTCTTAGAGACCTCCAGAGCATCTGGATATTTCCAGAATTCAGGAAAGCTGTGTTTCCTGAGAGAGAAGGGAATGGCTTTCTTTCTCCTGAAGTGTTACCTCCACATTCTGTCTACTGAGTGTAATGTGCAGAGATTACACTTCGGCCACGTGAGGATACATTTCCTCTTTATGCCGCCTTGCATTGGAGATGGAATATGAACTGTTTGGTTTGTGGGAATAAAATAATAGATGAATAATAAGAGAAGGTAATGACTCTTTCTCACAGCAACTGAAGACCAAGGTTCCAACTTTTTAGACAAGACTTTCTCAGTCTGAAAGCTTTGAGAGGGTGCCAATTCTGAATTCTTATTTTGCGTCTTTTTATCCTCAAGATCTATTCTTCTTCCTGTGAAAGAAGTGAAAAGCAAACAATAATTAAAGATTTTCATCTGAAAAAGGCATGAACATAAGTTAAACAAATGGGTAGTTTTCCTTTGATTAGCTCTCATTTGCTACTGAACTGTGAATTTGCTGCTTCGTTAAACATGATGTGAACAAAGGGAAGTCTAATTAAAGGTTGCTACCTCTTGGTATCATCGGTGCCTAAAACCCATCATCTCTGTACTCCCTCTTAGAAAATGCATTATGAAGATCTGATCCCTGTTTTTGTCACAAGGCCCAAAATATGCTGGGTCACGTGCTAAGAAAGTTTGTTATAGATATGGTAATTGCACTTCAACACTGATCTACCTATTTCATGGGACTGAAAGCATTTGTCTCGTTGAAATTAATGAAAGTTTCCTACAAGTAAAGCAAGAGCAGGGCTGTAAAGAACCATCCTGTCATACAACATGAAGCAGAGGTTGAAAATCAGCTTATTCATGCAGACCTGGGGTAAATGTGCCAATTTGTTAAACACCATCAGAGAAAGGAGCCTTAATACAGCTTTTGTGTACTACATACTTCCTAGGCTGTGCATGGGACAAAGCATCCACCGCCTTCTCACAAGGCATCAAGGCTAACCAGCCTATGAACTAGGAGGGAAGCTCTGGAAGAAGACCTTCCTACAAACGTCATATACTAACACACTGAATTAGCAGCCAACTTCAAGCCCAGCTGTGAAAACCGTAGAATATCCTCAGTTGGAAAGAACACAGCTCGATATTCTGTTTCTGTTTCCAAGCTTTGTAATGTGCAGAGAAGCTATGACCCTTGCTGTGCATTACTTTGTGTTCAAGTTCTCTGCTAGTTTTGATTGAGAAGAAATAAAACTGAAAAAGTTTCTAATATTTGGAATATATTCAGCAGTTCAATTCTTTCACAAGAATTGTTGTTCCACTGTGACAGAGACGTCAAAGGGAAGCCAGGGGCTGACTACTTGTAAATAAGTTCATCTGCAGCAGGCAGGGAACAGGCAGTGGCTGTTCCTTGCAGGTCTGGCAGGGAGATCAGCTTTTAAGATACCTAGCTACCAAAGTATTGACTTGCTGCTTTCAAACAGGAAAAATATGTGGTTATTGGGGAAAAAAAACCAACAACAAAAACAATTAATTTTTCTAGAATGCAAAAAAAAATATTTCATATATGACTTGGATGATTAAGTTCAGGAGTTGGACTTGATGAGCCTTATAGGTCCCTTCCAACTTGGGATATCTTGTGATTCTATGTTTTCTGCAGCTTTTCTCACCAATAAAAGAGCTGTATCTACAGCTCAGTTTTCACTAACATGTTCTGAATTCTTTTATTCCAGAGTAGGACAAACTCAGTACAGTTTGCTGACAAATTTAGCCAACAGCACTGTTTATATGTTTATGTAGTAGTCTGCACTTGAATAAAATAAAGAGTAAAGAGCGGTCAGAAGCCAGAGCTCATACTTTCCACCCAATTACCCAAAGCTGCCAGCACCCCAGGAGCAGGTTTAATTTAATTTACTTCAAAATTATCACGTATTTTATAGTCCATACTGGACACAGTAGATACTTGCACCAGAGCATAGCAAATCCAGAAGTTAGATGCATCCCATGTGCACTGAACTCGAGTCAGGTCCAGTATTGGTCCTCTATTGTTATGCCTTTTTTTTTTTTGTCCACTATTTCCAAGGAGATATAACCATAAGTCATGCTGGACATTCTGCTGTATCTGATAGAGTTGTTTAATTTGATGTTGTTCCCTTAAATAACAAGTAAGGAATTGCAATAGCTGTCTAGGATAGAACTGAAGAGATTTCAGGTAGATCTATATTTTATACTGTGAACAGCATTAATTAGTTGTGTCTACTCCAAGAGGACTACAGAAGATGTGTATTTGCTTTCACCTATTATGTTCTGGGCCTTGATGATGTTTATCAGCTTGGGCTAAAGATCATGTAATATGGTCAGATAGTTTCTTCTAGTTTTGGAAATGGAGAAAAGCAAGCTTATGCTTATCCAAAGCAGGTGGTATATGCTTTTCTCAAAGATCTTCAGATATGGCCTGCTCTATAGGCAAAATGTTTTGAGGGCAGATTACAAATGAACCTCAAGGTGATCGGTCTTCATCCAGTATCAGACTGGCTTTTTGGGTCTGTTTATGTCTCTTAAGGAGAGGTTTAAGTTAAATTGAAAGACTTTGCCTACAGCAGAGCAAAGCTGTTTACTCTGGAGATTACACCAGTGTAACTTCTCCTAGACAGCTATATCAGCATGGTGGATAAGACACAGACAAATTCTGTAGATATAAAGTGACAAGAACTTAATGAACTCTAGGATGGAGAGGAAGAAGGACAAGAATAATGACAATAATTTGTTGTTTGTATTTCACAAGCTTTGAAAAACTTTTTTAAAAAATCCTCTTTCCTGTTTCTGTGTGAACAGACAATAGAGAAAAATAATTCTGTGAGGACTTAGGAAACTACACTGCTGACTATGTAGAAAACTCAGGAAATAAACAGGCCGAAATAAATAGAAAAACAACTTTTTTTTTTCAAATCCCTTCCTTTTCAGTAAACCTTCTCTCATAACAGCCATATGCAAAATGATTTCAGACAGAACCATTACAGGTAAGTGCAGGTTGCTTCAGTGAAAATACATGATGCAAAGCCTTTTACATCCGTGGCACGCTTCCCAAGAAAGCATTTGCCACTTCTCTCGCCAAGCAAACTCCAGCACACTGCGTTATCTTAGCCTGCACAGGAGCGTAGGATTTATGAGTCCCTAGACAGGGGCTTAAAAGTTTGAGATGACAGTGCTAGATGTCGGCCAAGGTGGTGGCAGCTGTCCAGCTCTCAGGATTTCCCCTGTCAAGTGATCCATGACGCAGCATTGGTACCAGCTGCACAAGAAATCACATATACCTGCACCCTCAAAGGGAGGTCAAGTGCACTGCTGACAGCTTGCAGCAGGGATAAAAGAAAGAGGGAATGCGAAAAGAGAAAGCAAGTGATTGCACTCAGAGAGAAACCAGTGGGAAAAGGTGCGTGCTGAGTTTCACTTGGCATTTCCATCACCTTCACACACGTGGGCTGGCCTTGTGAAAAATGGAAACAGCTCAGCTCTGCTAGGACTGGCAATGCTTGTGCTTCATTGAGTACAATTAATATGTCTGAAAGGCACAGTGTTATTGTTTATTGCCTGTGTTGCACTGCCTACTGCTGAAATGAATTGCTGCTTCCTAAATGTATTCAAATATATTCAAACCACATATAATAGAGGGACATGGCTTACAGGCTCCTATGACAATGATTTCCCAATGGTGACATTCATCACAATAACAGCGAGTCGGTACTTCACAGCTGAGACCATTTTCACAGCCCTCCTGACCCAAGCACTCATTCATGCAGGCAGCATTGCTGAAAGGACCAAGACCTACTGTTCACGGGTGCTGCAAAATAAGCTCTGCAAGCATGGAGTTCTTAGGGCTGGATTAGCTGAGGTACCAGATGATCTCTAAACTCAGTGGGGCATTAACCATCTTTGTGGAGTTGATTCCCTATCATGGGAGCTCCTATTCATGTGGAGCAACCCAGCCTTGAACCACCGTGTGCTGCTGCAGGTGGGAAGGCTCACACAGCTTGAGCTTTGGCATTTCAACTGTCTGGATCAAGAATTCTAAGGTTTGAAAAATTGTGTTTGAAAAATAGCATAGAAACAACATTTTTTATCAGGGACTGTGCCTGGCAGTGTGGCTGACGGATGTTCAGAAGCAGAATAAGCAGCACTCAGCCTGTCCTGACCATCTGCCCAAGTCATGTTTTATTTTCCTCATTCCGTTCCATTGGAAAATATCAACAGAAAGTGGTTTTTCTTTACCAGAAAGATTCTGCATTGGTTTGTTCTGAAACCCTTGAATACTTTGTATTCCAGAATAATACAGCTGCAGCATAATAAATGGTAACCATTTGAACTCTCCGAGATAAACTGTTCCAAAACTTGATAAGGGCTCTTGAACTATATGCAAGCAGCGCACAGGACTAATGGCGCAGTTGGGCAAATCTTGTTTTCTGCTCAATTACAAAATAAAGACAGTACAGTAGATGTATCCAGGATATAAAGCAGTGATTTGGGAGCAGATGGAAGTCTGAGCAAGTACTGAGTTATGGACTTGCTTTTTTTCCTCCCCTGTGAGTTTTGTATGATTGTAGAAAATTCTCTGAAGGAAAAATCCAAGTTAAGGACCAACTGCATCATTATCTGAGCAGAACACAGAGAGAAAAGACACAGGTTTCTATTTACTTGTAGCTATTTACAACAGCACCTTGAGGAACAGCTGACCACGGAGACAGTATTGCACCGGTCAATAAACAAATGCATAGACAGCTGTAAACAACTAACACTTGAAAGAGTGAATCACATGAAGTATACAAATATTTTTATGTTACCCCTTTTTTTTTTTTACCAGAGAATGCTGAAGCACATGCAAGATTCAAATCCATTTTTATTCAGTCTTTTAGATAAGTTTATCTTTCATTGCTATGGAGATAAGTCATACAGCTTTTAGCTTAAATCAAAGAAAAATATGTGTGCAGGAAATCATTGTAGCCTTGATAGCATTGTGTTCCTAAATGCTCTCTTCTGTTTCAGTTATTCGCTTCCTTTCTGAAATTCCTTTTTCCTATTTCTGTTTGAAATGTATAAAATGTGCTAGAAATTTATTTCACTTGAAAATCTAGTTTTGTGTCCGTAACCACTGGGAATGTCTGTAACTCCTTCCTAGGGTATTTCTACATCTTCCAAACCTTGTCTGGGAGGAATCACCCTCTGGAGGAGATTATCACTCTCTCTAATTACAGTGAAAGCCTACATTAGTAGCCTGGATAGTCATGCTTCTCTTCAGAGAACACATTTAATTTTCTGTCACATCAACTAAAATATATATGAGTAAAAGAAACAGTACCAGCCATATTCTTTCATTGTGAGGCCAATCTGAGTTATGCTGACTGTGTTCTTGCCTGCAGTTTCTTATCCTCTGAAGCAGAGCGGTCACTTGGAAACTTTGTACTGGGAATGCTTCCTCACCCATGCTGGCCTCTGAGCTGTGCCCAGCAGTTATTTGGTAGAGCTAAATCTGGTGCAGGCCAAAGCTGCGCCAGAAGCCACTCTAGCTCTAGCAGTTTTATATTTGGGGTGATTGAGTGCCAGTGCCTAGGACTGTTTCCTGGCCATGTTTAATTTGTTAGTATAGAGATAGCCTTGAGGTGCAATTCATCTCCTCCCAATATAGACATCAAATGTAGATGAATATTTCTCAAGCTGCGATCTGTGGACCATTTGGTGATCTGTAAGACATTACAAGGTGATTTCGTGATTGTTTTGAAACAACTTCAAAAGCTTTTAAATATAAATGCACACACATATATTTCCAGGCATGCAAGAAAGAAAACAAAATGGGAAAAAATAAAAGTCACTGTAGATTTTTCTCAGGGTAGGTGTATTTTATTCAGATATAAATGAAAACCATCATGGCAGTGCTGTACTAGATGATCCTTGGCATAATTTCAAAAAGGTTATCTGGAACTAGGGTCGGAAAGAGTTGAAAATCAGCAGGCTCAATGACCTGTAGAGTCCAACCAGACTTACGACTGTTCTGATGGAAATCTGTGCAGACGCATATCAGCTTGGGTGGGAGATGATCTTACAGTTCCATGAACATCATCTATTTCTCACCTTTACTGCTTACACAAGGAGGCAAAAGCAGGAGGTAGATGGAAATTAATATTGTTAGGGGGTTGAACCGGGGATGATCAGTTCACTGGTGCTGTGATCATTCTGCTATTCTGAGTATATATTGTATCACAACTGTACGTGTTACTATTTACTTTTTCAGCTGTGGTCCCGGGACGCTAGCTGTGTTCCTCATTCATTTCTGATTGTGCTGAGTTTCTCATCCACACTTCTGTCCCGTTCTCGGACTAGGGACATCTTGCATCTGTGAGATCTCTGCTACCCTTTTCCACCTCCCCACATGGGTTCTGCTATAAAGCAAAGTATTGGGATCAGACAGTGGAGATCTTCAGCCCAAAGGTGGGATCAAAGAAAAACTATTCTGGTAGTGTAAGGTAATAGGTACAGAGCAAAAAGTTCTGGGCTTGCATCTGGTGAACAAAGAGGTTTTGTAGGAAACAGAAATCAAAGCTGGAAACTCGAAGCCTGTTTGCACTGCAGTTTCTGTCACAAAACAAAGTCCACCATGTAAATGTCCTGGTAAGCCAACAAGATCCAGCTGGTGGAGGAGCTGGAATTAGTGAGGGCAAAGGGACCTCCAAGATAATATTGCTGCCTCCCTGGCTGGCGAAATATCTTGGCTCCCTTTTACATCAGTGCTTTTCAAGGTGAGCACTGGGGAAGTTTTAAGTGAGATCACTTCAGGCAAAATTTGGATTCAGCAGACATACTTTGTCTGAGATGTCTCTGATGCACCCATGTACCACATTTCTCCAGCCTGCAGTGCTATGTTCATGAGAGGTTCACTCTGACATTTTTCTTTATCTGAATTTATTCTTTTGTGGTCTGTCCCAATGTCTTATGAAATTTTCTATTAACTAATTTGGCCATCAACCAGTTTGTCTATGCCACATAATAGGGTTTTGTACAAAATGGATTATTATTTCTTTTTGGGTGTGTTAGGAATGTCATGTTTTAATCAATGTCTCTTTGAATGTTAAATCTAATGAAGGCTGTAAGTAAGAGACTATAAAGGCACTCAGAGGGTTGCCATAGAAACCACAGCACTGTCTCTGAGTACTTCAAAGACACAGTGCAGCCTAGTGCAAGCAAGTAGGCCTCCAAGAGCATTGCAGCACTTAGACCAGGAGTTTTTGGAACCTTGGAGAACAGAGCTGGATGCTGGCTTGAGTGCGGCTTGTAGGATGGCCATGCTGTGTTGTGGAAGTAGAGGAACAGAGCTGGGGCTGGTTCATAGGGTGGTTGCACTGTGTTGTGGCAGTATGGGGGCAGCTGATGCAGGAGGGCCCTCAGGCCCACAGGATGCACGGTCCTGACCACGGTGAGAGGACAGGAGGATTCAGCAACTGTTCAAAGGCCCTGCAGTGACCCAGACTTACAGCCCCTGAAGCTTTAGGGGGAGAAGGGGTTAGGGCCAGTGGGACAAAGAGGAGAAGACTCCTCATCTGTAAGATCAAGGATGGTGATAAGAGGAAAGGCATTCCAGCAGCTTGGAGGGTATCTCTGGCCAAGGCAGTGAGTGCTGCTGAGGACCCAGAGACTCTGCAATCACTGCATTTCAGTGTATCAGTAGGCACATTGCAGGGTATTAGCTCCTCTGAAGCCTATCTCTTCCCCATCCCCAGCATCCGTGGAGGGTCCACAGTGAGCTGATCTCTTGACTCAGAGGAACTGGATCAAAAGCAAACACCTACAAAGAAAACTAAACTTATCTTTTTCCTTTTATTCTGAATGAGAAAATACAAAGACAGCTTTTTAGGATATTAAAATTAAAGGGGTTTTCAAAATGCCATATATTTATTGTCCGTTCTGTTTCATTTCCTTATTACAGCTTCATATGGCTTAGAAAATAAAACTTCATTGAAAGATCTTTGGGGCAGAGATCACTATTATATTTATTTTCAGTGCTGCATGATCTCAGTTCCTGCATAAATCTTGTAGTCACCGTTGTGCTTTATGTGCAGTAATAATAGCCAGAACTGTCTACTAAGTGTTGCTGTTACACATGTTCATTCCCACTTTGATGTTCCTAGGCTTGCACTGAGCTCTTTTATTCAGCCTTCAGCAATACAAGGTTGTCCACTCTCCATTCAAAAAGAAAAAAAGAAAGAAAAATAAGTTTTTATTGTAACTTCCACAGAGAGTAGACACATTATTTTCATTAAGATGTATAAGATGTAGAGTACTTAATACATTTCCAGTTACAGGTAAGTAAGCTTTCCACTCTCAAAGGTGTAAAGCAGTGGAGTGAAAGTGGGCATATTTCAAACAGACGTGAATGCTCTCTCAAGCTCACTCTCTCTCCCTTGGCTCTCAGCCACAATTTTAAAGCAATTTGCCCTAATCTGCCATATGGTTTTCTTTCTTTGCATTTTATAAAACTGCAGGGCTAAGTGAGTGTGCCTCTTCGACAGCACTGACACAAGCCTGATTTAATTTAGACTTATGTATTAACATACCAGCTAAATCAGTGGTGCAGCCTACGAGGGAAACCTCAGTGCTGTGCACAACAGAGCTGCAATTAGTTTTCTGAGTGGCACTAGCCTACAGCCCTTGAACTGGTTCTTCCTTGTTATTATTATTTCTAGAGGTCGACCCAGACAAACATCAAGTCTACTCCAGCAGCATGTGACCCCTGCTCCCCTCCCCGAATCAAATCAGGCCTCCGCTGAGACATTCTTCAGGCCTGAAATCACTTCCAAACAGCAGACGGTCTTAGTAAATCTGATTCATCATGTGAACGATCTATATGTATGCTGTATGAAAAGCATCTCTGACTGAGACTTCCAACAAGCCCTGGCAGTGAATCCTTTTATTCAAGGAGTCCATGCAGTACACTTTTATATCACAGATGGCTCCAGGACTCAGAGACAATTTCCTTAAATAGGCGCCTGCACAAAGCTTGTCTACACATTTTACTTTGGAATTTTTAGCCTGTAACAAGAATGTGACATGGTTCACTAAACATACGCTCTGTGGGCTTTTTGCCCCTTAAGCTGCAGTGGGGCTGCTCCCATGCCTGCGTGCATTCATCTGCACCTAGCTAACCATGTGTAGCCTTTGTCGTGGACAAAACTAGCTGATGTGCTTCAGCACAGTATGGCATAAACTGCAGTCCCAGTGAAACGCGTTAAATGATGCAATCCCCACTCTTCCACCAGTGTCTTCAGAAGATGCTGAATGGCAGCATTGCCTCACAGGGTTTGGAGATGGGTGACAAAAACCCAAATTCTTTCCTCTAAACCTAAAGGTTTTGAAGGTCAGTATCATTTCCAAACTTCATGAGCAAAAACCATCTGCTTTAAAATCATGCAAAATTCCAGATACCTGGACAAAAGATGCACTGTTTAGCTGACTTCATGGTGGAAGCATCCATGCTATTTTGTTTTGTTCAACGGGCTTACAAACTGGAAGTCTTTATAAAAACCTTTCACTCACATTTCTGCTCAGCTCTCCACAGTCAGTCTTCCCCATAATGAACATATTTGTCAGCTGTTGTATTTTTATAGAATCCAGAAATGAAATGTTTACCAGATCTCAGAACATTTGTGGCAGATTTAACTTTTTTTTTTTTTTTTCATTTGCATTTTCTTTCTGCATTTACCTTTTATTAAAAACAGACGTTAATATTGTGCTTCCCAGGATTTGATTGTTTTCTTTGATGTAAAAAAAGAAAAAAAATGTGCAGGGAAAAATTGTTAAAATTATTTGTACACAGGACACATGTAAATCTTATCCTCTCATCTCACAGGGTGTTCTTTCACAAATCCCTGAAGGAGCTGTTGGCCTCTGTGGCAGCTCCACATGCGAATGTCATACGTAGCTCATCACACTATAAAGGCGTGAGCATTATTTGAGTTCACCGCTGTGGAGAATGCTTTGCTTAGACCAGTTTGGATCACTTCTTTAACAAACAAACAAACAAACAAACAAACAGGGAAATTCTTAACTCTTTTTGGGGGAAAAAAATATATATATATTTTGAAATCAGAGCAGTGTCTGATGAGTTGCATCCCAGAGTCCTGAGGAAATTGATTGACAGAGTCACCAAGCCACTCTTAATATTGGCAAAGTAATGATGGTCAGGTGGTGAATGGAAAAAAAGGTTCCTGGTGGATGGAAAAAAGGCAACATCACACCCATTTTTAAAAAGAGTAGAAAAAATGAATTAGGGAACTACTGACCTGTCATTCTCACCTCTATGCATAGGGAGATCATGAAACAGATCCTACTGGAAACTATGCTTAGGCACATGAAAGGGAGGGAAGTGATATGGGACTACCATCATGCCTTCACTGAGGGCAGGTCCTGCGTCACCAACCTTGTTGCTTTCTATGATGGTATAACTGTGTTAGTGGACAAAGGAAGAGCCACTGGTGTAAGCTATGTTGTCTTCAGTAAGGCCTTTGACACAGTCCCCCTTAACACACTTCTCTCCAAATTGGAAAGAGGGATTTGATGGAGGGACTGCTTGATGGATGAGGAAGGCATTGAAACCAGGTCTTCACACCTGACAGAGTGCTCCTGGCACCTGAGCTTTGATATTAACAGGGGCAGCAGTTACTGGATGCCACAGTGAGTTAGCCTTGCTCACTCAGTCATTACTGTAAGCATGGAGAAGAGGGATCAGCACTTAGTTCCTTGCACTAGTAAGGAATAAGGCTAAGTTCCTACTCTGGGGCTCCATGTTTCCTATGAGCTGAGGTTCAGCAAGCTGTCAGCAGAGAAAATTACACAACAATCTTCAGAGCACCTAAATGGTGCTGACCTGAGTCGGAAGGCCCATAGCTCTCATCAGTGAGCTATTCGAACTGACCAAACTGAACCACAGTCATGCAGTTCTTCAGACATTTCTACAGATCTCCTCCAAAGCCATTTCACTTCCCATCCAACCCAGTGGTTGACATCAGTGCACAGCTGCACCCAACGTGAAGTCACATACTCCAACTTCTTATGACCATACAGATAGCACGGCAGTCCAAATTGCTCTGAGGTAAGTAGACACAAAACCAATTAACTAGACTGTCTAAATTTTTACACAAACATTGTGAAGCTAGAGAGAGAGAGAACTGTTTCTAAGCCAAAATAGGGCTACTTTGCAGGTTTCAGATGCTTTTTGCTGACCTAGAAATGCATCTTAAGTCTCTGGTTCAATAAGATTCATGCTCAACTTTAAATGCTCAGAAGCTCCGTTGAGACAGCTGGGTCTCTGTGTCTCCTTAATTCCAGGCATATACTGAAACCTATGTTGAGCCAAGGTTTAAAGGAAATGAAAGAGTTAATATGCATATTAAAATGATGACAGTGGACTGTTTGGGGTATTTTTGTATAGTGCTTAGATATTTCACTGGAAAAATAATTATTCAACTTCTCAAACTCACAATGTTTGGAAACATTTCATCTTAGAACAACGAGAAACTCTCATGTTCTTTCAAGTGGAAGTAGAACTAGAATCAATAACCAAATGCAACTGATTTCAATCACCTTAAATACAACAGTGGGGGAGGGACATTTGAAATCATAAGATGCAAAATCTACAGTAATATTTATTATAATGCAAACACCTAACACTAAATATCACTAAATAAAATATGACTAAAGAGCAAGTTCCAGCACTGGAGAAGTCATCTTCCCCACTGTTTCACTGCTAGCACACCTGCTGCCAAAATTTCTCTTCAAGAGAGATCTTCAACTCTTCATCACCATGCAGTTCAGGAATCATCTTCTGTATGCTATATGCCTCAGATTTTTCTCAAGGAAACACCAGGCATGAGCCAACAAAGCCCAAATAGATTATTGTTTGTCAGCCGGGAGACATATTATGTCATGTTAACCCACTACATGATACGCATGTCTGGTCTAATATTATACAGATATTTTTCAAATTTATTTCTTGGTAGAAAGGCACTGTCCTTATATACTGTAGGAAATGTGCATTAGCAGCCTTGGAATAATCTCATGTTTAACAGAATTATTGAACTTATTTTTTGCCAATAAATAAGTCCAAAAAGGTGAGTGAAAGCCAAAGATTAAAATCTCAAAACTACCACAGGAGCAGCTTTTATAGAGTGGTCCTGGGCTGTCTAAACAGGATGCGGTCCTTCTCTCACTCAGGAATCTTGACCTCACATTTCCCCCTCCAGTATGAAGTTCTTGGCCACCTGGTTGTACTTAGTTTTGACCTGGGTTTTCCTTAGTCCCACCTGTTGGAGCGGATTCCTTTTCCATTAAGTATTTAAATATGCTCTGAGTCAACAAGAATGTGTTGTGTATGAGGGTGGGTCTGGGGACACTGCCCCAGAGAACATGCTGCAAGATGTTACGTATTTCAGCCGCCTGCCGAGACGTGCGTTCAGCATCCCTTAAAAAGAGGAAACACAGAAAATTAAAGCTGAGAGAGCTTCAAAACCAAGAAATGAAAGGTAGCTCCTTATCCAGCAGTTTTCCTAATTGCAGCATCTCAAAGTTGTTGCTTTTCCAGCCAAAACTATTTCATGAATTTGACCTAAATTTGTTAATAGTTTTGGGACAACCAGAAATGCATTTTCCCTCAAATAAACTATTCATCAGGAGGAAAATTACTGCTCTTGTCACAGAGCACCAGCTGCCTACCCATTCACCAAAATAAATAAATAAATAAATAAAAGCTTTAAAATTAAAAGAAGCAAAATTAAAAGCTTTAGAGTATCTCTTAACAGTCACAGAAGGCATGTAAAAGGAATGAAGTAAAGAAGAAAAGAAGCGGGAAAGCAAAAGAAACATAAGACAGTATGGGATAATTGTAAAACTCGAGAGGTTATTTAACTGAAGAGTTATCTTTCAGAAAATGGAAATGCAGCCCAAATGGAGCCACAAAAAGTTTTGTAAACTAACGCTTGTAAAATGGATATTGGGAATCAGAACTGGTTTGTGAAATGCGTGAACTTCAGTATGTGAGTCTTATTATCTGAAACATCCTGCACAATGAGTTTGCAGAGAGCTGGGAGGGAATGTGAACAGCAAGCAGAAAACAGAGGAACAAAAGACAAATTATGCAAATGTGTCAGATTTGGGAAGCTGACATTGTTGCCTTCCCAACAACTTGAATAACAGTGTTTAAATACAACTTTCTTTTTGTAGAAACCACCGCTTTCTAAGCAGTGCCTCCAAATGCTTTCCCATCTGTTTCAACAAATGTGATAATAAGGAGGTTATATTGCAAGCTTTAAAAAAATTGAGCTGTTTGTCCAAACTGGAAGACACAAAGCAGGTAAAAGGTTGTGCCAGTCACTGTATCCTGAATGAGCATAATTGCTTATACCCTGTCTTAACTCTACTTTGCATCCACATACAATAGTACTGCCAATTTCACTTTGGCTAGAAGGGTGAACAGAGTAGAGCAGATCTCTTACAACTCTGCCTCGCATGGATGTCTCAAACAGCTATAAAAATGAGCTATGTCTGGTAAAGGATTCGTCAACAAGATTTCTTTTTCCTTGCTGTGAGTTGTTAATGCAAGATGTGTCTAAAAAGCTAGAAATTTTATTTAGCTGTGCATTGGAAGTGAGGAAAGTTTTTAACATTGTGCAAGAGCAGAGAGCCTTTCTCTGCAGTGATATTCCTCTGGAGCAGCATTAGGGCCACGAAAGTTTTTTGGTGCAATACTGATTAAATAATTCCTAGCAGCTTACTCTCATTGGAAAGAAGACGTTTGCTTCATTGATGAAGTGGGAGCTGAGCTTTAAAGCTCTGACCTATGTATCCCTCCTCTGTTCCAGCATCATTCTGAAGTAATTCTAGCAGAAGTGACTAGATTTGTCTGTGAATGAAACTGGAGTGTGTAAGCAGAACACAACCAGGGCTGATTCTGCTGCTTCTGCTCTTATTCACAATGCAGCTGAGAACAAATAAATAAATTAATTAAAAAAAAAAAAAGGGTCATGAGGATGGTCAGGAAAGGAGTTTTGAGTGTTTTCTGAAGTAAACTGGGGAAACTTTATGAACAACATTGGGATCAAAAGAGTAAGATATGTGGAAGTGTTCACATAAATATAGCACTGCGATTTTAGGGCTAAGCTGTATCGTTATGGACAAAATCAAACAGCAGTCACAATGTGGTCTTCTTGTAGAGAGGTGGGGTAGAAAGTCTTGGTTTTATAAATCTCCTTCTCTCTTTTCAGCGTTCCTCTCGTATTCTCAGAGATAAAAGGCTGAAGATTGTGATTTCATTGATGTCTGTTTCCCTATATAAACTGTGAGGAATCAAAAGAAACTGTAAGAAAATAGAAACTTTTATGGATAGAAAGATTGTATTGTATCCATATATTAGGGCCCCACAGAACATCCTGCTGGAACTTTTCTTTTAGTGGTGTTTAACTTTGCTCATCAATCCTGTGTTCAGCAGTTCCCCTGGAGCAACAGAAATCTAACCAGCTTTTTTTCTGAGCATCTCCTAAATTCCCAAGGGAGGGTGACTGCAGGCAGATTGGCTATAGGTGTGTATATGGAGCACATCACACATGCCATGTAAGCACCGAGCAGATGGGCTTCACCACATAGTAAATCTGAAGTCCTCCTAAAGCATCCAATTTACTACCCATATGTGGAGCAGCTCTGCAGAGCACAGTTGATGGGGCCAGTGTTTCCCAGGTAGATCTCCAACCACAGCATGTATGCCTGGGAAGCCCCTGCCGGAAAGTCACCAGACTCCTCCCTTCATTCAGGTGAAGGAGGGTAGGTTGTTAGAAAGATGTCTTCCTCTGGAGGCAGATGTCGAGGGCAGGGAAGCAGACTTGGAAGAGGCTGTTTCATTAGCATTGGTCCTGGCATCACCTTGGCTCTGCAGATGTGAACAGACTGTGTGCTCCCAAAGCTCACCTGCTCTCCTGCTCCTGTGCCCCTGGACATCCCTGGTCCTGCCATGCACTGTTCAGGGAGAAGCTATGCCAGAGTGTCCCTGTGGGCACACCAATTTGGCTTTTCTTTAGTGGTTCCTCTTCACCATCATTGTCATAAACGCCCAAATCCTGCTTACATTGTGGAAAAAAAGAAAGATATGCAGTGGAATGTGCTTTTTAAAGTCTATGGGTGTGCTTTCTCACTTTCCTGGTCTAAGTTAGTCCATCCTGTTAAAGATACTGCTGTAGATGTCTTTGTGACTTGTTTTGGAAAGAGGAGAAATTTGTGCTTCCCTGAAAGGGGAGAGATAGGTCTCCTAGGAGTCCAGTTCCTGTTTGAATGAATAATAGTTGCATTTCCTGCTGGGATTTTATGATTTTATTCATTAAGCATTACAAGATTATGATGGCTAGGGTAGGCCTCTGCTTTAATTCAAGTCGACAGAATACATAGTAAATTCACTCTGATAGTTCTTTCCTGCCATAGTGACAAGAGAGCATCTAGGAGAGCTTATTTACTGTTTGTTTCAGCATACTGCTGAGTTTTATGAGCCAATGCATTTCATTCCCAGAAATGTGCACTACAGTAGAGAGAACTCCACTTTAGAGCTGAAAGGCTCACAACATGTCAATAAAGACAGTATTATCGCATTAGATATTGCAATGAAACATACACATACTTAATGATATCTTGCTGGCTTCCGGACTGAATTCCCGTCAGGCATTCATTTCCCTCCTCATGCTCACTGTCTATTTGCTTCTGCTGATATCAAGCAACACTGTGCTTAATAGAAATCTTCTGCCTTTCTTTTAGCAAGTAATGGCTATGTGCAATCTGGCATGCAGTGGGAATAAAGAAGCTGGGAAGAGTGCTTTTTCTTTGTTTAGGTAAATGTTTCCTCTTTGATCCAGCATCTGCCCTTTCTGCCGCTCACACTGCAAATTGATGCAGATCTAGCAGAAGGATGGGAGACATTTATAGGGTTTCCTGTTATGGGGTAATTTTGGGAGCATCGTTTTTTCCCTCCTCGCTTTTTGCCTTCAGCAGCAACAATCCAATTCTTTGTGTTTTCAATGGGAAGCCAATTCTTTGTCTCGCCCTTTCCTTCTAGTTCTCCCTGAAGGCTATAGAAAGAAAGAGTGTGAATAACCAAGCAGTGAAATCATAAAATAGTCCCACTTACTGTTATCTTTCCAAGAACAGTAGAGGCATTAAAGTTCTGAAACCTTTTTTCTTGAAGCAAAGATTGCAGCTAGAACAGGAAATGGCACAACATAAATTCAGTTTGTGACAATTATTATAACATGAAAGGGAAATAGTATAAATCACTGATGTCAGGCACTCTGTTCATTGGCTAGATCTGGCCCATTTGAGCTATTTATCTAGTTCCTGTGACAGGTTCAGATTTTGCACCACACGTGCTTTCATTTTTTAAGATACATGTTTCAAATTTTTATGCTTCCGAAAATGAGCTTCTGAATATGCACTGTGCAGAAGCTGCTGGAAGCTGATGTGGAGTTGTCTTTTTTAAACTACAGAGAAGAAGATAAACGTTATCCGGAGACAAAGTTGCCCCCTACCCATTTCAGTGGGCGTCAGCATTTCAAATTAATGATAATTTTAGTGGTTGATGTTGAAAAGTTTCACAGAAATTAAATTTAAGGAAAGATGAAGATGTAATTTGAGTATTTGTTTAAAAAAAGATATGTATATATTTGCTAAGAGCTTAAATTTTCAAGGAAAAGAAATAAGAAATAACATGCACAACTATGAGGGTTGCTCCAAAAGTAATGCCTCCTATTTTATTATGTTGGCCCACAGTGTCAGAGGTAGATGGTGGTGGTGTGGGAGTAGAGGTTGAACCTTCCCACCAATATCCCGTTATGTTTTGTTGCTGTGTGACAGATGACAGCAGAGAGGCAGTCTAACAAAATGTCATCTGACGTGGAAGTGCATATGAATCGAAGGCGTGTCACTGAATTCCTCCATGCAGAAAAAATGGCACCCACTGACATTCATCAGTGCTTGCTGAACATTTATGGAGACCAACCAGAGAATGTAAGTGAGGTAAGGGAGTGGTGATGCATTTCAGCAGTGGCAACAGTGAGTTACCTATGCTGGTGCAAATTTTTACAATTGTGGCACGCAGGCTCTTGTTCCTGGCTGGTGAAATAGATAAAAAAATTGTGTTTTGTATCTGAGAATTTTCTCTATCAAATAATCTTACTGTGCTCTTTGTATTTGTGCTCATTCCCATGAAGATTAATAGGAGGCAATACATCCCACCTAAGCCTGAGAGAAATTTACTAAACAGAGTAGTTTTAGCATGATGTAGGAGCTGAAGAGGAATGGACTAATCTGAGGAGCATGACTCTTGAATGTGACAGCCCCAGCTGCACACAGACCTGATGCAGGCTCCTGAAAGTCCCCCTGTTGGAGTCTCCTCCAAAGACAGTACAGTATTTTTGAATAAAGACAACTTACATAAAATGCATTTGCTTTGGCTTTTCATATTTGTGTGAATATTGTTTGAAGTTTTATAAGAACAAAAATAATCAGCGATATATTTTTCTTAGAAGAGGTGTTTTGTTTTTTGGTGCTTTTTTTTTTCCCATCAGTAATCATTTGGTCGCATATTTTATTGGCTTCTCACATAAACAGTAGTGAATGCCCAAGGCAGTTGCTGTTGGAGACAGGATACTCCCCCAACAGACTTTGGAACCAAAAACCAAGACCATGCTTGTTTTATGCTCTAAGACATTAAAATTTACTGCTTACTTTCTATATGTTAAATAAAGTTACTTCATTAAGAAGGCAGATATGTTTTTACGATGTACTCAGATATGCACATTTTTAAACCATACCATTCCTTCACCAAAGTATTTCAAGATGTAAGGGCTGTGAAAACTGAGAAAAAGATGGATTTTAGGAAAGAGAAAAGTATTCTCAGGGACAGGATATTATATTTCAGGAACATTTTTTCAAGAATCCGAGAGTCATGTTGTCACAGATTATTCCTAAGTGAGCTTTGAAGTACTTTGCTTTAATTCTTACTCCTATCTTGAAAAAGTCAGTGATGTATTGTGAATATTCCTCTTTTTATGCTGTTACTTAAAATACCACTTATTATATATATTCTGTGAACATAATGTATTAAATCTCTTGTAAGTTTTATGTAAATCTATAATTCAGTGTAGCAAAGGGGGAGAGCTTCAGAAGAATCCTGACTTTCAACATAAAATCAATTCTTGTCAGAATTTTTCGGATCATTATTTAAGGATATTTTTCTGCTTTTCTTTGTAAATATGAAATTACATGGACATTGTGGTATATGTGTGGTTTATTGATGTCTAAATTTACAATAAAAATTTCAAACAGAAATCTGACTTCTATTGAAAACTAGGGCCCAAAATATTTTTATTGTGCAGTGAAAATATAAGGTGATTTACAGGTTGGTTACAAATCAGTAATTCTTACTTATGGTAGTATACAACCTTTTGTCAGGTAGTTAACAGCAGCTAATGGGACGTATCTGACCTGTATAAAGTCTCTCCTGACAAATAATTTTATTTGCTTCAGCTCCCAGCTGGAAACTGGAAAACTAAAACAGAAAGTCTCACTTCCCTTAAAAACTGGGATTTCCTCCATCAGCACTCTGGGGCTGTGCACAAACAAGGAAATCTTTCTTCAGGAGGAGGAGCAGTCATGAGCTGGGGAAAGTGGAGCGGCACGATCTGTCTGAATTTTTGAATGAAATAGAACCTCCCATTCAGAAACATGATAATAGTTCCTTTAACTCTGATCCTATTTAGAGCAAGCTCTGTGTCTGCATCATTTTATCCATGCTGATCTGGTGGTCTGTCTTCTCTCCTTGGGCATGGTTTGTCCCATAAGATGTTTTGCAGTTCCCGTCTCTGGTCCGGTCCCTGCAGTCCTCTGAGCTCTCATCCATAGAGTCGCTGCCACAGGAACAAGCTGGGACCATGGGATTCCTGCTGGAGGGTTGGAAACAAGTCTTTTGCCACTGACAAATCTGTGCCTTTTCAAAGTCTCTTGTTGGACCAGATCCTCCCCAAATCCTGTTTTGTATCCAGCCATTCCAGAGGTTTGCCTCAGGTTATACCTACAGCTGCTGGGATCAATGAATTATGCAAATAAAGCTCATTATACATATATTTTGATTTTTTTTTCCCAACAGTAGAGAGCTTTTTACTTCTCTGGAACCTCAGCACATGCATTTAATCTATATTGCAATAATTTCAAGAGAGAGAATTTTATTATAGTCATTAGTTTCACGCATTATGTGTTCTTCAAATTTATATTACTGATAACATTTTCTCACACCCAGCTCCCCCTGTTATGGCAGCAAGATGGTTATATTATCTTGTTATATCAGAAAACTCTCAGTTATTTTGGGCTAGCAAAAGCTAGGGCATTTGGTAGGGAAATGAAAGATGGATGTAAGAGTAGCCATCACTTTGTTTTAATTATTCCGGGTTATGGGAACTCAGTTTTCATTAAGCATGACGATTCTGATGAACATTTTTGCTCTGAATTTATGTGGATAGATGATCAAAACCTAATCCATTTCTTTATAATTAGGGAAGAGCTTCAAGAACCAGGTCCAAATGTATTCAAGCCTGCGCCTAAGATTCCCTCTTTTCCACCTTCATGGTGTGTTTAACTTGGAGACTTCCACAGTGGAATTCCATCATCACAGAATATATTGTTTTGCTTTAAGAGATTTTGCTTTCAGCTCCTTGAAACCTGTCGAAATATGCTACTGGAATTTAAAGCCACACAGCTGCCTTTAACATTACATTCCCTGTAGCAACCTAGGGCATTAAATCAATGGGTCTATTCAAGTGAGTAAACGTTCCCTGTTCTGACTATCAAGGATGCTTTCTCCGAATAGCACACGGTTACTGTTACTGAGGAGAAAGTCAACACTGAAATAAATCCTGCTACGGTAAAATTCAGATCTGGCTGATGTCAAGGAAAAGTCTGGCACTGGCTGTAAAAGGGCAGGATTTTGCCCTTTATTTATCACACCAGCCCTCTCCCCTTGGGAGATGGTATCATTGTTACTTATTTATGTGGTGCCATTAGCGTGCTAGGCACATCGGATGTGCTCCTCGCTTCGTGAGGATCTGCAGTGCTCCATTAATTCCAGTTCTGTTCCTGTTCTCCAGGGTGCAGTGCTTGCTGCCGGGAACAGGTGGTGCAGGCTTGGAAATGATGGCAGAATTAAGACCTCAGTGCTAAATTTTCACACCTCCTTATGATCTCCTTTTCTAAGCCAGGGCTTTTAAGGAACGCAAAGCACTTCTCAAGAGACACTCTATTTGTTTACTTGCATTTTCAAAAAATGAAAATGTTCACTGGAATACTGTGCCAGCACTTATAACCACCCCCTGAACAGACATTATGGTAAAGCACTCTGGTCATTATCATGCCTTGAAAAAAATCATATAAATAGGTAATATCAAATTAAAATGATGCCTTACCCTGCCTTAGACCTAATTGCATTAATTCCATTCCTTTACCTTTTGTACTTGCAGAAATGACATCAGTTCTAGAGCTGGACACGCATGGGACGCTTCTGAGAGTCCTTCATGGATACACACAAGATGGTAACTTGCCTCTGTCTTTAATGTATCATGAGCAAGATAGATTCTCTCCCACTTCTCCACCTAATTGTGGTTTAGTTTAGCTATTTGCTTATCAGATAATACCAGGATAGAATGTATTACTGTGCTTTTGCATAGTACTTTAGACTACTTAACTGTAGTCCATGATTCTTTTATCAATATAGAACAAACTAACAAGCAAAAAAAAAAAAAAAGAACAAAAAAAAAAACAACAGTGGAGCCTGCAGAAGGAATAGATTTTTCAGGATGAAAGCAAATGCACAGTAACATAGAAGTCTATTTTATAGATTCAGTATGTCATTTCTTATCTGAAAATACAGTGAGTCCAGCCAGACACTCTTCTCATCACACTGGCAGCAGATAACCCAAAGCTATTCTTTCCTGTTCTTTACAACATAAACTGTACTTTTAAGATCAAATTCAGTGTATTATAATACTGTGGAACATCACTTGGCTCCATCCTGATACAACGTGAAAGCTCCCTCCTCACTTCTGGGTGAGAACAATGGTGATTTTGCTTGGTCTGATGAATAAATAACAAAGGTAGTAAATCGTCAGAAAAGGATTTTGTGGTTTGGTTTTATTTTGTTTTGTTTTTCCTTGAGTCTAGTTAAACACCGGAATGGGTTGTCCAGAAGGTTGTAGTATCTCATTATATTATCATTATAGATATTCAAAACTTGACTGAACAAAATACGGAACAGTTTTCTCTAATGTGCCCTTTGCTAACCAGAGCATTGGACTTTATGACCTCTATGAGGCCCTTCTAACTCAAATTATTCCATAATTCTATGATTCTAACAGTAAATCAGAAAATCAGATAGCAGTCACAGCTTCACTATGCAAAGAAGGACAGACTAACTTTCTTACTGAGACATATCTTTTTCAGTCTGTTCAGAGATAAACTGAGCCTTTATAATGCACAAAAATAGAGGTTACTCCTCGGGTCAAATACTAGTGTATCAAAATAAAAATATGCTTAAATTTTATGTAGAATACTTAGTAATTTGCAGTAGTGATTACACACTAGAGCAAGTGAGCAATGACTAAAAATGAAAACCCCAAATATAAGACATAAAGGAAGGATGAATTTAATCTCAAAGCAGAACTCATCTAACAGTCTCTGTAAAACTGTCTACCAGTCCTTCAGGTCCATTCTAACTTGCCACAGTGCTCTCTGCGGCCAAGGTGAAAGGAGAATTTGGACATTGAGCCTACTTTATCCTGTATCTTGCTGGTGAGCTTTTCAGGGATGACTTCTATCTTTCCATAAGGAATCAGATCAACTTGATCCAGGTCTTTTTACATGATCACTGAATTTTCACCAATCTGCAGTGAATGTCAGTTGTTACTTAAGAAACAGGATCTCAGACAACTCCCCCCCATGATTTTCTTTGATAGTTTTGCTCAACTAATCATTACTTCCCTCTTCTTGAGCCAGATTATTCCTTTCTGAAATTTATCCAATGCAAATGATGCTACAAAGGATACCATTTCATGGAGTCACAAGGTTCAAAATGGGGCCTACAGCTCACCTTTGTCTAATGTCCTGCATAATAGCAACCATAGGACCCCTTACCTAATTTCTAGCTCAAATGCAATAAAGTGTTGTCTTTGGCATAATCCTTATTTTAAAATTCATAATGACTTACAATCCATTATTTCTCTCTGTAATTCGTTTTTTGGTAGTTATTAACCTTTGAAGGAAGAAGTGGACATTTAATTTTAGTTGAATTTTTTTCAAGCTTCAGCTTCCAGCTCTTAACATCTGTGAGAATGGTGAACTTTGAGAACAAATTTTAATTCCCCAAGCAGGGACTTCAGGTCCCCTTCATCTTCTATCTGATTTGTAAAGCAGCCTGAGCTCCTTACTTTGTGGTATTTTTTCCTAATCCCTTTATTATTCTACAAATGCTTCCTTAAGCTACTCTACAGGGAAAATCCCGAATTTCCTTTTTATTCATGCAGTAGAATTGAGCACAGTATTTCTGAAGCTATCATACCAATTCCAAATACAAAATTACCTATATACTCTATGTACCTCTCTTGAAAGATCAAAGTGATCATGCTTCCTTAATGGAAGAATAAGAAATTACTCTTAAAAAATATAGTCAAGATAAACGGAAGTATTATGTTCTGTTGTAAATGGATGCTTAAATACTTTATATAAAATTGAAAGAACATATCAACTCAACTGCTGATCTTTGCCTCAGAGTATCCTAATGTCCAAAGTAAAGGTATTTCCACACAAATACCAGACACAGGTTTAAACTCCTGCTCCATTTGTTTATTAGGAATCCTTTAAGGACTGAGCTAGCTTCAGATGCTAACACATATCTGGACATTTGATGAGGACAGAGTTGCCTTCATTCTCCCTCCCCCACAGAATGGAGTGTTGAATTTTCTTGTGTTGGGACTCAGACACCGTTTATGGTGCTTCCCACTGGGACCATGCTCAACATGCTACCTTCTGAGGACTGAATACACATCGTGTCTCAAGTGTCTCCCTGGCTACACACATTCACTACAAGAATTCTGATGATGGCACAGCCAGGAATTTCCCAGCACTCATGCACACAGACCAGACTGCTGTACTCCATTGTAGGAAGTCTTGATTTCAAGTGTAGCAAGGCACTATGGATGGACTCTGTAGTCAGCTGTAAGTGTCTTGCCAGATTCAAGTCGTTTTGAGAAAGTAGAACAGTTGCTTTAACACAATGCTTGACGTATCCTTGGTTAGAATGCACAGACCTTGAGCCCTGTCCTTCACAACTCTATATCCCCTCATGTAATTCAGGGCTATAAATTCCAGCACAGAGCAGGCATTGCAAACTGCAACCCTGCAGGTTTGAGATCTATTCATGCATCTGACTATAAACCATGCTCCCTAATGCTCAGTCACCCTAAACAGTGATTTGGAGGAACACCCAGAAGACCTATAACAATGCCTTACAGGGCACAGTGAAACCAAGAATGCATTTGTAGCTCTCAGACTCTCTTGACTGAGATGTAAATTACACGTAGGTAGTAAGATCTACAGCTTACATGAAAGTGACTTCCTCTGTCTGACTTTAATTGTTTTATGGAGACTGATTACTTCAGCAATAGCCACTGGATTTATAACAGGTTTCAAGATTTCCTACTCTAAGGAAAGTTCACGAGTATCTGAGCAGATCTTGGGTTCTCTGCCTGCCTGCTGCATTGTTAGATTTTAGCAAGTGTTAAGCTAACTAGCTAATTCTCTTCCAGCAGCTACAGAAACATAGAACATTTTCTGGGTGCATGGTATTAACAGTGCCTGAATGAGTTTCACAACCCATCTGAACTGTGTGCTACAGCAGCTATGTTGCTTGCTATAACCACAGTAGCTGTGCTAATACATTTTGAGTATGACTGCCATGCAACAGTGTAAACATTCTTTCTTTTTTTTTTTTTTTTTTCAAGCTACACACAGGATTGGCGTAACTGGTTTACTATTTTCATTTTGGACAGATTCTCGGCTGAAATAAAGGGAAGTTGCTGTATTGCATTCATTAGAACAGATTTTTAGCAGGAAGATTCAAAGGGAGGTAGGGATTCTTTTGGACAGAGTGATTTTGGGCACATCAGTACAGAAGGGACACTGAGGTACTTGAGCAGGTCCAAAGAAGAACAATGCTTGTGAAGGGCTTGGAGAATACACCCTATAAGGAGCAACTGAAGGAACTGGAGCTGTTTAGTCTGGGGAAGAGGAGGATGAGGGGAGACCTTATTACTCTCTTCAAATACCTGAAAAGTGATGGCAGTGAAGGTGGGGTTGGTCTCTTCTCACTGGTGACAGGTGACAGGACAAGAGGAAATGGCCTCAAGTTGCACCAGGGTAGTTTAGGTTGGGTATCAGGAAAAACTTTACAGAAAGGGTCGTTAAACACTGGAATAGGCTCCCCATGGATGTGGTGCTCAGGGACATGATTTAATGGTGGGCTGTTAGAGTTAGGGTAGTGTAGTTCGGTTGCAGTTGGACTTGATGATCTCGAAGGTCTTTTCCAACCTGAGCAGTTCTATGATTCTGTGATTCTATGTGAACCAAGGACACAAAGGACATGAAAGCCTGTTAGGTAAAATGGCTAATCCCTCTTCTGTCATTGCAGAGTTGCTTTGGACAGGGCTGTCTCTGCCTTTCTTTATTCAAAGAATTAATTAGATTTAGTTGAATAAAAAATAAAGGAGACCTCATATCACTTAAATGTAGCATTCTGGCTCTCCTTTCTGTTATATTGAAGTTAACCAGGCTATGAGTCTCCCTGTAAAGGTTCAGTTTTAATTCAGTTTCTGTCTGGTGAGAGGCAGGAGAGAAATCCTCACGTCATAGCTACCAGAGTAGCTAAGAGTACCATAAAATCACAGAAGTGTTAATGTTGGAAGAAGGGTCAGAAGCAGGACAAGAGTCTGAAACTCCTTTAGAAATATGAGTCATTTACTTTCAGTGCAGTGTTCCTGATGGCTGTGCTACACTGAAGTGAATGTCACTGTAGGTGTTTTTAGCTGTGAAACAAATTGGAGGTGTTTCATAACTGCTCAGCTGGCCTCCTATTTGATGATGAGTGTTACCTCTCCTCTGCAACAGAAGCAAATCACTGAAAGACAGTGCAAAAACTCCTAGCTTAAAACAATAAGAAAAGCTTAGTCTGTTTGTTAAGGATGTGACAAAACACTGTCATACTTAAAAAGTTGATCTTGTATTTACAATTGCACGGTGAGACTGAAAAGATTTGAAGGCTTTTTTTTTGGTCTGGAAACAGCTTACAGTTTTGGTTTTCGATAACACATTTCAGAGTTGCTTACATGAAATGTTAAATCAAAACTGGAGCTCTGGTTCTCTGCTGGTTTGCTGTGAAAATTATTAAAACCCTTAAACTGCAGTCTGAGGAACAGTATAGCTGTGAAACCTCCTGGTGCTTCTTGGGACAGCCCCATGAGAGAAGTTTTATCTGAAATCTGTAGGTATCACAGCAGAAGTGGGGAAAGGGAAAAAGGGAGTTGCCTCAAGGGTAATTTCTTTTCCTTCCCCTCTGCCACCCATGTCAATTGGCATAAAAGAATATTTTGTTTTATTTGTGTTTGTCTTGGTTTTACACTGTGTTTCATTTCTGATGTAATTAAATTTAATATTGAGTTCTGTATATATTAAGTTATAAGAGGTAGTTGTAGAGAACTGAAGAATGTTTTGATACTGTCTAGAGACACCAGTTATATGACCTTTAAAACACTGAGCTCAGGTTTTTACTTGAATAATCTGAGAAATAAGCAAGATAATCAAACGCCTTGAAACTGATTTTTATGTGCTAAGCAATTCATTCATCCCCCTTGTGAGAGGAGATGCTCCATTCACTTTCTCTCCACAGAAAGGGAATGGCCTGCTTTGAACATGGAGGGCTACAAGAGACTTTAAAATGTGAGAACCAGCCATCAAAGTGCCAGTGTTAACTACTAATATTTGTTTTAATTAACCCTTATTCTCTGGTTCCATAAGATTTTTATGGACTTCAGTAAAATCCTTCAGTAGCCATTATTCTACTAGGATTTTTATTTATGTGAAATAAATAAGAGTTACCAAGAAAGACGGTGGATAGGATAGTAATACAAAATAAATAAATATTTAAGGAAACAATAAAGAATTTGAAGGGCTTGAAGGAAGATGTCAATCCTCTTATTGAAGTTAGAATTTCACTCTGTTTACTGCCTTTACTTCAACACACAAGGCTTGAATCACAGAATGAGGACACCTATGGAATCTGAAGATGTTAACATAGGTACTTAAGCACACATGGTGGGATACAGAAAGCTGCCATCTCTAAAGAATGCTAAATTCACGATGAAATTTTCTGAAAGAAGGAAATCATCAACTAATTACAAAAGGTCAATTTTTGGACATCTGAATGCGCCCAGTAATCCCACGGAATTATGTAAAACAAAGTTGAAATTAACTAGAGTTTGGAGGCTGAGTGGAAGGAATGTGACAGTGAAGATAATTAACCAGTGCAGGCCTGATGATGTGGCAAATTCCTAGTTTCTTGAAGTGCTTCAGTTGTTCTGAAAAGATAAAGTGACTCAGACTGAAATGCTGGTCTTAGCAAAGGTGTTATTGGTTAAAGATGCATGTAATGAGTCGTACAGGAGGCCAGAGCAGATCATTCAAATTATTGTTGGAATACATGCACTCAGCATCTTGTAGGGAAGAAAGAACTTGTTCAGCTAATCCCATTTAAATTTAAGTAAATGTAATTTAGTGATCTAGTTAGTAGCTATTCAGTTAGTCATCCTCATTCCTAAAGTGAATGGAGTGAGATAGTAAGATGTGGTGCCTTCTGGAGGAGTATTTCTCTCTATTGATTCTAAAGGAAGATTAGGATCGTTGAATTACACTGACAAATTTGTAAATGGTAAAATGATTTCATGTGTCTGTGCTTATGTCAAAGTAACCCTTTGGTCCTTTCCAGTTACTGAGTAAAGATATATATTTTCAGTTCTTCCTGTCTCAGCCTGTTGGGACTTTCTGGGTTTACTCATGATTTATACTACCTAAGGAAAAGGAGAACCTCTCCTGCATTTGCTGAAAGGGTTGTTATAAATGCACATAAAACACAACAAATTTGTACAACTAGAAGAAGAGACTAGATACAAACTACTGTGATACTTGGCTTACGTGCACAGAGTTCAAAACTTACTTTTTATTGTTTACAATGTTATATTATTTATAAGGTTAAAATTGGAAGGTTGGATCCTAGCAGTATACACTGACTTCAGTAAAGGATCTGGTTTGTGTTATTTGGTACCTGCCGGAAAAAAGGAACATGTCTATTTTTGTTAGGATGGACACATCCTTTAAGAAAGTCCCATTCATCTTTTATACAAACATCTAACTATAGAGCTAATCTACATTGCTCTCATGAAAGGATAATTCATTTTACAGCACCTGTCCTGCATTAGCAAATAGTCTAATTTTAACAAATTCAAAAATATACAAGGAAGCATAAAGCATATCTTACATTTTTTGTTACAGGTCATGGAAGAACTGATTTATCCTTAGATGTCTTATTTGTGAAAATAAAAAATAAAAATAAAATAAAAAAAAAAAAAAAACAGCCATACAGTCCTGTTAAGCAGGTCCAGATCTTGTGTCTGCTGTGATTAGGTGATTTTGTACTTAGTGGGAGTACTCTGGTACACAAAGGCAAGTTTTTATATCAGCATTTCTGTTTCATTACTGGGGAACTCATTTGAGCTCATCAATACAGATAAATACTTGAAGGTACGATGCAATGAAGATGGAGCCAAGTTATTTCAGTTTTGGTCACTGATAGGACAAGGAGCAATAGGGTACAACCAGGAATACAGAAGTTTCCCTTTGAACATCAAGAAGCTCTTCTGCACAGTGAGTGTTGGATCACAGGTTACCCAGAGGCTGTGGGATCTTCTCCTTGGGGATCTTCAAAAACTCCTGGACATGGTGCTAAGCACTCTGCTCCGGGGGTCCTTGGTGGAGCCGGGGTTGAGCCAGATGAATCTAGAGGGCCTTGCCAACCCCAGCCACGCTGTGCTTCTGTGAACTCAGCCCAGTGGGTATCCAGTGCCTGTGCCCATGGGCAACTAACCATTAACTAGAGAATAGGCAACATCTGTTTCTGCTATTGGGCAAGGAGAACACCTGAGAAAGGTAAAACCACATCTTGAAACTAAGAAAAAAGCAGATGTTACTATTCTGTCTTTGAGCTTATGTTGCAAATTCATCTCTTAACTTTCCAGGCAACTTGAGCAATGTATTTTTGCCCTTCACAATTTTTTTTGGAGAAGGTGGATTTATCTGTTGACAGATTCACCTTCAAATGCATCATTTCTCCATGGGGAATAGCCAGGAAACGCTGAAACTGGTAACACAGTAAATCACCCAGGGTGCTCTCTGAATTGACCTGGAGTTCAGTTTCAGTGAAGAACAGTTGGGCATTTGTTGCTTTACCTTGGATCTCATCTAGACACCCATCTTATCTCTGAAGAAGGATGATT